>CM061548.1:31614198-34014198 GCA_030864215.1 Capsicum pubescens
CACGGATAACAAAAATACACACGATCATATATGCACACACATGGATTCACATATCCACTGATGTACGAACTCACTCAAAAAAAATGCGAGAAAAAGAAAAAGATCAGTGAGAGAATCGCTTGGTTTCTAAGCCATAAAAGTCTTGGTTCTTGGAATTGCCGTTTATATACATAGAGTGTATGCATTGAAAGAATCGAAGGATTGCTAGGCATTTTACTGACTATGATGGCAGATTCTAATTCAAGTACCAATTCTGTTTCTGTCGACGTTGAGACCATTTATCTTGATGGAAATGAGCCCGCCACTCCAACTTTTTGGTGAAATTATCCGGCGCCACCAGTAAATTTGGTACATCCATCAACCACCGGAAAACGAACCCATTTTCAGCAAAACTCACCAAAAACCACCGAAAAATCATCACCGGCAACCCCACGCCGGATCAACCAGCTGGCTTCCAGGTTAAACCACCGAAAATCCTCTCCCAAAACCGGCTAAACCTGCCGGTAACCACCCAAATCCTGACGGACGATCCATAAAAAAGCAGCCACACCAACGGCTCTCCGCCAAATGGCGCCGTCAGCCCGTCCCGTCACCATATCCGGCAAATTTTGCCAAACCAGCCTCCACTTTTCCAGCCTAGTGTTTAATCTGGATGATATTAAAAAAACCACCCAGTTTTAGATTGTTTAAAAATCAAGTTTTTTTTATATATACATTTATATTCAAGAAAAGAACTATCTTTTAAGTGATTTTTGGGTTTTTGTATTAATTAAAGAGAATAACTTTAGGGGATAATATTAAAGATTAGCATAATATAGGTAGATTATGTATTTTATTATTCCATTATTTTTATTTATTATCATTAATAGAATTTAATAATTATTTATTTATTTAATTAATTAATTGTTTAAATAAATATTGCTTTAGTTTATTGTTAAAAAATACTCCGAGTTTATAATTAGACGAACCAATGCCTTTAACGCTAGGCAAGTTTAGGCACGTTTAAAATATTCGTCTCAATTAAGAATGTGACATACGCATCATTTTGAGACATTTAAAAATTCAAGGATGCAATAATGCACCTTGGCAAATATTTTTTTAAATTAACTTTCATCAATTTATTTAATATAAGAAGCGTAAACATATACTTTTAGTATATTAAATGAGCAAATTTAGGCCTTAACACAATTTATTCAAAATAGTTTAAGTCAAGATAAGCCAATAAAAGCGACCGTGCTAGAACCACAAGACTCGAGGGGTGCCTCACACCTTTTCTTTGGTCAAAAAAATTTCTTACCCGATTTTTTATTTTCGCAGACCAACAAAGAGTTATTTCCTTTTGATTAGGGATTCAATAAGGTGATTGGGAACGCCATAACTCAATTCCAAGTGGTGACTCTAAAAATATATAAAAATAATCCCTATTCAATATCGTCACTTTAATTGGAAAAACTCTTCAACTTCAGACCCTCGGGCGAAAAGGGGGTATGACATCTCTGGCGACTCCACTGGGGTCTTAATAAGAATTCGAGCTTTTGATATTGATTTTAATTGTTTTAATTATTTTGATATTGTGTTTGTTGGCCTTATATGCTACTTGTCGCTCATTTACTGCTTTGATATTATTGAACTGTATTATAAATTGTCTTCTCTCGCACACCCTCTCTGAGTCTCTGAAAATAGGATAGAAGGAATGCAACGCATGCATCCTACCTTCTTTTTGAGATAGCCGGAGTGTCAAGGCACCTGGTGAAGGATTATTAGTCACACATGTTAGGCGGAGTTTGGATCCACAACGATGTCGGAGTAGCACTGCTACCGAATAAGTTGTTCCTCCCCGACTCGAGTGTCTGCTCGGGTAAGCCAGTCTAGGCACTTATCCCCATCAGGCTAAACTTAGTAGAACTGAAACTCAGAATCTGGTTATTCCTATTAGGTTCCGCTTTATTTGTATCATGTGCATTTGACTTAGCGAAATTTGACACAGGGGTTGGGTCTGTCTAGTAAAGGTGTCCCTCTTTATAATGACCAACATGTGCATCCTACGTGCTCTTTGATATTTATTTGAAAAGCCATTTGATTGTTGACCGACTTTAGGCAACTTGGTAAAACTTAAGAGAGTTTTTTCCCCTCAAATTTAGCGAATCATTTTTCAAAAAAATTAAAAAATATATATAGTTTTTAAGGTCTTCATGAACTACGAGGGTCTGATTCTCACTCTTTAGTGGGATACGTAGGAAGTCCTTCTTAGGATACGACCCTGTCTTTTGAAAAATTATTCATAGATTTATCGAAAAATATTTTAAAAATATAAGTACTTCCATAATTATTTTTCTTATCCTTGGGTTAATTTTTATATATATCTTATTAGCATTGAATCTTTAGGGATCATGAGGCTAAGTTCTTACAAAATAAATAAAAAAATATAAAAATATAAAAATCTTAATAACCCTGAATCTTTAGGGACCATGAGGCTAAGTTTTTACAAAATAAAAAATAAAATATTTAAATCTTAACAACCCTGAACCTTTGGGGGTCTTAAGGCTGGGTTTTGTACGACGTATATAAAATGATTATGTTCTCTTATAAGGTTGTTTTATTTTTATAGAATACTTAGTTGTATTTTCATCCAAATTTATGATTGAAATTATATAGGGATCTGTCATTGCAAAATTTTTGGTAGAGTTGGTCTAAATAAGTGTCATCCCTTGAAAAAAAGTGTGTTTCTTCGTATCTTCAGTTGCACAAACCACGCATACCTAATTCTCATCTTAATGAGATACGCAGGCAATCCTCCATGGATTTGGTGATCTCTTTTTTTTTTTTAAAGATTGTTTTTTCTTTCATAATAAAAAGAAAAGAGTTTTGATCCTTATATAAAAAATAATTAATTTTCAAAAAATAACAAATGTGTTATTTATCATTATTAATAAATTAAAATAAATAAATAAATAAAAATCTTTCTCATTATTCAAATTAAAAGAAAAAGAGTTTTTGAAAAAATATTGCATTGTGACACCTTTGTTATTTCTTCAACAGTTAGTTTAAGGTGGTTTGTTTATGGTATTTTGGTTGGTCCTTCATATTACACCAAGTCCAGGAAAGAGAGTCATGTCCAGCAAGAATATAGAGACTAAAATCATGGATCAGACAAAGAGTCTAGAAAATGAGAGTTTAAAGAAAGAGATTGTGAGTTTGAGGCAACAAATATTGGAAATGTATCGAGCTTGGGCCAGTGGATTTCCTCCCACTCCATTTCCAACTATTGAACCTACAAATACCTTGAGTTGTTCACCAGAATTTCAAGGTCAGTTTTCTGTTGTTGGTTATGCGCTACAACAGGCCTCATAATTTACTCCAAGCCAAGAGAATCTCAATGTTTCCATCACTCATTCTCTAGCTCTTCAGTATGAATCTACCACATTGATAGCACCACCTATAGTCTCTGCTTTTATTACTCAACCCTCTACTGAGTCTTCCACCTTGGCTTTTCGTTTGGCGATTGTGCTTCCCCAATTTGCTAAAGAGCAAGAGAAAATGTCTAGGAAAATAAAAAGCACAGAAAAGGCTATAAAAAATTCTCTGGGATTTGCGAATAATGAAGATGTTGCATATAAGGACTGGAGCATGTCTTCAAGACTGGAGCATGTCTTCAAGTGTTAACCCCTCCTGACTTTGAGGTATCAAAATTTAAGAAACATGATGGGTATGAGGATTCTGTAAAACACTTAGGATGATATTGCCATCAATTGAGAGAGACTGAAGGGAAAAATAAGGAAAACGTACCTATTTGTTGTTCCAGGGGAAAAGTGGATCTCAAGAGGTCCAACTCATCAATATTGTCAATCTAAATCCCGATCTTTCACATTAAATCTACATGCTCACCTGCAACAAGGTTCCTCTTTGCAAAATCCAAGATATTCCATTCCAATTCCTTAGTATCCTTTGAACAATGCACAGTTGTATGCTCATCCATTTTCTTATCCACAATGGCATGCACCGGTCCCTCAACATCGTCCTCGACCCCCACATATTTACTAAGGAACTTCTAAGTCCAAGTTTCAATCGAGACAAGTGTTTGTAAAGAGAAGAAAGTCAAAGGATAATTTTACACTAATTGAGAAGTCGTATGCCAGTTTTTTCCAGAGATTAAGAGAGTCAGGCATGATCACTCCTCTCCCTAGGTGTACTCCTAATCCACATTCAAGAAATTTTGATCCTCATCTACGATGTGCATATCATTCTGATGTTCAGGGTCACAGTATTGAAGGTTGTAGTGCTTTGAAAAGAGAAATAGAAAGGATAATTTAAGAAAAATTGATCGTAGTGAAAAACATTGACACTACGAAGGTCACGCAAAATCCATCACCAACACACGATAATGCACAATATGTGGGAAGCAATGAGTTACGTATGGAGACCCAGAACTTATTTGTTGAAGAAAATGTGTCTGACAGTGGTGGAAGTTCTAGTCATACTGATATGCAAACCAGTGGCTAAGATGTTAGGCTTAACAATTGAGAAGTCACTCCTCTCCCTTCTTGGAAGAGGGATGATAGTTTGTTTTGTTTCCTTTTCTATTATTCGAATTATTTCAGGGTTGTAGTTCAGGATCTACCTTATCTTATCTTTTTTTCGTTTATGTTCAAATCCTTCTATCTTTCATTTTAACTAAATGGAGTGTCCATTTTCCCTTTGTGCGTTGTTTTTTTATTTTCTTTACATAATTATCTTTTATAGCGATTCTAGTTATATGACATGCTCACGAAATTTTTAGCTAAATCTTAAAATTCAGTTCAAGAATGAACTTTGAATCAGAGGGTTAAAGTTAGAAAAAAGCATCTAAGAAAATAAGTAGAGTGTTAAGGTGTTTGAGGACCTAGTTACAACCTCATTTGAATATATTGAGGCAATCACTTTGCGAATAGAAATGACTTAGTCTTCAATGAGAAGGTCCATCTCAAGTATTTTGAATGAGATCAATTTGAGGATATATAGTTTCTACTGTAAGGAAAAGCAAAAGGAAGTTAGCTTAAAAAAAGGGCAATAGTCATCTGTTGTGAGAAAATGCAACACAAATGGGCCCAAATGTTTCACTAGCACGAAAGAAGTGACACATGTGCACCTGCTCAGTCAAAGTCAATGTTGAAAAGATGTGCATGATTTTTATGTTCCACTCTCTCATTGCATGTTATGTATTTGCATTTTTAAGGATTGATATGACGAAGACATTTCATTCTTCTATCCAAATATTGTGTCATCCTTTGTTACCCCTTTTGAGATTTAGTTTTATTTTATTTCATACCCCTCTTTTGGAATCAAAATAGAGTTTAAAAAATAAAAAAGAGGGTGTCAAGAAAAATGTTGTCAGAAAAAATGTCAAGAAAAAATGGAGCCGAAAAAATATTAAGAAGAAAATGGAGTCAAAAAAAATGTCAAAACAAGTGGAGTTGTAAAAAGTCCCAAGAAGATGAAAAATCGAAGAGAAAGAAAAAAAAGGGAGCCAAAGTTAAAAAAATTCAATCAAAAATCAAGAAAAAAGATACGTTATTAGAACTACGTGTAACTTGATTCTCCTCTCTCGGGGGTGAGATATGTAGGCAACCCTATTTTGGGCTCGGTCCAACCAAATGAACAATTTAGAATTACCCAGTCAAACAAAACTGGGGCATGTGTTAATTTCCATTGTTGAGTTGATTCCAAAAGTTGTAAGTCCCACCCCACTTCAAGTGTCATTTGGGCCTCATGCCATCCTTTCTTCTAACCTTATCTAAAAGCCAAGTTACAACCAAAGAAAGACCTTCATATCAATCTTTGAGAATGTTAAGGCTAAGCATGCAATGGATATGCTGATGCATTTGGGTACTACTTGTCTTTCTCAGCATAAGGAACCATGAGAGAAATAAAAAATAAGAGAGTCGTATTGGTGAATACCTTCACGGGCGCCGTAAGGCGATGGTAAGTTGAGAGAAATAAAAAAATGAGAGAGTCTTATTGGTGAAAACCCTCACAGGCACCGTAAGGCGATGGTGAGTTGAGAGAAAGAAAATAAGAGAGACTTGTTGGCAAAAACCTTTCAAAGCATTATTAGCCGAATGAGGTCTCTGAATGAAATTGGCTTAAAGAAGTAACTCAGTTTTAGGATCATTAACTCAACCACAATCGGTGGAAAATTTTGATGGAAAGATCAGATAGCTTCAACCAAAAGGCAAGTCATAATCATTAGAGCTGACTGTTGTTTTCAAATATTTTTTTTTCTCTATTTCAAAGGGGGACATTCATTGTCTTTTCTTTCTTCTTTATATTTGTATTTTTGTTTTCTTGAGTCAATTATTCAAATGGAAAGTCATTTTTCTTGTGTCTTTGAGTCAAATCAAAGCCAAAGCAAGTGAGAAAAGATTTCAAAATCGGTTACCAACTTCTTCAATTGCATAAAGGGAGACAAAAAGGCCAGCACATAAACCTGAAATAAGGCATGCAGAACGTTTTGTCAACAAAAAAGTCTGGGAACTCATGGAAAATCCAAGGTTCAAAGGATTTATCTGAGGAGCATAGCAAAGAAGAGATACTATGAGTGTTTAAGAGTCAATCTTAGTAATCTGATCTTGGATCAATGGTGCATCAAAATAATGATATGCCAATAGTTGGAAGCAAGTTTAAATACAATAAGTGCAAAAGCGAATTCATCGAAAGCTAAAGCCACAAACTAGCCACCATGTTTCTTTGACTCACAAGTTTTCTTTGTTTGAAACAGGAACGCATGTTACCTTCAAATCAAGGATTTCAAAGCCTAAGCATCAAAGGCCATAATTTTTCACTTTTACAGATGAAAGAAACAATGTTTCTGCATAGATTTGGTAATCAAAACCATGGTAAAAAAATCATAATCCAATACCCCTAGGAGATGCACTTCTTAGTCTGAATAAGTCAGTTTTCATTTTTTAGGTGATGCACTTCCTGACTTGAACCTTCATTCCTAGAAGACGTACTTTCTAGTCGAGTCATTCAATTTAACCCCTAGGAGACACACTTCCTTATTTGGGTAATTTAAGTTTCATGTGTTAGGTGACGCACTTCCTAACTTGAACATTCACTCCTAGAAGATGCACTTTCTAGTCGAGTCATTTTATTTAATCCCTAGGAGACGCACTTCCTAGTCTGAATAAGTCAGATTTTATGCGTTAGGTGATGCACTTCCTAACTTGAACATTCAGTCCTAGAAGACGCACTTTCTAGTTGAGTCATTTCATTTAATCCCTAGGAGGCGTACTTCCTATTCTGAATAAGTCAGTTTTCATGTGTTAGGTGACACACTTCCTAACTTGAACATTCACTCCTAGAAGATGCACTTTCTAGTCGAGTCATTTTATTTAATCCCTAGGAGATGCACTTCCTAGTCTAAATAAGCCAGTTTTCATGTGTTAGGTAACACACTTCCTAACTAAAACATTCACCTAGAAGATACACTTTCTAGTCGATTCATTTCATTTAACGCCTAGGAGACGCACTTCCTAGTTAAGGTATGTCAGTTTTCATGTGTTAGCTAACACACTTCCTAACTTGAACATTCACTCCTAGAAGACACACTTTCTAGTCGAGTCATTTCATTTAACCCCTAGGAGACGCACTTACTATTCAGGGTATGTCAGTTTTCATGTGTTAGGTAACACACTTCCTAACTTGATCATTCACTCCTGAAAAATGCACTTCTTAGTCGAGTCATTTCATTTAACGCCTAGGAGACGCACTTCCTAGTCAAGGTATGTCAGTTTTCATGTGTTAGGTAACGCACTTCCTAACTTGAACATTCACTCCTAGAAGACGCACTTTTTAGTCAAGTCATTTCATTTAACCCCTAGGAGATGCACTTCCTAGTCAGGGTATGTCAGTTTTCATGTGTTAGGTAACGTATTTCCTAGCTTGAACCATTACTGCTAGAAGATTCACTTTATAGTTGAGTCCTTCCATTCAAACCCTAGGAGACGTACTTTCTAGTCTGAATAATTCAAGTTTCGTTTGTTAGGTAACACACTTCCTAACTTGAACATTTACTCCTAGAAGACACACTTTCTAGTTAAGTCATGTAACGCCCTAAATCTGGTACTCGGAATGCTACACAGTGCTCGTAACCCCAAAGGACCACAAGCTAACCCATGATTGATATCTGTACCTGTATACTGAATAAAATACTTTAAAGTACGAAAATATGAACTGAAAGGCCATTAGGTTCGATACTGAACATAATCTGAATGATATAACATATATGGGGTAATAGAATATCCAAGACCAAACTAAACATACTGAAGTCTGAAACATGATAGTCTAGAAAGCCTCTAACTGACTGAACTGTCTAAGTAAGGAGTTGATGGGATATGTCCCCAACTAGCTCCAACTAATAAACTAATTAATGAGATAATAGGGAATAATCAAGTCCTCGAATGATGAGGACTCACTTCTAACTCTGACGTCTGAAACTAGAATCTACTGTTGATCTGGAGCTCGTGTCTCTGAACCTATGGTATAAGACACTATAGAGCAAATGCATCAGTACTTTGAATGTACTAGTATGCATGTGAGGTAGGCTGAATTCATGGGGTTCATATGCATGAACAATAATAATAACTGACTAACTATCATGAGCGTGAGAATACATGCATGGGACATAACAACTGACACTAATACTATGATAACATGATTGCTGAATCTGAATATAACTGATAACATGAGTGAATGTATGTGACAGTCCTGAATCTGAAGGAACTATCTGAGTTTTGCATTGTGTCTGAGTTGACTGTATTTGACATCCCTGAATTCTGAAGAACTATCTGAGTTCTTTTACTGAGACTGATACTGAGACTGTGAGAGGTAGTCATCTAACCGAAATGCCCTAAATGATGCATTATAGCTGAATTGGGGTCCAATCTATACCCTGATTGGAAGGGTGTCAATACCGCACCACTGGTAAGGACACTATGTGAGTGACCTTAATATAACAGGAAACTCTAGTGAGAACGGTGGGAACCCTCATATAGCAGGCTAAGCCACCTCATCCACCCTTATATAGCAGGCTATGATGTCTCAACCTATGCTGGCTACATAGTTCTGGAATGCAAGGATTGCTTCTAAGAATCACACCTTCACATAACAGGTGAGTTCCTATCTTTGGGTTTACTCGGTGCTAATTTCTACTCCCATCTAAATAGACACTGATCATTATTTACTAAACTGAACATGGACTGAGTTACTGAATTCCGTTGACTAACGGAATATTACTGATATCTGACAACTGATTGAGTTCATGAGATCATGGAGATTTCCTGAGTCATAAGACTATTTGAAGTTTAAGGATTTATAGCTTGACTGAGATTATCGTGGAAACATGACATGGCTCTAGGCACACAACTAATATTTTAGGTACAAGTACCCCCAGGACTCGATGGACGGAAAACTGACCAAGCATAACTTACTTGAACATATAACTAACATCATAATCCATAATACATTTATAGAAGCATTCCATCAAAACATGTGATAGGCATAACTTGTACATACAGGGGGATTTCATGATATCATACTAGTTGGGCATTGCTCCTTCATCAAGGCTTTTAATCAAACACATGGTAGGTATAGCACATGTAAACAACATTATACAACAATTAATCGTCATGATTCATCTCTAATTTCATCATCTAGGGTTTATTCATAGGTTCACATGAATATCCATCTATACAAATCAATTTCATATAAAATTGATCACCCAACATGGATTTGAATTCAATTGATTATTCTCAACATAAACAAAACAATCCCAGTATAAAATTCATAAAAAAATCCATAAACTTAAACTTAGAAAGAGATTCTTGGGCTTCATGGATGAAAGGAGTCCATGAATGAACACTACACATACCTTGGTTCATGATTCCGTGAAGATTGACGGAGGAAACTTTCTTGGAATTGGATATTATATGAAAACCCTAGCTTGTTCTTGAGAGGTTTTTGAGAGAAGAGAGTGTGTTTGGGTGTAAAGTGTCTGAATTACGTGTTAAAGGTCTTAAATAAGAGTGGGAAGTTGACCCTTTTAATCCTGGACATGTCATTTAATTTTAATAAAATTTTCTCGAATTGGACCCCTGGCGCGACGCGGCGCTATCGTGCCATGTCACTTGATTTTGACAATTGGGAAATTAAGGGATGGCATGATGTGGAGACACCGCGTTGCCCCTTCTTTTACGACCTGGAACTTTGACGCGATGCAGAGGAAATCACGCTAAGACACTGGAAAAGGACAATTCTGAATTGGGCTTTGGCGGGACTCGCCATAATTGCGGACCCCTACTGGAATTTGCCAAATGCTATTTCCACTTGTGGCGCGGCGCGCCACTGACTAATATGGATCTGTTCTACGATGGGAACTTGAAATAGTCGTTACTTCTGACCCGGTTATTAGATTTGGGAAAATCTTATATCTATGGAAAGCTTATTGAATTTCCCACATGACAAAAAGTGAAAATCTTGAAAATTCCTCATGGAATAACCATCATTCAATTTAGAAGATAATACTAGACATTCTTGTGATGAAATTAGCTAGAAAAAAGTATGAGGTATTACAATATCTCCCTTTGAGAACATTCATCCTCGAATGAGACTAACTGAGAGGAGAGAAAAGACAACTGACGTACATACTGAACATGAATAACTAGAACATGATTTCATGACTGACATGACTGACAAGCTGAACATATTATACTGAACATGCATATCTGATGCATGTGTAACTGATTGATGAATGCATGACTGAGTGTTCCAAAGAACTAAGTTTCTCACAATGAGAATGCATGTCTGATGCATAATTACATAACTGAACTGATACATGCATGCATGATTGAATATGCAATGGTACTTGATACCAAGTTTATAATGGGAAGATGAGCATGAAACTGCATACCAAGTCTGTGATGAACACTGAACATGAAGCTGAGTAAGCTTAAGGAGAACTGTTATCTTGAGCTTGATATGAGTTGGCGAACAGAGGTGAGAATACTTGGTACGCATGTCTGCCTCTGCTTCCCAAGTAGCCCCCTCGACGAACTGATTTCGCTAAAGAACCTTAACTAGAGGAACTTCTTTTTTCCTTAATCTACGAGTCTAATAGTCTAAGATTTCGACTGGAATCTCTTCATAAGAGAGAGTAATCTGAACATCAATGCTCTGAATAGGGACTACAAATGATGGGTCACCTATGCACTTCTTGAGCAAAGAGACATGAAAGACGGGATGAACTGAGGCTATATCTGAAGGCAATTCAACCTCATAGGCTACCTTTCTGAATAGACTGAGAATCTTGAAGGGACCGACATATCGGGGACTGAGTTTCTCTTTCTTGACGAACCGCTTCACTCCCTTCATGGGAGAGATCTTTTGATAGACATAGTCATCAATCTCGAACTCGAGATCTTTGCTACGAATATCTGCATAAGACTTCTGTCAGCTCTGAGTAGCCCGGAGTCTTTCTCTAATCAACTGGACTTTTTCTAAGGCGTCGAATACCACGTCATGCCTTATTATTGAGGACTTACTAACTTCAAACCAACTAATTGGAGATCTACATCTCCTACCGTAGAGAGCTTCTAATGGAGCCATCTGAATACTAGAATGATAGCCGTTGTTGTATGCAAACTCAATCAAAGGTAAGTGGTCATCCCAACTTCTCTTGAAATCGATTGCACACGCCTTTAGCATATCTTCTAACGTCTAAATGGTCCTTTCTGCTTGACCATCTGTCTGAGGATGGAAGGATGTACTGAGATGAACTTGGGTACCAAGACCCTTTTAGAACACTTTCCAAAAATAAGAGGTGAACTGGGTACCTCTGTCTGAGATCATAGATAACGGAACATCGTGTAATCTGACCAATTCCCTAATGTAGAGTTTGGCATAGTCCTCGGCTAAGTAAGAGGTATGGACTGGAAGAAAATGGGCTGATTTGGTCATTCTGTCTATTATGACCCAGACTAAATCATGCTGATGATGAGTTTGAGGCAAACCCATCACGAAGTCCATGTTCACAACTTCCCAGTACCAGGTAGGAATATTGAACTCCTGCATGGACTCACTAGGCTTCTGATGCTCTATCTTAAATTGCTGACATGTAAAGTATTTAGCCACGAACTCTTCAATGTCTCTCTTCATCCCACTCCACCAATAGATTTCCCGTAAGTTGCGATAAATCTTCGTGGACCCTAGATGAATAGAGTAGCACGCACCAGGCGCTTCTGCAAGAATTCGCTACCTTAAATCATCTACACCTGGAACACAAAGACGACCCTGATAACGCATAACACTATCTCCCCCTGGGAGAAAACCTCTACTTTATGATCCTGAACTGACTCTTTCAACTTGACAAGGCTGGGATCTATATCTTGCTTTTCTTTCACCTCAGAAACTAGAGATAATTCTAATCTACTCTGAACCCAAATATCACCCTCATCTGTATCGACTAAGTGAATGCCTAGTCTGGCAAGCTGATGAACTTCCTGAGATAACTTCTTCGTACTGTCCTCAACATGAGAAACACTACCCATGGATAGTCTACTGAGAGCGTCGGCCACTATGTTGGCCTTGTCCGGATGATAGAGGATACTCATGTCATAATTTTTTAAGAGCTCTTGCCACCTTCTCTGACGAAGATTAAAATCTTTCTGAGAAAAGACATACTGAAGACTTTTATCATCAGTGAACACATATACATGAACACTGTATAGATAATGCCTCCAAATCTTCAAGGCAAAGACTACGGTTGTTAACTCAAGATCATGAGTAGGATAATTCCTCTCATAGGGCTTAAGTTGTCTGGAGGCGTAGGCTATGACCTTACCATGCTGCATGAGGACACAACCCAAACCTACTCTGGATGCATCATAATACACTACGAACCCATTTGAACCATCTGGGAGAGCTAAGACAGGAGATGAGGTGATTTGAGTCTTCAAGTCCTGAAAACTCTCCTCGTAAGGATCTGACCACTGAAACTTGACTTTCTTCTGAGTTAACCTAGACATAGGGGATACAATAGAAGAATATCCCTCAACAAACCATCTGTAATAGCCGTCCAAACCCAAGAAACTCCTGATATCTGATGGAGAGACAGGGCGAGGCCAATTTTTTACTTCTTTGGTCTTTTAAGGATCCACTCTAATTCCATCACCGGAAATGATATGACCAAGGAATGCTACTGACCTTAGCCAAAATTCGCACTTACTGAATTTGGCGTATAGATGATGATATCTGAGAGTCTGACGTACTGTTCTAAGATGGTCTGCCTGATCACACTCAGTGCGGGAATAGACTAGAATATCATCTATGAAGACTATGACGAACATGTCCAAGTATTGCTTGAACACACGGTTCATTAAGTCCATAAAATCTGTTGGGGCATTGGTAAGACCAAAGGACATAACTAAGAATTCGAAATGAGCATACCAAGTATGGAAAGCTGTTTTTGAAATGTCACATTCTCTAACTTTGAGCTGATGATAGCCGGATCAGAGGTCTATCTTAGAGAAGTAACTGGCACCCTAAATTTGGTCAAACAAGTCATCTATTCTGGGAAGAAGATACTTTTTCTTTACCGTGACCTTATTGAGTTGACGGTAGTCTACACACATGCTAAGAGAACCATCTTTCTTGCGCACGAATAATACTGGAGCGCCCCATGGGGAACGCTGGGCCTGATGAATCCCTTATCTAAGAGATCCTATAATTGTTCTTTCAGTTCTCTGAGTTCTGTTGGTGCCATCCTGTGTGGCAGAATAGAGATAGGCTGAGTATCTGGAAGAAGATTAATACCGAAGTCAATTTCCCTTTCGAAAGAAATTCCTGGAAGATCTTTAGGAAAGACATCTGAATATTCACCTATAACTAGAATTGATTTAAGGCTGGGAGTTTTGGAACTAGTGTCCTTTACTCGAACAAGATGATAGACACATCTTTTAGATATTATTTTCCTTGCCCGAAGGTAGGAAACAAGCTGACCCTTGAAAGCAGATACACTACCCTTCCACTCAAAGACGGGTTCATTTGGGAACTGAAACTAGACTATTCTTTTTCTACAGTCGACTGTGGCATATCAAGATTGAAGCTAATCCATGCCGAGAATGACGTCAAAATCAGTTATCTCTAATTTGACCAAGTCTACTGAAGTGACTTTCTGCAATATCATAATCGGGCAGTTCCTGTATACCCGTCGGGCTATGATGGTTTTACCCATTGGGGTAGATATTGAAAAAGGCTCTTCTAGGATTTCAGGACTGATTTTAAAATCTCCTGCTACATAAGGAGTAACAAAAGACAAAGAAGCTCTTGGATCTAGCAAAGTGTAAACATGCAAATAAAAGATCTGTAACGTACCAACAACTACATCAGGAGAATTTTCCTAATCTTGTCGGGACTGAAGAGCCTGCCTGAAGAATAGGGTGAATATTATCAGTTGCAAGTCAGGAGCCCGCCTGAAGAATAAGGTGAAAATTATTAGTTGCAAGTTCAGGTGCCCGCCTAAAGAATAGGGTGAACATTATTTGTTGCAAGTTCAGGAGACCGCCTGAAGAATATGGTGAAGATTTTCAAGTCCAAGTCAAGATTCAAGAAAGTTGCATATATAGGATCTTTTACTTGTATCTTCGTTTTCTATTTTTGTTATTCATTTAAATGTAGTAGTAGAAATCAAAAATCGAAAACTCGACGGAACCTCACTCGACGTCTAACTCGTTCTCTCACCACTTTACCTTTGAACTACACGTGACCTGATTTTCTTATAATCCAGGATAGGTAGGAAGTCCAAAACCAGAACTCTGTCACATTTTTTCTTTTATTTTATCTTTATCATTATATTTTCGAATAATCGGAGGGTCAAAAATCATATATTATCTACTTCTTTGTATGAAAACTCTTCGAGATTTTACACAAAGAGAGAAAAATGTAGACACGTGATTTTTGATCCTCTCGGAGTTTTAACCTATTTTTTGGCTTTACATATTTTTATTTTGTCCAATATTTATTTTAACTCTTATTTCATTTTTAATAATAAGTTTTAGTGAAAAATAAATAAAGGTATATTTTTAGATATGTCTATTTTTATTTTATTTTTTTAGATTAAATCAAGAATATATATTTTACTTCTAAATTTTAATAAATAAGCTAGTAGTTTAGTATTACCTTAATTATATTTATTTTTGACTATTTATAGGCATTTATTGTATTTTATTAAATATAAAGTTAATTAGTTATCATTATTATTATTATTATTATTATTTTATTTATTTTTATTTATTATTATTATTATTATTTTCTATATTAGTAATTAAAAAAAAAATAAAAAAAAAATAAAAAATTTCAAAATTCAAAATCCTAATCTTCCCAACTGCTCCTCCCAAGACACCCCCTATTTAAGGACATTTCCTATAGACAGACATTTGAACTAAGGGACTATTCTGCCTACACTGTATCAAAACCAAAAAAAAATCAGAAACCAGAACCGGAGAAAAAAAAAGTCAGAGAAAA
Source organism: Capsicum pubescens (assembly GCA_030864215.1). Lineage (NCBI taxonomy): Eukaryota > Viridiplantae > Streptophyta > Magnoliopsida > Solanales > Solanaceae > Capsicum > Capsicum pubescens. The sequence goes on from CM061548.1 coordinate 31,629,754, forward strand.
AGAAAACAGAAAGTGAGAAACAAAACATCAGAAAAAATAGAGAAAAGAAGAAAGTTGAAGTTGGAGTTCCGTTCAAAATTTTTGGTGACGAATTTCATTATTCAGTCTAAAACATTCAGGTTCTTATTCAATCATGTATAATTTACAATATAAGTTTGTTTTATAAAAAACATGAATGAAAATATTTGAATGGTCTCAATGCATTATTTACTATGTGTATTTGATCATGTGAACTTTTATTACATGTTATACTGTTAATTTACAAAGTACTTATATATTTATTTAGTAGATGTGCTGGACATTAGAATACAGTATGTTAATATCACCAAGTTTAAAGAAAAAATTGATAAGTACGCAGTAAAATATTTAGTTTTAGTTTTTCATCTGTGCATGACTAAAATTGAGTAAAAATACTTACACATTAACTTACACTGCATACACAACAACAGTATACAACCATCCACAAACATTTCATTCTTTTACACATTATAGACACACACAGATAACAAAAATATTCACAATCATCTATGCACACACATAGATTCACATAGACACTGATGTACGAACTCACCCCCCACAAAAAAAAATGCGAGAAAAAGAAGCAAATCAGTGAGAGAATCGCTTGGTTTCTAAGCCATAAAAGTCTTGGTTCTTGGAAAAGCCGTTTATATACATAGGGAGTATCAATTGAAAGAGTCAAAGGATTGCTTGGCATTTTACTGACTGTGATGGTAAATTCTAATTCAAGTACCAATTCTGTTTCCGTCGATGTTGAGACCATTTATCTTGACGGAAAGGAACACGCTACTCCATTTTTTCGGTGAAATTTTTTGGCACCGTAAGTAAATCTGGTACATCCATCAGCCACCGGAAAAGGACCTGTTTTTGGTGAAACTCACCTGAAACCACCCCAAAATCATCACCGGCAATCCCACACTGGACCAACCAGCGGGCTGCCGGAAATCCTCTCCCAAAACTGGCAAAACCCGCTGGTAACCACCCAAAGGCCGCCGGCCAATCCATCAACAAAAGCCGCATCAGCGGCTCTCCACCAAACGGTGCCATCAGCCCATTCCGTCACTATATCCGGCGAATTCCACCAGACCAACCGCCATCTTTTCAGCCTAGTGTTTAATCTGCACGATATTAAAAAAACTACCCAGTTTTTTATTAGTTAGAAGTCATGTTTTTTTATATATATATATATATGCAAGAAAACAATTATCTTTTAAGTGATTTTTGGATTTTTGTATTATTTAAAGAGAATAATTTTAGGGGATAATATTAAAGTTTAGCTTAATATGGGTAGATTATGTATTTTACTATTTCATTATTTTTATTTGTTTTCATTAATAGAATTTAATATTTATTTATTTAATTAATTAATTATTTTAAATGAATATTACTTTAGTTTGTTGTTAAAAAACACTCTCGGTTTATAATTAGATGAACCAATGCCTTTAACACTAGACAAGTTTTGGCGTGTTTAAAATATTCGTCTCAATTAAGAATGCGGCTTACGCATCTTTCTGAGACATTTAAAAATTCAAGGATGCAATAACGCACCTTGACAAGTATTTTTCTAAATTAACTTCATCAATTTACTTAATATAAGAAGCGCCAACAGATATTTTAGTATATTAAATGAGCGAATTTATGCCTTAACACAATTTATTCAAAATAGTTTAAGTTAAGATAAGTCAATAAAATCGCCCGTGCTAGAACCATGGAACTCTAGGGGTGCCTCACACCTTCCCTTCGGTCAACATAATTTCTTAATCGGTCTTCTATTTTTGCTGACCAAAAAAGAGTCATTTCTTTTTTATTTGGGATCCTATAAGGTGACTTGGAACACCATAACTCAATTCCAAGAGGCAACTCTAAAAAAAGATAAAAATAAACTCTATTCAGTATCATCACTTTAATTGAAAAACCCCTTCAACTTCGAACCCTTGGGAAAAAAAGGGGTGTGACAAATAACTTGGTGCTATTTACTGAAATAAAGAAATAAATTATGATTTGCTTACTCAATTATGGAAGTTGAACTAACTTTTTTAGCTTCAACTAGTGAAAAAGTGAATAGATCAATCACTTTATGTTGAGAAATTGATTTCTCTAATTTTGAGTTGTTGTGATAACACCAAAATTTATTGGTAGAGTATAAATCTTTATTACAATGGTAAATTTAGACCATAAGGAGAAAAACATAATATTGTGAGATCATATTGATCAATGGTATACCAATATTATTTGTGCTAATTTTGTGATAATCTTGCAAATGAACTTGGCCTTGGCAAGAAAAAAGGTCTGAAATGCATTGAGGAGGAGGAGGAAAGCCTATAAAAAATTATGAGTCATATATGAGAAAACCCAACCTGAGAACTAGAGATCATATAACAAAGTTCAATGAGAAGAACGAATCATATGATGACTTGATGTGGGATGCACTATTATTTAATCCTTCCTATGATGTGAGTGCATTTTATTCCTGTAATGATTTGTGAAAGTTGAGTCTAAGAACTCTTAATGAAATTCTATATCTCGTATGAGTGGGGTGTCGAAATTACAGGACCACCCTTGACAGATTTCACCTTTGTGAGTATGGAAGTAGGTCGCTTCCTGTGAGAAAGGGGCTTATTCTAAAAAACGCTCATGAAAAATTGGGATAGTACATAACCATAATGTGTTAGCTATTAAAGCTTATATCAACACCTTGATTGTTATGTGTAGGCAGTAATAATTTATTTCCCTTAAGTAGTCATAGTTCAAGTCTGAAGCCACTATTGACTCTGGAGTAAATGTTACTATTTTACTAAGTAAAGGTTTAATGCAGAGCACACCTTTATTATGCATAATAGTCTCCCTTCAACTAAATTGGTGAAAAATTCTTTTATTTGAATATTAAAATGAGTGGGGGAATGTTGGTGCACTTTATTATTAAAATAAATTGAAGTGCATGACATTAGTAGGCATAAAGTGGAGAAATTGGTGTCATTATTCTTGTAACTCACCACATCATCTTTTTGAGCTAGTGGGTACAAATTGTGGTAAAGATGACTATTAGTTCTTGTAACTTATATGATCATTAGTTGCATGTAAATCTTGTAATAGTTGTAACCTATAAACCATTCACGTACTCACTTTATTACACCATATTCTTCCTATTCAATACAAGGATGAATACCTGATACGGGAATTCCTAGCTTGAGACCTTTCACACGAAGCCAAGCACGTGAGTAGCAACAACTCCAAGCCTTGTTCACATTGTTGGCCATGTGTGAGGCCCTTGTGAGCCCATCTAAGGGCCTATATTTAATAAAATATGAAGAGGCCCACCAAGACACCCCAAACCCACCTACTTAAATGCCAAGGGTATTTTTGTCTTTGTTCCTCCTTCTAAGTGACTATATAAGCCATATAATAGGGCTAGTCTTGCTTTAGTTCATTACTATTAGTCAAGAAACAAAAGAATTGTAAATTTTTAACTCCTCTTTCTCATTTTAAGAGGCCAAAACCGAATTCTCACTAGTAGAGTGATACTAGTATTGTATCTTGACTAGAAACTAGGTTCTTGGGGTTCTTTGAGTTCCTCTTGGTCGAAGTAATAACTTGGTATTGATATTTATTAGTCTTAGAGTCCTTTCTCTTGTTAGGGTTCTTATATTAATGAATATTGTGTGTCAAGTTTCTATCTCTTTCTTTGTAAATCTTGTTAACGTTGTGTTGTTGAATATAAAAGTCTAGTGAATCTGTGTGGGGATCTTTCGATTCACTAGCAATATTATCTTTGTTGTTCTAATTGTTAAACTCACTTTTCTAGTTCAAACAAGTGTTGCAAGCCTAGTCAAGCCGTGTGTGGTCATTTTTGACTCACTAACACTTTGTTGTTCATCTTGTTGTTCTTGTGTTGATTGGAATCTCTTGATACACACTTAGCATTGTATAATTTGGTATCAAAGATCATGTCTAGGTTTTGTTCTTACAAAACCAATCTTGGGAAGCTCTTACCAAAAAGTGTGTTCTAGAACATTTTGGTCGAAAAATTGGTTGTAGATCTATAAAAGATTTTACTTGTTTAGTTTGTTTCTTGTGTTGATTTCTTCCTCATCAACCCAAAAAGTTTCTAAATCTAAATTTGATCTTAATTGGAAGAGAATTATTGTTGTGAAAACTTGAAGTTTCTGTGTATTTTGACTTGTGTTGGGGCATTGGAAGTGACCATTGTGGTGTATTGTTGTTATGTTCTTGAAGGTGTTGATGTTGTGTTCATCCTAAACTTCTCCTCATGTTATGTCTTAACTTCTATAAAGATAAATAGATCCAAAAAAAAGGTTGTAAGACAAAATTGAAAAAAATTGTTTGTGAGAAGACTTGCCAACATCACCTTTACAAGACTTGACAACCACTTTTCCTTCAAACAAGGAACCTTGTCTTGTGAGAATAGTGAGGTCAAACATTACCTTTTGAGTTTGAAAAAAAATGTTGAAAAAGGTTACAAGACCTTATGTTTTCCATCCCAATAACAAGTCATCCATTACAAAAGATCTAAGGGGACTAAGACTTCATGTTGATGAACTACTTATGTGGACCTGCGACCAATGACATGCTGCCACATCACCTAAGTTACTGTTCATGTGATAATTAAGCTCAAATTTGGTTGTTCTAGTTTCTAATTATTGATTCCTAGTTTCCTCTAGTTGACTTGAGAACTAATTAACAAACTAGTACATTCCTACTAGTTTGTCAATTAGTCCCTTGAAGCCTTATGTTCATGTGAACGTTTGTTTGTGTGCTTTTGTCGTTTGAATACATTGTAACTCTTGGCTCTAGTCTGACGAGAATTCTTTTGAGTTTCAAATGAGAATCCATTCCTGGAAAGAGCATACTCATACCTTACGGATTCATGGGTTCCTAGACAATCTACAACACTGGTGGAACTTGAGTGTGAGTGAACCAAGAGAATGTGAGTGAGGAGAGGGATTTTAAACTAACTTTTTTGTTGCTTGTGTAGGTGATACCTTGATAATGTAAGGAATTGCGTCTCAAATCGTGGATTTTAATGAAAATGAGAATATGAGGGTTACTCTTGAGGCTATGACCCGAGCTCTTAAAAGGTTGAGTACGGAAGTAGGAGCCATAAGGGGAGAAGTGATGACTATTAGTGGGAGGTTAGAAGAAGTGGAGAGTCAAAGGAACTCTCGTCCTTCTAATCCTCAACATGTTTCGTCAAGTGGACATGATAGAAATTCCTCCGCCACCGTTACTCCCGAAACATGTCCATAATTGCCAAATCCTTCACTAGCTCTACTAAATGTTGTAAGCCAAACCACTTATAACCCTCTAAACTGAGACTCCAATAGACCAACCCATTCCCAAATTCCTCAAGTTCCGCAAGAGGTACTCGTACGTCAAATGTCTTCACAAAATCTGAACCCCCCTTCGAAGCTTCACTAAACAAAAGACCACCACCTCCACAAAATCCAATTCCTCCGAATCAAGTTCCAATTGTCCAAAACTGTCCATTCCACATTGAGGAATACGGTAGAGAGGATTATGATGGTTATGGATCCTTTGACGATGCCTACATGAGAGAGGAATAGATGATAGGGGGTTGTGTGTATCCAAGGAGATACCGAGGGTATGTAAAAAGAGGAAACCAATACCTAGAGAGAGACGTAGGCATCACTACCTTCAAATTGAGCCTACCTATCTTTAAGGGTGAAAGTGACTCCGAGGTGTATCTTTCTTGGGAGTCTTCAAGTGAATGATATATCAGAGGAAAAGAAGAGTTGTTATGCCATAACTCATTTTGAAGGCAATTCTAACACTTGGTGGGAATACGTCAAGCGATTTGACAACGAGTTGGTAAAGGTACAACCACCACCATGGTTTTATTTGAGGTACCTAATGAGGCAATGGTATCTTCCCAAAAGTTATTGTCATGAGTTGCTTTCTAGGTTGTACAATTTGTGACAAGGGAATCAAAGTGTTATGGCATACTGTGATGAGTTTTAATGACTCATGTTGAAGCTTGATCATCGGGGAGAACAAATTGGCCATGACATCATTCAGTTTAAGTGTGGGTTGAACAAAGAGATCCCCACTTATTTTATGCTTCACAAGTTTGATACCGTTGAAGGGATTTTCCAAGCGGCTCTTAAAATTGAAAGGGAGATTAAAGAGAGGTCGTCGTTCAAGGCAAAGGGACCATCAACCTTGGGCTGGATGATGAGCAAAGATATTGTTTAACCATCTTCGGGTTGGCCTAAAAATAAGGACCAACTCGCCACTACAAGGCTGCCCGAGCCTAAAACAGTCCACAAATTTCCTCCCCGATAAGAAGCTCATAAGTATCCTAATCCTAAAGGGTTCCAATATTTCAAGTGCCAAGGTTGGGGACATAAAGCCAATGAATATCCAAACCGGTGCAATGTGATCCTAAGGGAAGGAAGATTGTATTACCTTGGTGAGAAAGCAGGTCTTGAAAAAGAAGAGAATGAGGTCAAGCCTCAAGATAGAGAGGAACCCAAAAATGATCCACATGATGATGATGATGATTGTGAGGATGCTTATCCATAAGAAGGGGAGTGCATGGTTTCAAACTTTATAGTGAGGTGTGCCATGATTAGTAAGGCAATAGATGATCCTAGCCAACGGGAGAATCTATTCCATACTAAATGTCTTGTGAAGGAAAGTGCGTGCACTATGGTGATAGATAGTGGAAGTTGTGCGAATGTGGTTAGTGTTGCAATGGTGAACTTCTTGAAATTTTTGACTACACCTCACACTAGTCCTTACAAGTTGCAATGGTTGAATGAATGTGGTAAGTTAAAGGTCACTAGACAATGTGTGATACGTTTTAAGATAGCCAATTACCATGACAAGGTGCTTTGTGATGTGAAACCAATGTAAGCTTGTCACTTGTTGTTTGGAAGGCCTTGGAAATATGATAGATCAACCAAACATGATGGAAGGTCCAATCAGTATACACTTAAGATGGATGGCCGCAAGGTTGCTCTTGATCTATTATTGCCTTTCTAAGTGAATGAATTACACCAAAAGATGCAAGAATTAAGGGAAAAAGGAAAGAAGGCCGAGAGTAAGGGGAAAGGAAGTATGGTGATGATGGCTAGGAGAAAAGAATTATTGGTGGATCATGACGAGGACACTCCGATGCTCCTCTTGGCTCATTGTTTTAATACTAATGCCACTAACATTTCTATTTTTCCTCCTAATTCTCTTGTTTTGCAGGATTACAAGGATGTCTTCCCAAAGAAATTACCCAAAGAATTTCCCCCACTTCGGGGAATTGAGCACCAAATAGATTTTATGTCGGGTTCACAATTGCCCAACAAACTGGCTTATAGGAGCAATCCAACGGATACCAAGGAATTGCAATGCCAAGTTGAGGAACTCCTCAACAAAGGGTATATCAAGAAGAGTATGAGCTCTTGTGTGGTCCTGGTGCTACTAGTTTCCAAGAAAGATGGGACTTGGCGTATGTGGGTTGATTGCCGAGCTATCAACAAGATAACGGTAAAATATCATCACCCTATTCCTAGGTTAGATTATATGCTTGATAAATTGAGTGGTTCGTGTTTGTTTTCTAAAATTGATTTGAGGAGTGTCTATCACCAGATTCGTATGCAACCAGGTGATGGATGGAAAACCACCTTCAAGACCAAATTCAGTCTCTATGAATGGATGGTTATGCCATTCAGCCTAACAAATGCTCCAAGTACTTTCACGAGGCTAATGAATCATGTGATGAAGCCATTTATCAGAAAGTTTGTTGTATTTTAATTTAATGATGTGTTGGTGTATAGTAAGTCCTTAGATGAGAATGTAAAGCATTTACAATGTGTGTTTGATGTCCTTCGAAAGGAAAAGTTATATGCTAATCTAGAAAAGTGCTCTTTTGGTGTCCATGAGGTTGTATTTCTTGGGTTTGTGGTGATCTCAAGAGGGGTCGAAGTGGATGTATCTAAGTTTGTCTCCATTAAAAATTGGCCAACTCCCAAAATCGTAGTTGAAGTGAGAAGCTTCCACGGGTTGGTTATTTTTTATAGATGTTTTGTCAAAGGATTTAGCACCATTGCCTCCCCCTTGAACGAAGTGATTAAAAAGGATCGGCCTTTCAAGTGGGGAGATGAATAAGCTAAGGCCTTCGAGGACTTGAAAGTTATGCTCATCTCGGCCCCTTTGCTACAATTGCTGAATTTTGACAAGACTTTTGATGTCGAATGTGATGCTAGCAAAGTCTGCATAGGCACGGTTTTAATGCAAGAATTGAAGCCTATTTCCTACTTTAGAGAAAATCTCAAAGGAGCAACTCTAAACTACTCTACGTACGATTTAGAGTTGTATGCCTTGATTAGAGCTTCGTGATCCAAACGGATCATGAATCCTTGAAGCATCTATGGGCACCAGAAAAGCTTAACCTGCGGCATGCCAAATTGATTGAATTTCTTGAAACTTTCCCTTCTGTTATTCAATACAAGAAGGGTAAAGACAATGTGGTTGCCGATGCTTTGTCCCAAAAATATATATTTGTGTCTACTTTGTTGTCTAAGTTGATGGGGTTAGAAAGCCTCAAGTATTTATATCCCGAGGACCCTCACTTTGCTCCTATCTATAGGGAAAGTGAAGAGTTGGATAGGGATAGGTGGGTTACGGATAGGGGTTCCCATCCCTATACCGAATTTGATGGATACTTGTTTAAAGGTAGATAATTGTGTGTTTTCTCAAGTTCATGGAGAGAATTATTTGTGAGAGAAGCACACAATAGAGGTCTAATGGGCCATTTTGGGGTCGAGAAGACCCTTGGAATTTTGGAAGAACAATTTTATTGTCCTAGAATACACAAGGATGTGGATCGGATTTGCGGCCAATGTGTTGAGTGCAAAGGAGTCAAGTTACGGCTCCAACCCTACGGGTTGTACACCTTATTGTTCATGCCTTTGCATCCTTAGCTTGACATATCAAAGGACTTTGTGTTGGGATTAATGAGGACTAGAAGGGGGTGGGATAGTATTTTTGTCGTGGTGGATCGATTTTCCAAGATGGCTCACTTTATTCCTTATTCTAAATATGATGATGTACCTAGTGTAGCCTCTTTGTTTGTTGATAATGTTGTAAAACTTCATGGTGTTTTGAGGACCATAGTGAGTGATAGGGATTCTAAATTCCTAAGCCACTTTTGGAAGTCCATGTGGGGTAGACTCGGTACTAAGTTGTTGTTTTTGACTTCATACCACCCGCAAACCGATGGCCAAATGGAAGTCGTAAATAAGACCTTAGGGTCTATGCTATGGTCCATGGTTAAAGGAAAAATGACTTCTTGGGAGGTGTACTTACCGTTGATTGAATTTTTTAATAATCGTGTTATACACTCGAACACGGGGATGACACCCTTTGAGTGTGTATACGACATTAACCCCCTCACCCCTTTGGATTTAACCCCTTTGCCAAGTGATCTTGTGATAAGCTTACATGGAAGAAAATGGGCCGAGGCCATGAAAATTTTACATGAGAAGGTGAGGTTGTGGTTGCGGTTGAAGAAGAAAAACCAATAATTTGCGAGGCGAGCCAACAAAGAAAGAAGAAAGATCATTCTTGAACCGGGAGATTGGGTGTGGGTGCACCTAAGGAAGGATAGATTCCTGTCTCAAAGGAATGCTAAGTTTATGCCACGGGGTGATGGCCCATTCCAAGTATTAGAAAGGATCAACGACAATGCCTATAAGATTGATCTACCCCCAGAATATCAAGTGCACAACACTTTCAACGTGTGTGATCTCTTTCAGGTGGAAACAGTGATGGCAATGATCCAAATTTATTCCCTTCAAGATGGAGAGGATGATACGAGAATTCCTAGCTCGAGACATTTCACACGAAGCCAAGCACGTGAGTTCCAATGACTCCAAGCCTTGTTCACATTCTTGGCTATGTGTGAGGCCCTTGTGATCCCATCTAAGGGACTATATTTAATAAAATATGAAGAGGCCCACCAAGACACCCCAAACCCACCCACTTAAATGCCAAGGGTATTTTGGTTTTTGCCCCTCCTTTCTAAGTGACTAAATAAGCCATGTAATAGGGCTAGTCTTGCTTTAGTTCATTCCTATTATTCAAGAAACAAAAGACTTGTAAATTTTTGACTTCTCTTTCTCATTTGGAGAGGCCAAAACTGAATTCTCACTAGTAGAGTGATACTAGTGTTTTATCTTGGCTAGAAACTAGGTTCTTGGGATTCTTTCAGTTCCTCTTGGTCCTAGTAAGAACTTGGTATTGATATTTATTAGTCTTAGGGTCCTTTCTCTTGTTAGGGTTCTTAGATTAATGAATATTGTGTGTCAAGTTTCTATCTCTTTCTTTGTAAATCTTGTTAACATTGTGTTGTTGAATATAAAAGTCTAGTGAAGCCATGTGGATCTCTTTCGATTCACTAGCAATATTGTCTTTGTTGTTCTTGTTGTTAAACTCATTTTTCTAGTTCAAACAAGTGTTGCAAGCCTAGTGAAGCCGTGTGTGGCCATTTTTGATTCACTAGCACTTTGTTGTTTATCTTGTTGTTCTTGTGTTGGTTGGAATCTCTTGATACACACTTAGCATTATATCAATACCTCACCTATAAATAGAGGTGATCTTGCATGTTATTGTATGTACAAGAAAATATGATAAATGTGAGAAAAATTATAGTGTGTAGTAGTGAAAGAGAGAGTTATTATATTAGTGAAAAAAGAGTTGAGACAAAGAAAATATATAAGTCTGCAACTATATTCACTATAAAAAAAGAGTTATTATATTAGTGAAAAAAGAGTTGAGACAAAGAAAATATTCTAAGTCTTTAACTATATTCACTATACAAAAAGAGTAAATATATGTTAAAAGAAAGGTGTTCTTATGGTGGAGCTTTGGACTCTTCAACTAATCCGGAGTTGTTTGAGTAGTACATTGTTGATGGGCTGTTGTATCCTACAAGGGACAATTCAAGAGATATACTACTGGATAGGTATAGATTATGCCACAGTGGGCTCTAATCTCCTTAAAGAGAGCGAGATATCCGCGCCTCAGTCAAGAAGAAGATTATTTTATTTTCTTCACTTTTGTTCATTTTATTTTCAACTATAATCATTTATTTTAATTTTGGTATATTACACCAACATAATTTTTATGGGCAGAACAAAACTTGAGACAATGCTCAAACTGAAAGAAAAGTCAAATTGAAAGAAAGAGAGAAGAAGATAATAAGTAGAAAAAAAAGGGACAAGAAAACCAGAAGAAAAAGAGAAAACCAAAGAAGAAGAGAAGAAGAGTTAGGAGTTTCCTTTGATGTTTCCGGTGATGGATTCCTTGCTTTCATTACTCGGCTTAATTCATTACACATGTTCTTATTCGATCTTGCACTATTTATGTTATAAATTTTATTGTGAAAAATCATGAATAAAGATGTTCAAATCGTTTCATGCATTATTTTGTATGTATCGTTGATCGATTATGTGAACTTTTTGTTACTACATGTTGTACTGAATTACCCTTTTTGTCATTAATAAATTATTCATAATAAATTCATGGAAATTCATAATTTTCATTCCTCAGTATTAACTTGGGTCTAAAATAGCCAATCTTTTAATTATTACGTCACCTCAAACTTTTCAGCAAAGATTTTAGCCTTTGGATGTGTCTAGATAGACTCAAACTTGATGAATTTAATTATTTATGAGTTATAGTATCAATACTTTAGTTTTAAAGTTCTTTAAGTATGAGTTAAGGTCATACAATATCCCTAACACAAAGTTAAGTATAAAACTTTCTTTCCGATACAGTTTCAATATGGGTTTCTATTAGGGAAAACTTCAAACGATCATATCTCATTGAAAGGAGTTAGGGGTCCCAATGCCTAACAAATCAAAGATCTCTGAGTCCTCTTTCCAGTGCAACAAACCGTTCCACAATTCGAATTCAGAGAAAAAAGTTATGATTGTTTTACTGAGCACGGTCCGAGCTGAAATGAAATTTCGTTGTAGCAAAAATTCTAATGATATTTAAATCAGCTTCAGTCGTATTTTAGGTCTAAACCCCACAATTTTGTTCCCTAATCCTAGAGACGCGATTTTCGAAAGCTTAAGGTGAAATTCCTTTGTTGAGGTAATTTTTTTCATTATTTTCTTTGTCTTTTAATTCTCTAACATCTTGGAATCCTTAAGACCTTTAATAGTGGAATTCTTTTAGGGAATACTCATGGTTGTTTTTAATATAACCTAGAGCTGATTCTAAACTATAAATTAAAGATTCATAACATGAATTTCATAAACTAGATTATGAATTTTGTTGGTTAGAAACCTTGAATTCCGTAAAGATGAGACCTTTCGTATAAAAACTCCATTAATGGTAGAATCATAAAGAGCTAATTAATGATAACTGAACTTGGGAAATGATACAAACCTTGAATTAAGGGTAGAATTAGTGGGTTTGAATCCCCAAGATATTTGTTTGAAGAATAATTATTTAATTACTCTTATAATTGCTTGATTTTTAGATGATTGATTATCCCAAGGCATTAAGGAAAAGAAAGGGAATCTTTGTTGCAACTCTTCCAAAAGCTTGGCGTCCAGGTAGGCTAGGTTTAATGAGTAGATGATTATGTTATTTTATATTTTCATAATATAGAATTGATGGGAGAAAGTATGTCTAGGCCTGCGGGCATGCTGTTGAGGTGGATAAAGACATGAGTACTTAACTTTAATTCCCAAAACTATATTATTGATTGACTATGTGATATTTATGATATTATGTATTATTTTCTCGAAAGGAGATTGTTGTAAATGTAATATATGAACATGATATTTTTTAGTTGTTCTAGTGATGAACCTAATTGAGTTGTTATGGTATTAAGTTGTAATGCTATGAATGGCTTGTTAATTGATATTCAGACATGCTTGAAATTGTTAATGTTTGGATTGTGGATGCGTGTATAAATGATTATTAAAATTTACTTGATGGAATTGTCTCATGACTTTAAGTGTACTTGTAAACTTGTTACATCGTGTTGTATGATGTGAGAAAGTGTAAATTTGATATTTATATTATTTTTTTATGTTTGATCGGGTACCACGCCGGTATGAATATATATATGTTGGATCGGGTACCACGCCGGTATGGATATGCATATGTTGGATCGAGTACTACACCGGTACGAATATGTATATGATGGATCGGGTACCACACCGGTACGGATATGTATATGTTGGATCGGGTACCATACCGGTACGGATATGTATATGTTAGATCGGGTACCACGCCGGTACAGATATGTATATGTTGGATCGGGTACTACGCCAATACGAATATGTACATGTTGGATCAGTACCACGCCAGTACAGATATGTATATAACGGATTGGGTACCACGCAGGTACAGATATGTATATGGTGGATCGGGTGCCACACCGGTACGGTAATAAACATAGATTGTTCCCTGTAGGTCATGACTATTTGGGCAAAAATAAGTCCCATAGCATGTGTGTACATATTTGTGTTGAGTCTGTGAATGTTTACAATATGGTTGATACTCTTGATGGTTATGTGGCTTGTTGTGAGCATTGTTTGATCCGTTATTGTTATATTGTTGATTCATTGGGTATTTGATTGTGTGATATGTATTTGAAAAAGTGAAACCTTATAATTACGTATTTGTTGGTTGACTTACTTCATTTATACGTGTTTTAATCGTCACTTACCACAATGGCTAGCTATTATTCTTTAATACTATAAGAGAGCATCTGGTTGTTAGCCCAAGAGTTTGTGTGGGTTGTCTATGATTACGAATTTGTTCCTCTGAATATGAGTAATGAAAAAGATAAGGTGAATAAAGAGGAATAGTGATGTATTAGCATTGGATTGTGGTTGATTGTGTGAATTAATGAGGCTAGAGTATGTTAGCAGTGAATATAATATCGGTGCAGTTGGAAGAGTAGTTGGATGGTGTAAGTTATATAGGTAAAGTAATAATACTATTACAACCTTTGTTAAATTATATTTTATTCAAGATGTCATGATTTATTTTTCTTAATTCTATTTTATGATTATATGAATTAACAAGGTCGGCCGATGATGTCTACCAGTATGTGTGGTTGTACTGACCCTACTCTTCCACATTCCTTCTTAGGGTGTAGACTGGGTGTATGTTAGTTTGCAGTTATTAGATGGAAGACGATCTTTAGCACTAACTTCTGCACTTTCTTCCTGGCAGATGTTAGATTCTTTGTATTATTTATTTTATTGTCAGTCTATGCTGAAGTAGATAGCTCTTGTACATGTCTGGACAAGTCTTGGGATGGTGAAGGACATTTGTAATATGTTTTTGAAAAAGTCTATTTATTAATATTTAATTTACTTTATTATATTTAATTCTGTATTCCCTTAAAAATAAAAGTTTTCTGCATATTTTTAGTTGGGTAATAAGGGTTCTTCTAGCTACCTAGAATAGAATAGGTGCCCGCACAGTCTAGTAGTATGGGTTGTGACAGTTGGTATCAGAGCATTAGGTTCACCGGTCCGACAAGTACAAGAGTAATGCCAAGTAAAGTTTTGTAGCTTGGTGTGTAGGGTCCCACACCCAATCTTCGAAAGGCTATAAGGCATGTAAAAGTCATTTTCCTTTCTTTCTCCCTATCATGTCGTTCTAATCGTTGACTATTGGGTTGGTTCTAATTGGTATCTAGACAATTCTAATTGGTATCTTAACATAGCTCAATTGGAATGAAGTTGATTCCAACTGGTATCTTAGTAATTTTGATTAGAAATCTGGAAGATTTTAATTGGTATTTTTAATTAGGGATAAAGGTTATTATTAAAAGATAAAGACATGTGAGAGTAGTGAACTTATTGGTTGCTTGTGTTTGATAATTTGCTGAACTTGGGTTGCTAGATTGTTGTGAATTGTTTTTGTTGAATTTTAGTGATGAAAATTGACTAAGTTATTTTTGTTGATAATTGTGATGGGATTATTTGATTTCTTGTTCTTGTGAAACTAGTAATTTCATGATGCTTGGTTGTTTTTGGTACTATTATACTGATGAAATTGGTGATATGAGAATTGAGAAGATGATGTCAAGAAAAGATAGTGAAAAAGAGGCGTGAATAAAAAACCGAGGTGATATCTGTTTCTAATAATGAGAGGTTCTTACTAGTTATGTTGTAGATGAATCCTTGTGTGATTCAATTATTTGATATTATGTGGAAATCCTTATGTGGTTTGGTCATTGAAACTATATTTAAAATTTTTGTGCAGTTCTATTATTGAAATTATAATGGATTCCTTGTGAGGACTAGCTAAGTGACATTATCTTTGAGTTCCTTATGTGAACGAATTCTTAATGCTTGGAAAAATAATGAGTTTTAAATAAAAGTAACAAAAATCTAGTAGAGGTTGTTGATACCTATAGAATTTGATTGATAACTTGTCTGAAATGTGATATTGGTGATAAGACTGTTAATAACCTGTAATTGATTTATTTTGTTTGGTCTTGCTTGTGTGCTAGTGGTGTGACCACTCTTGAGGTGGTTAAGAGTTAAGTGAAGCCCGTAATAAAAATATTGTTAGGTAGAAATAAGAATTACTCTGTATATCATAAATTAGTGTTAGAAATATAAGAGTAGTTTGGCTTGACCATGAAGTGTTGGTCGTTGAAAAATACTGAGTTAGTGATTGTTTGGACTTACGTTAAAGTTGTGGATTTATACATTAGAGAAAATCTTGAGAAGATAAATTATTATTGATTTGACCTTGTGGCTGAATTATGCATTTGCATGTCCCACAGAGTTGTGATATATGACACTTTTAGAGGGTAGTAATTTCCATGATAGTGGCAATGCAAAATCAAATGACTTAGTTACATTCATAAAATAATTAAGGAGGATCCTGAATGGGAGAGCAAATGAATTATTAAATGGCATGACTGATCTTTCCTTGGGTGATACTTGGTGGATATTTCTAGTTGAGTGATTAAGGTATGATGACTAGATAAATATTAACAATGTTGCGGCGGAGAATGTGTTGTAGGCTATAATTCTGTGGGATTTCTATGGCTAATAGTTGTAAGTCTGTGTAATAAGTGAGAGGTTGTGTTGTCACCTATATATAGTAGTAAACATTAAGCTTAAAACGGTGAGTGATCTTGAGGTAAAAGGGATAGTGGTTGTGAGATGTTGAAGCTAGCTTTATAAAATAAATTTAGTAGTCTTGATTGAGTGCATGTGAGTATCTAAGTTATGTGACTTGTAAATGGTGTGGTGACTTGCATATGATTAAGATGTAGATTCTTCATACGATAGTCTTGGCTAGAAAATGAGTCAGGTGTCTCAGAGAGAGATTGTGTGTTGGGTGGATTAGGTGTGACTTGTTTAGTATTGAAATTAGAATAGTAGATTCATGTAGCATCTCGTAGAACTTTTCATAATTGAATTCGGGACTTTGGAGCTTTGGTAGTGAAAAAAGATGTTTTTGGATGTTTGTCTTCATCAAGGTGAATTTTTAACCATCTTTATCTTGCTTTCATAAAATACAAGTTTAAAACTTAGGTCGTTGAACCGATAATAAGTGATTCGTCTGTAAATATTTAGCTCTGCATCTTCATAGTTTGAAAATCTTTATTATAATGATTGAGTATAGAATGTGGATTGGTCGATAAGTATAACGAGTTAGTGAACAGGGTGCAGTGTAAGCAACTCTATTAGTAATGTCTCTCAAATTTTAGCCTCGTGCTTTTCTCCACTGAATGCCCGTTTGGGGACGAACGGATGGTATATTGGTATCTGATTGTAATGACCCATTTCATCGTTACTAAATTATTCATAATAAATTCATGAAAATTCTTAATTTTCATTCTCAGTATTAACTTGGGTCCAAAATAGCCAATCTTTTATTTACTACGTCACCACAAGCTTTTCAACAATGATTTTAGCCTTCGGATGTGACTAAATATACTTAAGCTCGATGAATTTAATTATTTATGAGTCCTAATATCAACAGTTTAGTCTTAAATTTCTTTAGGTATGAATTAAGGTCGTACAATATCCCTAACACAAAGTAAAGTATAAAACTTTCTTTCTGATACAGTTTTGATATGGGTTTCTATTAAGGCCAACTTCAAATAATCATATCTAATAGAATATAAGGAGTTAGGGGTCCCACTACCTATCAAATCAAATATCTCTGAGTCCTCATTCCAATGCAATAAGCCGTTCCTTATTTCCAAAGGTTATTTGTACCATCTTATTTGGTTTAAAGATTCTAATACCAAAAGTCCTTCCTTTCCATCTGTCCTGGTAGTAAATGAGTTCCCAGAAGTCTTTCCATATGATCTTCTGAGAAGACCTCCTGGCAGTGAGATAGATTTTGGCATTGATTTATTGCTAGATACCCGTACCATCTCTATTCCACAATATAGAATGGCTCCAACAGAGTTGAAAGAGTTGAAAGAGCAGCTAGCAAATCTTCTAGATAAAAGTTTTATCCATCCTAGTATTTCTCCCTGGGGTGCACCTGTACTCTTCGTGCGAAAGAAAGATGGTTCCATTCCTATGTGCATAGATTACCGTCAGTTGAATAAGGTCACAATTAAAAATAAATATCCTCTTCCTACGATTGATGATCTTTTTGACCAGTTTTAGGATGCTAAATGTTTTTCAAAGATAGACCTTCGTTTGGGATATCATCAGTTGAAGGTTAGGGAGTCAGATATTCCCAAAACAGCTTTCCGAACCAGATACGGTCATTCGGAGCTTCTTGGGTTTGGCAGGGTATTACTGAAGATTTGTAGAGAGATTTTCTTCCATAGCTACACCACTTACTAAGTTGAATCAGAAAAAGGTGAAGGTCGTGTGGTCTGACTCCTGTGAGAATAGTTTTGAGAAGTTAAAAGATAGGTTAATAACTGCTCCTGTTTTGACTCTTTTGGAAGGTACAGAAGGGTTTGTTGTGTACTGTGATGCATCCCGTGTGGGACTTGGGTGTGTACTTGTGCAGCACGGTAAGGTGGTGGCTTATACATCTAGGCAGTTAAAGGTGCATGAACGAACTTACCCCACCCATGACCTGGCGCTAGCGATTGTGGTATTTGCGCTTAAAATCTGGCGGCATTATCTTTATGGGGTGCATGTTGATGTTTTCACTGAACATAAGAGTTTACAGTATCTTTTCTGGCAGAAAGAATTGAACCTCAGGCAACGACGCTAGATGGAATTGCTAAAGGATTATGACATGAGCCTGCACTATCATCCGGGCAAGGAAAATGTGGTAGACGACACCATTAGCAGGTTGTCTATGGGCAGCTTTTTTATGTTGAAGAAGGGAAAAGAGAGATAGTGAGGGATATTCACTGACTAGCAAATCTTAGAGTGCGCCTCTTAGATTTCAAAAATGGAGGGGTAGTTGTTCACGAGATAGCTAAATCATCCCTTTGTACGGAAGTTAAAGAGAAGAAGATCGAAGATCCCATCTTGATGAAGATCAAGAAAGATGTGGGCCAACAGAAGGTGATGTCCTTTGAAATTGGTGGTGATGGTATTTTGAGATATCAGGGTAGATTGTGTGTACCAGATGTAAATGGTCTGCGGAAGAGAATCCTTGACGAAGCTCACACTTTGAGGTATGTTGTTCACCTAGGCTCTACCAAGATGTATCATGGTCTGAAAATCATTTATTGGTGGAATAATATGAAGCGCGATGTAGCTAACTATGTCGCCAAGTGTTTGAACTGTTAACAAGTTAAGGTAGAACATACGAGGCCTGGTGGTACTTCCCAATAGTTTGCCTTGCCCTTATGGAAATGCGAAATGATCAATATGGATTTAATTATGGGACTTTCGAGGTGACAAAACCAGTATGATTCTATTTAGGTGATTGTTGACAGGTTGACCAAGTCAGCACATTTTCATCCTATGAGGACCAACTATTCGGGATATGATTATGCCAAGATTTATATTGAGGAGATAGTCCATTTGCATGGGGCACATGTATCCATCATATCTGACAGAGGTAAGCAATTATCTTCACAGTTTTGGAGGTCTTTTCAGAGGGGTTTAGGTACTCAAGTGAACATGAATACTGCTTTTCACCCTCAGATTGATGGGCAAGCTGAACGCACCATTTAGACCCTTGAGGATATTTTGAGGGCTTGCGTTATTGACTTCAAAGGTAGCTAGGTAGATCACTTGCCGTTAATAGAGTTCGCTTATAATAACAGCTATCATGCCAATATTAAGAGGGATCCGTTTAAAGCTTTGTATGGGAGAAGATGTAGATCACCGGTAAGGTGGTATTAAGTACGTGAGACTCAGTTGTTCGGGCCTGATCTTGTTCATCAGGCGATGGAGGACGTGAAAATTATTAAAGAACGACTTAAAATAGCCCAAAGTAGACAAAAATCCTACGCCGATGTTAGGAGAAGAGACTTAGATTTTGAGGTTGGTGACTGGGTGTTCCTCAAAGTCTCCCCTATGAAGGGAGTTATGCGATTCGGGAAGAAAGGTAAGCTGAGTCCTCGCTATATAGATCCATACCATATTTTAAGAAATATAGGTGGAGTTGCGTACGAGTTAGAGTTGCCTGCAAGTTTGGGTTCTATTCATCCGGTATTTTACATATCCATGTTGAAGAAATGTATTGGAGACCATTCATTAGTGTTGCCTGTAGAGAAGGTCAAAGTGACAGACTCTTTATCCTATGAAGAAGAACTCGTGGCAGTCTTGGATCGCCAAGTTAGAAAACTGAGGAGCAAAGAAATAGCCTCGATCAAAGTGTTGTGGAAAAATCAGAAAGTTGAAGAAGCAACTTGGGAGTTAGAAAATGACATTAGAGATAGATACCCAGACTTATTTAATTCGGTGAATGATGAAATGGAAGGTACAATCCTTGTCTTATTCTTTTATGGACTTAGTGTACCTTAAATCGTGCTTGTCTGTGTTTCATATTATTATTCGGGGACGAATGATCCCAAGGGAGGGATAATATAACACCCCGTAAAATCATCCATGCGTTAGCTCGTTGTAATATGCTCTTAGAGTTAAATGACTAGAATAGTGTCAAAGAGACTTAGTCTCATTTTTGGCTTCCAAAATGAGTAAACTTTAAACCATATATAATTTCCCTAATTTTGACTTTTTATTATGTGGGAAATTGAATGAGCTTTCCGTCGATAGAAGATTTGCCCAAATCCAATACCCGGGCAAGAAGTTATGGCTAATTTAAGTCCAAATCGTAAAAGTCCTTCATTTTGGGGCTTGGCGCATCGCGGAGTGGACCTATTTAGTAATTGTCAAATTCCAGTTGCATAGCGCGATTATGGCGTGTCGCGCTGAAGTTCCAGGTCCCAACCAGTGGGACAACGCGATGGCTCCGCGTCGCGGTGATCTTAAAAATCCCATTGGTCAATTTCCAGTGAGCCACCGCGATTATAGATCATCGCGGTGGTCCATAAAATTGGGCTCCTAGTTATATTTTTACTCCATCTCATTAAGGGTATATTAGGTATTTTCACCCCCCTTATCAGCTTAAACATGGGATTTTAATCCCAAATGACCTCATTATTAATATTTTCATCAGAAACCATCAAGAACACTCCTTAGGGTTTCAAACAAGAAAACCCAAACAACTCAAAATTCAACGTGGGTTTTAGAAATTGATTGAAGATTTGGAATCCCCAAGCCGTGGGCATCAAGAGTCATCCTTTAATTTCCTAAATAGAGGTACGTGGGGTTAATTCTAAAAATTACATGGGCTTATCAACACGAGAACATGATTTAATGATTATCAAGAATGAATTATAAAGGGGTTTTGGAACTTAAGATTTAAATTTCGCATCTTGGGTGTGTTGATGATATTATTGTTTTGGTCTTTAGGCCTTTCTCCCTTAAATTGATTTAAACTTATATGAATATGTATGATGTTGAGGATTTGATTGAGAGCATTATTATTGAAACCCCTCTCTTTGATGATTTAGAGTTGATGAATTTGTTGAGAATGATTTGAGATGCTTGTTTAATGTTTTGAAGGGGATCTTTTTAATATTGAAGTATTTAACATGATTTTTATGATGATGAGAGGGAGTTTCTTGTTATGATTTAATCCTTGTCTTAAAAAAAGAAAGAATTGCATATGATTGATATCTTTGACATGACCACATTGAGTATTTGAAATGGTGAAAATGAGAGTTTCTTTCATATGTTTACACGATCTTTAAGAAAGAGTTTCTTGAAATGATCTATTGATACGGTGGTCCCAGATTTACGTTTTGAAACAAAGATTATTATTATATGCTAATAATGGCTCAGAGATGTGACTTGCAAGTCAATGGTATGACGATACCATATAAATGTATGTCATAACAGAGTTAGAGTTTTCAGAGTATGTTTTTAGAGAATGCATTTCTTAAAGAGTTAAAAATGGGCATAAAGAGAGTTAGGTGATTTCCTGAAGAGGGCTAGAGTTCAAGTAACTCTTAGCCTAAAACCGTGATTTGCCTATTCGGGTATATTATTTTCACGCTGGCGACGGTCGTGTGGTGTAGCAGAGTCAGAGACTCCAACCCTTGCGGCACACTTGGGTTGGAGGCTTCCCTGTCGAGTCAATGGTGGATTACATGTGGCCCGTGGAATTTCAGAGTTATAGGGTATACCACCTAGCGCAGAAGTAAAACAAAGAATGTCTCATAGTTCAGATGATTTTCTTTCAGAGTGTTTTAGAAATGCCTATGAGATTTCTTACTATATGATACGTTTATGAACTGTTTTAAATTGCTCTCATATATGTTGAATATAATTTATTATTTTGGATTTGCTCTGCCTACCATTACATCTGTATTGACCCCCTACCTCCCAGGTTTGGAGGCTCAGTCTAAGGGTCCGGCTAATAAGTAGAGAATCCCAGAGAGAAGTGATCTGTGCAGTGGTGAGCCGTCTTTGTTCCAGAAAGCCTGTTATTTCAGATTATGTTATTTCGTCGTTTTGGTCTACTAGGGGCCTTGTCCTAGCTTTCAGATAGTTATCAGATTTTCATGCAGTAGAGATTTTGCAGACTGTTCCAGATGTTGTTTAGTTGAGTTCGGATTTCATTCTTTATTGTTAAAATAAATCCAGAGTATGACCATGTTTCCATATCAGATTATATTTCCGCATCTACTTTTATTATGTGAGTGTTGTGAATGATTACCAAATAGAGTAGGACGCCCGGGCCTTCCTGGTTCGAGATGTTCGTCATGGCCAGGCCCTAGTTTGGGTCGTGACAAACTTAGTATGAGAGCACGGTTCATGGTCCTAGGGTATATGCAAAATTGCATCGGGTAGAATCTTGTTTATGGGTGTGTAGCGCATCACACTTATAAGTAGGAGGCTACTAGGTGTTTAGGAATGTTTCCCCTCTTTGTAATTTAGTTCATGCTTTGGATTCTAATCTGTCCTCTAATCCGTGATCTCTTGCATTTCAGAAAAACAATCATGCCTCCCCGTCATGCTAACGATCAGAATGCTCTGACAGATGAGGTCTGTCCCACTCATGGGATGAGGACCCGAAATAGATCTCAGACTCTGGAGATTGATACGACTTCGGGAGTCCCACTTACTCTGACCAGCCCATCTAGGGCACCCAGAGCTCCCCGAATGGGGTCTAACCGCACTCAGCCTCGTGAGAGAGAAATATCTAATGCAGAATTCAGACAGTCTATTCATATGCTTGCACAGTTAGTAGCCACATAGACTAAACGGTCGAAAGATATTAGGTCTGCATCTGTTACGTCTGAGGCTACAAGAGTGGGCCAGTTCATGAGGATGAACCCACCCAAGTTTACTGGTACCAAGGTAGAAGAGGAACCACAGGAGTTTGTAGACGAGATGGAGAAAATCTTTAAGGTGATGCATGTAGATGAGGTAGACGGGGTTGAGTTAGCATCTTACCAGCTTAAGGATGTAGTGAACTAATGGTATAACGAGTGGGAATATTCAAAGATTCAGCATGCCGAGCCCACAGTTTGGGCCGAGTTCGTGTAAGCCTTCCTCGATCGGTTCTTTTCTCTCGAATTGAGGGAGGCCAAAGCCGAAGAGTTTATGAATCTAAAGCAGGGAAAGATGAGTGTCCAGGAGCACACTCTGAAGTTCAACCAACTAGCCTGTTATGCTCCAGAGATGACTAGTAACATGAGAGCCCGAATGAGGAACTTTGCATCCGGCCTTTCAGATGACTTAGTGCTTGAATGTCAGGGAGCAATGTTGAACCGGGACATGGATATTGCCAGACTATCAGTCTACATGCAGCAAGTTGAGGAAAAGAAAAAAAGATCACTGAATCTAGAGAGAAGGACAGGCAAGCAAAGAGAGCTAAAATAGCAGACCAGAGCTACAGTCAGTAGCAGAGTGGGAATTGGGGTAACAAAGGACAGAAGAAGAAGAATTAGGGTAATACGTAGTCTGCAGCTAGTGCCCCGGTGACCAGACCCCCAGCTGGACAATGCACTCAAGATTTTCAGTATAGGCAGTGGCCAAGGATGCAGGGTTCACAGTCTCAAGGAAGTGTAGCTCAGACCTCTCGGACATACCCACGCTATGAAAAATACGGGAGAAATCATCCAGAGGGATGTCAGTTTGGCGCTATGATGTGTTAATCGTGCGGCCATCCAGGCCATATCCAGAGAGAATATCCGGTAGCAAAGGGTAATGTTGGTGGAGCCAAATCATAGGCTAATTCTTCTGCACCAGCACCACCTCAGAAAGGTGCCACTTCATCCACCGAAAATGATCGCAACCGGTTGTACGCCTTAACTAACCGCCAAGGCAGAGGCCTCACCGAATGTAGTTACTAGTACGTTGCAAATCTTTTCCCATGATATTTATGTGTTACTTGATCCCGGGTCTACCCTGTTATATGTGACCCCTTATGTGGCTGTTGGTTTTGGGTTTGAACCTGATGTGATTGCTGAGCCTTTTTCTATTTCCACTCCGGTGGGGGATTCTGTGGTGGCTAGGAGGGTGTATAGAAATTGTGTGGTAACTGTTTGTGGTCGGGATACAGTGGTAGACCTCATAGGCCTAGACATGCTTGATTTTGATGCTATCCTAGGGATGGATTGGCTTCATTCGTGCTATGCAACATTAAATTATAGAACCCAAAGAGTCATCTTTTCTGTTCCAAATAAACTGGTGATAGAATGGGAGGGGAATTCTTTAGTGCCTAGAGGGAACTTTATATCTTATCTCAAAGCCTGTAAACTTATTTTCGAAGGTTGTTTGTACTATCTTATTCGGGTTAAAGATTCTAATACTAAAAGTCCTTCCTTTCCGTCTGTCCCGATAGTAAATGAGTTCTCAGAAGTCTTTCCAGATGATCTCCCGAGAATACCACCTGATAGGGAGATAGATTTTGGCATTGATTTATTTTCAGATACCCGTCCCATCTCTATTTCGCCATATAGAATGGCTCCAGTAGATTTGAAAGAGTTGAAAGAGTTGCTAGCAGATCTTCTAGATAAAGGTTTTATCCATCCTAGTGTTTCTCTCTGGGATGCACCTGTACTCTTCGTGCGAAATAAAGATGGTTCCCTTCATATGTGCATAGATTACCGTCAATTAAATAAGGTCACAATTAAAAAGAAATATCATTTTCCTAGGATTAATGATCTTTTTTACCAGTTTCAGGGTGCTAAATATTTTTCAAAGATAGACCTTCTTTCGGGATATCATCAGTTAAAGGTTAGGGAGTCATATATTCCCAAAACAGCTTTCCGAACCAGATATGGTCATTATGAATTCTTAGTCATGTCCTTCGGGTTGACTAACGCCCCTGCAGCCTTCATGGATCTTATGAACAGGGTGTTCCGTCAGTTTCTAGATCTGTTTGTTATAGTTTTCATTGATGATATTCTGATTTATTCCAAGAGTGAAGAGGACCATGCCAATCACCTCTGAATCATCCTTCAGACTCTCAAAGATCATGAGTTGTATGCAAAAATTTTCAAGTGCGAATTCTGGCTTAATGCTATTGCTTTCTTGGGGCATATCATGTCTAGTGACGGGATTAAGGTTGATCCCCAGAAGATTGAGGCAGTGAGAAAATGGCCCAGACCCATGACTCCAACCGATATTTGGAGTTTGTTGGGTTTGGCAGGGTATTACAGAAGATTTGTAGAGAGTTTTTCGTCCATAGCTGCACCACTTACTATGTTGACTCAGAAAAAGGTAAAGTTCGTGTGGTTTGACTCCTGTGAGAATAGTTTTGAGAAGTTAAAAGATAGGTTAACAACTGCTCCTATTTTAACTCTTTCAAAAGGTACGAAAGGGTTTGTTGTGTACTATGATGCATCCCATGTGGGACTTGGGTGTGTACTTATGCAGCACGGTAAGGTGGTGGCTTATTCACCTAGAAAGTTGAAGGTGCATGGGCTAAATTACCCCACCCATGACTTAGAGTTAGCGGTTGTGGTGTTTGCGCTTAAAATCTGGCGGCATTATCTTTATGGGGTGCATGTTGATGTTTTCACTGACCATAAGAGTTTACAGTATGTTTGCTCACAGAAAGAATTGAACCTCAGGCAATGGCGCTGGATAGAATTGCTAAAGGATTATGACATGAGCCTACACTATCATCCGAGCAAGGTAAATATGGTAGCCGATGCCCTTAGCAGGTTGTCTATGGGCAGTCTTTCTCATGTTGAAGAAGGGAAAAGAGAGATTGTGAAGGATATTCACCGACTAAAAAATCTTAGAGTGAGACTCTTAGATTTCGATGATGGAGGTGTAGTTGTTCACGAGATAGCTAAATCATCCCTTTGTGAGAAATTTAAAGAGAAGCAGATCGAATATCCCATCTTGATGCAGATCAAGAAAGATATGGGTCAACAGAAGGTGATTTCCTTTGAAATTGGTGGTGATGGTATTTTGAGATATCAGGGTAGATTGTGTGTACCAGATATAGATGGTCTGCGAAAGAGAATCCTTGACGAAGCTCACACTTCGAGGTATGTTGTTCACCTAGGCTCTACCACGATGTATCATGATCTGAAAACCATTTATTGGTGGAATAATATAAAGTGCGATGTGGCTAACTATGTTGCCAAGTGTTTGAACTGTCAACAAGTTAAGGTAGAACATATGAGGCCTAGTGGTACTTCCCTAGAGATTGCCTTGCCCTTATGGAAATGGGAAATGATCAATATGGATTTCATTACGGGACTTCCGAGGTCCCAAAACCAGTATGATTCTATTTGGGTGATTATTGAAAGGCTGACCAAGTCAGCACATTTTCTGCCTGTGAGGACCAACTATTCGGGAGATGATTATGCCAAGCTTTACATTGAGGAGATAGTCCATTTGCATGGGGCACCTCTATCCATCATATCTAACAGAGGTACGCAATTCTCTTATATGTTGGTTGACTTGCTTCATTTAAATGTGTTTTAATCGTATCTTTCTAGAATGGCTAGTTATCATTCTTTAATATTATAAGAGAGCATCTGGTTGTTAACCCGAGAGTTTAGTGTGGGTTGTCTATGATTATGGATTTGTTCCTGTGAATATGAGTAATGATAAAGATAAGGTGAATAAAGAGGAATATTAATGTATTAGCATTGGATTGTGGTTGATTGTGTGAATTAATGAGGCTAGAGTATATTAGTAGTGAATATAATATTGGTGGAGTTGGAGAGTAGTTGGATGATGTAAGTTATAAAGTTAAAGTAATAACGTTATTACAACCTTTGTTGAATTGTATTCCATTCAAGATGTCATGATTTATTTTCCTTAATTCTATTTTATGATTATATGAATTAACACAGTCAGCCGATGATGTCGACCAGTACGTGTGGTTGTACTGACCCTACTCTTCTACATTCCTTCTTGGGGTGTAGACTGGATGCAGGTTAGTTTTTAGTTACTAGATGGATGACGATCTTCAACACTAACTTCAGCACTTTCTTCCTGGCAGATGTTAGAGTTTTTGTATTATTTATTTTATTGTTAGTCTATGCTGAAGTAGATAGCTCTTGTACATGTCTGGCCAAGTCTTCGGATGGTGAAGGACATTTGTAAGAATTTATTAAAAAGTTTATTTATTTGTATTTAATTTACTTTATTATATTTAATTCTGTATTCCCTTAAAAACAGAAGTTTTCCGCATATTTTTAGTTGGGTAATAGGGGTTTTCCTAGCTACTTAGAATAGCGTAGGTATCCGCACGGTTCAGTAGTTTGAATTGTGACATGTACGATTAAGTTACCGAATGTTTATATATTTGTACGTAGATATGGAGTTTAACTTATTCTATTATCGGGTTTACATTGTTAGATTTCTTTTTTGGTGCTTCTTAACTTTCCCGTTTCGCTAACTAATTAAATAAAAGCATGCATGTTAATCTACTAATAGTTAATGTCCACTAGGTGTGTTGGGTATTAGAGTACTCTGTGTTGGTGTGTTTATAATGTCAAGTTTTAAAAGAATATAGTTTTATTCCCTTACCATGGAAATTGGAAAAGAAAAGCCGCGTTCATAGTTGCCGAATGCCTTTAAGCCAAACTACTAAAAGAATTTCTAACATCCGGCCCGGGACCCGGAACATTAAAGCCCTAGGGCTTATCGGGTCGGGTCCAACCGGGTCAAGTCCTTTATATGGGTCGGGTATGTGGGCCGGGTAGGGACTTGACAGGCTTAATTCCAATGTTGCATGTGTTTAAATAGCTTATATATCACTATTTCGACACTTTTTCTTCCTATTCAGTTTTCTCCAAGATGCTGTAATCCTTGTCTTGTCTTTTCTTGTTCCATTTTTTGTACTATGTATGTGAATGTAGTTTCATTTTTTTTTTTTTTGTTTCTTATTACTTTAGGAGTTGCAAAATTCGGTTAAAATGATAGGTTAAAAGTATCGCTACAAGAACTACATTATTACGTGTTAGAAGCAACATAACAAGTATACTGGAGTTTATAAGTTTTAGCTTAGATCAACAATATTTCATGAAATATTGAACAACATAAATTTATTATTAATCGGAAAAGTGTTATTTAAGAAATGTATTGCAAAAATAATTATCAACAATTTTATATATCAAATATACATATGATGTTTCTTCTAAAAGATAAAAAAATCATGATCTTCTTTTTAATTTTGGTTTAAAGCCACAATATCGGCTGAGTCACCACCGTAAAGAATATGTGCATAGATCTCATTTAAGGAAGACTACCAGTATTTTTTTAGTGGACGTTAATGATCCTTTCTAATTTAGGTATACATAATTGATTATGATGTTCTGGAAAACATTTACGTGTATATAAATTTGTAATATTTTCTGTCAATACAAATTATCGACTTGTAAGTCATTTTAATGTTATTAATAGTAGTAGTATCACATGGTCCATAATACTGATTTTAAGTTAAAATATTTTTGTTAAATGATTTATAACCTCCACGAGTACTTGTTCACTGTATGACTATGATTCATGCTTTTAATATTTTTGTGCCTTGGCATGATCGCACTTCATATGCTGAATTGATACGTCCGGAGTTATAGGATATTGGTATTAGATTTTACTTAAAAGTAAAGAATTTCCACAGTTAACTCAAAGCTCCTTAGGCCAACGGATGGTTGGTTTAAATTTTTATATAGAAATTATATTTTTTTAAATAACAAGGCTCTGATACCAATTGTAGGGGGGGACGGATTAAGCACGGTAGATAATAAATACTTATTAGGTAATAACTATTTATTTTTATATAATGTATTTTGTGAATATTATTGATTGGATTAATTTTCATTTTTATCTTTTTGACTTAAGATGTTTTATTAATTCATATTCTAAATTAGATATTATCGTAATTAAATTATCTAGTGTTCTGAGATCCTCATTAGTATTATGTAATCTTTTTATTCTAGGTATAAACTATATAGTTTATTTTCGATTTCTTTTAATGATTTATTCTTTTCGTAAGATGTATCCATTAATTTATGTAATTATTAAATGCTTTGTAGTAATGTTCATTAACTGTTTTTCTTCGTTCTTGTATCTTTTATTTCCGTATATCTTATTAACATTTTTAATTTTACTAATATTCATATTTTGGGGGATGATTAAATGGTAGTTGATTAAATGCTTTGCTATAATATTCTTTAGCTTTTTCTCTTAATTTTTGCAAGTCTTTTATATTATTTTTAAAATATTCTAAATATTCTATATCTTTTGTTTTAAAATATTCAATTAAATTCGTTTTTATAAGGTTTTATGTTAATCTTATTTATTCCATTTCTTGTTCCCAATATTTTAGATATTCGTAGTTTATCATTTTATTCTTCTAAAGTAAATGTATAATAATCTATTCTATTTGTACTATATTTAATATCTTGTTTGGGGTTATTAATACTACTAACTATTTTTTCTTGTTCTTTTCTTAATGAATTTTTTAAACTATCTAAACTATTATCTTTGATTTTTTCTAAATTTTTCAAGGTTTCGTCTATCCATTTTATTTTTTCTATTAGATTTTCCATTATTTCTCTAATTTGTTTTCTATTATTAATTTATTTATGCAGGTCTTCTTGGTTTTCTCTAATTTTCTTAATGTTTTCTGACATTTTTGGTCTGTATAATATCCATCTGAATCTAAATAATATTGATGTTCATAATATATGCGTAAGTTTTCTATACTGTTTAATAATTCTTCCTCTTCATAATCTTGTAATTTTTCCCATATTATTTTCTTTATGTCTATAATTTCTATATCTCTAAGTATATATAAAACAAGTATTTTAATATCATCTGCCATTTAGGCTTGATTAAATGCTTTTTCATAATATTTACTAGTTGTTTGTTTTAGTCTAAATAATTCTTGCATATTTTCATTAAGAAATTCTATATATTTTATATCTTTAGTTTCCATATATTTGTCTAAATTTGTTTTTATTTGATTTTCTACTAGTTGTATGTTTCTCATATCTTTTTCCTAAAATTCTAAATATACGTAATTTATCATGGTTGACATGCAGTTTTGGTATATATGTGTTTGTAAGTGTAATTAGGTATTTGTGGTATGTAATTTATTCTAGTCATATAATATTTACTAAATGCTTTTTCTAATATGATTTTTCTTATATCTACTACTTCTATATGCTTAAGTGCATATAAAATAAGTATTTTAAATTTATCTACCATTTCGTCGGATAAATAATTATTCATTTTTCATAAAATTGCTATTTTCAAAATATTTCCTTCAATCATACACATAACAAAATATGATCATATTAGATTACTATATACTAGATTATTCTTAAATAACATGTCCGTCGGTCACTATTAGCATGGTAATCCAGATACTTTCCCCTTAAACAGCGCCTCTACTCTGGCTACTCCCTACCACGGCTTCTTGCCTTATTGGTTTCACCTTTAGGATGACATAGTTCTTAGGGATTTTTCTCTGTTTCCACTTTGCAAATAAACTTCTTAACATGCTATTCTTCGAATAATTCTATTATAAAGTAACTAACATGGAACTTATTTTATCATATCATGATTGTTAGGAATTATGAATTTAGCTATTCATAATAATAAATGAATATACCTGTTCTGGTAGGTTTGATAATTCTAAGTTTTGTTCCTCCATAGATTTTTTCATTGAAATATACCTGTTTTTTAATAAATAATCAAAATATTTGTTGTAGACAAGAGAGAATTTTTTGCTTCAACGCATGAAGGCTTGCCCTTCATATGAACAAATGCTCGTTTATTTATAGGCTGAAGTTGCAAACTTTACATGCATGTGTCTATTTCTAAAAGACTAAAAAACTTTAACAAAAATATCAAAAAAGCTAGGCTATAGGCTATAGCTATCCTAACAAAAAGTCTTTATCTTAAACTACTAAAAGACAAAAAATTGTTAATACCTAAGACTTTTTCTATACAAATTTTTACAATTTACGTAAAGAAATTGTGAAAGTTATCTACATGTCAGTTTCACAATTTAATAGCTTGGCTTTTTTATCTCCATTATTTTGCTCCGTAGCTAGATCTTTTTTGTTGTATTTGTTGTTTTCCTATCTTCTTATCAGTGTAGCATCACATCTGGAATAAAGTTGTGCTTGCCACTACATCTGTTGCATATGTGGTCTTTGTATTTTTGGCCAACTTTTTCATAAAATTGATCCATAGCTTCTTCTGAAATAATTTCCTTACTGATAGATCCTGTTAATGGTTGTTCTTCTGGTCTGAGGAGTGTTAATCCCCATTTTCTAAGTTCTTCCATGTTATGGTCTCTAACTTCTTTGCAAGTTGAATAAATCAATGCTTGATTCCTTGAATAATATATCCAAACTGGCTTTTTATTTGAATAATTATTAAGTAATTCTGATAATATATTGCTTATTCAAATAACTCTTTTGTTGTGGTAAAATGTTGGTATCTGCATTTTTGATATCTCGGTCTGTTCACATATTTCTTTCGAAATAATATAATCTCTGGTCATACCCATTTTGACTACATTAATAGTCTATTTAATTTCGTCAAACAATATTTCTACTGGTGCGGAATAAAATCGAACATAGAATAATTGTCCGCTGGTAATTCTCTTGTAAGTCATAAATTCTTTGTGAATTTCTGGGATTTCGGCTAACTCTTCTCCATCAGTTGTGTAAACCGTAGATAATAGTCCATAATAGTGACATGATTTAATAAAATTTGGGCTTGTACCTGGTAAGACAATAAGTTTATTATAATTTTGGCATTTCTAGGTAATATATCCTTTTTGTTTTGCGGCTAGCTCTTCACTTTGAATAGGTTTGATATTTAATAAGGTTTGTAAGGTGTATATGTTGTCAATGTATTTACGAGAAGAATAATTGTATATCTGTTTTTATTGGTTAAGTGATTTAGAATATATATGTATCTGGGGAGGTGCAAATGCTTCTAAATTTTGTATATTTGGTGTATATGGTTTTGAAAATATTTGGCTGAGGTTATAATTCTTTTTCTTTGGTATTCCAGGTCTATTTTGAGTGACTATATTTTTCCCTTTAGATGTGCCTGCAGCTGTAATTGAAGTTACGTCGGTGATTTGAGTTTTAAGGTGTTTCTCATCGTCACCTTCTAGGTCTAGTGTTTTTAATGTGCTCTTCCTGCACAGTATCTTATTTTTTATAGTGCTCGACTTGCACTTTTACATTTGTAACTTCAATAGTTAGTGTAATAACTCAATCTTGTAATAACTCCATTTTTTTAAACATTTTGAGCAATAAGTCAGTCTGGGTATCTTTGGCATCAGCCTCTGCCATTGGTAAATCAGTTTGAGTAGCTTTGTCTTGATAAGTAATCTGCAATGATATTTTTGTTAGTATTGATTACTTCAATTGTAAATGTAAAATTCAGTATATTTAATACTAGTCTCCGAATTTCTTTTGTCATAACTGAATTTTGTATTTTTCTCGTTAGCCACCATCGTACCTGTGTATTATCTGTTCTAACAATAAACTTGTTATACACGATATATGGTTCAAATGCTATTAAACATTTATATAAAGAACATAATTCTTTTCTATTTATTTCCCATTTTATTTCTTTTTCGTTAAACGTTCCTGAATAATATCTACAATGATGTTCTAATTTTTCTTCTTCATACCTATATTTGAGTACTACTCCATAACTATATTCACTTGCATCAGCTTCTACTATATATGTAAATTTTTTATTTTCATCTGGAAATTGTAATTTTGGTAATCTTTACAAAGTAATTTTACTTTCCGTACCTGTTTTTTTTCTTCTTCATTATATCTATATTCTACATCCTTTTAAAAAATTTTCTGTAATGATTTTAAGTTTTCTGCTAATTTTGGAATATATTCTCTTACTTGGTTTACTAATCCTAAAAATGATTGTAATTTCTTTTTTGTATCTAATTCTTCTTCTGAATTTATTATTTTTTGGACTATATGTTGTTGCATTTTGACTCCACTTTTATCTATCTGTATTCCTAAAAATTCCATCTGATTTTTCATAATTTCTGCTTTCTTCTCACTTAAACTTATTCCTGATTTTCCTATTATATCTTTAAATTGTTCTAATAATTTTAAATGTTTTTCTTTAGTTTTTTTACATAATAGTATATCATCTATGTATACTATACAATTAGGTAATTGTTTAAAATAACTATCCATAAAATGTTGATTTCTACCTGGTGCATTTTTATATCCAAATGGTACTATATTTCATTCATAAAATCCTTGTGGTACCGTAAATGCGGTTAATTCCTTAGATTCTTCTTCTAACTTTAAATGGTAAAATCCTGATTTACAATCAAATTTACTAAAATAATTATATCCTTGTATTTGTCTTATTTTTAATATCTTGTTTGGTATTGAGTAATTATAAGTCATAGTTTTTGCATTTAAATTTCTATAATCAATAACCATCCTACTTTTCCTCTTTTTTGTTCACTGTGTTTATTTACTATAAATGTTGGACTATTATGTTTACTATTATTTTTTTGTATATATTGTTTTTCTAATAATTCTTCTATATGCATTTTAAATTCTTTTAAATCATCAAAATTATATGTTAATGGTTTCTTGGTTATTATGCTATTTTTATCTATTAATTCAATTTTTATAGTGATTTTATGTTTCCCCCATCCTTTTAATGGATCTTCACTATATAATTGTTCTAATTTTTTCTTAATTATTTCTATCTTATTTATTAAAAATATATTTATTTCCTTTTTATTTATTGAAAATACGACCAGTTCTATTGTATCTTCAGTATTTTTTATATTTTCTAATTTTTGTGTAATTTTTTCACTTCCTTCTATCCAATCAGTTTTCTTTCTTGTTTTATTAGTAACTCTTTTTGCTCTTACTTTCTGTTTACATGGTGTTGTAAACCACCAATCTGTTCTAGTTATTATATGTGGGTATAATTTATCTAAAAACGGCATTCTTAAAAGTATATCTTTTGATGTTAGCTCATAATTATAGATTTCTTCTATTGTTAATATTTTATCCAATACTTGTGTTTTCACATTCTTAGCTTTATAAGTAATTAAGATTCCTTCGTTATTAAATCCTTTAACTATTATTGGTTTTTTTAATTTATCACATTTACTTTCTGGTAAACAATTATCTACATAAATTAGTTTCTGCCCATGTATCTATCATAGGCGTATAATATCTACTGTAATATCCTTCTACTAATATCTTCATTAATACATATATTTTCATATCATGTTAAAGCTCTTCTTAAGAATAATTTTTCTCTATTATATGTTATAGATAATTTTGTATGTTCTATATTGTATGGTTTTACTTGTTCTAGACATTTAATTCCTAATATTATGTCTGCTTTTTGCATTTCTTCCTTTATTTCAAATTCTATTTTCATTTTTCTAACTGTTATTTCTTTTTCTGCTATATTTTTAGTGTTTATTAAGCTGCTTGGTAGATCTGGGCATATATTATTATCAGATTTTATTTCCTCATTTTTTACTAAATATTTTTATATATAATTTTCTTTTTGTCCTGTATTTAAGAGTATTAAATATTCCTATTCATTCATTGTTCCTGTTATGTAATATTGATTTAAATTAACAATTGAACTTGTTTCATAACTTGTTCTTTTTGATGAACTTGGTGATTCTGGTTTTCATAAGCTATTCTTTTTGTTGTACTTTTTCTATCATTTATTATTTCTAAATGTTCTTCTATGTCTATATTTTTGTAACTATAATCATTATTATCAATTGTTTTTACGAATTGTTCAAAAGGACTTTTTATTTATATTTTATTAATTTTATTTTTTCCTGTTATTTTGTGTTTTGTAGTTAATACATATAGATTTTTACATCTTGCTGTAAATATTTTACTTCCTGGGGTTAGTTCTATTCCAGATATTTTCCAATATAATATTTATGATTTATCTATATTTCTATCTGTTATTGCTACTGAATAATTTGCACTTATTATAAATTTAAATTTTTGGTATATTAAATTTACTTTTATGGCAGTTATTATACTTTTTTTCTAAAGGTTTTATAATTCTATCATCTGCTTAATATAATTCTATTGGTGTATCTATTCCTTCTATAAAACATGCTTTTATTAATATCTCTGTTCCTCCAAGGTGTACATATTTTATTGGGTTTCTACTTTTTTATATCGTTTATTTCTTTATTTATTATCTTTTTTGTTATTAGTGATATATTAGCTTTACCTTTTGCATATCTGCAGTCTATTACATGTTCTTTTTGGCTTACTACATAATATTCTTCCTTTTTTCTAGTAAATATATTTTTTATTGTTGGTATTTTAAATATTTTTTCTACACTTAAGTCTAACTCTTTTCCTTTTATTTCATCAAATATATTATTATCAAATATTATTTTTTGATTTGTTCCTTCGTCATTTAAATATTCTTCTTTTGTTATTATTTTTATATCTTCTTCAGTCATTTGGTTTATTTGTATATCTTCTTCAGTCATTTAATTCGTCTAATTCACTATCTATTTCATTATCTTTATTTCATTATCTGTTTCATTTTCTGAAATTTCATATATACTGTCTTCACTTTCTAATTCGTAATCTATATAATCTATCTGCATATATTCTGTATTTTCTATTTTTATTTTTGATATTTGTTTGTTTTTTGGGTTTTTAGGTAATTTACAATCTCTAGCTAAATGTCCTAATTTTCCGCAATTATAACAAGTACATTCTTTTATAGATTTCTTTTTCCTATATGGTCTTTTATGTTTATAATTTTTTACATAATATCTTTTTCTTGGTTTTTTATATTTATATTTTGATTTTTTGTATTTCTTATATTTCTTATGTCTTTTTATTTTCTTATAATATCTTTTTTCGCTTCCAAATTGAGGTGCTCTTTTATGTTTGCAACATGCTAAATTTCTTATTAATGTTTTTTCCATTTTTATTTCTTCTCTATATTTTTCACATAGGTTTCTATACCATTGTTGTAAAAATTTTATTCTTGCTCCTAGAGTATCTACTATTTTTGCTTCATCCCGACTTTTTATTATTTTTGAACTAAATGGTTCAGGTAATTTACTAAAATATAATTTTCTTATTTCTTTACTTTCTTCTGTATTATATGCTCCTTTATAATGATATTCTTTAAATGAGCAAGTATATTCATCTATGTAGCACATATTACATATTGCTAATTTTAACATTAAATTCCTATTTGTATCTTTCTCTTCATTTTGTTCTTCTTCTGTTGTTGTTATGCTACTAAATTCGTCTTTTATAGCTGTTTCATATTTTTTTAATAATTCTATAGGTGTTAATTTAGCTGTAGTTGTTGATGATGTTCCTTTTGTAGGTTTGTCAGTTTTTAATACTCTTTTTTTCAGTTAGATTTAAAAACCATAATTTCACTGTTCCTATTAGTGTTCTTTATATATAGTCTGGTGCATCTGTTATATTTATATTATTATCTAATAATTGTTTTGTCATATATCCTATCCATAATTGTATTGTTTTTTCTGTATTTATTACACAATCTAAGTCTAAAAAATTATAATTTTTATTAACTATTTGTTTTGGTGTCCATTTATCATATTCAATCTTTAGATTATATCTTTTAAACTTATTCTTATAATATGTAGGTTTTCTTATTTCTGATGTTCTAGGTATTATATTTTCATCTTCTTTTTTATCAAGAGTGTTTATTTCCGTGTTTATATTTTCTAAGTTTTCTTCATTAATTACTTATTGTTTTTCATTGATTTCTAAATTTTTTGTATTTGTTAAGATTTCTGTATATGTTTCACTATCTTCCGAATCATAATTATCTGTTTCTTCAACATCTATTGTATTAATTTCTAATTCCTTGGTTTCTATTTCTTTATTGTTTATTTCTAATTTTTCTTTAAATTGATTTATCTCATTGAATAATTTTTGTTCTTTATCTTTTTCATCTTTTTCTTTCTGTCTTTTTTCATACAGATCCTTTAGCATTTGTAGTTCTTTTTTTAATTCAGCAATCCTACTATTTTTAGTTTCTTCTATTTTTCGTATTTCTTCTGTAGTTTGTTGTTTTATTTTTTCTATTTCCTTTTTTCTATCTATTTCTTCATTTTCTTTTTCT
Source organism: Capsicum pubescens (assembly GCA_030864215.1). Taxonomy (NCBI): domain Eukaryota; kingdom Viridiplantae; phylum Streptophyta; class Magnoliopsida; order Solanales; family Solanaceae; genus Capsicum; species Capsicum pubescens. Next base: position 31,666,872 of record CM061548.1, read on the forward strand.
ATTCTCACCATAGCTGTCAATTTATCTTCTAATTTTAATTCTTCTTTTTCTAACATTAAATATAAATGTTCACCTATTTTCTTATACCTTTTTCCTAGATTAGAAAATACTATTTTTATTTTTAATCCTTCATGGTTTTCATATATTTTTTCATCTATTATAAATTCTTCTTTGTTCATTTTTTATTTAATTGTTAATAGATCATGTTGGTATATATATTCTTGACTATCTATTTTTGATTCTAAATTTGATATTTCTTCTTTTTGTGCATTTATTGAGTTTTTACTAACTCCGGCAATTATATTATATTGTAGTCTTTCTATCCTTATTTTTAATTCTTTACGTTTTTCAGATATTATTTGTTTTAATTCTTTATATTTTTGTACGTTATTCATTTAAATAATATTTTGGGGAATATCTAAATCTAGTTTTATCAAATAAATCAAAATTAATAAATTAATCAAGTAAATCCATATATATACGACTTCCGTATTTTTTAAATAACAAGGCTCTGATACCAATTGTAGGGGGGTGCGGATTAGGCGCGGTAGATAATAAATACTTATTAGGTAATAACTATTTATTTTTATATAATGTATTTTGTGAATATTATTGATTGGATTAAAATTCATTTTTATCTTCTTGATTTAAGATGTTTTATTAATTCATATTCCAAATTAGATATTATCGTAATTAAATTATCTAGTGTTCTGGGATCCTCATTAGTATTATGTAATCTTTTGTATTCTAGGTATAAACTATATAGTTTATTTTTGGTTTCTTTTAATGATTTATTCTTTTCGTAAGATGTATCCATTAATTTATGTAATTATTAAATGCTTTGTAGTAATGTTCATTAACTATTTTTCTTCGTTCTTGTATCTTTTATTTCCGTATATCTTATTAACATTTTTAATTTTACTAATATTCATATTTTGGGGGATGATTAGATGGTAGTTGATTAAATGCTTTGCTATAATATTCTTTAGCTTTTTCTCTTAATTTTTGCAAGTCTTCTATATTATTTTTAAAATATTCTAAATAATTAATATCTTTTATTTTAAAATATTCAATTAAATTCATTTTTCTAAGGTTTTCTGTTAATCTTATTTATTCCATTTCTTGTTCCCAATATTTTAGATATTCGTAGTTTATCATTTTATTCTTCTAAAGTAAATGTATAATAATCTATTCTATTTGTACTATATTTAATATCTTGTTTGAGGTTATTAATACTACTAACTATTTTTTCTTATTCTCTTCTTAATGAATTTTTTAAACTATCTAAACTTTTATCTTTGATTTTTTCTAAATTTTTCAAGGTTTCGTCTATCCATTTCAATTTTTCTATTAGATTTTTCATTATTTCTCTAATTTGTTTTCTATTATTAATTTCTTTATGCAGGTCTTCTTGGTTTTCTCTAATTTTCTTAATGTTTTCTGACATTTTTGGTCTGTATAATATCCATCTGAATCTAAATAATATTGATGTTCATAATATATGCGTAAGTTTTCTATACTGTTTAATAATTCTTCCTCTTCATAATCTTGTAATTTTTCCCATATTATTTTCTTTATGTCTATAATTTCTATATCTCTAAGTATATATAAAACAAGTATTTTAATATCATCTGTCATTTAGGCTTGATTAAATGCTTTTTCATAATATTTACTAGTTGTTTGTTTTAGTCTAAATAATTCTTGCATATTTTCATTAAGAAATTCTATATATTTTATATCTTTAGTTTTCATATATTTGTCTAAATTTGTTTTTATTTGATTTTCTACTAGTTGTATGTTTCTCATATCTTTTTTCCAAAATTATAAATATACGTAATTTATCATGGTTGACATGTAGTTTTGGTATATATGTGTTTGTAAGTGTAATTAGGTATTTGTGGTATGTAATTTATTCTAGTCATATAATATTTACCAAATACTTTTTCTAATATTAATTTTTTTATATCTACTACTTCTATATGCTTAAGTGCATATAAAATAGGTATTTTAAATTTATCTACCATTTCGTCAGATAAATAATTATTCCTTTTTCATAAAATTGCTATTTTCAAAATATTTCCTTCAATCATACACATAACAAAATATGATCATATTAGATTACTATATACTAGATTATTCTTAAATAACATGTCCGTCGGTCAGTATTAGCATGGTAATTCAGATACTTTTCCCTTAAACGACGCCTCTACTCTGGATACTCCCCACCACGGCTTCTTGCCTTATTGGTTTCACCTTTAGGATGACATAGTTCTTAGGGATTTTTCTCTGTTTCCACTTTGCTAATAAATTTCTTAACATGTTATTCTTCGAATAATTCTATTATAAAGTAACTAACATGGAACTTATTTTATCATATCATGATTGTTAGGAATTATGAATTTAGCTATTCATAATAGTAAATGAATATACCTGTTCTGGTAGGTTTGATAATTCAAAGTTTTGTTCCTCCATAGATTTTTCCATTGAAATTTACCTGTTTTTTAATAAATAATCAAAATATTTGTTGTAGACAAGAGAGAATTTTTCGCTTCAACGCATGAAGGCTTGCCCTTCATCTGAGCAAATGCTCGTTTATTTATAGGCTGAAGTTGCAAATTTTACATGCACGTGTCTATTTCTAAAAGACTAAAAAACTTTAACAAAAATGTCAAAAAGGCTAGGCTATAGGCTATAGCTATCCTAACAAAAAGTCTTTATCTTAAACTACTAAAAGACAAAAAATTGTTAATACCTAAGACTTTTTCTATACAAATTTTTACAATTTACGTAAAAGAAATTGTGAAAGTTATCTACATGTCACTTTCACAATTTAATAGCTTATCTTTTTTATCTCCATTATTTTTCTCCGTAGCTATCTCTTTTTTGTTGTATCTGCTGTTTTCCTATCTTCTTATCAGCGTAGCATCACATCTGGAATAAAGTTGTGCTTGCCACTACATCTGCTGCATATGTGGTCTTTGTATTTTTGGCCAACTTTTTCACAAAATTGATCCATAGCTTCTTCTGAAATAATTCTCTTACTGATAGATCTTGTTAATGGTTGTTCTTCTGGTCTGAGGAGTGTTAATCCCTCTAAGTTTTTCCATGTCATGGTCTCTAACTTCTTTGCAAGTTGAATAAATCAATGCTTGATTCCTTGAATTATATATCCAAACTGGCTTTTTATTTGAATAATTATTAAGTAATTCTAAAAATATATTGCTTATTCCAATAACTCTTTTGTTGCGGTAAAATACTGGTATCTGCATTTTTGGTATCTCGGTTTGTTCACATATTTCTTCCGAAATAATATAATCTCTGGTCATACCCATTTTGACCACATTAATAGTCTGTTTAATTTCGTCAATCAATATTTCTGCTGGTGCGGAATAAAATCGAACATACCATAATTGTCCGCTGGTAATTCTCTTGTAAGTCATAAATTCTTTGTGAATTTCTGGGATTTCTGCTAACTCTTCTCCATCGGTTGTTTAAACCATAGATAATAGTCCATAATAGTAACATGATTTAATAAAATTTGGGCTTGTACCTGGTAAGACAATAACTTTATTGTAATTTCGCATTTCTGGGTAATATATCCTTTTTGTTGTGCGGCTAACTCTTCACTTTGAATAGGTTTGGTATTTAATAAAGTTTGTAAGTTGTGTATGTTGTCAATGTATTTACGAGAAGAATAATTGTATATCTGTTTTTCTTGGTTAAGTGATTCAGAATATGTATGTATCTGGGGAGGTGCAAATGCTTCTAAATTTTGTATATTTGCTGTATATGGTTTTGAAAATATTTGGCTGAGGTTATAATTCTTTTTCTTTGGTATTCTAGGTCTATTTTGAGTGACTATATTTTTCCCTTTAGATGTGCCTGCAGCTGTAATTGAAATTACGTCAGTGATTTGAGTTTTAAGGTGTTTCTCATCGTCACCTTCTTGGTCTAGTTTTTTAATGTGCTCCTCCTGCACAGTATCTTATTTTTTATAATGATCGACTTGCACTTTTACATTTGTAACTTAAGTAGTTAGTGTAATAAATCGTTCTTGTAATAACTCCATTTGTTTAAACATTTGGAGCAATAAGTCAGTCTGGGTATCTTTGGCATCAGCCTATGCCATTGGTAAATCTGTTTGAGTAGCTTTGTCTTGATATGTAATTGATTTTTGTATTTTTCTCGTTAGCCACCATCGTACCTGTGTATTATCTGTTCTAACAATAAACTTGTTATACACGATATATGGTTCAAATGCTATTAAACATTTATATAAAGAAATAATTCTTTTCTACTTATTTCCCATTTTATTTCTGTTTCGTTAAACGTTCCTGAATAATATCTACAATGATGTTCTAATTTTTCTTCTTCATACCTATATTTGAGTACTCCTCCATAACTATATTTACTTGTATCAGCTTCTACTATATATGTAAATTTTTTATTTTCATCTGAAAATTGTAATTTTGGTAATTCTTTACAAAGTAATTTTATTTTCTGTACCTGTTTTTTGTCTTCTTCATTATAGCTATGTTCTACATCCTTTTTAAATTTTTTCTGTAATGGTTTTAAGTTTTCTGCTAATTTTAGAATATATTCTCTTACTTGGTTTACTAATCCTAAAAATGATTGAAATTTCTTTTTTTGTATCTAATTCTTCTTCTGAATTTATTATTTTTTGGACTGTATGTTGTTGCATTTTGACTCCACTTTTATCTATTTGTATTCCTAAAAATTCTATCTGATTTTTGATAATTTCTGTTTTCTTCTCACTTAAACTTATTCCTGATTTTTCTATTATATATGTAAATTGTTCTAATAATTTTAAATGTTCTTCTTTAGTTTTTGTATATAATAGTATATCATCTATGTATACTATACAATTAGGTAATTATTTAAAATAACTATCCATAAAATGTTTATATCTACCTGGTGCATTTTTATATCCAAATGGTAGTACATTCCATTCATAAAATCCTTGTGGTACCGTAAATGCGGTTAATTCCTTAGATTCTTCTTCTAACTTTAAATGGTAAAATCCTGATTTACAATCAAATTTACTAAAATTATTATATCCTTGTATTTGTCTTATTTTTAATATCTTGTTTGGTATTGGGTAATTATAAGTCATAGTTTTTGCATTTAAATTTCTATAATCAATAACCATCCTACTTTTTCTCTTTTTTTGTTCATTATATTTATTTACTATAAATGCTGGACTATTGTGTTTACTATTACTTTTTTGTATATATTGTTTTTCTAATAATTCTTCTATATGCATTTTAAATTCTTTTAAATCATCAAAATTATATGTTAATGGTTTCTTGGTTATTATGCTATTTTTATCTATTAATTCAATTTTTATAGTGGTTTTATGTTTTTTCCATCCTTTTAATGGATCTTCACTATATAATTTTTCTAATTTTTTCTTAATTATTTCTATCTTATTTATTGAAAATATAGTTATTTCCTTTTTATTAATTGAAAATACGACCAGTTCTATTAAATCTTCAGTATTTTTTATATTTTTAATTTTTGTGTAATTTTTTTCACTTCCTTCTATCCAATCAGTTTTCTTTCTTGTTTTATTAGTAACTCTTTTTGCTCTTACTTTCTGTTTACATGGTGTTGTAAACCACCAATCTGTTCTAGTTATTATATGTGGGTATAATTTATCTAAAAACGGCATTCCTAAAAGTATATCCTTTGATGTTAGCTCATAATTATAAATTTCTTCTATTGTTAAAATTTTATCCCAAACTTGTGTTTTTACATTCTTAGCTTTATAAGTAATTAAGCTTTCTTCGTTATTAAATCCTTTAACTATTATTGGTGTTTTTAATTTATCCCATTTACTTTCTGTTAAACAATTATATCTACATAAATTAGCTTCTGCTCCTGTATCTATCATAGACGTATAATATCTACTGTAATATCCTTCTACTACTATCTTCATTAATACATATATTTTCATATCATGTTAAAGCTCTTCTTAAGAATAATTTTTCTCTATTATATGTTATAGATAATTGTGTATGTTCTATATTGTATGGTTTTACTTGTTCTAGCCATTTAATTCCTAATATTATGTCTGCTTTTTGCATTTCTTCCTTTATTTCAAATTCTATTTTCATTTTTCTAACTCCTATTGTTATTTCCTTTTCTGCTATATTTTTAGTGTTTATTAAGTTTCTTGGTAGATATATGCATATATTATTATCAGATTTTATTTTCTCATTTTTTACTAAATATTTTTCTAGATAATTTTCTTCTTGTCCTGTATTTAAGAGTATTAAATATTTTTTTTCATTTATTGTTCATGTTATGTAATATTGGTTTAAATTAACTATTGAACTTGTTTCATAACTTGTTCTTTTTTATGAACTTGATGATTCTGGTTTTTCATAAGCTATTCTTTTTGTTGTACTTATTCTATCATTTATTATTTCTAAATCTTCTTCTATGTCTATATTTTTGTAACTATAATCATTATTATCAATTGTTTTTACGAATTGCTCAAAAGGACTTTCTAATTGTATTTTATTAATTTTATTTTTTCCTGTTATTTTGTGTTTTGTAGTTAATACATATAGATTTTTACATCTTGCTGTAAATATTTTACTTCTTGGGGTTAGTTCTATTCCTGATATTTTCCAATATAATAGTAATGATTTATCTATATTTTTATCTGTTATTGCTACTGAATAATTTGCACTTATTATAAATTTAAATTTTTGGTATATAAAATTTCCTTTTATTGCAGTTATTATACTTTTTTCTATAGGTCTTATAATCCTATCATCTGCTAAATATAGTTCTATTGGTGTATCTATTCCTTCTCTAAAACATGTTTTTATCAATATCTTTGTACCTCCAAGGTGTACATATTTTATTGGGTCTATACTTTTTATATTGTTTATTTCTTTATTTATTATCCTTTTTGTTACTAGTGGTATACCAGCTTTATTATAACAATGGTATAGTAAACCAAGTAAGAGAATATATTCCAAAATTAGCAGAAAACTTAAAACCATTACAGAAAAAAATTAAAAAGGATGTAGAATATAGATATAATGAAGAAGACAAAAAACAGGTACAGAAAATAAAATTACTTTGTAAAGAATTACCAAAATTACAATGTCCAGATGAAAATAAAAAATTTACATATATAGTAGAAGATGATGCAAGTGAATATAGTTATGGAGGAGCACTCAAATATAAGTATGAATAAGAAAAATTAGAACATCATTGTAGATATTATTCAGGAACGTTTAACGAAACAGAAATAAAATGGGAAATAAATAGAAAAGAATTATGTTCTTTATATAAATATTTAATAGCATTTGAACCATATATCGTGTATAACAAGTTTATTGTTAGAACAGATAATACACAGGTACGATGGTGGCTAACAAGAAAAATACAAAATTCAGTTACGACAAAGGAAATTCCGAGACTAGTATTAAATATACTGAATTTTACATTTACAATTGAAGTAATCAATACTAACAAAAATATCATTGCACATTACTTATCAAGACAAAGCTACTCAAACTGATTTACCAATGGCAGAGTCTGATGCCAAAGATACCCAGACTGACTTATTGCTCCAAATGTTTAAACAAATGGAGTTATTACAAGAACGAGTTATTACACTAACTACTGAAGTTACAAATGTAAAAGTGCAAGTATAGCACTATAAAAAAATAAGATACTGTGCAGGAAGAGCGCATTAAAAAACTAGACCTAGAAGTTGACGATGAGAAACACCTTAAAACTCAAATCACTGACGTAACTTCAATTACAGCTGCAGGCACATCTAAAGGGAAAAATATAGTCACTCAAAATAGACCTGGAATATCAAAGAAAAAGAATTATAACCTCAGCCAAATATTTTCAAAACCATATACACCAAATATACAAAATTTAGAAGCATTTGCACCTCCCCAGATACATACATATTCTGAATCACTTAACCAAGAAAAACAGATATACAATTATTCTTCTCGTAAATACATTGACAACATACACACCTTATTAAATACCAAACCTATTCAAAGTGAAGAGCTAGCCGCACAACAAAAAGGATATATTACCTAGAAATGCCAAAATTACAATAAACTTATTGCCTTACCAGGTACAAGCCCGAATTTTATTAAATCATGTAACTATTATGGACTATTATCTACGGTTTACACAACCGATGGAGAAGAGTTAGAAGGAATCCCAGAAATTCACAAAGAATTTATGACTTACAAGAGAATTACCAGCGGACAATTATTCTATGTTCAATTTTATTCCTCACCAGCAGAAATATTGTTTGACGAAATTAAACAGACTATTAATGTGGTCAAAATGGGTATGACCAGATATTATATTATTCCGGAAGAAATATGTGAATAGACCGAGATACCAAAAACGCAGATACCAGCATTTTACCGTAACAAAAGAGTTATTGGAATAAGCAATATATTATCAGAATTACTTAATAATTATTCAAATAAAAAGCATGTTTGGATATATAATTCAAGGAATCAAGCATTGATTTATTCAACTTGAAAATAAGTTAGAGACCATGACATGAAAAAACTTAGAAAATGGGGATTAACACTCCTAGACCAGAAGAACAACCATTAACAAGATCTATCAGTAAGAGAATTATTTCAGAAGAAGCTATGGATCAATTTTGTGAAAACGTTGGCCAAAAATACAAAGACCACATATGCAGCAGATGTAGTGGCAAGCACAACTTTATTTCATGTGTGATGCTACACTGATAAGAAGATAGGAAAACAACAGATACAACAAAAAAGAGATAGCTACGGAGCAAAATAATGGAGATAAAAAAGACAAGCTATTAAATTGTGAAAGTGACATGTAGATAACTTTCACAATTTTCTTTACGTAAATTGTAAAAATTTGTATAGAAAAAGTCTTAGGTATTAACAATTTTGTCTTTTAGTAGTTTAAGATAAAGACTTTTTGTTAGGATAGCTATAGCCTATAGCCTAGCCTTTTTGACATTTTTGTTAAAGTTTTTTAAGTCTTTTAGAAATAGACACGTGCATGTAAAGTTTGCAACTTCAGCCTATAAATAAACGAGCATTTGCTCAGATGAAGGGCAAGCCTTCATGCGTTGAAGCGAAAAATTCTCTCTTATCTACAACAAATATTTTGATTATTTATTAAAAAAATAGGTATATTTCAATGGAAAAATCTATGGAGGAACAAAACTTAGAATTATCAAACCTACCAGAACAGGTATATTCATTTACTATTATGAATAGCTAAATTCATAATTCCTAACAATCATGATATGATAAAATAAGTTCCATGTTAGTTAATTTATAATATAATTATTCGAAGAATAGCATGTTAAGAAGTTTATTAGCAAAATGGAAACGGAGAAAAATCCCTAAGAACTATGCCATCCTAAAGGTGAAACCAATAAGGCAACAAGTCGTGGTGGGGAGTAGCCAGAGTAGAGTCGCCGTTTAAGGGAAAAGTATCTGGATTACCATGCTAATAGTGACCGACGGACATGTTATTTAAGAATAATCTAGTATATAGTAATCTAATATGATCATATTTTGTTATTTGTATGATTGAAGGGAATATTTTGAAAATAGCCTTTTATGAAAAATGAATAATTATTTATCTGACGAAATGGTAGATAAATTTAAAATACTTATTTTATATGCATTTAAGCATATAGAAGTAGTAGATATAAGAAAAATCATATTAGAAAAAGCATTTGGTAAATATTATATGACTAGAATAAATTACATACCTCAAATACCTAATTACACTTACAAACACATATATACCAAAACTACATGTCAACCATGATAAATTACGTATATTTAGAATTTTGGAAAAAAGATATGAAAAACATACAACTAGTAGAAAAACAAATAAAAACAAATTTAGACAAATATATGGAAACTAAAGATATAAAATATATAGAATTTCTTAATGAAAATATGCAAGAATTATTTAGACTAAAATAAACAACTAGTAAATATTATGAAAAAACATTTAATCAAGCCTAAATGACAGATGATATTAAAATACTTGTTTTATATATACTTAGAGATATAGAAATTATAGACATAAAGAAAATAATATGGGAAAAATTACAAGATTATGAAGAGGAAGAATTATTAAATAGTATAGAAAACTTACGCATATATTATGAACATCAATATTATTTAGATTCAGATGGATATTATACAGACTAAAAATGTAAGAAAACATTAAGAAAATTAGAGAAAACTAAGAAGACCTGCATAAAGAAATTAATTATAGAAAACAAATTAGAGAAATAATGGAAAATCTAATAGAAAAATTAAAATGGATAGACGAAACCGTGAAAAATTTAGAAAATAGCAAAGATAAAAGTTTAGATAGTTTAAAAAATTCATTAAGAAGAGAACAAGAAAATATAGTTAGTAGTATTAATAACCTCAAACAAGATATTAAATATATTACAAATAGAATAGATTATTATACATTTACTTTAGAAGAATAAAATGATAAACAACAAATATCTAAAATATTGGGTACAAGAAATGGAAGAAATAAGATTAACAGAAAACCTTTTAAAAATGAATTTAATTGAATATTTTAAAACAAAAGATATAGAATATTTAGAATATCTTAAAAATAATATAGAAGACTTACAAAAACTAAGAGAAAAAGCTAAAGAATATTATAGAAAAATATTTAATCAACTACCATTTAATTACCCCCAAAATATGAATATCAGTAAAATTAAAAATGTTAATAAGATATACGAAAATAAAAGATACAAGAACGAAGAAAAACAGTTAATAAACATTACTACAAAGCATTTAATAATTACATAAATTAATGGATACATCTTACGAAAAGAATAAATCATTAAAAGAAACCGAAAATAAACTATATAGTTTATACCTAGAATACAAAAGATTACATAATACTAACGAGGATCGAAGAACACTAGATAATTTAATTACGATAATATCTAATTTAGAATATGAATTAATAAAACATCTTAAGTCAAGAAGATAAAAATGAAAATTAATCGAATCAATAATATTCGCAAAATACATTATATAAAAATAAATAGTTATTACCTAATAAGTATTTATTATAATAGGTATTTATTAACTATCGCGCCTAATCCGCCGCACCCCCCTCTTGTTGCAAAATAAAGAGAGAAAAAGAATAAAAATGGATAAGATAAAATTGTCTTCAATTTATAAGTGACAAACGAATGCCTTTTAACGCTAGATAAGCTTAGACACGTTTAATGTATATTTGTCTCGATTAGGAATGCGACGTACGCATCTTTCTGAGATATTTAAAAATAATTCAAGGATGCGACGTTGCACCTCGGCAAGATCGTCCCTAAAAATTAATTTTCACCAACATAATACTAGAGGTATAGACAGATACTAGATATTGAAAATGAGCAAATTAAGGCCTGCAAACATAATTTATCCAAAATAGTTAAAGCTAAGTATAAGTAAATAAAAGCGACCATGCTAGAGCCACGGGACTCGAGGGCTGTCTTACACCTTTCGCTTGGTCAATAGATTTTTTGTAACGACCCATTTCTTCGTTACTAAATTATTCATAATAAATTCATGAATATTCTTAATTTTCATTCCTCAATATTAACTTGTGTCCAAAATAGCCAATATTTTATTTATTAGGTCACCTCAAACTTTTCGAAGAAGATTTTAGTCTTCAGATGTGTCTAGATAGACTCAAGCCTGATGAATTTAATTATTCGTGAGTTCTAATATCAATACTTTAGTTTTGAAAGTTCTTTAGGTATGAATTAAGGTCGTACAATATTCCTAACACAAAGTAAAGATAAAATTTTCTTTTCGATATGAGTTTCTATTAGGGACAACTTCAAATGATCATATCTCATAGAATATAAGGAGTTAAGGGTCTTAATAACTATCAAATCAAAGATCTTTGAGTCATCTTTCCAACGCAATAAACCGTTCCTCAATTCGAATTCGGTGTAAGAAGTTATGATTGTTTTATTGAGCACTGTCCGAACTGAAATGGGATTTCGCTGTACCAAAATTCTGGTTGTATTTAAATCAGCTTAAGCCGTATTTTAGATCTAAAAATCCCAAATTTCATTCCCCAACCCTAGAGAGATGATTTCCCAAAGCTTAAGGTGAAATTCCATCGCGGAGGTAACTTTTTCCATTATTTTCTTCGCCTTTTAATCCGTTAATATCTTAGAATCCTTAAAAAGACCTTTAATGGTGTAATTCTTTTGGGGAATACTCATGGGTGTTTTTAATGTGACCTAGAGCTGATTCTAAACTATAAATTAAAGATTCCTATCATGAATTTCACAAACTATATTATGAATTTTGATGGTTAGGAACCTTGAATTCCGTAAAGATGGGACCTTTAGTATAAAAGCTCCATTAATGGAGTTGGGTTAAGCTTGAAAGAGCTAATTAATGATTAATTGAATTTGGAGATGATATAGACCTTGAATGAAGGGTAAAATTAGTGGGTTTGAATTCCCAAGATATTTGATTAAAGAGTAATTACTTATTACTTTTATAATTGCTTGATTTTTAGATGATTGATTATTTCAAAGCATGAAGGAAAGGAAAGGGCATCCTTATTGCATCTTGCTTCTTCCAAAAGCTTGGCGTCCAGGTAGGCTAGGTTTAATGAGTAGAAATTGTGTTATTTTATATTTTCATAATTTAGAATTGATGGGAGAAAGCATGTCTAGGCCTGCAGGCATGGATTTGAGGTGGATAAAGACACGAGTACTTAACTTTAATCCCAAAAACTATATTATTGATTGATTATGTGATCTTTATGATATTATATGTTATGTGCTATAATGATATTGTTGTAAATGAAGGATGTGGACATGATAGTTCTTAGCTGTTCTGGTGATGAACCTAGTTGAGTTATAATGATATTAAGTTGTATGTGTTGGACAATATGATGGATTGGGTACCACACCGGTACGAATATGTATATGTTGGATCGGGTACCACGCCGGTACAAATATGTGTATGTTGGATTGGGAACACGCCTGTACGGATATGTATATATTGGATCGGGTACCACGCCAGTACGAATATGTATATGATAGATCGAGTACAACGCTGGTACGGATATGTATATGTTGTCGGGTACCACACCGATACTGATTTGTGTATGTTGGATCAGTTACCACGCCAGTATGAATATGTATATGATGGATCGGGTACCACGCCGGTATGAATATGTATATGGTAGATTGGATATTATGCCGGTACGATACATGAACATAGATTGTTCCCTACAAGTCATGACTATTTGGGCAAAAATAAGTCCCATAGCATGTGTTTACATATTTGTGTTGAGTCTGTGGATGTTTACAGTATGATTGATACTTTTGATGGTTATATGGCTTGTTTGTGACCACTGTTTGATCTGTTATTATTGTATTGTTGATTCATTGGGTATTTTATTGTGTGATATGTATTTGAAGAAGTAAAACTTTGTACTTACTTATATATTGGTTGACTTGTTTTAATTATACGTGTTTTAATCATAGCTTATTAGAATAGCTAGTTATCATTCTTTAGTATTGTATGAGAGCATTTGGTTGTTAGCTCGAGAGTTTAGTGTGGGTTTTCTATGATTATGGATTTGTTCCTGTGAATATAAGTAATGAAAAGTTAAGGTGAATAAAGAGGAATAATGATGTATTAGCGTTGGATTGTGGTTGATTGTGTGAATTAATGTGGCCAGAGTATGCTAGTAGTTAATATAATATTGATGGAGTTGGAAGAGTAATTGGATGATGTAACTTATTTAGGTAAAGTAATAATGTTATTACGGCTTTGGTTGAATTATATTCCATTCAAGATGTCATGATTTATTTTCCTTAATTCTATTTATGATTATATGAACTAGCACGATCGACCGATGATGCCTACCAGTACGTGTGGTTGTACTGACACTACTCTTCTACATTCCTTGTTGGGGTGTAGAAGGTTAGTTTGCTGTTACTAGATGGATGACGATATTCAACACTAACTTCTGTATTTTCTTCTTGGATGCTATTAGAGTCCTTGTATTATTTAATTCATTGTCAGTCTATGTTGTTATAGGTAGCTCTTGTATATGTCTGGCCAAATCTTGGATAGTGAAGGACATTTATAAGAAGTTTTTGAAAAAGTTTATGTTTTAGTATTTAATTTACTTTATATTTCCTTAAAAAAGAGTCTTCCGCATATTTTTAGTTGGGTAATAACATTTCTCCTAGCTACTTAGAATAGCGTAGGTGCCCGCACGGTCCATTTGTCTGGGTCATGACTGTTGGTATTAAAGCGTTATGTTCACAGGTCCCACAAATACAAGAGCAATGCCAAGTAGAGTTTCGTAGATTGGTGTGTAGGGCCCCACACCCAATCTTCTGAACGCTATGAGGCATGTAGAAGTTATTTTCCTTTCTTTCTCTCCATCGTGTCATCCTGATCTTGGACTATTAAATTGAATCTAATTGGTATCTGGACAATTCTAATGGGTATCTTAATAGATCTCAATTGGAATGTAGTTGATTCCAATTGGTATCTTAGTATTTTTGAATAAAAATCTAGGAGATTTCAATTGGTATTTGTTAATAAGGTCTAAAAGTTATTGTTAATAGGTAAAGACGTGTGAAAGTTGTGAACTTATTGATTTCTTGTGTTTGACGTTTGGCTAAGCTTGTGTTGCTAGATTTTTGTCATTGTTGTGAATTATTTTTGTTTGAATTTAAGTGATGAACATTGACTAAGTTATTTTTGTTGATAATTGTGATGGGATTATTTGATTTCTTGTTATTGTAAAACTAGCAATTCTATGGTGCTTACATGTTTTTGGTACTATTATACTGATGAAATTGATGGTATAAGAATTGGCAGGATGATATGAGAACATGATGTCACGAAAAGATGGTGAAAAAGTGACATGAATGAAAGACTGAGGTGATATGTGTTTTCCGTAATGAGAGGTTTTTGTTAATGATGTTGTGGATGGATCCTTGTGTAGTTCGATTATTTGATATTATTTGGGGATCTTTGAGTGGTTCGGTCATTGAGACTATATTTAGAATTCTTGTGCAGTTCTATTATTGAAATTATAATGGGTTCCTTATGAGGACTAGCTAAGTCACATTATCTTTGAGTTCCTTATGTGAACGAATTCTTAATGCTTGGCAAAATAATGTGTTTTAAATAAAAATGATCAAACTTGTAGAGGTTGTTGACACCTGCAGAATTTGATCGATGACTTGTCTAGAATGTGATATTAGTCATGAGACTGTTAATGACCTGTAATCAATTTATTTTGTTTAGCCTTGCTTATATGCTAGTGGTGTGGGGAGCATTCTTGAGGTGATTAAGAGTTAAATGAAGCCCGTAATAAAAATATTATTAGGTAAAAATAAGATTGACTCTGTATACTTAAATTGGTGTTAGTGATATAAGAGTGGTTTGGTTTGACCATGAAGTGTTAGTCGTTGAAAAATATTGAGTTAGTGATTGTCAGGACATAAGTTGTAGCTGTGGATTTATGCATTAGGAAAAATCTTGAGAAGATCAATTATTATTGACTTGACCTTGTGGCTGAATAATACATTTGCATGTCTCACAGAGTTGGATGATATATGACACTTTTAGAGGATAGTAATTTCCATGATAGTGGCAATGCAAATCAAATGGCTTAGTTACATTCACAAAATAATTAAGAACGACCCTGAATGTAGGAATAAATGCATTGTTAAATGGCATGATTAATCTTTCCTTGGGTGATTCTTGGTGGATATGCTTGTTGAGTGATTAAGATATGGTGATTAAATGGATATTAACAATGTTGTGGAGGAGAATGTGTTGTAGGCTCTAATTCTGTGGAATATCTATGGCTAATAGTTGTAAGTCTGTGTAATGAGTGAGAGGTTGTGTTGTCACCTATATATAGTTGTAAACACTAAGCTTGAAACAGTGAGTGATCTTGAGGTAAAAGGGATAGTGGTTGTGAGATGTTGAAGCTAGCTTTATAAAATAAATTTAGTAGTCTTTATTGACTGCATGCGAGTATCTAAGTTATGTGACTTGTAAATGGTGTGGTGACTTGCATATGACTAAGATATAGATTCTCCATGGGATAGTCTTGGCTAGAAACTGAGTCAGGTGTCTCAGAGAGATCTTGTGTGTTGGGTGGATTAGGTGTGACTTGTTTAGTATTGAAATTTGAATAGTAGATTCATGTAGCATCTCGTAGCACTTTACAGAATTGAATTCGGGATTCTGGAGCTTTGGTAGTGAAAAAGAGGTTCTTTTGGATGTTTGTCTTTATTAAGGTGAATCTTTTAACCATCTCTATCTTGCTTTCGTAAAACTCAAGTTTAAGACATAGGCTGTTGAACGGAGAATAAGTGATTCGTGTGTAAATATTTAGCTTCACATCTTCGTATTTTGAAAAGCTTTGATAGAATGATTGAGTATAGAATGTGGGTTGGTCGATAAGGATATCGAGTAAGTGAACAGGGTGCAGTATAAGCAACTCTATTAGTAATGTCTCTCTAATTTCATCCGCGTACTTTTCTCCACTGAACGCCCGTTTGGGGACGAACGGATGGTAAATTGGTATCTGATTGTAGCGCACATTTCGTCGTTACTAAATTATTCATAATAAATTCATGAAAATTCTTAATTTTCATTCCTCAATATTAACTTGTGTCCAAAATACACAATATTTTATTTATTAGGTCACCTCAAACTTTCCGACGAAGATTTTAGCCTTCAGATGTGTCTAGATAGACTCAAGCCCGATGAATTTAATTATTTGTGAGTGCTAATGTCAATACTTTAGTTTTGAAATTTCTTAAGGTATGAATTAAGGTCGTACAATATCCCTAACACAAAGTAAAGTATAAAATTTTCTTTCCGATACAGTTTCGATATGGGTTTCTATTAGATCCAACTTCAAATGACCATATCTCATAGAATATAAGGAGCTATGGATCCTAATACCTATCAAATCAAAGATCTCTGTGTCCTCTTTCCAATGCAATAAACCGTTCCTCAATACAAATTTGGTGTAAAATGTGATGACTGTTTTATTGAACACTGTTCGAACTGAAATGGGATTTCGTTGTACCAAAAATTCTGGTTGTATTTAAATCAGCTTCAGCCGTATTTTAGGTCTAAAAATCCCAAATTTCATTCCCCAACCCTAGAGAGGTGATTTCCCAAATCTTAAGGTGAAGTGCCTTCATAGAGGTAAGTTTTTCCATTATTTTCTTCGTCCTTTAATCCGTTAATATCTTAGAATCCTTAAAAAGACCTTTAATGGTGGAATTCTTTTGGGCAATACTCATGGGTGTTTTTAATATGACCTAGAGATGATTCTAAACTATAAATTAAGGATTCCTAACATGAATTTCATACACTAAATTATGAATTTTGATGGTTAGGAACCTTGAATTCCATAAAGATGAGACCTTTAGTATAAAAGCTCCATTAATGGAGTTGAGTTAAGCTTGAAAGAGCTAATTAATGATTAATTAAATTTAGAGATGATATAAGCCTTGAATGAAGGGTAGAATTAGTGGGTTTGAATCCCCAAGATATTTTATTGAAGAGTAATTACTTATTACTCTTATAATTGCTTGATTTTTAGATGATTGATTATTTCAAGGTATGAAGGAAAGGAAAGAGAATCCTTATTGCAGCTTGCTTCTTCCAAAAGCTTGGCGTCTAGGTAGGCTAGGTTTAATGAGTAGAAGATTGTATTATTTTATATTTTCATAATTTAGAATTGATCGGAGAAAGCATGTCTAGGCCTGCAGGCATGGAGTTGAGGTGGATAAAGACATGAGTACTTAACTTTAATCCCAAAAACTATATTATTGATTGATTATGTGATCTTTATGATATTATGTGTTATGTACTGCAATGAGATTGTTGTAAATGAAGGATGTGGACATGATAGTTCTTAGTTGTTCTGGTGATGAACCTAGTTGATTTATAATGATATTAAGTTGTATGTGTTGGACAATAATATGGTGAGGAGGACCAGGCTAAGATTAAGTGGTCATGAGCATACTAATATCTAAAGGATAGACTACTTGAATTAGTGTGATGACTGTATTATTTGGAAAGAGGTAGTGATATTTTAATAATTAATGAGTAAGTAATACTCCAATAGTGACTTGCATGCTAAGTTTTAAATTATGATTTATTTTATGATATTCTTGTTTTGGTATTGATTAAAGCACTTTATCTATTGGATGCCCATGAGAGGCTAAATTGGTGATAATGGTTTATTGAAATGTGCCTATGAGAGGCTTGTTTGATAATGATAACTACTTATAAATGCCATGAATGGCTTATTGATACTTGGATTGTTGATGCGTGTATAATTGATTGCTGAAATTTACTTAATGAAATTGTCTCATGACTTTAAGTGTACTTGTAAACTTGATACATCGTGTTGTATGCTGTGAGAAAGTATAAATTTGATATTGATATTAATTGTTTATGGTGGATCAGATATCGCGCCGACACCAATATGTATATATTGGATCGGGTACCACGCCGATATGGATATGTATATGTTTGATTAGGTACCACGCCGGTACGGATGTGTATATGATGGATCGGGGACCACGCCGGTACGAATATGTATATGTTGGATCGGGTACCATGCCGGTACGAATATGTGTATGTTGGATTGAGTACCACGCTGGTACGGATATGTATATATTGGATCGGGTACCACACCAGTATGAATATGTATATGATGGATCGGGTACCACGAAGATACAGATATGTATATGTTGGATCGAATACCACGCTGATACTTATATATGTAAGATGGATCGGATACCACGCCGGTACGGATATGTATATGATGGATCGGGTACCACGTCGGTACGAATATGTATATGGTGGATTGGGTACCACGCCGGTATGGTACATGAACATAGATTGTTCCCTGTAGGTCATGACTATTTGGGAAAAAATAAGTTCCATAGCATGTTTGTACATATTTGTGTTGAGTCTATGAATGTTTACAGTATGGTTGATACTTTTGATGGTTAAGTGGCTTGTTTGTGACCACTGTTTGATATGTTATTGTTGTATTATTGATTCATCGGGTATTTGATTGTGTGATATGTATTTGAAGAAGTAAAACTTTGTACTTACTTATTTTTGGTTGACTTACTTTATTTATACGTGTTTTAATCATAGCTTACCAGAATAGCTAGTTATCATTCTTTAATATTATATGAGAGCATTTTGTTGTTAGCCCAAGAGTTTAGTGTAGGTTGTATATGATTCCGGGTGTGTTCTTGTGAATATGAGTGGTGAAAAAGATAAGGTGAATAAAGAGGAATAGTGATATATTAGCATTGGATTGTGGTTGATTGTGTGAATTAATGAGGCTAGAGTATATTAGTAGTGATTATAATACTGATGGAGTTGGAAGAGTAATTGGATGATGTAACTTATTTTGGTAAAGTAATAATATTATTATGGCCTTGGTTGAATTATATTCCATTCAAGATGTCATGATTTATTTTCCTTAATTCTATTTTATGATTATATGAACTAACACGGTCGGCCGATGATGTCTACCAGTACGTGTGGTTGTACTGACCCTACTATTCTACATTCCTTGTTGGGGCGTAGACTGAATGCAGGTTAGTTTACAGTTATTAGATGGATGACGATATTCACCACTACCTTCTGCACTTTCTTCCTGATAGATGTTAGAGTCCTTGTAGTATTTATTTCATTGTCAGTCTATGTTGAATAGGTAGCTCTTGTACCTGTCTAGCCAAGTCTTGGGATAGTGAAAGACATTTGTAAGAAGTTTTTGAAAAAGTTTATTTATTAGTATTTAATTTACTTTATATTTCCTTAAAAATAGAAGTTTTCCGCATATTTTTAGTTGGGTAATAAGGGTTCTCCTAGCTACTTAGAATAGCGTAGGTGCCCGCACGGTCCGTTAGTCTGGGTCGTGACAATTTCTTACCTAGTCTTCTATTTTGGCAGATCAACCAAGAGTCATTTCCTTTTGATTAGGGATTCAATAAGGTGACTTGTAACACTGTAACTCAATTCCAAGTGAAGACTTTGTAAATAAAATAATCTCTATTCAAAATAGTCACTTTAATTGAAAATTTCTTCAACCTTCCTTGGACGAAAGAGGAGTGTGACATTCTTCACTATTAATGGCTTACCTAAGTTATTTTAATTCTCACAATAGAAACTGAGAATATTATTTTATGGATTTACAGTAAAATCAAAATTACGAAATTGGAGCTTTTTCACACTACTAGAAATGACAGCTATGGGGACAGTTAATTAGCGATGGTTATATAACTGTTACTATAAAAAACCTATAGCGACGGTTACAACCATCACATATTTTCATCTAATGTATTGGGACAATAATTATAGATAACCGTTGCATAAGCCTCCGAAATCGTCCTAATAGTTATATTTATGATAATGGTTATTATAACCATCCCGATAGATATCAATGGTAACAGATATATAACTGTCCCATATTTTATATCATCTAAAATATGGCATTACACGGGAATTTTTTCTCTAACACTTATTTTACCCGCCTTTTAAAATTATTTTTATTAAAAAAAGTTAAAATAAGTCCCCCCCCAATTATTTTTGGTCAGCCCCATTCGTCTAGGGTCAATACGAAATTGATTTCATTCATCAGTACTCGCCAGCTTCTCCATTCTCGACAGCCCCATCTCAATTCGTTCAGTACTCGACAGCCCCATCTCGATAGACAACTTCTCCGTTCAGCACTCGACATCCCCATCTCGATCGACAACTTCTCCGTTCAGTACTGGACAGCCCCATCTCGATCGACAGCTTCTCCATTTAATACTCGACAGTCGCCTCTCCGTTCAGTGCTTGACAACTATTTTTTTTAGTCTTTGTAGTGTTAAATTAGATGTCTGGGTAGTGTGAGCTACAAGTCGCCGATTTTCATCTGGTGTCTTCTCTGAGCTACAAGTCATTGATTTTCATCGGGTCTTCTTGTGATTTTACTTCTCCGGACATATTTTTCTTTTCAGGTAGGTCTCCGATTTGGTTCCCTGTATCGTTAAAAATGAATTTGTGGTCTGATTTTAGGTTAATTTTGTGGATTAGTGGTCTAATTTGTGGTCTTATGATATGACTTACTTTTTGGGGTCCCAGAAGATATGACTGTTGTTGGTCTGTTTCCTTAGAAAAGTAGGATGATCTTGTTTACAGTGTATTACATATTAAACCCCTCTTATCCCATTGTCCCGAGGATGGGGGTAATTACAAAGGAATTCATGAAGTGCATTTTTTGTGTTATGCTCAATAATAATATTTTAGCTAAGTAATCTTAGTGACCATAGACAATGTATTAGTATAAGTATGTACTTGTAACTGTTCATACTACAGACAAATGATATGCTTAGGGACATAAGAGAGAAAAATAATGAGATCATATTGGGTTTCTTGATAAATCGAAAGCAATAAGGAGAAATGATAACAATAGAAAGTGCCTCCTTGATGTTACCATAGTTGATATAATATATGAGTATGACTGCTATTCTTTTTTATGTGTTTACAGTTGATTATTCATAGGAGTTATGAGAATTTGAATACATATATAATTTAGCTATTTGACATATAGTTTATCTGCGACTAAGAAACAAAAATGATATAGACACCAAAATAATTTCAGAATTTTTGCGTTCGTAGGGGACTAATGAAGGTTGTCAATTACTGGAAATAGTTAGAGAAAGTTAAACAGTAAAACATATTGTCAAAGATGATAAGAAGCTGAGTACTAGTCAGTAATCTGGAATTTGGTTATTTTCGCAACCTGCATTGTCATATTTATGTCTCTTGATATGTCTAATGAAGGCATCTCTACCTCACAAGGTAGTGATAAGGTTCCGGTGCACTCTACCCTTCCCACTCCACTTTTGGGATCATGCTGATATATTTTTGTTGATGATATGTTTAATGAAGTATGTAAGCATCTCAAATGCGGATGTGAATTACTCCTTTAAATGATAAGAGTCGTGGAGATAATTTATATTGGACATACTCTAATAAACCGTTTATCACCATGTGAGTATAATATCTCAGGTACCAGCTATATCACCTTGTGCATATAACTCTTCATTCAATTCCTGGGTAAATGTATCAAAATTATTTATTTGTCAAGTACCTTTGGTTTGATTTAGATTGAATTTGTTAGTCCTTCATAGCTCTTGAAGTTGACATATGATAAACTTGAAGCACAAGTGTAGACTTTGTGATGTTAGTTATATATATCTGTATTTTAGTTTTCATCATATACTGTTTGCATGTTCATCAACTAATGGACAAGTTGGATAAGATATTTGTGTTACTGTCTTTGTAGAAGTCATTGAAAGTTGTCTTGTTGTCAAGAGGAGCAATTCAAAAGTAGTTCTAACACATGAACCGGTGTTAAGTTCCTACTCTTTTTCTTGCATAACATAACATGTCCCTCAACATTTGATTGGTTAAGCATGATCAAAATTCTTACTTATTTAAGTAAATATATGTTGTACAAATTATTTCACATACCTAATGGTACTATTTGTATGTTGATACTGACTGTACTTATGAATTTTTTGCTTTAATATTGTAAATATGTAACATAGGGTATTTAATGGATGTTGGAGATAAAAGTTGGATGTATCTCCCAAAATCCACCATTCAGTTCCAAAATGGAGTCAAGGATTTTCTCAATAAGGTATTTGAATGATCTTCTCAAGAAAATAAAATATTATGCCCTTGTAGATTGTGCTTTAATCGCTATTGGCATTATCGAGATGTGGTGGAGGATCACTTGTATGGTCATGGATTTTATCCTAATTACACTCAATGGATTTTCCACGAAGAATGTGTTTCGTCAACAAATATTCAATATTCAAGCAGTGTTGATGAAAGTTTGAACAACATGATGATACTGATAAACTACTTCATGATACTTTTAGAAATGCAGAAGATGACTAGAGAAATGAAGGGCATGAAAGAGTAAGACAGGGACCATCTGAAAATGTTAAGAAATTTTTTAAATTAGTGGAGGAAGGAAAACAAGATTTATATCCGGGGTGTAAGAGTTTTTCTAAGTTGAGTTTCACCATCCAGTTGTACTTGTTCAAATGCATTCACGGGCTGAGTAATGTAGCTTTCTCAATCTTTCTAGACTTGATAAAAGAGGATTTTTCATTCTCTCAGATTCCCGAGTCTTTCCACAAAGCAAGAGAGGTGATAAGATATTTGGGTCTTAATTATGAAAAAATCAATGTATGCGCTAATGACTGTATGTTGTTCTGGAATGAGAATGCAAAGCTCGATAATTGCATTGTGTGGGGGCCTTCTAGATGAAAGAATGTTTGTGATGAGTTGACTAATAAGACTACTAAAGTTCCTGTGAAGGTCTTAAGGTACTTTTCTTTAAAGCCTAGGCTTCAGAGAATATTCATGTGTTTTGAAACATAAGTTGCTGTGAGATGGCATGCTACTGAACGACCCAAAGATGGAAATTTAAGGCATCCCGCTGACGGGGAAGCTTGGCAATATTTTGATTCCATGCACCCCGACTCTGCCAAAGATATTCGTAATGTTAGATTGGGTCTATCAAACGATGGTTTCAATCCATTCAGAACAATGAGCATTTCTCATAGCACATGGCCAGTTATGTTAATGAACTATAACCTAGCACCGTGGATATGCATGAAGCCGAAGTATATAATGTTATCAATGATTATTTCAAGTCCCTCGTCTCCTGAAAATGATATTGATGTATACTTGCAGCCACTAATTGCAGAGTTGAATGAACTATGGAAGGTGGGAGTGGAAACAGTTGATGCTGAAACTAACCAAGCATTTAATATGCGTGTAGCTTTATTATGGACAGATAGTGTTTTTCTAGCACTTGTTTGAATGAAGAGATAATAATGGATGGAGCTTGTCATTCTCTTTATTTAGTGCTTGCTTTTCGGAAAATAAAATCTTTTCTTCTATCATATTGGTCTTACCAACAACATATGTTCAATGTAATCTCATAAAATAGGTAATTCTTTATGATATGGAGAGAGTATAAAAATTTTGCCAAAGTAATTTTTACTATAGTTTTTACCGCAATATTATTACTAGAGGACAATACTCGATATGTGAGTTGAAATTTTAAAAGGAAAAGTTTTAAATTTAGTACGTAAAGATCTTCGACTAGGTAGTTTATTTATTAAAACTTTTAATCAGAGCGGAGCGAGGTAGGACCGAACTCTCTTCAGCATAAAATTATTGTATTATTTATACTGTATTATTAATATTGAATTTCCTTTGGCTTCTTATTTTTTCATATTCTAAGCTCTTTAGTAAAAATCATGGTTCTGTTGTTGCTTTTAATTTCTATTATACTAGTTATCAATAAAAAGTTTATTACTGCTCTCCCCCTTATAGTTTTTTGTGGCCTTCATATTAAAAATAAAATAAATTGTTTCATTTTTTTGTCCATATTAGCAAATGAAGAGAGTTTTATTACTCTTTTCTCGTACTAGCCTTAGTACTAAATAGTAGCACAATTTAGAATTTTAAAGCATCATTAATAAAGTTAGTTTAAAAAAATACAACCCTAATGAAAACTTTCTTAAAGAGTATGTCAAATTAACATGTGCCAATTAATACAAAATGGTGGAAGTACTTTAATAAAGATACGACATCTAGGTTTGACTCAACCCCAAAAGCTAGCTTATGCACAGAGAATTTCTCAAGTCCATCTTAGCAGACCGACAACTCATTCATATGACTTTTACCCTCAGTTTAACATCCCCTCCTTTACGCCCAGACCCAATTGGAGCATAGATCAGGAGTTCAAATGGGAATGAACATGACTCTGATATCAAGTAAGTATTTGACATCTAAGCCTAACTCAATCACAAAAAGCTAGTTCATGGGGACGGATGGAAAAAGCTAATTCATGAGAAAGGATTGCAATTGGAGAGTGGTAGAATAGGTGAAAGTCCCACATTGATTGGACAATGGTTTGACGGTCTGTTTCATGGATTTGGACAATCCTTACCTAATGAACTAGCTTATGAGAAGAGGATTTCCCAAATCTATATAATCACATCTTCAATCCATTCTCCAACCGACGTGGGACTTTCACCTATTCTATTACTCTCCAATTTCACCTTATTTAAGAACAAGACTAAGCTAATTTCATTTTTAAAAGGGCAAAATTGTTCGAACAAAATTATTTTCATCTTGATTTTGTAAAATAACAAGTTATATTGAGACAAATATTTTTTTATAATCTTAACAATTAATATGAGATGTAGGGGATTTTTTCACTCTTTCTTTTTCTTCTTCATTATTATTAATCATGAAAATTTTTGTTTACCCATGTTTTGAAGCTCTCTAGATAAATTGACAATATTATCTTATGTTTTTATAGTAAAATTAAAATTATGAAATTAGAGATTTTTTTAGGATACCTTTTTTGCATTTGAATGGAGAGCTCTTTATTTATTGCTTGCTATTCGGACAATAAAATATTTTCCCCAATCATATTTGTCTCGCCAACAATATGTGAAGGGTTTGGGGGTGGGTTGCTCCTCGGCTCAGGAAATTATTTCCAGAATCACACGCCCAACAAGTACTAGGAGATAAATGAAATAAGTAGTGGAGTACAGAAAATAAAGACATAGAATTTTTACGTGGAAACTCCTTGCTCAAGGGAGGAAAATCATGATCTGCTGATGTTGGGTGTATTTATGCATTATAGCATCACTATTCTAGCCTCTTTAGTCTTGTTTTGAGGATGATTCTAAGATATAATGGTTAATAATGAGATAAATGTTTTAAAACATGTTTTTATATGGTTCAAGTTGAATTCCAAGAAAATTTGTACTTAAAAGAATCAATTGGAGTTCAATAGAGAAAACTAGTTTTTCTAGCGTGAGCTAGTTGCTTGTCTAGCCTCTCTTGTTGGATTCTATTGTGTTCTATGTGTTTTTTATGATTTTAAATGTGTTATGAGTCAAGGAAAGAGTTCAAACTTGAGTTAAATTTGCCTATGATTTTAAATGTGTTATGAGTCAAGTGCACATGAGTCAAGGGAAGAGTTGAAACTTGAGTTAAAGATCAAAGATTTGCCTATGCTTAGCTTATGTTTCTATTTCATCGTGTTGGATGTTGTATTGTTTTGAGCTTTAAATTATTGTGTTTAATGATATAGGATTCTTTTTTAATGGATTATTATGATATATTGAAGATATACATGCTTCAAATCAAGTGGGAACAATTCAAAAAGGCTCAACGAAGGCACAATGTGCAGATTGACGCACTTTTGGGCCCCTGGAATGTATAGAGCGCGTGTGTCTTATAGGAGTGGACAATTTACTTATACAAAACACCAATGGATTAATACGATGCCAAAAATTTCAACCATATAGCTTGTAGTGCTCCTAAAGGTGATTCGCCCGCGACGCAGGCTCATTTCGGTGCCCCCTTTGCCTTAGAAAAATTCTGAAGAACAAATTCCAGAAAGGTAGGGCGATTTGGAGGCGACGCCTCTCCTGGAGCGAGGCTCAACCCAGGGTGCCACCCCACCCACTCCCGGACTCGATAACTGGAGGTTTTCAACTCCAACATGGATTGGGCTTGCTCCTATACTATAAATACATGTTATATCACATTTTTTACATACTTTTTGGACAACTTTTGAACATCTTGGAGCATTGGAGGCTACCACAAATTATCTTTGGGGTTTTATTATCTTTAATTTAGTTTCTTTTATTGTTTGTATCATCAATCCAAGGGATTGGATGATGAATATTTCCATTAAAGGATAAAACTCCTTTTCAGGGGTTAAGGTCAAGATCATGACTACTTTCGTTTTGAATTAAGTTTGTTGATTTACTTATCATCATTGGTTGTTTGTTTATTCTTGTTTTAACTATTTTAAGGATTAGCTACCCTTATAATACATCAATTGTCAACCTTGTGATTTTGGGAGAGGGAATAGGTAGATAGAACAAGGGAATAAGCAAAGTAGGGTTCTTGTTTCTTTATAAAATAAGAGACTTGAATTAGCATCTAGGAGAGAGATGTACTTAGATGCCTTACTTGATTCACACATAGGAAGATAGCATAAATAACCTAATTGGATCATTACATCCCCGCTCAACGATGTAGTCATAAGGTTCAACTTAGGTAAAAGATTAGAGGTTGGGAAACCATAATCATGCAATTAACCCTACGAATCAACAACCAAGATAAGCAATTAAACGAATGAAGTTTAATAACGTTGTATGATTTTTTGTAAGCCTTAACCGTGGCCTTGTATCCATAGATTGTCCTATGTCATTATTTTTCTGCATTAGTTTACTTTTAGTTTACAATTCTTAAACCTCCCTATTTGCTACTTTCCTCAATTGGTTAAACTAGAATTAGATAGGAGGCGAACGCAAGTCCCTGAGAGATCGATACTTGGGCTTTCTTGAAGCCATTTTACTGCTTGATAAGACCACGTAAACTTGCGTGTGTGCTTGAGCGCTATCAAGTTTTTGGCACCGTTGCCGGGGAATTGTAATTAGGCAACTATCTTAATTTTAGTTTTTCTATATTGAGTTGTAAATAGTTTTTGTTTAGTTTATTTTTATTTTCTTTTATTTTTGTTTTTATCAAACTTCTTGACATGGAAGCCTAGGATAGATGGTGTTCGAGTGATGACGATTCTATATGGTGTATGGTTGGTGGTCAAAGTGGTTATTCTGAAGAGACGTGTGCTATCAACCCCGATTCAGTAATGTTTATGGGCTATGATGAAAGGCAAAATTATATAAACTACTGCAATTGAACGGGGATGAATCAGTCACAAATTCAATCATGGAACCAGCAACAACAACTAAACATGCAAGCCACGATTCAAACGAGCAAAATAGAAGAATGCTGAAATAAATTTTAGCATCTCAGAATGAGTATTTATTTGGCATACATGAAGAACCAAAAAGAGGCTGCTTAACAAGTGACTTTTCAACCAATTATAGATGAAGTTTCTAGTAATTCGAGGAAGTCTGAGTACTTGAAAACTGAAATTGTTGAAATTATTCAGGAGATACCACTGCTACCATGTCTACAGTGGCTAAGAAAAGAAATATATGAGGAGGATATTAGCCAAATTATAGAGAAAACATAAGAATCACAACCTCTCGATTGTCATCTTTATCTTGAGACTGAAATTGAGAAAGTGAATAAAAGTGAGTGTGTAGAAGATTGTGTAAATTTTGAAGTAGAATTTGTTGGGCCGTATTCGAAACACTTTTCTACATTATGTTTAGATGATGTCTTGTCTGTGGAATCATTTAAAATAGTGAAAGAGTGTGAAGATGAGGAACAAGAATCCTATATTCTTTATTTTACACAGATTAAGCAACATAGAAACACACCTCACTTGAAGTTCGAGTGGTTTATCATGTATCATCCATTACTCGATTCCTTGTACCACCACCGAATGATCGAGGCAGAAAGATGGATGCGATATTGGGGTGAAATTTATATCCTCAAGGTGGAAGAAAAATTTGATTGGGTCGTGCCGTGACACTAAATTAGGCGCTTCTTGGGAGGCAACCCAAGTTAATTAGGTTTGTTTTCTTTTCAGTCTTTTAGGTTTTATTTCACGTAGTTTTTATTTTTGGTTGAGTCACGGGTTAATGGGAAGCCTGAGTACCACAATGTTAAGCTTGAAGCATGGCAAAGATTGAGTGTGGGGTCCCATGGATCTTCTTTAAATTCACTTTGGGGAGAAAGTATATTTTTAAGTGTGGAGTAGGGGTGTTCACAAATTTTGGCTTAATTTAAAATTTTTTGTGTGAAAGATTCTTGTTGGTGCTATTTTTTATTACATGATGCAAGTGGGTTTGTGTGTAAGAAACATGTTGAATGAGTGAATTGCTACTTTTAAGACTTCTAGGCTCATGTTTGTGACTCTTGTATTTGTTGTCTTAAATTTGAATTTATGTTATTGTTTGGTTGGGAGTCTATGATGATCCTATTGAGTTGAGCATGTGTTATGTGCGTGTGAGATTTTTGTATATTCTGTGTTGCATGTAATGTCTAGAACTTGCCCAGTGTGTGTGCAAAGCAAAATAAAAAGTGTGGGTTTAAGAGATGATTTAGGGATTTCTTTGATAGTGTTATTCTATACCTTCTATTTGCCCACATACCAGACCAGTTTGCCCAATCAATTCCCCAATCACTATTGCCTATAAGAATACGAGCATCCTCCAACTTATTTCCCCCTATCAATGAGTATTTAAGTTCCCCCTGAATGAGAGAACCCTATCTTTATTAGCACAATACCCCAGACTACATATCTACCTAGCATACCATACATATACACCACCACAGCTGACAGTCTACACATTAAGTTATAGATGACAGTCTACATATCTACACAACATACATATTTGCAAATGTAGTGTACACATCAAGCTTTTCCCCTTTTGATATTATCAAAAAGGTTAAGCAGTGAACCAGCCACATGTTAATTCAGGACCATTAATGTAACACTAACATGAATAAGAGAGAATTAGATATAAATAGGAGAAGTGATAGCACAAAAAGAGAAACCAGTCATTCATGCATCAAATAGTACCACACACTATTTACAAAACTAATAATCATAAAATATTAAAACAATTGTGCTGGAATATTCCAAAAGGAAACACAAAGCTTAAAGGGAACAAGGATTAAAGGAGAAAACTAGATAGTATTAGATTCTAAGAAGGAGAATTTTAGATAAAACTTTCTTAATTGCAGGATCCTCCACCCCGTCCTGCAGGGTAGCAATTTTACATACACATCCTTTTCTAAGCTTGTTCCCTCCTCACTTTGTATTCGTACACGCAGATGTTTCAACATTCTTCAGATCCCAAGACATGGATTCTTTATCACTTATCGTGAGGCTATATTCATCTTCCCCACGAGATGAGATCCCCCAACATTCCCTTTACTGAGTTTGCTTTCACTTCCCTACCTTCTATGGTCATATTGAAAGTTGACCCTGGTCCCTTGACATCAATCTTTTTCAATCCTCCATCTCTTCCCTTTCTTTTAGATAGCATCATTTTTTTTCTCTTGTTTTTACTTTTACCAGCAATGTACTCCTCATGATAGGAGTCAAAACTCTCACCCTCATAATCGCTCAAATCTACAATTATGCATTCAATTTCACTACCCTTGCTGCCAATGAAAGTGCGCTTAAAATTATTTTTTTGCTCTTGCATTTCTATTTCTTCACTGATTTCCAGGCTACCTCTTCTATTCCATGATAAATAGATATTGGGTGATAGTAAAGTTTTGGTACTAGAATTAGTCTGGCTAGGGGCTCCTACCTTTTTACGCATGGCTGAATTAGAAGCCCCTTTTTTGAAGAAGTATCATAGATTAACAAGAGAAATGGGATCTCTGGGTGGTTGGGGATCTGATAAGATTTGATGAGAGATATTCATTAAGAAGAGAGAGAATATAATCTAATTCTAGGCTTATACATAAGAATGGATGATATTAGAGATTGCAATGAGTCTGAGGACACGTGTCCGGATACATGGATGCGCTTGTTGAGTTCAAGAGACAGGCGACTTTGTTTTGAGGATGGAGGGAAAATGACACAATCATTAAATACTTAAGCAGTCATTATTTAAGAATAGTGAGTGATACTAACCTTATTAGGAACCCAGTCTCCCAGCAATGTTAAAATCCCGTGACTTGTGTTGTCTTACACTCCGTCCATATCTATTCTTACTTGCTATGGGTGTATATCTCTATAGATATGTGATTGAATTATCCACATAAGACATCATCTAACCTAGATACCTGCTCACCAATTCATAGTCATGAGTAAGATATCTCCTTGTTTTTCTTAATAAAAGAAGTACCATGGATAACTCCTTCGGTGCTTCAGACTGTCCTTTTCTGCTCAAGCCACAGTTCCATCAATATTAATAATGCATCATCTCGATTCCACTATGAATGAGATATATCTCCTTGAGAAAATTCAACAAGAGGATATCTTTAAATCTTTCACTCATGAGATTTGAGCACCCTCTGTGATCATCTTGTGTTGATTTCTCCCTCTTTTATTCCATACATCATTAATCACGTGTTGTCCTTGGGAACCTATCTAAGTCTGGGTTACCATAAGGATGGCAAGGGAAAGATCAGCCTTTTCTTTGTCTAGTTGGCCAGTCTTTTCTTTCTTTTGAGGACTGTGAAACTCTTTATATATTTCAGAGTTTCAATCTTGGAAGAATATTCTTCTTTGCATTGACCATCCCTATCATACTGAATACTTTTGATGTCATTTTTTCTCCTTGCCGGTCTGACTGATAAACCTGATTCACCCTCTTGGCTATTGTATTCGTGGTTGGCAGAGTGTGTTACTGCATCTGAGGAGGTAGTCCACTTGAGGGATTTTTCAAGTTCAGTTTTAACTTTAGTAATGTCACGACCCGAGACTACCCCTTAGTCGTAACACGGTGCTCGGAACCATAAGTGACCCCAAGCTAACCCATGAACTGTCCTACTGCTTGAGAAACTAATTTAAATTGTATAAAACTAAATTAAAAGAGCGGAAGCATAATCATGAGGAAATCTGAATAATTATAATATTGATAAAGCTTACATCTTGACAAAACTGAAGAAAGAAACTTGAATTACATATAATGACTCTAACTGACTATCTATGAAGCCTCTACTATACTGACTATAGATTGCTGGGACATACCTCCCACTACCACTAATCAATACATATGGATAATCAAAATATAGTACATGAACTACTACTGACTTGAGTCCCCAAAATAAGAGAACTTATCACCTGTTGGATGGAAGTTGCAAACTATCTGATTATGATATATGGGCAACAAATAATTTCACAGCTAAAACCGAGGCCTAGACGTAATGGGCATCCCAAGTCCAACCAGGACCGGGGACCGCCCCCTGTTACCCAACCCAACCACCATATTGGCCCCATGATGGGCTGAATTTTGACCATATAACAAGATAGCAAAAATGTTCTCATTAAGACTCTAGGATAGGGTCACAATTGTGACCGACCCAACTGCGTCCAACCATGCCTGCCAACCGTCCAACCATACCAAACCAAACCAAATACCATAAACTAGGTCATAACTAAATAAGTTAGAAAAAATTAAATATAATTAATCCTAAAATGTAATATGACAGAACAGTGCGAAATTATGTCCGATGATGCCAGCCTCCAAGCCTATTCCAATGCCAAGGCTGACACCAATATCGATCCCGCCCATTTAAACCCCCAGAAGTACCATAAAGCCTCTATCCAAAAGAGTAAATAATTTTGGTTGGTACATGCCCCCAACCATGGACAAAACCAATATCCAAAGTAAAAGATAAATGTCTATAGGTATCCATAACATTAAATGATGCCTTCCAAAAGGATGGAAGCTCACCACTTCAGTCGAAATGCTGTCCCTGAGTCAATCATTATGTAGGAAGAGTATAATGGCTAATTCCTGCATAGCGTGTGTATACAGCCACCAGTAGATGGGGTTAGCAAGTGATCACTAGCATGAATCTCAGGATAAGGATAAAATAATGCCAGTTAAAAAATCAAGTAAAACCATCCAATGCACACAACCATACCTATATATATATATATACACACACGTATATATATTTATTACCATGATAGGAAAGGGTTTAGCATGCCTTTAAAACCATTACCTGGGTTGTGTAGCTTGGCTGTCCTAAACCACCCACAGGCTGTTAGGGCCCCAGTGTGTGTATCCGCATGACCAGGGAAGTATCCCATGGGATAAATAGTACATCCCCCAATACTGTGACATCATGCACACGGTCCACTAAGACCATTTCTCATATGTTTAGTTACATTGGCCCTAATCCAGAAGTTGTCACACTACTTAGTTACCTCAAGAAGAGGTTATCGATGCTGAGTTTTGATGTTTTATTCATTTTTCAGACTATATAATGATATCTTTATAACTCCAGTACAACCCTGGTAGTGTGAGAAAGAATCAAGCAAGGTTGGGAAAGAAGCAGAGCAAGAAGTCTCAATGTTCAGACCAGGGAAGGGGTCAGAAAAATTATCGTAGAGGTAGTGACAGTGGTTTGAGCAAGGGAATCCGGGGAGTTACCATGTGGATGTCAGTGTCCCTTATCCTCGATCTTCTAGTAAGTATCATTTTTGGGCTGGTGGAGTTCAGTCAGCCCCCCCATCCTCCTTACCGACTTTTCAATCAGTTGCACCACAGTTACTGCTATAAAGAAAGGAATCGGTGTTTTCATTATGGTCATTTGGGTCAAATACAGTGGGAGTGTCCCACAAGGATTACTACTAGGTAAAATAGGATACCGATTGCTACTTCTCTAGCTCTCGCACCTAGGAGTACTACTTCATATTTTAGCACTGGTCGAGATCATCTCAATGCCCTCACTATCGTTCAAGAGTCTGAGGCATCTCTTGATGCTGACACTGGTATGTTGAGACTTTCTTTACATTACGTGTATTGTTTACTTGGTCCAGGGTCCACTTTCTTTTATGTGACCCTCTTTGTGGTTATGTATTATGGTTTTGGTTCCAAGGTTATTTTGGACTCTTTTTCTGTTTCTACCTCGATAGGTTACTACGTGATTGCCAAAAGGGTTTATAGGGGGGTGTGGTATCTACTGGTAGTAAGGGGATTTGGTGGATTTGTTTGACTCAGATATAGTGGATTTCTATGATGTTCTGTGGATGGATTGGTTGTACTCGTGCTACACGCCATTAGACTGTCGGATTCATAATATTTTTTTTAGGCTCCCTAGTGAGTCGGTTATGACATGGGAGGATAATTTCCTAGCTATTAAAGGGAAGTTATATCATATCTTAGAGCTCAGATATAAATCTCCAAAGGGGTGCCTCTATCATTTGGTCCAGGCTAAAATATTCTAACTCGAAAGGTCTTTCTTGGCACTCAATTTCGGTGGTGAATGAGTTTCCTGAGGTCTTCTTGATTACCTTCATGGTGTCCTTCTAATGGGGAGATTGAGTTGTGGATTGATCTTTTTTTGAAAACTTGTCCAACTTTCTATTCTTTCTTTATAAAATGAATCTGGTTGAGTTAAAGGGGCTTAAGGGGCATTAAAGAACCCCTTTAAAAGAAGGTTTCGCCCATCGTAGTGATTCTACATGGAGTGTTTCCTTTCTTTTATGCATAAGGTGAATGGTTTTCCACAAAAATGCATAGGTTATCGGTGGGTGAATAAGGAATTTAGATTGTCATCCTTGTGGGGTGGACCATGTATGATTATTTTATATGGGGTACATTGTTAGGAGTGCATGGTGGTTGGCAGCTACTAGGTTTGAACCTGGATATTAATTTTTATGAAGGAAGTATGTTAGTTCGGGGATAGCAACTTGTGTATTATGGAGGTAGATTGGTAGGTTGGATGAGGTGTGTGGAAGTGGTGAGGTTGATGGCTTAGGAAATACAATAGTGGGAAAGTTGTGACATATAGGCCAAGGGTTCAGGTTGAACAAATAGATTGGCATTCTAGTCATAGTATGGGTTAGAGAATGGAGTTTATTTGACTATGATGAACTCTAGGTGTCATTTGGATGAATGAGGTTTTAGGTATAGGAGAACGAAGCGTCCCTAGTAAACATCCTTGGTGATACCCTTTAGAGCGGAGTGTTGTGCTTATTGGTATAGTAAGGCAAATGTCGAGGGTTAATCTTAAATCTTCTTCTAGTGGTAGACTTCTAGGGAAGGTCGTGGTTAATATTCTAACAATTATCTCCTATCTCGGTTAGGAGAGCACTCTATTAGTGTTGCGCGCATTATGATAATGCTTATGCCTAAGGTTCGCATTCTACATTCGCCTTGTTCCCTGGATAATAATCTTAAACTTATGTTACGTTGCATTACCTATGATATATGCAGTCATGTGTCTTTCGATGTGCAGTCCTAAGGACTTCCGTGATGGGCATCCTGAGCCATGGAGGCCCGGGCGCCCCTCTATATCTGGTAATCATGCACAACATTCATAGAATAAAGAAAAGATACAAAAATATAAGTCAAGACAGAAACATGGTCATTATATTTTTCTTTAACTTAACAATACCAAGACAATGAGTTCATGAAATATTCAAAACACCTCACACTAGTCTGCGAAATCTCTACTAATTGAAAGCAACCTCTGTCTGAAGATTAGGACAAGGCCCCCAGTTGGACCATGAATTAAAATAAAATAACAATGACTTATACAATAGGCCTTCCGGATAAAGGGAGGCTCACCAACTCCAATCGTCTGACCAAATAACTCTACTGCTTAGCGGGACCCCAGGACCGTGCCTCCGATCCTGAAATATAGAGGGTCAATACAAATGTACTGGTATGTGAAACAACTCAAAATAATATATTTTTATACAAAATAGATGAGAGCCTTTCACAATGTCAATAATAATCATATAAGTAAAAATACATAGGCATACCTTTAAAAACTTCAAATGATTCTTGACACAATGACCCTACTCTTTATTATTTTTTCAAGCTAGATGGTACACCCTACAATCTGTAATTCCATGGGCTATATCGAATCCGCCTTTGACTCGGTGGCTAAACCCCCAATCCAAGTTTACCGCAGGGATTGGAGTATCCATAAAGGGGACACACAAGATCACGAAACAGGGTGCCAAAATCCCCAAATTAAGTCTACATGTCGTAGTTGGGCACAAGATCACAAAGCAGTACTCCTAACCATAGTCCCGAATTGGGACGACATAATTCAAGGTACAGAAGATCACAAAGCATAGAACCAAAACCCCATGTCGGCAAATCACGATTTCCAGCATGGATTCTTTCAACTCGTACATTCTTCAGGTAACCATCTAACTCTCTTAAGCCCAACTTTTAGTTCTTTAAAGCAGACATGTTCATATTTTCAAAACATTCAAAACTCTTTCCATTAAGGGCATGTAATCACCGGGTATCATCATACGAATTTCAAGTCAATATCATATCAAATTCACAACGCATCATATTTAAAACATGCTCATAACCATCCAAGATTCATAACATCACCATAGAGTCATCACTTAGAAATCTCAAGACACTTAAGAATTTATCCTCTCTTTGCAAGATTCAAAACATGTGGTGGTCAGGTCAATTTATTCAATCATATGCAATTCTCTCCCTTTAAATCAAGAATGTGTTCATAACAAAAAACTACCTCTCATTATATATAAACCATGTCAAATACCATGATATTGAGAAAATCATTTTCAAATCATAAGGCATGCATTTCAAATCTTTCATAATGGAAATATAAACTTTAATTTGCAACAAGAGAGGGAATTCATACTCATGCTCTAAATCAATCTTACAAAATACACTAAATCATATATGCATATAGGTATAATTCAATTTCCTTGAAAAGTGATTCAAGACAACATATATTTTCATCAAAACAGTCGCATGATGTATAATTTTCTAAAATAATATCGAATACCTCATTACAAATCATATTTGGGGATCTTTAATCTTAATAAAATATTAAATCTTATGCCCAAGGTTTTTAGAGTAGTCCCACATACCTTAGATTATAAAATTTTAAAGATGGAACCCAAATCTTGATCCGTTTCTTGGAATTCTTGATCTTAGGGATGAGTCCTTGATCTTTGAGAAAGAGCCTAGGGTTTTTTATTTGAGAGAGAAAAGTAGTTCTGATGTAATTAGCCCCAAAAATGACTTAACTTCATGTTAGGGCGAAGTTTAGATGAGGGGAATTGACTAATATGCCTCTCCTGACCCGGAATTTAAAAAGAAATTATGAATTGGGCACCAACGCGCCAACCAACGCGAGCATCGATATCATATCGGTCCATTGTTTCATCAATATGGCGCGTTGACTTCGCATTGGTTCACTGTTTCCAACATTTAATCTCACCTCTAATGTTGTTCGAAAAATCCAAAACTTCCCCGACACATCCCCTTTACTCCCCTTAACATGAAACAACTTAAAAATCCATATCTCAAGGGTTGAAAAATTAATTTAAAAATCAGACAAGTTTAGGAGCTTAAAATATGCCTATGTCCTTTTGACACTTGAAAATTTTTTAAGTTGCTAGCCTCTCAAACATGCTACTAAGTGAGATACCTCATAGAAGATTTTTTTTGGGGTGTTACAGTGTTGTGTCGGGATGGTTATTAATTTATGACCTGGGTGGGTACTATGAAGTACCTTGTGTCTATGGTTTCATGCCTCATTTTGGGGGTCTCACTTGGAGTATCATAAGTAACTCTCATACTTTGGTTCCCTAATGACCCTTCTTATGTTAGGGTGGTATTGTCTTTGGAGGCATAGTGATGTTTTGAAATAGATAGAGTAGAGGTCCCTAGTGGGGGTGAGTCTGGGGTGACTACTAGATCTAAGGTTTTTGATGGTGAGGTAAGGTTGTGGCCATAAGAAATGGCTAGAAGAGAAGAGAAGTGGGTATTGA
The DNA here is from genome assembly GCA_030864215.1 of Capsicum pubescens. Classification (NCBI taxonomy): domain Eukaryota; kingdom Viridiplantae; phylum Streptophyta; class Magnoliopsida; order Solanales; family Solanaceae; genus Capsicum; species Capsicum pubescens. The sequence goes on from CM061548.1 coordinate 31,704,489, forward strand.
AGAATCCTTGTGAAAAATGATAGAGGTCACCAAACCTTTGGAAAGATAGATCATACCACGGGTATAGATGAGGTAGGCCTAAATGTTGTGATTGATAGCTATACCAATCGTTGTATTAGGCATTAGAGAATCTTGATGGGGCATGATGCTTGGCTAAAGTAATGAAAGAGCAGTAGTGTTTTGGGTGGTATTGGTATCTCAGTTTCTTTGTCTTATAAGGAGGTCCCACTGAAGATCTTAGGTTGGCAAGTTCGCCGGTTGCAAACAAAAAGGTGTGGTTTCGGTGAAGGTTCTATGCTTGAACCAAAAGTCTGAGGAAGCCATTTGGGATGCGGAAGAGGACATGGAAACCAAGTATCCATGTTGATTTTTATTTTGGAAACTCATGCGTAAGGTATGTGTTGTTCATCACATCTTGGTTTTCTAACTTGAATAAAGAAAAGGTTGGTTTCCTTGCACCGTTGTTTCTAACTTAGTTAGAGATCAGGATGGAGGTGTTGAGGTGTAAATCGTGCTTGGGGTATGTGGTAATCTTCTCATCTTGAATTATATCTTTGTCTTCTAATTTGGGTGAAGGGAATTTTGAGGCATATTAATGGTTAACTCATGCTTGTGCTTGCCTTTACCCGTCATTCGAGGACAAATGATCCTACGTGTGGGAGAATAAAACAACTTAAACTTTGGCCTTTGCAAAATTTCTTGAGTTTTGGACATTTTGGACAACATACGAATCATGGGTACTAGTGGTAAGCTAATATACGGTTTGGTGTCCCTATTCTCATATGTTAGTAGGTGATTTTTGGTTGCATTCTGTCCAATATATGATTTGACATCTTACTAGTAGTATGATAGGGCAAGAGCAGTAAGTTACCAAGTCGTATGATGCCTTAAGCTCGACCTAGTGTATTCTTCTTAGGATATGAGTTGTAGGGTACTACTCGTACCTTAGGATACGATTTTGGCGTGTGGTCGTATGTTGGGAAGTATGAAGGTCCAAGGTGATGCTAGAGTAGAAGACTAGGGTACCACTCGTACACTAGGGTACGATTTAAGGGGATGGGTCATACCCTCCTACAAGTTAGTTTTCATCTTTTAAGTTGAGGTCATTTTGGATATTTCCCACCCCGAAACCTTAAGTCCCCACATTATATAACCCTTAGTGGCCTCTCATAACTCACTTTAGAAAGATAAAATACTCTTATAATCCTCTCTAACCTCTCCCAAGAAGGTTGGCTAGGTTTTGCTACAAGATGCTTATCAAGAGTCTCAAGAGTCAAGTTTCTCTTTGTGAATCTTCGTAAATAAGGCATGTACTCCTCCCTCATTAGTATTTCCAACTAAAGACATGTTTTAATGTATTTTAAACATTTATTGTGAATTATAAATGGTGGTTTTGAAAACCAATGTTGATAGTTTTGGTGCGTACTGTTGAATATTGTTTACTCTGTGTTTAAATTATGTTTTCGCATGTTTTTGGTGATGGTTTACATATGTGAGTGCTTGTTGGTTGTGGTTTAACAAATGGGTTATGGGTAACCCGAAATTTTATGGTTTATGCTTTGGTTTTGGTCTTGGTAAAGGTATTCCCACAACATGTTTGATAAAATGCCTAGGAGAATGCTTTTGTTACATTGTTGATCGTTTATTCAAAACTTCTCATGGTATGAGGTTGTAATGGAACCCAAAATTATAGAAATGGTTTAGAATGGTTAACTGGTAAGGTCTTGGTAGTCATGGTTATGGTTAATTGAAAGCCTTGCGGGGTACATGGAAATCCCACAAGCAACTTAATAATGTAATCTATGGGTATATGGGAATCCCTTATCTTTAATAAGGTTGGCAAAGGAAATTTCTAGCAAGATATAATTGGTATGAAGATACCACTTCTTATAGCCTTGGTTAATAATAGATGGACTTGGTGGTTCGGTTATGTGCTAATGGTTTTAACTGGGCAATAATGGCGGGGTGTGATAGATAACTGTGAAGCAGTGAGTCCAACAGACGGACACTGGAAACAGCTGACATGAGGATTGGTCATGATGACCATATATAATACTTATGGGGTACATAAGAATCCCCTAAGTTACACTTGTATATATGTATCGTAGAGAGAGAAGCATACACAGGAATCCCCTACTCCTATGGTATCTCCGATTCATATGGGTACACGTATCGGGTCCCATTCAGGGGGTTACACTAGACCGATATAGCCCATGGTTGCATTATGACGGTTACGCTGCACATACCCAGGTTAATGGTTTCAAAGGATTGCTAAAACCAATTTTTTTTTCGACATGAATGCATATGGTTGGTTTACTTGGTTATAAAGGTTTGCATTATTTTATTCTTATCCTGAGATCATGCTAGCGTTCACCTGCTAACTCATCTCTAGTATCTATATCCCCAGGCGATGCAGGAACTGATCAAACTACTCCTCCTACTCATTGATCGAATTTGGGTACAGTCGATGATGGATTGAAGTCGTGAGCTTTCATAGTTCGGAAGGCATCCATTTTGCGTCATGGATTACTTTACATACTTTTGTCTTTCATAGACTTTGGTTTTTGTCTATGGTCGGGGGCATGTCTGATATGTCATGGAAACATGACACTTTCGATGCTTAAAACCGTGAATTTATGCATGAACTTAGGATATTTTGTTAGACATGAGGTACTTTGGTGTATATTGTAGGTAAAACAGGTCTACTATGGTTTTGGAATGAAAAAGGAAGAAAATGACCTAGAAAAGACAAAATCTAATCAAGGTACGAGTCAACTCTCAAGTCGTCAACACTCGATACAACTCATTTACTAACTCTATGCACAACAGAGCCTAAAGCCAAACTGAGAAGCTTATTATGGGGAAGATATGACTCAAGCACCCATGTCGTAAGCAGGGATATGAGTTATATGGATAAGTCATAAGCATAAAAGAATCTAAAGCTAACATCGAAAGTTGAAGTCTCAGTAAGATACGAGTCGGAAGACTGAGAACGACTCATATAGAAAAGCCGTATATAAACCAGTGTTCAAAGCTAGAAAAGACAGAAGTCCCAGGTGGATACGAGTGAAAGACACGATTCGTATTCCCATGTACGACTCGAGAGCAGAAGTAGTATGCTGAACAGAAAGTTGAAACCTTGAGAGATCAGACACTGGAACGGGTACGAGAGGGCAAGGTCTTACTCGTATAATGCTGGTACAAGTTGAAGACCGAGTCATACCGAGTGTCGACATAACTTTACCTTTCCCATTTTTATTAGGATTTCCATGTTATTTTGAGATACTGTAAATATGCTAGGATTTATCTTTTATTAGGGTACGCATTCTTACGATCGCTTACATACTTTAAAAATTATTCTTGAGATATTAGGTTCTTATTCAATTCAAGACTTTGGAGTCTATTCGTCTTATTCTTGTGCAATTAATTACATGTGTTCTTCATTGATAATCATGGTTTCTTACATAAACATGAGCGACTTATTAGGTGGGTTCTTTTGTTGCAAGAATTCAACTTTGAGGTAAAGGATAGAAAAGTCATAGATAATCAAGTTGTGGATCACTTGTCTAGACTAGAGGAGGAAGCTATGCAGACGGTTGCAAATGGGTTGGAGATTGATGACAATTTTTTAGACAAGCAGATATTATAAACTTCCCAAAATCTAATTCCATGGTTTGCAGATTATGCAAATTACTTAGCCATTGATCTAGTTCCGGAAGATCTCTCCTATCAACAAAGAAAGAAATTCATGCATGAAGTAAGGAAATTTCTCTGGGAGTGACCTTATTTATTCAGGATTTGTGTAGATGGGATCATTCGTAGGTGTATACCTTAGGTAGAGATAATGATCATACTCAAGGCTTTCCATTCCTCGCCTGTTGGGGGTCATCATGAAAGGGCCCATACAACTTATAAAATTCTGTAATGTCGCTATTATTGGCCAACAATCTACAAAGATGCTCATGATTATGCTTCTACATGTGACAAATGTCAATGACAAGGTACTATTTTTAGAAAACATGAACTTCCTATGACTCTTATTTTGGAATTGGAATTGTTTGACGTATGGGGCATAGATTTCATGGGACCTTTTGTGAGTTCGATTGGCATGAAGTATATACTTGTGGTTGTAGATTATGTTTCGAAGTGGGTGGAATAAATTGCACTTCCTAACAATGAAACATGTAGTATCACTGTATTCTTGAGAAAGAACATCTTTTCTCGATTTGGCATGCCATGAACTATTATTAGTGATGGAGGGTCACATTTTTGCATTCATCTATTCAAAAGTCTACTTGAAAAATATGGAGTGAAACACAAATATGGAGTGAAACACAAGGTGGTAACACCTTATCATCCGCAGATTAGTGGACAATTTGAGGTTTCCAATAGAGAAATCAAGTCCATTTTGGCGAAGACTGGGAAGGCCAATAGGACTGATTGGTCAAGGAAGTTAGATGATGCATTGTGGGCTTACTGCACATCATATAAAAAAACATAGGTGCTTCACCTTATCATCTAGTGTATGGCAAGGCTTGCCACTTGCCAATTGAGCTTGAGCATAAGGCACTATGGGCATTGAATAAGCTAAATTTAGAATGGCAGGATGCATCCAAATCAAGGTTGAATAAGATCAATGAGTTGGATGAATTTAGGCTCCGGCATATGAAAGTTCACCACTTTACAAAGAAAAGATGAAGCTATATCACGATCACAAGATTGAGAAGAGAGTATTTAAAAAGGGTGACCAGGTGTTGCTTTATAAGTCTAAACTTTATTTGTTTCCAGGTAAGTTAAGGTCTACGTGGTTCAATCCATTCACGGTTACAAAAGTTTATCCCTTTGGTGCTTTAGAATTGAAGAGGAATGGTGAATCCCCGTTCAAGGTAAATGGGCAAAGAGTGAAGCACTATATGGGAAATATTGAAGAAGTGAATGAGGTTGCTGAAACTATCCTTGGTAAAAACTGAGTAACCAGAGCAATTACGTCGTGGCACGATGTTAAATCAAGTGTTGCATGGGAGGCAACCCATAAGGATAGTTGGTGAATCTGAGTATCCAACTTAGCCAGGTCGTACCGCAATGTTAAATTAAGTGTTGTGTGGGAGGCAGCCCATGATTTTGTACTTGTTTAATTATAGGGTAATATGTTTGTTCAGTGTGCAAGACTAAGGAATGTAGAAAAAAATCTAGAGAAGTTGAAAAAGTTTTTGTCATAGAACTCTTTATGAGTCATATATAGACGATACGACTCATGAGTAGGAGTTGTATAGACCTGGAAGAAAGTTCAAAATTAGGAAAAAGTTTCTGGAATGGATGCGATTCTCAGAACGAGTCATACCCTTAAGGTACGACTCGTCACATTGAGTTGTATCCATGCCAGAACCCGGGTAAGGTTCCAGGTCTATACAAGTGAAAGAAAAGACTTGTAAGCCTGGGTACGAGTCATATACACAACTCATACCTATCCTTACCAAGTCAGATTGCAGGTCACCCGACCCAGAAATTGAATTTAAATAAAAATAGGGTACTCGACGGGCACCCGATACCCATAAAACGTACCCAATACCATTTTTGCCTAAATCTCAAGCCTTCAACACATAAAATCACTTGCACACAACTTAAATCAACTACCAAAGAGTTTGGATTTCTTATTTTTCTCGAGTTAATCACGAATTTAGGAGGAAAAAGAAGTGAAACCAGGAAACTTAGTCTTCATCTCAAGCCAAGTAAGTTTTGAACTTAATCTCATTACATTTCAAGTTGGAATTATGAATGTGAGTCACCTTGAATTGGAAAGTTAAATTTGTATTGAATTTGATACCTAATTCTTAGGTTTTTGTTGAAAATGGAAATTTGGGGTTAGTGTGGTCTTGGATATTGGTATTTTGTATGTTTATGTGCTTAAAATTGTACGATATTGCTGCAAAAAGTTGGGGGTAGACTAGGAAATTTGATTTGGAGTCAAACTTTAAAGTTGGACTTCTATATTGCAGTAAATACGAGACCTCTTACGACTCGTACCAACTGGTACGGGGTCGTAATGGAACTCGTACCCATTGAAAACATGGAATTCTAACAAGTTTAAGGTTCTATAATGGATACAACTCATTCATATTAGTCATATCCAAACCATACGACTCGTACACTTGGAGTCTACTGACCTGGGAGTAATAAAAATTTATTAAATATTTCTGATTTGCTTACGACTGTTGATAATGAGTCGTACCTTTCCGGTATGACTGGTTAGGAGGAATCGTAAGCTGACCAGTGAATAATTGTCATGCACTGTTTAGCACACGACTCATTCATACGAGTCGTACCAAGTCGATACGAGCAGTACACCCCACTCGTACCCTGACCAGAACATGCATACTGAACTTTAGTTTTATATTTTTTTTTTCTTTTCTTTACTTACTTACCAATGATCATATATTTGCAGGAACCATGCCTCCTAATAACGTATCCTCCTCTAACTAAGCGGTGAAAAAGAATAAGCTGGCATCGGTTACTAAATCGGAGTCCACTGGTTCTGAGTTTAATGTACCATTCAAGAGTAGCGGTGAGCTTTATGAAGACTCCTTAAAGGGTAAGGTTTCCCCCAGGGAAAAAATAGACAAAGCAACGGGTAAGTAACTCGTACCCCCAGAATAATCACCTCCATGGGGCCCAAGGAGAAAGAATCTAACCGTTTCTCCTCCTCACAGACCACAACCATTTGTTGTTAAAGATGATGCTGAATCCATCTTAGCAGAAGCTAGTTCTGAGGAGGCCCAAAGTATAGAAGAGGTTGATGCCACCCCAATTGATTAACAGGACCCCTCACTTACACTTACCACTGCTTTGGTGCCTATCTTTTAACGATGAGAGGTACCCTGATATGCATGAGACATTCAACCGTGGTCTGGTCAGACTTCCGAGTCATAAGAATATAAGGGTGTTGTATCTGGAGCGAAGGTTGACGACTATAGGGATGTCAGAGTTGCCCAAATTTAAGGAACGCTTCTGCCAGAATGGATTTAAGTTGATGACAAGGGCACCTGGAAAATATATTGAGGTACTTGATCGAGAATTTTATGCAGCGTACAAGGGTAAACTTCAAAGACTATATCCATAAGGGCGCTTGTGGAAAGGTGGTGAGTCAATCACTTTACTCACTATTTGCAAAGTACATGTGGACATTTCCCCATATACGATCGGGAGATTGTAGTATGGACTAGAGTATCAGTCTCTGACAAACATTAAAAAAATAGATTATCGGATGGAAGAGATGAAAAAGATTACTCAGAGGATGTTGGTGGATTTCAGAGCGTATAGCTTCGAATGGTCAAAATGCATTTTGGGTAGTAGGAGGCCCTGTGTAATGCCCCGAGTCTGTAACCCGAATGCTACATGGTACTTACGACCCCGAAGGACCAAAAGCTAACCCATGACTGATATCTTCGGTGAGAACTGAAACATGATACTATAATAAATGCAAAAAAAATAGGATGAAATACCATACGGTTCAAAATTTATAAATACTAATAAAGTGTCTCAACTGAAATAAGATTCTATAAAATTGAACACTGTCTGAAAACTAGTCTGAAAAGTCTCAAATCTGAAACTATCTGAAAGTGGAATTAATGGGATAATGCCCCAACTAACTCTATCTACTGAAATACTAAGTCTACTATAATAATGAAATGAAAGTATATCCTCGAATGATGAGGACTCACTACTAAATCTAGTGCTTGCTGAATCTGGAACTATCTATACGCGGTTAGGAATCTGAGCATCCGAACCTATGAAATAAGACATCATAGCGTAAAGAAATAGTATGTGTCAGTACGTGGAATGTACTGGTATTATACATAGGGTAAGGCTGACTGCAAGGGTTAATATGCATGAACAATAACTAATTGGATGATATAGAGTAACTGAACATCAGAGTACATGGATAACTGATACTACTGTAAATTCTGAGTTTGCGCTACTGTACATATAAATAAATACTGTGACTAAGCTAATCTGAAGCTAAGTCTTGAGTTCTGATACTGAGTAACTAATATATGAAGTTACTGATACTAGTTGATTATATCTGACAATTCTAATTCTGTAGAACTGAACTGAATTCTATTCTATAGACTGAAATGAGACTATGAGAGGTAATCATCTAACCGACATGCCCTAAATAAGATAACTAAGTTGGGGTCCAACCTGTGACCCTAGTTGTAAGGGTGTTAGTACTATTCCATGGGTAAGGACACTGAAGAGTTACCCTCATCTGGAAGGTACTCTAATGAGAATGGTGGAACCCTCATCAGACAGGTCAAAATACCTCATCAACCCTCAACTGGCAATTTTAATGTCTCAACCTACGTTGGCTACGTAGTTCTGGAATGCAAGGATTGCTTATAAGGATCACATCCTCTTCTTGTAGGTGAGACCGCATCCTTGGGTTCACTCGGTGCTGAATCCTACTCCCAACTGAAAGACACTGAAGTAAGTATACTGAGCTAGACTGAACTGATACTGAGTTTACTGAATTTTCCTGAGTTCTGTAAATGACTGAGTTCTACTGAGTTCTGTAACTGACTTATGACAGGACTGAGACTATTCTGTAACTGACACTAGCTCTAGGTAAACAGCTAAATTATCAGGTATTAAATACCCCCAAGACTCGATAGCATAAAAATAAAGCATAGCATGATCTTGAGATACACCACAATGTACACTCTTCCATAATTCATTCATAAAGGCATTTTATCAAACACTTGTAGGGCATAAGCTTATACATGATTGGGACCACATAACGACATGTCAAGATTCCACTATCTACTTCACATAGGTATTTTATCAAACACTTGGGGAGCATGGAGTATTTCATATGATGATGGTCAACACATGTAATCATGAATACAACATTCAATTTCAAATTCAAGGGTTAAGCATGCAATTTACATGATTCACCATATAACTATCTTAATTTCATGGAAACTTATAATTAACCATGCATTGGATCCCAATTACTATCATAATCACGAATACATTCAATTCCAAGCATGGAAATCATAAATCATAACTCTTGAAGTTTTAAAAATGGATTCTTGGACTCTATGGGTGAAAGGGACCCATAGATGAACACCTAACATACCTTAATTGGTGAGTTTCTTAAAGTTCTTGGTGAATCCTTTGAGATCGCTCTTGGTTTCTTGAAGCTAGGGTTTGTAGTTTTTAGAGAGAATGCTTTTAATTTTGGGATAAATTGAGTGAGTAATGACTGGAAATATTTTTAGGGATAAAATCTCATATCTGGGCATGTTAAAATCATGGGAAAAGACTGTTTTAATCCTGGACAAAACATTTAATTTCCATCAAAAATTTCCAAAATAGGCACCCGGCGCGACGCGGTGCTATCGCGTCGTGTCTCTGGAAATTGCCAATTGGGAAAATACACAGTGGCGCGATGTAGTTGTATCGCGTTGCCACTTTGGTTGGGACCTGGAAGTTCACCGCGAGCGGTGGAATCACGTTGGCACACTAGAAATGGACAATTATGAAAATAAGTAGTGGCACGATACGACAATATTGTCGTACTTCACTGGAAACTGACAATTTCCATTCTGGCATACTCCGCAATGCGCTACTGGCCAGAATGATGGTGTTTAACGACTGAAACTTAAAATAGCCATAACTTCTTACCCGGTTATCGGATTTAGGTGAATTTTATATCATTGGAAAGCTAATTCAATTTTCTACGCAACGGCGGGATCTAAACTAAAAAATACTGAGCGTTTCAAAAATTTAATATTGGATAACTCATGAATTGAGAGTTAAGTTAAGCTTGAGAAATATGGGGTATTACAATATCTCCCCCTTGGGAACATTCATCCTCGAATGAGACTGATTAAGATGAGACACTGATAGACTGAGTTTACACACTGAACATGCATATCTAATGCATAAATACATGACTGAAGCTACTGATAAGCTGTATTTTTATACTGAACATACATATCTGATGCATGAGTACTTAACTGAACTGATTCATGAATGCATGACTAAATATGCAATGGTAATGGATACCAGGTTATAATTATAGCTGAACATAGAACTGAGTAAAGCTAAGGAAGACTGTTACCTTAAGCTGGATCTGAGGTTGCGGAAAAGAGGTGAGGATACTTGGTCCGTATATTTGCTTCTGCTTCCCAAGTAGCTCTCTCTACGAACTGATTTCGCCAAAGAACTTTGACTAAGGGAACTTCTTTGTTCCTCATTCTACGACTCTGATGATCAAGGATCTGAACTGGAACCTCTTCGAAAGAGAGAACCTTCTGAATATCTATGCCCTCTAAGGGAACTATGACTGCTGGGTCACCAATGCATTTCTTTAGCAAGGAGACGTGGAAAACTGGGTGCACTGAATCTAGGTTTAAAGGCAACTCGAGCTCATATGCTATCTTTTTTAAATGACTGAGAATTTTGTAAGGGCCAACATATTGGGACTGAGCTTTCCCTTATTGACGAACCTCTTTACCCCCTATATGGGAGAGATTTTCAAGAACACAAAATCACCAATCTCAAACTCGAGATCCTTTCTCCACACATCTGTGTATGATATCTGTCGGCTTTGGGAATCCCTAAGTCTTTCTCTTTTTAACTGAACCTTCTCTAAGGTATTGAATACTAGGTCAGGACCTACTAATGCAGCCTCACGAACCTCAAACCAACAAATAGAGAGCCTCAAATGGAACCATCTAAATACTGGAATAATAGTTGTTATTGTATGCAAACTAGATCAAAGGCAGGTGGTCATCCGACCTACCCTTAAAATTGATAACGCATGCTCTTAGCAAATCTTCTAGAGTCTGAATGGTCCTTTCTTCTTGACTATCTGTCTGAGGGTGGAAGGTTATACTAGGGTGAACTCGGGTACCAAGACCCTTTTGGAATGCTTTCTTAAAATGAGAGGTGGACTGATTATCTCTATCTGAGATGATGTTTATGGGAACTACGTGTAACCTGACCAACTCTCTGATAGAGATTTTGGTATAATCCTCGGCTGAATAAAAAGTATGAACTGGAAAGAAATGAGTTGATTTGGTCATCCTGTCTATGATAACCCAAATGGAATCATGTTGATAATGAGTACGAGGCAAACCCGTCACAAAGTTCATGTTCACTTCTTCCCATTTCCATATGGGAATACTGAACTCTTGCATTGAGCCACTAGGCTTTTGTTGCGCAATCTTAACCTGCTGACACGTAGAGCACTTAGCTACAAACTCTGCAATATCCCTATTCATCCCACTCCACTAATATATCTCCCATATATTGTGGTACATCTTAGTGGCCCCTGTATGAATAGAGTATCACGCACTATGCGTTTCTGCAAGAATTCATTGCCTCAAGTCATCTACAAATGGCACACATAGCCGACCCTGGCAACGCAAAACATCATCTCCCCTTGGGAGAAAACCTCTATTTTCTAATCTCTGACTGACTCTTTTAGCTTAACAAGACTGGGATCTCTATTTTGTTTTTCCTTTACCTCAGAAACTAGAGAGGATTTGGAATTGTTCTGTACCCATACACTACCTTCTCCTGAATCAACTAAATGGACACCTAGTCGGGCAAGCTGATGAACTTCCTGAGCTAACTTCTTCTTACTGTCCTCAACATGAGCAATACTGCCTATGGACAGTCTACTGAGAACATCAACCACTATATTGGCGTTGCCTAAATGATACAGAACACTTATAACATAATCTTTCAATAATTCTAGCCACCTTCTCTGATGAAAATTTAAATCTTTTTGGGAAAAGACATACTACAAGCTCTTGTGATCTGTGAACACATCTACATGCACCCCATACAAATAGTGCCTCCAAATTTTTAAGGCAAACACTACAGCTTCTAACTCAAGATCATGAGTTGGATAATTCTTCTCATAGGGCTTAAGTTATCTGGAGGCGTAGGCTATGACCTTACCTCTCTGCATGAGGACACAACCCAAACCTACTATGGATGCATCACAGTACATAACAAAACTATCTGAACCATCTGGTAGATTCAAAACAGAGGCTGAGGTGAGTCGATTCTTCAGCACCTAAAAAATCTTCTCGTAGGAATCGGACCACTGAAATTGGACTTTCTTCTGAGTTAATATGAACATGGGGGATGCAATAGATGAGAACCCATCAATAAAGCGACGATAATAGCCAGCTAAACCCAAGAAACTCCAGATATCTTATGGAGAGATGGGTCTAGGCCAGTTTCTCACCACTTCGGTCTTTTGAGGATCACCTCTAATGTCATCACTGGAAATAATATGACCAAGAAACACTACTGACCTTAGACAAAATTTGGCGAACAACTGATGAGTTCTAAGAGTCTGAAGTATGATTCTGAGGTGATTTACGTGATCATTTTCTCTATGGGAGTATACAAGAATGTCATCGATGAAGACTATAACAAACATGTCCAAGTAATGCTTGAACACGCGATTCATTAAGTCCATGAAAGTGGCTAGGGCATTTGTAATACCAAAAGACATGACTAGAAATTCGAAGTGACCATACCGGATTTTAAAAGCTATTTTCGGAATGTCACATTCTCTGACTATGAATTGATGATAGCCTGAACTGAGATCTATCTTAGAAAAGTAACTAGCACCCTAAAGTTTGTCGAACAATTCATCAATTTTGGGAAGTGGATATTTATTCTTGATGGTGACTTTGTTTAACTAACGGTAATCAATACACATTCTGAAAGAACCGTCTTTCTAATGCACGAATAAAACTGGTGTGCCCCACGGGGAAATATTGGGTCTGATGAATCCCTTATCTAGGAGATCCTTCAACTATTCTTTTAACTCTCTTGATTCTGTTGGTGCCGCTCTGTAGGGCGGAATAGATATAGTCTGAGTATTTTGAAAAAGGTCTATTCCGAAGTTTATTTCCCTAACGAGAGAAACTCCAGGAAGATCTTTGGGAAACACATATGAGAATTCATTTACTACTGGAACTGACTTAAGAGTTGAAGTTTCTGAGTTAGAGTCTTTGACTCACAAAAGATGGTAGATACATCCCTTGGATATCATTTTTCTCGCTCTAAGGTATGAAATCAACTGACCCTTAAGCGTTGTGGTACTACCCCTCCATTCAAGGACTGGTTCATTTGGAAACTGAAAATGAACTATTTTGTTTCTATAATCAACTGAGGCATAACATGAGTGGAGCTAATCTATGTCGAGAATGACATTAAAATCTGTCATCTCTAACTCTACAAGGTCTGGTAAAGTAACTTTCTAAGATATCATAACCAAAAAGTTCTTGTATACCCATCGGGATACGATAGATTACCTCACTTTGGTAGAAACTGAGAAAGGCTCTGCTAGAATTTTTGGACTGACTCTAAAGTTAACGGCTATATAAGGAGTTATGAAACATAAAGAAGCTCCTGGATCTAGCAAGGCATAAATATGTAAATGGAATATCTGTAATGTACCAGTGACCACATCAGGAGAATTTTCCTGATCTTTTCTGGACGGAAATACATAAAGCCTATTTGAGCGTTACCCACTGGTGACACTGGAAGCGGCACCCTGCTGATTCGGGTGACCGAACTGAGATGGGGGACGGTTATGTTGACCCTGAGAACCTGATTAAGGATAATATCTGACTCTGTTGCCTGGCTTGCCACACCTGAAACAAACATCACTGTCAGCTCTGCAGACACCCTTGTGGTTCTTGCCACATTGCTGACATAGAGGATTTGGTCGAGCACTACTGACACTACCCTGAGACTTAGAGCCTGACGCTCTATCTTGGTTACCATTTTTGAACTTAGACTAGAGCACTAGCTGAGGACGGAGCTGGGACTGAAGACTTTAGGTAAAACTGGGATTGGTTACCTCCCTCTGACTTTTAGGCTGATTAAAATTAAAGCTACCTATTCTAGCTCTCTTGTTCTACCTCTCTCTCTCTTTATCTATGATCTTAGCCTCTTTTATCTACTCAGCATGGACCATGAGCCTAGATATGTCTATCTCCTTAATTAACATCACTATTTTGCACTCTCTAACCATACTATCTGACTTCCTAAATATGAACTTACTCATTCTAGACCTATTTTCTGCTACTACATGGGGAGCATACCTATCTAACTGATTAAACTTGAGGGAATACACTTTTACACTCATACTTCCTTGCCTAAGGTTGATGAACTCTAACACCTTATTTTCTCTCAGCTCTAAGGGAAATAATCTCTCTAGGAAAGTAGTAGCAAACTCTTCTCACTCTATGGGCTCTACATTTTTGCCCATATCTACCTTTCACTGCTTAAACCATGTATAAGCTTTATCTTGTAGTTGATAGGAAGCTAGATCATCACTCTCACTGGAAGTCACTCCCATGATGTCTGTGACTTTTTGAACCTGATCGAGAAACTCTTGTGGATCCTCTTCTGGCTTAGATCCTGAGAATAGGGGAGGATTTATTCAGGTGAAATCCCGAATCCTGGATACAGTAGTATTGGCTACTGGGTTGGCCTAAACAGAAGTTGTTCATTCATTCTGAGCTACTACAAAATTATCTAGAGTAGTGAATGCAGCTCTGAATTCTGCATGGGAGACATGTTCGTTCAGGGGATCTGCCTGAATGGGCTGAGGTGCTGAATGATTTTCAGTTCTTCTTTTGTTAGTCTTTTTGGGAGGCATGTTCTGTAAATGAAAGGAAGAAATAGATTAGACTGAGATTTTAACTTGAGCTCATGCTCACTCGCACGACATGAATACTGAAAGAAGAAAATTTTTTCCTAAAATATCTTATAGCCTCTTGTCCATAAGGGTGGCGCGCTACACACCCATGCATAAGACTCTACTAGATACATCTTTCAGATTCCTAGGACTCTATTGAACCTTAGGCTCTAATACCAAGTTTGTAGTGCCCCAAGTTTGTACCTCGGATGCTACATGGTGCTTACAACCCCAAAGGACCATAAGCTAACCCATGATTGATATTTTCTGTGAGCACTGAAACATGATACTGTAATAAATATAGAAAAATAGGTTGAAATGCCATAAGGTTCAAAATCTGTAAATACTGATAAAGTGTATCAACTGAAATTACAATCTGTAAAACTGAACACTGTCTGAAAACTAGTCTTAAGATTCTCTAATCTGAAACTGTCTGAAAATGGAGTTAATGGGACAATGTCCCAACTAACTCCATCTACTGAAATAATTAATCTACTGTATTAATGAAATGAAAGAATATCCTCGAATGATGAGGACAAACTGCTAAATCTGTTGCTGGCTAAATCTAGATCAATCTATGTGTGGTCAGGAACCTGAGCGTCCGAACCTATGATATATGACATAAGAGCACAAAGAAAGAGTATGTGTCAGTACGTGGATGTACTCGTATGCTAGATGGGGTAAGGCTAAATGTAAGGATTCATATGCATGAATAATAACTGACTAGATGATATAGAGTTACTGAACATGAGAGTACATGGATAACTGATACTACTGTAAATACTGACTATGCACTACTGTGCATATAAATAAATATTGTGACTAAGCTTATCTGAAGCTAAGTCCGGAGTTATGATACTGAGTAACTGATATCTGAAGTTACTGATACTGTTGATTGTATCTGACAATCCTGAATCTGTAGAACTGAACTGAGTTCTATTTTGAAGACTAAAATGAGACTGTGGGAGGTAATCATCTAACCAACATATCCTAAATAAGATAACTGAGTTGGGATCCAACCTGTGACCCTAGTTGTAAGGGTGTCAGAACCGTACCACAGGTAAAGACACTGAAGAGTTACCCTCATCTGGCAGGTACTCTAATGAAAATGGTGGAACACTCATTTGACAGGTCAAAACACCTCATCAACCCTCAACGGGCAAGTTTGATATCTCAACCTACGTTGGCTACATAGTTCTGAAACGCAAGGATTGCTTCTAAGGATCACACCTTCTTCTGGCAGGTGAGCCCCCATCCTTGGGTTTACTTGGTGTTAAATACTACTCCCAATTGAAAGACACTAAACTGAGTATACTGAGCTGGACTAAATTGATATTGAGTTTACTGAATTTTCCTGAGTTCTGTAACTAACTGAGTTCTGTAACTGACTGAGAGTACTATTGATCGTGACAGGACTGAGACTATTCTGTAACTGACATTGGGTCTAGGTAAACAGCTAAATTATTGGGTATTAAATACCCCTCTCGATAGCATAAAAATAAAGCATAGCATGATCTTTAGATACACCACAATGTACACTTGTCCATAATTTATTCATCAAGGCATTTCATCAAACACTTGTAGGGCATAAACTTGTACATGATTGGGACCACATAATGACATGTCAAGATTCCACTATCTACTTCACATAGGTATTTTACCAAACACTTGGGGAGGATGGTGTATTTCACATGATGATGGTCAACACATGTAATCATGAATACAACATTCAATTTCAAATTCAAGGGTTAAGTATGCAATTCACATAATTCACCACATAACTATCTTAATTTCATGAAAACTTATAATTAAACATGCATTGGATCCCAATTACTATCATAATCACGAATACATTCAATTCCAAGCATGGAAATCATAAATCATAACTCTTGAAGTTTTAAAAATGGATTCTTGGACTCTATGGGTGAAAGGGACCCATAGATGAACACCTAACATATCTTAATTTGTGAGTTTCTTTAATTTCTTGGTGAATCCTTTGAGATTGCTCTTGTTTTCTTGAAGCTAGAGTTTGTAGTTTTGAGAGAGAATGCTTTTAGTTTTAGGAAAAATTGAGTGAGTAAAGACTTAAAATATTTTTAGGGATTAAATCCTGTATTTGGGCATGTTAAAATCATGGGAATAAACAGTTTTAACCCTGGACGAAACATTTAATTTTAGTCAAAACTTTCTAAAATAGGCACCCAGCGCGATGCGGCATTATCGCGTCGTGGCGTTATCGCGTCGTGTCTATGGAAATTGCCAACTGAGAAAATGCACGGTGGTGCAATGCAGTGATATCATTTTGCCACTTTGGTTGGGACATGGAAGTTCACCGCGACGCGGTAGAATTACGTTGGTATACTAGAAATGGACAATTGTGAAAATAGGTTCTGGTGCGACGCACCAGTAACGCGGTACCTCACTGAAAACTAACAATTGCCATTCTGAAATACTCTGCGATGCGCTACTGGCCTGAATGACGGTGTTTAATGACTGGAACTTAAAATAACCATAACTACTTACCCGGTTATCAAATTTAGGCAAATTTTATATCGGTTGAAAGCTAATTTAATTTCCTACACAATAGCAGGCTCTAAACTAAAAAATATTGAGCGTTTCAAAAATTTTATGTTGGATAACTCATGAACTGAGAGTTAAGTTAAGCTTGAGAAATATGGGGTATTACACATTGGGTGGTCTCGCAGAAGATTGAGAAGCATCCCCTCATATTTGTGGGTTAAGTATGGTGGACATTGGCCTGACACTGGATTTTTCCGACTACAGGAGATGATGTACTGAGCCCTATTCAGGTAGCCTTGATACCCGACTTCATAGCTAATTATGATTTCGATATAGCAGAATTCCTAGCTCGGGAGTTGAAAGACCGAGCTATAGGGGGTCAAAATTCATTGTTGGCTTACCCCTGCATGATCACGCAGATATGTCTAGATGCGGGAGTGCTGGAACTCCCTTGTATATATAAGATGTTAGAGGCCACGAAGACCACTGATTTGGACCTAATTAGATATGCGGCCAACCCTTAGGCCCGGCAAGCAAGGCAGATAGCGAATTTGATGGTAAGTATGTTCCCACAGGGTAGACCAACTAATACTACTGAGGATACTGAGGCTACTGAGGCAGGATCACAAACAAAGACTTCACATACAGATGCAGTGGGTACTTCTAGTGCCCCACCACCAGTATAGTCTACGCCACCTAAGCCACGAGGTATGCCTTCTGGCCTTATCATGATTATATAGGAACTTTGGACTGAGGTCATAACCATACTAGAAATACTTGAGTCTAAGGTCGGATATATGGAAGGGGCCGTGAATCCCTGGCTATACATGCAGTTTGCAAGCCAAGATAGATGGGTCCAAGGGCGTCTGGATGCATTTGATTCGAGGATTACCCAATAGTTGAGTAGTGGTCAAATGCTCGATGTTGCTGAGATCATATCCAAGGTTGCATAAATTAAAAGGATAGACACATAATTATATGATAGACCGATTATTTCAGAGTCAGGCTCCGATAAATATTGAGGAAATAGATTACCAGATAGAAGAGATGAAAAAAATTACTCAGGGGATGCTGGGTTCGGAGGATAAAATGGTTTTTTTAGGTGGATTGCAGAGCATATAGCTTCGAATGGTCAAAATGCAGTTTGGGTAGTAGGAGGCCCTAGGGTAGTCTCACAGAAGATTGAGAAGCATCCCCTTATTTTCGTGGGTAAAGTATGGTGGACATTGGACCGACACTGGCTTTGTCCGACTACAAGAGATAATGTACTGAGCCCGGTTCGGGGAGCCATGATAGCCAGCTTCATAGCCAATTATGATTTTGATATAGCAAAATTCCTAGCTCGAGAGTTGAGAGACCGGGTTGTAGGGGGTCAGAAGTCATTTTTGGCTTACCTCTACCTGATCACGCAGATATGTCTGGCTGCGGGAGTACTAGAATTCCCTGGTATATATGAGATATTAGAGGCCACGAAGACCACTAATTTGGGCCTGATAAGAGATGTGGCCAACCCTTTGGCCCGACAGGCCAGGCAGATAGCGGATTTGATGACAAGTATGTTCCTACAAGGCAGACCGACTGATACTACTGAGGCTACTGAGGCAGGATCACAGATAGAGACTTCACATACAGATGCAGCAGGTACTTCTAGTGCCCCACCACCAGTACAGCCCGTGTCTCCCAGGCCACGAGGTATGCCTTCTGGCCTTATGATGATTTCATAGGCACTTTGGACTAAGGTCATGACCAGACTAGCCATACTTGAGGCTTAGGTTAGATATATGGAAGGGGGCGTGAAGCCCTGACTCGACATGTAGTTTGCGAGCTAAGACAGACGGGTCCAAGGGCGCCTGGATGCATTTGAGTCGAGGATTACCTGACAATTGAGTAGTGGGAAGATGCTCGATGTTGCTGAGATCAGATTTGAGGTTGGAGAAATTAAGAGGATGGACACAGAATTATATGATAGATTAGTTGTTTCAGAGCCTGTAGTTGAGACAGTGATTCCTACAGTTCATATGCCAAATATTTAGGTGATCCCGAACTCGATACATGAACCAGTTGGGGATACCAAAGAGGAGAGAAGAGAGAGAAAGAGAAAGAGAAAAGAAGAAAAGAAAACTAAAAAGAAGGCCAGGGATGATAGCATTCAGGATGAGCGGGACCGAGAGACACGGTTCCGTGGGATGGCTGCTGGAGCCAGTGGTTCGAGACCATCTGTTATTGTTGCTGACAAGGATAGTGTAGTGCCCTCGACTATTATTGTTGATTTAGTCCCGGTGGATGGGACAAGAGTTGAGGAGAGTGGGACCTGATTTGAGGGCCCACGTGCTGATGTTGATGAGTCGGCGCCTTGAGCACCTAGGTATGACTTTCATCCATACTTTATTTTTTTAGCCCTGAGAGCAGTGCAATGATTTTTAGTTGGGAGGGGAGGAGTATATCTGATTATGAATATCTGCGAGTTGCTGAAAAGTAAAAGTAGCTAAAAGTCTGTTATGACTTGCAGGTTTGGTGCTGACAGCTGAGATAGGGAGAAAATCAGCGCCTATAGCAGCAAATCATTTTGATTTTAATCTTTGAGAAATTTAGAAAAAATCAGTTTTGAAAAATTCATTTGTAATGAAATTATTGTGATTTTGATTTATTTGTGGATTTTGAAACACTGCTGATTTGAAATGATTATGATGAAATTATGTTGAAAAATTGACCCCTCCGAAAATTTGATTAACTATGTGATATTTATATATGTGTGAGACTGTTGTAAATCTGGAAATGGCATTAGGATTAAGGAATAGAACAATTAAGGACAAACAGTTGCATAACTGGATAGTTAGTTCTTAGTAATGTAACCCTTTGCAAGTGCGTGTGAGGTATATCAAGTTTTCAGTGTGTCGGAATCTAGAACTTGACCGATTACTTTTACCTAGATTTAGGATAGTTAAGTAGGAGATGATCATAGGCCCTTTTTTATGTGAGTCCACCTGAGCCTAAATTCCTTAACTAAATGAATGAATCCATTTTATCCAAATATTTGAGCCTGAATAGACCAATTTTGTTGTTTACACCAATTCACTTTCTCGTTTCCCTAACAATGAACCTATTTTGGCCCTGGTTCTCTTTGGACACTGTGCACCTCAACTCAAGAAAATCACCTAAGTTGAGGGTAGATATTATAGGGGTGCGTAGGAGAAATCGAGTATGAAGAAAGTGTGTAGAATAAAAATAGTTAAAATTTGGACAGGTGTGGAAAAATAAAAGAAAAAGAAAAGTTGCAATGAAAAGCAAGAGAAAGAAAAGGAAAATAAAGTGAAAACCATATCTAGCCTAATATGAATGTGCTTAATATAAAAAGGGAGACATAAGGGGGGAAATAAATGAAGAAATGGATAAATAAATGGACCCCAGGAAAAGCATAGTGTCAGGAGGCTTAGTCACTAAATGAATCCCAAAAGATATCATACCATCCCCAAGCCTACGTTACAAGCTGAATAAAGTCCTATAGCGATCCTACAGTGACTGTCTAAAAACTTAGGAAAAGAGCATAACGGCAAGCCTATGGTATTCTACATACTCCAGTGATACTTCTTTGTGAGCGAGAGAGTCAGTTGTTATATCCCTGAATAGATTGGTTTATCCATATGGAGAGTGAATAGGATTTCTTTGACTGTGAGCGCACTTGGTTTATGTTACTAAGTTACTAGATTGTTTAGTGAATATAATTCATGGATATGCCCAATTACCTACTGCTAATGTAATGCCATCATCAGATTCCTTCATGTTTATTCATGTGATAAATCATTATACACAGTTTGAGTCATTGAAAGTTAAAATTAAGAGGGAAATAACAAAATGGGAATCAAGTTCAAAATCACTGTCATGGGTAGCTTAAGTTATTCCAGTTTAAGCATCATTTTTGTGTTAGAAAATAGTTCTTGGTTTGTTTGCCTGGGGACATGCAAAAGTCTAAGTTGAGGGTGTTGATGTGTCGTGGAAATACAACACTTATGATGCTAAAATTCGTGAATTTATGTGTGAACTTTGGATATTTTGTTAGATATGAGACACGTTGATGTATATTGCAGGTAAAACAAGTCTATTGTAGTGTTGGAATGAAAAGGGAAGAAAATGACCTGGAAAATACCAAATTTGGTCAAGGTATGAGTCAACTCTTGAGTTGTCAACAATCGTATGCACAACAAAGCCTAAATCCAAACGAAAAAACTGAGTATGGGGAAGATAGAACTCAAGAACCCATGTCGTAAGCACGGATACGAGTCGTACGGAGAAGTCGTAAGTACAACAGAATCTAAATCTAACATCCAAAGTTGAAGTCTCAAAAAGATACGAGTTGAAAGACTGAGTACGACTCGTATAGGGATGTCGTATACAAACCAGTTTTCAAAGATACAAAATACATAAGTCCCAGGTGGATAAGAGTGAAGGACACGAGTCATATGCTCATGTATGACTCGTGAGCAGAAGTCGTATGCTGAACAGAAAGTTGAAGCCTCGGGAGATCAAACACTGGAATGGATACGAAAGACAGGGTACGACTCGTATGATGCTGGTACGAGTTGAAGAACAAATCGTACCGAGTGCTGACATAACTTTACCTTTTCCATTTTTATAAGGATTTCTATGTTATTTTGAGATACTATAAATACCCTAGGATTTATCTTTTATTAGGTTACGCATTCTTATAATAGTTTACATACTGTTATATTAATCTTGAGATTTTGGGTTTTTATTCAATTCAATACTTTGGGGTCTATCCATCTTATTATTGTGCAGTTAATTACATGTGTTCTTCATTGATAATCATGGTTTCTTGCAAAAACATGAGCGGATAATCTCCTTGACTAGGTTCATGGGAACCCTAGCAGATTAGCTACGTAGAAGAAGTGTGATATTCATCTATTCTAGGGTTTATGCATATATCTTAATCTTCTTCGCAAGAATTAATCTCATAGCTGCTGCAGAAAGTTGAGAAAGCCTGTATTCATGTCCATCCTTAAAAGGGTGTTTGTGATTAGGAAAAGAAGATTAGGACAGTAATTTGGGATTTACCTCCACCTTTTAGTCCCCGCCAACTCATCTAATCACTTGATCCCAAAAGGTGATGGTGAACTGAGGTCGTAGCAAGGAGAAACAAGGCGAAGCCCTGAGACTTAACCGGTTATGGGTGAGATTTAGTTTCACGTCTAAAAGATGGTTGATAATACCTATCTTGTAGACTTTGCATGTAGAACAATAGAATAGTTGGGTTGAACACGAGAAATTTACGAAGTTAAGAAGCCAGGGAAACACAATCCTAGTGTTCGTCTTTTATTAGTTGCAACTTAAAAGTACTCAAGTTTTAGTTACTACTTGTGATTGATACTAAAATTCTCCCATTTACTTTTCAGTACTGCTCGTGGATTAGATTAAGTCAAGCAACTGTTCACGTTTTCCCTGTAGTTCAACCCCAACCTAGTTGGGTTATTATATTTGCAATCGACCTCAGCATACTTCTATTGGAGTTAGTATTGGGCGACATCAATGTCCCGACTAAATACTCTTTGATTTGGTTTAGAGGCTTTGTATGGACAAATGTGGACTTAGGTATGGAATGGTCATGATATATTTATATATATACATTGGATTATCCTTTTTGGTTTGGTTGGTTGGTTATCGGATGGATTGCCTTGGTTGGGTTGGTCTAGTAAATAGACCTATCCTAAAGTCATTATATTTTCTAATTTGTTATTTTGTTATATGTTTGGAATTCATTCGATTTAGGGTATATGTTGGTTGGTTGGATTGGGTATCGGGGATGGTCACTGATCCTGGTTGGACTTGAGATGCCCATTACGATAAGGACCCGGTTCGGGTTGTGTCACTTCCAAGGTGTTAGCCTTATTGTGGAAGACCCTCTCTGATACCAAATGAAGGGTTTGGGGTGGGTTGCTTCTCGACTCAGGGAACTATTTCCAGAATCACCCCCCCTCCCAACAAGAACTAGGAGATAAAATGAAATAAGTAGTGCAGGAGTACAGAAAATAAAGACACGAGATTTTTACGTGGAAACTACTTGCTCAAGGGATAAAAACCATGACCTGCCTCCTGGATTTTTAGCTCCAATATTCAAGCAACCCCTTGAGTACAGACTCTAAGGATTAGCCTCCTAATCTTTTGTTTCCTATCAATAACTCTATTACAAGGAATCCAAGTAGTAACTCTACTGCTTTCACCCTCCAACTACCTTTAGTTGGACTCCTCAAATTAGCTCTAGCCTGACACAATCACCTAACTCTAGATGATTACAAGAGCCGGGTACACCACAACACCTACTACAATCATAAGCAATGTAGGTATACTTTTAAGAATAAAATTACAAAGACTCGACTATAACAAGGAAGCAAAGATCAACTCGATGAGAAACAAGTTCCCTGCTACAGTTTCAGCCTTTGATTGTAGCATTGCTCCACTTTAAAAAGATCTTTAATTGTGAGTATATGGAAGTGTTGGTTTTCTTATTGTGGAAGATGAGCATTATATTTTATGACACAAGAAAACCCTACAAGCAATCTCAATGGTTGAGGCAAAAAGGTGGCAACAACTTTTTACCATATTTTGTACTATGATTCTGCTAGAAAGGTGACTATGACAGCGGCCAGTGAGCCCAACCTGTTTCCTAATGCGTAGAGGCCTTTGTCATCGCAACAAAGGTTTCAGGGAACAGATCCCAAGTTATGAATTTCTCAATCATCAAAACTAGGTACTTAACAATATCTGCAGTGTAATCTCATAAAGTAGGTAATTCTTTATGATATGAAAAAAGTATAAAAAAAATAACCAAAGTATTTTCACTTTAGCTTTTATCACAATGTTGTTACTAAGAGGACAATACTCAATATATGAATTAAATTTTAAAAGGTAAAGTTATGAATTCAGTACGTGAAGATTTTCGACTAGGTAATTTGTTTATTAGAACTTTCAATTAGGCCTGAGCGAGGTAGGCTCCGAACTCTCTTCAGTATTAAATTATAGTATTATTTATATAGTTAAAATAATATATACATACATATATATATATAAATACATATATATATATAAATACATACATATATATATAAATACATATATATATATATATAAATACATACATATAAATATATATATATAAATATATATATATATATATATATATATATATATATATATATATATATATATATATAATGTTGAATTTTCTTAGGCTTCTTCGTGTGTGTATTTTGTCATATTTTAAACTCTTTAGTAAATCATGGCTTCATTGTCGCTTTCAATTGCTATTACAATATTAGATATCATATTTCCCTTTTGCATGTCCCTTAAAACTTATAAATAAAAGTTTATTACTACTCTCTCCATTATAGTTTTATTTTGCCTTCATATTAAACATAGGTGCTTTATTTTATTTATCCATTTTAGTAGATCAAGAGAGTCTTATTATGATTTTTCTCATACTAACCTTAGTATTAAGTAACTACATAAAGTAATTATATCAAAATTTAGAATTCTAAAGCATCTTTAATAAAGTTGGCTTAACAAAATACAATCATAATAAAAACTTTCTTAAGGGGTATGCCAAATTAACATGGGCCAATTAGTATAAAATGGTGGAGGTACTTTAATAAAGATATGACATTTGAGTCTGACTCAACCCCAAAAGCTAGCTTATGAGGGGAGAATTTCTCAAGTTCATATAAGCAGACCAACAATTCATTCTCGTGACTTTCGCCCACTCTAACGCCCCACCCACCCCCCACCCCCCGCGTCCAGGCCTAACCTTGGACCAGAAGGCCAAATGAGAATGAACCAGACTCTGATATCAAGTAAATATTTGACACCTGATCCAAACTCAACCACAAAAATCTAGTTAATGAGGAACGAATTGCAAAAGTTAATCCATGAGGGAAGGATTGCAATTGGAGAGTGATAGAATATGTGAAAGTTCCACACTGATTAGAGAATGGTCTGACGGTTTGTTTCATAGATTTGGGCAATCCTCTCATCATGAATTAGTTGATGAGGAGATGATTGTCAAAATCTATATAAGCAGACCTCCAGTCCATTCTCCAATCGATGTAGGACTTTCACCTAGTCTATCACTCTCTTATTGCTCCTTATTTACGAACAAAACTAAGCTAATTTTATTTTTTTAAAAGGAAAAATTGGTCAAGCATAATTATTTTTATCTTGATTTCATAAAATAACAAGTTAAATTGAGACAAATATTTTTAATAATCATAACAATGAATACAAGACAGGGAATATTTTCACCCCTTTTTATTTCTTCTTCACTATGATTAATCATGAAAATTTTGGCTTACCCATTTTGTTTTGAAGTTCGCTAGAGAAATTGAAAATATTAGTTTATGGATTTATAGTAAAATCAAAATTACGAAATTGAAGCTTTTTCAAGGTTACCTTTTTTGTTTGTTTGCATTTGAAGGGAGAGCTAATAATGGATGGAGCTTTTCACTCTCTTTATTTATTGCTTGCTATCCAAGGAATAAAATTTCCTCCCCTTTCATATTTGTCTTATCAAAAATAATAGTAATCTCATAAAGTAGATAATTCTTTATAATGCGAAGAGAGTATAAGAAACTGTCAAAATAGTTTTTACTACAGCTTTTATCACAACGTTGTTACTAAGAGGATAATACTCGATATGTGAGTTGAAATTTTAAAAGAAAAAGTTTTGAATTTTGTACGTAAAGAACTTTGATTAGGTAATTTATTTATTAAAACTTTCAATCAGAGCGAAACGAGGTAGGACCGAACTTTCTTCAACATAAAATTATAATATTATTTATATAGTTAAAATAATATAAATAATTCAATGTTGCTGAATTAGACAAATGCAGAAAATACAGTAGGAGTATGGTAATGTCCAAACTATAGCTATTTATGAAAATTCCTGATAGATCATCCCTAAATAAGTCTAAACATTTAATTAACAAATATCATCAAATTTATAGGGCTATGTTGATATTTAACCCAATATCTTCATTTATCATAAAAAGACTTCGACTAATTCAATGCAGTAACATTGAAATAACCTCCAAATAACATATATACCTAATTAGCTCCAAACCCAAAAATTATGGTTATTGAATCCAAAGTAATCTTATTTAAATGTTGAAAGTTTTGAAACTCTTCAAAAAAGGGAAAGCCCTAATCAATAATATAAAAAAAAAAAAATTGGTATTTCATTTTTTGAAGAGTCCATATAAGCAGACCGATAGACTTTCACCCACTCTAACACCCCTTTCACACTCAGATCCAACTGAAGCGTGGACTAGGAGATCAAATAAGAATGAACCTGACTTTGATATCAAGTAAAGATTTAACACCTGAACATAATCCAACCACAAAAAGCTAATTCATGATGGACGAATTGCAAAAGATAACCTATGAGGGAAGGACTGCAATTAGAGAGTGATAGAATAGGTGAAAGTCCCACATTGATTGGAGAATAGTCTGACGGTCTGTTTCATGGAATTGAGCAATCTTCAGATTATGAATTAGCTTATGAGGGAAGGATCGCCCAAATCTATATAAGCATACCTCTAATCCATTCTCCAATCAATGTGGTACTTTCACTT
The DNA here is from genome assembly GCA_030864215.1 of Capsicum pubescens. Classification (NCBI taxonomy): domain Eukaryota; kingdom Viridiplantae; phylum Streptophyta; class Magnoliopsida; order Solanales; family Solanaceae; genus Capsicum; species Capsicum pubescens. The sequence continues at coordinate 31,731,384 of CM061548.1, forward strand.
AGCCTATCACTCTCCAATTGCACCTTATTTAAGAACAAGACTAAGCTAATTTTAAAAAGGGCAAAATTGGTCAAGCATAATTATTTTCATCTCAATTTTGCAAAATAACAAGATAAACTGAGACAAATATTTGTAGTAATCATAACAACTAATATAAAATGGGGGGGAGGGGGGAGGGGGGGGATATTTTCACTCTTTTTCTTCTTCTTCTTCACTATTAATCATGAAAATTTTGGCTTACCCATGTTTTGAAGCTCACCATATAAATTGAGAATATTATTTTATGGATTTATAGTAAAATCAAAATTACAAAATTGAAGCTTCTTCAAGACTATCTTTTTTTGCATTTGAATGAAGAGCTAACAACGGATGGAGCTTATCATTCTCTTTACTTATTGCTTTTTCGAACAATAAAATCTTTTCCCCTATCATATTTATCTTGCCAATAACAATATATGTAATGTAATCTCATAAAGTAGGCAATTCTTTATGATATATAGAGAATATAAAAAAGCTGTCAAAATAATTTTCACTATAATTTTTACCACAATATTGTTACTAGAGGACAATACTTGATATGTGAGTTGAAATTTTAAAAGAAAAAATTTTGAATTCAGTTGGTAAAGAGCTTCGACAGGGTACACTACAAAAAAATTGTTTTTTCCGACTGCAAATTCCGACTAAAAAAATCAGTCGGTAATTTTCAACTACTTCGAACGAAAAATTTAATTTTTTATTTTTATTTTTTATAAAATATTTCTCCGATACTATTTTCGACAACAACAATAATAAGATTTGACGGTAAATTCTAAAAAATATATATTTCGACTAAAGTAGTCGGGCAACACATATAAAAATTGTCAGCATTAATATGACCAAATGTTTCGATCATTTTGATCGAAATATTTTAAGAAGATTAATCAACAATAGAATTCTAATCCAATATTTGTAGTAAAAATTTTTATAAATAATTAATTAAATATATACCCGATTGGTGTAGTTGAAAATATTAAACAATTAAATATATTAACTTTATACCCAACCACTATAGTCTTAAATATTAAATAATTAAATATATTAAATTTTATATCCGATCGCAGTTGTAGGAAGATTATATTTAATTATTAAATAATTATATAAAATATAAATTAAACACTATATTTTTATCAGACCCTCTCTCTCACTGCCTTCTCTCTCTCTCTAAACTAACCTAGGGTCTCACTACCCTCTTTTCTCACCGCCCTATCTCTCTCGATGGTGTGAGGTGATGGTGGAGTGGTGACGGCGACGATGAGTTAATGGTATTGGCGTCAAGAATATTATTTTATGAATTTATAGTAAAATCAAAATTACGAAATTGGATATTTTTCAAGACTACCTTTCTTTGCTTGTTTGCATTTGAATGGAGATCTAATACAAATGGAGCTTTTCATTCTCTTTATTTATTATTTGCTATTCGGGAAATAAAAATTTCCCCCTATCATATATATTTGACCAACAAAAATATGCATAGTGTAATTGCACAAAATAGGTAATTTTTTATGATACAGATAGAGTGTAAAAAAATGCTAAAGTAGTTTTCACTATAGCTTTTACCACAATGTAGTTACTGAGAGGACAATACTCTATATGTGAGTTGAAATTTTAAAAGAAAAAATTTTAAATTTAGTATGTAAAGAGCTTCGATTAGGTAATTTATTTATTAGAACTTTCAATCGGAGCGGAGCGAGGTAAGACCAAACTCTCTTCAGCATAAAATTATAGTAGAATTTATATAGTTAAAATTATATATATATATATATATATATATATATATATATATATATATATATATGTATATATATTACATATTGAATTTTCTTTAACTTTTTCGTGTGTGTATTTTTCATATTTTAAACTTTTTAGTAAATCTCATGTCTCCATTGTTGTTTTCAATTATTATTACAATATTAATTATCATATTTTCCTTTTCCACGTCCCTCAAACTTATAAATAAAAAGTTTATTACTACTCTCTCCGTTATAATTTTATGGCCTTCATATTAAAAATTAAAATGGATGTTTCATTTTATTTGTCCATATTAGCGAAGAAAGAGAGTTTTATTACTCTTTTTTGATAGTAGCTTTAGCATTAAATAACTAAATAAAGTAATAGCAGCAAAATTTAGAATTCTAAAGCATCATTAATAAGATTTAATAAAATCCAACCCTAATAAAAACTTTCTTAAAGGGTATCAATCAATCAATCAATCAATATATATATATATATATAAAGGAGGAATAAAGCCTTGTATATGTGGCATATCTCACAAACAAGTATTCCTATTTATCTTTTTTTATAAATTTTTGAATTTTTTCTATCTTTAAAACTTATTTATCAACTAGCTATTTCATTTAATTTTAAGATAATTAGCATTTACTAAAATAATAATGAATGATTGTAACTCTTCTTTTTATTAGGTCATGTTAATTGTGAAATATCATTAATTAATTTTAACTCCACACTTTTGATCTTCCCTCCCTTCTATAAAATTTTTGTGTATAAGTGAAATCAACTATTGAGTCCAAAATCATCACAGTCTCTCCATATCCTTTACCATTTTGAAATCAGGTGATTTTAAGTGTGTTATAAAGATATGTGACAATAGTTTATTCAAAATCGGTCATTATCTTATTTAAATAATATTGTTATTTATTTGTAAATCATCTATTAAAATATTAAAAGTCACCATCCATACTGTGATCTTTTTAAGCTTTTTTTTTTAATAACTAAAACCATCACAAACTAATTATAGTGTGTTATAATTTGGTTTCATTTTTGGTTTTTACTTTTTAGTTCTATTCTAAATTTTTAAAAGTTTAATAATAATATAGGCGGTCACACAATAACTAAGGTTTTATGTTGTTGCTACTACATCATATAATTTGACTCTTCACGCGGCTTTGTCAAGAATTCTTTGATTATAAAGGTATTTTTTTTTTGTATTTGATATTCGTATTGAAGTCTATCTAAATTCGAATTCACGCTAGAAAGTCCCAAATTGGAGATTATAAAGATATGTGACAATAGTTTATTCAAAATCGGTCATTATCTTATTTAAATAACATTGTTATTTATTTGTAAATCATATATTAAAATATTTACAACAAGAATTTAATGCAAATTAGTTTCAACGATGAGAATTTTTGTAGAATGGGCAATCTTAAATCCTTAACTTTTACAAATAATTTTATGCAAATCAATCTCAAAATATTTTTATGCTAAAAAAAATATAAAACAACAAACTATACAATTATACAAAAAGTGAAAAGATTAAAAAAAAAACTGTGTAAATTAATTACTTATTCATAGTTATTGTTAAAATTTATATTTATATATAAAGGAATAATGTGAAAACAATGATATGACATGCTTCTAAAGTCACCATCCATACTGTGATCTTTTTAAGCTTTTTTTTTAATAACTAAAACCATCACAAACTAATTATAGTGGGTCATTAAAGTTGAAACAATGTTTACATTATAGTGGATCATTAAAGTTGCAAGAATTGAATTGAAATAATGAATCATTAAGCTGCCTACATGCCTTTTCGAATGCATTATAGTCTTTTCAGGTTTTAAGGTTCAACATCTATATATAATATAAAGGTGGGTCATAGACAAGGTGATGTGACACCTCTCTATGACCTTCATTCATATTTATCTTTTTTCTCCTTTTTTTGAGTTTTTTTTTCTACTTTTTGTTTTATATTCTATTTTTATTTAATGTCTTTTATTATAATAACAATAAATAACTTTATTATTAATACTCTTCTCATTCATGAACTTATTTTTGAGTTAAATTCACATTAAAAAACCTCCATCCATTTGCATTCTCTACTTAAATGACATGTCTCTTCAACTCTCTTCTATATAACCTAACCAATCTATAAATAACAATAATGAAGTTGTTGGATGAACATTTTCATTTTTTCCTCCTTCTTCTTCTTCTTCTTTTGATTTCTTTCCTTCTTTTTTTCATAAATCATGTGTCTAATAATTAAAAGAGATGATATACAAAAGATGACATGATAATGTGGTCACCACTTAGATGAAGAACAATAGGTATTCTTTAGAATTTCATGTTTGTGTCGTTATAGCAAAATACAAGTTCATCAATATGAAAAGAAAAAAAAAATTGATTGTTGTATAGAGAATTCATCAATAAGAGATGGTTAAATTAGTTTGGTACAAGCTCATCAAGAAGAAAGTAAAAGAAGAGTGATATAATATCTCTCTTTTTGAGAATATGTTCATCTTTAATACACAATTCACTATGAATAACTCTCTCTTCTCTTTCTATCTATTACAATTTGCATTGTGTGGTTGATTATTTTATCATGTAATTTCAAGCTTTATATATAGAAAGACGTTTTTAGCGTTTCTTTTGATGTCTAATAATGACGATTAATTAAATTATTCATTTGTATGAATAGTTAAATTGAAAATAGCATATACATTTACTTATAATTTGGTAGATCTTAAATATGCTTGCTTTATTATATACCATGATAGGTTAATTGGATATCAATTAAAATGCAATTTTATTTTATTTTTTCTTATCGTCATATATTGTGATTTGAGAAAAATTTTGTTCGTTTATAAGTAATATTCATCTTTTATGTATTACTTTTTCTTTCTTTCCCCCTTCTCCCATAATTGTTTAGTATATGAACTTAACGATCCTTCATTCAGTCATGAAAGACATCGTTTTCTCTTTTAAACTTATCTATATATAATATAAAGGTTGGTAAAAGAAAAAACAGCGTGATACCTCTCTTAGGCCAAGATGCAATTGATTTTTTTCTTCTTTTTTTAAAAAAAAAATTATTTCTTTAAATAATCTATTATTAATTAAATAAATTAACAAAACCCTCATAAATAAATATTCATTTACAATAAATTCAATCTCAAATAGCAATTTGTCTTAGTCAATCATGTAATTCTTGACAATAATAATGAAAAAATTAGTTAAAATTGGGTTAGCTCGCGTAGTGCCTGATTGACTTTGTAGTAAAGCATACAATAATCTCAATTATGACTACTCAAATTTTTTATCCTTTTCTCTATTTTTCTTATTTTTTATTATTTATTTCATGTTCAGACTTTTTGCACACTAATTAAATTATTAATCTTGAATTAATATTTTAAATGTATCCCATAATCTCTATTATAAGTGTTGGAAAAAAGGAATAGAATTTGGTAACCGAACAAATATTAACTATAAAATTATGAGTATTAAAGTATATTTTAATTTGTGATATATTTTTTTCTTTTTCATCCTTTATCAATCAATTCAAATTATATATTAATTATTCCATTTAATTGAAGGATAGAATAGTTATTCGCACATAAACGAATAAAAAGAAATTACGAAATCGGTAGGAAAGAAGAGAAGATGAAAAAATTAGTCATTAATGAATATTAGTTGTTCAGTTTAGTGGAGTAGTATAAATAATTATGGAGAAAATTAAGAGGTTTTTAGGTTTTTAATAGTTAATTTAATATAAGGTAAATTAATAGGATGGAGAAGGGGATTAAAAATAATTAAATAAAAACGAATAAGATGAAAGGACTTATGTAAATTCTCTAATTAATAACATATGAGAGGACTTATGTAACACAAAAAAATCTTTAATTATGTATAGCGTTTATTTATCACTACAATAACTACAAATATTCTTATTTACATAGTTAACACATTATTTATGAAACAACAAATAAATAAGATTAGGTAAGACAAGATCGAATTAAGTATATAATTTACCTCCAAATATGATTTTTAATAAATATTATTATTTATAATACTTGAGTAATATTTATGAAAAAAATATTTAAGTATGAATGAGAAGTTGAAGCTCTTACGTTAAGTATCTTTCTTCTCAATAATTCATCCTCATTTGAAAAAATAGCTCAGTGAAATTTAATTATTATAAAAAAATAAATTATATCAATTCAACAAGGTCTTAAACACCGCGCAAAAGTGTGGACCTATTCACTAGTATAGTAATAATGTTGAGTATATATTTCGAGATCAAGTTTAACTCTCTCACAATTTTACTTGTTTTTAGTCTATTAGATCTTAAAATCAAAAGAAATAATTGTTCTTCTCGAGCATGTATCTTGATTTAAATTGTTCAGAAGACATTATGAAGAATTTGAAGAAGACAATTTAAGCAGCAAACTAAAAATAAGATAATTTATATTTATTTTTTGACACAAATTTTTATTTACTTTTTATGGCAATTTTCATTTATTTTTTATCACTTTGAGCAATTATAATTCTATGTGATTATATGCATGTTCTACTTTACGTTTGATTTTTTGCAATTGTGATATTCGAAAATAAGCTTTTGCTTTTGGGCTATTCTTCCTTGTTTGTTTTAGTTTTGTAGTTTCATCTTATGTTTAAAAGAGTGTATTTCACCATTTTTTTATTTGTTCATTGAATATATGTATGTGAGATAATGACGGAGCCAAAAATTTTATTAAGAAATGTCAAAATGTAAGAAAATAAATACATGAAGACAAGGAGTGTCAATAATGATATATATTAGGAATAGAAAAAAAATGATGTGACACCTTTCATTGGCTAAGAAATACAATTTTTTTGAATTTTTCTCTAGTTGTTTTCATTTATGTCTATATTAAACAAAAGTTCACACACACACAAAAAAAAAAACTCTTTTAACTCTCTTAATTATATTAAATATGCAATGTTAAGAAATTCGAATTCTTTTTTTTTTTTAATTCTCTAATGTGAAACTTAATAATCATTATTTTCATTACTCCCATAATTTTTTTAATTATCATAACCTTTTAAATAATTAAGAGAAAATACATCATTTTCACCCTGAACTTGTCTCCATAACTTACCTTAGACCCTAAACTATACGGGCAATTCTATACTCTTCCCCCTTAATAACTTTCAAGTGAATTAAATTCAACCCCAACGACTGACGTGGCAAAAAAAAACACGCGACTTTATATATATATATATATATATATATATATATATATATATATATATATATATATATATATATATATATATATATAATTAAAACAAGAAACCCAGCTTTCATCTTCTTCGTAACACCCCCCTTCCCCCCACCCCCACCCTCACCCCCACCCCCAAACACCCCGTTTCTTTATCTTCTTCGTACCCCCGCCCCGTTTCTTCATCTTTTCCGTAACCCCACCCTTCTTCTTCATTCCAAATTCTTTACTAAACTTATTTTGTTGTTCTTCTTCACAATTTTCAATCCTTTACTTGATTTTCATTACTTCAATGTTTCTTAACTCTGTATCGCCATTCTTGAATCTTCTATTGTTCAAAACCTCTGCAAATTGCAGCAATGTTAATTTTCATTAACTGAAAATTCGATTGGTATTTTTCTAGTGAACAAGGTCATCATCAACTCATTAATTTTCCTCTGTTTTCACGTCTTGTGCTTATCGAAAATTCATCAAAATTGATGAATTTAATTTCGTATAATCGGGTGAATGAGTTGGTGGATTCGTTTGTTGTTAAAGAGAAATTGATGCCGTTGTTGATTGAGTTGATGCCCATTGAAGTATTTTACTGATTTTAAAAATCAATGGCAGGGGTGATTGTTGTTTCGAAAACAGAGGAAAATTAACAAGGTATTTCTTCTCTATATCAATTATCGTTCAAGAGAAAGAAAATCAAAATAAATTTGTAAATGTGCATGTGTGATTGTTGTTTTGTGGAGTGGGTGAAGAGTGAGAATCTTGTATTAATAGTGAAATTTTTAGCGCTGTTACAGTGGTGGACTGGTGTGGTATGGAGTGGGGGGTGAGGGGGGGGAGGGTGAAGAAGAAAGTGAATTTCTTTTTTGTTTTTATTATTTTTATTATATACGTATATATATGTGGGGGGGGGGGGCACCATTTTTTAAATAAATATTTATGTGGCAGCGATGTGGGCGCGTGTGTAGTGCACCTCCCTTTGTGAGAGTGGCAATATATCTTTAGGGGGTTATTTAATTCACTTGAAAGTTATTAAGGGGGTATATAACTGTCCGTGTAGTTTAGGGTCTAAAGTAAGTTATGGAGACAAGTTCAGGGGTGAAATGATGTATTTTCTCAATAATTAATAATCATATTCATGATATATATTTAGTATTTCCATATTACAGTTCTACAAATAAACATAGTAAAATTTTGTACAAATAATCACATTAGTTTTTTAAGTTTCATGTTACATTTTTTGTGCTTATTATATTTCTTTTTGTTATTTTTCTCGAATAATAAGATGAAGCTTATTGAATGGTGGCGTCGGCTTGTGGGAGATGTCGATAAGAGTTCAAAAGATTGTGTATTAATTTTATATTTTTTTCTTTTATATTTAATGATTAAGATCATAAGAATAATGTTGTGTTATTTTTTTTATTTTTATACATTTTTTGTATGATTTTTTTGTTTGTATATATGAATTTCTTTGTTGTAAGTTATAATTTCTTTTGATTCAAAATAGTAACTTATAATTTTGTTCGAAATCTACCAATCATCGTCTTTTTAAAGTGTAGGGGATATATAGAATATTTGAGAGAGAATGAGATTTGAGAGAATGAAAATTGTGTGGAAAAAGATTTGAAAGTGTAGGGTATTTATAGAAAATTTTTTGGATTAAAAAAAACATTTTAAAGTAAAAAGAATTTTATAAAAAGAAAAAAAAAATGGGTCAATTAGCCGTTTGAGGCTCCAAACGGCTATATATAGCCGTTGGGCCCAATGCCTATTTTGGCCCAAACGGCCATTTCCGGATTTTTTTTTAAAAAAGAAACCGGGCCAATTCGGGTCGATTAACTGGCGGGCCTAGTCCGGGTTAAGTTTGGGTCGGGTCAAACCGAACCGGGTCTCTTAATGGGTCGGGTTGGGTCAAACGCCGTTAGACAGTCTTACTTGTCATAATAATTAAGAGGCACTTTCTATATATATATAGGGATCCTTTGGTTTGAAGATAAATTATACAAGATTTATAATGTAGGAAGTAGTAATATAATAATTAATTAATTGCATTAAAATTAGGTATATAGGATATTATTTTATTAAAAGATAATGAGTTTACAATCATAGGAATATTTGAGTTTTATTTGCTTGTAGGAAAATACAAAGATAATATTTAGGTAAAGTTAAATGACTTTCTGCTAGAAGTGACACAGTTGCCTAATGTCCTTTTAGGTAGCTTACCAACAAAACTTTGTATTACGAGTGCTCTAATCTGCTATGTTGCGATCTCATAAACTGAACTTATTACCTCACGCGAAGCGAATAGGTAGCAGGCACTAGCTATGTGATGAGTCAGTTTTCGAGTGGAGAGCGTAAGGAGACCAAAAAAATTATTCATTTGAATTGACAAACTTTTTGTCCCAAACATTAACAATCAGTGGAATGTCTATCCATGAGAAATTATCCAACAAAAATATATTCGTGCATTCTCGCTCATCCAAGAATTTATTCTGAGCTAAAATCTATTCGTAACAAACTAATGGTTAGTAAAGTGGTTGAGATATCATGAGGTCTTTGATTCAAATTCTAATAGAGACAAAAACATTACGTGCTATATTTCTATATATTCTAATCTTGATGGACTTGGTATATGTTACGTTGTTGCTGGTGAGAGGTGGTAGAAATATTCCTTATAAATGATCAAGATACGCATAAGTTGATCGTTTGATCCAGACAGGACACTTATAAAAGGGTCAAGTTTATCCATCTACTTTGAAAAATTAGCTAAATATATCTTTCATCATACTTTGGGGTCAAATTTACTCTTGTTGTCATACTTTGCGGTCAATTTTACCCCTCTACTTTGAAAAAATTGGCTAAATATATCATTTGTCAAATTTTGTGGCAAATTTACCCTCGATGTAATGCTTTGGGGTCAAGTTTATCCTTGTTGTTAAGAAACTTTTCACATGTACTCTTCCTTTAATAGAAAAGCTCAAATTAATGTTAATTATCCCATTTTTTAAAAATAAAATATGCTCTACTCTAAACCGCCCCACCCGACTTGAGCCACAAAAAAGATGCAAACAAATATACCCCTTAGTTCTGTTTTTCCAACAAGATTAAGTCGCTTGATATTTATCAGTGCATAACTCATGAAAAATGAATCTACATTAGTGCAAACACAAATAAATGTACCCCTCCTCAGTTCATTGATTTGCATCTGTGCAGAGCTCATGAAAAACGACACTAAGCGATCAAATGCAACAGATTAGGCCCAGTGAATATTTCTCAAGGTGATTGAGTTAAAATGTCTCTTTATGAGTCAAATCGTGACATCTCTTCATTCTTATGTCTGCATATACAATTTAGATCTACACAATTTTTTCATCATGTCATTTACTCAGAAAACTTATCCATTGATTCTAGAATCTAGATGCATATAGAATTGCATACCAAATTTTGAAATTTGAACAAAATTAAAACAAAAACATAGTTTGTAATAGACATTTTTCTAGTTTCATACTTCTGCATTATTCCATTCTATTTTACTTTTTTTTTCATTTGTAAACAACCCAACAACATTGCACGTTGAAAGAGAAGTATATTTTTCATTAGAAAAATTCAACTAATAGAACTTAGAATTGGTATATTTATTTGTGTATTTTTTGTAGGTCAGATCGAATGAGTTAGATTAGGGTGTGTTTTATTTTTAAAAAATGAGTCATTCAACGTTGCTTTGGGCTTTTCTATTAAAAGAAAGACACATGTGAAAAGTTTCTTAACAAGGAGGGTGAATTTGACTCTAAAATATGACATCAAGGGTAAATTTAGCCCAAAATATGACGAAGAGTATGTTTGATTAATTTTTCAAAGTAGTGGGATAAATTTAGCTCCAAAGTATAACAATCAAGGTAAATTTAATCCCAAACTATGACAAAAGATATATTTAACTAATTTTTTAATCTAAATGTATAAATTTGACTCTTCCTCCTAAAAATTAAGTACTAGTATTATTTATTGAATGTCCCTGAAGGTACGTACGTGTAGTATTATTTGTTCATGTCTGCAAATGGTAGTGGTACTGTGGGATTAGATGATGAGTGAATGGCACCTCTTTTTCAGTGTGTGCATGAATGGTGAGGACAATGTCATAGCCCATAAGGGAATCATTTGTCTTCTCCAACACAAATTTTAACCCATTATTTCCATCCTACCATAATAATAATGTTTGTTCCCATGCTGTTTTTATTATTATTATTATTTTCGCTGTTATTTTTTTTCATTGATTATTAGATCCCTTTGCAAGTCACCAAATGTTTGGTAGTATGTGTATAAATAGTCAAAGGTGAAAAAGGCTAAAAGCACGCCACCAATGAGTTGCTTGCTCATGTGAGATATAAATCTCAGATTCTCAGTTGAAAAAAGTCCAAATTAATGCACTAGTAGTATATTTTTAACTCCGACATTATTTAATTGGATATAAAATTCAAAAAAGATAAATAGATTTTTTCTACATTTCAGAGCAGAGTTTGATTAAGCACATAGTATAAAATTGAAAGAAAAATATATTTTTAAAACTTGTGATCTAAAATAATTCATAGATATTTTATGCCTATAAATCATCTTATTAAAATTCAAATGAAAAATTTAAAGTTTAATTATTTTTAAATAAAAATCTAATATCTATATTAGCACGGACTAAAAAAAAAAATACAAGTAGTGATAGTAACACTTAGCTTTCGGGAATCAAAATGCAGTAGTCAAGAAGTTACCATTATAAAAGTAAAAACTTGTCTGTAAACTATCACGATTCCACAAGTGGAACGTGTAAATCTCACTGTTCCATTGACCAGTGAACTGAGGGAGAATAGAGATTGTAATGGAGAAGAAGAAGATATTATTAATCAATAAAACCCAACTAATACATCTCATCTTAGCTCTATTAGACAAAAAATGTTCTACTTATTTTGCTAAGCTACTACAAAATATTTGTGGCTCCACTAACTAATTTTTTAGCTCCACTAACTCTGCAGCTCCACTAACTAATGCTGTAAGCTACCACTAACTTTGTGACAGCTGACACTAGTTGTTTCAACTAACTAACTACCTATACACTTGCTTCAACACCTTCAACCCCCCACCCCACCCCACCCAAGCTAGGAGGTGTAAAGATGTCTTTTAAGTCCTAGCTTAGACAGTAAGTACATGTGTTGAGGAACAAGTAATCCTTTAGTAAGGATATCTGCAGGTTGTTCTGAGGATGGCAAGTAAACAGTGTGTATTAGTCCAAGTTGTATTTTCACTCGAATGAAATGACAATCAATGTCTATTTGTTTTGTACGTTCATGAAACACTGAATTTGCTGTTATTTGAATAGCAGACTTACTATCACATGGCACATCCACTGGCAACTGGACATGTATCCCCAACTCCTTGAACAAACCAATGAGCCAAACTACTTCAGCTACTATAGAAGCAAAACTTCTATACTCTGCTTCAGCTGAGCTCCTAGATATAGTGGATTGTTTTTTAGATTTTTAGGATATGAGAGAATTGGTAAGAATGATTGCATAACCACTAACTGATCTTCTTGTTGTAAAACAGGATGCCCAGTCTACATCACATAGGCCTGTAGTTTAGTAAAGTATGTAGAAGACATAAGAACTCCCATTTCTGGTGATTGTCTGATGTATTTCACTACTCTAATAGCTGCCTCCATATGAGATTGATTGGGTGCATGCATGAATTGACTGAGATTCTGCACAACAAATGATATGCCTAGTCTTGTAACTATTAAATATAATAACCTGCCAACTAGTCTCTGATATGGACCAGGTTCTTCTAGTAAAGTATCATGTGACATTTGAAAATGCTGATCAAATTCAGCTGAAGTCAATTTTTGATTGACTTCCACAGGAGCTTCTACTGATCTTACACCACCTAAATCAGAAACAAGTTCAAGTGCATATTTTCTTTGATGCATCAATATGTCTTCCCTGCTTCTGGCAAATTCAATTCTAAGAAAATATTTGAGCTCACCCAGATCTTTAATCTTGAAATTAGTCTGTAAAACAATTTAGTTTCTTGTATAAGAATTGTATCATTATCAGTGATCAATAGATCATCAACATAGATCAATACAAACACCTTTCCATCTGGACATTTAATAAACAATGAGTAATCCAGGTGACTTTGAGTAAAGCCAAACTCTATCAAGGTTGTTGTAAGTTTGATGTTCCATTGTCTGTATGTCTTATTAAGTCCATACAAGGATTTTAAGAGCTTGCACACCTGTGTTTTTGTCACGTCTCAAATTCTATTGGGGTGGACAGGCACCCGTAGCCATGAAGTCCTGAGAGAACCAATTCATAACCTTGTACTTCTCATGCATGTAACTATAATAACCAAACAGGCACCCGTAGCCGTGAAGTCCCGAGAGAACCAATTCATAACCTTGTACTTCCCATGCATGTAACTATAATAATCAAAGGTTTTGCGATATATAGATATAATGCATTGATCTGAAATAAACAACAAGCCCAAAACTATATATACCAGACTTGGTCGTTGGGGCCATAACATCTAAAAGATAAGACACCATCATGCTTAACTTTACGTTGGTCTACAAAGCCTCTAAAAGATACATGGACATTTGGTTAAGGTCGGGACAAACCCCCACCTTACTCTTGACTACTATACAATACCAAAATATATAAACCTGACTCAAAAAATCCTGAATAAATCTGGAGATCACTAATAGCCGTTGGATATCCTGGACTTTTACTGAGAAGATGTATTTGCTGAAGCACCTGTACCTGCAGCAAGAAATACAGGTGGGCGTCAGTAGGAAAATATGTACTGAATATGTAAGGCTGAAAGTAACTACACATGATATAGGAGCTCAATGGAAACCAGGTACAAGTGTACAAATAGTGCTAGTAGACCACATTTATATATACTTGTAGGGTCAGGTACATTACATTATTTTCTTTATTTTACCTTTCTTACTTCATAATATTTGTAAGCCATATGATACAAATTACCAGCTGATCAGTGGTAAATAGACAAATCGGGATCGGCCCATGCTAGGCTTATGCCCCTGAGCTGCCACCCGCTTTAATACAGATTTGTGTTACTCAGTTTATTTAGCCTTTGAGATTGTTACTTTGATGGTCATAACATTTTGATACCTCTGAACAATAATCTACCAATAAGACACATGTGAATAAACACTGAATGCAATGACAAAGAGGTATAGAGCAGATTGTACACGAATGAAATGTTTATGAGCTAAAAATAACATAGGGTCTTATTTGACTTAAAGGAGAACTCTTGAGACTTGCTAGTGAATGTAAAAATGCAGACTTGATAATAAGCATATGGTGAGGTATTTTAACACGTTAGGGAGTGGGAGCAAGGTCATTAGCTAGATGGGAGATCAGGTGCTGCTACTAGGTATCATTTACTATGGGAAAGATTTAGAAGTTTACTTTGCACCACAAGTGTGGGATTTCATGCCAAAGAATACGACATAGAGTAGCCTTACATACCTGGTTATATAACTCTGATACTAACCCAACTTGACTTCCCGCCTTTTAGATTACTTACCTACAGTAAAATATATGGTAAACTAATATTAGCAACCAATCGACACATTTGGGCTACTTAACTTTACCAAAACAGTAGCCGAGAAGTAAGCCCTTAATTTATCAATCAAGGGTGTTATTTTAACTCTTTTCTCCTCCAATTACATCCATATACCATACATATTCATATAATATCCCCTGAAACAACTTTGTTTTTATTACACCCTTCAAACGATACACAAAATAGCATGGGGAATAAATATATGCAACAATTAATTTGGTGGTGTGCCACCACTCCTTTCTTCTATATTTCAATACAAACTAATCATACCTTTACCCCAACATCAACCTGGAAGCCCCCAACATATGCATACAAATCAGTCCACAAAACAACCCCAAATCTCTTTTATTGTAGCAATCAAATATAGAACTCATCATCCGTTGAGTTCTCAATAACAACACATCCATAATTCTTTCCCAAATATATATTTAAGGAGGAAAAAATGGAGCAGTCACCTTGCCTTAATCTTCTGCAATTATCCTTTTAACTTGAACTCTCCAAAAACTAAAACTTTTCTTCGCACTTTAAACAAAAGAAGAAAAGAAAAGTCTCTTAATAACAAGGAAAAAGTGAGCAGTTAGCTTGCTTTATATTCTGTCCTAGACTTAGAATTAAGCATGAATAACATATTTTTCTAATTTTCTATGGGAGAATTAAGCTAAACCTTAAGTGTTTTCACTTACCTTGGCCTGCAAAGGTTGGGGTTTCTTCAAGAACCCTAGAAGGAAATTATAATACCTCGTACTTTTCTAAATTTGGTCCAACTCATAGTACTTGTATAAGAGGATCAACACCTGAAAATTTAGCTAAGTGTTGGGGACTTAGTTTAAATTTTGAGCCCATAACCTTGACGATTTTTAAAGTGACCTTACCGAGTCCGAGATGTAAGTTTTTGAGTTGATTCATGTTCAGGGGTGTAAGTATCATGTCTCAGATAAGTTTCAAATTTTTCAGATGAGGTTTGGACCGCGTTTGGATTTCCAAAACAACAGCTCACCGCAATTGTGATGCGTCGCGGTGGCTATAGTGATGGTAATCTCACCACGCCGCGGTGAAGCTCAAAACGACAATTGTCAGATTTCAGCAAGTCACCGTGATTGCACCGCGTCACGGTGGAAATCGTGATGACAGCCTTGGCGCATCGCGGTGAAGGTCAAAATCGGGTTCCAGTTATGAATTTTAATTTCCCAGGGGTAGTTTGGCCCTTTCTCATGGCCCCAATCCGTAAAACCAAGGGATTAAAGCCCCCAAAAGCATATTTGGTCATCTTTTACTCAAATTCTCTCAATTGAAAACCATACTCCCTCAAGAACAAACCCTAGCCCTTCAAAAATTCAAGCTCAAGTTCAAGAAAACCACCAAGAACCTTCAAGAATTCTTCAATTAAGGTATGTTAGATGTTCACTCATCGGTTCCTTTCACCCATGGAGTCCAAGAACCTAATTTCAAGTTTAAAAGAATGATTTTTACATGTTATCATGAATTTTAACCATGAATTCTCGTGAATTTTGTTTTTTATTATGTTTATACATAATTTGCTATTGAAGTTAAACCCTACACTTTTGAATGATGCTTACTCGTTGGTTTGTACCTTAAATTGTGATTTAGTATTGAGATCATGATATTACTACATGTTTAAAACTATTCCCATGTTTAAACCATGAATTGTAAGTGTTTGATAAAATGCCCAAAGGAATGAGTTTTGAATAATGACTACTTATCATGTCCTTAAGGATTAAGTACGGTCTTATTGTTATTGATATCGAGTCATGGGGGTTTCATATACCTAAAATCTAGATACTAATATAGTCTTCAGTATCTATAGAATGGTTCAGGATAGTTATAAGCATTTTCAGTTCAGTTAGTCACCATAAACAGCTAAACTTAGTTCAGACTAGTATTCAGTGTCTTTCAGTTGGGAGTAGGATTTAGCACTGAATGAATGCAGGGATGATGGCTTTCCCGTCATTTAGGAAGAGTCATTAATAGCAGTTTTTGTATTCCAGAACTAAGTATCCAGTGTAGGATATTAGGAGTCACCCATCAGTTAGGCTTGACTACCTCCCAGGGGTCACCTGTCAGTTTAGGCTTGACACCCTGGTCCTTCGGGATATGAGTTAGTGGATCCACACAACCAGAGTTAGTACCCGTGGCACGGTACTAGCACTCTTCCAGCTGAGGTTATAGGTTGGACCCCAATTATCTCAGATTGGGGCATGTCGGTTAGATGATACCTCCCACAGTCTCAGTTTAGTATTCAGTACAGAGTACAGTTTCAGATTTGCTTAACCATAGCATATAGTTATCAGTTATTCAGTATCATTATTTCAGTACTTTAGTTTACAAATTATTTCAGTATCATGTTATATGCTTAGTTATGCATCCTCATATTTTACAGCTTTCGCATATACTATTGCATCAGTCATCTCATGTTATTCATTCAGTCATGTATTATTCATGTTCATAAACCCATGCATGTCAGCCTAACCTCATTTAGCATACCAGTACATTCAAAGTACTTACCGCATACTCATTTCACTATGATGTCTCATATCATTGGTTTGGATGCTCAGGTTCTCGATCGTACTTAGACATTCCAGTGCATCAGTAGTGGTGGCAGTGGTGAGTCCTCATACTCCGAGGACCAATGATGTTTATGTCAGCATTTTTTTTAGTTTAGTAGTCAGTCGGAGTTAGTTGGGGACTTATCCCATCAACTTCACAGTCAGTTAATTTAGAGGCTTTCAGACTAGCACAAACAGATAGTCAGTTTTCAGTCGTTATTATCAGTTGTTTTACCAGTATTGATAGCATGTTTCAGATTTTTTAAAACTATGATCCAGTATTGATTTTCAGTTGTTAAAACCTTATGGTATTTCTCAGTTAAGTTCCCCACATGCGCTTGTTAATTTATTCAGTGCTCACAGCAGGTACCAGTTCATGGGTTAGATTGTGGTACTTCAGGGATGTAAGCACCGTGTGGCATCCAGGGTGTACTCTCGGGGCGTTACAAACTTGGTATCAGAGCCTAAGGTTTTACAGTGTCCTAGGGAGTCTGAAAGCCGCATTGAGTAGAGTCTTGTGCATGGGTATGAAGCGAGCCACACTTATGGACAAGAAGCTACAAGATGTTTTAGAAAAAAGTTTTCCTTCTTTCAGTATTCATGTTGTGTGAATGAGCATAAGCCCAACTTAAACTTTATTTGTAATTTAATCTTCCTTCTATTTACAGAACATGTCTCTCAGAAAGACTAACAGAAGAAGAAATAGAAACCATCCAGCACCTCCGCCAGTTTAGAAAGATTCCCTGAGTGAACACGTTACACATGTCGAGTTCAGGGTTGCATTCACTACTCTGGCTCACTCGGTAGCAGCTTAGAACAATCAAACAGCTTTTATTCCAGCCAACCCAGTGGAAAATACTATCGCAGCCAAGATTTGAGACTTCACCCGAATGAATCCTCTTTCATTTTTGGGATCCAAGTCTGACGAGGATTCGCAGGAATTCCTTGACATAATTCAAAAGGTAACAGACATTATGGGTGTAACTTCTAGTGAAGGTTTTAATTTGGTTACTTACCAATTGTAGGATGTAGCTCACACCTAGTTTAAGAAGTGGAAAGAGGATTGGGGCGCCGATGCAGGACCTATAGAATGGGAGGAGTTTGCTACAACCTTCTTAGATAGATTCTTCCATTTGGAACTGAGGGAAGCTAAGGTGTTAGAGTTTATTAACTAGAAATAGGGCAACATGAGTGTGAAGGAGTATTCTCTTAAGTTTACTCAGCTAGCCAGGTATGTTCCTCATGTAGGGGCTGATAACAGGTCTAGGATGAGCAAGTTTATGTTTGGGGTATCTGATAGTGTGGTCAAGGAGTGTAGAACTGCAATGTTGATTAAGGAGATGGGCTTGTCTAGGTTGATGGTCCATGGTCAGCAAATTGAAAAAGAGAAGGCTAAGGAGAGAGAGAGGGATAATAACGGGGCTAGAATAGGTAGCTTTAATTTTGCTCAGCCAAAGTCATAGGGTGGTAATCGTCCTCAATTTCATCAGAAATCTTCAGTCCTAGCTCCGTCTTCGGTTAGTGCACCAGTGCCCAAATTCAAAAATGATAATCGGGATAGGGCGCCAGGCTCTAAGTCCCAGGGCAGCGTAAACAGTGGTCGTACGAACCCTCTTTGCTAGAAATATGTCCATCAGGGAGAATGCAGGGATGGCAGCGATATGTGTTTTGGGTGTGGCAAGCCAGGCCATAGGATTAGGGAGTGTCAAGTGATGGCTCATAAAGGTAGAGATGTGCGCCATCAGGGCCAGTCTCATTTGTCATCAACACCAGCAGGTTGACCGACTCAGCAGGGTACCACTTCCAGTACTACCAGCGGTCGGCATCCGAATAAGCATTATGCACTTCAGTCCCAACAGGATCAGGAAAGTTCTTCTGATGTAGTTACCGGTACATTACAGGTCTTTCATTTACATGTTTATACTTTGCTAGATCCTGGAGCTTCTCTTTCTTTTGTAACCCCTTAATAGCTGTCAACTTCAGAGTCAATCCCGAAACCCTAACAGATCCTTTCTTAATGTCTACCCTAGAGGGTAAGTCTATCATAGCCCAGTGGGTATATAGTAACTGCCCAATTACACTGTCTCAAAAAGTTACATCAGTAGCCCTTGTAGAACTAGAGATGATGGATTTTGACATCATTCTCGGCATGGATTAGCTCCATTCATGCTATACTTCAGTTGATTGTAGAAATAGAATCGTTCACTTTCAGTTTCCAAATGAACCAATCCTTGAATGGAGAGGTAGTACTACAGCGCTTAGGGGTCAGCATATTTCGTACCTTAGAGCAAGGAAAATAATATCCAAAGGGTGTGTCTACCATCTTGTGCAAGTAAAAGACTCTAGTTCCTAA
This sequence comes from Capsicum pubescens, assembly GCA_030864215.1. Taxonomy (NCBI): domain Eukaryota; kingdom Viridiplantae; phylum Streptophyta; class Magnoliopsida; order Solanales; family Solanaceae; genus Capsicum; species Capsicum pubescens. The sequence continues at coordinate 31,750,964 of CM061548.1, forward strand.
AATCCCAATCTTGAGTCAGTATCTGTAGTAAAGGAATTTACTGGTGTGTTCCGTGAAGACCTTCCCGGAGTTTCTCCCAAAAGGAAAATTGACTTTGGAATAGACCTTCTTCCAGATACCCAGCCTATCTCTATTCCGCCATACTGAATGGCTCTATTCAAACTTAAAGAATTGAAAGAACAATTGAAAGACCTCTTAGATAAGGGATTAATTAGACCCAGTGTTTCCCCATGGGGCGTTCCAGTCCTTTTAGTGCGTAAGAAAGATAGTTCTCTTAGAATGTGCATCAATTACCATCAGTTGAACAAAGTCACCATCAAGAATAAATATTCACTCCCCAGAATCGATGACTTGTTCGACCAACTTCAGGGTGCCAGTTACTTCTCTAAGATAGACCTCAAATCCGGCTATCATCAGCTCAGAGGCAGAGAATGTGACATTCCAAAAATAGCTTTCAGAACTCGATATGTGTCACGACCCGAACTAGGGCCTGGCCGTAATGGACATCCCAAACCATGAATGCCCGAAACGCCCTTCTTTATCTGGTAATCATGCACAACATTCATATAATAAAGAATATGCGGAAACATAATCTGCTACGGAAACATGGTCAACTCTGAATTCAACATACGTATGGAAACTGTAAATCAAATACATCTAAATAACATCTGACTCAGTCTGTGAAATCTCTACTATATGAAATCTGACAGCTGTCTGAAACTGGGACAAGGCCCCCAGTAGACCAAAACTAAAATAAGTGACAAAATCTGAGAAGGCAGGCCTTCTGGAATAGAGAAGGATCACCACTGCATAATCTGATCAGCTGTCTGAATTATCTACTGCTTATCTGGACTCCTCGACTGAGTCTCAAAACCTGAGAAGTAGGGGGAGGGGGTCAATACAGATGTACTAGTACGCAGAGCATATCCAAAATAATCATTTATAAATCAACATATATGAGAGCAATTTAAAACAGTTCATAAGTATATCATGTTTTAAGAATTCACTTGGGCATTTTAAAGACTCTGTAAAAATCATCTCATCTCTGAGAAATCTGTGTTACTTCTACGCTAGGTGGTATACCCTACAACTCTAAAAAATTCCATGGGCTATATGAAAATTTTCATTAACTCGGCAGCGAAGCCCCCAACCCAAGTGTGCCGCAAGGGTCGGAGTCTCTGAATCTACTACGCCACATGGCAGTCGCCAGCGTACAATAATAATCTACCCGTATCGACAAATACGGTTTCAGGATAAGATTTGCTTGAACTCGCGCCTTCTTCGGGTAACCACCTAATGCTCTTTAAGCCCCTTTTTAAAACTCTATCAAAACATACAGACTCTGAAAACATGCTCTGAAAACATACTCTGAAAACATGCTTTGAAAACATAAGCTGTTATGGTATAAATATGTCACGCCCCAAAATCCCATCGGGCCGGACTGGCACCCGAAGCCGAGAAGGCCCGGGAGAACCCGTTCAAATACCTGTACTTTCCCTTACATTCACCAAAAATTTGGGCAGCACTTCGTTACATACAGAAGGGTCTAATTCCCTGTATCAGCACAACACGCACAAATATATATATATAATATAATACTTGGCCGTCGGGGCCACCACATATACAAATATAACATCACTATATAAACTCCCATGACTTGACCCTTCCTTATGTCTACAAAGCCTCTAGGATATACATGACATAACTAGGGTCGGGACAAACCCCCGCCCACACATGACTCCTGTACAATAACAAAACATAAGGAACCGACTCGGAAAGCTCCGAAGCAAACTGGAGCTCACCAACAATAGCTGTATGATCTGGCTCCTATCTATGCTGCGAATGACCTGAAGCACCTGTGCCTGCAACATGAAATGCAGGTCCCCCGTGAGGGACGTCAGTACGAAATATGTACTGAGTATGTAAAGCTGTAAATAATCATATGTAATATAGGGGATCAGGAAAATCAGACGCAAGTGAATAAATCATAATAGAAGTGAACCACACTTCATAAACACTTTTAGGATCATGTACATTATCATTAATCTGAATTGGGTTCGTGAATTCGAACACATTTGTGGAACGGTATACATTCGTTCATTTCATTCTTTACAATTATCATTCGCCATTACCTCCTCCTCCCGAACCTCCAACCACCTAACAATAATCAATATTGTACCGTACTGTGACCATTAGGCTGCCTCCAGTACATATCAACTGGGATCGACCCATGCTAGGCTTATGCCCCTGGGATACCACCCATAAACACATAAATAGGGATCGACCCATGCTAGGCTTATGCCCCTGGGATACCACCCACACGTATATCAAGTAACACACATAAGAGATCTTTCCAACAACTTAGTTCAAAAGCTTTTGAGATTATTACATTAGTGTTCATGCCAATATAGTACCTTTGGAACAATGATACATCAATAGGAATCAAGTAATAGACCTTCTATACAATAACGATGTTATAAAGACTCATTGGTACATCAACAATGTGTTTCAGAATCATCAATATCACAATAATGAAATAGGAGCCTTTTGGTATATCAATGAAACATTTTTACACTTTATAGAATGGAAACAACTTCGTTGGTAATGTAGAACAATACATGTTTTTGGACAACCTTGGAATCTTACTTGATGGAACATTGGTGTTTTCATGCCAAAGAACATTGTTAGAGTATGCTTTACATACCTCGTTGTAGATTCGGATACCAATTCAATACAACTTCCCGCCTTTACAAATCACTTATCTACAATGAAATATTTGGCATCTAGTATTAGCAACCCAACACCACAATTCTCTTCCATAATTCCATACAACCACTATTTGCAAAACATTCCAAAAACCAACTTGAACAATAGGTTTATGTGTATATATATATATATATATAATCATCATTTTAATACCACATCATCCCTTCACAATTCAACATAAGCCAACATCATTTCCCAATCATCTTTCAACAACAATCAAATAGCATACTTCTTATGCTCACATGCATATATATATATATACATATTCATATAAATAACACCAACATAATTTACATTCTTACCATAAAATGGCCCTTTTGATTTCGAAGTCCTGTTGGAACAAATAAGGGATGCTTCTCGAAGCCCTCGGGACGATGAACACAACTACGGAATCAATTTGGACTTTCCACGGTTGAATCACAAGATAATTGGAGTTGAAATTAGGCTAGGGTTTCTTATTCTCAATAATATAATGAAAATTGATGGATATAAGACCAATTATATCTATATAATGACCAATTTTCGTCCAAGAGATGATGGAAAATGACCATATTGCCCTTAAAAATTTAAGTAAATCCGAATCTGTCCATGGTGGACTGTTTTGACAGGCTAAAGTAAATCGGCCATAACTCTTTGCTCCGATATCGGATTTGGGTGAAATTGGTATCTTTGGATAGATAATTCAAAGGTCTTTCATTTCATATAAAGTAGGCCACCCAGTTCATCCTTTACAAGGAGTTATGATCGTTTGAAGTTGACCCTAAAAAACTGTTTTGAGAGGCTGAAGTAAAACGAGTATAACTCCTTACGCAGATGTTGGATTTGGATGAAACCAATTGCATTGGAAAGAAGACTCAAAGATCTTTCTTTTGATAGGTCTCATCCCTCCCAGTTCATTATATTGAGAGAGTTACGATCGTTCAAAGTCGACCCAAAAAACTGGCAGGCCTCAGTAGTTTGAATTTCCTGCACATTTACTGTTCACAATTATCCCGGCCGCCGTTTTATAGTTTCGAACGTGCTCGATTATATCCGAAACTTATCCGTTTTTGGAAATCTTTATATCGTTGAAAAGCTTATTCAATAAACTTCGTATGGAAACATCGACGGACAAATTCCGATATAAATACAGTCGATTCCTATACACATATAATCAAACTATACACTTGAAACCATCTCAAAATAATCAATACTCATACTTAAACTCATATATACCTTAGGATCAATACTTATACTCCAACACATATAACCATGGCTAATGCACGTAATTAAGTATGGGGTGTTACAAAATACATATGGTATCGTCATACCATTGACTTACAAGTCACATCTCTAAGCCATTATTAGTCTATCATAAATCTTTGTATTCAAAACATAAGTTTTGAGACCAGCATTTTAATAATTCAATTCAATGAATCTTTCTTTTTTTCAAACCTCATGTAAACACATGCAATTCCTTCTCATACACACAAGAACATATTGATATCAAGAAACACCCTCTCAACAATTCCAAATCATGTTCAAATGCCAGAATATTGCAAAAACATCTTTCAAATCACAAAACCATAATCTTTAATTCAATACAAGAGAAGGAGTTCATAATTTATGCTCTCAACAATAGTAAATCTCAAATCCATACATATACATATATATGTAAATCAATTTAGGGGAAAAGACTACAAGGCCAAAGCAATAGTAGCATTGAAACTTTCGAAATGCATAATCAATAATATAGCTTTCAAAAACTCCATAAAATACATGCATCAAAATCTTTAAATCATGTTTTAACAATTTCAAGCCCATGTAGTTTTTAGGATAAACCCCACGTACCTCGATTACGAAGAATATGGAATGATCCTTGAAGCCTACGGTTTGAGGATTCTAAATCTTCAGTCAATTTTGAAAACCCACGGTTGAATCTTGAGTTTCTTGGAGAAATGTATGAACTAGGGTTTTTGTTTTGAGAAAAATCTTGAGAATGTCATATATTCTGCTTGTAGAGGTCTTAATCTACTGTTTGGACATTTTAAGAGGCTTGGAAAAAGTTCAAATTACCCTTGTTAACTTCTGAATGAAGTTGGAAAAAATTAAACTGAGAACCCAATTTTATGGGCCACCGCGACGCGCTACTATCATGGTGGCTCACTGGAAATTGATGAATGGGAAATTGGGATCCTCCGCGATGTACCACTATCGCGAGGTCCCACTGAAATTTGACAATTGCTAATTAAACCCTCTCCGTGACGCGCTAAACACCAGAATGACGATGTTTTACGACTAGCACATAAAATAGCCATAACTTCTTCACCAAGTGTCCGTTTTGGACGAATCTTATATCAACGGAAAGCTTATTCAGTCATCTACGTAATGAAAAGTTAAAATCTAAGGGGTTCCATAGGTAAATAAGTATAAATCATTCTAGAATTGATAGAACTTAATATTTTAGGGATAAAATTTAGCTAAGAAAAACTTTGGGGCGTTACAATATGGTCACTTTAAATTCCTAGTCATGTATTTTGGTCTTACCAATGCTCCAACAGCTTTCATAGACTTGATGAACAGGGGTGTTAAAGCAGTACTTGGACATGTTTGTCATAGTCTCCATTAATGGTATTCTTGTCTATTCCCATAACGAAAATGATCATGCAGACCACCTCAAAATAGTATTGCAGACTCTTAGAGCCCATCAATTATTTTCCAAATTCAGCAAGTGCAAATTTTGACTAAGATCAGTAGCTTTCCTTGTCCATATTGTTCCTAGCGATGGCATTAGAGTTGAACCTCAAAAGACTGAAGCAGTGAGAAACTGGCCTAGACCCATTTCTCCGTCAGATATCAGGAGTTTCTTGGGTTTGGCTGGCTATTACAGATGTTTTATTGTAGGATTTTCATTTATTGCATCCCCCATGCCTAGATTGACATAGAAGAAAGTCAAATTTCAGTGGTCAGATTCCTATGAGAAGAGTTTTCAGAAGTTAAAGACTCGACTCATCTTAGCCCCAGTTTTGACATTGACAGATAGTTCAGATGGGTTTGTCGTCTACTGTGATGCTTCCAAAGTTAGTTTGGGATGCGTGTTGATGCAGAAAGGTAAGGTCATAGCCTACGCCTCTAGACAACTTAAGCCTCATGAAAAGAATTATCCTACCCATGATTTTGACTTAGCAATTATTGTTTTTGCCTTGAAAATTTGGAGGCATTATCTGTATGGGGTACATGTTGATATGTTCACGGATTACAAAAGTTTGCAGTATGTTTTTTTACAGAAAGATTTGAATCTCCATTAGAGAAGGTGGTTAAAGTTGTTGAAGGACTACGATATGAGTGTTTTGTATCATCCGAGCAAGGACAATGTGGTGGAAGATGCCCTTAGTAGATTGGCTATGGGTAGTGTGGCTCATGTTGAGAATGATAAGAAGAGGTTGGTTCAGGAGGTTCATCAATTTGCTAGACTAGGTGTTCAGCTAGTTGATTCATCTGAGGGTAGTGTTTGGATTCAAAATAGTTCGGAATCTTCTTTGGTGGCCGAAGTAAAAGAAAAACAAGATAAGGATCCTAGTCTGGTTAAGTTGAATGAGTCAGTCAGAGATCAGAAAGTAGAAGTTTTCTCCGAAGGGGAAGATGGTGTGTTGCATTGTCAAGGGAGACTGTGTGTGCCATGTGTTGATGGTTTGAGACAGAGAATTCTTTCAGATGCACATGGTGCATGTTATTCTATTCACCCAGGAGCTACTAAGATGTAATGTGACTTATGAGAAATTTATTGGTGGAGCGGTATAAAAGAGAAATTGCAGAATTTGTAGCTAAGTGTCTATTTATCAGCAGGTTAAGATTTATCACCAAAAGCCTAGTGGCACTATGCAGGAGTTTAGTATTCCCACATGGAAGTGGGAAGAGGTGAACATAGACTTTGTGATGGGTTTGCCCCGTACTCATCGTCAGCATGATTCAATTTGGGTCATTGTGGACAGGATGACCAAATCAACCCATTTCTTGCCAGTTCATACTTCTTATTCAGTCGAGGACTATGCCAAGCTCTATATTAGAGAGTTAGTTAGATTACACGGAGTTTTATTGTTCATCATTTCTGATAGAGGTACTCAGTTTACCTCTCATTTTTGGAAGGTTTTTTAGAAGGGTCTTGATACCTAAGTTTACCTCAGTACAACCTTTCACCCTCAGACAGATGGTCAGGCAGAGAGGACCATTCAGACCTTAGAGGACATGTTGAGATCATGTGTTATCTATTTTAAGGGTAGTTTGAATGATCATTTGTTATTAATTGAGTTCACCTACAACAAGAGATATCATTCAAGTATCTAGATGGCTTCATTTGAGGCTCTATATAAGAGGAGATGTAGATCTCCAATTGGTTGGTTTGAGGTAGGTGAGGCTGCTTTGATAGGGACTGAGTTAGTATATGATGCATTGGAGAAAGTTCAGTTGATCAGAGAGAGGCTTAAGATAGGCCAAAGCCGACAGAAATCTTATGCAGATGTGAGGAGAAAAGATCTCGAATTTGAGATTAGCAGTTTTGTATATTTGAGAATCTCTCCCATGAAGGGAGTGAAGAGGGTCGGCATAAAGGGGAAGCTCAGTCCTCGATATATTGGCCCTTACAGGATCTTGAGCCATTTTGGAAAGGTAGTTTATGAGCTTGATTTGCCTGTAAATTTGGCTTCTGTACACCCTGTTCCATGTTTCTTTACTGAAGAAATGTATTGGGTACCCAGCTGTTGTAGCGCCCTTAGAAAACGTCGATATTCAGGACAATCTCTCTAATGAGGAGTTTTCAGTAGAAATCCTCGATCGTCAAACTCGTAGACTAAGGAACAAAGAAGTTTTCCTAGGTAATGTTCTTTCGTGGAACCAGTCCGTTGAGGGAGCCACTTAGGAAGAAGAAGAAGATATGCCAATCAAGTACCCTCATCTTTTCTCCACGAATTCAGGCTAAGCTTAAGGTAACAGTTTTCCTTTAATTTGATTGTCTCTATTTCATTCTCATTTCCAACTATGTAATCAGTCTCATGTCATTTCATGCATTCATGAATTAGTTCAGTCATGTAATCATGTTTCAATTATGCATGTTCAGTATGTAATCTCAGTCCCTCAATATTCTCAGCTTAATCAGTCTCATTCGAGGACGAATGTTCCCAAGGGGGAGATATTGTAATACCCCGTACTTTTTAAAATTTGGTCCAACTCATAGTACTTGTATAAGAGGCTCAACACCTTAAAATTTAGCTAAGTGTTGGGACTTAGTTTAAATTTTGGCCCCATAACCTTGATGATTTTTAAAGTGACCTTCCCGACCCCGAGATGTAAGTTTTTTAGTGGATTCACTATAAGAAAATGACGAAATTGTGACAGAGATTTTAGTCACAAATCTGTCACAAATCATTGATTGTGATGAATTTGTGACGGAAAAATGTGCATCTCAGAACCTTGGGTCATAAAATCATTGTAACTGATTTAAATTCCGTCACAAAATTATTGTGATGGAACTGAGATAGATCGTCCGTCACAATATAAATTCTTATATTTGACTTAAATTCTGTCACAAATTTGTAATAAATTTTTGACAAAATTTTCCATTATAAAATAGTGACAGAATAATTTCCGTAATAAATTTTTAAATTTAGTCACCACAATTGTGATAATATATTTCATTACAAATAATTTGTAACAGATTAACTTAGTCACACTATGACTCTCTTACCTATATTAATAACAAACTTAGGATAGATTATGACAAATTAAATTTGTCACAAATTTTATTTGAATTTTTAATTTTAATAAATAATAATTGCGAAATATTATGCGCTCTCTCTCACACTATATATATATAACATAATACAAGATTATAATAAAAAAGGTTTGAAGATAATTAAAACATGCAAAATCACAACTTCTGTAATGACCCTGTAAATTTATTTTCTAAATTTATCATGTTTTAACCCACCTCATAATATTTAGACATTATTCTATAATAATGGGCTAAATTGATATTTTTTTTAACTCTTGAGACCTATGTATAAAATAAACTAAGTGGGGAGGGTTTAAATAAAATTAGAAGAGTATTATTAAATAAGGTTAAGCAAGAGGAAGTCAGCAGTTACAATCTTATTTTTCCTCATTTACAGACTTGACGAGAACCTTTTGGTTAAGTTTCAGGTAAAGCCCTATGTGAATTAATTTTCTGCTGACCTGTCTACCTACTTCTATACCCACGACAACGCTTTAAGTGGTGTTGATTTTACAAAGTAGCTTTATGTGTAAAGTGACAAAATTAGGAGTAGATTGATAATCAAATCATACTATGCAGTGTGTAGATGGAATGGTGTTAAGGGTGTTAATTGGTTCTGTGGCGGTAGTATTAGACAGATTAACATGAGGTGGTAATGATCTATTAATGGCAAATATTCGATTTGGTCAAAAATTAGGTGTTTACAGAATGCCCCTCTTTGCTTGAAAATATGGAGAGTTTTCAAGCAAAGAAGTGAACATGACTAATTTTTTACCAAATAATTTATTCAAAATAGAAAAAATAAATATTGGAAAAGAGGTGTGACCGAGCCCTTGCTTTGATCAGCCTACATAACTCAAATTATAAGAGAATCAGGTCATGTGTAGTTCGAGTGGGTGTAGGAATGAATGGATGAGTTGGAGAGTCGAGTTGAGGTCCCATCGAGTTTCCGGTCCGTGGCTTCTTTTATTACATCAGAAAAGAAAAAGTGAAACTAGAAATGAAAAATACAAGCTCTTATCTATTCTACTTGTCTTTATTCTCTTACTTCAGATCTTCCTTTTGGATCTTCAATTATCGTCTCACCTTCTTTTGGTGGGTACCTTGATCTCAAAATTTAATCTTGAAGTTGGGATTTGAGACTTGAACTTGAAATTTGGATTGAGTCGTTAACGCTCCTCTAAAGTAAAGTTCATAGAATAATATTGGATGTTTGTTCTCTTGATCAGAAGCTAAGAAGATGACTCTTGAGATGTTGGGCCGCTACGGATGCAAAGCTGACTCTAACTATCTTCAAATTGATCATTCTTCTCTACTCTAATCAGATACGAAATTCCATTCTCGTCATCAAACTTGTGCTTTGCAGAAAACCTACAAGCCATCAAAGAAAACAAAACAAAACGAACAAAATTTCTGCCCCAGTTTGCACTAGAAAATTTTTGTAAGTTATTAGAAAAACTATAAAATAATTTAAAAATAAATAAATAAATGAAAATTATAGAAATCTAAGATAGGTAGAAAAATAAAATAAAGTTTTTGTTCTCAATAATGCAACCAAGGGATGTTATGCCTTGTGAATGCATAAAAAAAAATTAGAATTTTTTTTTTGAAATGCGACTGGGGATTCTCATATCCTATGAAGACATAAAGAAGAAAAATAGGAAAATTTATTTTCTAAAATGTCAACTAGGGGATTTCGTACCCTATGAAGACGAAGAAGAAAATTAGGAAATGGTATTTTATAAGATGTCAACTAGGGGATGTTGTACCCTATGAAGACTTAAAGTAGAAAATTAGGAAATGGTGTTTCCTAAGATGTCAATTAGGGAATGTCGTACCCTATGAAGACGAAAAAGAGAATTAGGAAATGGTGTTTCCTAAGCGAAGAAGAAAATTAGGAAATGGTGTTTCCTAAGCGAATAAGAGAATTAGAAAATGGTGTTTCCTAAGATGTCAACTAGGGGATGTCGTACCCTATGAAGACTTAAAGCAAAAAATTAGAAAATGGTGTTTTCTAAGATGTCAACTAGGAAATGTCGTACCCTATGAAGACGAAGAAGAAAATTAGGAAATGGTGTTTCCTAAGCGAAGAAGAAAATTAGGAAATGGTGTTTCCTAAGATGTCAACTAGGGGATGTCGTACCCTATGAAGACTTACAGCAGAAAATTAGAAAATGGTGTTTCCTAAGATATCAACTAGGGAATGTCGTACCCTATGAAGACGAAAAAGAAAATTAGGAAATGGTGTTTCCTAAGCGAAGAAGAAAATTAGGAAATGGTATTTTCTAAGCGAAGAAGAAAATTAGGAAATGGTGTTTCCTGAGAAGTCAACTAGGGAATGTCGTACCCTATGAAGACTTAAAGTAGAAAATTAGGAAATGATGTTTCCTAAGATGTCAACTAGGGAATGTCGTACCCTATGAAGACGAAGAAGAAAATTAGAAAATGGTGTTTCCTAAGCGAAGAAGAAAATTAGGAAATGGTGTTTCCTAAGATGTCAACTAGGGGATGTCGTACCTTATGAAGACTTAAAGTAGAAAATTAGAAAACGGTGTTTCCTAAGATGTCAACTAGGGAATGTCGTACCCTATGAAGACGAAGAAAAAAATGAGGAAATGGTGTTTCCTAAGCGAAGAAAAAAATTAGAAAATGGTGTTTCCTAAGATGTCAACTAGGGGATGTCGTACCCTACGAAGACTTAAAGTAGAAAATTAAAAAATGGTGTTTCCTAAGATGTAAACTAGGGAATATCGTACCCTATGAAGACGAAGAAGAAAATTAGAAAATGGTGTTTTCTAAGCGAAGAAGAAAATTAGGAAATAGTGTTTCCTAAGATGTCAACTAGGGAATGTCGTACCCTATGAAGAATTAAAGTAGAAAATTAGGAAATGGTGTTTCCTAAGATGTCATCTAGGGAATGTCATACCCTATGAAGACGATAAATAAAATTAGCAAATGGTATTTTCTAAGATGTCGACTAGGGGATGTCGTACACTATGAAGACGAAGAAGAAAATTAGGAAATTGTGTTTCCTAAGATGTCAACTAGGTAATGTCGTATCCCATGAAGACGAAGAAAATGTCAACTAGGGGATGTCGTACCCTATGAAGACGAAGAAGAGAATTAGAAAATTATTTCTAGGATGTCAACTAGGGGATGTCTTACCCTATGAAGACGAAGAAGATGTCAACTAGGTGATGTTTTACCCTATGAAGACTTATATGATTATGTTTTTTAAAAAAAAAAAGAAAATATGTCCTAGTTTTGAATATGAGGAACTTTGAAATTCTTTTTTTTTTCTAAAAAAGATGCCCCAGTATTATATCTTTCAGAAATGTAAAAACACTTTTATTCAGTGGAACCAAACCCTATCATAGGATTGCCTACGTATCTTGCGTAGCAAGAATCAGATCTAACGTAGTTCACAAAAAAAAATTATTTTAAAAAGTATATGTTTTGTAAAGATCAGAAGAATGAGAAGAATGAAAATAACTCCTTTCTTGACTTCAATTAATACCAACAATTAATATTATGCATAGGAGTCATCTCAAATTTCTTTCAAATAAGAACCGAGGTCAACTCAAAAGTAATCACTATAATTTCAAATGGTACCTCAGATATACTTAAGTTTTATACAAGATATATATGTCTTGATCCAAATCAAACATTTAAACTACTCTTATCCTCATGTTTCTAATGACCTTACCACAACTAAAGTCCTAATTCACTCATCATAAAAGAGTTTAGATTTTAGGACGTTCAACAAGCACTCACACTTAGAAAGATATTCAATGCATGCAATGAGATACCATAAGTTTGGTCGTCGTGTAAGTATCCACTAATGTGAGAACACTTAGAGTAGGATCTAGTAGGACTTGTTATCGGCTTGTAATGTAGGCTTGGGGACAGGTAGGATGATATTTGGAATTTAAGTGACTAATTCCTCAATGAGCACTGCACTATTTTCGTGCTTTTGACATTTATTGCGGTTTGACGCTCGATCTTCTTTATTGTGCTTCTTTGCCCTTTGTTTTGTATTTGCTTCGACTTTGTTTGAATCTTGTGCTGGAGTTTTTCCCCTTTTCTTTTCGATAAATGTATTTTCTTTTTCTTTTTTTTCTTTTTTTTTTGATAAAGATTCTCCATCTTTGTTGAATTTTTCTTTTTTTTTAACGGAGTTTTTTCTCCTTCTTCTTTGAAGTCGTCTTTTGTTTTTGTTCTCCTAGGGCTATACGTTCTTTGTCTTTGACGCCTTTGATCTTGAATCTTCATTTGCAACTTGTACGTATTTAGTGCGCTCACGGAGGTGGGCCAAAAGAGGGATAGTGCATATAAGCACTCGAAAGGTAAAAGCTCAGATGTGGCCATCCAAGAAAAAGGTTTCAGGCTCAAACGGGGAAATATTAGGGATAAATGTCATTTGGTGGAATGTGGAATGCACTATCGGATCAAAGAAGGCCTACAAACCTTTCCTAAATCAACTGTATCTCAAAATTTCGCCTCAACAGACATTCATGCTAAGTTCTAGATCAACAGAGCGATTGAATTTTCAATCTAAAGCTCACCACACAATACACATGAAACAGTGAGGTAAGATTAGTTTTAAACTTGACTTAGAGCAAGAAAATTATACAAGTGTAACTTTAGTATGATTAGAGGGACCAAAAGAATCTATAGTTCAGAACCAAGTTGGTCCACTCTATCAGGTCTTATAATTTAACATTTTTTTTCATATTTTTAAGTATGTTGGTACCAATTATTAAGTCAAGATTTTTTGTAGATGAGACCGAACCCAAAAGAAGAGTTGTCAACGTATCTTGTTGAAACAAGAATCAGGTCAGACGTAGTTCAGAGAAAAAAAATATGAAGCAAGAATTTTTTTTCTTTTTGAGTTTTGAATAAGGAGAAAAAACTTTTCTTTCTCTTTCCTTTTTTTTTTTAAATCTTAATAAATACTCTTTTTACTTCATCTAAGAATTTCTGTTTGAAGATGACCAACGTCCTTTATTTTTTTATTTTTTTTAAAAAACAAATTACCAATAAGATTTTTAAAAAAAAATTGAATGAGGATCATCGAACCCAAGAAATCATTGCCTACGTATCTCATTAAGATGAGAATCAGGTGGGTATAATTCGTGAAACTGGAGTCATGAAGAAATCCACTTTTTATTTAAATAATGAAAAGAAAATATTTTTTTTTAATTTATTAATGATGATTTTTTTAATTTTTGAAAACGAATTGATTGTTTTTTTTTAAGGATCAAAACTCTTTTTTTTTTCCTTTAAGAAAATACAACCTTCGTTTTTAAGGATCGCCGAACCCGTGGAAGGCTGCCTACGTATCTCACTGAGATGAGAATCAGGTATGCGTAGTTCGTGAGATTGGAAACTTGAAGAAACCCACTTTTTTGTTTGAATAATGAAAAGAAAATATTTTTTTTATTAATAATGATTTTTTTTTAATTTTTGAAAACGGATTGATTGATTTTTTTTTATAGGGATCAACACTCTTCTTTTTTTTCTTTAAGAAAAAACAACCTTCATTTTTAAGGATCACCAAACCCATGGAGGGCTGCCTACATATCTCATTGAGATGAAAATCAGGTGTGCGTAATTCGTTTAGATTGGGGCAAACTCGATAATTTAAAAAACTATGCTTTTTATTTTATTTGTGAAAGAAAGTCTCACACCTCATTTGGGTTTCAAAAAAGAATAGGTTTTAGAGAGCAATTTTCAGCCTCTCTTACGTTAATGGATTTCAAAGCCGGCCAACATTCAAAACAGCCAGATAGTTAATGCAATTAGTAGCACAGAAAATGGATAGTCTTAAAAGAGGGTACTTTTAGACATTCAAACCTTTGTCGAGCCTCCACTAAGTCAAAATGCATGTGATGCAAATAAAGCGGATCCTGTTAAGGATAATCATTGTCCGAGGATTGTTCTGCTAGATTTAACATTCTGATGGAATAGATGTCTAGACTGGCTGTAAAACGAGCAGACAACTCGAGTCGGGCAGGGACAGCTTTACCAGTAGAAGGACTTTTCGGCCTCACTGTTGGTCCTTCCCGTCCTAAACATGTGTGACTATAGAATCCTTCCTAGGAGCATTGTCGCATCTTTGGTATCTCAAGGCTCGGGAGCGTATACCGCATCTCCAAATATAAAGTATCTCAGAAGACTCAGATGTGTGCGCAAGAGAAGACAGTTTATATTACAATTCAAATAATATCAAAGCAGTTAAACATGTAGGCAAACAACACATTTAAGCCAACAATATACAATATCAAAATTAAGTAAACCCAAACAAGTCAATATAAAAGCTCGAATTCTGGTTATATCCCTATCAGAGTCGCCATCTGTCACACCCCTATTTTTACCGCCCCAACCCCGCTAGGGAGTTGGTTTTAGAGAAAATGGGTTTTTCCAATTAAAGTGACATTTTGAATAAGGATTATTTTGTTTACAGAGTCGCCACTTGGAATTGAGTTTGGGTGTTCCAAGTCACCTTATTGAATCCCCATTCAAAAGGAAATGACTCTTTATTATTGGTCTGCGAACTAGAAATTCGGATAAGAAATTCTATTGACCGAGGGAAAGGTGTGAAGCACCCCTCGAATCCAGTGGCTCTAGCACGGTCACTTTAATGACTTGTGTCTGGCTTAAATTAATCTTTTGGATATAGAGGATTTTTTAGCCTAAAAGTTACTTATATCCCGCTTTATTTATTTTAAATTATTTAATTATATTAATGTGTGGTTTGCCGGTAGCAGTACTTTCCGATCATGCCACGAGTTTGGATATATTTCTTGTTCCTTGGAGGCCTTTATGGATCGTTCTATTTTTTTTCAAATCTAGATAAGCACCTAACAGGTTTAGAATCTACCCAACCCGATTCGAACGGCTTCAAATGGTATGTTAAATTCTATAATAAATTTATAACGAATGGTCGGTAGCAGGGCTTTCCAACTCCATCGTTAACTTTCTCTTGTACGTTAAACTTTAATTTTTTTGAGATTAAAAACCTAACTCATTCCTTTGGGACATATGACCTAATCTTGCTTACTTTTGAGGAATAATTTTTCCTCCCTCTTTTCTTTTCTTTATTGAGACGAATCTTGAATGAATTCTTAAACCATCTCACTCAACTTCTCATTAAATTGATTAGGCTAAAAAAAAAAGTATAAATAATGTAAATACCAACCTTTTAAAAGTAATTACACTCTCTCTCACTTTTTTAATTACTTTACTCTCTCTCCCTAGTAATATACATAACATAGCCGACATATACATAACATTCTGTGTATATGTGGGATTTTTGTAATATGTTTAGGAAGTTGGGATTTTTTGTAATATTGAAAACATAAGTTGTGTATTTGAGTAATTTTTAAAAAAAAATTAATACTAAAAGGAACAATATTTGAACCAACAACACATGGGCCTTTTGATTTTTGAACTAAATCTATAACTGACAACAATCTTAGTTCAAACATATCCATTAATACGAGAGATCAAGTGAGAAAATAAAATAGGAATTGAAGCTAACATTTATTTAAGAGTTGCATTCATAACTAATTAGATAGATATAATAGTATTCATTACATTAAACCAGTAAATGAAAACCCCATATAAGCATATCAATTAAAAGACGGTGAAAGAAACTCATATTAATCATCCACGTAAATCAATTGGTGACAAAATAAAATAAACCCAGCTTGAGAAAGCATGCTTCACGATAATTTCGAAACTTATACAATTTAATAATCTCAACGGGAATTATATCAAGGTGTAAAACAATTTATCTTGACAATTCTAACATATAAGAACGTAAGCAATAACATAGTATATACATGTATAAGGAAGAAATAACAAAACTTTTGTGTCAAATCTCTTTTGCAATAAAAATTTTTTAGCCAAAGTATATGACAAAAGTTGTTTGGAATCAATGGACAAAGACTGAAATTTTACAAGCAAACTTTTCCCCTTTTCCTTGTAAACTCTCCGAAAATTTCATTCTTTGTTACTCTCATATTGTGTTATCGATATATGGCCTAAAAAAAAGAACTTTCACATAAGTTTTGCATGAATGCATGCATGCATACGATACTTGAATCTTAAATCACTATTTCGTCATTAGATAATCAGGATGCTAAATGTGGTTTTGAAACAATCCACCTATTTATCATGCTAATTCCATATAATCCACGAACCACTATTTATATTGTTTATACCCTAGTTTCATGCAATCCATTCCACTACTTATGTACTGCTACTCAAACTCGTTTAAAGTGAATAGGATAGAGAGGGAAGAATGACACTAAATCATAAAACAAATTAAGAAACCATCTAAACATTGTAGAAACCAGACCATGAATATAATAATATCACATCTGAAGTTTTAGATTCCAAAGAATTAAAATAAGGATTGACATTCGAATCTTCAAACTTACACGAAACCTAAGAGTATAGAACAAGAATAGAATACGAACCTCTATGGTAGAAATAAATAAAAGCTAGGATGCCTTTTTCGAAAACTCGAATAGGAACCGAAGTCGAACTCCAACCTATGAATCCTTTGGAAAACTCTCTTTTTTTCTCTTGATTCTTTGTTTTTCCCTTTTTGTTTCTTCTTTTCTTGCTTCTTCAGTTTTGGACTTGTTTCTTCTTTTTCTCTTTTTGTTTTTGTTTTTCAATCTTCTTCTGTTTTTTCCAATGTTCTCCCGTGTGTGTTTATGGTCCTCTTTATAGTGTGTTGTGAGTGTGTTATATAATGGTGCATGTATGTGTGTGTCGTATTTGATCGTATTTGATAAGTTTTAACTCAAGTTCATATGATATATACGTTTAGAGCTTAAATGATCATTGTAGAGTAAAAGATGTTGGGTTCTAAGTTGATGTATGAATGAAAAATGAAGGAAAAGTGAAGTTTCACTTAAGAAAGTCAAGTTCTCCCACATTGGTGGGAGAAAGGAACTTTCTTGTGTTTTTATTGAGAAACACTTCTTAAAGTAGATAGTGAAGCAGGAACATGAGATGCCTTACGCCATTGTTGTTGTTATTTTCTCAGCTTCAGCTATGGAAAATTGATTGAGAGATTAATTTATTGGACAAAGTTTAACTTGAAAACAAGTGAAGTTTTAATCCAAAAATCCAATGAAAATGGTTTTCTCCATTTGCGGACACATTTCAAACCCAGTGCAAACGCATACACTATGCACCTCGAAGGGACGCAACCCGTCGAGGTAAGAGATACACTGTTTCGGCAAAAATACGACATGCATGCAGGTCGACCGCAAACCTGGCGTAGGCAGGCTTTGCCTAGCGCAGGTCCAGCGCAGAAGCCACTGGTTTGCATCAAACATCACCTGCAGGTCTAGCACGGACCAGATGCAGGTGACATACTGTTTCAGAAAGGTGTCTCTTTTCATGAATCATTGCTTCCTTTTCGAAAGGACACTTAATAGCAATAAATACCTAAACTTTTCCTCAGGTAAAGGTATAATTTTTGAGTTGAAAACAATCTTCTTCTTCTAAAACTCTCGCGTGATCATCAAATAGTGGAGTGCGTTCGAAGTTTTTGAAAGTTTGAGGTACTTCTACTTTCAAAAAGTGGACCATGTTATCCTGCGAGGAAAGATTCCATAACCTCGAGTACTTGAGGAGAATAAATTCTTTAAGGACACACCGTGAAGTCGATGGACTTGGTTCTTAAATTTTTGTTTCGTCTTTATTTCTTAAAAGTTGATAAACACTTCATTTTGACAGTTCATTTGAACTTATGTTTGAAGGTGTTGAATTTCATTGTAATTCTTAAAAATTATTCTTAAATTTAGTGTTGAAGTTTGTATAAAAGCATACAGTTTTTCCATCCGTAAAATAACAAAAGATAAATTCGTATATACTCAGACAAAAGCGAACAATAAGTATCATAAATTTGAATTATGAAAATCTCTCTAGGTGATCAAACCCTTTGTCCTATATGTATGAATTTATTCGTTTGGTCCTATTGTTCCCTCTTATAGAGTAAAGTAAAATAGTATAACCGCCAGGTAAATAATGAATTTTATTTATACCAAAAGTGCTTACAATTTCATGCCAAACAGGTCAGACTCCTGTTTCTCACTAGGATTCCTACTTAGCCTAGCTTGCTTTCAGTAAAAAAACAAAACATCCTTGTGCTAATACTAAGCTAGAGCTGAGAATTCATGAATTGTACTGATAAGCTGTAGTTAACCTTGCAATTTATCCTTTCAAAACTGCTCCATCATGGCATATAATTCAGCTGCTGGAGTACCTCTTGCCATTTATTCAATCTTGTCCCTCTAGTATGTATATGTAACACCACCTCCCTCACAACTGTGTCTATCTGGAATTGTCCATCTTGAAATCTCATGAGGTTTCTCTCCCTCCAGATAATTGTCACCACCATTGCAAATATGCTACAATAAATGCCTCCTCTACCTGTTCTTTTCTTTGCCCATCCCGTAGCCAGGGCCACTTCCTCTTGCCATGAGCCTACTCGCCAACCCATCTAAGCATACAACTCCATAGTGTATTTGTAATTGGACACTCAAATAGCAGGTGGCTCAATGTCTCAACTGGAGCTTTACAAAAGACACATGCAGCAGGACAGTCAATACCAAACTTTTGTAATCTGACAACAGTAGGTAATCTTTGGTTTAGAGCTAGCCATAAGCAGAACTTGTGTTGTGGATGGATTGCAGGATACGAAGTTTGGCATTTCCATTGTATTTTAGGAAACAAAGGTCTCAGCATATTGTATGTTTGCTTGACGCTGAATTTTGTTTTGTAGACCATACTCTGCAACCTGTTTATTAAGCTGCCCTGGACAGTGTTGATATTCAGTATGTACCGTCTTGCCTCAATGATTTTCCTTATCACCCATGTTGCATTTGCAGGAATAGGGCTGGTACTCAGCTCTTCTGATCCCCTCTAAACCCATGTATAAAAGGGTAAACAACATATTATTTCGATAGTTTGAACTTTCAAATTTAATTAGAGAAAATTCCAACATTTTGCATAATTACTAAAAATTTTAATTTTGGATCAATCGAGATACATAATTAGCTCTCGATACATTCAATGAAGAGATATTTTTCTTTGTAAAGATACATAATTAGCTCTCGATATATTTTTGTTTTGATTTTGGGTCTGTTGAGATACATAATATATCCAACGAAGATACATATTTTCCTCTCTAAAAATACATAATTAGTTTGCGATACATTTTTTTCAATTTTGGGTATATCGAGATATATAATTAGATCCCGATACATTCAACGAAGATACATAATTAGTTGAAATTTTTGTAATTACTTTATAATAGTAGAAATTTGTGTAAATATAATAAGTTAAGATGTATGTTTATGGTATTAGTAAAAACTCGCAACTAGTCTCATTTACCTGAAATGTGTATTTGTTTAGGCAGTTTGATTTAGTTTGTTTTTTTTTTGCTAAACTCAAATCCAATCAAATTATATCGATTTGCAAAATTTTATAAACCAAAATCAAATCAAAAAAAAAAAAATCTACTTTTTTCTTCTATTTAATTTTATTTTTAATTTGGTTCTATTTTTCATGAACACATCAAGTCTCGAGCACCAAACTAAAAGAGCCTAACTAAGAAGACTTTGGGTTTCTCCTATAATCCTATTTATATTTATATTTATATTTATATTTATATTTATATTTATATTTATATTTATATTTATATTTATATTTATATTTATATTTATATTTATATTTATATTTATATTTATATTTATACTAGTTTAGTATATGTGTGTTGCACGTGTATCTCTATTTATTTAATAAAACTATATAGAGAAAGAATAAAATTTAGAAAGTAGCAATTGACGTTAAAATAAATATTATATATATATTTAAATTTAAATAATATAAATAAATATTGCATCTCAAATATGGTATTTTTTTAATGTAAAACTTTAAATAAAAATCATAATCTTAAAACTTTAAATCAAGTATTAAAAATAAACATAATATGTTTGCTTAGTTCTACACAGTTTTTGTTCAAATTGATATTTTTCTTATTTGAATTGTGAGTATATTTGTTGTCTTTAGTTTAAAAAAAAATAGCAAATAGTAACAGAATGAAAATTATAACCAAAATAATACAATAATCACGATGCGCGTGCGCGCACACACACATATATATAACAAGTAGTTCGTAAAAACATCAAATCTATAAATTTTTCATAATATCTGAATATTTAGCATTCAAGATTTACAAAATGTACTTATATATGTCGAGTATGCAACAACATCAGACACATGCCACCCTCAAACATTTTCTTACATAAAAATACTTCTCTAAGTGACCCAATTTTACATATCTTTCCGAGTAAATATTGAGTATTCAATATGATTAAAGAACCATCCATTTAGCTTCATTTTTTTGAGAATATTTTTGACAATAATACAATATGTCATATCTCTAGTTTATAAGCTGGAATAATCCTTCTTTCAATTCACCTTTCACAACCTATAATATTTCTGTCAATCCTTATCACCATCCAATGAAATTAATTAAAACGTAAAAAGATAGACATTATCATATAATACAGAGTGTATTTCAAGAACATAGTTAATCTATCGACATTATATTTCCAGATTGAGGGAGGGTGGGATTTAGAAGTAAGCCAAAGTTGGAAGCTTTTATTTGATGTGCATGAAGTGGATTACCAAATTTAATACAAACACATAGTATAATCAGGAATGAAGACAGATTATGCACTTTATCATAACATTTTGAGAAAAATAAATTTTCAGTGTGTCTCTTTTTTGCACCTATCAGGACAAGAAATTCAAAAAAAAAAGTTGAAGACAAATCAACTGTGAAGAAGAACATAGGGGAAAAAAATTAAAATAGCTTCCAATCTTAGGCAAAATCAATAGAAACAAAATAAAAATTTGCAGTGTAATCATGTTTTCTTAAATAAAATTTTTATATATTTGTGCTACAATCAATCCGATTAAGGTTCTATAGGGAAAAGTGGACTATATATTTTTTACTAACCAATGATTTTAATTTTTTTATCATTATTTAATAGTGAAGTTTGTGCTTCCGAATTTGGCAAGACCAACCTATATTTGCAAGAAACTTATAATTCATTCACACGGTTAAACAAAATAAAAGCAAAATATCACAGACTGAACAATGAAGCAACTGCTAGGATTGTTCCAAACTTGGATGTGGAGTCAACTTTTTATTGAATAAGGAAATATAAGACGTCGACAGTATATAGCCACATTCAACGGATCCTATGCAAAAAAAATTCAGTGATCTCATTGTAGACACCTAATTTCGTCCCTCCCCGATATCGTTTTTACCTATTGTTTACCCTATCCTACCGTGTACCCTCACCCGTGTGATAATCCCTCCACAAAATGACAAAAATAACAACCCCTAACTAATTTTGTTTTATCCCAATATTCTAACAACCCACCCAATAAAAAAACAACACCTAACCCTTATCCCATCCAACAAAAAAGAAACACCTCACACCCTACACCCTACCCCACGTAACCCCACCTACCTCACCACTACCCCACCCTCACCTCATATATATACACATACACATAAAAACAAAGGAGGGACCTGAGCATACAAAAGGAAAGGCACAATCAAAAACACAAAGAAAATGGCCGAAATCCCTCTCTCTTTTTCTTCTCTCTCTACACCTCTCCTCTCCTCTCCATCGGCATCCATGGCTGACGTCGACCAGCTCAGCACCGGCTAGCTTCTCTTCCCCTCTCCTTCGACCGCCACGCCATCAGCTAGCTCTCTCTCGGTCTACGGTCTCTCTCTCTGTCTTTATCCTCTCCGGTGAGACGCCATCGTCGCTTCAACCACAACGACGACGGCCAGCCCACCATCGCCATAGCCAGCTCCTCTCCCAGCCCCCGCTCCGACCAACGCCACCACGACGACGACCAGCCACGTCTCGCCGTCTCCGGTGAGAATCCAACCAGCAAACCAGCGTCGCTACCATTGCGAACTCACAGCCTTCCACTCGAGAAACCATCCAGCACGCCATCTCCCTCCACTTTAGCTTCCTCTACCGTCTCCACCGCCACCACTCCCAATCGGTCGACCATCGTCCTGCCGCCAAGCTCACCGGAGCTCCGGTACCGTGAGTTTTCCATTATTTTCCTTTCCTCTGAAATCCCAGTCCTGGTACTCGTTGGTTCGTTCGGATCAGTTCTGTCGGTTAGGATCGGTCTCGAGCGTATATTGAATATTTTCAGTTGCCTTACGAATTGGTTATTTGAATCGAATTTCGGGTTTCAATTTCTCAAATACCGAGCTGGACAGATTTGTCGTTGGAGCTTAAGTCGAGGTTGTCGGAGGCGAGTTTTCTTTATCTCGTCGAATAATATGGGTCAAAGAGCTGTTTAAGGTCCATCCATCAACTCTATATTCTTGTTATTGCCTAAAATGTGTTTAATTGTTGTGATTGTGTATGATATGATCGTAGTTGGTGAGTTTTATCGACGTTATGATGTCATGATTTTTGTGCTCACGGTGTGTTTTTTGATGATATATGAAATGAATTGGAGTAATTTTGGTATAATTGGTAAAAACGAAGCTAGCGGGGGTTTGGGAATTGAGAAATTGACAAAAGTTGAATGTAGATTAATGTTGGTTTGTTGTCTTTTTTTGCTCCACTCGGAACAAGTGAAATGTGATAGATTTATGCCATGTTGAAATGGATAGGCAATATAGGTTCGGGTAGGCAAGAATTTAAGATTGACGTTTTGGTTGAATGTTGGAATGTGCGGGTGAATGTTTCTTTCTAGTTTATCGTATTTAATTCAATTGTATAATTTGGCCGGGGGATGCCCCGAAGTATCTGTATATATTTATTCACCGGGGAATGCCCCGAGGTGTCATGTACCCAGAGGATGTTCGTGGTGAAGGCTCGAGGCGTCGGGTAGAGCATCAATTTAAGATTAGCGTAGGTTTACTTTCAGTCTCTTTTATTTCAGGTTGTAATAATTGGACTGGACTTTACATTTCGGATTGTCTTGTTTTGTCTGATTATTTTGCGTGTTTTTTGTGTGGTTTATATATTTCGTAATGCCAAAATAGTTGATACACTCTACCAAGCGACCGTGGTTGAACCACGAGATCGAGGGGTGCCTAACACCTTCCCCTCGGTCAACAGAATTCCTTAGCCGGAGTCTCTGTTCGCAAGCCAGTTTAAGAGTCAAATGGTTTCGAAAAGAATTTTTCAAAGGTGACTTGGCACACCGGATTATGCCAAGTGGCGACTCTGAATAAAAAATATAAATAATCCTTTTCCGAAACAAATTTTCATTTCTTGTCACTTAAATAATAAAACCCTTTCGACCTTTAAAACTAAATCCCTTTTTTCGGAGTACGTAAAAAGGGGTGTGACAGCTCTGGCGACTCTGCTGGGGAACTATTTCAGAATTCGAGCTTATTTTTTTTAGTCGTATCGGTTTTGTTTGGCATTACGAGGGTATAAGCATTGTTTGTGATTATTGTTTGTGTTATTGTTTTCACTTTTGTGCGTTTTCGTGCTCTTTGTTTATAGTATTTATCCTATGTGTTACCGCTTTATATCTGTCATCATGAGTCCGCCCCCCGGCCTTCTTTCTGCAACAAGTCTGTAGTACACGTGTTGTACACAACCTCTAGTTGAGTCACCCTTATTTTAGGGGGGGAGCCGTCGGTGTTATGGAGTAGGTGGAAAGCAAAGCAGCCACTATCGACCATACGCTCCCCCGAACAGCCTTGTTAGTGAACCACAACGTAGGTCAGCTTTTAGGTCATGTTTATGTGCATCATGCGGAGACCTAGCGGGACCCACATGGACCTTTGTAGGAGACTCACCTCTAAAGCATCCCTACGTGCTAATTGTTGCATCTTTAAGGGTAACGTGGTCATTTGAAGGACTGATTTGAAAAAAAAAATTATTTATTAGGAGTAAGGTGCGTAGGTAAAAAACAAAAAAAAATGAGAAAAAAAAAAAAGAAGAAAAAAAAAGTGAGTCGAAAAGAATGAATCAAAAGGAGTGTCGTAGTTTATTTCAGTAGTTCTTTATGGCTTTTGTTCTTCACGATCCAAAAAACTCAAAATAAAAAAAAATAAAAAAAGATTTTTGTTTGTCTTTTCTACTTATTTGTTAAAAGCAAAAATACCAAAAAAAAAATCCATAATTGATGGTGTCAGTCTTAGTTAAAGTGTCTAGTTGAAAATCCAAAAAGTTTTTATTCGTTTATTTTTTGTTGTGTCTTTTAAGTTAGGGACAATTTATTAGTTAATCGTTAATTGTCCAATCTGGACGAACTACGCACCCCTGATTCTCCTCTCTCGGGAGTGAGATACGTAGGCAACCTACTGTGGGTTCGGGGATCTTATTTGAAAAATCCAAAAATATTTCTTCACTCTCCATTTAGAGTAGGAGTTTCATATACGTCTTTAAAAGAAAACTACAAAAAGATTTTCCTTTAATAGGTTCAAGTTTCATTTTCACATGAAATTCAAAGATCGAAAATCCAAAAAGATTTTTTCTTTGGTAATCACAGGTTTCATTTTGTATAGAGATTTAAGGATTTTCATCAATTCTTTTGACACTTTGTTTCAAGAAAGAAAAAAGAGTTTAATTGGCCATTTTGGCAAAACTGCCCGAACTACGCAAGATCTGATTCATGTACAACATGATACGTAGGCAACCTACTTTTGGGTTCGATCTAATCATTTTGTTTCATTTTTTTTCATTATTTTAAGGAAAAACAAAAGCCATAAAGAATGATAAATAAAGGTAGATAACGTGAGAAAAAGAACAAAGATTGATACGAAGAAAAGAAGAGACAAAAAATAATAATAATAATAATAATAATAGGTGTAGATAAAAAAAAGTGTAGACAAAAATCAGGATGATGTTAAAATGACCTCGCTACCCTCAAAAGCTGGTAGAAATGAACATGAATTTAGGACAATTTTATCAATGTGATTCCCATGCTTGTTGTGTGCCCTAATCCTAACGGATGTCGTCTTTGATGAGCATGTTCTTTCAGATAATAGTGGTAGGTTTGCAGCACTCTGGCTAGTCACCCATACTTCACTAGATCCAAAGCAAAGCTCGTCATGGCTAGCAGGGAGATTGAAAATTCGCTCATTGACCCGGATCAGGATCACAGGGAAGAAATTTCTGAACACAATGATGAGGTAGTAAGGCTCAGGCAACAATTGATAGATTTACACCGGGCATGGGCAAGCGGAATGCCTCCTCCTCCGCTCCCTGAAGGTCTTGGGAATATCTCTAACTGCCCACCGCTCTCTCAAGCGCAATTCTCTGCTCCTACTGAGTCACCTGAGTATGCGCCAGGATTCACTCCGCAACATTATTATCCTGACAGTTCTGGTGTGCCCTTGGCAGCTCCCCAATCAAGACCCGCTGCTCAGCCAGCGCCACCGACCACACCGGTATTCGTGGCTCCGCCGCCACAAGAAACTCCCATATATGTTGTGCGTCCCGGAATGAGGCTTCCTAGGTCTGCCAGTGAGCCAATACTGAAGGTTCCAGATAATCAGTATTATGCCCCGGATCCTACCTTGCAAATGAATGAACCGTATGGGTACACTCAACCGCCTGCATTTTCATTTGATACGGAGAAACCTGTCGCAGCAGAGGAACAGGATATCATAGCCCGGAAATTGAAAAGTTTAGAACAAGCTATGAGGAATTTGCAAGGAATCGGAGATTATAGAAGTGTTTCCTATAAAGATCTATGTATATTCCCAGACATCAACCTGCCCCCCCCCCCCCCCCCGATTTTAAGATGCCTAAGTTCGAGAAGTATGCAGGACACGGTGATCCCGTTGCACACTTGAGACGTTATTGCAACCAGTTGAGGGCTGCAGGAGGAAAGGAAGAACTGCTCATGGCCATCTTTGGCAAGAGTCTTTCAGATCTGGCCTCAGAATGGTTCATCGATCGAGATATCGATAAATGGAACAGCAGGGATGATTTGGCTTTTGAATTTGTTCAGCATTTTCAGTACAACATCGACTTGATTTCGGATGAAAAATCCTTGGTCAACATGAAGAAAAAGAGCACTGAAGATTTTAAGGAATACGCGATAAGGTGGCGTGAACAGGCCGCTAGGGTAAAGCCTCCAATGAAAGAAAGTAAGTTGGTAGAAGTTTTCATTCAGGTGCAGGATGAGACCTGTTTTCAGCATTTACTTCCGGCAATGGGAAAATCTTTTATGGAAGTCCTCAAGATGGGGGAGATGATAGAGGACAGAATTAAGACCGGTCGAATAGTGAGTTTTGCCGCATTAAAATCCACCACACAAGCGATTCAAGGTGGATCTGGCACATTTGGAGGTAAAAAGAAGAAAGAGGACGTGGCGACTATTGTAGCTGAAACCCATTCCTATCCCAAGAGACCACCTCGCCCCTATCCCCAATCCCAAGCCCAAGTCTACGCCCAAGCTCCATATATTCCTCCCCACCATTACTACCCTCCACAAAACCCTTTATATTCCATTCCACCACCCCCGTACCCAGTATATAGCGCGCAGCCATATGCCCAAACCTCTTCTTACCCGCAGTGGTGCGCGCAAGCTCCACAAAATCGCCCATTCGCTCCACCAAATTACCAAAACCCTTCCAGACCCAGTTTTTAACCTAGGCCCGAGTATAGGAAAGAGAAGGCGGTCAAAAATCAATTCACACCTCTTGGGGAGTCATATGTTAGTTTGTTTGATAGGTTGAGAAAGTTGAAGGTTTTAAGCCCAATTCAAGGAAGGCTTTCAAATCCACCGCCGAGGAATCTCGATTATTCTTTAAGGTGTGCGTACTGTTCTGATATGCCCTACCATGATATCGAGAAATGCTGGCATTTAAAGAGAGCTGTCCAAGATTCAATTGACACAAATCAGATGCTGGTCCAGGCCCCAGAAGGCCCAAACATTAACCAGAATCCATTGTCAACCCATGCTGAAGCAAATATATTAGAATTGATATATGACGGGAAGGAGTCTTTGAGTGGTTATAAGCCTATTTTCAAGATACAGACCATTGAGGAGAAATCGGTGAATGTAGCGGAGTCTTTGAAAGTAATGTCATTGAGCCAGGAAGGAATGAGAGAAGATAAATCCCAAGAAAGCATAAAGAAACCTCTGATCACAGTACAGGGCGCCAGAAGGTATGTTGATTCAAGTCAGGATAAACCTAAGTTGACAGTGGTGGGAGCTCTGAGTCAGCCTATCTTGACGGTGAAAGGAGCACTGGCAGCGCCTATTGTCCTCAAACCGGTGACCCAACCTCTGATATTTGATACGAAAAGGATTCCCTGGAATTATGGGTGGACCATGATGACCTATCATGGGAAAGAAGTAGTGGAAGATGTAGATGAGGTAGAGGGTTTGACTAGGTCAGGAAGATGTTTCATGCCTGAAAGCTTAAGAAAGTCCAAGCCAACGGAGAGTGGGACGTCATTTATCAAAAAGCCTATCACCGAATAAGAAGCCGAAGAATTTTTGAAAAAGATGAAATTGCCAGAGTATTCAATATTAGACCAGCTGAAGAAAACCCCTGCTCAAATTTCCCTTTTATCTTTGTTGTTGCACTCCAAGGAGCATCGTGATGTTTTACTGAAGGTATTAAATGAAGCATATGTTCCAAGGGAGATTACAATCAACCAGCTTGAGAAAATGGTTGGAAAAATCTTTGAGGTCAATCGGATCAGCTTTTCTGACGATGAATTGCCTGTTGAAGGTACAGGGCATAACCGGGGCCTTTACATTGCAGTGAAGTGTGAAGATTTCTATGTCACTCATGTTATGATTGATGGAGGTTCAGGTGCAAATATTTGCCCTATTTCTACTTTGCAAAAGCTGAATATTAGTGCTGAGAGGATCAGGCCCAACAATGTATGTGTCAGGGCTTTCGATGGTGCAAAATCAAATTCTATTGGTGAAATAGAACTAGTGTTGACCATAGGGCCTGTTGAGTTCGCCATAGAGTTTCAAGTATTGAATGTAGACTCCTCTTACAATCTGTTGTTGGGAAGGCCGTGGATCCACAAGGCCAAGGCGGTTGCATCTACACTGCACCAAATGATTAAGTTTGAGCATGACAGGCAAGAAGTAGTTATTCATGGTGAAGGAGATTTGTCAGCCTACGAAGATTCTCTCTTATCTCTTATTGAAGCAAATAACGTAGAGGAGACATTCGTCTATCAGAGTTTTGATACAGTGCCAGTGAATCGTATCCTTGAATGGCAGGCTATACCGGGACCGCAATTATCTTCTGCTTCTATCATGATGGTGAGTGAACTTTGGAAATACAGATTTGAGCCAGGAAAGGGTTTGGGAGCGTCTCTGCATGGTATAGTTCATCCCATATGTTCGAGTGAGAACGTGGGCACGTTTGGTCTGGGATTTGAGCCTACAGCTGAAAATCTGAAGAAAGCCAAGGGAAGGAAAAAGGAAATATGGTCACTCCCTCGCCCAATGCCACTACTCAGTGAATCATTTGTTAAGAGCGGTGTCACGAAGCATGTGGAATTTGAGGTTGAATTGGTTGATGACTTCCAGAACCTTTGTATTGAAGTTGATATGGTCGAAGCAGGAGAAGGTGCCAGTATGGAAGACATGCAATTCATAGGTCCAGCTGTCCGGCTCAATAATTGGGAAGTCACTTTTCTCCCCGTCAGGAGGGAGTTTTGGTAGTTTATTTTATTTTTCTTTCTGTTTATCCGAGTTACTTCAGGGTTGTAATTCGGATTTTAGTTTGTTTATGTTATATTGGCATCTGTGTTTAAACCCTTCTATCTTTTTATTTAATGAAATGTAATGTCCCTTTTGTTTTGTGTCTAATATATTTTGTTTTTCTTTTCTTACACAGTTCTCTTTATGATGATTCTAATGACATGACATGCATGCGGAATTTTCAGCCTGATCTTAAAATCCAAACTAATCAAGATGTAATGAAGCAGGATAGAGAATATGATGAAGAAGAAGCACTAGAAGAAATAAGCAAAGAGTTGGAACAGTTTGAAGACAAACCGAATCCTAATTTGAATGAAACTGAGCCAATAAATCTAGGGGATCAAGAAGATGTTAGGGAAACTAAAGTCAGTGTACATGCTTTGCCACAGCTAAAAGAGGGAATGATTCAAGCATTAATTGGTTATAAGGATGTTTTTGCATGGTCTTATGATGATATGCCCAGTTTAAGCACTGAATTAGTGGCTCACAAGTTGCCAACTAATCCCGCGTTCCCCCTGTCAAACAGAAGTTGAGAAAGTTTAAAACCGATGTAAGTATTAAAATCAAAGAGGAAATCATGAAACAACTTGAAGCCAAAGTAATTCGAGTGTCTCGTTATCCCATGTGGTTATCCAATGTTGTTCCCGTACCAAAGAAAGATGGTAAAATTCGAGTGTGTGTTGATTACCGTGATTTGAATAGAGCAAGTCCGAAAGATGATTTTCCACTGCCCAACATCCACATTTTGTTAGACAACTGTGCTAAACATGAGGTTGCCTCTTTTGTGGATTGCTATGCCGGATATCACCAAATCATTATGGATGATGACGACGCGGAGAAGACATCTTTTATCACACCATGGGGAACTTATTGTTATCGAGTGATGTCGTTCGGTTTGAAGAATGCTGGAGCAACATACATGAGAGCCATGACCACTATGTTTCATGATATGATGCATAAGGAGATTGAGGTCTACGTGGATGATGTGATTATTAAGTCAAAAAGTCAGGCAGACCATGTTAAAGATTTAAGAAAGTTCTTTGAAAGGCTTCGCAGGTATAATCTCAAACTCAACCCGGCAAAATGTTTATTTGGAGTTCCGTCTGGAAAGTTGTTGGGGTTTGTGGTCATCCGTCGGGGAATTGAATTGGATCCCTCGAAAATCAAAGCCATTCAGGATTTGCCCCCGCCCAAGAATAGGACGGAGGTGATGAGTTTGCTTGGTAGACTGAACTACATTAGCAGGTTTTTTGCTCAACTCACAACCACTTGTGAGCCCATATTCAAGTTGCTGAAAAAGAGTGTTGCGGTAAAATGGACTGAAGAATGTCAGGAAGTGTTTGATCGAATCAAGAGATATTTGTCAAATCCGCCCGTGTTGGTACCCCCGAAGCCTGGTAGGCCTTTGATCTTATATTTATCAGTCATGGACAATTCTTTCGGTTGTGTCCTGGGTCAACATGATGTCACAGGCAAAAAGGAGCAGGCTATTTATTATCTTAGCAAGAAGTTCACCGTATATGAGGCCAGGTATACTCTTCTTGAAAGGAAGTGTTGTGCCCTAACTTGGATAGCACAGAAGTTGAAAC
This sequence comes from Capsicum pubescens, assembly GCA_030864215.1. Classification (NCBI taxonomy): domain Eukaryota; kingdom Viridiplantae; phylum Streptophyta; class Magnoliopsida; order Solanales; family Solanaceae; genus Capsicum; species Capsicum pubescens. The sequence goes on from CM061548.1 coordinate 31,781,855, forward strand.
ACTATCTCTCATCCTATACTACTTATCTCATCTCCCGCCTAGATCCTTTGAAGTATATCTTTTAGAAGCCTATGCCGACAGGTCGATTGGCGAAGTGGAAAATATTGCTTACCGAGTTCGACATTGTATATGTGACTCGAACCGCCATGAAAGCCCAAGCCTTGGCAGATCATCTTGCTGAGAATCCCATCGATGAAGAGTACGAGCCATTGAAGACATATTTTCCTGACGAAGAAGTGTCATGTGTCGATGAAGTCGTTATATATGTTGATCCAAGTTAGAAGTTGTTCTTTGATGGAGTTGTTAATATGAAAGGAGTCAGAATAGGTGTGGTTCTTATCTTTGAATCGGGACAACATTTCTCGGTAACAGTACAACTTCGATTCTACTGTACTAACAATATGGCAGAGTATGAAGCCTACATTCTTGGTTTGAGGTTAGCTGTTGATATGGTAGTCCAAGAATTATTGGTGTTGGGAGATTCGTATTTGCTCGTCCATCAAATTCAAGGCGATTGGAGACTCGAGATTTAAAGCTCATCCCGTATCGACAATGCTTGCAGGAGCTATGTCAACAGTTTGTGTTAGTAAAATTTAGGCATATTCCAAGGATTCATAATGAAATTACTGATGCTTTAGCCACTCTGTCTTCAATGCTCCAATATCCTGACAAAGCCTACATCGATCCAGTGCATATACAGAGTCGTGATCAGCATGCTTACTGTAATGCGGTTGAAGAAGAGCTCGATGGAGAACCTTGGTTCTTGGATATCAAGCGGTACATTCAGTCAGGAGAATACCCAGCATATGTCACCAACGATCAAAAGAGGACTATTAGGCGTTTGGCTAGTGGATTTTTCTTAAGTGGGGGAGTCTTGTATAAGAGAACCCCAGATCTGGGACTTTTAAGGTGTGTAGATGCAAAAGAAGCCTCGGCAATCATGGTTGAAATACACTCTGGAGTATGTGGGTCGCATATGAACGGTCATGTCTTGTCAAAGAAGATTCTTCGAGCAGGTTATTACTGGCTTACTATGGAAAGGGATTCTATTCAATTTGTTTGGAAGTGTCATCAATGTCAGGTACACGGTGATCTGATACGTTCTCCTCCTGTTGAGTTGCATGCAATGGTCGCTCCATGGCCGTTCGTGGCTTGGGGAATGGATGTGATTGGACTGATTGAGACGAAGGCATCAAATGGGCATAGATTCATTTTAGTAGCCATTGACTACTTCACAAAGTGGGTAAAAGCAGTAACTTTCAAGTCAGTGACAAAGATGGTTGTGGTAGATTTTGTTCATGCCAATATCATTTGTAGATTTGGAATTCCTAAGATGATCATTACAGACAATGTTGCCAATCTCAATAGTCATTTGATGCAAGAAGTATGTCAACAGTTTAAGATCGCACATCGAAATTCTACTCCATATCGTCCAAAGGCCAATGGCGCTGTAGAATCCGCCAATAAGAATATAAAAAAGATACTACAAAAAATGGTACAAGGGTCTAGACAGTGGCATGAAAAGTTGTCGTTTGCATTGCTAGGTTATCGCACCACTGTTCGCACTTCAACAGGGGAAACTCCATATTTATTAGTGTATGGGACAGAACCAGTCATCCCTGCAGAAGTTGAAATTCCCTCTCTTCGAGTCATTGTAGAAGCAGAGATTGATGATGACGAATGGGTAAAAACCCGACTAGAGCATTTGAGTTTGATTGAGGAAAAAAAGCTAGCGTCTGTGTGTCATGGCCAGTTGTATCAGAGGAGGATGTCTTGAGCGTATAACAAAAAGGTCCATCCCAGGAAATTTGAAGTTGGTCAGTTGGTATTGAGACGTATCCTTCCTCACCAGGTTGAAGCGAAAGGCAAGTTCTCCCCTAACTGGCAAGGTCCCTTCGTTGTGAAGAAAGTGTTGCCCAATGGAGCCTTATATTTGACAAATATTGGAGGCAAAATGGCAGAAATGGCTATCAATGCTGATGCGGTCAAAAGATACTATGTATGATATTTGATCATTTGTTGAGTTTATTGCATGTTTAGTACTTGCATTTTTCAAGATTGATATGATGAAGGCATTTTATTCTTCTATCCAAACATTGTGTCGTCCTTTGTTTACCCATTTGAGCTTCGTTTATTTTTCTTTCATATTCCTCTTTTGGAATCAAAATAGAGTCAAAGATAAATGTCAAGAAAATAAGAATAAAAGAAAGAGTTTGAAAATAAAATAAAAAAAATCAAAACAAAGAGCAAGCTGATGGAACTACGTGCGACCTGATTCTCCTCTCTCGGGAGTGAGATACGTAGGCTGCCCTATTTCGGGCTCGGTCCAACCAAATAAAGATCTAAGATTCACCCAGTCAACAAAAACTGGGGCATGAGTTAACATGTTGTTTGAGTCGATTCCAAAAGTTGTAAGTCCCACCCCCACTTCAAGTGTCGTTTGAACCCCTTGACATCCTTTTCTAACCTTATCCAAAAGCCAAGTTACAACCAAAGAAAGTCCTTCAGATCAATTTTTGATAATGTTAAGGCTAAGCATGCAATGGATATGATGATACATTATGAGGTACCACTTGTCTCCCTCAGCATAAGAAATCAGGAAAGAAATACTAAAATGAGAGAGTCTTATCGGTGAAAACCCTTACAGGCACCATAAGGCGATGGTGAGTTGAGAGAAATACAAAAATGAGAGAGTCTTATTGGTGAAAACCCTTGCAGGCACCATAAGGCGATGGTGAGTGGAGAGAAATAAAAATGAGAGAGTCTTATTGGTGAAAACCCTCACGGGAACTGTAAGGCGATGGAGAGTTCAAGAGAAAAGTGAAAAGTGAAAAGAAAAAGATTTGTTAGCGAAAGTCATTTAAGATGTCGACAATCGAATGTGAGGAATGAGTCCAATGGATTTGAAGAAGCGGCTCAGCGGCAGAGGCACGAACTCAACAACAAATGGGGAGTTTGGATAGGGAGATCAGGCAGCTTAATCCAAAATGCATGTCATACTCATTGGAGTTGTTTGTCGTATTCAGATAAGTTTTCTTTTTGAATCTGGGAATTGCCCTTTTCTTTCATTTACATATTCATGCTTTTTGTCTTTTCTTATATCATTTATCAAAACAAAAGTCACCATCATTTCTTTATATTTTAAGTCAAGTCTATGTCAACATAAGCGAGAAAGGATTTCAAAATTTACTACCAGTCTTTCCAATTATATGAGGAAAAGCCAAGGAACAGCACAAGAAAGAAATATGATCGTAATTCAACACGAAGAAAAAGAAGTTTATCAACCGACAGGCTATTGGATTCGTGGAAGCATTCAGACTTGGGAAAAGAGTGCACCTCAGAGGCATGGTAAAATGGAAACCCATTGTTCGAGTCAGAACTCATTTCCCTCAATCTGGATCCGGGGCAATGATGTGGCAAGACAGGGCAAGTGTCAGCAATTTGGAACAAAGATGAAAGGAACGAGTGCTGGGGCAGATACCTGAGAAGCCAAGAGTTGCAAGCCACCATTAAGTTTTTAACTAACAAATTTTCTTTGTTGAAATAGGGGCAAATTCGCTTCACTTAATTCAGCTACCATTGGAAATGCACAACCGTGGGATTTTACTTTATTTTCAGGACCCTCCTGAAAAATGGGATTTTACTTTCTGTTCAGGACCCTCCTAAAAAATGAGATTTTACTTTTTGTTCAGGACCCTCCTAAAAAATGGGATTTTACTTTATGTTCAGGACCCTCCTGAAAAATGGGACTTTACTTTCTGTTCAGGACCCTCCTAAAAAATGGGACTTTATTTTCTATTCAGGACCCTCCTGAAAAATGGGACTTTACTTTCTGTTCAGGACCCTCCTAAAAAATGGGACTTTATTTTCTATTCAGGACCCTCCTGAAAATGGGATTTTACTTTATGTTCAGGACCCTCCTGAAAAATGGGATTTTACTTTCTGTTCAGGACCCTCCTGAAAAATGAGATTTTACTTTCTATTCAGGACCCTCCTGAAAAATGAGATTTTACCTTATGCTCAGGAACCTCCTGAAAAATGGGATTTTACTTTCTGTTCAGGACCCTCCTGAAAAATGGGAATTTACTTTCAGTTCAGGACCCTCCTGAAAAATAGGATTTTACTTTATGTTCAGGACCCTCCTGAAAAATGGGATTTTATTTTATGTTCAGGACCCTCCTGAAAAATGGGATTTTACTTTTGTTCAGGACCCTCCTGAAAAAATGGGACTTTACTTTATGTTCAGGACCCTCCTGAAAAATGAGATTTTATTTTATGTTCAGGACCCTCCTGAATAATGGGATTTTACTTTTGTTAGGGACCTTTCTGAAAAATGGAAATTTACTTTATGTTCAGGACCCTCCTGGAAAATGGGACAACACTTTCAAAATGAAATACTACTTTATTATAATTCTTGTTTGGAATAATTTTCGTTCTAGTTTTAATTTTGGGTTTCAGGAGCCCGCCTGAAGAACAGGGTGATGAAATAGCAAGTCAGGAGCCCGCCTGAAGAACAGGGTGATGAAATAGCAAGTCCGGAGCCCGCCGGGAGAACAGAGAGAAGAAAATGAAAAGTCAAGCAACAAAGTGATGAAATAGCAAGTCAGGAGCCTGCCTGGAGAATAGGGTGAAGAAACGAAAGAGTCAAGCAACAAAGTGAAGCAATTGAAAGCCAAGCAACAAGTTGAAAGAAATTGCAAGTCAGGAGCCCGCCTGAAGAATAGGGAGATGAAAGTCGAGTCAAGAACCAACAGAAGCTGTATAGATAGGATTTTTGTAATTTCATTTATGTTTTAACTTGTAATTTTCATTTTGATGTAATAACAGAGCCGCGGACCGGAACCTCGACGGAACCTCACTCGACTCTCCAACTCGGTATAGTCCACCTCTTCCAATTCTTTGAAATACCGGTGACATGATTCTCTCGTAATTTGGGTAGGAAGGATGTCTTATGTCAAGACCCGGTTGTCCTTCTTCCTTCTGTTTCTTTCTTTGAATAATGGTCGGGTCAAAATTTAGTCTCGTTGTCTACTTCTTTGCCTGAAAACACTTCGTGTTCACATTCAAAGGGGGCATGATGTAGACACCTAATTTCGTCCCTCCCCGATATCGTTTTTACCTATTGTTTACCCTATCCTACCGTGTATCCTCACCCGTGTGATAATCCCTCCACAAAATGACAAAAATAACAACCCCTAACTAATTTTGTTTTATCCTAATATTCTAACAACCCACCCAATAAAAAAACAACACCTAACCTTATCCCATCCAACCAAAAAGAAACACCTCACACCCTACCCCCTACCCCACATAACCCCACATACCTCACCACTACCCCACCCTCACCTCATATATACACACATACACATAAAAATAAAAGGGGGACCTGAGCATACAAAAGGAAAGGCACGATTAAAAAACCAAAGAAAAGGGCCGAAATCCCTCTCTTTTTTTCTTTTCTCTCTACACATCTCCTCTCCTCTCCATCGGCATCCATGGTTGACGCCGGCCAGCTCAGCACCGGCTAGCTTCTTTTCCCCTCTCCTTCGACCGCCACGCCATCAGCTAGCTCTCTCTCAGTCTACGATCTCTCTCTCTACCTCTATCCTCTTCGGCGAGACGTCGTCGTCGCTTCAACCACAACGACGACGGCCAGCCCACCATCGCCATAGCCAGCTCCTCTCCCAGCCCCCGCTCCGACCAACACCACCACGACGAAGACCATCTACGTCTTGCCGTCTCCGGCGAGAATCCAACCAGCAAACCAGCATCGCTACCATTGCGAACTCACAGCCTTCCACCCGAGAAACCAGCCAGCACGCCATCTCCCTCCGCTTTAGCTTCCTCTACCGTCTCCACCGCCACCACTCCCAATCGGTCGACCGTCGTCCTGCCGCCAAGCTCACCGGAGCTCCGGTACCGTGAGTTTTCCATTATTTTCCTTTTCTCTGAAATCCCAGTCCTGGTACTCGTTGGTTCGTTCGGATCAGTTCTGTCGGTTAGGATCGGTCTCGGGCGTATATTGAATATTTTCAGTTGCTTTACGAATTGGTTATTTGAATCGAATTTCGGGTTTCAATTTCTCAAATACCGAGCTGGACAGATTTGTCGTTGGAGCTTAAGTCGAGGTTGTCGGAGGCGGGTTTTCTTTATCTCGTCGAATAATATGGGTCAAAGAGTTGTTTAAGGTCCATCCCTCAACTCTATATTCTTGTTATTGCCTAAAATGTGTTTAATTGTGTGTGATGTGATCGGAGTTGGTGAGTTTTATCGACGTTATGATGTCATGATTTTTGTGCTCACGGTGTTTTTTTTGATGATATATGAAACAAATTGGAGTAATTTTGGTATAATTGGTAAAAACGAAGCTAGCAGGGGTTTGGAAATTGAGAAATTGATAAAAGTTGAACGTAGATAAATGTTGGTTTGTTGTCTTTTTTTTCTCCATTCGGTACAAGAGAAATGTGATAGATTTATGCCATGTTGAAATGGATAGGCAATATAGGTTCGGGTAGGCAAGAATTTAAGATTGACGTTTTGGTTGAATGTTGGAATGTGCGGGTGAATGTTTCTTTCTAGTTTATCGTATTTAATTCAATTGTATAATTTGGTCGGGGGATGCCCCGAAGTATCTGTATATATTTATTCACCGGGGAATTCCCCGAGGTGTCATGTACCCAGAGGATGTTCGTGGTGAAGGCTCGAGGCGTCGGGTAGAGCATCAGTTTAGGATTAGCGTAGGTTTATTTTCAGTCTCTTTTATTTTGGGTTGTAATAATTGGACTGGACTTTACATTTTGGATTGTCTTGTTTTGTCTGATTATTTTGCGTGCTTGTGTGGTTTATACATTTCGTAATGCCAAAATAGTTGATACACTCTATCAAGCGACCGTGGTTTAACCACGGGATCGAGGGGTGCCTAACACCTTCCCCTCGGTCAACAGAATTCCTTAGCTGGAGTCTCTGTTCGCAAGCCAGTTTAAGAGTCAAATGGTTTCGAAAAGAATTTTCCAAAGGTGACTTGGCACACCGGACTATGCCAAGTGGCGACTCTGAATAAAAAATATAAATAATCCTTTTTCGAAACAAATTTTTATTTCTTGTCACTTAAATAATAAAATCCTTTCGACCTTTAAAACTAAATCCCTTTTTTTGGAGTACGTAAAAAGGGGTGTGACACTCATTATGAATAATATTGTATGTTAAATAATGAAAAATTTTATTTATCGTAGATGGGTAAACTAATAGGTGAACATGATGAAAACTTTTTTCTCTCGATAGAGCTACATAGTTTTAACCATGTGAGATACTTAAATAGTAATATATAGTTAAAGTCTTACCTCAAGTTTTAGCCTTCTTTTCGCTGTAGTATCACGGAATTAAGAAACTTTCACCATGCCTTCATCAATAAATACCTGAAAGTTGAGAGATAACACAAGGAGAATGCAAAGCTAACTTTACTGCTAGCCAAAAGTTGCACCAATGAATTTGCCTAAAGAATATTTTATTCATAAATATAGTGGAATAGATGGAAGCTATATACACTATCATGTTTTCTCGAACCTTAAATTATACCAATTTAAAGAAAAGAGTCAAAGTAAGATAATTTGAGTTCATGCGAATATATTATAACTTATTTCTGAGATAACTAAGAATATATTTTAATTACATTATCATAAATATCTTCTCCCCTTTATTCTTGATACCTAATCTCTTCAAAATAGTTTGAGATGCTTATTTAACACGTTAAGAGTGTTCTGAAAACCTCAATCATTTCTTTAAAAGTTTAGCAACAAAAACTAAGCAACCAATCACAACTTGAGCATCGTCGATGCAAACAAAACATACATCAATGGCCCGTCACTTTCTTAACATGCTAACACAAATTAATCAAGTAAAGACAGTGTTATATCAAAATACAAAGCACTAAAATGAATCATATATATTTTTTTCAAAACCTAATTAGTATTGTAGTTGGGAGAGTACTTACTCTTTTATCATTCTGAGATCTATTTCAATTCCTCCTAGCTATCCATATGGAAGTTAGTTTGAGCCAGCTATCGGAATATTGACAAAATGAGGTGTTCATAATAACTCAGCTGAATTTCTTGTTATAGTTGTTAAGTGTATCTGAAAAATGCTAATTGTGAAACTCTATTTTAATTTGTTACTAACTTATCCGAGCAATTAGTCTCAAAAAAGCGTTCACCCAAGTAGAATTTAGTGGTTAATTAGTCTTTAGAATCTAACTAATCTGGCACAAGACTACTGCAATATAAGTTTAATAGCATACTATTATATACATTTTCACAATACTTACAACATGCACAAGTGTGATGTCTAGTTAAACTTCATGCAAGTATTGTTCTACCAGTAGTAATAATATACCAGCAAAGCTTATAGTTGTAGGAGTTTTTAGTTACACATGATCAAATTTTAATTTTCACCGGTTGGAGGGTAGAACCTGACAAAAACATGCAAATATCAGTCATATAAAACTTCAAAACGAATTGTTACATCTCAGCTAAAACAGATTCAACTAATTAATATTGTATTCATCAAATCAACAATATAAAAATGTGTAGATTTAAAAAAAAATATGAAAATTGAATCAAAATTTAGGACAAAATTGATGAAGAAGATGTAAAGACAAAGCTGAGGCAAAAAAAATGCTGCAAAAGTGATCACCGATCATGAAGAGGAATATAAAATTATAAGGACTTGTTATAGAAATTGAGGATCAATAAATCAAAAAGAACACTAATTAGTATTTTAGCAAGGTGTTATATATTCATATAGTTTAGATGTGTTCTTTTCCCATAAAATTTTTCTTAAAGCTTAACATTTTTAAAAAATAAAAATACGACACTTTTTTCAACCCAACAAGATATAGGTTAGAGGAAGTATTTGATAAGTTTAAGACAACAATATTTAAAAGACTATATACATTTTTAATTTAAAACCACAAGATTCAAAATCTCTTTATATTTTAAACTTAATCAAATTAATAGACACTAAAGTTGAGACATAGCAAGCAACAAAATATCATCTTGCATTCGTCAACCCTAAGCGTTGTTGCAATTTTTTGCCTCTCATAATTTTTGACCCTACACTTGAATCCTCAATCATCACCTTGTATAAAATACTTGCTTCCACAATAACAACTTCATATGCCTCCCTCTTTATTTGTGAATATTCATAGCTACTCAAGTGTTGCAAATAACGTCTCAAACATTTTTTCTAACTTCGTGCAGCCTAGAGGGATAAAATCTATCTTGAAGTGAAAGAATTTACTCTCAAATTTATTAATAAAAAAATTATAGATTAAAAAGAGACCACTCACCGATTTAAGGTAATCGATGCATTCTTGTTGAAGTTCTGATTTAAGTCATCTCTCAACGATTTATTTCTCTATCATAAAAATTTATGGTTGACAAAAATAATGCAAGTTCACGTGCTTTTTCGTCTTTGGACAGACCTTTACCAACACAACAACGTATGATGAAGAAGAATCCAAAATTATAACAATTTACATTCATAAATCAATAAGGACACTAATTAGTAATTTATCAGAATTTCCATATATTTATATATTTTAGTGGTTCTTTTCCCAAAAAAAATCCAAAAATAACTTTCTCACTTTAGACAAAACCCACGTAAAAAAAAACTTTCAATCATTTAGCTTTTTAATTTATAATTTTGGTACACTAATTAGTAATTTATCAGAATTTTTCATATATTGGAGTATATTTTAGTGGTTCTTTTCCCAAAAAAAATCCAAAAATAACTTTTCCACTTTAGACAAATCCCACGAAAAAACAAAACTTCCAATCATTTATCTTTTTAATTTATAATTTTGATATAATAATTGGTGGGAAAAGACGATTTTATCTAAACAAAAAACTTTTAATGAAGGGTAAAAAGTTCGATTCACTTTTCAAAGGGTTTTCACACTTTTAATATACTATAGATATAGATATAGATATAGATATAGATATAGATATAGATATAGATATAGATATAGATATAGATATAGATATAGATATAGATATAGATATAGATATAGGTAGCCAACATTGGTACTATTAATTAAATTATTTTCTTACTGTGAGTGTTGGCAAGTTAATACAACTTCTTTAACAAGGATGGAGCTGTTTAACTGAATAACTTTGACTTAAAGCAACATTTAGTTAAACATAAAGTTAAAAAAAAAGGAAATTGTCTTAATTATTAAAGTTGTGTTTTGTAGGTCCAAGTCCACTTATGATTACTTTTAATTAATCAATGTCCATAAATTTGGGTTTCATCAAATAGCCTTCCTTGTTAAAGGAATCAATTACTCTTCCAGAATTAACCTAAATCATTTTATTGGTGACCACTTTTACCAAACTGAGTTAACTAGTGATAATATTTGTGCAAATGATATGCTAGAAAGTATAAAGAAGCTTTTTAAAAGTAAACAAAAATTGCCTAAGGTCATCCCTTCAATCAAACTTATAACTATAAGTAGTATACATCGACAAATTAATTGCATTAGTTTCTGATGATACAAGTAAGCACAAGAATATTCTATAAAAAAAAATCACCACATATATGACATATATGAATTAGTCAAGATGGATCTATCTTACTTTTCTAAACAAGAACAGAGTCATATCTCATTATCCAAAGTAATACGTCGTATAGACAAAAAGTCACAAATAAATGTAGACACGTGATTTTTGATCCCCCCTAAATTTTAACTTGTTTATCGGTACTAAATATTTATATTTATATTTAGTCATATATTATTTTGACTATTATTTTATTTTAATATAATATAAATAATTAAATGAATTTAATTTTAGGATATTATTCTGTTTTAAAAAAAAAAGAAAAAAAAAATAGTTTTGTACTATCTTAATTATATAATTTATTTTTGACTATTTTTAGATTGTTATTGTATTATTTTTTTTTTAAAATAAAAAATCAATTAATTATTATTATTATTATTATTATTATTATTATTATTTTATTTGTTACTATTATCTATTTATTTATTTATTTATTAATTATTTTTCGTTATTAAAAAAAAAAAAAAAAATCTTAAAACCTACCCTACCCCCCCCCCCACATTCCCCATTTCCCTCACCTCACCTTCCCTCGTTCCCCACTATTCCCACACATGCATACACATGTCAATTACCCACAACACACTACTATATATCTATACAAGCACAACAAACAAAAAGAGGGAGGAAGAGAAAACACTTAGAAAGGAGGAGAAACAAAAAGGGGAGAACACTTAAGGAAAAGAACGGACAGAAGGGAGAAACAAGGAAAATCAGTAGAAGAAAAATATTTTAAAAAGGTACGGATAAGAGAAAAAATAGAGAGTGAAAAAACAGAGAAAATCATTCCTTAATTTGAGAAAAAGGAAATAAGGGGAAAAGGTATAAAGTGAAAGGAAAACCAAAGAGAGGGGAAAAGAGTCCGAGATTTTTATTGAGTTTTCGGTGACGACTTTCTTCTTTGTATATTCAATTTAGTTCTTCATACAGGTTCTCATCCAACTCTGTATTATATTGCATAAGTTTTCGTGTGAATCAAAGTATGAACAATGTTGTTTATGTTATTTCGTGTATTATATAGTAAGTATGGTTGATTATTTACATGAGATTTATAGTGAATTTGAATACTTAGTAGTTTGAGAATTTACATGCATGTGTGCATGTTTTAATTTTATCAAGTTGGTATTTTTTTATTTATTTTTAATCTTTCATAGTATATAATAAAGAGAGAGACACATGTACACATAAACTAAGGAAAATAAAGGATGAGTAAGCAATGAATAAAAAAAAAAAAAAAAATAGAGACACAAAATCAGTAAGGGAAAAGACGCACAGAAACATATAAAGTAGACACCAAGCATTTTTTTATATATATAAACATAATACATGTAAAGGGATAGAAATAAAAAAGAGAGTTTTTTTTATGTAATGCTTACACTCCGATTCTCCAAGAAACTTTCAGAATATAAGTTGCAAAAATGTTTTTTCGTTCCATCTAGTTTTTCTATTTATTTTCTTATGATTTTGGACTTATAGAATATTTAGTTAATTTGGTTGTTCTATTTTATGTACTTAAATTCAAGGTTGGTGAAAAAAAAAATATTTAAGTATAGTAGAATCCTAATTTTAATTTTAAATACTTGAGCTTATGAGAAAATAAATAATCTTTAGTTTATATTTACACATTAAAAATGAGAATTAAATATTTCAGAGATGAAAGAATTATCTTTTAACGCTAGATAAGTTTTAGGCACGTTAATATATTTGTCTCTATTAAGAATGTGGCATACGCATCTTTATGAGACGTTTAAAATTTCAAGGATGCAATAATGCACCTTGACAAATATTTTTCAAAAACTTAATTTCACCGATTTAATACGAGTTATAGATAGCTATTAGACATTAATAAAATGAGCGAATTTAGGCCTTAACACGATTTATTTAAATAGTTTAAGTCAAGATAAGTTAATAAAAGCGACCGTGCTAGAACCACGGGACTCGAGGGGTGCCTCACACCTTCCCCTCGGTCAACAGAATTCCTTACTCAGTTTTCTGCTTTCGCAGACCAACAAAGAGTCATTTCCTTTTGATTAGGGATTCAAAAAGGTGACTTGGAACGCCATAACTCAATTCCAAGTGGCGACTCTGAAAAATGACAAAAACTAATCCCTATTCAATACCGTCACTTTAATTGGAAAAACCCTTCGACTCGATCCCTTGAGAGCGAAAAAGGGGTGTGACATCTCTGGCGACTCTGCTGGGGACTAAATAAGAATTCGAGCTTTGATATTGACTTTACTTGCTTTAATTATTTTATAATGTGTTTATTGGCCTCATGTGCTACTTGTCACTCATTTACTGCTTTGATATTATTTGAACTGTATTATATATTGTCTTCTATCGCGTACCCCTCTGAGTCTCTGAAATAGGATAGAGGGAATGCAACATATGCATCCCACCTTCTTTTTGAGATAACCGGAGTGTCAAGGCACCTGGTGAAGGATATAGTCACACATGTTAGGCGGGGTTCGGATCGACAACGAAGGCGGTGTTGCCCTGCTACCGACCAAGTTGTCCCTCCCCGGCTCGAGTGTCCGCTCGAGTAAGCCAGTCTAGACATTTATCCCTATTAGGATTTAACTTAGAAGAACTGAAAACTCAGAATCTGGTTATCCCTATTAGGTACCGCTTTATTTGCATCATATGCATTCGACTTAGCGGGACTCGGCACAGGGGCCGGGTCTGTCTAGGACAGGTCACCTACTTAATAAAGACCAACAAGTGCATCTTATGTGCTCTTTGATATTTGTTTGAAAGGCTATTTGTGTGTTGACCGGCTTTTAGGCAACATTGAAATGCAAGAGATTAAATTATCGTCACATTTAGTGAATCATTTTTGAAAGAAATTTTTTTTTTTTTTTTTTAAATAAAAAAATTTTAGTAACATAGTTTTACGGTTTTTATGAACTACGAGGGTCTGATTCTCACATATTTGTGAGATACGTAGGAAGTCCCTCCCAGGATACGACCTTATCTTTTAAAGAAAAATTTTGTTCATAGATTTATTGGAAAATATTTTGAAAATATGATTATTTTTCATAATTATTTTTCTAATTTTCAAGTCCAATTTTCATATATTTCAACAGCCCGGAATCTTTAGGGATCATGAGGCTAAGAAAAAAAATATATATATATAGTAAAATAATAATAATAAATAATAATAATAATAATAACAATAAAATAAAAATATATTTCAAAAGCCCGGAATCTTTAGGGATCATGAGGCTAAGTTTTTACAAAATATATATATATATATATATATATATATATATATATATATATATATATATTAATTTTAACAAGTCCTAAACCTTTAGGGTCATGCGACTGAAAATTTTATACAACTTCATACATAAAACGGTCATTATATTCTTCTTTATTTCTGAGTCCTTTTATTTTTACTTAGGGAATATTGTCTTCAAACATATAGATAAAATTGTCTAGAAGTCTGTTATAACAAAATTTTTGATAGGGTCAATTTAAATAAAAAAAAAATTACCAATCTTGTTTCTCTCGCTTCAATTTTTGATAAAATTGTTCTTTGTAACTAAGTTTAAATAATGGTCGCACTAAGTTTTACAAGTTAAGTTATAAATTCTTTTCAAAATTAATAAATTAAGTTTTGTCTAAGTCTAGATATTTATTAATTTTATGTCCCTTTCAATAGGTATAAAATGTCCCCCCTGTTCGTGGAGAGCGTCCAAAGAGAAAGAGAGATGGGAATGTACCGGTTCAGGTTGTGGATTGTACCCCTCTGCAACTCTGGTTATGGTGGAATGCAATGGATACATTTGATTATGAAGAAATACATAAGTACTTGGGTTTTTTAACGAGTATCATGAGAATCAACCCTAATAGGGAGGTGATTGATGCATTACTGAATTTCTGGGACCCAAAGAATAATGTATTCCGTTTTTCAGATTTTGAGTTGACACCTACTTTAGAAGAGATAGCAGGCTATGTTGGATATGGTGATATGCATCGGAAGAAACTTATAGCCCCAAGACTTATTTCAATAAATAAATTTTGCAAGCTCATGAACCTAAGGAACACAAAAGAAGAATCAATGAAAAAAGGTTGGGTTTCCTTGCAGTTTTTGTATGACAGATACGGAAGGCAAGAGGGGTTTCAGAAGTACGGTAAAGAACTTTGTAATAAGGGTAGTTTTGAGACTTGGAAAATTCACAGACGATTTGCATTCATGGTAGCCTTTTTGGGCACTATGGTCTTCCCAAGAAGAGAAGAAAAAATTAATATTCGTTTAGCGAGAGTGGTACAGATACTGATTAAGAAAGATTACACCATGATACCAATGATCCTAGCTGATATTTACCGTGCTCTGACTGTTTATCAGAAAGGAAAAAGTTTTTTCGAGGGATGTAATATCTTGTTACAGATGTGGATTGTAGAGCATCTTTATCAACGTCCTACATTGACAAGGTTCAATCCCGAGCGATTCAATCGAATCAACGATTACGAGGAAATGATGGAGAAATATAAATGTCCAAAAGAAATTGGAGATTGGGTTAAACTTTTTCGTTCTTTGACAACAGATAAAATCACTTGGAATCTCCATTGGTTCCCTTGGAGGCAAGTCATATATAGTTCTGTCATCCGTCCGTTCTTGTTATTAATGAGTATTAGAGGTGTTCAACCGTATGTTCCATTGAGAGTTCTACGTCAGCTAGGCAGACGTCAAATAATTCCCGTAATGGAAGACATGGCTGAGTTCGTATTTGAGGTCAGACCAGAGATTTCACTTCCAGAAGATTTGGCCCAGCAGATTTGGGAGGGTCGTCGTATTATGGGAATCGAAACGATGGTCATAGAGCGTGAGAAAGGAGAAGTGCACCCAGATTATCGGGAATGGTTTGAAGAACAGTCGAGTCCTCCAGTCAGACCAGAAAAATCGGTTAAAGGACCTATAGATCAGGAAGCTGCAATCAGGATAGGAATTGAAAGAGCCATGAGAAAACATCATGAAGCCAACCAAATTTTGAGAGAAGAATTAGAGCATGCCAGGGCAAAAATAGACGAACAACAAAGGGAATTCTCTGAAGAGAAAGCTAAATCAGCAGCTATTGAGGTTGCACTTCGGGGACAAATCAAGTTTGCTACCACTAGAGGGTCATACGTTGCAGAACTTGCCGCATCTCGCCGACAACAACTTCAAGAAGTTGAAAAGAATATGCAAGAAGAATTTGATCGAGAGAGATCTCAATGGATTTGTGAAAGGGGAATATTGCGAGAACAGTTGGAGGTTGTTTCCGCTCGTGAACAACGTGCAAGAGAGATGGTTGATTTCCGAGATCGACAGGCTCAGGAATGGGATCAGGCTTTCAGTTCTCTTCGAGGGAAGGTACACCGTGTAGCACAGGATACTGCCAGAATGGGCTTAGATTATCAGCAGCTGGATTGTGAGGATTTTTTGGCACAAGTACTTGCTTTCGCACAGCGACTCACTACTTCATTGGAGGACATATATCTGAGTTTGGGAGGACATATTAAATCGAAATCTCCTTGAAAGGATCATTGTTTTCTTTGTCATAGTTTTTTCATTTTCAGTTTTAAAAAATTTTCTTGTTTAGATATTATGTCTTTTAGTTTTCAGATGTCAGTTAGTAGGTTTTATTTTAGGAGTTGGGTCAGTTATTTTATCGTAGAATGTAATGAAGTTGAACGTTTATTTCTATATATATTACATATGTTTTACTTCACTTTATTTATTTTCTTCAATAATAATATTAAAAAAAAAAACAATTTTGTTAAATTACACCCGAACTACGCAAGATCTGATTTATGTCCTAACATGATACGTAGGCAACCCTCCAAAGGGTTCGATCATAACTTTTGAAAATATGCCTAGAAAAGCCGGGATGAAACACAAAGCTTCCATGATAGGTTGGGAAATGCATATAGAAACATGACATATAACTTGGCATTATAATGTGTTAAATATATAACACTCATCGTTTGCTACTTGTTTCCAGAAAGATAAAATAATTGGTGGTTGGATTGTGGTTTAAACTGGCAACACATCCGTATAACACCAGATACAAGGGTAAAAGAAGAATGATCCGCAGAGAAGATATAGGGTCTGATAGTGAAGAAGAGCAGAATCAGTTGATTTCGCAGAAAGTAACATCAATGGAAGAAATAAAGGCATTAAAACAACAGATGGCGGAGATGTACCAAGCTTGGTTGAATGGACAAGCCCCGCCTTCTTCAATCCCCGGACTTTCAACTTCGAATGATCCAAATTCTGACCCAGCTCAAACTAGTGATCCATTTTACCCACCAGGATTTGGCCCATTTGCTAATATGTCTGGAGTTGCTGGTACTTCTACCGTGCACCCACCAAATCCATCGGTTGCAAATAACCCACTCTTTACTTCTGTAGCGCCAGCTACTGCGGGTGTTCAACCGACCATACCAAAAGATATGGGAAAACCAAATCATGATATGTTATATCCTCCTGAAATGACTTTTAAGTCACAAAATCCACATTATCATGTTCATCAACGCGATACTCCTATCGTGATTGAGAAGATTGCTAAGAATGAGGAACAAGAGGAGATGGCTAGAAAAGTTAGAAACATGGAACAAAGTATGAGAAACATGCAAGGAGTGGGTGGACCAAAAAGTGTTTCGTACAAGGATTTATGTATGTTTCCTGATGTCCATTTACCGATAGGGTTCAAAATGCCAAAATTTGACAAATATGAAGGACACGGCGATCCTGTAGCTCATTTGAAAAAGTTTTGCAATCAATTAAGGGGAGCAGGAGGAAAAGAAGAATTATTGATGGCGTACTTTGGAGAAAGCCTTACAGGGATAGCTTCTGAATGGTTCATTGACCAAGACATTTCCCGTTGGCACGTGTGGGACGACATGGCTCGAGATTTCGTTCAACAATTTCAGTATAACATTGAGATAGTTCCAGATCGCACTACGCTTGCCAACATGCGAAAAAAAATGACTGAAAGTTTTCGAGAATATGCCATCAGATGGAGAGAGCAGGCTTCAAGAGTTAGACCATCGATAAAAGAATCTGAAATGATTGATATTTTTCTGCAAGCACAAGAACCTGATTATTTTCATCATTTGCTTTCTACTATCGGAAGCACATTTGCAGAAGTTATCAAAGTTGGAGAGATGGTAGAAAACGGAATCAAATCAGGAAAGATCATCAGCCAGGCCGCTTTGAAAGCAACAACACAGGCAATTCAAAGTAGTACAGGAAGTTTTGGGGGAAAGAAAAGAAAAGAGGATGTAGCAACTGTCATGGCAGGTCCACGATAAAATTGGAGAGGTGCGCGTCAACCATACGAGCAGAATCCATTATATTTTGTTCCATCTCCCCAATATCTTATTTACAATACACAAACATATGCTCGAGGTCCTTCTTACCCGCAGTGGCGTACACCAGCAATCCAAAATCATCCAATGGCCCCGCAAGCTCAAAGAGGTCCTCCGAGGTCTAATTTTCGGCCTAGAGCAGAATTCAAAAGGGATAACATGGTAAAAGATAATTTCACTCCTATTGGAATATCTTACACCAGTTTATTTCATAGACTGAGAAAAATGAATGTTCTAAACCCAATTGAGAGAAGGATCCCGAATCCTCCTCCGAAGAATTTGGACTATTCTAGAAGATGTGAATACTGTTCTGATGCCCCAGGGCACGACACTGAGAAATGTTGGTATCTGAAAAGATCCATTCAAGAGTTGATTAATACCCAACAGATTATGGTAGAAAGTCCAGGCGCTCCAAATGTCAATCAAAATCCACTGCCAGATCATAATGAAACAAACATGCTCGATGTGATACTCAGTGGTGAAGACACTACGATTCCCTTTAAACCGATCATTAAAATTAAAACTGATTCAGAAAAATCAGCAAATGTTGTAGATTTAACGAAAGAAAAACCTGCAGAAGCAGAGGTGGTGATAGCAAAACCTGAATCATCGAATGATCCCTTGGCAATGGGGAAATATATTTCAGAAAATATTGGATCAAGTCAAATAAAGCCGAAACTCATTATTCCTGGAAGATCCAATAAGCCTCTTTTAATCATAAAAGGAGCTCCTGTAGTTCCTATTGTTATTAAACCCGTGTCACAGCTGCCTATGGTAGATACCAAGGCAGTACCTTGGAATTATAATCGCGTTGTGGTGATGCACAAGGGGAAAGAAGTGATTGAAGATGTAGATGAAGTAGGGGGATTAACTCGATCTGGAAGATGTTATGTTCCCGTAGAGTTAAGAAAGAATAAACAAGGCGGTGAAGAACGAATGACAGTCAAGAAGCCTGTCACTGATGAAGAAGCTGAAGAATTCTTAAAGAAAATGAAATTGCCAGAATATTCTGTTATAGAACAGTTGAAGAAGACACCAGCACAGATTTCTTTGTTGTCTTTATTGATACATTCAGAGGAACACCGCAAGGCTGTAATGAAGATTCTTAATGAAGCATGTGTTCCTAGTGAGATTAGAGTAAATCAGCTGGAAAAAGTTGTTGGAAGGATCGTTGAAGCAAATAAAATTGCTTTTTCAGATGATGAACTGACTATAGAAGGTACGGAGCATAACAAAGGTCTGTACATTTCTGTGAAATGCAAACATTCCATCATTACTCGAGTGTTAATTGATGGAGGATCAGGCGCTAACATTTGTCCTATGTCAACTTTACAAAAGTTGAATGTTAATGTGGAAAGAATACGACCTAACAATGTGTGTGTCAAAGGTTTTGACGGATCAAAAACTGATGCCATTGGTGAAATAGAGCTCATATTGACAATTGGGACTGTGGATTTTGCTATGGATTTTCAAGTACTGAACCTTGATGCTTCATATAATATGTTATTGGGAAGGCCATGGATTCATAGGGCTAAAGCATTCGCATCAACGTTGCATCAAATGGTCAAATTCGAATATGACAGGCAAGAGATAGTAGTTCATGGTGAAGGAGACTTATCAATGTATAAAGACTACTCTGTTTCTTCCATTGAAACAAATACTGCCAATGTGTTAATTCATCAAGCTTCTGAGGTAGTGGTTGTTGAGCATATCCTCGAGGGGAATCTCATCGCAAGACCACAATTGTCCTCTGCATCTGTTATGGTAGTGAATGAAATTTTGAAGCATGGTTTTGAACCAGGAAAAGGTCTAGGGATGTTTTTGCAAGGCATAGTTCATCCGGTAAACCTCTATGAGAACTTTGGTACTTTTGGTCTGGGATACGAGCCTACTGCTGAAGATATAAAGAAGGATAAAAAGCATAAGAAAGAGTTGTGGTCACTTGCCAAGCCTATACCGCCACTTTATGAGTCCTTCATCAAATTCAGTGTTGTTAGATCCTCCAAGTTACCTGATGCAAAATCAATGAATGATGATGATACAGAGTTGATTGACCTTTTTCAGAATATGTTCATTGAAGCAGATATGGTTGAAATTGGGGAAGGTACCAGTAATGCAGATGTGCAGTTTGTCGGCCCTGATGTCCAGCTTAACAATTGGGAGGCCACTCCTCTCCCTATTATAAAAGAGTCTTGGTAGTTTGTTTGTTTTCTTACAGTCTTAGTAGTTTTTTTTATTTTCTTACAGTCTTAGTAGTTTGTTTGTTTTTACTTCTGTAATATAAATTATTCTAGGATTATAATTCAGAACTTTTATGTTAGGTTAAAACCTTTCTATCTATGTTTCTAATTAAGCGCAGTTTCCCTTTATTTTATTTTAAGTCTGATTTTTATTTATTTTCTATCATACAGTTCTTTCTATGCCGATTCTAATGATATGACATGCATGAAGAATTGTTCACCAGAGTTAAAAAACCAATCTAATTTTGAAATAATGAATAAGGAGGTTGAATGCAATGAAGAGGAAGCATTTGAGGATATAAGCAAAGATTTCAAATATTTTGAGAATAAGACAAATCCCAATTTGGAAGAAACTGAAGCGATCAATTTAGGAGATCTTAAAAATATTAGGGAGACTAAGATAAGTGTACATGTTCAACCGCAACAAAAGAAAGCTATAATTGAAGCTTTGCATGAGTATAAAGACATCTTTGCGTGGTCTTATGATGATATGCCCGGTTTAAGCACTGATTTGGTAGTTCACAAGTTGCCAATTGATCCTGCTTTTCCTCCTGTCAAGCAAAAGTTAAGAAAATTCAAAACTGACATGAGTGTAAGAATTAAAGAAGAAATCACGAAGCAACTTGAGGCTAAAGTCATTCGAGTGGCCTAGTACCCTATTTGGTTGGCAAATATTGTCCCTGTTCCAAAGAAGGACGGCAAAGTTCGGATGTGTGTTGATTATCGCGATTTAAACAAAGCAAGTCCGAAAGATAATTTTCCACTTCCCAATATTCATATTTTATTGGACAATTGTGCCAAACATGATCTTGCTTCTTTTGTGGATTGTTATGCGGGGTATCACCAGATCATTATGGATCCAGAAGATACGGAAAAGACATCATTTATTACTCCATGGGGAACATATTGTTATAGAGTTATGCCTTTTGGATTAAAGAATGCTGGGGCAACTTACATGAGGGCAATGACCACAATGTTTCATGACATGATGCACAAAGAGATTGAAGTTTATGTGGATGATGTGATCATTAAGTCGAGAGAGCAATCTGATCATATCAAAGATTTGATAAAATTCTTTGAAAGGCTTCGGAGGTATGATCTCAAACTTAATCCAGCAAAATGTGTATTTGGAGTTCCGTCAGGGAAACTTTTGGGTTTTATAGTCAGTCGACGTGTCATTGAGTTAGATCCTTCAAAAATAAAAGCTATCCAAGATTTACCTCCACCGAAAAATAAAACGGAGGTGATGAGTTTACTCGGAAGGTTGAATTATATCAGTAGATTCATTGCTCAGCTTACGACAACTTGTGAGCCAATATTCAAGTTGTTGAAGAAGAATGTTAAAGTTGAATGGACTGAAGAATGTCAAGAGGCATTTGACAGAATTAAGAGACACTTGTCGAATCCGCCTATTTTGGTTCCTCCAGAGCCAGGCCGACCTTTGATATTGTACATGTCTGTTTTAGATAATTCTTTTGGCTGTGTATTGGGTCAACATGATGTCACTGGAAGAAAAGAACAAGCCATCTACTACCTCAGCAAAAAGTTTACCACTTATGAGGCTAAGTACACTCTTCTTGAGAAAACGTGTTGCGCCTTAACTTGGGTAGCCCAAAAGCTGAAACATTACTTGTCATCTTATACTACTTACCTCATATCTCGTATGGATCCTTTAAAGTACATCTTTTAGAAGCCTATGCCCACAGGCAGACTCGCGAAATGGCAGATGTTGCTTACAGAGTTTGATATTGTTTATGTGACACGAACTGCAATGAAAGCTCAAGCCCTGGCGGATCATTTGGCTGAAAATCCTATTGATGAGGAGTATGAGCCATTGAAGACTTATTTTCCAGATGAAGAGGTATTGTATGCCGATGAGTTGGTTTCAGAAGATTGTCATTCAGGCTGGAAGTTGTTCTTTGATGGAGCTGCTAATATAAAAGGAGTGGGATAGGAGCGGTTCTTATTTCTGAATCAGGACAATATTATCCCATAACAGCCCAACTTCGATTCTATTGTACCAATAATATGGCAGAATACGAAGCTTGCATTCTAGGTTTGAGATTAGCCATTGACATGGGGGTCCAAGAATTGTTGGTATTAGGAGATTCAGATTTATTAGTCCACCAAATCCAAGGAGATTGGGAGACTCGTGATTCGAAACTCCTACCATATAGAAGTTGTTTGCAAGATCTTTATCAATGATTTGTATTAGTAAAGTTCAAACACATTCCCAGAGCTCATAATGAGATTGCTGATGCTCTGGCGACATTATCTTCGATGCTTCAATATCCCGATAAAACTTATATTGACCCTTTGCATATACAGATTCATGATCAACATGCATATTGTAATGTGGTTGAAGAAGAATTTGATGGGGAGCCTTGGTTCTATGATATCAAAGAATATATTCGGACTGGGAAGTATCCTGTACATGTTGATGGTAATCAAAAGAGAACCATTCGACGTTTGTCTAGTGGATTTTTCTTAAGTGGAGGAATCTTGTATAAAAGGACTCCTGATTTGGGACTTTTGAGGTGTGTAAATGCTAAAGAAGCTTCAAAAATCATGACTGAAGTACATTCTGGGATTTGTGGACCACACATGAGTGGATATGTTTTGGCAAAGAAAATACTCCGAGCCGATTATTATTGGCTCACCATGGAGCGAGATTCCATCAATTTCGTTCGTAAATGTCATAAATGCCAGGTGCATGGAGACTTGATACATTCCCCTCCATCCGAGTTGCATACAATGACTGCTTCATGGCCTTTTATGGCTTGAGGAATGGACATAATTGGACCAATTGAACCAAAAGCCTCGAATGGACATAGGTTCATCTTGGTAGCCATTGATTATTTCACAAAATGGGTAGAAGCAGCGACTTTCAAGTCAGTGACCAAAAAAGTTGTGGTTGATTTTATTCACTCCAACATCATCTGTCGTTTCGGCATTCCAAAGATAATTGTCACGGATAATGCTGTGAATCTCAATAGCCATCTGATGCAAGAAGTGTGCCAGCAATTTAATATTATGCATCGAAATCCAACTCCTTATCGTCCAAAGGCGAATGGAGCTGTAGAAGCTGCCAATAAGAATTTAAAAAAAATACTCCGTAAGATGGTGCAAGGTTCCCGACAATGGAATGAAAAGTTACCTTTTGCTTTGTTGGGTTATCGTACTACAGTTCGGACTTCAATTGGTGCAACTCCTTACTTGTTAGTGTATGGAACTGAAGCAGTTATACCTGCAGAGATTGAGATTCCTTCTCTTCGAGTAGTTGTGGAAGCTGAAATTGATGAAGACCAATGGGTCAAGACTCGTTTGGAGAAATTAAGCTTGATTGATGAAAAAAGATTGGCGTCAGTATGTCACGGACAACTATATCAGAAGAGAATGGCACGAGCATATAATAAAAAGGTGCGCCACAGACATTTTGAAGTTGGTCAGTTAGTACTAAGACGCATCCTTCCTCATCAGATTGAGGTCAAAGGCAAATTTTCTCCTAATTAGCATGGGCCATTCATAGTAAAGAAAGTGTTACCTAATGGCGCGTTATATCTGACTGATGTAGAAGGAAAAATGGAAGGAAAGCCGGTCAATGCTGATGCAGTTAAAAGATATTATGTATGATATTCATGTACAATTATGTTATGTATGTTTTGTACTTATATTTTTAAAGATTGAAATGATGAAGGCATTTTGTTCTACTATCTGAATAATATATAAACCTTTGCTTACCCCTTTGAGCCTTTATTTTTCTTCGAACCCCTCTTTTGGAATCAAAATAAAAGGTGTGTTAAAAAAAAAAAAAGTCAAAAATTCAAAATCGAAAAAAGAATGATGTTTCATGAACTACGTTTGACCTGATTCTTGCTATGACAAGATACGTAGGCAACCCTACTCCGGGGTTCGGTCTAACCAGAAGAAAATTTAAATTACCCAGAATGAAATGAAACTGGGGCAAAATTTATTTTCTTAAAAGGATAGATTCCAAAAGTTGTATGTTTCACCCAATGTTATAAAAATTTTTTGAGACTCATGCCTACCTTTCTTTCTAACCCTATCCAAAAGCCAAGTTACAACCAAAGAAAGACCTTCGGATTAATCTTTGAGAATGTCAAGGCTAAACATATTATGAGTGCATGATATTTCATATTTTGGATGTTTATTAAATAAAAAAAAGTGATGAAAAAATAAAAATGAGAGAGTCTTATTGGTGTAAACCCTTTCGAGCACCGTAAGACGACTGTGAGCTAAGGTAGGAATAAAAGGAGATAGACTCGTTGGCAAAACCCATTGAGGTGCCACTAGTTTAAGAAAGATTGTTATCAAGAAGGAACAAATTCAAGATTGGCTTAATTTAAAGTTCAATATGTGGACAAAAGTTGTAATGATTGGTGTGGGTAGATCTGGTTGTTTTATTCAAAATGCATGTCATAATCACCAGAATCGACTTCCACATTCAGATAAGTTTTTTCTTTGTTTTGGAAAAGAGATATCTATTGTCTTTTTATTTTGTTTTATTTTTATTTTTGATTGTTGTGTCTTTGCCATCAAACAAAAATCTTTGTTGTCTTTTGAGTCAAATTCGCATCAGGTCGAGTCAGAAAAGATTTCAAACTCGCTACCAACTCCTTTAAGGGTACAAAGCAAGACAAAGGGTCGATCTACAGAGACAACATTTCAAAGTAAAAGTAAGAAATATGATTTGAGTCGAGGATCTCAGTAGTCAGAATTCTGATTCAGAAATATGACAATTCAAAGAAGATTATCATGGATTGGAAAGGAGTCGAGCATGGCAAGTGCGAGAGCGGCCACTTCAAAAGTCAAATGCCACAAACTAACCACCACATGTTTTAAAACTCACAATTTTTCTTTATTTGGAACAGAGATGAAATAATGTTTTCAGCTAAAGGATGCAATTTTGACACTTCATTCAATGCAAGAAGCACGATTACAACATCCGATACTGGATCTCGGTCATGATAAACTTTATTCTTTGCGAGATATATTAAGATCCAGTGACACATAAATTTTTTCAGTACAAACTGGGGCAAAATTTTATGTGTGTTATATGGAATTTATTTTATGCTCAGGACCCTCATGAAGAATGGGAATTTATTTTATGCTCAGGACCCTCCTGAAGAATGAGAATTTATTTTATGCTCAGGACCCTCCTGAAGAATGGGAATTTATTTTTATGCTCAGGACCCTCCTAAAAAATGGGAATTTATTTTATGCACAGGACCCTCCTGAAGAATGGGAATCTGTTTTATGCTCAGGACCCTCCTGAAGAATGGGAATCTATTTTATGCTCAGGACCCTCCTGAATAATGGGAATCTATTTTATGCTCAGGACCCTCCTGAATAATGGGAATTTATTTTATGCTCAGGACTCTCCTGAAGAATGGAAATTTATTTTTATGCTCAAGACCCCCCCTAAAGAATAGGAATTTATTTTATATACAGAACCCTCTTGAAGAATAGGATGTTATTTTTCTGTTTCACTATTTGCTTTGAGTTCAGGAACCCGCCTGAAGAATAGGGTGAAAAATTGCAAGTCAAGAGCCCGCCTGAAGAACAGGGTGAAAAAGTTGCAAGTCAGGAGCCCGCCTGAAGAACAGGGTGAAGAATTGTAAGTCCAGGAGCCCGCCTGAAGAACAGGGTGAAAAAGTTGCAAGTCAGGAGCCCGCCTGAAGAACAGGGTGAAAAAGTTGCAAGTCAGGAGCCCGCCTAAAGAACAGGGTGAAGAATTGTAAGTCCAGGAGCCCACCTGAAGAACATGGTGAAGAAAAAGAAAGTTCAGGAGCCCGCCTGAAGAACAGGTTGAAGAAATTATAAATCCAGGAGCCCGCCTGAAGAACAGGGTGAAGAAAAAGAAAGTTCAGGAGCCCGCCTGAAGAATAGGGTAAATTTTCAAGTTCAAATCATGAAGATTTGAATCAAGAGATTACAATTTTTACTTGTATTTTTCCATTTTTGATTTTTATTAGTCAGTTGAATGAAAAAGCAGAAGTTGTCAACCGGAAACTCGACGGAATCTCACTCGACTTTCACTTTTTCTCTCACCAAAATACCTTTTGAACTACTCATGACCTGATTCCCTTGTAACCCGGGATAGGTAGGATGTCCAAAAACAGGACTCGGTCATATTTGTCTTTTTATTTTTATTTTTATTTTTATTCTTACCTTTCAAATAATTGGAGAGTCAAAAATCATATCTTGTCTACTTCTTTGTATGAAAACTCTTCGAGATTTCACACAAAGAGGGGCAAAAATGTAGACACGTGATTTTTAATCCCCCTAAATTTTAACTTGTTTATCGGTATTAAATATTTATATTTATATTTAGTCATATATTATTTTGACTATTATTTTATTTTAATATAATATAAATAATTAAATGAATTTAATTTTAGGATATTATTCTGTTTTAAAAAAAAAAAAAAGTTTTGTACTATCTTAATTATATAATTTATTTTTGACTATTTTTAGATTGTTATTGTTTTTTTAAAAAAAAAAATATATAAAAATCAATTAATTATTATTATTATTATTATTATTATTATTATTTTATTTGTTACTATTATCTATTTATTTATTTATTTATTAATTATTTTTCGTTATTAAAAAAAAAAAAAAAACTTAAAACCTACCCTAACCCCCCCCCCCACATTCCCCATTTCCCTCACCTCACCTTCCCTCGTTCCCCACTATTCCCACACATGCACACACATGTCAATTACCCACAACACACTACTATATATCTATACAAGCACAGCAAACAAAAAGAGGGAGGAAGAGAAAACACTTAGAAAGGAGGAGAAACAAAAAGGGGAGAACACTTAAGGAAAAGAACGGACAGAAGGGAGAAACAAGGAAAATCAGTAGAAGAAAAATATTTTAAAAAGGTACGGACAAGAGAAAAAATAGAGAGTGAAAAAACAGAGAAAATCATTCCTTAATTTGAGAAAAAGGAAATAAGGGAAAAAGGTATAAAGTGAAAGGAAAACCAAAGAGAGGGGAAAAGAGTCCGAGATTTTTATTGAGTTTTCGGTGACGACTTTCTTCTTTGTATATTCAATTTAGTTCTTCATACAGGTTCTCATCCAACTCTGTATTATATTGCATAAGTTTTCGTGTGAATCAAAGTATGAACAATGTTGTTTATGTTATTTCGTGTATTATATAGTAAGTATGGTTGATTATTTACATGAGATTTATAGTGAATTTGAATACTTAGTAGTTTGAGAATTTACATGCATGCGTGCATGTTTTAATTTTATCAAGTTGGTATTTTTTTATTTATTTTTAATCTTTCATAGTATATAATAAAGAGAGAGACACATGTACACATAAACTAAGGAAAATAAAGGATGAGTAAGCAATGAAAATAAAAAAAAAAAAAAAAATAGAGACACAAAACCAGTAAGGGAAAAGACGCACAGAAACATATAAAGTAGACACCAAGCATTTTTTTTTATATATAAACATAATACATGTAAAGGGATAGAAATAAAAAAGAGAGTTTTTTTTATGTAATGCTTACACTCCGATTCTCCAAGAAACTTTCAGAATATAAGTTGCAAAAATGTTTTTTCGTTCCATCTAGTTTTTCTATTTATTTTCTTATGATTTTGGACTTACAGAATATTTAGTTAATTTAGTTGTTCTATTTTATGTACTTAAATTCAAGGTTGGTGAAAAAAAAAATATTTAAGTATAGTAGAATCCTAATTTTAATTTTAAAGGCTTGAGCTTATGAGAAAATAAATAATCTTTAGTTTATATTTACACATTAAAAATGAGAATTAAATATTTCAGAGATGAAAGAATTATCTTTTAACGCTAGATAAGTTTTAGGCACGTTAATATATTTGTCTCTATTAAGAATGTGGCATACGCATCTTTATGAGACGTTTAAAATTTCAAGGATGCAATAATGCACCTTGACAAATATTTTCAAAAACTTAATTTCACCGATTTAATACGAGTTATAGATAGCTATTAGACATTAATAAAATGAGCGAATTTAGGCCTTAACACGATTTATTTAAATAGTTTAAGTCAAGATAAGTTAATAAAAGCGACCGTGCTAGACCCACGGGACTCGGGGGGTGCCTCACACCTTCCCCTCGGTCAACAGAATTCCTTACTCGGTTTTCTGCTTTCGCAGACCAACAAAGAGTCATTTCCTTTTGATTAGGGATTCAAAAAGGTGACTTGGAACGTCATAACTCAATTCCAAGTGGCGACTCTGAAAAATGACAAAAACTAATCCTTATTCAATACCGTCACTTTAATTGGAAAAACCCTTCGACTCGATCCCTTGAGAGCGAAAAAGGGGTGTGACAATAAATATAAAAGTTATCACAAAAATTATTTTTCGTATTCAACTTATTAACTTCACAAAAGATTTCAAAGAAATATGCTCAACTCAACACTCTACGTGCGAGAAACTAACTCCATTAGTACCAAACTAGCCAAAGTTTCCACAAGAGTAGGTTAGTTTTTCAATTTGTTTTGGATTTTGGATATAGTTGTTATTGTTATTATTGAATTTTCAAGATATTTTACACATATATATATATGATTTCATGACTCTCAAGATCTATTTTACCCAAAAAAAAAGTTGGATTTTGTGGTAACTAAAATACATTGAAAGAGAGAATATTTCTATTAGCCAAAAAGTCTTTAATAAGAATGTATACAAGAGATTTTCTGGTAGCAGAATCTAGTTGGATATATAAAAACAAAAAACCAAATAGGTTAAAATAGTACTTCAATAATGCAAAAGGGATCTCAAATCTTCTTAGAAACATAGGTTTTAAGAATTCATCAAGAAGATTTAGTATAGTAAATAGACAAACCTACTTTTTCATTTATATTTTTTGTCCCAACTAGAAACTTAACCATCAATCCACTAGGTATATAGAAAATTTACGTGGTACCTTAAAATATTAATATTGAAATATTATTTTATACTTTGGCGTATTAAATCCACTAGGCATTGGAATCATGGTCAGAGTACTGATTTTGTAACATTTAAATGGTGAAAATCATATTAGAAAGGCAACCTATTATATTGATGAACAAACTTGAAGAAGTCGATATAAAAAAAATCCCCAAGAAAAAAGAGTTGATTTACTAAATCAATTAGGTGAAATAATGAATAATTACCTTGCAATAATTTTATATAATTATTGGAAGAAGATGAAAAGTCTAATCTTTCACAATTTCAATTCAATCATGAAATGATGAAATAAAAGAAGTGACATTTTGTCCTCGAACCACTTCTTTTTAATTATATATATTTATATTCCTCCAATCACTCCTAGCTATTTTTATCACAACCAAACATTTATAATTTAGTTCAACTATGAAGAAATGTGCACGATTTGAAGAGAAAATTAAATAGGTGCTTTCTATCAAATCAACAAATATTTCCCCTGAAATTGGAAGTATATATTACAAAGTCCTACACTATGGGGCAAACATCCGCAAAATGCATTTGGAGTTAATACAATTTGTGGTCTAATCAAGTCGATCATAAATTATTCTAATTGATAATAACAATTTGGACCTATAAACCTTAATTAATTACACTTCATGCAACTCAAACTTACTTTTTGAATAAACTATTTATCAACGACAAATTTACTCTTTAAAAGTATGAATCTTACGCAGAACTTACTCACTATCTATGTGCAGTAGAGTAGTAGCGAATTCAAAATTTTTACTATGGAGGTTTGAAAAATAAAAATATAGTGATGCCTAAGACTCTAGTCTTGTGTCCAGGGGATTCAAAATCTATATAAATACGCTAAAAAATAAAACAAAAAAGGTCTCGCCCTTCCTAGATCCACCTTAGGGTTGTTTCTGATAGATTTTAATCTTTTTATCAAACTATTTTTGCGTAGTGATATTTTAAATACTACTTAACAGAAATATATATACTAATTTCACAAAACTCTTTATAGATTGAAGCGAAGTCTCCAAAAATTATTCACTTATTTCAACACTATATTTTACTCTAAAAGGCAGTAATGTCAATAAGAATTGCCTACTCCATTAATCGTAAATTGAAGAATTTTATTACAGAGAAAAGGAGATTGTACACATTGATACAAAAACTGACTCTACGATTACACTTTACACAGAAAATATTACTCCCTCGTCTTATTTTAGGTGAAAATATTTCACTTGACACAACGTTTAAGAAAAAAAAATTGAAATTTGTGATTAAAAAATAATTCTTGAATAATTTATGGTCGTAAATCATTTAATTAAAGATAAAGAGAAAATTTTAAAATTAAATTATTTTTAATTATTATGAGGTATTCTTTTTTATACAAACTAAAAAGAAAAATGCACCAAAAAATGGATCGAACGAAGTACCTTTCATGTATAATATATATATATATATATATATATATATAGTATATATATATATATATATATATAGTATATATAGTACAATCAAGATAAGATCTTATACATAAAATTTCATGATTTTAGCAAATTTTAATTCTCATTTTTCAAATTTTCTCAGTGTAACTTTTGCTAGGCAGAAAAAGAGTTGTACAGTGAACATGACGTGAAATAATATCATTATTGTCTCATAATTTTCTGTCAGTACTAAATATGGATAGAATTAATTAATTTCTTTTCCATTTTATCCTTACAATTAACAGTATACATTAAATGTGAACAATTACAATTTCAATGTTCAGTTTTATGCCCAATTAATATCATTAATAAGGATAAAAGGTAAAATAGTAAAATTCATTATTCAAATTTTTTTATCATCGTGTAAAATAGAATGTCTCCAACTAAAATGAAACAAAAAGTACTAAATACTTATTATAGTGTATCTTTTCTAATCTTCTTGTACTAGGAAAAAAAATTCTCAATGCTCTAATATCGACATGAAATATGGACCGAAGTGTCTCCCAATTACACTTATTAGGGGTCGTTTGGTTGGGAAATTGCTATCCCGGGATAACTTATCCCACCATGTATATGGGATAAGTTATCCCATCACTAAGGGGAAAATGGTGGGATAAGTTATCCCGGTTTGGATTAATTCCTCCAACCAAACAAGGAATTAAGTGATCTTTTATTTTATCCCGGAATAATTTATCCCTTGGATTTTTTATACCTCAAACCAAACGACCCCTTAGAGTTCCCATTAAGTTCCAAAATTTAAAATTTCATTGATGTGTTAACTTGCAAAAAGCTATGTACAGGAGAAAACTCACTCTTGCCTCTTTTTTCCTATTTTTCCACTTTAAGACCCTCTTTTTTCTCCACTCTCACTTTTTTCTTCCTTTTGTCTACTAAAATTTGATACATCTACTTTAAAAAAGAATAAAAAAATATTTTTTTATAAGAGGTATATTATAAAAATAATCTAGTAAACTTGTAAATTTAAAGAAAGAAAATTACGAAAGAGACCGAAGGACATGAGATAAAATTTGATATTCTTATTAGTGTTTAACTTCTTTTTTCTGTATATTACGGCCTAATTCAAATAAACAGATTCTACTTTAAATTACTTGACATAAAAGACATCTCTATATAATTACAATTTGCAATTAAGGTTTGAAATAATTATCATTCAGATCTAATATTTGAAATTATTATCATTCTCAGCTAATATACAATACATACCAAATACATATACATATTAATATACATCGTACCAAAAGTATAGGTATTTGATGTCTTGTGTATTTTCATATGTATTCAATTATACAGTTGAACTTTTTTGAACTTCTATTCAATATGCATATGTATATGTATTTATAAGACGCATTTGTATTTGTACTCGGATATTAAATTCAAGAGGTAAATATATTTAGTTATTAAAATAACTATTAATATGTAGTTAGGAATTGTAATTAGCCAAAGTCTATCTAAGGATGTTGAATTTCGCTTAAAGGTTAGCAGTTTCTAAAATTTTCTCAATTTTTATAGGCCACATACACACAAAGAAAATTTATGTGGAGTGGAAACCATCAAACTATAATTACGAAGCGTAGATAATATTTAAGATAATTATCATTTACAGCTAAGGTTTAGATTAAACGGTAAATATATATATTTTTTTTATATTTGTATATTTTGGGGCTCATTTACAACTCTCTAATTTTGAGGCTCATATAAGTCTGTATTTATATACAAAGCGAATTTCAACACTCATAAACAAATCTCTCTAAACAAAAAAAGGTTTGCATTTGAATACAAAACGAATTTCAAGTCTCATATACAAATCTCTAAGGAAAATTTGTATTTATATATATAATCTTTAATTTATATATTTAACTACTAAACAATAGCTAAATCATGTAATTAGGCAAAATTAAGCTATAATGCATTATTTATTGAGTAAATATTAGCTATTTTTTGAAATTTTGCCTACCCACATTCATGGCCTATTGTCTCCCAAGTGCATTTTACTTTTAATGGGCCTAAATCTAAAGCCCAATACATTGAATCAATTAAGCTCCCTCCCCCCCCCCCTACATTGAATCAATTAAGCTCCCTCCAAAGAAAAAAGAACAAGCCCAAAAAAACCCTTTCTCTTTTTTTTTTGGTTTAAACCACCCGGTATCCAGTACCCACTTTTTAGGAGTCCGACTATATTTGGATTCGCCCCTCGTCGGGCCCCATTTGAGGGGAGAGCTCCCAACAAAGTGTTTGTCCATACCCAGGCTCGACCTCTGGATAGGTTGGGGCAGCCCCTTTCCGCTGCGCCATCACTGTTGTTGGTAAAAAAAAAAACCTTTCATCTTCCCCTTTCTCCATTTATCAACTTTTTTCTTCACCAAAATCCCACCATTATTATTATGGTCCCTAAACCCTAAATAATAAACATGACAACATTAAACCCTGTCGGCCCCAAAACAAAAACTTCCATCTTAATCATCTTCGTCCAATATATGCTAAGCCCGTTTCTTGTCTCTCCTTCAGAAGTTTTGCCTTATAGGAAAATATTAAAAACTTATTTAGTGAAGATAAAAATTCAAGACCCTATACTTTGGGAGACAGAAGTTCAAGAGCCGAAATTTGGGAAGCAAATATTCAAGGCCACCTAATTTGGGAGATACTAGGCATAATTTCCTGAAATGAATTGTACTCTAAATTTTTGTATAAATAATATAAATATCAACCTTTTTTAGAGTAATTACACTTTCTCCTACTTTTTTAATTACTTTACTCTTTCTCTGCCTATTAATATACATAACGTAGCCGACATATATATAACATTCTGTATATTTGTTGAGATTTTTGTGATATTTTGAGAGAGTTAGATTTTTTGTAATATTGAAAACATAAATTATGTATTTGTATAATTTTTAGTAAACTTTTACCGGCCACATACCCACAATCATAGCCCATAGTCTCTCAAGTACATTCACTTTTAATGGGCCTAAAATCAAGAGCCCAAACAATAAGGAATTGGGTGAATCTAACAAATAGATTCAAATTGAAGTCACTTTCAAATTTTAGTTCCAAATAAAAAAAAAATCTTAAAATAGCCTTTATCTATTAATTAATATTTTTTTGGGATAAAATTATCCCTGATCAATGGAGTAAATTACGTAAATGATCCTCATAATGGATAATAACTTCATATTTATATCTTTCAACTTTTATTTTTTTTCTCTTTTTAATTTTACTTTGATTTTTATTTTTTATTTTCTCTTTTTTTTTTTTCTCAACCCTTACTTTTTTCCTCTTTTTCCTCTCAACTTCTTTTTTTTTCTTTTATATTTTTTTCATTTTTTATTTTTTATTTTCTCTTTTTTTTTTGTTCTTTTTAGTTTTTCTCAAGCCTTACTTTTTTTTTCTTTACACCTTTCAACGTCTACTTTTATAAAATATATATATATATATATATATATATATATATTTTTCTTTGATTTTTTTCTTTTTAGATTTTTCTCGACCTTTATTTTTATTTAATTTTTTTATTAACTTTTATTTTTTTCCTATTCTCTCTCAACTTCTACATTTTTTTGATTTTTTAAATATTTTTCTTCTTTTTCCGTAATTTTTATTATTTTTGTTCTTTTCTTCGATTTCTTCCATTCAAGTTACATCTCATGAGCAAGAGTTGACACTATCACATTATAAAGGCAAGACTTACGACTTTCGAACAATTAGCTACGTTTCATGGACAAGAATTGACACTACTACATTGTAGAGGCAAGACTTATGACTTTCAAACAACAAGTTATATTTCGCGGCAAGAGTCGACACTACCACATTGTATTTTGATTTATGAGATGTTTTATCACTCTTACCTTAGAGGAAAGACTTAGCTCATGGACTTTCAAATAACAAATTATACCCCACGGACAAGAGTTGACTCTACCACGTTATGTTTTTATTTATGAGATGTTCTACAACTATTGTCTTAGAGGCAAGACTTAGCTCAAGGACTTTCAAACAACAAGTTATGTTTCATGGGCAAGAGTCGACACTACCACATTGTATTTTGATTTATGAGATGTTCTACAACTATTGTCTTAGAAGAAAGACTTAGCTCAGGGGCTTTCAAACAACAAATTACTCCCCACGGGCAAGAGTTGACTCTACAACATTATATTTTCATTTATGAGATGTTCTATAACTATTGTCTTAGAGGTAAAACTTAACTCAAGGACTTTCAAACAACAAATTATGCCCCACGGGCAAGAGTTGACTCTACCACATTATGTTTTCATTTATGAGATATTCTACAACTCTTGCCTTAGAGGCAAGACTTAACTCAAGAACTTTCAAACTATAAATTATGCCCCATGTGCAAGAGTTAACTCTACCACGTTATATTTTCATTTATGAGATGTTCTACAACTATCGCCTTAGAGACAAGACTTGGCTCAAGGACTTTCAAACTACAAATTATGCCCCACGGACAAAAGTTGACTTTACCACATTATATTTTCATTTATGAGATGTTCTACAACTATCGCCTTAGAGACAAGACTTAACTCAAGGAATTTCAAACTACAAATTATGCCCCATAGGCAAAAGTTGACTTTACCACATTATGTTTTCATTTATGAGATGTTCTACAACTATTGCCTTAGAGTCAAGATTTAACTAGCTCAAGGACTTTCAAACTATAGATTATGCCCCACGGGCAAGAGTTGACTCTACCACGTTATGTTTTCATTTATAGGATGTTTTATAACTATTATCTTAGAGACAAGACTTAGCTCAAGGACTTTCAAACTATAAATTATGCCCCACGGGAAAGAGCTGATACTACCACGTTATGTTTTTATTTATGAGATGTTCTACAGCTCTTGCCTTAGAGGCAAGACTTAATTAGCTCAAAGATTTTCAAACTACAAATTATGCCCCACGGGCAAAAGTTGACTCTACCATGTTATGTTTTCATTTATGAGATGTTCTACAACTATTATCTTAGAGGCAAGACTTAGATCAAGGGCTATCAAACTACAAATTATGTCCCACGGGAAAGAGTTGATACTATCACGTTAAGTCTTTCGTTTATGAGATGTTCTACAACTCTTTCCTTAGAGGCAAGACTTAACTCAAAGACTTTCAAACTACAAATTATGCCCCACGGACAAGAGTTGACACTACCACGTTATGTTTTTATTTATGGGATGTTCTACAACTCTTGTCTTAGAGGCAAGACTTAACTCAAGGATTTTTAAATAATAAACTATGCCCCACGGGAAAGAGTTGACACTACTACATTATGTCTTTATTTATGAAATATTTTACAACTCTCTCCTTTGAGACACGACTTATCTCAAGAATTTTTAAAGAACTTCGTAACAACAATTCATGCCCTTAAATTTGCTTTGATGTAAAAAAAAGAAGATACCTTTGTGGATTATCCAATTTTTTTATTTATTAGCATAATATAATAGAAGTTGAGAAAAAAAGGAAAAAAATGATCAAACATAATAGAGAAATAAAAAAAAGATTGAGAAAAAAAGGAAAGAAAAAAAATAAAGATCAAGAAAAAAGCGAAGAATTAAAAAATTGAGAAAAATAAAAATGAGAGAAAAAATAAAAATAAAAATTGAGAAAAATAAGGAAAAAAAAGAGAACTGAAAAAAGAAAAAACGACCAAATAAAATAGAGAAATAAAAAAAAGAGTGAGAAAAAAAAAGGCAAGAAAAAAATAAAGATTAAGAAAAAAGCGAAGAATTAAAAAAATTAAAAAAATTAAAAAAAATAAAAAAATTAAAAAAATTAAAAAAATTAAAAAAATTAAAAAAATTAAAAAAATTAAAAAAATTAAAAAAATTAAAAAAATTAAAAAAATTAAAAAAATTAAAAAAATTAAAAAAATAAGAGGAAAAAATAAAAATAAAGTTTGAGAAAAATGAGAAAAAAAAGAGAACTGATAAAAAACAAAAATAAAAGAAAAATAAAGGTTAAAGACAAATGAATTAAAAAAAGAAATAGATAATGCTTGAGAAAAAAGAGAAAAAAATAAAGGTTGAAACAAATGAATTAAAACATGAAAATAAAATTAAAGGAAAAAATAAAAAGTGAAAATAAAAAAAATAGAATAATAAAATTAAAGGAAAAAATAAAAAATAAAAAATAGAATAGTAAAAGTAAAGGAAAAAATAAAAAGTAAAAAAAATTGAGATACAAATAAGTATGGAAAGTTTAAAAAATATATTTGAGGTGTAGAGGGGCAAAATAGTACTTGTACTATACTTAAAAAGTGAGGAAGGTTATTCTTTAAAGACATTTCTTATTGGGATAAAAAATATCTAAAGCCACCCATAATTGAGTCTATGACATGCAATTTTCTGAAGCATAGTATACCAAACAAACCCAAAAAAACCCTCTATGATTAACATCTCCCCTATAACGCCCCGAAATTTGATCCCCGGGACGCCATACGGTGCTTCGAACTATAAGTAGTCCTGAGCTAACCTTGACTGTCTTTTCTAAATCTGAACCTCAAAATAGGAAAAAATATAAATAAAAAATCATAATATATGCGGAAAACTGTCTGAATCATCTGGGTATATCTAAATCATACTAATCTCAAAAGTCTGATAAAATAAATACTAGAAATCTGAGTACTAAAATAAAAATCTGAATACTAAATTTGGTAGTCCGACAAGCCTCTACTATTTGAATCTAGAGAGTCACACGGACAGGCCCCAGTTGACTCAAACTGTCTGAAATAAAATGAGAAACATCTGCTAATAAACTGAAAGTGTGAACAACTAAGTCCCCGAACTATGAGGACTCACCAACTCCAGGAATGTAGAAGAGATGCTCGAAGATCACTCACGCTGCTGAGATTGAGCACCTGAACCTACATTATGAGACAATGTAGCACATAGACATATATGTGGATCAGTACTTTGAGGATGTACTGAGTATATGGGGGTGCATGCAATAAATAAACAATATCATCATAGTTTATAAAATCATGTATGCTAAATGTAAATGACTCACACAGGCTTGAGTAATCTGAAATCTGAAAATCATAATCATAATTGATAAGACATATAACGTAAATCTTGTGAGCCATTACACTTAGTTCTGAAGTCTGTAAAATAGCTTATCTTAGGGCTTAAAATCTTAAGACCATAACTTCCAAAACATATGTTTTTATCTTAAATCTTTAAATTAATAGACTGTTGAAGAGTGTGGGATATTTGTTGGGAGGTTCTTCTAACAGACATACACCATGTGAGCATCCATGGAGTCCTATGTCTGGCCCCCGTTAGGTAGGTTTGTTCTACCCTTGTCATCGGAATAAAACTTCTATCTTAAGTGATCACAATCTGAGTCATCCACGTAGAAGTGAGAATAAATCTGAATCCTACGTTGGCACGTAGTTCTGGGGTATGAAACTGTAGTAACCTACCCATCTCGGTGCTAAATACTACTCTCATTCTTATGCTCAAGATCTTAAGAAATTCACTTAAAAAGTAGCACAAGGGTTTACAAGAAAATCAATTATGCTTTTCTTTCTTTAAATCTCAAGTTATCTGAACAAAGTGGATTCTTATCTTAGCTTAGGACCAAAAGATCAAATCTTTATCGAAATCTGTGAATAATCTTATCTGAGGATGCTCATGGCACAAATAATCTCGAAATAACAATCTTAAATTGGGGCTTAGCGACCCATGCATCAAGCTCATATTAAACATCTTAAAATTCATACTTGATAATTTTAAACACTCATAATTCATCATAAAATCTGGAAATTTCTGCATAATGCATAGAAATATGAATATAGTCATGTAATTCAACTTCTAAATCATGGAAAATCTCATAATCTTGCAAACAATGATAATGGGCATAAACCCTAACTTTAATTTCATGGAAAATCTCATAAATTGCAGTAAATTTATAATTAAAATAAAGTTTTGGGCACAAGGATGAAAGAATTATCCTTGTTCAAACCCCACATACCTTAATTTATGATCTTTGATGGAAAATTTGAATCTTGGATCCCTATTGATGTTTTGGAAATGACTTCTTGGAGTTCTTGAATTGGGGATTCTCAATCTTGTATTATCTTGGAGAATTGATGGAGGAAATTTTGGGTTTCTTGGAGAACAAGTATGAGCCTTAGGGTTTTGTTTGAGACAGAATGATGAATAAAGCATAAAGTGCTTTCAAATATGATTAATCTTTTGTTTTTGGACGGATTGGAGGTTGGAGATTTACCAAAATACCCCCTTTAAACTTTGTAATGGAACTGGAAAACGTATATTTTTCCGATCTGGGTGGCCATCGCGACGCGCCACTATCGCGATGGCTCACTGAAAATCGATGAATGGAAACTGAGCAGACTCCGCGATGCGGAGACATTGCGGTGCCCCTTTGGAATACCATTTTGGCATATGGCGCGACGCGCCATTATCACGCTGGACCTCTAGAAATTGACAAACGAGAAATTGACCCTCCCCACGACGCGTCAGTATCGCGGAAGGCCACTGGAATGGGACAATTGGAAATTTACACTGATCCGCGACGCATTAAGGGTCCAAACAACGGTGTTTTATGACTGAAAATTAAAATAGTCATAACTTCTTACTCGGTTATCGAATTTAGGCAAATCTTATATCGTTGGAAAGCTAGTTCAATTTCCTACGCAATGAAAGTCTAAATCTAAAGAATTCCACACGAAATACACATCATTCATTAAAGAAGCTCATCCTCGATATTTTTGGGATGAGTTTAAGTTAGGAAAAGTTTCGAGTATTACATTCCCCCCTTGGAATCATTCATCCTCGAATATTGCTGGTTAGACTAAGAATACTGAGGAAAATTTGAAGCTATAGGATAGCATGCACAACTAAAGTAAATTGCAAAACTGAATCTAAATCATTCTGAGCTTCTGAGTAGTTCTGTGAGTGCATGAACTTACATAAGGAAAACTATATAGTTGAATATATGACTAGAAAAGAACTAAATTAAGGAAGAGTATTACCTTCGGCTAAATCTGAGTTTGCGGAGAAAAGGTGAGGGTACTTGGCTCGCATATCTGCTTCTGTTTTCCAAGTGGCACCCTCAACAGATTGATTTCGCCAAAAAACTTTGACCAAGGAAACTTCTTTGTTCCTTAGTCTACGGATTTGATGATCTAAAATCTCAACTGAAATCTTTTCGTAAGAAAGACTGTTCTGAATATCTGAGCTTTCTAAAGGAACTACAACAATAGAGTCACCGATACTCTTCTTAAGCATAGAGACGTGGAATACAGGATGAACAACTGACAAGTCTGCGGGCAACTCAAACTCATAAGCTACTTTTCCAACACGACTCAGAATTCCATAAGGGCCAATATACTGGGGACTAAGCTTCCCCTTTTTGCCGAATCTCTTCACCTCTTTCATGGGTGAAATTTTCGGATACACCTAATCACTAACCTCAAACTTAAGGTCTTTTTTTCCCACATCTGCATAAGATTTCTGACAACTCTGGGCTTTTTTCAATCTTTTTCTAATCAACTTAACTTTTTCCATAGCTTCAAACACTCCATCAGGCCCAAGCAAAGCGGCCTCACCCACCTCGAACCAATCCATGGGTAATCTACATCTCCTTCCCAAAAGAGCCTCAAACGGAGCCATCTGAATGCTAGAATGATAACTGTTATTATAAGTGAACTCAATCAATGGTAAATGCTCATCCCAACTACCCTTGAAATCAAGAGCGCATGCCCTCAACATATATTTTAGAGTTTGGATGGTCCTCTCTGCTTGACCATCTGTCTGAGGGTGGAAAACTGAGCTAAGGTGGACTTGGGTACCAAGACCCTTCTGAAAATCTCTCTAAAATTGGGAAGTAAACTGAGTACTCCTATCCGAGATGATAGACAAGGGAACCCCATGCAATCTGACTGACTCTCAGATATATAATTTACCATAATTCTCAGTTGTATAAGACGTGTGGACTGGCAAGAAATGTGTTGACTTAGTCAATTTGTCTACAATAACCCAAATAGAATCATGATGACGTCGTGATTGGGGTAGACCAGTCACAAAATCTATATTCACCTTTTCCCATTATCAAGTGGGGATACCAAACTCTTGCAATGTACCACCAGGTCTTTGGTGTTTCACCTTAACCTATTGACAAGTTGCACAT
Source organism: Capsicum pubescens (assembly GCA_030864215.1). Classification (NCBI taxonomy): domain Eukaryota; kingdom Viridiplantae; phylum Streptophyta; class Magnoliopsida; order Solanales; family Solanaceae; genus Capsicum; species Capsicum pubescens. Next base: position 31,822,692 of record CM061548.1, read on the forward strand.
TTAGCTATGAACTCTGCTGTATCTCTTTTCATACCACTCAACCAATAGATTTCCCACAAGTCGCGGTACATCTTGGCAGCACCTGAATGAATAGAATAACGCACACCATGCGCTTCAGCCATAATTTTTCGTCTCAAATCATCAACACAAGGCACACACAATCAACCCTGATATCTCAACATGCCATCTCCCCCTTGGGAGAAAACCTCTACCTTTTGGTCTTTAAATGTCTCCTTCAGTTTGACCAAACTAAAATCCATATCTTGCTTCTCATTCACTTCCGAAACTAGGAAAGATTTGGAACTACTCTGAACCCAAACATTCCCTTCAGCTGAGTCAACCAACCTAACACCCAATCTAGACAAACGATGAAATTCTCGAGCTAACTCTTTCATATCATTCTCTACATGAACAACACTGCTCATAGACAACCTACTAAGGGCATCTGCCACTACATTGGCCTTACCTGAATGATACAACACACTCATATCATAGTCCTTCAACAACTCCAACTACCTTCTCTGACAGAGATTCAACTCCCTCTGAGTAAACATATACTGTAAAATTTTATGATCCATGAACGCATCAACATGTACACCATACAGATAGTGTCTTCAGATTTTCAAAGCAAACACAAAACAGCTAATTCTAGATCATGGGTTGGGCAATTCTTTTCATGAGGCTTCAACTGTCTAGAGGCATAGGCTATGACCTTACCTCTCTGCATCAACACACAACCCAAACCAACTCTAGAGGCATCATAATACACCACAAAACCATTTGTACCATCAGGTAATGCTAGAACTGGGGTTGAAGTGAGTCGAGTCTTCAACTCCTGAAACTCTTCTCGTAGGAATCTGACCAATGGAACTTAACTTTCTTTTGGGTTAGTCTAGACATAGGGGATGCAATAGATGAGAAACCCTCAATAAAACGTCTGTAATAACCAGCTAGACCCAAGAAACTCTTAATGTCTTATGGTGATATAGGTCTAGGCCAATTCCTTACAGCTTCTGTCTTTTGGGGATTGACTTTAATGCCATCGACGGAGATAATATTACCGAGAAAGGCTACTGATCTTAGCCAAAATTTGCACTTGCTGAATTTAGCGAACAATTGATGGTCTCTATGAATACTATGAACACTCGATTCATGAGGTCCATGAAAGTTGCTGGGGCATTGGTTAGAACGAAAGACATGACTAGAAACTCAAAATGACCATAATGGGTTCTAAAGGCTGTCTTTGGAATATCACTTTCCCTTACTTTAAGCTGATGATAGTCGGATCTAAGGTCTATCTTTGAGAAATAACTTGCACCTTGGAGTTAATAAAATAAGTCATTAATTCTAGGAAGGGGATACTTGTTCTTGACTATGACCTTATTTAGCTGACGATAGTCAATGCACATACGCAAATAACCATCTTTCTTTCGCATGAATAGGACGGGAGCTCCCCATGGAGAAACACTAGGCCTTATGAAACCTTTATCTAGAAGATCTTTGAGTTGCTCCTTTAACTCCTTAAGCTCTGGGAGAAGGTCAATACCAAATTCTATCTCTCTATCGAGAGGTACCCTTGGGAGATCTTCTGGAAAAACATCAGGAAACTCGTTGACCACTCAGACGGACTAAAGTGTTGGAGTCTCAGACTTTGTGTCTTTGACTCGAACTAGATGATAAATGTAACTTTTGGATATCAACTTTCTGGATTTAAGGTAAGATATGAAATAACTCTTGGGAGACACTGAATTACCTAACCACTCAAAGACTGGCTCATCTGGGAAATAAAATTTCACCACACGGATGCGACAGTTTCTAGAAGCATAACAAGAGTGGAGACAATTCATACCAAGGATAAGATCAAAGTCAACTATATCTAACTCTATTAGGTCTGCTAACATGACTTTATAAAGGACAGTGATAGGACACTTTTTATAAATCTGTTTGGCAAAAACTAACTCACCTACTGTAGTAGACACCAAGAAGAGTTCAGGGATCTTTTCTGAATTTATCTCAAAATTTACAGCAACTAACGGGGTCACATAAGAAAACTCAACCCAGGGTCTAACAACACATAAATATCAAAATGAAAGACACGAAGTATACCAATAACAACATTTGGTGAATCCTCCTACTCTTGACGGAATGGTAAAGCATAAAACCGATTCTGGTGCTGACCGCCACCAGTACTGGATGATGCACCCTGAAGAGGGGCTGGGCGACCTAGAGGAGCTGGTGCACTATTAGCCTGAGTCTGAGGACGAACATTCTTATTTCTCTGTCTAGCATGTGGGTACTCTTTGATTCCATGGCCCGGCTATCCACACCCATAACAACCTCTTCGTCCCGCTAGACACTCACCAGGATGATTCTTGCCACACCTAGCATACTAGGGATAGCTGGGCCTACCACTCACACTATTCTGAGATCTAGACATAGAAGACTTACTCCACTGTTCTTGCCTATTTCTGGGTGCAGGAGTACTGGCTGAAGAAGGTGCAAGCATAGATGAACGATTCTAAAACTGCAGACTATTTCCTTCTCCAGACCTATTCTGACCAAGATCAAACTGCCATGTTCTAGCCCTCTTATTTGCTTTCTCTCTTTCCTTTCCTTTTCTGTCTCAATCTGCTGAGCGTTCATCATCAATCTAGGAAGATCCATCTATCCAATAAGCATAGCAGTTCTACACTCCTTAACTACTAATCTAGACACACCGGTCACAAACTTACTCATGCTTGACCTAGGGTCAGCCATCTATTCAGGGGCATACTTAGACAACTGGTTGAACTTGAGGCAATACTCATTCACTGTCATTAAGCCTTGCCTAAGGTTCACGAACTCTTCTATCTTAGATTCCCTCATCTCACGTGGGAAGAACTTGTCTAAGAACGCATCCTGAAATATCTGCCAAGTCATGGGAGCTGCATTCTCCCATCTATTTTTCTTCCACATCACCACCCAATCATACGCAACATCCTTCAGCCTATAGGATTCCAATTCTACACTCTCTTCTTCAGAAATACGCATAATTCGGGTGATTTTCTTCACCTCATCTAGATACAACTGTGGGTCCTCACCTGCCTTTGACCCATAGAATTCTGGTGGATTCATCCTCATAAAATCTCAAATTTTAGCTGCGGCTAAGTCCCCATCCTGCTGAGGTAGGACTGAAGCCTGACGGTTGTAGTGAACATTAGTTGTCACAGCTTGGGCTAGCGCCTAAAAGGAAGCCCGAAACTCTGCATGTGACACATTCTCATTCAAAGGATCTGTGGGCTGAGGTGGATGGTTATTGTTTCTACGGGCGTTAGCTCAACGAGGAGGCATTTTCTGTCACGTGAAATCACGAGTTAGAAGCAAATAAAGATACTGAATGCATGATAGATCATAAAAGAAGAGATGATTTCCTAAAATGCTCCACAGTCTCTTGCTCATAGATGTGGCGCGCTTCACACCGATGATCAAGACTCTATGTAACGCAGCTTGTCTGACACCTTAGGACTCTCTAAACCTTAGGCTCTGATACAAAGTTTGTAACGCCCCAAAATGTGATCCCCGGGACGCCATACGGTGCTCCAGACTACAAGTAGTCCTGAGCTAACCCTGGCTGCCTTTTCTAAATCTGAACCTCAAAATAGGGGAAAATATAAATGAAAAATCATAATATATACGAAAACTATCTGAATCATCTGGGTATATCTGAATCATACTAATCTCAAAAGTCTGATAAAACAAATACTAGAAATCTGAGTACTAAAATAAAAATCTGAATACTAAATCTGGTAGTCCGACAAGCCTCTACTATCTGAATCTAGAGAGTCACTGGGACAGGCCCCAGCTGACTCAAACTGTCTAAATAAAATAAGAAACATCCGCTAATAAACTGAAAGTATGAACAACTAAGTCCCCAAACTATGAGGATTCACCAACTCCAGGAATGTAGAAGAGATGCTCGAAGATCACTCACGCTGCTGAGATTGAGCACCTGAACCTACATTATAAGATAATGTAGCACATAGACATATGCGTGGATCAGTACTTTAAGGATGTACTGATTATATGGGGGTGCATGCAATAAACAAACAATATCATCACAGTTTATAAAATCATGTATGCTAAATATAAAAAACTCACACAGGCTTGAGTAATTTGAAATCTGAAAATCATAATCATAATTGATAAGACATATAACGTAAATCTTGTGAGCCATTATACTTAGTTCTGAAGTCTGTAAAATAGCTAATCTTACGGCTTAAAATCTTAAGAACTTAACTTCCAAAACATATGCTTTTATCTTAAATCTTTAAATCAATAAGCTGTTGAAGAGTGGGGGACATTTGTTGGGAGGTTCTTCTAACCGACATACACCATGTGAGCATCCATGGAGTCCCATGTCTGGTCCACGTTAGGTAGGGTTGTTCTACCCTTGCCATCAGAATAGAACTTCTATCTTAAGTGATCACAATCTGAGTCATCCATGTATAAGTGGGAATAAATCTGAATCTTACGTTGGCACGTAGTTCTAGGTATAAAACTGTAGTAACCTACCCATCTCGGTGCTAAATACTACTCTCATTCTTATGCTCAAGATCTTCAGAAATCCACTTAGAAAATAGCACAAGGGTTTACAAGAAAACCAATTATGCTTTTCTTTCATTAAATCTCAAGTTATCTGAACAAAGTGGATTCTTATCTTAGCTTAGGACCAAAAGATCAGATCTTTATCAAAATTTGTGAATAATCTTATCTGAGGGTGCTCATGACACAAATAATCTCGAAATAACAATCTTACATTGGGGCTTAACAATCATGCATCAAGTTCATGTTAAAACATCTTAAAATTCATACTTGATAATTTTAAACACTCATAATTCATCATAAAATCTGGCATTTTCTGCATAATGCATAGAAATATGAATACAGTCATGTAATTCAACTTCTAAATCATGAGAAATTTCATAATCTTGCAAATAATGATAATGGGCGTAAACCCTAACTTTAGTTTCATGGAAAATCTCATAAATTGTAGTAAATTTGTAATTAAAATAAAGTTTTGGGCACAAGAATGAAAGAATTATCCTTGTTCAAACCCTACATACCTTAATTTATGATGATCTTTGATGGAAAACTTGAATCCTGGATCCTTATTGATGTTTTGGAGATGACTTCTTGGAGTTCTTGAATTGGGGATTCTCAATCTTGTATTATCTTGGACAATTGATGGAGGAAATTTTGGATTTCTTGGAGAAGAAGTTTGAGCTTTAGGGTTTTGTTTGAGAGAGAATGATGAATAAAGCATAAAGTGCTTTCAAATATGATTAATCTTTTGTTTTTGGACGGATTAGAGGTTGGAGATTTACCAAAATACCCCCTTTAAACTTTGTAACGGAACTGAAAAACGTATATTTTTTCGATCTGGGTAGCCACCGCGACGCACCGCGATTCGCGGTGGCTCACTGGAAATCGACGAATGGAAACTGGGCAGACTCCGCGATGCGAAGACATCGCTGGACCTCTGGAAATTGACAAACGAGAAATTGACCCTCTCCGCGATACGCCAATATCGCGGAGGGCCACTGAAATGGGACAATTGGAGATTTACACTGATCCACGACGCGCTAAGGGTCCAAATGACGGTGTTTTGTGACTGGAACTTAAAATAGTCATAACTTTTTACTCGGTTATCGGATTTAGGCGAATATTATATCGTTGGAAAGTTAATTCAATTTTCTACGCAATGGAAAGTCTAAATCTAAAGAATTCCACATGAAACAAACATCATTCATTGAAGAAGCTAGTCCTCGACATTTTTGGGACGAGTTTAAGCTAGGAAAAGTTCCAGGTATTACATCCCCTCCCCCCTTCTCCATTATCAACCTCTCTCTTCACCACCACAACACACTTGAAATTCCATCATTATCATTAGGGGTTAACACATCGTCCGCCCTCTTCTTCTTCACCTCCTTAAACCCTAAACATCAATCATGATAATAACCTTAAACTTCGTCGGTTCCAAAACAAAACACTTCAATCATCTTCTTACCGTTTACACTAAACCCATTTCTTGACTTTTCTCTAGACCATTTTACCCTTCTCCATTCTCTGTGAAAGCATCCTCCTCCCCTTCATTAAAAATTTGGATAAACAACATAAATGCCGACAGTTTAGAGTTTAATTACAGAAAATTTTGACATTTTGCATAATTACTAAAAGTTTCAATTTTGGGTCTGTTGAGATACATAATTAGCTCCTAATACATTCAACGAAGATATATTTTTTCTTTGTAAAGATACATAATTAGCTCCCGATATTTTTTTTTCGATTTTGGATCTATTGAGATACATAATACATCCAATGAATATACATTTTTTTCTTGTAAAGATATATAGTTAGCTTCCAATACATTGTTTTCAATTTTGATTCTGTCGAGATACATAATTAGTTCCCCGATACATCCAATGAAGATACATAATTATTTAAAATTTTATAAATACTTTATAAAAATAAAAATTTATGTAAATATGATAACTTAAGGTGTGTATATTTATGTTATTTTTCCTTTTTAGAAAATTTTCCCAAATCTTTACCCCTTTCTAGAGGCCACAAGCCCACAATCATGGCTCATAGTGTCACTTGATGGGCCTCAATCAAAAAGCCCAAAATCCTTACTCAATTAAGCCCACCCCAAAACAAGCCCAAAAAATCCCCTTTATTGTTACCATCTCCCCCCTTTCTCCATTATCAACCTTCTTCCTCTTTTCCCACACTCCAAAATCCCACCATTATCATTAGGGTTTAAGATTTCCTACACTCTCTCTTCTTCTCATTATTATTGTTCTTCACCTCCTTAAACCCTAACAACAACAACCATAATGACAACCTTAAACCCTGTCGGCCCCAAAACAAAACACTTCCATAATCTTAATCCTCCGCGTACAATTTACACTAAACCCATTTCTTGTCTTTCCTTTAGACCATTTTACCCTTCTTCATTCACCATCAAAGCTGCTGCTGCTTCTGCTTCTTCTTCTTCTTCTTCTTCACAAAACCCTAAAATCCCAAAACCTATTATCCCTAATCAACAACCCCATAACCCATTTTCATTCTTGAAGCCAACACTCATTGCTACAATTACCGGAACTACCCTTTTGTTCGCAAGATTCTTCGTCTTCCCAAAACCCGCAATTTCATCTCCACCTGTAACTACGGAAGCTGATGTATTACAGCATGATTCTGATGCAGTTTCAGTTTCAGAGGAGGAAAAGGAGAGGGAAATTGAAGAACGCTTGGTTAGGAATCCGAATGACGTGGAAGCGTTAAGGGGTTTAATGGAAATTAAGATAAAGAATAAGAAAATGATGGAGGCTATTAGTGTTATTGATAGGTTGATTGAACTAGAACCTAATGAGGTAGAATGGCCTTTGTTGAAGTCACATTTGTATGTAAACTTTGGTGAGGTTGAATTAGCGAAAGTTGGGTTTAATGAGATATTGAAAAAAGATCCTTTGCGTGTTGAGGCTTATCATGGATTGGTAATGGCAGCAGCTTCACTTGAGGATGAATCGATAGAGGATTTAGAGGGGATTGAGAAGAAGCTTGAGGAGGGGATGAAATTGTGTAAGAAAGAGAATAAGAAGGATGATTTGAGGGATTTTAAGCTGTTGAAAGCGCAAATTCGAGTGATCCAAGGGAAGTATGATGAGGCATTGAAGGTTTATGAGGAGTTGGTTAAAGAGGAGCCGAGGGATTTTAGGCCGTATTTGTGTCAAGGGATTATATATACGTTGTTGAGGAAGAATAATGAGGCGGAGAAGTGTTTTGAGAAGTATAAGAGGCTTGTACCACAAGGGCATCCATATGCTAGGTATTTCGATGAGAATATGATTGCAACAAAGGTTTTTGCACAGAGGGTGGAGAACGAGAAAGCTGGCTCGAAAAGTTGAGTGGAATAAGGCATTTTGGTTTTGTTGAGGTATGGTGGAAATTGTTTTGCTTTATCTGTTACTAGTTAGTTACATAATGGTTTTAGCTTACTAGATGTTTCAATTTAGTTTGTTTGGTTTGCATAGGTTTATTGTTATATGAGTTGTCGAGTATCAAGTAGGATCAAGAAACAAGAATTTATTTGTAAGTTGGAGGGGAATGGTGCTAAGGCTCTTTAATTTTCGAAAGATATATGAACGACATGATATCGTAGTTCATTTAATCAAGAATTATAATGAGAATCATGCTTTGTGTTTTTTTCTTTAACTTTGGAATTTCGACGATATGTGCTTGATATGAGCTGTCCTTTTCCAAAAGGAATGTGCTTGATAGGTGTTACGATTTTGATGTGGAAGAGACAGAGGTTACACCGGAAACTTTGTTGCATAGAGTGTTATATATGTACAGAGCATTTTGAGGAATGACTCTTGCTTCATTGTCAATGTTCCTATTTTGTCCATTAACTGTTGAATGCTCAGTTGGTTGTTCTCGTGATTGCATCTGTGAATCTTATTCCATGGCTTTAGTGGACGTTTTTAATAGTTCGCCCCTGTTCTTCCTTTGCAATGATAACCAGTTTCAAAGAAAATCTAACCATTTTGTAGCTCTTGAGTTGTTTGATAAAACATGTTTCATACCGCCACATCCGATTCTAGCTTTCTGAAGTGCATTTACCGTTTTTATATGTTTCTTGTTATGATAAGTTTGTGTTGGAGATAAACATGACCTATGATCTCTAGGTCAGATTTGAGATACTAATCCTTGAATAGATTTGAAACAAAACAAGGTTAGCGGGGTCAATTTGGGACGGGGCTAGGAATAATTGTCATTGCAGTTTTTTCCTGTAGTATGAGTTGGATGTTAATTCTTGATTAGGGATTACACTAGGTATGCTGTTGTTGTTGACTAGATGTGGCTTTGCGTGGATAGCCCCCTGAAACATGTACTTTTTTAGTTCTTACCTTCTGCTGTGTTTTTGCTCGTTTCATAGTGGTGATTCCTTTGGCACAATCTAGCGGTTAGTTGAGTCTTGAGTCATAGTTGGTTTGTAGTTGAATTTGGCACTGGCTGTAAATCTTGTTATAGCAGGCCTTCTGTTTGTCAGTTTAGGTTCTCCACTGGGTCTTAATCTTTTATTCATCTAGGTAGTTACAGCTTGAATCAGCTTAAGTGGAGTTTTGGGTTGTAGTGTTGTGGTGGGGTGGGGGGTTGTTCTAGTCTGTTGTATTACTGTTGGCCTGTGACAACTCGATGTGAAATAATCATTGTCATGGCAGTTATGTAGATCATGATAGGGAAGGCCTTGATGATATTTCCGTTTTGCCCTCCTTTCACCTGTGCACATCTCAATTGATTCATCAAGTATCTGTTGCTTCCCACCAGCACACTAATACCTGTACCATACAACCACCTTTGATCCGAGCTTTAAGAAGTGAGTTTTAATGTCTTTGCAGTTGGAACTAACATGATCCATGAATGCTAGGTCAGATTTGGTATAACATGATCCATGAATGCTAAGTCCGGTTTGGTATCCTAATCCATGAATTGTTTTGAATGAAAACAAGGTTAGCTAGCACAATTTCAGACGAGGTAAGGGATACTAGTCATTGTAGTAATTTACTGCAGTATGAGTTGGATGTTACTTCTTGATCAGTTATTGTGTTCATGACTAGATGTGGTTTTGTGTGGATAGCCAGCCACCGCAAAATATGTATCTCCCTTTAGCTCTTATTTTCTACCGGTAAAGTTGCTGCTTTGTGACTAGGAGGTCACGGGTTATAGCCGTGGAAACAACCCCTACAGAAATGTACAGTGAGGCTGTGTACAATAGACCCTTGTTGTCCAACCCTTCCCCAGACACGTGCATAGCGGGAGATTTGGTGCACCGGCTGCTCTTTTTCATTAGTTCTTATTTTGTACGGTGTTTTTGCGTGTTCCATATTGTTGATCCCTTAGGCACAACTATGAGTCTTGAGTCATAGTTGGGTTGTAGCTCAATTTGGTGCCGACTGCATATCGTGATTTTTTGTTATAGCTAGCCTTGTGTTTGTCAGTTTATAGGTTCCTCCACTGGTTCTTGATCTGTTATTCATCTAGCTAAATAATGCTTGGATTAGTTTGAGTTGAGGTTGTGGGGTGGGTGGAGGGTCTTCTTGTTTGTTGCAGTCTGTAGTGTTACTTTAGCATTTGACAACCCCGGCAAGGGGGTCCGGGGAAGGGCCGGACCACAAAGGTCTATTTTAGGCAGCCTTTTTGCAATAGGCTGTCAGTGACATCCCTTTACCAGTTACTCCGGGCTTTTGACAACTCAATGTGAAATAATCGTTGTCATGAAAGTTATGTAGTGATGGGGAGTGCATTGATGATATTTCCCTTCTGTGCTCCTTTAATCCCTTTGTGAGCATCTCGACCAATTCATCAAGTATCTGCTGCATCTCACCAGCAAAAGTTTCAGATAACTTTTAGCAATATGGTTTTTGGGGATATAGAGAAAGATACGAAAACTTTATTACATCTTTATTTAAATTTCAAAAATTAAGGTTTAGAATTTGAATTCTTGAAAGTGGAGATATATCAAGGGTTCTTGATATTAGCGAAAGTAGTATTGAATACTATTAGTTACGGGTTTAGATGAACTCAATAATTTGTCTTATATCACGTATTCGTACAAAGAAATTCATTTAATATTAAGTTGTGAACTCAATAACTACGATGATGAGTTTGGCAACAAATTCGAAGGCCGTTTGCATATGAAAAATATACGTAGAAACATACCCCGAACACAACAGCTGGTCTTGAATTTTTGGTTAAATTTTTTGTTGAAAGAAATAGTCCTCGCTTCAAAAAAATTCCGTGGGTAAAGTTGCATATCTGGGATAAGTTGTGAATATGAATTACTTTTATCTGTATCGTTTAGTGGTGCGTATAAGAATAATGTTGAATAGAGTTGTATTAATAATGTTTGTATTAGTTATGCTGTTATTGGTTATGCAGACAATATTTCTTACGCACTGTTTGATTTGATGTACTAAAAATAAAATATAAAATATAATTTTTATCAAATAGTATTATTTACTAAAATATCTTTTATTAGCATTATATACTCCGTTTCTTTTGTCAAAAATTAAAATTCTTCTTACTTGTGTGAAACAGCCTCTCTACTAGGTAGTGGGATGATCTGTGTCCTCCCCAGACTTCGCTGTGTAGACTGGGTATTTTTTTGTTGTTATTTGATAGTAACATGCAGTATCATATGCTAAAGATTTCTTCTCTGGCCGTTTCGGGCAGATGGCCACAGTGAAGTCTATTGGGAGCAACCGTAACCGTAGCTGTTGTAAATCAACAGCCACAATTTGAGGTCTAATCAATTAATTTCACTTCGTTTAAATGAACAATTCCGACAATAAAACTGGCGAACTTTTCATCGGAAAAAGAAGAATCAAACAGAGTCAAAATTTGAGCAAATTACAATATTCAAATTTTTATGTCATTTTCTTTGACATAAAAAATTCAAAAGATAGGCTACTTTACAATAATTTTACAACATTTATAAGATTCAATTTTCTAGTGAAATGAGCATACTTTTGGGACAAAAACGGAAAAGGAATTGGGAAAAAATTGAGGAGCAAATTTGTCATTTAATAAGGTAATGTATGTATTGAAAGCTTTATTACTAATACATAAAAAAAATGATGGTATTAGTTATGCATAACATAATATACAGTAGAGTACATTAGTTATACATAAGTTGAAAAGAACTACTACTAAAGAAGGTATTAATAATACATAGAGCTAATGCATGCATTATTTTCTTTTAATCACATTTTACCATATGATCCTTAAAAGTTAGAAATATTTCAAGACAGTAAATCTACTCAATTGACCACAAATTTTAGCTACTCAATTCAGTTCGAGTATGACCATCATCAAATTGTAATTTCAAATTTTGATTTGTGAATCATCCCAACTCAGATCCATTTTGTGTTCACTTTAATCATTTTTATTATTTTGATTTGATTCTAACCTCTCTAAGTTGATACTAGATAAATTAATAAATTTTTAAGATAATATTTTTTTCCAATTCCGACTTGAGCCATTGGAAAAAATTATCGATTTTGAAAGATAATAAGATAATATATTTTTAAAGACCCCTATATAAATATGTGGTCCTATTAGTATTATAAATCAATAATTCTTTAAAATTATAAAAATATCTAAGACAATTTGGTAAATATGATTATAGTGTTTTTGTTTTGTGTTAAAATTTAAGTTGAAGCTCATTTCTAACTTTTCTTATTGCATCCAAAAGTTTCGGTGTTTTCTTCTTGAACTGCATCAAAAAATTGTCAAGACTTCTAAACACGATAAGTGATTCCTTATGCATAACTGGTTCCAAAAGGTATTACATCCTCTTCAACTTCATCATCAATATTATTATAGTATCCACAATTTCTTATAAGCTCTAGATTGCTGAACATGTATCATTTCACTCAGAGAATCTTTTATTGACATTTATTTTATTATAGTAACTGAGATCATTAATCATGAAATCAAATTCATGAATATCATTTTTATAAGTAGATTCATTTAAATTGTTTAAGACACAACGAATTTTATAATATCGATACAATACACTTTACATATAACAAATTTATTTTTTACATTAATTCAATAAATATGATACATAAATTGATAAGACATAATGATTATGATCTAATCAAAATTAATCTTTATTTAATCTCAAAAATACTTTTTAAATTAATAAATATTAATTTATAAATAATACTTTTATAAATTAATAATATTTTATAACCTTAATAATATTAATTTAGTGTGATTTTCCTGTATTTAGAAATAAAGATAGTAGCAGCAAGCAGCAAAGTAAAAGGCAAGTCTAACAATAAGTAACAACTACCTCGTTAACCACCAGAGTTGGCATAGTAATTCAGCGCTATGTCCCTTAAGCAAGAGGTCAAGGGTTTGATCCCCGCCTCTGGCGAATGGAGCAAACTCTGTACCGCAAAATGCGCTGACCGAGGAACAGAGGATTAGTCTCACGGCTGCCGTCTGTGGGGATACCTTGGACAACCAAAAAAAAAAAAAAGCAACTACCTCGCCGTATTAGGTATAAAAATAGTAGTCTATAATTGGGCTTAAGTTATGGGCTATATTATAGTCATATAGCTTTGTACTTTATTTTTCTTTTTTGGAAAAATTATATATATATACATAAGGTAATTTTACCTTATTACATAAAATTTTATATTGAAAAAGAAATTACAAAATCTCAAAGTAATTACTTAAATTCCTTAAATTCACTCTTTCTCTCTCATCCCCCTCATACATATCAAAATATCATATTTTGCTCTTATTTTAGTGTACCAATTTTTGCTCCATATATGTGCTCCTTTATTTATGCCTACAATCAAGCTAATGTAATATTACAATAACACTTGAATATTCAAAACACGATTGATGTACACTTTCAATTCACGTAATAAAGGAAATTGAATCATTCTTTTTCTTTATGATCGTGTTGCCAATGTAATGTTACAGTAACACTAATTTTTTCTTAAAATTATTATAAACTTGTAGATAATCAATGTATAAGGTGAATATTTTATATGTATAGTGTTATATTATACATTTTGAAAGATTATATTTTAATGTATACGTTATAATATATCAGACATTATACATTAGTTATTTTGGAAGACTAATGTATAATATAATTTTTCTGCTATATATTTCATTATGTTATACATTAAGAAGTTCTTATTACATTTAAGAGGCATTTTATGTATTATTTGGTATTGTACAATTAGAAAGTATTATTATTGTATAAGGTTACATTATAACTTCTGATAAGGATACAAGAGTATACATGTTTAATGTTAATACTTAAATGTATAGTATGACATTATACATTATTGCAGATTACTTTTTAAATGTATAATGTGCCACATACATGTGCAACTGTTGTATGTTGTTATCTTTAATACGTATCAGTTTGCTGCTATCTTTTTCTCTCTTAATTTGAGTCTGTTTTTATTTTTTCAGGGGATAAAATACCATATTGACAAATTTAAAAAATTATTTCTTCAACTCCATGTAAATCTTCACTCCATTGTCATTCCTTATGATAATCAGAGAAGAATTATCTTCAACAATGTATTTTACTTCAAGTTTTTACGAACTTCGTCAATATACAATTCCATCGCGATCGTAGCAATCAATTTCAAGAAGGTTATACTTTCCGAAATAATAATTGCGTCACTTTTGTAGGATTGATAAATAATTTTTGACTCCCAAATACCCAAATGACGAAATAATATGGGGATGTTCATATTGATATTTTTTAGAATTGAAGAAAGCAGTATGAGGGACTTTAATGATAGGTAATTAATGACTATACATATAAATATTATACATATAAAATATTAATGACTTTACATATACATATAAAATATTAATGACTTTAATTAAGGAACAGAAAGATAGTATCAGATTTCTCTTTCCATAAATATAGGCTAATCAGTTTTCTCATACATTCCAGCAATGTATGAGGGAAGACTTAATGTATAATTATATTTCTCAATTTCGGAAAAGAGAAAGGCAACCGGGATTTTAAGTAATTACTTTCACTATGGAAGGAATTTATGTGGTTTATACTTCTTTTTTTTATTTCTCTCCTGATGTCTAAAATTCATATTGGAGTACCACTAATTTAGATTAATATTAAAAAGTCTCACAAAGTGTAAAATACTTTCTATAAAAATAATTTTATGTTCAAAATTTAAATTTAAAATTTATGATTAAAGATTGAGAAATACTCCCCACTCTATTATAACTTTATTTTTTACGTACAACAATATGATTTAATAAAATCATATGAATCTTTATAACTTGTTTTGACAACCATTTTCAAAATAATTTCTTTATTTATCAATCACACCATGTAAATTGGGGCTTTGAGTTGTAGGTGACAAAAGAGTTTTAAAATGAGGTATAGGTGACACAAGTCTTAATTATTGAGTGAAGGTGACAATTACTTTATTATGGATTAAGAAAGTTTGGTAAGTTTGATAATAGCCCAGAAGTTTTTAAATTTACACTTTGATCCAAATATTTACCTAATATAACAGGAAACGGAGGGAAAAAAACGTCTTTCTCTCTCTTCTCATCCATCGTTGTTTTCTCTCTCTTAGCAATTTTTGTTGTTCATTCATCATCTTATGCTTCATTATCATCATCTTCTACTTCATTATCATCTTCATCTTCTTTTTGTTAACCATTGTCGTTGTTGTTATTGTTGTTACCGCTACTATTGTTATTTGACCAATTTCTTAGGTCAAATTTTGTTTCGTACATCACTTTCCACTTTGGCATTACTTCATAGGAGACTTTGGTAAGTCAAATTATAATTTTTAGTTGAATTTGTCATCTGGGTAACTGCTATTGTGCTATTTTTTCAACAATAGATAGCATGCGAACATGAATGCAATATAAGAGCCATCTGTTTAAACAGATCTGTTTCAAAGGAAGACTCATATGTTGGATTCATATTTATGGTTTTATAGTGCCGTAACATGAATTGAAAAGATGGGTCATCTGTTGCAACATATGACCCATTTGTTGCAACAGATTAGTTATCTGGTGCAACATGATAAAAATTTATTACAACAGATTAGTAACCTGTTGCAACAGAACCTGAAATCAATTCCAACAATCGTGTTGTCTGTTGCAACAGGGTAAATATCTGTTGCAACAGGTAAATATCTGTTGCAACAGGTAAATATCTGTTGCAACAGATTATTTACCTGTTGCAACAGAACCTGAACTCGATCCAACAGACGATAAATATTTGTTGCAACACATTAGTAACCTGTTGCGATAGATCCTGACCTCGATTCCAACAGATCATCGTCTGTTGTAACATGTAAGTCATATGTCGTAACAGGTTAATTATTTATTGCAACATATATATAGTCTGTTGCAATATATGATTCACCTGTTACAACAGATGACTCGTCTGTTGAAATCAACTTCAGGAGTGTAACATGAATCCCAACAGGTAAGTAATCTATTGCGACTGATTACACATCTGTTGGGATTTATTTACGACACTATGAAATCACTATTAACTTTTTTTTAACAAATGACTTTATTTAGGTACCACTAATGGAGGGATCAATAACAATAAGGGTAGATTGTCGTAGTCAATGGATCAAGAAGAGCAATCGATATGTATGGTGTTGGAACGAGGGTAAAATGCTAGAGACGATAGTTATGACAGTCCAAAGTGATGTTTCGTATGATGATTTTGTGAACTTAATCATCAGTTATTGTGGACTGAATTGTCAATCGGAAGAACTCGTCATCAGCTACATACACAGCTCCTTTGAAAATCAGAGGGTACTGCCTTTCAAGATAACCTATCAGGTTCGATTGCGTGCTTGTATTAGTGATTCATCCAGCCGGTGTTAAGGGTGTACGTGGTTGAAAAGACGAGAGAGAATGAGAATCAGAACGTAGAAGAAGAAGAACAACAAGACATCTTTGATGATAGGTTGGATGATCTAGACATGAATATTCCAGATGATGATCAAACACCTACGCCCGTTGATGCGACCAATACGATGGGTAGTTCTTCCCAATCGACATAGTCTGGAAATCTTCAAGACGACGGGACTGGCTTTTTTATTGGAATGTAATTCAAGGACAAGAATTTACTATCTACCACTTTTTTTATTTCTTACTTGAAAAAAGATTTCAGAATAAAGAAGGTGATTAATTCGAGCAGTGTCTTTTGCTTCAAATGTGCTAATTCGAACTGCAAGTAGTGGTTGAGAGCGGTGAAGTACACAAGTTCTGACAGATTCGTCATTCATAAACATGAAAAACATCACACATATAGTTCGGAGCACATCTAGGGCCAAAATCCTCACGCCACGACAAAGGTCCTCGATGAATATTTCAGGAGTAGTTTCGTTGATTTGTTCTCGAAATCAAAAAAAAAATATCAATGAACGTCAGTTTGGGGAATAGGTTATTATCTCATAAAATAATAGATTACAAATTTAGTATCACCGGTCATGGTGATGTTGCCACGGTCAATCTTCAAACAAGATCTTGTAAGTGCAGAGTTTTTGACTTGGACAAAATACCCGGCCCACATGCCATGGCAGCGCTTCTAGCTTAATATGATCCAAAATATGGACATAATGTTTACGAGCACTCCTCTCAATATTATTCGGTGGAAGAATATGAAATGGCATATAGTGGGCATATTACTCTGATGCCTCCCGAAGAATCTTGGGTTGTTCCTATAGAGATTTTGGAGAGATTAATACCTCCTCCATATATTGACCCAAGCACTGTCAAACCGGGAAGAAAGCCATATAAGAGGAGGTGTGGAGTCGGAGAATCATTTTCATCAAGAAGAAACAAGTGCTATGTATGTAAGCGCGCTGGCCACAAAAGAACTACATGCCCGGATCGTAATCCACCATGATCATAGTAATTGCAGAAACTTGTGTTGTTATTTGTTGTGGACTTTTATATATTTAACTCATTGTTGTGAACGTAATATTATCATTTATTATATATAAAATATCTTTTTTAATAACTTGTGCATTAATAATAAGAGGCAAAACATGAACTAAATAATACAACAGACCACAATTATTCTCAACAGATTAACCATCTGTGGCAACAGATGGATATTAGTTGGAAAAACACAACACAGTTCTATCAAACTGGAATGTTTTCCTCCATAGATGACAAATCTGTCGCAACAGATGGATAATCTGTTGACAGAAACCCAACAGATGACCAATCTGTTCCAACACATGATCCATCTGTTAAAAGAACTCAAAAGCCAAAATTGCTATTGCTGCTGGATTCAAAATTGCTCCTTACCTCCAACCGTTGACATGTTAACATTAACATGTATGTTTAGAAGAAATAGACAGAATAAAAAGTGAATAAGAATTTAAAAGCCAAAGTCGGCTAAAAATAAAATTTTCACTAAACGAAAAATAAAATACATTAGGTATAGATCTGACATAGAAAAATTAAAATACATACGCTAAAATAAAAAATACATTCTAATTATTATTATCATCATCATCATTAATGACAGTCGACCAATCAACTCGCAGCAGCAGGTCCCTCATCAGCCTTTGCATCTCTCTGAACATCGTCGCTCTCACGGCAACCAACTCCTTCTGCAGGTTATTAACTTGCATTTGAAGTTCCCGCACTGTGTCGCGCAAAATAGCAATATCCTAAACAGGATCAGCCATATCTAAAACACGCATGAATTGACAAATGTAAATAAAATGAGTCCAAATATAATACAACGTATACTACCAACTGGTATATTTACACCGAAAAAAAACTTACCTCAATGAGAAAGGAATATGCTCTTTTAAGAGAAGTGTTTGAAGATGTCACACGAAAAGAAATAATGCAATAAATAAATAAAGTTTAGTAGAATGAAGATTAAGGAGGGACCTATTTATAGAGGATTGAATCTGGATATGTCAGGTCAAAAGACACGACTGTTAAGCTCCAATGTATTAATTACATTCAAACTGGTGGCATTTTATTTTCTGTAAAAAGTCACGACTTTTTCTTTTACATTAATACTTCTCACCTTTTTAAAATGGTTTTGAGACTTGATAACAACTGTTATTATTGAGTTATTGTAATAGATCATTCATATGTCGCAACAGATTATACCATCTATTACAATAGATTGTCTATATGAGTAACAGATGGTCTGTCAAAATAGATTTACCATCTGTTGCAACAGATGGTTTGTATGTGCAATAGATGAGACATTGTTGCGACATATGTATTATCTGTTGTGACAGATGGACCATCGTTTGGAGATGTTTTGATTTTTTCTAATAGATGATTTATTAGTTGCAACAGATGGAGAATACGATTCATAAGCTGTTTTGAATGTGTTAGATAAAAAATCATGACTACCTCTTTTTTAATAGTTATCACATGCGTGCAGATGAATAAACACTGTCTGGTCTGTCGCAATAGATTTACCATTTGTTGCAACATCTGTTGCAATATATAAATTATCTATTGTGACAGATGGACCATATGTTGGAGGAGATGTTTTAATTTCTTGTAACAGCTGATTCATCAGTTGCAATAGATGGAGAATTTGATTCATCAGCTGTTTTGAATTTGTTCGATAAAAAGTCACGATTCTTCACCTCTTTTTTAATAGTCATCACATGCGTACAGATGAATAAACAATGTCTGGTCTGTCATAACAGATTTACCATTTGTTGCAACTTATAGATTATTTGTTGCGACAGATGGACCATATATTGGAGGAGATATTTTGATTTCTTCAAACAACTGATTCATTAGTTGCAACAGATGAAGATTTTGATTCATCAGCTATTTTGAATGTGTTAAGATTAAAAGTCATGAATCTTCACACCTCTTTTTTAATAGTCATCACATACGCGCAGATGAATAAACAACACTGTCTAACATGTCTTGATGGGGAAGGAAGAATAAGGTGCATGAAATAGATCCACTTTCATGTGTAGGAGTTATGTATTATTGATCAGGCTACTGTGACAGACACACATAAAGTACAATAATTTTGTGAATGCAGTTTTTACTGATTAGACACTGTTCCTTCAAATAAGATCCTGCATTATACAGTTTAGTTTGATAGGTGTGAACTTATAAAGCCGAAGGGTTCCAAGATGGTGGTGTCGATACCCTATTACAATTTAATGACGATCTATGCTCATGTTTTTATGTCAAGTTTGGGGAAGTGTTTAAATTTTTGGTGGAAGTGTAAATATCCAATAGTGATTGGACCGATTTTAATGGCGCAATGGACTTCTTGAAAGGCCTCCGAAGCCTCGCACTGCAAGAAACAACGATGGAACCAATAGAAATTCCCCTTATCAAAATTTATATGGATGGATTATTGGAGGAGACTTTTATACAGCAGAAGGTGCTTAGGAGAATACCTGTGCGGGAAGGGGGGGTGGAGAGGGCCATATATCATCTAGACCTTATTTAAGAGAAAACACAGAGAAATAATTAAGGAACTTCTAACGAATCTGGCCAATGAAATTGACATGAGAAACGAAAAAACTGGATGAGCTTCAAATGTGGAAGTGTATCCAAATATAAAAATTCGTCAGTCATTGAAGAAAAGGAATAATGGTCAATAGGACTAAAGCTGGACACTTTGCTCGAGAATGCAACTAGCGAGCGTGACCTCAATGAAGACTCTCACAAAGTGCAGGACTAGAACTCCAAGGAAGAAGTTTCGCTAGCACAGAAAATTAGTACGATTGTCGGTTAGAATTGAAACCTGAACCAACAACTCCTGAATTAAAAATAAGGGAAGCCAAGGCATCAATTTCTGAAGTCTAACTTGCATGCCATGCCTTCTGTTTGTAGCTATGATCAAGTCAATGGCAGTAGAAACAAAAAGGTCTGAAGTTGGGCAGAAATACCATGCCTTGTTGTTTCCACTGCCTTTGACCTGACCAAAGCCATAAACAGGAGGCATGAGATGCAAGTTTAACTTGAGAAATTTCCACCTTGGCTTGTCCCGTATTTTTAATTCAAGAGTAGTTGGTTCTGGTTTTAATTTTGATCGACAATCTTACCACCTTCTGTGCTCGCGAAGCTGCTTCCTTAGAGTTCTGGTCCTGCATTTTGTGGGTCTTGATTGAGGCCACGCTCGCTAGTTGCGGTCTCTAGAAAAGTGACCAGCTCCAGTCCTCTTGACCATTTTTTTTCTTCAACGACTGATGGATTTTCATTTTTGGATACAATTTCACATTCGCAGCTCATCCAATTTTTTCATTTTTCATGTCAACAACCAATTTCACTACACTTTCCTTCCTACCCTGTGTTTTCTCTTAAACAAGGTCTGAGATGATATATGGCCTTCTTAACCTCTCCCTTCCCGCACAGGTATTCTCCCAAGCTCCTATTGCTGCATAATAGTCTCCTCTAGCAACCCATCCATATAAATTTAGACCAGGGAAATTTCTATTGGTTCCATCGTTGTTTGCTGCAGTGCGAGGATTCGGAGGCCTTTCAAGAAGTCCATTGAGCCATTAAACTCGGTCCAATCACAATTAGATATTTACACTGCCGCTAAAACTTGAACCCTTCCCCAAACTTGACACAAAAACATGAGCATAAACGGTCATTAAATTATAACAGGGTATCGACACCACTTACTTGGTCCCTTAGCCTTACCAGTTCAAACCTAACAATCTTAACTATAAAATGCCATAACTTGTTTGAAGGATTAATGCCTAATAGGTAAAGAACAAACATTCACAAAATCATTGTACTAGATGTGTGTTTTCACTATAGGTTGATCAGTAATACATACCTCTCACATATGAAGTGGTTCTATCTGCAAACAGCTTATTCCTCTGAACCCATCTTTACTCTAGCCTTTAATGCTGGTCGGGCAAAAGTGGATCCAGTTTCACTTCCTTTTATCTGTAAACAAGAGAAATACATTTGATGTCAAACAAGTGAAGACCAAAAAGAACATTACGAAAGGGTAACATAAAATTGAGTGAATCAACAGATGACTAATCTGATGCAACAGATTACCCATCTGCTTAATCGATGAGGCATCTGTTGCAACAGATGGATGACATATTGCAACAAATGGCTCATTTGTTGGAATAAATCAAACGAGCCTTGCTACTGGTTTGATTTCTTCAAACAGTTGCTCCGTCTGTACAAAAGGGTAACACAAAATTGAGTGAATCAACGAATGACCAATTTGATGCAACAGATTACCTATCTGTTCAACCGATGAGACATTGTTGCAATAGATGGATGACATGTTGCAACAGATGGTTCATCTGTTGGAATAAATCAAACCAACCTTGCTACTGGTTTGATTTCTTCAAACAGTTGCTCTGTTTGTTCCAACAGCTGATTCATCAAACTATACTAACAACAAGGCTTTTTAAGTTCTCCCAACAGATGACTTTTTTTGCATATTTTAATAAAAATAATGGTTCATTCATTCAAGACTTAAAAGTCACCTTTCATTCAATTTTCTCAATAAATAGGAAACTGGTAATGGGTAAATCATTAATAGCAACAGATGTAAATATCTAATTTAAATGACTTACAAAAAAGAAGACGAGATGGAAAGAGTAATAGTGAACAATACTTGCAATGTGAAAAAAGCAAAGGGATCAAAACATCCAGTTCAGTCGAGAAAAAATATTGACCGGTTGAGATCCGAAAGGATTCTTATCCGAAAGAAGAGAGAAAAGAGAGGAAAAAAGGAAAGAAAGAGACTTGAGAATAAAGAAAAGTGATAGATGAGTTGAGTTTACTTTATGGCTGAAGGAGTATTCTTCTAGATATGGATTTTAAATATTCATTAATAACTTTTGAGGGGCACGAGGAGACGGTGACATTGAAAATACCAGATAAGACTACTCACTCAGGAGATTTTTGAGTTATCTAAGTAATATTTTTTATTGCTTTAGTATTTTAACTTTTTTATCTTAGACAGGAAATACCTAAATTACTTTTTTTAAAAAGGGTCTTAAAACATCTAAGTGCAACAAATAACAATTTTTGTTTAAAAATTTTCAAAGCTCAGTCATCTGTCGCAACAGATGCAACACCTGTTTGATAATTTACAACATATGCGTAATATATTGCAACAGATGACTTAATCTGTTTGATTAAATCCAACAAAAAAGACATCTGTTGCAACAGATTAAACATTTATTTTTATACAATTTCAATTGATTTCATATGTTAGACTAATACCTTAATTGATTAATCAAGGACCGGGGGTGAGTTCTCATAGGGTCAACTACAACTTCAATTGAGTCTTTTAGCAATTGCATGATAAGACGGTATTGCGTTCCTCCTGTCATACCCTATTTTTATCTGAGGTCAAAACAAGTACGACGTTATGGACTCTAAAAGAATAAAAATTGTATAGAGTCGCCACCTAATTTTTAAAGAAAATAAGGAAACCTGTCTATTTATTAACACGTATGATTGATGTTTTAGTTTGCGAAAAAAACAATTGAGATTCCAGGTAAGTGTTCAAATTATCTCGAAGGAAAGGGGTTAGGCACCCTTCAGGATCCACAAATGTGGTACCCGACTAGACTAAATTTTCAGAGAGGGGGGAGGTATAATTAAAATGATGTAAAAGGTGTGTGTATATTAAGTATAAATTAATTCTTTTGAAAAATACGAATATTTAAAATTATGTTAAGATATATGTATATTAAGTATATAAAACAAATCCATTGTTATGAGAATGTAAAAGATATGTATAAAATGTATAAATTACATGTGAAAAAGAAAAATATTTTGTGATGTATGAAAAATGTATCTTGATATGCCGTGAAAAGAAAAAGTATTTACAAATAATATTCTTTATTTGATTAAAATTCATGAAAAAAGTAAAGGTTTTGTTGAATAGAAAAGATCACAATGTTTATGATGTCAAAGTATGTAAATTAATTGATTAATTTAATTTATTGGTGTAAATATTAATGACCTAGATTTGCCTAAATTTTGCCTAAACGCGTAATGAGAATTGTGTAAATAAAGAATATCCCACCCGGCTCTCCAAAAGTAAAGTTTTCACTATAATAATATTTGTACAAGTATAAGAATATAAAATACAACACAAAATTTAAAGTCCTCTTTGAATGCAATTCCCGACGAGGATTCTCAATAACCTGTATAAACACTTGTACTAAAAATGTTAGTAACAAAAAAATAATTATTGAAATAAATTAAAAAGGTACGTATGCATATATGTATTTAAAAATATATTTTTTGTTAAAAAAGGGGCTCGGATAAAATTTTAAATATTATAAATATTTCGTCATTGCCCAAAAATATTCATTTTTGTTACGTATTTGTGTGCGTAAAATCCTTCTTTTTATTTGTGAAGGCCTCCGAAATCGACGGATAATTTCTTCATCGGCCAATGTATTGATACTTGATATGAATAAATAAACTTGAGAAAAATAAAGTCCGTCTTTGTAATGGGATGGCCTCAAGTATCCGACGGAGAGATAATGTCGTTGGCCAAATAGTGTAGTATCTATTCATTATCAATATATATCCAAAATCAGTATATATCCAAAGATGCGTAAAGAGATAAAAAGCAAGAAATCGACTGGCAACATATATTTGCAAATTCAAAGCCGTTGAGAAGGAAATCGAGTGGCAACAGTGAAAAGTGAATCTTTTCAACATCTGCAGCATAAAAGGCAGTAGTACCAGTAGGATTAAAAGCAGCATCGCCCAAAGCATCACCAACAATCCCAAAAAAAACAAAGAACACCACAAAGAGAAGAACAGTAGTAATAAACAAAGAAGCCATTGGTTGAACAATAACAAAAACAGAAGCAATAAGGTCAGTGAAAACACCAAGTGTTGCTGAACAAACTACCCTGGCCAACAACAACAACATCAGAACAATTCAGAACCACAATATGATAAACAAACAAAGAGAAGAAAACACCATTTTTCTTATAGATCTAGTGTTTAGAGGTGATAACACCGGAGAAATCTCCATGGTTTCCGGTGTTGCAGTGGAAAAAAGAGGAATGCAGTAGCGGTGGCGCGTGGCGGCATGGCTGATGGCGGCAGATCTGGACTTGGGTGGTGGCGTGTGGGATCGAGAAGGAGAAGTGAGGTATTGGTCGGAAGTATTGCGATGGTTAGAACTCGCCGACCATCAACTCCGGTGAGTCAGCGAAGAAGGTGAATGGGAAAGAGGAGAAGAGGGGGGCGGCACAGCTCACTAGTGGTTCGGCTGGAACTCACCAGTCATCACTTCCGGCGAACCAACGATTGAGGGGAGGGGTAAAAGGAGAAAAGAGGGGTGCGTGGTGCTGTTTTGGTGGCTGGAAGCTCGCCGGTCATCACCTCCGGTAAGCCAGCGGTGGAGCGGCAGCTAGGGAAAAGGGGAAGGGAGCGTGAGAGGAGAGAGATGAGGGTAGAGAGAGAAAGTGAGAGAGGAGAGAAGATTATGCGTTTGTTTGTGTGTTGTGTTTGTGTACTTTTATATATATATTTTGCGTGTGTTTTGAAGAGAAAATAGAAAAAATGGAATAAATAAAATATGTTTGTGTATTTATGAATATGTGTGTGGGTTTGCAAAGGAAAAAATATTTATGAGTTGTAAAAAATAAATATATGTGTATTTTGCATATGTTTTTAAGAGAGAAAAGGAAAAATGTGGATATTTGTGTGTGGGAGAAGAAAATATGGGTGTTTGTTATGGATAAAGGGGTGTTCCCTCTTTTTATAATAACACATCCTTTAGTCCTTAGGATATTGACCAAAGGATGTTTATCCTTTTGACCAATGATTAGAGTTATTGTCCAAAGGGTAGTGTCATTGAGTTGTCATTGTCAGATGTGACAAGACATTATTGTGTGGTCGTTGTCGGATGCAACAAGACATTGAATTATCATACTGTGTAAAAATAATTGATTCGACTTAGCATTTGCGGATCGTAAAAAATGTACAAAATGCAGGTATTGATTTGTAATTATGAAAAATGTAAAGAATGTTGAAAATATTAAAAAATATAATTTAATATGAAAAATATTATAAAATGTAATGTCATGTCGTGTACGTGTGCAGATGTTTGTAAAAATGTTAAAAGATAATAAATTGATAAAAAAAATCCTAATATACAGAGGATTATCAATAAATTATAAAAAGTATAAATATGAAAATAAATTAATAAAATTCTAAAGGAAGGATGAATATCAATAATTTATTAATAATTGTAAAAAATATGCGAAAATTGTATTTTGTGCTCTTCAATGATCAGGAAGCCTGAAGACGTTAATTTTAAGCACGAGGAGCAAAAATTGGGTGTCAGCAGTTGCCCCTTTTTGTTTGAAGGCAATGTAGAAGTCTTCAAATGAAAACGTTGACGCGTAGCCAATTTTGCTCGACAAAAAATAATTTTGATAAAAATTTGACCGAACTCCAATTTAGAGTTTCCTAAATACCTCGAGTTGTATGAGGATCAGGTCGGGTGTAGTTTGAAAAGAAAATAAGGTAAATTTTGAGACGGTTCTCATGATTTGCCCCAGTGTATGATATGTGCGATTTGCAGAAAATGTCTTTTTTTTAAAAAAAGTTGCATGATGTCTCCGATTGTCTACGGAGACTTAAGGATGAATGACTCCTCCGATTGTTTATAGGGACTTATGTGACGAATGAAAGACATCTTTGATTGTTTAGAAAGACTTGATGCATGACATCTCCAATTATCTATGGAGAATGATGTTGATTGTCATCTCCGATTGTCTACGGAGACTGAATGATGAATGATGATATCTTCGATTGTCTATGAAGACTTGATGCATGACATCTCCAATTGTCTATGGAGATGGATATTGATTGTCGTATCCGATTGTTTACGGAAACTGTAATGAATGATGATGTCTTCGATTGTCTACGAAGACTTGATGCATGACATCTCCAATTATCTATGGAGAATGATGTTGATTGTCGTCTCCGATTGTCTATGGAGACTGAATGATGAATTATGATGTCTTCAATTACCTACGAAGACTTGATGTATGACATCTCCAATTGTTTATGGAAACTGATGTCGATTTATGTTTTTGATTGTCTATGAAGACTAATGTTGGATGATGGTGTCTTCGATTGTATATGAAGACTTGATGATATCTCCAACTGTCTATGAAAACGGATGTTGATTGTCATCTCCGATTTTCTACGGAGACTATGTGATGAATGATGTCTTTCATTGTATACGAAGACTTGATGACATCTCCAATTATCTATGGAGACTGGTTGATTGTTGTATCTGATTATTTACGGAGACTGTGATGAATGATGATGTCTTCGATTGTCTACGAGGACTTTATGTATGACATCTCCAATTATTTATGGATACAAATATTGATTTTCGTCTCCGATTGTCTATGGAAACTGAATGAATGATAATGTCCTCGATTGTCTACGAAGACTTTATGACATCTCCAATTATCTATGGAGATTGATGTAGATTGTTGTCTACGATTGTCTACGAAGACTATGTGATGGTTTTCCTCAATTGTCTATAAAGACTAAGGCCATCAACCGGTGAGGTAATGACTTCTCGATTGGTGGAACAACTGGAAGGTAATAGCCTCTCGACTGGCGGGGCTGTTGAAAATGTAAAAGTTCTGAGAACACCTGATAAAAAAGCAAAATGTCTGTGTTTGAAGATGGTAGCTCTGAAAAGAAAGGTCAATTATCTGTATTTGGAGCTGGGTGTTTTGTATGTGAAGTGTAATGCATGTATGTGAAGGCATGTGTTTGAAAGGAAAGAAAATTATTTTTTGCATTTTTGTTGTAAAAAATGTGTTGAAAGATGAAAAATACGAAAAATTGCTTTGTGTTTTATTTGCAAGAAATGCTGAAAGGTAAAAATGCAGAACATTGTTTGTGTTTTCCTTGTAATAAATATTGAACAATGAAAATGTAAAAGATTGTTTTGTATTTTCTTTGTAAGAAATGTTGAACAATGAAAAGATATAATTGTGTCTTGACTACAGTTGGTACCAACAATTAGTAGTGTGTACAAGAATTTCCCCATCTCTTCCAGCTACCAAGATTGACTTCAGGGTAACTCCTATAGCTTCAAGTGGTACCTCAGGCATACCTAAGTATCGATAAGATTCGTTCGTCTTACTTCAAACAAAGATTTTGGATTGTGCATGTTCTCATGTTTCAAGTGCGCTCTCCAGAAAAAATGTCTCGTTCTCACACTTATTTGAATATTATTTTCTTTTGAATTTGGAGACGTCTAGAAATATACACTCACACTCAGAAAGAAGTTCAATGAATGCAATTATGATGTCATAGACTTGGCCTTCATGTAAGTATCCACTAAAGTGAGAAAACTTAGAGTAGGATCTTGTAGGACTTGTTATTGGCTTGTAATGTAGGCTTGGGGTCGGGTAGGATGATATTTGGGATAAAGTGACTAATTCCTCAATGAGCATTGCACTGTATCCGTGCTTTTGATGCTCGATCTTCTTTATTGTGCTTCTTTGCCTCTTGTTTTGTATTTGTTTCGACTTCTTTTGAATCTTGTGTTGGAGTTTTTTTCCCTTTTCGATATATTTTCCTTCCCTTTTTTTTATTTTTAGGGGATGATGATTTCTCACCTTTATCAGAGTTATCTTTTTTTTTTCTTTGTGGGGGTTCTTTCTCCTTTTTTCTTTGAAGTCATTTTTTATTTTTGTTCTTCTGGGGATATACGTCCTTTACTTTTGGCAACTTTGATCTTGAATCCTCATTCGCAACTTGCACATACTTAGTGCGCTCAAGGAGGTGGGCCAAAGAGGGATAGTGCATGAAAGCACTCAAAAGGTATAGGCTCAAATGTGGTTATTCCAAAGAAAAGGTTTCAGGCTCAAAGGGGGAAACACTAGGGATTAATGTCATTTGGTAGGCTGTGAAAGGCACAATCTAGTCAAGAAAGGCCTACAATCCTTTCCCAAACTAAGTGTAACTCAGAATTTCGCCCCAACAGACATTCAGGCTAAGTTCTGGATCAATAATGCAATGCAATGAACTAGTCTAAAGCTCACCACACAATGCACTTGAAACGATGGGGTTGGCTGTGTTCTTGTTTTAGATGTACGCAAGAGAATTTTCGAGTGTTACTCAGGTTTGACTAAGAGGTACCAAAAGAATCTATGGTTTACCGTGATGTCGGTCCTCTCCATCATACCAATTTGTTCTTTCTCATGCACACTCCTAATTTTGTTGGTAACAACCAAGTTAAAATTTTATTTTATTTAAAAAAAGAATGGGACCGAACCCAAATGAGGGTTGCCTACGTATCTTGTGAAAATAAGAATCAGGTCTGCGTAGTTCAGGCAAATTTGTAAATTTCTATGTAACATGTATGAATGTACAAAAGTGGTGGTCATCTTTAAAAAAAATAATGTGAAAGACGATCAGGAAGGAATTGCTTGTATCAACAAAATTGGTTTGATTAGACGATCAAGAGGATGGATGTCGAGCATGAGAAGAGTTTTGAAATTACTTCAATATGTTGACAAGATTGAGAAGGTCAGACATTGAAGAAGTTATGGCATTATTTCACCGTAGTTGGCAGGATTGTTATGAATAAAAGAATATTGAACCCTTACTTTGATAGTGGGGACCGATAAACCGTAAATTTAATGGTTTACGACGTCCGAAAGAAGAAGCTAGGTGTTCTCGAACCAAAATCGGGTGAGGATTTGGAGGTAGGTCTCCTAAACACTAATGTTATTGAGATTTGACTTTGAGGAATAATTTATTTGCGCTCTTGAAGACTTTTGGAGAACATCTTTGAACTGTTTCAGAAAAATTGCCCCAGTATGAATACCGAAGGAATTATTTTGAAACAGTGAAGAGACCGAACCCTAATACAGGGTTTCCTACGTATCTTGTCAGGACAAGAATCAGGTCAAAACGTAGTTCAAACTTTTTATAAGTTTGTACATGGTGTGATCTATTTCTAGAACAGGCAGTTTCCTAAATAGTTGAGCGTAAAACTGAACAATTGCGAGAAGGCGCACTAACCTAAATGTACCAACTCTGAAACTATGAAATTTCAAAGAAGGTTTGGGGGAGTGTAAGATACCCCCCGTGTGAACCACAGTGTGTGAAGTGTACGGCCAAAGACTCGATGGAATTGTGAATTGTGATTAAAAGAATAATGTGTAACAGTTCTTATATATACAGTGTATTAAACAAATAATGAATAAAAGAATTGATAAATAGCAACACTAATTTATGCAAAAAATTTGTAAGCAAATAAAATAATTTGCAGTGTAAAACAAGTAAATAATCAAGGAATTTAATCATATGCGAAAAAGTAAAAATACCTCCCTCGATTGAAAAATCGAGTCTATTATGGTTAGAACCTGTTGTTATTCCCCAGCAGAGTCGCCATTCTGTCGTACCTTATTTTTATCTGAGGTCAAAACAAGTACGACATTATGAACTCTAAAAGAATGAAAATTGTATAGAGTCGCCACCTAATTTTTAAGGAAAATAAGGAAACCTATTTATTTATTAACACATATGATTGATGTTTTAGTCTGCGAAAAAAATAATTGAGATTCTAGGTAAGGGTTCAAATTATCCTAAAGGGAAGGGGTTAGGCACCCTTCAGGATCCACAAATGTGGTACCCGACTAGACTAAATTTTCAGAGAGGGAGGAGGTATAATTAAAATGATGTAAAAGATGTGTGTATATTAAGTAGCCGTTTGCCTATGAAAACTAAATTTTTCCGGAGTTGGAGTTGAAGTTGGAGTTGAAATTGGAGTTGGAGTTGTGTTTGGCCATGTCTTTTTTGATTTTATGTTTTTTGACTTTTGGAAAAACTTTTTTAAATATGATTTTATGCCCTAACTTTTACAAACTATCAAAATCACCCAACTAAAATTTACCTACTAATGGAAAAAGAACACAATTAGCCACTATTATAAAAATAATTACATATACATGGCCATATTTAATGAATTTCAATTATGACATATATAATATTTACATTAATAGTCGTTTTCTCATATTTAAATTTTTTAAATATGGATGTTATATTAACAGATCGCTGCTTCCTGTTTTTTAGGTAACAAATATTATCTTTAAAATAAATTTATTTTTTTAGGAATTCATTTAATTTATTTCCTTCATTTTCCGTTCCTAAAAAGTAGGAAATGATGAGTTTTTATTAAATTTTAGGGTGCCGCTAATTTATTTCTTTAATTTTCTTATACATGAAAGATTTTACTGCGTGTGAATAAATTATTTCTATGTAAAACATGCTTTGCATATTTATGGTATATTATATCATATACCATAAATATATAAATATGCTTAGT
Source organism: Capsicum pubescens (assembly GCA_030864215.1). Lineage (NCBI taxonomy): Eukaryota > Viridiplantae > Streptophyta > Magnoliopsida > Solanales > Solanaceae > Capsicum > Capsicum pubescens. The sequence goes on from CM061548.1 coordinate 31,853,632, forward strand.
ATGTTTATTTATACTTTGTATTTTTATATATGTGTGTATATGGTATATACATGGTATAAACTTCATATATAACATACTTTGTATATTTATATTATAAATATGCTTAGTATGTTTCTTAATACTTTGTATATTTATATATGAGTATATATGATATATACATGGTATAAACTCTATATATAACATACTTTGTATATTTTTATTATAAAAATAATACTTTATATATTTATGGGAATAAATATAATACTTTATATATTTATGGGCATAAATATAAATTAGCAGTAAAATAATGTCTTAAATAAGGGAGAAAATTAAATAAGGGATAAAAATAATGATGAGAGAGAAAAAGAGATATATATTAATTAGGATAGCATTAAGTTTGAAATTATAATTATCTTATTCTTTAAAACTGCTATATACGTAATATTGAAAAAGTAATGCTATAAGGAGAGTTTTATGTAAAAATTTAAAAGATTGGGGTTATATGTAATAATAATAAAAGTTGGAATTGGAGTTGGAAAATTGTGAAAACAACAAAAACCTGTTTTCCCTTTTCAGAAAAAAATTTCGGAATTATTTTCCGAATTTTCATGGCCAAACACCACAATTTCCAACTCCGGAAAAATTTTCCGGAAAAAGGGAAAAAATTTCCATGGCCAAACGGACCCTAAGTGTAAATTAATTCTTTTGAGAAATATGAATATTTAAAATTATGTTAAGATATATGTATATTAAGTATATAAAACAAACCCATTGCTATGAGAATGTAAAAGATATGTATAAAATGTATAAATTACATGTGAAAAAGAAAAATATTTTATGATGTAAGAAAAATGTATCTTGATATGCCGTGAAAAAAAAAAGTATTTACAAATAATATTCTTTATATGATTAAAATTCATGAAAAAAGTAAAGGTTTTCTTGAATAGAAAAGATCACAATGTTTATGATGTCAAAGTAAGTAAATTAATTGATTAATTTAATTTATTGGTGTAAATATTAATGACCTAGATTTGCCTAAATTTGCCTAAACGCGTGATGAAAATTACGTAAATAAAGAATATCCCACCCGGCTCCCCAAAAGTAAAGTTTTCACTATAATAATATTTGTACAAGTATAAGAATATAAAATACAACACAAAATTTAATGTCCTCTTTGAATGCAATTCCCGACGAGGATTCTCAATAACCTGTATAAACACTTGTAATAAAAATGTTAGCAACAAATAAATAATTATTGAAATAAATTAAAAAGGTACATATGCATATATGTATTTAAAATATAATTTTTGTTAAAAAGTGGGCTCGGATAAAATTTTAATATTATAAATATTTCGTCATTGCCCAAAAATATTTATTTTTGTTACGTATTTGTGTGCGTAAAATCCGTCTTTTTATTTGTGAAGGCCCCCGAAATCGACGGATAATTTCTTCATCGGCCAATGTATTGATACTTGATATGAATAAATAAACTTGAGAAAAATAAGGTCCGTCTTTGTAATGGGGTGGCCTCAAGTATCCGATGGAGAGATAATGTCATTGGCCAAATAGTGTAGTATCTATTCATTATCAGTATATATCCAAAATCAGTATATATCCAAAGATGAGTAAAGAGATAAAAAGCAAAAAATCGACTGGCAACAATAGATATTCGCAAATTCAAAGCCACTGAGCAGAAAATCGAGTGGCAACAGTGAAAAGTTAATCTTTTCCAACATCTGCAGCATAAAAGGCAGCACTACCAGTAGGATTAAAAGCAGCATCGCCCAAAGCATCACCAACAATCCCAAAAAAAAACAAAGAACACCACAAAGAGAAGAACAGTAGTAATAAACAAAGAAGTCATTGATTGAACAATAACAAAAGCAAAAGCAATAAGGTCAGTGAAAACACCAAGTGTTGCTGAACAAAATATCCTGGCCAACAACAACAACATCAGAAGAATTTAGAACCACAATATGATAAAAAAACAAAGAGAAGAAAATGCCATTTTTCATATAGATCTAGTGTTTAGAGGTGATAACACCGGAGAAATCTCCATGGTTTCTGGTGTTGCAGTGGAAAAGAGAGGGATGCAGTAGCGGTAGCGCGTGGCTGATGGCGGCAAATCCGGATGTGGGTGGTGGCTCGTGGGATCGAGAAGGAGAAGTGAGGTATTGGTCGAAAGTATTGTGATGGTTAGAACTCGTCGGCTATCAACTCCGGCGAGTCAGCGAAGAAAGTGAACGGGAAAGAGAAGGAGAAGGGGGCGGCGCAACTCACTGGTGGTTCGGATGGAACTCGCCAGTCATCACTTCCGGAGAGCCAACGACGAAGGAGAGGGGTAAAAGGAGAAGATGGAGGTGCGTGGTGATATTTTGGTGGCTGGAAGCTCGCCAGTTATCATCTCCGCGAGCCATCGGTGGAGCGACAGCTAGGGAAAAGGGAAAAGGAGCGTGAGATGAGAGAGATGAGGGTAGAGAGGGAAAGTGAGAGAAGAGAGAAGATTATGTGTCTGTTTGTGTGTTGTGATTGTGTACTTTTATATATATTTTTTGTGTGTGTTTTGAATAGAAAATAGAAAAATGGAATAAATAAAATATGTTTGTGTATTTATGAATATGTGTGTGGGTTTGCAAAGGAAAAAATGTTTATGAGTTGTAAAAAATAAATATATGTGTATTTTGCATATGTTTTTAAGAGAGAAAAGGGAAAATGTGGATATTTGTGTGTGGGAGGAGAAAATATGGGTGTTTATTTTGAAAGAAAGAAGAATAATAAAAAAAAATGGTCTTCCATCTTTGCCTATTTATAATAAAATTAGGCACTCCCTATTATCCAATGGATAAAGGGGTGTTCCCTCTTTTTATAATAACACATCCTTTAGTCCTTAGGATATTGACAAAAGGATGTTTATCCTTTTGACCAATGGCTAGAGTTATTGTCCAAAGGACAGTGTCATTGAGTTGTCATTGTCAGATGTGACAAGACATTATTGTGTGGTCGTTGTCAGATGCAACAAGACATTGAATTATCATACTGTGTAAAATAATTGATCCGACTTAGCATTTGCGGATCGTAAAAAATGTATAAAATGCAGGTATTGATTTGTAATTATGAAAGATGTAAAGAATGTTGAAAATATTAAAAAAAGTAATTTAATATGAAAAATATTATAAAATTTTGATGTTATGTCATGTACGTGTGCAGATGTTTGTAAAAATGTTAAAAAATAATAAATTGATAAAAAAAATCCTAATATACAGAGGATTATCAATAAATTATAAAAAGTATAAATATGAAAATAAATTGATAAAATTCTAAAGTAAGGATAAATATCAATAATTTATTAACAATTGTAAAAAATATGCGAAAATTATATTTTGTGCTCTTCAGCAGTCAGGAAGCCTGAATACATTAATTTTAAGCACGGGGAGCAAAAATTAGGTGTCAACACCTCCCGACCAGAGTCGTCGATCGATAACTCTGAGATGAACCGATTCTTACTACCTCATATATTCAACTAGTACCTTAATTGGTTAATCTAGGACCAGGGGTGAGTTCTCATAGGTCAACTACAACAGATGGCAGCGCCTATTTGATAATTTATAAAAGATGGGTAATTTGTTGCGACATAAGACAATCCATTTGATAATTTACAACTGATGGGTAATCTGTCGCAACAGATGACTTAATCTGTTTGATAATTTTCAACAAATGAGTAATCTGTTGCAACAAATAACTTAATTTGTTTGATAATTTACAACAGATGATTAATCTGTTGCAACAGGTTGAACATTTATTTTTATACAATTTTAATTGAGTTCATATGTTAGACTAATACCTTAATTGATTAATGTAGGACCAGGGGTGAGTTCTCATAGGATCAACTACAACATCAATTGAGTCTTTTGGCAATTGCATGATGAGACGGTATTGCATTACTCCCGACCAAAGTCATCGATCGATCACTCTGAGCTGAACCCTTTCTTATTACCTCATATATTAGACTAATACCTTAGTTGATTAATCTAGGACCAAGGGGTGAGTTCTCATAGGGTCAACTATAACTTCAATTGAGTCTTTTGGCAATTGCATGAAGAGACGATATTGCATTTCTCCCGACCAGAGTCGTCGATCGATCACACTGAGCTGAACCGGTGTTTACTATCTCATATGTTCAACTAATACCTTAATTGGTTAATCTAGGACCAGGGGTGAGTTCTCAAAGGGTCAACTACAACTTCAATTGAGTCTTTTGCTAATTACATGATGAGATAGTTTTGCGTTTCTTTCGACCAGAGTCGTTGATCGATCAATCTGAGTTGAACCGATTCTGATTACCTCATATGTTAGAATAATACCTTAATCGATTAATCTAGGACCAGGGGTGATTTATCATTGGGTCAACTATAACTTTAATTGAGTCTTTTGGCAATTGCATGATGAGACAGTATTGCGTTCCTCCCAACCAGAGTCATCAATCAATCACTCTAAGCTGAACTAATTCTTACTACCTTATATGTTCAACTAATACCTTAATTAGTTAATCTAGGACCATGGGTGAGTTCTCATAGGGTCAACTACAACAGATGGCAGGGCCTATTTGATAATTTACAAAGATGGGTAATCTGTTGTGACATAAGACAATCCATTTGATAATTTACAACAGATGGGTAATCTGTCGCAATAGATGACTTAATTTGTTTGATAATTTACAACAGGTGAGTAATCTGTTGCAACAAATAACTTAATCTGTTTGATAATTTACAACAGATTGTTAATCTGTTGCAGCAGGTTGAACATTTGTTTTTATACAATTTCAATTGATTTCATATGTTAGACTAATACCTTAATTGATTAATCTAGGACCAGCTGTGAGTTCTCATAGGATCAACTACAATTTCAATTAAGTCTTCTGACAATTGCATGATGAGACGGTATTGCGTTCCTCTCAACAAAAGTCATCGAATGATCACTTTGAGCTGAACCAATTCTTACTACTTCATATATTCAAGTAATACCTTAATTGATTAATCTAGAACTAGGGGTGAGTTCTCATAGGGTCAACTACAACTTCAATTGAGTCTTTCAGAAATTGCATGATGATACGGTATTGTGTTCCACCCGACTAGAGTCGTCGATTGATCACTCTGAGCTGAACCAATTCTTATTACCTCCTATGTTCAGCTAATACCTTAATTGATTAATCTAGAACTAGGGGTAAGTTCTCATAGGGTCAACTACAACAGATAGCAGCGCCTATTTGATAATTTACAATAGATGGGTAATCTATTGCGACATATGACTTAATCCATTTGATAATTTATAATAGATGGGTAATCTGTCACAACAGATGACTTAATCTGTTTGATATTTTATAATAGATGAGTAATCTGTTGCAACAACTGACTTAATCTATTTGATAATTTAAAATAGATGGTTAATCTGTTGCAACAGGTTGAACATTTGTTTTTATACAATTTCAGTTGATTTCATATGTTATACTAATACCTTAATTGATTAATCTAGGACCAGGGGTGAGTTTTCATAGGGTCAACTACAACTTCAATTGAGTTTTTTGACAATTGGATGATGAGACGATATTGCGTTCCTCCCGACTAGAGTCGTCGATCGATCACTCTGAGCTAAACCGATTCTTACTACCTCATATGTTCAACTAATACTTTAATTGATTAATCTAGGACTAGAGGTGAGTTCTCATAGGGTCAACTACAACAGATGGCAACACCTATTTGATAATTTACAACAGAAGGGTAATCTATTGCGATATATGAGAATCCATTTGATAATTTACAATAGATGAGTAATCTTCCGTAACAGATTACTTAATATGTTTGATTATTTACAATAGATACGTAATCTGTTGCAACAAATGACTTAATCTGATTGATAATTTACAACAGATGCGTAATTTGACGCAACAGGTTGAACATTTATTTGTATACAATTTCAATTGAGTTCATATGTTAGAGTCTAATACCTAAATTGATTAATCTAGGACCAGGGTGAGTTTATAGGGTCAACTACAACTTCAATTGAGTCTTTTGGCAATTGCATGATGAGAGGGTTAAAAATTATGCATATCTTTTATAGTTTTAAAAATAATTAAGATCAATTCGGACCAAATTAATATTTTCAAAACTTGTCATTCTTTTTCAAAATACAAATCAACCCATACAAATCATCCATTTGCAAGAAAAACATTTCATCATTTCAAATCTTGAGTTCTCGCTCTTTTTTTGTCTCACTCAATTATACAATACAAACAACAACTACTCAAAAAATTGCTCTATCCTTCACAACAGATTGATTTTCTTCTCATTTTCGACCTCATAGGTGTTATGTTTTACTTTATTCTTGCTTGTATCAGTCGTTTTCTCTATCGTCGTAGTTAATAGAGTTCGAGAAGAGTTCTATATTTTTTTTTCTAAAAAAATAAGGGATTTAAAGTTAATGATGAAAAAGAAAAATTTTAGTTGTATTATCTTCAAGAATAGATTTACAATTTTGAGTTTTGATGGTAAAATCATAGGAAGGACTCGAGAAAATCCTAGTTTTAGTCACAATGTTCCGTTGACTGTCGTGGTATTATTAGATGGTGTTTTTGGTGGTGGTGGTGGTCATGGTCGTTGTGGTGGCATTGATGGTGGCTGTTGGTGGCATTGGTTAGTGGTGTTTGTGGTGGCATTGATTGGTGGTGTTTGTGGTGGTTGTCGGTGGTGTCTGTATTCATGGTATTTATGGCATTGGTTGGTAGTGTTTGTGGTGGTGGTGGATGTTGGTGTATCGGTATTGGTGGTGTTTGTAATGTATTTTTCAAAATTTATGCATACATCAGTTGTAACGTAATTTTTTTCTATTGATTGTAGGTAAAAAATATCTCCTAAAAGAAAAGAAAATGGAAGTGGATCAACGTCTGACCACCCAATAAAAGGCTACAGTACAGAGGGATTCGAAGGAGCTTCCTAAACAATCTCAGTCAGGGAAAATGAAGCTGGGGAGAGATATGAAAACAACGTTGAGGGAGGTGGACAAGGGTTTCTAGATGGTGATGAAGAAAATGAAAGTGAAAAAGAGAAGGAATTAGAGAGTGAGAAAGAAAAAAAAGATGATCATCAACATGATGATAATGGATCACCAATGGGGCGTGAATTAATATCAACATCCCAGCATGATCCTGTCAAAACTTTTAGTATTGATAGGTTTCAAGTTGCGATGCCGATAAATGACCTAAAAACAGCAGAACTAACTGGTGAACTTGTACTTAAATGTCAGATAGGGAGAAATTTTATTTATTTTAGGAAAATTATGAAGAACGAAAACATAGATAGACTTTTTAAGAAGAGCTACTTTGGATGCTTTCTTGAGCTGCCTGAGGACCCCCCTGCCAGTTTTCTTATGAGGATGGTATATGGTCTTCTCAAGTGAAGGATCATGTATGTGGGGGATGATAAAGATTCGAAGGAGGGGGGGCAAAAAGATAGATGAAATCTGGATCAACTACTGTGGCATGCCGGTTTGTTTTAGCTTGCAAGAGTTAGATTTAGTGATGAGCTTGAGATGCCATCGTCCAGAAGAACCACCTATCGCCAATGGAACATCTCACAAAAGATTCAAGACAAGAAAATACAAGGAAAAAATAGATGGGTTGTTTGACATTGCTCGACGTGGATACAAAGCATCAAATTTATTGACAGCTCTAATGGATAAAACCATACCAAAGCAGTACAGGGAGAAATTGTGTTTAGTTTGGTTTTCCCATTTGATTATAATGGCAAGAGACGTAAACAAGGTCATAGAAGATGATTTGTTGGCGCGTACTGAGGATTTTGATAAATTCAACAATTATCCCTGGGGATATGACAACTTCTACTTGATTGTCCAATATTTACTGACAAAGCTATCCTCAGGGACGACTATATTATACGGCTTTCCTTGGTCTTTCATGATAAAATTAATCACTATTCTTACTCATCCATTAGTTTATATTGAATATAGTTATTATGACTTTTTCTGCTTGCTTTTTGTTTACATTTTTTAGGCTTGGGCATTTGAAATCATTCCTCCCCTTCGAAAGCAGGTAATGGATTACCCGAATGAGGTTTCTCATCCAAAGATGTTTAGGTGGTTGGCTGCAAAGAAAAACACCAAAATTAAGGAGGCTGGTTTCTTTAACCCTCCGAATGATGCAGTACGTCTTTTTCAAGTAAAATAATTTTACTCAATGAAAGATATTGAACAGATGTTATATCTGGTGCAATAGATATTATATCTGATGCACCATATGGAATATCTATTGCGACAGATTACCCGTCCTGTGCCAATTGGTGCAATATATGGATAATTTATTGCGATAGATGATTGATATCTTGTATCAGATTACCCATTTGTTGCTTTGGTTCTTTGAACCCGACTCCAAACAGATTAACCATTTACTGAAAATTATGCAACAAATGTGTAATCTGATATAACATATTATTAATCTATTGCGACATACAAATTATCTTTTGCATAATATGTACCCCAACAGATTATCCATCTTGTGCAACTGATGCAACAGATTGGTAATATATTGCGACAGATGATTGATATTTTGCATCAGATTATTCATGTGTTGCTCTGATTCTCTGAACCCGACTCAAACGGATTTTAACTATCTACTGTAAACTATGCAATAATGGGTAATCTGATTCAACATATTATTAATCTGTTGCAGAAGTTGACTGTGTTAAAATGTAACCCAACTGTGAAAATTATTATATTATATGATTTGAATGTATCTGTCTTTTTTTAATAGGTTGTGTATCCATGGATCGTGCCTACTGAGAAGGAGTCGGTGATGACTTCTTATATTACTCTAGGTCATGTTGATACTATAGTAGATCCAACGGTGGAGTTAATAAAGAAAGAATTTGCTAGAGCAACAGCCATAAGAAGAGCAGTTAGGCAAGGTTAGCCTAATGTTGAATCTCTCCATGACCAACCTACTAAGGCAGATCCGGGTGCTTCTTCTGGTGGAGTTATTGGTGTTGGTGGAAGACATGCTGATGCTACTACCACTCGTGATGATGAGCATGTTGATGCTTAAGAAAAAATAAATATGTTTGAAAACACCTCTTTTCACCCTTACACAGGTCCCTCTCACCCCTCTTCAACCTTGTGTTCTCGTTGCGAATGCGAAGAGTGCAAGGACAACCAAGATAAACTCTTTAAAAAAGTAGAGGCTATCTCTAAAGCTATTGAGGAATTCAAATCCAAGAGGGGTGTCATACCATCCAAGAAGGTGAGGGAGCCATACACTCCTACAATATTGGTTAGGAGGAAGAAAAGAGCAATTAGTGACGTATCTCTGGTCGGAATTAAAAAAAATTACAACTCCTCCCTCTCCAAAAGTTGTTGAAATTCAGGGGCCATTCAAGAAGGTGAACATATACGCGGAACTTGGCGCCAAAGAGAAGAGGGATCTGCGATAGGCCAAGAATGCTAAGCTAGGCGCACCAGACTATCCCAGGCCTCTTTTTCCCCCCCTCCCCAAGACTTCCAGATTATGACAGATATGCATATGCGGTACGAGGACAAGACACGTTTACTTTTACTAACCTAGCCTTCTAATCTACCCCATTAATAAGAATCTACACAATAGATATGAAATCTATTGCAATAACTGGGTATTCTGATGCAACTGGTAGTGGTTCTGTTGCAACTTATTATCCATCTGTTGCATAAGTTGCGTTAGATTATTGATTTAGAGAACCTTATGCAACATATGGACCATCTGTTGCATCTTTACAATTACTAAACTATTTAAAAATTGACTTCTTATATCACAACATGTTGATAAAATTCTCCGCCTCATGAGAAAAAGACAATTAACGTACCCAAAAACTTATGACGCTGCCGATAGGATAATGGACCTCGACTTCTGCAAAAAGCTCAAGGATAAGTATGATCAACTCAATAATGTTGTGTTAGACTGTGGCACGGGATTTGGTTTCTTAGTTTCTACGTTGGACTGGGATGAAGAAGAAATGATAAAATATTTTAGAGGGAAGAGGCCAAATTCACACGGTAAGAGCTGAACCGAGGCAAAGAGGATTTTTGTAGTTATTAGCATGAACGACATACATTATCGGGTTGTTGAGATACTACTCAAGGAGGGAAAGATCAAAGTTTATGACTGTAACCAACCTGTCGTCGACGAGGTCGTCTTTTTTTCCACGTGCAGCCACTGATGGAGCTGTTCCCCATCTTGTTAAGGGAGAGAAAACTGATGAATCATTTGCCAAAGAAAGTGTTGATGAAGAAATTATGGGATTTTGAAGGTCTAAACAAGAGAATGAACCTTTCAAAAAATGATAGCGGTTATGCGTGCGGCTCGCACGCTCTTGCACGCATCAAATGTTTGCTGACGGGCACAAAAATGTCTAAGCCAATGACCTTTCTGTGCGACAACGCTGTGGCAAAAATGCAAAAGGTCTGGGCTTATGGGGTACTAACTGGACGCTTGGAGCCTGTGTATATTGAAGAGCCTGTGAAATAATAATTTTTTATTTCATGTCACACTTCACTTTACTTTAAATTACATACATGTACATATAGTGGCAATAATTTTTTTCTGATGAAAATTGAGTTTTTTATAATGCAATAGATTGTCAATCTGTTGCAAAATATATTCTATCTGTTCTGGAAAATTATTTATCGGTTGCAATAGGTTAGTCATCTGTTGCATTATGCCGATGTTATTTCTATCTAATCTGTTGCAACAGTGGAAAGACCTGTTTGATAATTTCCAACAGATGACCTAAATTTTACAACATATGCCTAAATCTGTTTGATATTTTCCAATAATTATGCTTGAATATCCATGTGCTCGATAACACCAAACCAATAGCAAATACACCACCATGAAAATTTCAGCAATTAGGCTTGAATATCCATGTGTCTAACAACACTAAATCAGTAGCATTAGCGACAACAATGTAGCATTTTCTTGATCAATTTTGTTTCTCTTCAGAAGCCTTGACTTTGTTCAGCAAACCCCAGATTACATGATTTGCTTGTGAAGGGTGTCATTCTTCATACCAATCAAAGTAATCGTATCCACCTAATTTCTATAAAAATAAGAACACAATTACAAAATAATTACAAGTCAATAATTAATCAACTAATTAAATAAAAAATTATACCTTTAAAATCTTACAAGTAAAAAATCTATGACTTGGATTTTGTTGAGTCCAAGAAGTCTTCAATAAGCTTCATGGCCGCACTTACAATATCAAAAATCTTTATCACAAAAAATAGTGAAAGATGCGCTCGACATTGTCAAGCTCGGTTGGAAAAATGAAGAAAGATAAAGAAAAGAAAGACCAAATGCAAATATTTTGAAGAATTTGGATAGATAAAAAAAATGATGAAGAAGAAGAAGATTTGGGAATTTATAGTTAAATTTTAGGAAGAAGATGAATATATAAGACAATGGAGAAAAAAATGACCGTTGGGGCCAAATCAGACGTCAAGTCAGCAAAAATGGGGGTTCAACGAGCCTTGGCTGTGTGAATTATACGCAAGAAGCCACAGGAAAAAAAATACGAACTGACACATTTGATGCCTATTTTATTTTACGTGTTTAAAATAAACACTGTCTACTTGATGCCTATTTTATTTTATTTTAGGTGTTTTGAATTGAATACAGTCGATGGGTTTCGCCTTTTTTATTTCAATTCACTTTCACTTTTTTACACGTAGTGGCAATTATTTACGTCCAATAAAAGTTGATTTATAATGCAACAGATTCTCCATCCGTTGTAACAGATATTTTACCTGTTCTGACATATAGTTTATCTATTGCAATAGGTTGGTCAACTGTTGTGTTATGTCGATGTTTCTATCTAAGTCTATCTGTTGCAACAGTGGAAAGACCTGTTTGATAAATTCCAACAGATTAACTACCTGTTGTAACATATGTCTAAATCTGTTTGATATTTTCCAACAGATGTGTCATCTGTTGCAACAAATACATTATTTGTTGCAATATTTGAATTAGTATTCCATTTCATTTAATAAGTTCAAATCTAAGAAAAAAATAAAATTCATAGACAAAATAAAATAAATCGAAGCCTTCAGAAATTAGCTGAAATAAATCAACGAATAAATGAAATATAAAAAATTATTATAGGTACAGATCTCAACAAATATATCAACAATTTAAGTATTGGTGCCAAGGATTCCTAAGGAGGGATCAGGTTATTACTTTGACAGACCCAAGCTATAAAGATCTACTCAATATGGACAAGTTGTTCTTCATCAGGTGCTATGGAATTCGGCTTTGGTCGTCGTAGATCTTTATTGTCGCTTATGTACGGTTTCTGCATTTTCTATTCTCAGTATTTCCATAAAAAGAGTAGTATATTGTCAATCTTGTTCAACAGTAGCTTCTACATCCACCTAGAAAGCCAGAATTGGTCAATGCTAATCATGGAGATACAACAAAATAGAAAAGGATAACTCATCTGTTCTAGCAAATCAATCAGGTCTTCCTCCTATTTTAAATTATCCCAAATAGATTATATTTCTGTTGCAACAATGAATCAACTGTTGGGATAAATTTCTACATGAGGAAGACTTGTATGATAATTTCCAATAGATGAACCATCTGATGCAATATATGACTCATTTATTACAGCAGATAGGTCATCTGTTAGTACAAATAAAAGAGGTGCAAAGAGCTGTTTGATTTGCTAAAACAGACGAGGCATATGTCGCAACAGATACTTTATCTGGTGCAACAAGTTAGTCAACTGTTGCAACAGATATATATATTTGTTTGATAATTTTTAGCAGATGTGTCATATGTTGAAACAGATATGTGTATGTTTGTTAGTTGGAAAAGACATATATATTCACCTTCTTTAGCTCGTACTGCTCTCCTTTAGAGATTGTACATTGCTCAGTGCAACACACAAACAGAGGAGTTGCAATTCGCTTTTTTGGATGCTTGATAATGCATTGAAAATCACTTTCCTTCTTCTCTTAGCCTTAATCTCTAATGAAGTGGATGGATATAAAATCCTCTTCGATGGAATGACACCCTTCTTAGATGTCAATTCCTTTACAGAAGCAGTTAATACATTAATAACATTAATCACTACATCATGTTTAGCCCTGCAGTCTTGACATTTTCATGCAGAACACTCGCTGGGGGAGGAAAAATCTGTATAACCAGTATGATCATACTCATAATGGTTTATTTTAAATACTGTAAGGAGAGCATCATAAGCACCAACAGCTCCATCACCACTAAGACCATCAACAACAACAAGCCCACCCTCCAAAATTATTTTTCTTTAATGGTTGTTGCTCCAAACAATTCCATTTTTATTCTGTCAATGACCTTAGGGTCCGATAAAGTTTGCACAGACCGTAAAGTAAGAAAAAATGACATCTTCAACTCTCGATTGATCGAAACTAGCGACGGATGTACAATCTAACATAAATCATTACATATATTAGAATGATGATTAGATCATGCAAAAAAATCATTAATTAAAATAAAAACTTAATTATAATTATACTTACTGCATCCTTCGAGGGGTTGAAGAGATCAATAAATTTTGTATTTTTATCAATTTTGGCCGACAACCATCTCAAGATTCTTGGACAGAAAACTTCTTCTTGGTAGTTCACTTGTTGTCTAAAATAAGGAATGACTTCAAACGCCCAAGCCTATAAGATAACGTCAAGAAATCAAAATCATTATTGAGTAAAATAAATGAATGATATCATAATAAAAGAAAGAAACATTTACCATGAAAGCCCATGAAAAGCCATATAAGTTGATTGTCTTTGGCGCTAATGGAGTCAACAAATATTTGACAGTCATTTTGAAGCTTTCATAACCCCAAGGATAGTTGTTAAACACCTCAAGATCCTCGGAGAGCTTTATTAAACCGACACTTATGTTGTTGTTAACATCTCTCGCTCAAAGAATATTATGTACAAACCAAACCAAACACAATGACTGTTTGTGCTTCTTTGAAAATCCTTACCTTTCAACGTTTCTATCAAATTTTTTATTTTGAAGCTTGGACCAACAATGGACACCAGGTCATCACGATCGCACGGCTTGCCTTTGCCTTTTTTGGGTGTGCGGGGTATTTTTTTTTTGTTAGAATAGGTATAACTTAAGAAGGAGGATAATATTTTAGTCGAGTAACTATGACAAACTCCTTTAAACCAAAACAAACAGGCATGTCACAGTAATTTATACATACCTCATTCATCTTATCTTTGTTTTCATACATAAACCTACGCTTAAGAAGTTCATATACCATTTTCATTTAAAAACGAGCATTGTTGTCTTCCGGCAAATCAAGATATTTTCCAAAGCAGTTGTCCCTGAAATAAGCATCCATTTTTTGTTCTTGAAGTATTTTTCTAAAGGCGTCGAAAGATTTTCCCATGACTGACTTAACCATGAAATCACCCGTTAAATCTGTAGCACCATCGCACTGCATTCTCACAGGATAATGATCAGTGCTGAAGGTTTTGACCAACTCTTCGGTGGAAGGGTTATTAGCATTTGGATCATCTCTTTTGAAATATTTCTCCTCCCCGTGTTCATCATATTCTGCTCCTGATTGAGATAACGCTTGTAAAGCAAGCTCATAGAGTGGTGGATGTAGTCTAGTTGCTTCACTTTTTTCTTTACTTGGACTTGATTCAATTTCTGTTCTTTTGAAAGTCATATTATCTAAAATTAACAGGAACATAAAAAATTTATTATAGTTGATTAATGCATCGTTAAAAAAGGGATAACAGTAAATCTTACAAGCAAAACAATAAAATAACAGTTCCAACAGATCACTGATTTGTTGCACCAGGTAGTATATCTGTTGCAGCATATAACCAACCTATTGCAGCGAATGAGTAATCTTATGCAACAATACAAAATGTATCACTCATCTTTTAAGACAGATGAATAGTCTGTGCAACATATCACATATTATTGCAACATATGAGTGATCTGTTGGAACAGTTAAATAACTTGTTGCAACGGATGAGTAATCTGTTACAATAATACAAAATATATCACTCATCTGTTGAGAAAAATAAATTATATGTGCAGCAGATCACACATCTGTTGCAACATCATCTGTTGCAACATATGAGTGATCTGTTGGGATAGTTAAATAACCTATAGAAACGACTGAGTAATCTGTTGCAAAAATACAAAATATATCACTCATCTATTGAGAAGAATGAATGATCTATGTAACAGGTCGCATATCTGTTGCAACATATGAGAGATCTGTCAAAATAGTTAACTAACCTGTAACAACGGCTGAGTAATCTATTGCGACCCTACAAACCATATCACTCATCTGTTGAGAAAGGTGAATGGTATGTGCAATAGGTCGCACATCTGTTGCAACACATGAGTTATCTGTTGGAACAGTTATCAACGGTCAATATTGTTTAGATTTCTTCCAACAGAAGGGTCGTCTATCGCGGCAGATGAATGATCATTTGAAAAAATCCAGTCTTGGACATGTCCTGTTGGAAAAGTTGATAGGTTTTATCCAACAGGAGGTTCATCTGTTGCATCAGATCTTTAATCTGATGGTTCCTCCATTGCATCAGATGGTTAATCTGTTGCATCTGATTTTTTATCCGATGGTTCCTCTGTTGCATTTGATAGTAAATTTATTGCATCAGATGGTTAATCTGTTGCAACATATGATTAATCTATTACATCAGATAGTTAAACTGTTGCATCATATGATAAATCTGTTGCATCAAATTTTCTATCCGATGGTTCCTCTATTGCATTAGATGATTAATCTGTTGCATCAGAATTTTAATCTGATGATTCCTCTGTTGCATCAGATGATTGATCTATTGCATCATATGAAAAATCTGTTACATCAGATGGTTAATATGTTGCACCAGATGAATAATCTATTGGAAAAAAATAGTAGCATGATTTTGTTTAACAGAAAACAACAATATCATTATTTTTACCAAGAACAAGAACAGAACTAATCAACCCAAATCGTCGTTTTGTTTGTATAAGCACAAACAACGAAAATCAAACTTTAAAAAACGCAACAAACAATAAAAAATCATAATTCACTTTGAAAAGAGAAGAGAAGAAATACCAGAAATTAGAATTTTATTCAGACCACATTTCAAATTAAAACAACAAATATTGAAATTATTAACCAATACTATAGGAGAAGTTGGCTCAAGTTCCTTGTTTTCTTCAAAACTAAAAAGGCCATAAATTTTTACCTGTGAAAGAAGAAAAGGAACGGTGGAGAATTCAAAGTTGTTGTGGCTGGAGAGTAAGGCTGTCACGTCGGTTGACGATTGAAGTCGAAAAGGAACTCGAAGCACAACTGTTTGTCGTTGGAGGTTGAAATTGCCGAGAATTGAAAGGAGAAATTTACAAACCTGTTGGTTGGAGGAGGGTTGAGAGAAGCTATTGAGAGAGAAACTGGTTGATTTGGATTGAAAAGGGGTGCGGGTTGAGTTGATTTGTATTTTTGAAAAGATTAGAAAGTTTTAAAAATATTAATCAAGTCCACAATTAACTTAATCAAATTTTTTAATTATATTTGACTCTTTAAGTTGATCAATATCACTAATTCCTTCGTTGAAAACTTAAAAAACACTTTCTCTTCAATTTTCTCATGTAAATTGACACAATTAAGTAAAAGAAAAAAAAAAAGATAACAACATGGACAGTGTATAAGTTTGGCACGTGGACAGGAGAGGCATTGCCGACTAAAGAGCATGGCAATAACGTGTCAAACAGTTTTGTATGTCACCATCACAAATCCCAAAATCACTTTCCTCCCTTCTTTTTCTACTTTTTATTATATTTTATTTTTCAAAAATCAAACTATTTAAATTTAAACTATTATAAAATATTTTTTTCATTTCAAACACCTATATTTAAATTTTATGTCTCGAATGAAGGATATTCCGAAAACAACCTTGCTTATGAGATAATAGATACTTTATTCTCCTCAGATCTCAATGTGTGAGCATAGATTGGCTATGTTTTTTTTTTTTTTTTTCATTCGATGTTTGATATCTGTATTAAAGCTCGATTAATTTAAATTTATGCTGCATACAACCCATTTGGAGAAATCACTTCCTACCAAAAAAGTTTTCATATCCAATACTCAAATTCAAAATCTCTGATTAAGGAAAAACAGCCTTATCCGTTGCTCCACATTCTTTGGTGATGGCTATGTTATTATTGTTGTTGTCTAATAGAAGTTTATTTTAAAAAATTGATACCCGTAAAATAAAATATGGCAAATAAAAAAGAGAAAATATATTTTTAATGTGTGAAGCAGCCAGTATAAAAAAGAGAAAATATAATTTTTAATGTGTGAAGCAGCCAGTATATTTTGTTTCAAAATTTTACCATATTTGAAATAAACTTAATTTTAAATAGTACTAAGATTGTGACGGGATACTAGGGAAAAAAGATCATTTTCACCTCATATTATACAAGAAAAATTTAAATCACACCTATTACACACCTTAACTATAAAAAAAATGATACTTTTTACTGACGTGGTGCTGACGTGGCAGTGCGTGTAAAACACTACACCACATGCAAGTGGTGGTAGTCCGACAGAGTGTAAATAGTTTTACTTTTTTATAGTTTAGGTGTGTAATAGGTCACTAGTATAGTTTAGGTGTGACTTCGATTTTTCAGATATAGTTTGAAGTGGAAACGATGCCTTTTCCCCGTGATACTATGATAGGATGGAAGAGGATTTTCCCTCCATTGATCAAATCAAGTAATTTTGTCATCGAAAATTTATCATCTTATACTGCTTCATATATAAAATTCCCAACTTTTTTTCTCATATAATTATTTAGCTTGCATTCAGTTAGCGCATAGTGAATGAGAAAATTATTCTATCGTACACTGCTCCATCTATAAAACTCTATTTTCTTTATTTAATTTAATTATTTTGCGCGAATACACATCCAATCAGCATATAGAGAATGAAAAAAATTGTTCCTTGTACACAACCCCCATATATAAATTAAAACTTAAAAAACCTTTTCTCTTATTTGAATATTGATCATATATAGGAATAAGACAACCTAGGACCACCTCCTTTTGAACCCTATCTTCTTGTTTTATTATTTGAAATTTGAATGGACTAGCCATAGAGCTAGTCTTGAAAGTTCAAATCAAACATCATTATCCCAAGAAGAGAGAAGAAGGCAAAACTTAATTTGCTAATACAAATTCAACTACTAATTAATAATAAAATAATATATAGTTGTCACTTGTCATTGGAATTCTTATTAGAGGAAGATTCCAACATCATATTATGGATTCTTTGTCTTGTAATCTCCAATTGTATTGATGATGATGACGATGATCTTCTTTCCTCTCTAGTTTTCTTGTTGTATGCATCAAAGAACTCTTTGTTCTCCTTCTCCAATTCTTTCCACACTGCATATAATACAATATCACTATTATTCAACTTAATACACAATTTCTTTCTGATCTGTTTTATTTTACGTGACATATTATATTTTTACTTAATCTGCATATAATACAATATCACTATTATTCAACTTAATACACAATTTCTTTCTGATCTGTTTTATTTTACGTGACATATTATATTTTTACTTAATCAACAGGTTGTAATTATAAATGAAGCTTAATTTATAGGCCAAACTAAATTAGTTTTAAATAGGATAAGCAACTAAATAACACCACAAATGGGAATCAAGGATGGCCAAATTTTCTTCATTTCTTAATTAGAAATTTTAAATTTAAATTCTAAACATGAGAAAAAAAAAAAAAAAAAAACTCCCATAGGCCATAAGAAACACCTTTTTCATTGCCATGCCCCCAAATGTGGAATACTATCTAACAAAAACAATTAATTTTTCGGTCCCAAATAAATTAAAATCAACTATATACATATTCATTATTTAATCATTTAAGCTTTATCATCATAGTAAAAGAAAAAAAAAAAAGGTATAAATAATAACAATAAAAATAAAATTTCATATGGATTTAAAACCTATCCACTACTAGTAGTTGTCACCTGATTTGTGTTGTTATGCCTACTCCCCCCACCCCACCCCCAAAAAAAGAAGCAAAGAAGAGTGACAAATTGAAGTGTAGTTACCATACCTGTGGAAGTGATAATAGGTTGAATATTTGCATGTTTAAATAGTGCATCCATGCATTCTTCTTGGTTCATGTTGAATAATATACACTCTTCTATCAAGTGTTGCACCTGCATCCACCACCCCTTTCTTCATTACTACTAGCTATAATATAAAATAAATAAATAAAATATTGTAATTAACTTGTATATTATACCAATAATCGAAGATCTATTAAAAACATCTCTCACTAGGACTGTAGTCTGTACATACCGCACTTCTCAAATTCCACTTATAAAATTATATTGGTATGTAATGCTCTAATTGATTAAATTAGATCAATTGTGTAAAATCCATTACACTATATATAACTCAAAATTCATCCAAATGAAAGTATTACAATCAAGATGCTAATTAATTTATTAATAAATACTTACCATGTGGATGTATTGAGCAGAAGAATCACCCATTTCTATCTAGCACAATAATCAAATGATGAAAAAATCAATTAATTAAAATCCCTCTTTTTCTCTCTTTGAGCTTTTCTCCCCCTTTTCCCCCATAGACATAAGAGGAGAAAACAAGAATTTAAAGAAGCATTTGAGTAGAAAACTAGGAGAAAGGGATAATAAATAAATAAATAAATAAATAAATAAAGAAAGAAAGAAAGAAAGAAAGAAAGAAAGAAGTACAAAACATATAGTACTATGAAAAGTTGGGCACATGTTGGTGACTGCACAAAAACATATATGGAAATATTTTTTATTGGAAAATTTTCAAAAATATACTCTCCGTCCAAAATAACATTCACTTCGTCTCAATTTAAATAATAATTTTTGCATTACAAAAATCAAAGAATTTTTTTACTCTACTTTTTTCATATGACGATTAAATATTTTAGATTATTAATTATTATTATTTTTCTTTTTAATTAACGTGAAATGTTTTTTTTTAGTCCGTAAGAAAAAAAAAGACATCTTTCTTTAATTAAACGGCTTTAACTTTAAATTTCTTTTTAAACACTAATTAAACAATTATAGTCACATAAACACTTTTATAATTAGTTTTAATTTATTCATCTGATTTTAATTTGATACATAATTTAATAAAATAAATAAAATAAAATTATATAATTTAAAAATAAAAATATGTAGAATGTATTAAAATTTCGTGATATTAAACATGTTATGTGAAAAATTAAGATTATAAATTATTAAAAAATACCTCTTCTAAAAAAATTACCTAAAAAAAGTAAAATAAATTAGATCAGCAAATGGCGATAGTAATTTTTGTTTTAAAAAACTACATCTGATTTCACAATCGAAACTAGAAAAAGAAATCGAATTTTTGAAATTCCAACAATACCATACAAATGAAATTCTTTTAAGAAAGATAATATGGACTGGTGGGGTATCATTCATTGTATATATTCTGCAAGTATTAAATTACAACAATAATAATTAATACGCTAAAAATTACTATTTTAAGAATGATGAGGTAAATGGTGACATCATTCTTGTAATGAGGGCTAACTCGTTTTTTAAAACTTTACAAATTTATCTAAATTTTAAAAAGAAATTAATTGTAAAATAAAATAAAATAAAAATAATTAATGTTTTTTAATTTTATAATTAACGAGTGATTTGAAGCAAATAATATGCGACGAATGGAGCATTCAGCAAAGTCCACATGACAATTAGGCCCACGTACCTACTGTGTTGGGCCAAAAACAGCTAGTCTAGTGGGCCCACCAGTCTTACTAATCATGAGCCCTACTACAAAGCCCAAAATGGTTAGCCAGCCCACATGCCTACTTTTGTAAAAGCAACATAAATACTACGTGTAAACAACATAAATTCCTTCCTTAATAAAACTAATTACGTAATATTTCTTGTGCTATTTCTCTCTCCCGATTTTAAAAAAATACATATATATGTCATTGATCCTCATACGTTGCTCCAATGTATGATGAAATCGTTTGGCCTATATTTATGGAAATAAAATAGCAGATATCCTTATTCAATTGCTTATTTAAGGCATTAATAGATGTTGTGATTTATTGGATGCTTAAAAGTAGTAACTGATATTCAAATTCAAAAATATCACCACAATATTTTTTAAAAAAAATAAATCTATTTGGAATACAAACTGAAAAAAAAAAACAATTGACATCTTCTTTCGTCTTTTTTTCAAAATTAATATGAACATCGCTATATTATTGTGGCATTTTGATTTTTGGCAGTCGAAAATTATTTATGAACGATACAAAAGTGATGAAATTGTGGTTTCAGAAAGTAGCACATTCTTGAAATTGATTTCGACAATTGGTACGGAATTGAATATTGATGAATGTCGGAAAAAAAGTTGAAGTAAAGTACATTGTTGAAGGTAATTCCTCTCCAATTATTATAAGGAATGATAATGGAGTGAGAGTATACATTGAGTTAAAGAAAAGTTTTTCAGGTTTTGTTAATTATCTGTTGTGGATTACAACGTTTGACAAGTCCAATAAAGAGATTGATTTTGATCGTGAAACCGGTGTTGTTCTTTGTGTTGGAGGAACTGAATCTGATGCTTTTGTTGAATGTGCATTATTTCTTTGTAAATTTACAAATCGTTAATAGAAATTGTAGTTGTCGTATAGAGTTGTTAAGTTTTTTTTTTTTCTTGTATGTATTGTATTATATTATACGTTGAATAAAATGAAACTATTTACTTAAAATTTTGGTTGGCTTTCTCTCTCTCGATTTTGGGTAAATACTTATACATATCGTGGACCCTCATACATTGCTGGAATGTATGAGAAAACTGATTAGCCTATATTTATGGAAAGATAAATCAGATACTATTTTTATGTTCCTTAGTTAACGCATTAATTACCTATCATTATGTGATGTATGATTAAATATAGTAACTGAAATTTAAATTCAAAAAATATCTTAAACATCAACATTAATTTTTTTTTGTTCGATTATGATCTGGAATAAAAAAAAAGTTACATATACATGTCGACCACATCTTATACATTAATGGAATGTATAAGGTAAATCATTTTTTCTCTATTTAAGGAAATTAAATCAGCCACCTTAATTATCTAATTTATTGATTAAATCAGACACTTATATTTAAGTAAAGTAAATCAGAAACCTTAAATCAAGCACCTTAATCAATGAAAATTACTAATTTATTGATTAGTGATATCTTAAAATTAGTTACAGTAATTCAAATTGAAAATAATTTAATATATTCAAAAAAAAAAAAAATTATGAATATTTATGTATAATACATAATACGACCTCTTATATGCAATTGTTTTTTTCGAAAGTTCATAAAAATATTATTTCTTATAAATCAATATTTTTTATGTGTATAAGGTCTAAAAATCAAATTGCATCGGACGAGGTGATATGTATGTATGTAGAAAACATTATAGGTTACATTATACATAACAGTCTTATGTATAGTGTAATTAATTAAATGTATAATGTTGACATTAGCGGAGTTTCAAAATGTATTATATTGACATTAGCGAAGTTTCAAAATATATTATGTTGAAGAATATACATAACTTGATATATATAATGTTAAAAATCAAACTGCATCAGGTGACTTTTATTTTTTTTTAAAATAATATAAGTTCTTGAATATTTTAATCTATACATAGTATGATAACCTTATACATATTTGTTTTATGTATTATATTATAGTTATGTGAACTATTGATTGAACAACTCATGTTAACTTAAGAATAATGTTTTCTTATACACAACTTGATATGTATAAAAATGAACAAACAACAGATATAACCACATACTCGTACACTACTTAGTAATGTATGAGGGTTGAATTGAACAGATAACAGAATTTAACCACGTCTTCATACATTGCTTAGTAATGTATGAGAACTGAAGTAACAATATCTGTATGACCTTAAATACTATTGTATGAGATGGTATAATACATTACCATTATGTATAATAGTTAGACATCGTTATAAAATACAAACAACAAATATGAAATTTATACTCTAACAACAAATATACATCGATTTTAGTTACGGCGGAGAAGAGCATATCCTCAGAAATCAATTTGGAGTATAGGGCGTCGACTTCGACTGCGAATGAACGATCGTTTTCGGCTCCTACCATAACTCTGCCGCTGTATTTGGTGGCAAAGTGGCGGAGCTGTCGCTGGAAGGTTAGCCGGAGACGGTGGCAGGGATGTCAGAGTTCAAATTTGAATCATCACCAGCACCAAAGAAAATTTGAATCTAAATTTGATTTGGTAAAGTTGAATTTTTTTAAAAAAAATTAATGAAGAAGGTGAACTTTGTTTAGTTAATGGTTGATAACTGAAAATTTTGAAATTCCTCATATCATGTTAGCTTGATTGTAGGCGTAAATAAAAGAGCAAAAATATGGAGCAAAAATCGATGCACAAAAAAAGAGGCAAATAATGACATTTTGATATGTATAAGAGGGATGAGAGAGAAAGAGTAAATTTAAGGAATTTAAGTAATTACTTTAAGATTTTTGTAATTACTTTTCTAATATGAAATTTTATGTAAAAAGGTAAAGTTACCTTGCGTATATATGTAATTTTTAGAAATATTATCCCTCCTTATCCAATTTTTTTTTGAATATTATTAAAAGTTTTTTATTTAATCTACACAATTCGTTCGAATACATCACTGAATTTTATATGAATATATTACATTCTTTCAGATACATTACTTAATTTTACACAAATGAGTCATATTCTTCCGAATACATTACTTCATTTTATACGAAAACATCACATTCTTTTAGGCACATCACTTAATTTTATACATATAAATCATATTTTTCTGGGTACATCACTTAAGTTTACATAAATATATACATCACTTCATTTTATACGGATATATAATATTCTTCTACATATATCACTTAATTTTACATGTATACATCATATTTTTTTGTGATATATCCGAACTTTTAATAGAGAGAAAGTAAAATCAGGAATTTATATAATTATTTTAAAACATAGAAATTTTAAGTAGTTATGACTTATGCTAAGTTAAGTAGTGATATTATGTAATTTTTTCTACTTTTTTCCCTTTAAGCTCAAACTCAAAATCATCAAATTAGTATCTTGAATCATAATATTTATTAAGGAGTTCAAAAAATTAAAAAGGAAATTCACAAAGTAAGAGGTGTCAATAATGTGATATATATACATTAAATAAATATCTTTAACAAACTATATAGTATAATTTTTCCTATCGACATCGATAAATAAAATGGTATAGAAGATTGATACACCTTATTCTCTTATTATATAAGAGCGAGTTGGGCGGCTGAAGCAGGCTGCTATTCGTCGACATGCTTGCTTCAGTTGCTTGCTCCGTGATTTTACTATATCATTCTTAATTAATTATTATAAGTTATTTACATATTAAAAAATTAATAATATTTAATAAAATAATAAAATAGACATTGATGACATGTCTGCTTCAATCATAATTTTACTAAATACCACCCTAATTAATTATTATAAGTTATTTAAATATTAAAAAAAAATATTTAATAAAAAATGGCAAAATAGATATAAAATGATAAGTTAACTCTTGATGTTTTAAATTAACTTCACGTCTTACATGAGACCCACTTAATTTTTTTTCATAAGTATTTTTTATAGTAATTTTGTTATATCACTTCTAATCAGTTGTTGTGAGTCATTGAAGACATGTTTGCTTCGATGCTTCAATCGTGATTTTACTATATCACCTTTAATTAATTATTATGGTCTAAGCATTATGCCACTTAAATTGAAATATAAAGAAAATCTTTATAAATCACAATAATTAAAAACTTAGATTATTTAAAAAATGTAATTGACTATCAATGCCATAAAATTTTGGACAAAAAGAGTAACATATATTATTTAAAAATTACATAAAAAGTATTATAAATTACAATAGTTAATAGCTTAAAATATCTAAAAAAAAAATCAATTTGTTATATATTTCAAAAAAATACGTAAAAATATTATAAATCACAAATTAACAACTTAAAAAATTTAAAAGATATAAAATATTTGATTGACTCTCAAATTTATATCAATGCCACATAAATTAAAATAGAAGAAAAGTATTATAAATCACAATAATTAAAAATTTAAATTATTTTAAAAATATAATTGATCATTAACGCCACAAAAGTTTGGACAAGGAGAATAACATATATTATTTGAAAAATAAAAAAAATATTATAAATTTCAATAGTTAACATCTTAAAATATCTAAAAATATATTAAAAGTATGATTGATTATCTAAATTCTATATGTGCCACATACATTGAGATAAAAAAAATAACATATACTGAGCTTGTGTTATCAGAAAAACAATAATATAGGTCCATCGAATTTTGTTTTTCACACTCTTTATTAATTTATACATTTGTAGAGTTTAATTTTAATCGTGAATTATATATTTGAATAATAAATCATAATTATTGATGATTTAAAATATTTTAAGAATATATACAAAAAATACTTTAAAAAATAAATTTATTTAAATTTTAAAGTTTAAAAATATCACATTAATTGATATGATTATTATTGTAATATTAATTTAGAATAGATGCACGCGCTTCCTCTCGCTAGTCTCACATACAACACACTAGATTAGTATCGAAGATCGATATACCTAACCTTACCTACGAGAAACTAGATTAGTATCCAAAAATACTAAAGATGCAGCTGGCATGACAATGAAATTAGCTTCGTACTAAGGGCAAGTTACATATCTAATCCAACGATCAAATATAATTACATTCAATATATATATATATACTAATTCAACCGCACCTATCTTACACGTGTAACCTTTGATTTAAAATGATTTTTAATGAAGTGTAAAAAGTTTAAATCGCTTCTCAAAATCTTTTCTTATTTTTAAAGTTAATTTTTAAAAGATCTTTGATTACTTACTTAAAACTTTTAAAAAATTAATATTTCTTATATTTTTTTATTCTAACGTTTTCATATTTATTTCTAGATTTTTAAATTCTTAAACTAATAAAAAATGTATTAGTAGTCATTGATTTTGATGACTTCTAATAAAAAAAAAAATCCTATAAATATTTAATTAATTTTCAATTCTTCAATATTAAGAAAATAGTTAAAAGACGATTTTATCTAAAGCAGAGACTTTTAATGAAGAACAAAATGTTCAAATAATATTTCTAAGGCCTTTCACACTTTTAATATAGTATTGTTATAAAATAATTAATAATAAAGAAGAAGAGTAGAGAGAGTAATTGTTATTTCTTTTGAGGATTCTATTGAAATATAAAATAAGAACAACAAGAATAAATAGAGAGAGAAGAGGAGGGGCTTCTTTATTTCTCTCGAGGGATGAGAGATCATAAGATTGATGATACAGTGAACAAAACCCCTCTATTTATAGGGGAAAATACTCCTAATTTATCTCTAAAAGATAGATACTTCATATCCTGATAGATATAAACTAGATCTTGATAGATCTTATTAGATCTTGATAAATCTTATCTATATTCTTGATAGACATTCATTATAATGTAAATACATTCATAACACTCCCCCTTGAATGTCTAATTGATAAATAATGTGCCTCGTTAAAACATTACTAGATAAAACTCTGTGGGGAAAAAATTAAAGAAGAAAAAAGAGTACACATCTCTAACAATACATATTTCGGTTGTCTCATTAAAAATCTTAAAAGGAAAATCCAGTGGGACAAAACCTCGTAAGGGAAAAAGAGTACAACGCATATTAACTCCCCCTAATGAGAACATCCTTGAATCTTTGCATCCCGATTTTGTGCACCATCTTCTTGAAAGTTGCAATTGGAGGAGACTTGGTGAATAAATCAACCACATTGTTACTTGAACGAATTTGTTGCACGTTAATATCACCATTCTTTTGTAGCTCATGTATGTAGAAAAGCTTTAATGAAGTGTGCTTCGTTCTACCTCCTTTTATGAATCCTCCATTAAGATGTGCTATGTATGTTGTATTATCTCTGTATAAAATTATAGGTACATTGTCACATTTCAGACCACATGTTTCTCGAATGAGATGTATCATGGATCTCAACCACACACATTCTCGGTTTGGTTCATGAATAGCTATTATCTCAGCATGATTCGATGAAGTGGCTACGATAGACTGCTTTGTATATCTCCAAGATATGGCAGTACCACCACATATGAACACATTGCATGTAGGGGTGTTCATGGATTGATTTGGGTCGTTTATTGGTCAAAACCATAACCAAACCAACTTAGTCAGTTTTTAAATTTCTAAAACCAAACCAAATCAAACAAAAAAATAATCGTTGGTTTGGTTCTTGTCGGTTTAGTTCGGTTTGATTTATTTTTTTTGGTTTATAACTTTAGCTAATGATAAAAGTTAAAAATTAAAAAAAATAAGCCCAATCTAACATATGAGATGTTAACCGAGTGTTGTATCTCAACTATGAAACTAAGATGTCAACTGAGTATTATACTTCGGAAAAACTATGAACAACACCATATGAACACTTCTAAAAAAATATTTTAAAACTACATTTAACAAAATGATATGATAAACCCCCCAAAAGGTGAACACATAAACTTCTTACTCAACAAGGCTCAAGAAAAAAGTTAAAATTAATGATTGTCTATAGTCAAATGAATCTCAACTATAAATTTCAATATACAACAAGATATTATTTTCACAATTAATATCATTTGTCATTCAAAGTGCAAAATTCACTTAGAATCTCATAAGGTACTATTAACTAGATGAAGAAATGACTTAATGTGTTACGACTAAAGTTAAATCATGATTAAAATATAAAGTGTAACAAATATTTATATTGTATTTATGAATAATACATAAATAATTATAATATATATATATAATATATATTATATATATATCGGTTCGGTTTGGATATTTTGTCGGTTATTTTAGAGTAAAACCAAACCAAAACAAATTAGTATCGATTTTTTAAAATTCAAAATCAAACCAAACCAAATCTAACCAAATATCAATTTTTTTAACTGGTTTGGTTTGAATCGCGGTTCGGTTTGGTTAAAAACCAAACCATGAACACCCCTAATTGCATGTTTGAGACCGAGATTTATGCAGGTTAAATTGTAAGACCCCGTAAAATTCTTATCTTAATTCAGTCCTTTAAGCTTGTTAAGGGGTCCCAGACTTAGAAAATTTTAGCTAAGTATTCTCATTCAGAGTCATTTTAACCTTCGTAAGTTGGCAATCTTATTTCACGACCTTTCTGACCTTAGTTTGTCGATCTTTAAATTGATTCATGATCAGGGTCACTTGTGGGTCATCTCAGGTGAGTTTTGAATTTTTTGGACTAGCGTAAGGGCAAGTTTGGATGCCCAAAATAGTGAGGGGTCGCGATAGCCCCGCGTCGCGAGGGTCAGTCAACTCAAGTAAGGGTCGCGCCGCGATGGCTGCTTGACCCAAGCAGGGGTCGCGTCGCGACGATGGCTACTTGACCCAAGCATGGGTCGCGACTCGAGGTCAACCCTGTTCAGCATTATTTTAATACAGGTTGTGGGGGAAAATGGGTCATTTTCCCCACCCTTATCAGCCTTAACACGAAATTAATCAGCCTATAGGGCAAAATCTCATTATTTAATCATAAAATCTCTCAAAAGCAAGCCCTAACCTCATCAAGTTCAAGAATGCAAGTCTCAAGAACTCACTTCAATCTCCTCGAAAGTAGTAATCAAGGTATGTAAAGTGTTTATCCAAGGGTCCCTTCCACCCTTGGAGTCCAAGAAACTATTTGTAAACTTCAAGTTTATGGATTTCATGAATTCCACGTTGGGTTTGATTATATTCATGTTTAAAATGATTAATTGAGATTCTAATCCATATTTTATGATACGTTTCATGTGAGGTTAATTGATATATATATGTAATATCATGTGGATCCATGTAAAACCCTTGAAATTGTGAAGTTGGAGTTGAATTATGATGCCCACTTGTTGTTAATGTTATGTACATATATCATGCTCAGTAAGTGCTTGATGAATTGCTCATGTGAACTAATAAGATAAAGAAATTATGTCATGTTAGCTTATGTGCAAGTTGTATCATGCAAGTATTTGATAAAATGTCTCCATGAATGAGTTATGAACAAGTGCACATGATTATGCTTTTCAAGGCTATGCTATGATTTACTTTTCATGCTATCGAGTCCTGGGGGTATTTAATACCCGAAAATTTAGCTGTTTACTTAGAGCCAGTGTCAGTTACAGAAGGTATCAGTCATGTCACGACTAGTAGTATTCTCAGTTAGTTACAGAACCCAGTAGTATTCAGTCAGTTAACAGGATTCAGTAGTATTCCGTCAGTCAACGGAACTCAGTAAACTCAGTAACAGTTCAGTCAAGCCTAGTATGAACTAGAAAATCAATTCATTATCTATTCAGTTAGGAGTAGGATTCAGCACCGAGCGAACCTAGGGATGGGGGCACACCTGTTAGATAGGACTGGGTCCTTAGAAGCAATCCCTAAGTTCCAGAACTACATAGCCAACGTAGGTTTTGAGATGTCACCTATTAGATAGGACTGACATACTCAGGGATCACCCGCTAGATTACGACTGACCTCAGGGGTCACCCGTTAGTTAGGACTGACTCCACAACAGTTGTCTTTACCTGTGACACGGTACTGACACCCTTCCAATTGGGGTTACAGATTAGACCCCAACTCAATCATCGTAATTGGGGCATGTCGGTTAGATAATTACCTTCCATAGTCTCAGTCTCAGTATCAGATTTAATCTCAGTATAGAACTCAGTTCAGTTTTACAGATTCAAGATTATCAGATACAATCATTCAGTAATCAGTAATACAGTATCAGTAAACTCGAATATCAGTTAATCAGTATTCAAACTCAGTATTCAGTTCTATCATGATCTCAGTTACAGTTTTTGTATCCATGCATGTACTCTTATTCAGTCATACTCATGTTATTCAGTTAGTATTGTTCATGCATATGAACCCATGCATTTTAGACTACCTCACTGAGCATACCAGTTCATTCAAAGTACTGGCGCATGCCTTTCTTT
The DNA here is from genome assembly GCA_030864215.1 of Capsicum pubescens. Taxonomy (NCBI): domain Eukaryota; kingdom Viridiplantae; phylum Streptophyta; class Magnoliopsida; order Solanales; family Solanaceae; genus Capsicum; species Capsicum pubescens. Next base: position 31,883,911 of record CM061548.1, read on the forward strand.
TGCACTATGATGTCTTATATCATAGGTTCAGACGTACGAGCTCCCGAGCACCCTTAGCAAATTCAGATTCTCAGCAGACAGAGTAGTGGTGAGTCTTCATAGTTCGAGGACATGATTGTTTTTCAGCATTTTAGTTCGATTTCAGTAGTCGGAGTTAGTTGGGGACTTGTCCCATCAACTCCATAGTTCAGACAGTTTAGAGGCTTTTCAGACTAGAGTATTTTCAGATAGATATTTCAGTTTTGGTATTGTTATACCTATTCAGTTTATTTTCAGAGCTGAACCTTATGAAAGTTTTTTGTATTTATCTCATTTATATTATTTTTATAGTATTACTATTATTCAGTGCTCACAGCAGGTACCAGTCATGGGTTAGCTTATGGTCCTTTGGGACTATGAGCACCGTATGGCGTCTAGGGTACAGACTTGGGGCGTTACAAACTTGGTATCAGAGCCTAAGGTTCAATATAGTCCTAGGAAGTCTGAAAGCCGCATCTAGTAGAGCCTTGTTCATGGGTGTGAGCGAGCCACACTTATGGACAGGAGGCTATGAGATGTTTTAGGAATAGTTTCCCTTGTTTCAGTATTCATGTCGTGCGAGTGAGCATGAGCTCCAGTTAAACTCTCAGTCTAATCCGTTTCTCCCTTTTGTTACAGAACATGCCTGCCAAAAGGATTAACGAAAGAGAACCAGAAATCAGTCAGTACCTCAGTCCGTTCAGGCAGATCTCCTGGACGAGCACGTTTCTCATGCAGAATTCAAAACTGCCTTCACTACTTTAGCCAATTAAGTAGTAACTCAGAATGAATGGCCAGCTGTTGTTCCGGCCAACCCAGTGGCCAATACTGGTGCAGCCAAGATTCGGGACTTCACCCGAATGAATCCTCCCCTATTCTCAGGATCTAAGTCAGAAGAAGATCCACAAGAGTTCCTCGATCAGGTTTAGAAAGTCACAGATATCATGGGAATGACTTTCAGTGAGAGTGCTGAGTTAGCCATCTATCAGCTACAAGATGTGGATCATACATTGTAAATTAGTAGAAAGTAGATAGAGGCGCAAATGCAGGGCCTATAGAATGGGAGAAGTTTGCTACTGCCTTCCTAGACAGATTCTTTTCCTTAGAGCTGAGGGAAGCCAAAGTGTTATAGTTTATCAATCTCAGGCAGAGCAGTATAAGTGTGAAAGAGTATTCCCTCAAGTTTACTCAGTTAGCCAGGTATGCTCCCCATGTAATAGCAGACAATAGATTTAGAATGAGCAAGTTTGTATCTTGGGTGTCAGTAGTGTAGTCAAGGAGTGTAGGACTGCGATGTTGATTAAGGAGATGGACATATCTAGGCTTATGGTCTATGCTAAACATATTGAGGAGCAGAATCTTAAGAAGAAGGAGAGAGAGGGTAAGAAAGCCAAAACGGGTAGCTTTAGTTTCACTCAGCCTAAGTCAGCAGGCGGTAACCGTTCCCAGTTTCATCCAAAATCTTCAGTTCTAGCTCCGCCCTCAGCTAGTGTGCCAGTACCAAAGTTTAGGAATGACAGTCATGATAAAGCGCCAAGCTCCAAAACCCAGGGTAGTGTGGGCAGTGGTCTTACTCATCCACTTTCTGAAGAATGTGGTAGACATCACCTAGGTGTGTGTAGGACTGGTAGCGATGTATGTTTTGGATGTGGTAAGTCAGGCCATAAGATGCGGGAGTGTAGAGTAATGGCTCAGAGGGGAACATATTTGCGACAACAGGGTTAGTACAATTGTTCTTCAGCTTAGTCCGGTCGCTCGAATCAGCAAGGTGCCACTTCCAGTACCACTAGTGGTCAATGCCAAAAAAGACTTTACGCACTCAGTCTCACCATGATCAGGAGAGTTCTCCTGAGTTAGTTACGAGTACGTTATTAGTCCTTCATCCTTGTAGTTATACTTTGTTAGATCCAGAGGATTCCCCTCCTTTGTAACTCCTCTATAGCAGTCAACTTAGGTATCAAACCCAAAATATTAACAGGGCCCTTCTCAGTGTTTATCTCAGACTCTAGAGTAACATGGTTTTAGTTTGGTTTAAAGTTTATTAAGTGGTTCACAGATTTAGAATAACGGCTTTAAGCTAAGGGGGAGATGGTGGGATAAGTAACCAAGTCAAACTTTCAGATTCTAGTAATAGTATCAGTATGTGTAGAAAAGCAGTGGGAAGGGATGAGACCCAACTCGTCATTACCTCAGTACAAAGATTCGTACTTCAGTTATCACGACATCTACTTATGCCTTGCACGTCAGCACTACGATCATAAATCGTATTCATGCACATTAGCAAAAAAAATCATGCATGGTTAGAGTTCCTAGTATAAGGAGTTCGAGTTCACTCAGTATTCAATTCCAGTATAAGCTCAGTTACAGTCTCAGATATTAGTTACTCAATTATTAGAACTCATTATTCAGCTGCAGTAAAATCTTAGTTACAGTCTCAGTTACCATCTTAATTACAGTCTCAGTCCAGTAATCATATCAGTAGATCAGTTCAGTTTCAGGTTTGCTTGATCATAGCGTGCAATTATCAGTTATTCAGTTATCAGTATTTCAATACCTTAGTTTACAGGTTATTTCAGAATCATGTTCTTGGTCTTGAATTCTCAAATAATGTAGTTTTCACAAATTCATGCTCAGTTATCTCATGTTACTCAGTCAGTCCTTACCTTCTAGGTGTAATACTCTACAGTTTCAATCCAGTTATTCAGACCTAGTACAGTTCAGTCTTTCATGCCCAGTATTCAACTGGCAGCCATTCAGTTAATCAGATAAACTAGTATGTTTTAGCATTCGTACTTAGTGCCCATGTGGATATTTTCAATAGCCTCAAGCGAAATGTTGTGCTGAAGTAGAAACTATAATAGAGGAAATATTTGGAAGATGTAGCTAAGGTTATGAGTCAGTAGTTCCGTTGTAGGAAGCTTAGTCACTCTATCTTAGATGGTGTTCTATAGGCCTCGCCCCATATTACAGAATTTTAGCCAGGGTGCGATTTCTTATTCAGATATTTTATTCAGTCCATGTAAAGATTTTATTGCTCCCTAAAGTCACTAAAACTCTATATAGAGAGAGAGTAATAAAAATGCTCCGGTCGAGCATAAGTTTTCAGTATGAGCTAGTCAGTAGGGTCAGTAATTCAGTTTAGAAGTCAGGCGGATAAGTTCGTGTGGTATCCGATCTTTCTACCCAGTCGTTCTATCGAAAGTATCATGAGTGCAACTATTCCAAGATTGAGCAACTATGTGGTTGCAAGTTCAGATCAGTTTAGGTGTCATGCCTTAGTTTCAAATTCCCGATAAGCAGTCACGATTGAGTTTATAGTTACCCTGTGTATCGTCTTAGTTTTTCCTCAGTATCTCAGCTAAGTCAGCATTCTTCAGGGTACATAATGTCCTAACGGGGAGATGCACTATAATTCCTCGAGCTTTTATAACCTAAACCTTTCATCTTTTCTTTATGTAACAAATCCAGTTTGGAGTAGAGGTTACTCATAGGTTGACCCTCAAGTTCCAATCTCAGCCGTAAGCCATGTATTCAGGGGCTCAGTTCAGTTCATGTATCACATTTTAGGTTCAGTTATGTTCTCATGTTCCCGTTCATGCATGTTTAGTAAATGATCTCAGGTTCATCAGTATTCTCAATTTTAGGTGACAGTCTTCCTTAGATTAGCGTAGTTACGTGTCCAGTTACAGTTATGAACTTAGTATCCATCATCGTTGCATATCCAGTCATGCATTCACAGATCAGTTCAGTCATGTACTCATGCATCAGATATGCATGTTCAGTATACAAACTCAGCTTATCAGTAATATCAGTTACGAAGTTAGGCCTCAGATATGCACATTCAGTATGATAATTCAGTAGATTAGTAGTGTCAGTTATAAAATCATGTTGCAGTTATGCGTGTCCAGTATGCAAGTTCAGTTTGTCAATTCTCTCATCATAGTCAGTCTCATTCGAGGACAAATATTCCTAAGGGGGAGATATTGCAAGACCCTGCAAAATTCTTAGCTTAATTCAGTTCTTTAAGCTTGTGAAGGGGTCCCAGACTTAGAAAATTTTAGCTAAGTACCTCATTCAGAGTCATTTTAGCCTTCATAAGTTGGAAATCTTATTTCACGACCTTCCTGACCCTAGTTTATCGATCTTCAAATTGATTCATGATCAGGATCACTTATGGGTCATCTCAGGCGAGTTTCAAATTTTTTGGACTAGCGTAAGGGCGAGTTTGGATGCCTAAAATAGTGAGGGGTCGTGATAGCCCCGCATCGCGAGGGTCAGTTAACCCAAGTAAGGGTCATACCGCGATGGCTGCTTGACCCAAGCAGGGGTCGCGTTGCAATGGCTACTTGACCCAAGCAGGGGTCGCGACGCGAGGACAACCCTGTTCAGCATTATTTAAATACGGGTTGTGGGGGAAAATGGGTCATTTTCCCCACCCTTATTCAGCATTAACACAAAATTAATCAGCCCATAGGGCAAAATCTCATTATTTACTCATAAACTCTCTCAAAAGCAAACCCTAGCCTCATCAATTTCAAGAATTCAAGTCTCAAGAACTAACTTCAATCTCCTCGAAAGTAGTAATCAAGGTATGTGAAGTGTCCATCCAAGGGTCCCTTCCACCCTTGGAGTCCAAGAAATAATTTATAAGCTTCAAGTTTATGGATTTTATGAATTCCATATTGGGTTTGATTATATTCATGTTTAAAATGATTAATTGGGATTCTAATCCATATTTTATGATATGTTTCATGTGAGGTTAATTGATATATATATGTAATATCATGTAGATCCATGTAAAACCCTTGAAATTATGAAGTTGGAGTTGAATTATGATGCCCACTTGTTGTTAATGTTATGTACATATATCATGCTCAGTAAGTGCTTGATGAATTGCTCATGTGAACTAATAAGATAAAGAAATTATGTCATGTTAGCTTATGTGCAAGTTGTATCATGCAAGTGTTTGATAAAATGCCTCCATGAATGAGTTATGAACAAGTGCACATGATTATGGTTTTCAAGGCTAAGCTATGATTTACTTTTCATGCTATCGAGTCCTGGGGGTATTTAATATCCGATAATTTAGCTGTTTACTTAGAGCCAATATTAGTTGCATAATGGTATTAGTCATGTCACGACCAGTAGTACTCTAAGTTAGTTACAGAACACAGTAGTATTTAGTCAGTTAACAGGATTTAGTAGTTTTCCGTTAGTCATCGGAACTCAGTAAACTCATTAACAGTTCAGTCAAGCCTAGTATGAACTAGAAATTCAGTTCATTATCTATTCAGTTAGGAGTACGATTTAGCACCGAGAGAACCTAGGGATGGGGGTGCACCCGTTAGATAGGACTGGGTCCCTAGAATCAATTCTTAAGTTCCAGAACTACGTATTCTGTGTAGGTTTTGAGATGTCACCCATTAGATAAGACTGACATACTCAGGGATCACCCGTTAGATTAGGACTGATTTCAGGGGTCACCCGTTAGTTAGGACTGACTCCACAACAGTTGTCTTTACCTGTGACACGGTACTGACACCCTTCCAATTGGGGTTACAGATTAGACCCCAACTCAATCATCGTAATTGGGGCATGTCGGTTAGATAATTACCTTCCATAGTCTCAGTCTCAGTATCAGATTTAATCTCAGTATAGAACTCAGTTCAATTCTACAGATTCAGGACTGTCAGATACAATCATTCAGTAATCAGTAATACAGTATCAGTAAACTCGAATATCAGTTAATCAGTATTCAAACTCAGTATTCAGTGGTATCACGATCTCAGTTACAGTTTTTGTATTCATACATGTACTCTTATTCAGTCATTCTCATGTTATTCAGTTAGTATTACTCATGCATATGAACCCATGCATTTCAGCCTGCCTCACTGAGCATACCAGTTCATTCAAAGTACTGGTGCATGCCTTTCTTTTGCACTATGATGTCTTATATCATAGGTTCAGACACACGAGCTCCCGAGCACCCTTAGCAAATTCGGATTCTCAGAAGACTGAGTAGTGGTGAGTCCTTATTATGGGTGTCAAACGGGCCGGGGCGGGCCAACCCAGAACTGGCCTTTCTATTTTAACAGGGTTGAGGGCCGGTTTTGGCGCTAGACGAGTCGGGCCGGGCTGGGCCCAACAGTAAAAAAATTAAAACCCACCCTAACCCGACCCACTTAACCCAACCCGGTCAAAACCACCAAAACCCGATCAAACCCGGTTAAAAACAGGTCAAACCCGTTTAAAAATAAAATAAAAAATACAATATACACTATATACACTATATACACTCCAATATACACTATATACAATATATATTTTTAAAAAAATATATAAACAATTACAGATATATACGTACCATTCAATATATAATTATATATGACTATACGTACTACTTTAAATAAAACATATACTATAATAGTATAATATATATATACACTACAATATATATATATATATATATATATACTAATTTATAAAACATATTCACATTTATACGTTAAATATATACGCTTATAGAAGATATATACACATATATACGCACCATTCAATATTTATGTACTACTTGTCTACTTTAAATAAAACATATACTACAATATATACATAGTTATATACTAATTTATAAAACATATACACATGTATACGTTAAATATATACTACTTTAGAAGATATATACACATATATATGCGCCATTCAATATATATGTACTACTTTAAATAAAATATATACTAAAATATACATATATATATATATATATACAACAATATGTATATATATAGTTACATACTAATTTATAAAACATATACACTTGTATACGTTAAAGATATACGTCTATAGAAGATATATACACATATATACACACCATTCAATAAATATGTACTACTTTAAATAAAGTATATACTACAATATATATATATATATACTTACATACTAATTTATAAAACATATACACTTGTATACGTTAAATATATACTACTTTAGAAGATATACACACATATATACGCACCATTCAATATATATGTACTACTTTAAATAAAATATATACTACACTATACATATATATACAACAATATGGATATATATATAGTTACATATTAATTTATAGAACATATACACTTGTATACGTTAAAGATATATGTCTATAGAAGATATATACACATATATACGCACCATTCAATATATATGTACTACTTTAAATAAAGTATATACAACAATATATATATATATATATATATACATATATATATATATACATATATATATATATATATATGATAGTTAATTAATAATATATTAAAAGTAAGTTTTTAATTTAAACTAGAAATTCATTTTAAATCAATATATAGGTACTACTTTAAATAAAATATATACTACAATATATATGTATATACTATGTATGTATATATATATATATATATAGTTATATACTAATTTATAAAACATATACACTTGTATACGTTAAATATATACATCTATATAAGATATATACACATATATACGCACCAATCAATGTATATGTACTACTTAAAATAAAATATATACTACAATATGCATGGATTACAATACATAGATAGTTATATTATACTACTTTATAAAACATATACACTTGTATACGTTAAATATAGACATCTATATAAGATATATACACATATATACGCACCATTCAATATATATGTCATACGTTAAATAAAATATATACTACAATATACATATATATATACTACAATATGTATATATATATAGTTATATACTAATTTATAAAACATATACACTTGTATACGTTAAATATATACGTCTAGAGAAGATATATACACATATATACACAACATTCAATATATATGTACTACTTTAAATAAAATATATACTACAATATACATATATATACTACAATATGTATATATATATATAGTTATATACTAATTTTTAAAACATATACACTTGTATACATTAAATATATACATCTGTAGAAGATATATACACATATATACACACCATTTAATATATATGTACTATTTTAAATAAAATATATACTAAAATATACATATATATATACTACAATATGTATATATATATAGTTATATACTAATTTGTAAAACATATACACTTGTATATGTTAAATATATACGTCTATAGAAGATATATACACATATATACACTTCTATAGAAGATATCCAATTTATAAAACATATACACATGTATACATTAAATATACACTTCTATAGAAGATATATACACGTGTATACGCACCATTAAATGTATATATACTACTACTTATAAAATATACTACATTATATATACATTACAATATATATAGATATACTTATATACTAATTTATAAAACATATACACATGTATACGTTAAATATACACTTCTATAGAAGATATATGCACAAATATACAAAACATATGCTACTTAATATAATAAATTAATAATATTTGGAAGTAAATTAGTAATATATTAGAAGTAAGTTTTTAATTTAAAGTAGAAAACTAGAAATTCAATTTTAAATTTTAAATCGTTAAATGAAAAAATATAAAAAGCAAGGACTAAGGAGTGAATGAATTTGGGGAATTTTATTGATTGCAAAATGATCCAAAATTTATAATTTACATGAATGAAAAATCTACAAATTATGCATCATTTTTTCCAACTCATTCATGTTAATATTAACGGGAACTTGCAAAGGATAGTCGAAGTCAACGGGGGCAAAACAATGCATTGGACTTGATTCTGCTGAGTTCTCCCGTGAAGTCATAATTTCTTCAAGTTTTAGCTCGTCTCTCGACTCCGGTTCCATTCCTTGGTTTCTTCTTTCCGCTCTAATCCAATCTCTGAGGCAAACTAGAACATTCATTGCATTGCTTCCCAATGAGTGTCGGTTGTCTCCAAGCTGTTGTTGTCCCTAACTAAAGGCGCTCTCTGATGCAACGGTTGACATTGGAACATTCAAGATATCTCTAGCTAATCTTGAAAGCACAGGATATTGTGTTTCATTACTCCTCCACCAATCCAACGTGTTGATCCGTCGTCTGCGATCCTCTGGTGCCGTCCGAAGATAATATTTCAGCTCTTCCCGATAAGTTGATGTGTAAGTTCTTTCATCAACATTGTTCCAACAATTTAAATCATAAAACGAATCAGAAAAAATACTATGTGCCGGCCTTTTAGAAGATGATGGATCCTCGGGAGGATGAGGAGCGACAGTTGGAGTGATATTTGTAGATACGGCTAAATCAAATAAATCAGCATAGTGATTAAATAATTTTTCTATGTAATCCTTTGCATCAGCCGTAGCCGTCCACAAATCAGGTTGTACTTGTTCAGAATCATGGTTAGTATTTATTTCTAAGTTAGTATAAATAAGAGTACTAAAGTGACACATATTATTATATTTCATGCACGGATTTAGCATAGCACCAACCAAGTAAATAGGGGAAATCGGAAAAAAATATTTTTTAAATTTCGTAAACATGGTGCCAACAACTTCTTTATTTTTATATTCTTTGAGAAAACCAGAAATATCGGCTATATATGCCAAAATATTACAAACAGTAGGATAATAAGCACCAAAAAATTCAACCGTAGCTACATAAAAGTTTTCTAAAAACTTAACAAGATCATTAATTACAACTCAATCAGAATTATGTAGCATGAAATCAGTAGAATCAGTAAATGAACCGCAATGTTGGTTAAAAGCTAGTGTAACAGGAATTCTATATTTATAATAAGTTTTTAAAAATTCATACGTAGAATTCCATCTAGTATCAATTTCCTCAGGCATCAAAATCGGTGTAAGTCCATTTCTTGACATTTAACTTTAAATTCTCTAATTCTTGATCTACGATTATTTCCTTGAATAAAACCAACGGCAAGACGAATTTTTTCAATATAAATCTCAAAAAACTTAAGATCATCTTTTACAATTAAATTATATATATGACATGCACACTTAATATGAAAAATTTCAGGCAAGGGCGGAGATAGCGTAGATTTTAATTTTTTTATAGCAGTCTTGTTGTTAGAAACATTATCAAAAGCAATACATAAAATTTTATTTTCGATACCATAATATCCGGCAATTTTAAAATTAGAATCAACAATAAATTGTCCAGTATGTTTACGATCTTCATCATATAAAAAAGCAAGAATACGTTTTTGCATCACAAAATTACTATCCATCCAATGACAAGTAACGGTTAAATAATCATTTTTATTTACAGCACGACCAAGATCAGAAGTTAGGGACAATCTACATTGAATATTTTTTAACAATGTTGATAAATAAAAATAATATTGTGAATGAAGTCTAAAAATATCAGACCGACAAGTAGTTCTAGGAATACCGTTAAACATAGGATTATAAATTGCTTGTATATAACGAATAAAGGCATCAGAAGAAGGAAAATTAAAAGGCAAACAACCCACAGCTATCATTTTAGCTATTTCTTCCCGGTCCCTCAATTTATTATACTTCTTCGCTACGTGACCGGTTGCTGGGTCTATTCTAGTTTGCGTTAGCCCACCAATATCCCCACCACCTTGTGTAATATTTAACTCTCTTTTGTGATCTTCAGCTATATGTCTCATTAACGTACTCGTACCCCCTTGCTTGCCTCCACTTCTATGCTTATATATTTGTTGACAAATATTGCATTGCACCTCAATATCTGATATACGTTCAAAAAATTTCCATGCAACACTAGTTCTTTTACGAGGTCTTGGGGCACTGGGAGGACGAGGAGGGAGATTAACCGATTCAGATCTAACGTTAGCATCTCCTACTGCGGGTGTCTCAGCAATATTTTCATTATCTTCGTCTAAATTAACCGCATCTACTTCATTTTCTTCTTCTATACCGTAATTTTCCTGAGCTTCTACATAATCCATATTGTGAGCACCTACACCTATTTCTTCCTCAAAAGGTGTACCAAGCGATACCGGAGGCGAAGGCACACGGGTATATCTACTACTTGAACTACCTCTACCGCTAGTAATTCGCTTTTTACTACCACTACCGCTTCCGGGACAAAATTTTTTAACACATTTAGTAGCAAGGTTTCTTAATTTATCCATAATATAAATTAAATTAAACTAAAAAAATTCAAAATACACAAATATAATAAAATTAAATATTAAACAATTAATACAATAAATAAAAATTAAACGTAAGAGATGGAACGACAATACCAAATTTTGGAAGTATCCGAAGGTTGCGACTTTAGAAACTTCCGCTCGTACTTTGTAAACGAAAAATTAAAAAATTAAAGTGAACACTTTAATAAATTAAATATATTGAATATTTGAGAATTGACATTTGAGAGAGAATGAGATTTGAGAGAGTGAAAAATTATGTGAAAAATGATTTGAAGTTGTAGGGTATTTATAGAATTTTTTTTGGGATTAAATTTTTTTTTTAAAAGTTTTTTTTTTTTTTTTAATAAAGGGGCCCAAACTAGCCGTTTGGACCCAAAAACGGCTATATAGCCGTTGGGCCAACAGCTAGTTTGGCCCAAAATTGCAATTTTTTTTATTTTTTATTTTTAAAAAGGTATCCGGGCCGGGCCGGGACGGTTAACCGACGGGCCTGGACTGGGCTTGGTCCGGGCCAGGTTAGCCGGGCCTGTTTTAAAAAAATAACCGGCCCGGGACCCAGAACCCTAAAGCCCTAAGGCTTACCGGGCTGGGTCAAAACGGCCCGGGTCGGGCCGACCCACTTGACACCCTTAGTCCTCATAGTTTGAGGACATGATTGTTTTTTCAGCATTTTAGTTCGTTTTTAGTAGCCGAAGTTAGTTGTGAACTTGTCCCATCAACTCCACAGTTCAGACAGTTTAGAGGCTTTTCAGACTAGAGTATTTTCAGACAGATATTTTAGTTTTGGTATTGTTATACCGTATTCATTTTATTTTCAGATCTAAACCTTATGGAAGTTTTCCATATTTATCTCAGTTATATTATTGTTATAGTATTACTATTATTCATTGCTCATAGCAGGTACCAGTCATGGGTTAGCTTGTGGTCCTTTGGGACTATGAGCACCGTGTAGCGTCCGGGGTACAGACTCGGGGCGTTACATAAATAAATACCCAACATCAGCATAATCAACAAGATCAAGACTGCAATTTTTAAAATATGATCATGTGTTTGATCTCATTTCGACGTCTCCTAGTAGGAGCAGAACTATACCTTGTTAACAAATTAACTGAAAAGGCTACATCTGGCCTTGTAGTATTTGAAAGATACATTAGTGCGTCAATTTCACTAAGATAAGATACTTCATAACCAATCCAATTTTGTATATTTCTCATTTCAACAAACAATCTATTGCTTTTGAAAACTCTCCAAGAGTTTCAATAATATTCAAAGAATCATTTTATCCCTTATAAGGATAGTAAATAAGTTTCTCAAAAACTTTATATGCTTCAGGCATTTTAAATCCTTTAGGGATTTTCATATAGATCTTATCAAGTGACAATACCAAGATGCATCCTTTCATGTCACTTGATAAATGTTTCTACGTCAGTATACTTAAATAAACGTAGAATTTAGATCCTCGTAATCTTTATATTGTGCCAATATTATATCAAAGATATTAATGATATATCATTTCGTACCGGTTCACAGTGTGACATAACATTTTGAGATCTCATCACTTTATTATTTTTAGGTATCTGAACCTCTCATAAAGTTTCATGAAGTGTTATGTCATTGGCTCTTCAAGAACACATTGCCTTCTTATTATGATCGTTTGCTCCTTATCTTTTTCAACGATTATTTCATTTGGAACCGATTGGTTTACCACTCTTCACACATGCATAGACTTTGTCCTTTAGGGACATAAAATAAGAGCACTTGCAGCTTAAATATGAGATGCTTTCGGCATTTGACTTGAATTATCTTTTGAATGAGGATCTGATGATAATTCCTAACATATTTCATAGCTGTTTATAATCTCTCCTTTATGTTAGGAAAACTAACATTCATCGTCCATTTTCTTTGAGGAATCAATCTTTGTGCATAATGGTGTATTACTAATCGTATACCGCACATCAAAACTGTTAGATGGAATAGTTGGTCCTGACCTTGAATCAATTGAGAGGAAAGAAATAATCATAATTTATTGGTCTAATGCATAGGGGTGTGCATCGGTCGGTTCGGTTTATCGATTTTTAGTTTTTAAATATGCTAAATCAATAAGATATTTCTTATCGATTTTTAGCCCTTAACGGTTCGGTTTTCGATTTAATCAATAAAAAAATACTCATAAAATAGAAATAGTAGTAACTAACATGAAAAAAAAATGAATCTTAGTTGCCACAAAAAATCCTACATGATGTTTTTTTAATTTACAAGAATCTTCAAATTTGAACTAAACGTTGTTAAAAGAAATTAAGAATTTGTATAATTTAAATAATAGGTTTGTTAATTTATAAAAATTAAAGAGAAATTAAGAGAAATGTATAATAAGTCATATACATATATGTAATTATATATATATATATATATATGTTCTTATTGGGTTATTGGTTTACCCAATAAGAAAAAATCTAACCGAACTAATAACCTAATAAATTTTTTTATAAAACCATTAAAAAATTGTTAACCCAATAACCCAATAACAATAAACCAATAACATTTTTATCAATTCGGTGTATCGGTCAGTTCGATTTTGCACACTCCTAATAATGCATACAAGTGTTATTGTATGCAATATATCATATTCAGACCAACACATGAAGCTTTGTTCTCCTTAGCAATGATTTAGCTATTTATCGAAGGCATTCAATGCCAAACCATCTCCCCCCAAAAAGTCTACATGTGATGTTCAAACTGCAGGTTGACAATGAATGTACATGTGATCATCTTATTGATGCATCTTTAGATATCACATGATTGGTGAATGGACCCTTATTCACCTTTTACACTTTTCAGATTTTAAGGGATCCAATCTCAAAATTAGTTGGTCCAACCAACTTATCACGAGAACAAGCATCTTTGGGATGATCACATGTACATCTTTGAGATGTCATAATCGTTCATGTCAACTTATATACTTTTGTTCTAGTAAACTCCAAGTTTACCATGATATGTGCCTTTTTGCTTTAGTAAATTTTAGATTTACTATTACATGAATAAATTTCAGATTTACTACATTAGAAGTAGATTTCAAAATAACTCTTCTCAGTTATTCTGCCTTTTTCGGAGTTGAGTTGTGATACCATCATAATCAAGTGCATGTATATATTAATAAGCTTTACTAAATATTATCACATTCACTCCAGGGAACGGATTTGTGCTTATAATAATCAAAATTTTCATTCCCCGAAATGAAATATAATCATGCGTTAAACCTATCAAGTTATGATAGCTTATAACCTCTTTAAAAATATTGCTAATTTAAGAGAAAATCGAGGTGTGCATGTAATGTAGAGAATTTTTCTCTTAACATACCTTTAGGGGTATATCATATATTGCTACAACATCCACTTCAAGAATAGAGCAATTTGTCATCTTTCAGACTTATCATATATTGCTACCGAATTCACTTCAAGAATGAAGCATATTCAATGAGACAAATTTTATGTATTTCACCACAAATATATTGGTTTACCTTAGCCATCATAATATCATCAATATGGTACATTGAGATTCAAACTCAATGTCTTATACATATAAAGGCGTCTCAGACATAAATCGATGGAACTTGAACCCAATATCTTATTTTCATGATGCATGAATTCATATCCTACTTTTGGGAGGATGACCATCTTCAAGTGGTTAAATTTTTCTTTTAGGCTATTCCACAAAACAAGTGAATCCTTAGTAGTAAGGTATTCAATTTTTTAGAATTTCATCAAGATGATGACGCAATAAAATCATAGCCTTAGCATCATTTTGATGAGATGCTGTATTTTCTTTCTTTATGGCGTCTTTGAGACCCATAGCATCTAAGTGGATTTCAGCATTCAATACTCATCAAAGGTAGTTCTTGCTCGAGGGAACAAACTCAGATTTTGTAAGAATATTAGTACTATGAAAAGAAAGAAATAATACCTCAGCCTTCAAATTTGAGATGACAGAGTCTCGTGCTGATAAGCCAGAAGAGTCTCGTGCTGATAACTGATCTTGGGTGTATTTATATGTCCAAACACCACTATTAACCCACATTTGGACTTGTTTTAAGAATAAAAAGTGTGCTAAATATATTGAACTGTGAGTTAAATTGTGTTTCGTGGCTAACCAATGTAATTAGAGATACATGATTAATTTTTCATGGATTTAGAAGAAAATGGGATACATATCATGAAAAGGCGAAAGACCATGTGGATTGAAGGCTAAAACATCTGGAGGATTGATGAGAGGAAAGAAAGAAACTGGAGAAAAATACCAGTGACACAATGCGATCTCAACGCGTGTGTCAACTGGTAATATATTGTGCCCTAGCCAAAAATTGAAGAACAATTTCCAGTGCATCAATGCGATGTCAACGCGTCGCGTTGATGTGTGATTTTTATGCCTTTGAAGAAATTTCAAGATCAACTTTTAGTGCATCAACGTGATATCAACGCATCGCGTCGATGCCTAAAGTTTTGACACTTCGCCAGATTCTGAGGAGCAAGTTCCAGTGACACGATGCGATGTCAACGTGTCGCGTCGTGTGGTGAAGAAATTGACTTAGGTTGATTTTCAAAGATGAATTTCAGTGTGACAACGCGATGTTGACGCGACGCGTTGGTCGGTACAATGCGATTAGCGACGCATAGCATTATGACTACAGATTTGGTGAAATTTTCCTAAGTATAAAAGAAACACGTGAGCACAATTCCAGGGACTTTTGGGCAAGCAAAGCAGGGACGAAAAAATACAAAATTCTTTCTTTGAGGGTTCTAAATATTTTTTTTGAACTTCTTTACTTTAAGAATTATTTTGGGTATGGTTAATTACTTATTTTGGATGTTGAATTCAAACATGAGTGGCTAAACACTCTTATTCTGGGGTTGAGGCCAAGAGCATGATTACTCTTTTATATTCTTATTCATAGTTTCTTTTTGGATTATCATCTGGGTTGTTCTTAATTCCTTGAGCTTACTATTTTGATAAGCGGCCACTATTAGAATAAATCTATATTTCTCTATGCATCCGGGAGGAGAATCGTAGGATAGAACGAAGAAATTAAGGAGCAAGGTTCTTATCCTTTTATAAAATAAGGGGTTTGAATTAGCATTTAGGATAGGGATATACCTAGAAGCCTTGCTTGGTTCAATTGCAAGAAGATAAATTTATGAATCTAGAAGAATTGTTGTATCTCTGTGGGAGTTGTGGCTACAATGTTCAATAGGTAGAAGATTTGAGGTCGGGAGACCCAGATCGTGGCATAACCCTTGCAAATCAACAACCCGATAACCAATTAGACTGTGATAAGAATAGAGAATTGTATGATTGTCCGAAATGCCTCAACCCTGGAATCCTCATCATTACTGATTACTACCGTTGCTTGTTTTACTCTAGTCACCATTAGTTATTCACTGTTTAATAATTTACATTTTTATTCATAATACAACATAATCTTGATACTCTTAAGCACTTAATACCTAATTGTTTTAAACTAAAGATTGATTAAATTTCTAGTTTATTAGTCCTCGTGGGAACGATATCTGACTGTCTAAGTCTTGATACTACTTTTATGATCGCGTACACTTGCGTGTGCGTAGGGACGCAACAATAACATGTTATGAAATAAATAAGAACAAAGAAGAAGAGTAGAGATATAATACTTATGGAGATTTTTTTAAGAAAATAGCAACATTGGAGGATATTGTTAGAGCCAAGGAGATTCAGCTGGAGGTAAACTCATCAAATAGCAATCAAAAAGAGTTGTCTATGGTACAAGAAGATCTTAGAAAGTATTATCAGGTGGAGGAGGATTATTGGAAATAAAAAGCAGGCATGCGGTGGTTCAAGCAGGGAGATAGGAATACAAAATTCTTTCATTCCTATGTGAAAGGTAGAAGAAGAAAGTTGATGATATCAGAAATACAAACGGATCAAGGAGCGATCATCAAAACTACTCAGAATATTGGTGATGAGGCAGTTCAGGTTTTCAAGGAACAGTTTAAAGAAAACAACCAGCTTTAAGATTATTCCATACTGAATCACATCCCTAAACTGATAACAGTAGAGCAGAATGAAGAGATGATAAAACCTCCAACTGAAGAGGAAGTGAAAGAAGCTGTTTTCAGTTTGAATAAGGAAAGTGCATGTGGACCAGATGTTTTTTCAGGTGGTTTCTTTCAATCTTGATGGGATATAATAAAGGAATACATTTGCAATATGGTTATGGTATTTTTTTGTGAAAGTGAGCTGCCAAGATATATAACTCATACAAATGTAGTGTTGATTCCTAAAAAAGAGGTGGTTAGCAAATTTACAGACTAGAGACCAATAAGTCTCTGTTCCTTTGCTAACAAGATCATACCAAAAGTAATACATGAGAGGATTATACCAGTGCTTCCTATGACTATTTCAAGAAATCAAACGGGATTAATGAAAGGAAGGAGCATTGCTGAAAATGTCTTATTATCCATGAAGATTGTGAGAGATATAAATAGGAGAAACAAGCTTCATAATGTGGTGGTAAAGCTGGATATGTCAAAAGCATATGATAGATTTTCATGGATTTTTATGACTAAGGTTATGAGAAGATTTGGGTTTTTTGAAAGGATGATAGATATGATATGGAGACTGGTTTCTAATAATTGGTATAAAATATTGATTAATGGTCAGGCATTTAGTTTCTTTAAATATTCAAGAGGTCTAAAGCAGGGAGATCCTTTGTCTTCAACCCTTTTTATTATTACAGCAGAAGTTTTGGCAAGAGGGTTGAATAGTTTGAATGAAGATTTAAATTATAAAAGCTTTGTCTTACCTAAGTGGACAAGGAAATCAATCATCTATCTTATACAGATGATACAATTCTTTTTTGTTCAGGACATAAGGGTTCAATGAGGAAGATGATGAAAGTGCTCAAAGATTATGAGTTTCTGTCAGGACAACTAATAAATCTTTCTAAAAGTTTTGTATATTTGCATGAGGGTGCAACAAAATTTTGGGGTCATATTAGTGGAGTTAAAGGTACACATTGGGTGGCATGGGTACCTTATGTTTGCCAAAATTAGAAGGAGGAGTGAGTTTCAGATCACTACATGATGTTGCAGATGCTTTATTTGCTAAATTGTAGTGGATTTTTAGAACCTCTACTAACTCTTTATGGGGGGATTTTATGTGGAACAAATATTGTAAAAAATGGCATCCTTTGATGGAACATGGTACAAGAGCTTCTTATGTTTGGAGAAAGATGATTCAAATTAGAGAAAAGATGGATCATAATATTTGGTGGAAAATAAAATCAGGGAATGCTAGTTTTTGGTATGATAACTGGACGAAACAAGGGGCTTTGTATTATGTAGAGAAAGAGATCAGCAGGGATGATGAGATAGAAGTAAGAGAATTTAGCAGTGGAGACCAGTGGGACAGAGCTAAATTACTAGAGTATGTTTCACAGGAGATGACTGATCATATTGTAGATAATATTTCCCCAATTCTGATAAAGGAAGAACAAGATAAGGCTTGGTAGATGGGGAGTTCAAGTGGTAATTTCACTGTTAAAAGTGCATGGGAACTAATGAGATATAAGGGGGAGAAATAGGAAATTTTTAATAATATTTGGGTAAAGGATATTCCTTTTAAGATTATTTTCTTTTTCTAGAAGGCTTGGAAAGGGAGAATTACCACTGATGACAATTTGATAAAGAAGAGGATCAATATAGTTTCTAAGTACAGTTGTTGTGATACAGCACATCAGGAAACCATAGGTCACTTATTTCTAACAGCTCTCATAGCTCAAAGTCTATGGAAGCATTTTTCTATTTGTGCAGGTGTGGAGACAGAGCCAAGAAATCTGATGCAAGCACTAAAAAATTGGTGGACATTCAAGGAACCAAGCAAACTACTCAAAGTTTATAAAACTATTCCAGCTTTGATTTTGTGGGAGTTGTGGAAGAGAAGAAACAGTATCAAACATGAAGGACAACAATCATTTGAAGGAATGGTGCAGCAGATGGAGACAAGCATTCAAAGAATAGTCACAGTGATATCACTTGGGATTCAAGTGGTAGGGGAAACTTGGATGAAAATGGTCAATATTTTAGGAGCATATAAGCCTACAATATATCATCATATAGCATACTGGAATTTCCCAAAGAAAGGTAAACTGAAATGTAACACAGATGATGCAAGCAAAGGAAATCCAGGAAAAAGTGCATATGGATTCTGCATAAGAGATGATAAAGGTGATCTAATATATGCGCAAGCTAGGGGAATAGGTTATGTAACAAACATGGAAGCAGAAGCAAGAGCAGTTTATGAAGCTTTAAAAATCAGTACAACTATGGGATTCCATCAAATGGATTTGGAAACAGATTCATTAGCTCTTAAGAAAATAATATTGAGAGAATGGAAAGTTCCATGGAAACTAGCAGAGATAATGGCTACAATTTTCAGTGAATTCAGTAAACAACAAGTTCAAATAAGGCACATATTCAGAGAAGGCAATCAGATGGCTGACTATCTAGCCAATCTTGCAATCAGTAACACACAGAAATAAGAGTATAAACAGTTTAAAGAGCTGCCAGTTACAGGTAGGAAAATCATCAACATAGAAAAACACACATTCCTACATTAAGGTTGAGAACCAGGAGGATCAAGTTATATGAAGATACATCATAGTCAAAGAAGCAGACAAGAGAAAAAGATAAGCAGTAGATATATCTATATGACAGTATGCCCTTTTAGGCTCACCACAGCTGATCAAATAAGAGTTTGGTTAATCACCGTAGGAACAAAAAAGTGTTCACCAAAAAGTCAGAGGTACGGCGCCATCTTGGTCAACATTCAGGCACGGTGGTTGACATGGATACCTATGGGATGGATGCAATTTCCAGATGGATACCATTTGGTGATGGACAACTCATTCCTTCTAAGAATAACAAACATTGGTCATAAAAGGAGCAATATTACAAAGGGAGGAGTGAAAGGTCAAGATTTACCTCCAATTAGTGAATGCTCTTGTGTGAGATGGAAAACACCAAGTAATGAAAGAGCAAGATGGACATACACCCACATAAGGAGACGTCGGAGCTGGAGGTTCCGGTGGTTGCTGGATGGGAGTTCTTTTGAAGAAAGAACAAATTTGGAAAGAGAAGGTGAAGCATTTAGGGCAATAAGCTCTTACAAAGGAAATAACTCATTGTTGGCCCGGGATTCAGATAGAAAAGTTCTTTTTAATTGTCTTTTTTACTTTTGGACCATTTGGCCGGACTGATTATTGTAAATATTTTATTATATGAATAAAATGACCTATTAAGCCACAAAAAAATTGAATTAAAAAGAAGTAGAGAGATAATAGATAGTGATTCTTATTTCTCTTGAGGGATTAGAGATCATAAGATTGATGATACAATGAAAATCCCCCTCTATTTATAGGAAAAATACTCCCAGTTTCTCTCTAAAAGATAGATACTTCATATCCTAATAGATATCAACTAGATCTTGATAGATCTTATCTATATTCTTGATAAACATTCACTATAATGTAAATACATTCATAACAAGCATATAGATATAGATAGATATGTTAGCTATTTATAATGTGAGACTATTTATAACACTAAAAAAGGTAGTCAGGTGCACCAAAGCTCATGTGCGGGATTCTAGAAAACTAAAAAACTTACCCGCACCCAATGTTTACGTCAAACTAATGTAAACTACCATGCTTAAGTGACTTGGTGTAAATACCGGGTGTGAACAAGTTTTTTCCTCTAGAAAAGGGCAGAACCACAAGGCCTATTGTACGCAGCATTACTTTACATTTCTACAAGGGGCTATTTTCATGACTTAATCTTTTGACCCTCTTATTACATGATAGCAACTTTACCAGTTACTCCAATACTTCTTTCAAAATATCTATTACACTTGCAAATTCTAATATTTTACACTAACATGTGCACTTTCAATAAATAGATGGACCACTATAATTTTCAAATGGAATAGTCACATTCCCATCAACATTCCATCTTAATCTCTCCCATAAATGCTCCTACTAACATGCTAAGAAAGCTAAATTGGCAAATATGACATATACATAGTACTTCCTTCCAAACTTCTAAACACTATAAACCACATAATCTATATAAACATGTTTTAGATAGACGGAATACATATACAGGACCCTGAAATATTTCACTTTTCCCGCATAGGCACCTCAATTAAGAAAGGTACCTATTGAACCCTTTACTCCTTCAAAAATGGTTTCAATTGAGCCCAATTCTCCGATGTGGCAGTTTGCGTGTACTCACGTCTGGGAGGTGCGTGAAATATCATGGAACCAGCTTATGTGGCACCCAACGGATCTTTTATCCTTTTTTTATACCCAATTTCTTTTAAAAAAATCCTAATTCCCACTTTCTTCCTCTTTTTATACTCAATTATTAATATCCACCATTTTTGTCTCCTAAATTCTCCTTCTCCTCTTAAATTCCTTTTCGGCCTTTTCTCTGCTCCGCTTAAACTCTCCTAATCTTATTAATTTCTTCTTCTTACTCGCTTTTAGTAGTAATGTCCAATTCATCTTTTTCATTGTCTTCATCTTCTTCAATTCCAAAAGAAGTATGTTTATGTGGGGTAAAAGCTGAAATTAAGACCTCGTGGACACAACTCAACACTGGTCGGAGATTCTTTTACTGCAAAACTTCAAAGGTATTCATCTTTTGCTGCTTTATTGGACGAAATGCAATTACTTCGATTAGTGGATGCAATTTTTTAGTTTATTTTTTTTTAAAACCTATAGGCGAGATGTGGATGCAATTACTTTGATTGGTATGATGATGAAATGCCTGCTCAAGAAAAGAGGGTGATATGAGGTTTATTAAAAAAAGTCAAATCATTTAAAGAAGAGAGAAATCGATCAAGAAAATTTAAAGTGATATGCGTTGGGGCGATAGTGATTTTGGCTACATGGAATTTCTTCAAGAAATGTTCTTAGATTTTGGCAAATATTGGATTAGGTTTCTTATATATGGGACTGTTTTGATTTGGCTAATTCTGAAATATATTAGTTGTATTGGGACTGTTTTGCTTTGGCTTTCCTGTTGTAGTGGGATTGTTGTGTATGAAACAATTAAGAAGGAATGAAGATAAGTTGTGAAATGTTACTCTCTTACTATGTTTTGATTTTGCTTTACTGTTGTAATTGATTTAGTTAGAATACTGTACTCTGTTTTTTAGAGTTTAAATGATTTATTTAAATAATTCAAAGCTTTCAAATGTTTCACACAAAAGGAACCACCATTCAATAATTATATAAAGCACAAGAGCACAAGTGCAACTGATCGACATTTTAAACACAATAATCTACCATCCAACTGCTCAAAATGAGCTCCAACCATACATTAAGTGTTCATAATAAACTAATCTAAACAGACCACAAAAAATAGTTCAGAATCTTTAAAAAACCCAACAAAATACCAAAGTAGCCATACAACTAATCACCAAAATATACATTGTACTAAAAACACAATTAATTCAACAACTTCATATTCTTCCGGGTGCACCAGAACTTTCAAGTTGGCTTCTTTTTTGACTGACTCATACTCTGCAATTGAGAAGTTGTGACATCATTCTTTCCCTTCCACTTCATTCCTTGAGGTTTATAACCAATATCAATATTTGTTTGAGTTACATCTGTGTAAACACCCGGAGTGACAACTGTTTCACCTCTAGTTCCAGGCTGCATAAAATGTAGTAAAATTAGATTTGTCAAAACATAATTAAAAATTACATGAATTGAAGTTGTAATTCACACTTACATTTAATGTTTTACTGCCACTCATTTGATCAGTGTAGATACCAAATCCTACTGTCTTAGACTTTTTTTGTCCTACTGATGATGTTGATGCTCCAATAGTCCTTTTTTTCCCCAAGTTGCTGATCAGATACACTTCCTTTTCCTCTACCTCTGCTAGTGCCTCTTCCAAATCCTTTATCTTTGCCAGCTCCCCTACCTTTGTCAGTGCCTCCACCTCTACCTCTACCTCTACCTCTTCCAGCTGGCTACACTGTTATAACTGCTGAGGTATCAATACATATAGAACTGTTGAAGCTTGGTTGCTGGCTAAAACTTTGTGTCATGCTAGAGCTTGGTGGTTGGATGAAGCTTGGTGGCCTGCTAGAGATTGGTGGTTGGCTGAAGCTTGGTGGCCTGGTAGAACTTGGTGGCTGGCTGAAGCTTGGTGGCCTGCTAGATCTTGGTTGCTGGCAGAAGCTTGGTGGCCTGCTAGAGCTTAGTGGCTGGATAAAGCTGGGTGGCCTGCTAGAACTTGTTGCCTGGCTAGAGCTTCCAGGTTGTCCCATTCCATCCTAACAATAAAGGATATTAAATATATATTATAAATATCAAAATTTAATTATTGAATTAAAATATATGAGTGCATTACCTGAGCTTTACAGAGAGTTCTGTTATGACCAATTTGATGACATTTGGAGCAAAAAAATTTCAGTCCTTTCTTGGATAGCTTCCCATACTTCTTCTTAGGCTCATTCTTCCCTTTTTCTATTCTTTCCTGGTCTACCAGGCACTGGTCTAGGCTCAAGAGGATCAATCACTACACCACTTGTGTTAGGCCACATTTTCATATTAGGTATTGGCTGAAGAAAGTAGTCATAAGCCTTCAAGAATGTATCTTTCTTATACCACTCTTCCACATAAAATTCAGGCTCTATACCTTTATAGTGATAAGCAAATACATCATGTTGACATGGTATGCCTCTCAATTACCAGCTTCTACAAGTGCAAGTCCTTGCCCTAATATCAACTATATGCTTATAAGGACCATCTAAAATTTCATACCCAATCTGTCCATTGAACCTAACTGTGCAATTTCTAGCCATATCTTTATTTTCTTCAAGTACTAGCAAAGTCATAGGAGAGATGTCTGAAATCTAGGATCAACAAACTTCCTCATTTCAACATTTCTATCCATTATCTTGTGTCTAATCTCCTCTAACATACTGATTATAGATTTATGTCTAGCAGCTAAAATCCATGAATTAAAAGTCTCACACATATTATTCTCAACAATGTCATATTTAGAATGATCCCTAAAATATGCCCTGCACCATGATTTTTTTTCATAATATAATAAGTCCTCACAAATATCCTTACCAAGTTGACTGAGTTTGCCCATCTCATCCAAAAACTTCACTTCAAAACTGGATTTAGCACACCTCCAAAATTGTTTTCTTCTTTCTTCTCATCTCCAGATCTAATGCCACTTGGACCAGATGTGTCTTGCACACCACCTCATTTCACAATCTGGTAGCAACTCAAGTATAGTAGGTACAAGACCCTACATCAACATAAATATAAAATCAAAATACAAAATATATGAACATGGACTGTATAGTAAATAAATAGAAGACATCAAAATTAAAGTTTAAAAAGTAGGCTAACCTTTTACATATTTGACATAACAGTCAGTCCATGTCCAGTGCCTAAGTTCAAATCTTGAATCAAGTGGTTAATGAAGAAACTCCAGCTATGTTTTGTCTCTTGATCAACCACTGCCTAGGCTATTGAATACATTTGATTATTTCTATTTCTCCCAGCTGCAACGAAAAATTCACCCTTGCAAGAACCTTTCAAAAAACAACCATCTAACCCAATAATTTTTCTACACCCTGCCAGTCAGCCTCTCTTTAATGCATCAAAGCACAAATAAAAATAAACAAATAGATTTTTTTCAGCTTGAGACTCTCTATCTATCCTCACCCAACAAGAACTGCCAGGATTAATATGTTTTATCATGTCTGCATAGTCACACAACCTTGAAAATTCCATCTTCCAATCACCCAAGAATTCTTTAATGATTCTATGTTTTGCCCTGCTACAGACAGTTTTTTCCACATACAAACCTAACTTTTTTCTCACCAATTCTTGAATTTCCCACAATTTTATATAAGGTTGTAAAGTTATTTCATCCTTGAACTTACTTGCAATAAACTTAGATGTGCACAACTTGTTTTTTATAGTAGTAGTACATACATGTACAAGATAGTAGTGATTGACAACAAAGTCACCAGAATACTTATCAATACTAGTAAACAACAACCACTTACATTTCTTGTCCTCACACCTAACTCTAACTCTATGTTTCTCATTAGGCTTAAGCTTCAATCTAACTTTGTATTCAACATCATACTCAGCCACAACCTTTCTAAATTGCTTAGCATTTTCAAATATCATACCAAGCTCAAATATAGCCACAACACAATCAGGATCAAATCTTACCCTTTTACTTTTCCTTCTTGCTGGTAAATCAACACCCCTGACAGTTTTAGGTTCCAGTCCATCAGCACTGTCATCACTATCAACTTCTGAGCTATTTATATACTCCTCATCTCCCCCTAATCTTTCACTGTATCTAGCAGCCTTATTCCTTCCAATTTCTTCAAATTCCCTATCAACACCTGCTGATCCAAATTTTATTTCTTCATTTTGGATAGGTTTCTTTTGTTTCACACAGTTTCTCCTTTCATTTCTAAGAGTTCTTAACTCTTCATCAACCTCAGAATCATCATCTTCTGGTATATTAAACTCTTGAGAATCAACACTACTATCAAGATCTGTTTCAGCCCCTTCTAGATCTGAGAGTTCATCTGCACCAGATTCTATATCTATGTTGTCAGTTTGGGTAGGTTCCTCATGTAACCCTTCAACATTAATATCATGAACTGTTGATATGTTCTCACCCACATTACTATTTTCACCAACCGCATTACTACTTTGATCACCTATTGTACCACAAAGAAAACCAGATGGGACCCCATCTTCTACAACTTCTAACTCATCCACAACATGGTTCACATACAAGTCTAAAAAGTCCCCATCTTTTAGGTCTTCAACAAGACTTACCAAAGTCAAGTCATTTTCTACTTCAATAAAGACTTTCTTTTTAGGGTCTTTAAAGTAGAACCCACCAACAGTCATATACCCAAATTCTTTAGTATAATAAAGCAACTTGAATATAGAAAAGTGGTCCTTGTCCATACTTACATATTCCACCTCACTTTCTCCTATATAGCGTGGACCATATTCTTCATCAGAAACAAACTTGCCACCGTTGTGAAAACGAGTTGTAATAATAATATTAGCCATCAGATTCCTGAAACAAAACCCCCAAAAATACCTGACAAGTTATGAATAGTAAAAACCCTAAAAAAACCCTAGGTTTTTTCAGATATTTCCAAACTACCATTACTAACGTAATATACTAACAAAGAACTAATAAACCATTTACAACTACAATACATGACAAAAATGTGACAATATTGACATTTGAAACATACCTGAGTGCGATTCAAACACAAAACAACAACAATTCTTGAGATCCAACTCCAGATTCTTCGCAACCAGTAAAGAAATGTTGAAATAAGTGTCAAACTTGAACTAATCACTCAAAAACACTATATAACTTTTCATTATACAACAGACGAAGCATAAATTAGTAGTATTAGGAGTGAAATCGTGATTTTAGGGTTTCTGATAGAGAGATTTAGGGATGAGTATGAGGGATTTGACGTTATAAGGGGGAAATGAAGTGAAAATTATATTTATGTATTAATTAAAAGAAAAGGTAAGGTGTAAAATATAATTGGTTATAATAGGTCAAAATTTATACGTAGGCGGCGACTACATACACGCGCTCAACACGTTAAAAAAGAAGGCTTTAAAAAGGTGCCACGTCGAACAATTGGGCTCAATTGAAACCATTTGTGAGGGGGTAAAGGGTTCAATAAGTATTTGTCTTAATTGAGGTGCATATATGGAAAAAAGTGAAATAGTTAAGGGTCTGTATATGTATTTAGCCTTTTAGATAATTACTTAAACCAATATTCATTCAACGTGTCATTTCATTGCGATCTTATCGTTGGACAAAATCCATATTTTTCTACTATAGGTGTGTTTGGTATGATGGAAAATAAGTTGATTTTCTACTTATTTTCTCATGTTTGGTTGGTGAGTGAAAAATATTTTATGGTGTTTGATTGGTGAGTAGAGAATATTTTTTAGAAAAATATTTTCTAATGTTTATTGGTGAGTGAAAAAATATTTTTTAGAAAATACTACTAACTGTTAACTAGTATATCTGTGCCTCTAACAACTCAACAATTTGTATGAACTAATTTAAGCATAACAAATAATATCAATATCGAATACTAAAATATTACAATCACGAAATTTAAGCAACTATTAATTAGCAAATATAAGAGACACTTTTCAACATTTTGTCAGGACAATCTCAAGATCCTCGTGAAATAAGTTACATCAATGACAAAATGAAATATGCAATTAGTAAAAGTAACATGGGTAATTCTTCCTCTATGAATATGAAAATAACAATACATTCAACGAACATTGGAAATGAGAAAAATTCGGGATTCACCATTTTTTATTTCAAACAGTAAAAAATTGAAGAAAAACACAGTGAAAAATATTTCTGAGTAATGTAAATTTTTGAGAAATACGAATTTTTTAAGTCATGTGAATGTGAGTGTTGTTGGGGTGAGAAAGAGGGGTGGGTGCGGGGTCATAAGTCATATTTGTCTTTTTCTAAAAAATGACTTTCCTTGGCTCATGAGGGAAGTCATTTTCCCTCAAATTGAGAAAAATGAATTGTTATAAAAAATATTTTCCCAATATTTTATTATAACCAAACAAGAGAAAATTGAAAAATATTTTCCATCGTACCAAACTCACCCTATATCGAAGAGGCACTTTTAGGACGACCAAGGGCAAGGCCGTAAATAAGCAGATTATTGAGGGCAAAATGGCCATTATGAGTTGGAGATATTTGTCTATCCTTACCACAGCAAAATCATCGTGCTGCTTCCAACCGCTCTTCTCCATCTTTTTTCTTCAAATTCCAAAGAGTAATCCAACTTTCTCAGCTCTGCTTTTTCCTCCAGAAGAATTCATCTTAAGGTATGTTTGATGTTCCACTTCATTTTTTCCTCTTTTTCTTCATGGTTTGTTTTGAGTACAGATTTGTGGGTTAAATTAGTTCGTTATTGAAATTTTCCCCAAAAGTAAAAAATTACTTAGCATCTGCAATTGCCATAGATATGTCAATGGATGTCAATGCTTCGGTGCTCTACTTGGCCATTGTTATTGCGGGTTATGTGGTTGTCTCAATTGCTGACAGTTTTGCTCCAGCTGAAATTGCAACGAGGCTCATGATATCAAAAGCAAGGGCTATTTTCACTCAGTTGATTTGATTTTTACTTCTCTGGAAATAACCAAACTTATCTGCATGAATATTGTTTTCGCTTTCAAGTATAACCAGAACTATTTTTTCCACGTATATAGCAGTGTCTCCATGTTGGAATGCATATAATACTGGCTAGATCAAAACTGTTCAGTGATCTCATAGGGAACTTAGTTTATTGCAGTATTATTGAAATTTCCACCGCCTAATCGTGCATACCGAATTTATGAAATTTTATTTGACATGCAGTGTGAAATTGGGGATTTTCAACCGTTTCTATCACTTTTCAAGCAACGGGGATGTGTTTCGTCCGATTTTTTCTTTCACTGCATGTTCAACAATGCATCTAATAGAATTGATTTAAAAAAGATGATGAATGTTAATGTTTAACAAAATTCAAGATTCGAAATTAAAAAAAAAAAGGAATTAGTAAAGCTTTGTGACATAAATATTTCTTAGTTATTACAATATGCTTGTGTAGGATGGTGGAAATTGAAAAAATTCAAATACAGTTATGTTCTCACTATTTCGTCGGTACGAACATAGTAAGGTGTCCAGTTGGAATTGGTGTGTGAGTTGTTTTCAGTATTTTCAAGATTCACAATCTATTTCAAACTGTATGTTAATAGCCTTCAAAATGATGGTGTGCATATTAGAGCTTGATTAAATTTGGAGAAAAGGTCATTCTATCTGGATAGCTAGCATATGAGAAGAAGAGCTTTAGTTTCCTGTCGCAACTAATTCTAAAACTTTTCTAATTCACAAATAAGAGAAGGAGTAAGCTAAGAGAAAACAAAAGACTGCAGTAATTGTTGAGTTGGTTTATAATACATGGATTTCACATTTTTGCTGGAGTAGCAAAATTAATTTGCTATTTGCTGTCGGCGATATTATGGAAACATGTTTTACACTTTTGCGAACCTTAGGAATGGTTCTGGATCTGGTTTCAGTTGGTTGCTTTATTTTTGCTTCAGTTTTATCTGTTCTTTGTGTATTAGTATGACGGAATATCGAGCTTCTTCTTCATTATCCTGCAAGTAGTGTTAAGTTAACTATACATCCCCACCAATTCAAAACACATATAGGATAATATGGTGCACTGAGCTCCCACTAGGCGTGGAGTCCTAGAAAATGTCGAACCATAAAGGTCTATTGTATGCCGATCGTTCATGTTCTAAGACAAATAAAAGCTAAAAAAAAGTAAGGAAAAAGACACAAGAGTTACACAGAGTGAATAAAGCTTTGTATACAGAAGGAAAAAGTTAGAAGAAAACATATATGGTACCTAAATATACATAATACAAATGAAAAGCCAAATGTCAGTACCGTTGTATATGGATAAGGCAATAGACAAGAAAGAAAAAATAATTGCTTTCACCCCTTTTCACTGCCCAAAAAGTTGAGAAAAGAACACAGTATAGAACTTTGTAAATATCCTCTTTGGTGCATTATCTGTACAGAATCGTAACCAATATTTAAATTAGAACCAATAGTTTAAACTCAAAGTATAAACTCTTTAAACATGGATTATAAAAGATACTTAAGAGAGTATCTAATACTTAAGTTGTTTTTAAATATATGAATGTGTTTGTTCTTTGAACATTTTTAGTTACATTTATACAGGTATAGGAATGATGGATATCTCTATTGTGTGAAGGGAAAACTTCCTGTTGAATCTTTACACTTAACTGTTTTTGTCATTTACACTATTGTTATTCAATATATGGCAAGTATGATGAGTCTACTAGATGTGTCAGGGGTGTATTCCCAGAGAGCTAAAACTTCTGAGGCTTATTGATATTCTGACTAGCCAACCAACTCAATTGAAGAACCTTTGTTTTTCCATCATTTTGTTTCCTTCATTGCTCAACTTGTTGATGTCACATTTTTTAGTTTGTCCCCGCATTTTAGGATGTCATGTAGGACAAAAATTGACCACGTAGGACGCATTACCTTGAATATAAATCACGGTCAACAAATGATTTTATTAATTACTTAATTTATCTTCATTTGTATATTTCTTCACATTCATTATGTACGAAAGTGGTTTTAGATATGGTTGCTTCGTTACAATAGAGAAAGTGAATTTACTTGCTTTGCTGCTCTACAAAGTTATCAAATAGAACTCACAATAATTGAGATCTTCACTATGTTGCGCAGGTTGAGAAATTGGAGATTGGTGCATTCATCTCTATTTGGGTGTAGACCGTCTCAAAATTCTGAAATTTGAACAGGTGAGAACCCGACATGATAGTTCTCCTACATGGCTGCTGACACATTTTTCTATCTAGAAAATATGATGGTAGATAGAATCACTTTAACGACTTCAAAGGACTTGGAATAATGAAGTTTCTACTAAATGACTCATTTTTATATTGCCTGTATATGTACTATTCTGTACTGTAACAATTAAACATCTGAAAATGGAATTGGACAAGGAACTTTCTACAGTTAAAGGTATCTTTAGTCTTTGTCAATTATGCACTCTACATGTGTGCCCCGTTCTTCCCAAGCCATTTCTATTTTTCAATTCAATTGTATACTAAAAAATAGTTTGTGAGAAAAATCTTTCAACCAAAATTCGACGCAAAAAGGTACTACGAGTCAAGAGATGTCAAAAGTAAGGCATGGAGCGAAGTACGATCAATTTTCCCTATCAATGTTCAGTTTACTGATGGAAAAAGGGGGGTATTTGACTTTGCGCTTTTATAAATAATAGGTGGTTACACCAACCGAGTAATTTATTTAATAGCATAGAGGATTATAAGTAGTATAGAATCTTTACTTCATGCTTCTTGAAGCAATCATTTGCCATGAATATTGACTTAAGCAGTGTGGACAATCTTATGCTCACAATCAAAATATCCAAGAAGATCTTCACTTTGACATAATTTACACGCACGACCATACTTTACAGGTGCGGTTATACCATCGTTGGACAAGAGAACACACCTATTCTGGATTGTGACAACAACTTCATTCCACCTCTTGCTGAGCTTGTATCCTTTGCAGCACTTCAGCCTGTCTCTGGTAAGTATTCAGTCTGCAAGTATATCTATGAATTATGCATCAACCTCATTTGTATCCAAGGCATTTGATAGCTTCTGAATGGATTGGTAGCATGTCTCTGTTACAGGTCTAACTTGACTCTATATATAACTATATATTGATCATAGAATATGCTTCCTTTAGTAGTAACAAAAACTGGAGAGCATGTCGTAGTTATCCTATCAAGTCTCTTGTGCTAATAGTATTGATTTCTTGTGATCATTTGTCGAGGTGATTGACATTTACGATTCTATAACAACTAAGTTATGATATATTGTATTCTCTTCATTCATTTTTACTTGTCCATATTTTAATTTGACACTACCACGGCTCCAACCCCCATCGAACATAACGCAGTAAGATATGTTTAAATATTTCTTAATTTGGCATCAACGGATCTAATAAAGAGTTGTTTGTGCGATCTCTTCTTGCTGTGTTGATCTGGTGATAGCTGCAATCAACCACTACGATGTTACAATTACCAGCAATTCATTGTTCAATAATGTAGATAATGTTTACACCACATTTAGCTAGGAATATAGTATAGTTTTATATATATTTAAAAATAACTTCAATTTATTCTTATGATCAAACACAATTTTTCAAATATCGATTTTCACTTTAAAAACAAGAACTTTTTTCAATTACTCATAAATTCATTGACTGCTGAACTACTTATTATAATGAATCAGATAGAAGACTTCTTCTATGATATTTAAACTTGATGTTATCTTGTGAGTTGTACTCTTGGGGCTGCAGATAATTGGTTAGTAATATTCTGTTGGAATGTAACTATCAGCTGTATGATAAAAGATTTCAGAATACTCCACAGTTTCAATCGGCTCTACATGTTCAGATTTTTGTTTTCATTCACAGACCGATTCTCCATCTTCAGATTTGTATTTTAATTTTCCTTCATTGTCTTTCGTTTTTTCAATTTGTTGTACTGATGGTTGCAATTTCAAGTTATTTTCTCTCTCATTTTGCCATAATTTTCTTTAGAGTTTTCAATTTCATAAACAGATGATTCCTACTGTCATTCTTAATCTATTTATTTTTGCCATATTTCAATCATTCTTCACAATCTTGATTTTTATCATCTCATCTGGGTCTTTCAATATCTGGTATGTTTTCTAGCAAATTTCTTCTACTCTCAAAAATTCTGTCATAATTTTTCTCAACGTTTCCAGAAGACTCCATTCCTTAACTCTTTGTTCCTTTCTCCCATTTTCCTTTCACAATCATACAACTTCTTATTCTTCTTCCCCAAGCTCTCAAACACCAACTCTAATCTTCGATCCAAACAACAACAAGAACACTAACTTCTCAGATATGATGCTTGTACTGCTCACTTTGCACAATATCTAACTAGAATCATTGATTTGCCTCTCTATCATATTCTTAAGTGTCACAACAGGTTAAACTTCAGGTTTGTTCTATCGTTTAATTTTTGCCTAATTCTTATTTTCTTTTGAATTCTTGCCTTTTTGGTATTCTTATATTCTCAATTTCATGTTATATATTCGCCTCTAAACATAGAGGGCTGGAAAGATTGAAATGTTGTGTTTAAAAGATAACAAAATAGGTACAAAATAAAATGAAAAAGACTTTATGGGAGTAAATAGGTTGAGAGTTTCTTTTGAGTATCAATTCATTCTGATCTCAATCTTTTTCTTTGGATCACTGAATAAAATTGTTGAAACGTAGCATCTTCGAGCAGATTTATTTACTTCATGTTGCCATAAATTATACAAAGTGTCTATTATTTATATTCCTTTTCGTTTAAAATATCTTTAGACGGATACCTTGTTTGTTACTCTTACATTGCATATTCACTTTTCTCTAATTGAAAACAAAAGATAAGTTCTGAGTATGTTTAGCTCTTCTTAACTTTTAACCTTCACATTATTCTAGAGAAGATAGTACGTGCATCTTAAACTGTATGCTTACAAGAGAGAATTTTATTTGAAACTTCAAAATTATTTAATGTGAGTCATGCACAAATCAGACTTCTATTTAGAAACAACCAGTGTAACTTATTGACTTAACTTCATTCAGGTATGGGATACCATGATAATTGAATCTGTATTAAAGACATACTACGAATCTGACTCATGTTATTGACATGAGCTCTTCTGAGAAACATCACTATAAGTTTTTGTTGATTTCTTCATACACAGTATTGAATATCTATTTGTTCAAGAGATAAACTTTACATTATGAAAATACTTATTATTGCTAGCGCATTCTGGATACTGTAAGCATGGTTGATTTTTAATAAAAAGATCAACGTGAACACTATTTCTGCAGGGATACTACTATCTCTTATTAGATGTTGATTGCATATGGAGGAACCATCTCAAAAGGGAATGGTTAGCTTCTGCCGTTTCTTCTATCCGTCCCACATTTTGAAGAGGAATTTATATACAAGTTAATGACTAATGTATATGAATTCATTTACATTTTTCTGGTGTGGTTATCAAATCATGAGTGTTAAACGACAGTTACTTGAAATATTTATCATGTAGTTTAACAACCACCAAGTCTTGAGCTTAGAAATGGAAGAGGCCGAGGCAATACCAAGTCAAGCAAGGTATGCAACACGAACTTGCAAGGCTACTTGATATGACACAATATAAATAATGGTACAAGCTTCAGCAACCAAAAAAAATAGGTGAGGAAATGAACTAATAGAGGATCTGGATGGTGGTTGGAGTGGTATCGTTGTGTAATTTTTAGCGCACATTTTTGTAAAGATAATAATAGCATTATATCATCTTGTAATTTGTACGAGAAAACAATCTGAATATTATCATTTTTATTTTTATACGGAGTATGGGGTGTTGGGCCCGTGCATAGCACGGGCATAACTATCTAGTATATATATATATTAAGGAGGCTAAGTAGTATGTTGATGTGGCACCTCTTAGATTCAAGAAAATTTATTTATCTTTTTTTGATTTTTTTTTTCATTTATCAATCAATTTATTCAATAATCAAAATAAATGGATCAATTACTACTACTACATTTATTTATGGGGATCTTTCAAAAATAGCTATATTTTGCTGAAAAATTTATTTTACATAATTATCATTTATAGCTGCTGTATTCGATTTTATCAATAGTCTGTATTCATATAAAATATAAATACAGTACCATTTAGCTGTTGTATTCGATTCACAGCCGCTGTATTTACTTTTGCTTAGTGGTCTATATTCATAAAAACATAAATACACTACATATTTAATCTTGTCCAAAACACTACCATTTTTTTTTTATATTTCTTCTTTTTCGTGTTTTCCTCATTTTTTCTTCTTTTTTCTAATTTTTCCTATTTTTATCTTTTTATATATTTTTTTCTCCCTTATCTTTTTTTTTTTTGTATTTATTTTCTTTATCATTTTTTTGTTCTATTTTATATATTTAGTATTTTAAAAAAATATAACTATTCGAGCACAAGTCATTGATGATAACGTAAATATATCTATTTGTAGTCACACCGTCATTTATATTTTTGTATTCATTGATACAACTATATTCGTATTTGTATTTTAAAGTTCGTGTTTGTATTTGTATTTTGTAGTTCGCGTTTATATTTATATTTTATAGTTTGCACTTGTATTTGTTAGTTCACACCATCATTTATATTTTATATAATTCACACTTATATTTTAAAGAACTGTTTTGTATTTTATAATTGACTGTATATTATATTGAATTGTATTTGTATTATGATTTTATTGTGTTTGTATATTTAGATTATATTTGTATTTGTATTCTATTTTTGTCAATGTCTTTTTATTTTTAAAGAATTATTTTGTATTTGTAAGTTGATTGCATATTGTATTTAGCCGTGATTATGTACAATTATCATTTGCATTTGTATACAAATAAGTAAATGCATTAATTGTATTTTCTTGATTCTAAAATATGTAAATATGCAATGTATCATTGATACAAATGTACCGTTTTGTATCTGTAAGTCAAAATTATTATTCGTATTTGTAAATAAATAAATATCACCTGATACAAATACAATTACAAACAAATGAAACCAACGATTTTAAAAATACAAATACATATTGTATTTTTATAAAAATTTGAATTGTATTTATTTGTATCAATAAATATAACTCGTATAAATAAATACAAAAAAACATTCGTAAAAAGAAAATCAATCGTTCCTTTTCAATAATTAAAAAATACAAATGATAGTTCACACTTGTATCTATATGTTATAGTTCACATTTGTATTTGTATTTTATAGTTTTCACTTGTATTTGTATGTTATAATTCGCCTCTGTATTTATATTTTATAGTTCGCACTTGTATTTATGTTTGCTAGTTCGCACAAATGAACAGAAGGGAAAAAATAAAAAGAAAAAAAAAGGAGAAAAAATACAAATAAAAAAAGAAGAGTAATAGAAAATGGAGAAAAAAACAAAAGAAAAAATAAAAAGGATAAAAAGAAAAAAAGACAATGAAAAAGAAAAAATTTAAAAAAGAAAGAAAAAAGAGAAAACAAAAAAGGAAAAGAAAAAATTAAGAAAAAAACTGAAAAAAAAAAAGAGTAATAGAAAATAGAGAAAAAATACAAAGAAAGAAAAGAAAACGAAAAAAAGAAGAAAAAAACAGAAAAAAAAAGGAAAGACAAAATGAAAAAAAAAAAAACGAAAAAGAAAAAATTGAAAAAAGAAAGAACAAAGAAAAAAACAAAAAAAGGAAAAGAAAAAATGAAGAAAAAAAGAGTAATAGAAAATAGAGAAAAAAAAAAGATAAAAAAAAAAGAAAAAGAAAAAAAATTGAAAAATAAAAGAAAGAGAAAACGAAAAAAAGAAAAAAAGAAGGAAAAACTGAAAAAGGAAAAAAAAGTAATAAAAAATAGAGAAAAAGAAAAATTACATGAGAGACTCTATGAATTGTAATTATGAAAAATTAATAGGCAAGAGGAGGTTATGAATTGTAATTAATTGAAACTAGGCCAAATAAGGTAATTAAGAATCAATATTGGCTAAGTTATGTAATTATCCCTTTATTTATATCATTTAATATAAAAATTTAATATTTTTAATTTTTCATTACTCTCATGACCTTTGATGATCATAACTCATTTCATGATATCATTTCATATTTCATATTGTTGTTCTATAAATAGAAACATTATAAGTGTTCTTCCCTCCATCAACAAAATTAAGGTTATTTCATTCACTATAAAATATTCTCCTTATTCTTTTCTCTTGGGTATGTTGTTTCTTCCTCCTCCTCCTCCTCCTCCTCCTCCTCTTCTTCTTCTTCTTCTTCTTCTTCTTCTTCTTCTTCTTCTTCTTCTTCTTCTCCTCCTCCTCCTCCTCTTCTTCTTCTTCTTCTTCTTCTTCTTCTTCTTCTTCTTCTTCTTCTTCTCCTCCTCTTTCTTCTTCTTCTTCTTCTTCTTCTTCTTCTTCTTCTTCTCCTCCTCCTCCTCCTCTCCTCCTCCTCCTTCTTCTTCTTCTTCTTCTTCTTCTTCTTCTTCTTCTTCTTCTTCTTCTCTTCTTCTTCTTCTTCTTCTTCTTCTTCTTCTTCTTCTTCTTCTTCTTCTTCTTCTTCTTCTTCTTCTCCTCCTCTTCTTCTTCTTTTGGCATTTTAATTGATTTGTTTTACACTAAATTTATTATTATTATCATTCGATATTATTTGTAACTTCTAAGAAAGAACGTGTATGATTTAAATCTATTTTCTTACAATTTTTATTCATAATGTATTAATTTTTGTGATGTGTTATTTTTTATAGGAATAAGAAGAAAATCAAATAGCAAAAGGATGAAATGAAGATGAAATGATAACTATGTGAAGATTTAAGGTGTAGGACCACTTGAAATGAATGTCTTTTGTAGAATTTTATATATATATGACTATAACAGAGAAGCCTAAAGACCTAGAGATTAAAACCACTCAATTAGTAACAAAGATTGTAGAACAAGTAGAATCCATAAATAAAGAAATAAGTGAGCTAAAAATAGTAATACAAAGATTAGAAGAAATCTCACTTTCATGCGTGAAGAAGATATAAATTACAATAGGACATTAGAAAAATCGAAAAGCTATCACGACGAACCAGAGGAATTTTCTAGGTACCATCCCTCTAGTCAGACAGATAAAACTATATTAAAACAAAACAATACAATAATAACATTATTATTAGAATTACATAAAAAGCTAGATAATATAATTAAAGGTAAGGAAGTTCAAGTTCTAAAAAATACTGAAATAGACGAGTTAATTAATCAATTAAAGAAGGTTGAAATAACTCCTAGACAAGAAAAGCAAAATATAATTAAAAAATTATAAAAATAGACTTTCTTTCAACTAGACCAAGAAGAACCATCGAAGGGGAAAGACAAGGAGAAAGACAAAGAGTAAGTTTTTCCGACAATAAAATTGAAAATAATCTTATTTCCAGAATATTATCTAGAAGACACTCAAATATAGAGCAAGATCAGGAACTAAATGAAATAATAGATGTAGACAGAGATTTACAAATTTTTCAACAATACCAATTAAAATTACTAAATCCGAAGATACTATACAATGCTAATTATTTCTCAACAGATAATCAACTCTACAGACATTATAGAGAAGAACAAATATCCGCTATAGCACAAAATTTTACAACCTTAAATCTAGTGAATCCTGAATCCTTAGAACAAATAAGAAACAATAGAATGTTTTTAATGCATATGGGATTAATAGTAATAGAAATAAAAGGACTAACCAGAAAAAATCTAGGATCAAAAGTATTAATAGTAATATATGATGATAGGTGGTCAGACATTAAAAGATCAATAATAGGACTAACCGAAGTAGATATGACAAATAACGAAGGGATATTTTATATTAGCCCAGACTTTTTAATGAATTTAAAAGAGTTTGGAAAGAATATTAAAATAGGAATTCAAACTAAAGGATATGAAGAAATGATTAATGGAAACAATTTATTAATATGTATAGGTTTTATAGGAAAAATGACTTTAAGTAGTAACACTAAGTTTAAATTAAAAGTAAATGACGTAGTCGAAGTAATGGGTAATAAAGGTATAAAATTAATAAAATCAATAAAGATAACTCTAGAAGAATATGCAGGGTTAGAATGAAATTTAGAAAAATTTAATAAGCCAAAGGTATTTGTACCTGAAACTCATTTAATGTATAGTACTAGTAAAGGAGAAACATCCGTAAGATTTACAGATTATAATTACACAAGTCAAAAAGAATTAGAGGATAACGAAACTGAAAGTACCATAGAACAAGAATTCATGAATGTAGAAATACTACAAGAAGAATATGAAGTAGATAAATCAATAGAAGAAGCACAAAGATTAGCTGAAGAACATAGATATATAACATTTAAATGTAAAGGGTGTAAGAAAAGAGGTATGAATATAACAGAATGTATAAAACATTTTAAAAGTTATTTAGAAAGAGATGATAATTTAGGATATAGGACAAAAGAAGTAGGTACTAGTTATAAAGAAGAAGATGAAGACATGACATCCATAATAAGTTATAAAGAACTAGCATAAATGAAAATAGCTAGCTCAACAAGTGCTAGTCCATTTCAACAAACTAATCCACACACTCAATCAATAGATTATAGTACAGGTAATGTACCAAGAAGGAGAGCAATTAGGTTAAATTCAGATACAGAAATTAAAGAAAATATAAGACCAGTAGGAAGAAGAATGCCAATAGAAGAACCTATTAAATTACAAGAAGGAGGCAGTAAAGGAAAAATATTAAATATAGTAGCACAAGATCCACAAATGTGGGATACAGTAATAGATTTATGGAAAGGAATAGTAGTAGCAGACTATTTAAGCCACTATACAGAAACAGATACAAAAATCATGTACAAATACATGGAATTTTTTTAGGAGAATCTGCAAAGGCTACATGGGAAGCTTTTAAAACAAAGTCTCCACATGATTTTCAAGCTTTGTTAGCTTTAGGACCAAACCCTTATAATTTTACAAATAAAGTTCATAATTTACTGACAGGACAAGATCCAAATAGTGGTTTATTAGCATTACAGAGAAATGCCTTAATTAAATTAGAACAACTAAGCATTTCAAATTGGTCATATATAAAGAGTTTATTAAAAGACTATTTTTATTATTGTACAATTAGTGAAAATACTTTTAACGACGAATTAGATAAAAAAACTGTTTCATAAATTATCAGGAGCTTTAGAAAGAGAAATAGAAGATAGATGGTACAAAAGAGACGGTGTAATTCAAAATCCAAATGCTAAATGGATTATAGGACACAAAATATAACATGTTATGAATATCTTAACAGAAAAATGTACAAATATACAAATACAAAAACAATTAAAGAAAAATGAAATGAACTTCTGTAGATCTATTATATATACAACTTAAAATTATGACGATAACCAAAAACCTAAAAAGTATAAAAAGAGATACAAACAGAAATCATATTATCGCAAGGGATATTTCTTGTGCAAATCAAAAGCCAAGAAGCCATATCTAAACAGAGATAGGCATGTCAGGAAATATAGAAATGATAGAAATTATAAAAACAAACTAGAATGTTATACATGTGGAAGCATAGATCACTTAGCAAACCTATGTCTCAAAAGAAATAATAGTAGAACTAGAAACTCTCAACTAATAGAAGATTTTCAAGAAACCCTATTAAATGTAAACAAATATATGTTAGATACGGAAAGTATATATTCAATAATAAGTTTTGAGTTAAATGATAGACCTAAATTTGATTCTTCGAATTCAGAAGAAGATAATTTAATAAACGAAATAGGACAAGAAACAGATGAGTTGAATTTAAATGATTTATTAATTAACAATCTAATGAATGTCACACAAGACTGTACACATAATTTTCAAAGACAAAAAAGAATAGATAGTAATCAATGTAGCATATGTAACTGATATCCTAGTAAAGAAAATAGAGCTAAATGTAAAAAATATTATATGAAAGCATGTGTAAATTGCATAAAAAATAAGCTAAAAATAAAAATAGAATCAGAAAAAATTAATGAACAAAAACAAGTAAATGACCAAATTACAAACTCAAGTAAATTTTATGTAAGTATAATATCGAAAAAGCACAGATAAATTTTATAAATACGTGTAACGAATTCTATAAACCAACTTATAATGGTTATAAGATATTAGTAAGAGACTTAAATATAAAAGCAGATTTTGTAATGAGACTGCAATTCCTAATACAAAATAGAGGAGGATGTCTAATAACTAGAGATGGTATAATGTTATTTAGAAACTCTACTTATACTCCCGTACAAACTATTAATTACCCAACAATAGAGAGAAAATATAAAACATCCAAACAAGATTTAACTTTAAAATCTCAATCTTGTTGTGATAATTGTAAGGATGGAGATCAATGCTCCTCTAAAACCCAATATGAAGAAAAGGAAGAATTAAAAAAGAAATACTTGAAAGATTATACTCTAATTAATATTGAAGAATGTGAATATTTAGAGAATATAGAAAAAGATTACACTCTAATAAACATTGAAACACAATTTTATAATTTTCAGAAAGAAATAAATAGTCCAAAAGATTTAGATAACATAGTAGCAATTTTAGATGAAATGAAAATAATAGGAGAAAAATCATTAGTACACCGGGGTGCTCATAAAATATTGTGTAAATTAGACATTATTAACCCTGAATATATAATAAAGACAACAACAATAGAAACAAATAATGAAGACACTGAAGAATTCGATAAACAAATAAAAGAATTATTAAAATTAGAAGTTATAAGAAGATCAACTTCTAGACATAGATCAACCGCCTTCATGGTAAGAAATCATAGCGAACAAATAAGAGGTAAGGCTCGCATGGTGATAAATTACAAAAGGTTAAATGATAATACTAGAACAGATGCTTATAAATTATCAGACAAAAATAAACTAATCAATAGGATACAAGGTAAAAGAATATTCAGTAAATTTGACTGTAAATCAGGATATTGACAAGTAAAAATGCACCCAGATAGCATAGAATGGACAACAATCACTTGTCCCAGAGGATATTTTGAATGGTTAGCTATGCCATTTGGATTAAAAACAGCTCCGCCCATCTTTCAAAGAAAAATGAATGATATGTTCGGAGAATACAAGAATTTTGTATTAGTATATGTAGATGACATTTTAGTATTTAGCCAAAACATACAAGAACATTTAGGACATCTACAAACAGTTTTTAGATTATTTGTTAAATACGAAATAATAATTAGTAAAAAGAAAATGGAATTATGTAAAACTCATATTAATTTCTTAGGAGTAACTTTAGGAGATAGAAGAATAAAACTTCAACCTCACATAGCAAAAAAGGTATTAGATAGGCCAGATAGATTAGATAACACTAAAGATTTACAAAAAAAATTGGGATTAATAAATTATGCAAGAAATTTCATTCAAGATTTAGGAAAAATAGCAGGACCGCTATACGCAAAAACAGGTAGTAAAGGAAAAAAATATTTTAATATAGAGGACATTAAATTAGTACAACAAATTAAAGAAAGGGTCAAAAATATTTCAGACTTAAAGATCCCTTTAGAATCAGATTATTTAATTGTCCAGACAGAAGGAAGTAAATTAGGATGGGGAGCTATCCTAAAAGCCAAACCCAATAAATACAGTAGTAAAAGTGAAGAAAAAATTTGTGCATATCAAAGCGGTTTATACAAAAAAAAAAGAAAACATGAGTAGCATAGATTTAGCAGTACTAGCAATAATATATGGCTTAAATAGTTTCAAATTATACATCTTAAACAAAGAAGAAGTGTTAGTAAGAACTGACTGTGAGGCAATAGTTAAATTTTATCAAAAAAAAAATGATAAAGCCAGCAGTAAAAGACGATGGCTTAATTTCATGGATACAATATATGTATATAAAAATATTGTGTTTGAATATGTTAAAGAAAAGGACAATGAATTAGCAGATCAGTTAAGTAGATTACAAATTAAGACTAAATGAGTAAATTAACATTTATTTCAGCATGAGACCAACATGCCAACTGCCACCAGACAAGGGCAAAGCCCTAGCTCAGGACTCTTACGCTCAGACGCTACTAGGTAACATTAATTTTAAACCACAAGACTCTATAAAAACGATGGAGAGAATTTATTTTGGACAAATTAATTTAATCTTATATCCATCATGTAATTTATCATTTAGAGTTAAATCAGATTGTGTTCTAGAAAAATCGCAGAGATGTTTAGTTGCTAATTTATGGATAACACATAATAAAAGAGACATTAGACATTTCGTAGCCGCAGCTAATGCGTTATGTCAATACTTTTCAGATAAAAGTAGAGAAAATAGATTTAAATATTATGTAGTCATACATGGTAAAATCAATGGTGTTTTTCAGACTTGGATAGAAGTAGTAGAATCTATAAATGGGGTTAAACACCCACTCTTTAAAGGTTTTAATGATTTTTCTGAAGCAATGGGTTATGCTAGAGGATACCTTGGGCTAAATTACTATATAACTCCAGCCATCAGACAAATCCAAAATCAAATACCTCAATACAATATCCAGAAAGACACAGGCAAAATAATTTTTTGTGACCACTGTTCCACGATGACAAAAGCCTTCAAGAGACTTAATGCCCATAAAGAGGCCCCTCTTCTTGAAAATACTAGACTTAAGGAACAAGTGCAGATGTTGAAAGAAAAGATTAATGTTTCTCAGACAAATGCAAGTACCCAGACTCCGAGTTCTCCATCTCAACA
The DNA here is from genome assembly GCA_030864215.1 of Capsicum pubescens. Lineage (NCBI taxonomy): Eukaryota > Viridiplantae > Streptophyta > Magnoliopsida > Solanales > Solanaceae > Capsicum > Capsicum pubescens. The sequence continues at coordinate 31,927,150 of CM061548.1, forward strand.
CAAAATGAATGAGAAGGGTGTGCATTCCCCACTGAATGCTAAGAAATTCACTGTTCGAATAGAGGTACATCTAGTTCAGTTCAAATGGTAGCCGGTAAAGATGCATCAAATCCGTTAATGACTGTCACTTTGCCAAAACAAAAATTACCCAGGGCTTGTAATAATACTTTGAAAAAGACTTTGATTTTAAAGAAGAAAAATGAAAAAATTGAGACTATAATAAAACAGACTTTAGAAAGATTTTTCAATAGTCAAGAATCAGATAAACATATAATTAGTAAAGACAACCCAAGCACAAGTACAAATAGAGTAGTTCCAAATATAGATAGTCAGAACAATCCAGATGATAACAATAACAGGCCAAGTTCAGAAGAAGAAGGAGATGAATTTAATGGTAGCTTTGCTTATCTCCAAGATGCTCAGGATCCCAACGAAGATGATGACTCAGGCATGAGTTTTGATTCTGTCGCACTTCATAACTTGGACACCTAGTCAGACAAAGACAAGTAAATGATAGAGAAGACAGATACGTGGAAGAATAAGCATCAGGCAGTATGATATGAGATAAAGATAAAGTGTGTCATATGGGTATGCCCACATTAGTCTTGTAACGTGTCACGGTGCTTCCTTTATCACTACCCTCCAAAAAAGGGAAAAACTATTGAAGCACGCGTCTGTCAAAAGAAACAATAATGCATGTGACGATGGGGATCAAAGTGTATCCGACCTGCATTATTGACGAATCTTATCTTTTAAGTGTCGGCCATTTATTTTTAGGCCACGTAGTGTAGTCTAGTCCATTCGTTTTCTTTCTCTTATGTCTATATAAGACCTGTATTTTAGTAGAAGGAGGAATGAGTTGAAAGAAAACCCCTCACAACATATTCCTCTTCCCCTCATGTTTAAACATTTCCACTTAAACCAATCCATCCTCTGTGTGTAACCAAGTTTGTGTAGAATTAAGCTTGATTTAATAAAGGTGTTTTTCAAGTTTTCACAAAGTTCTTAGGGGATTCCCGAAAGGGAAACCTCTCTCTCAGTTACATCATGTAAGTCTTTTATGCTTTAATTTTTCCCCACCAAAAATATGTTTATATTCATTTGAATATGCTTATGATTCCATAATCTTGTTTCTTTAAAAATGATACCCTTAGTATATGGTTAACCTCTTAACTTCTTAATAACACTGATGGATTAACCTGTAAATTTTTAGGAGTCCTGGCTTTAATAGTCCGTCAAAATCAACGATTAAAGGACGAATATTGGTTGTCAGATGAATATTTCGGGGTGTGATTAAAGAAAGAAGTTATTAAGAATCAGGTTAAGAGAGAGAGATGAACGGGATAAAGAAAAATAAAATAATAATAAAAAAGGGAAAAAATATAGGCTAAGAAGACTATAAGAGAGAGGGAGTACTGAGTAGGATTTACAACATATTTGATTTAAATCAATAAATTTCATGCCTAATTTATTGAAAAATATTTTATTTTAACCATATATATATATATATATATATATATATATATATATTTATTTATTTATTTTCTCTAAATAATTTAAATTACTACACACAATTTGTTCACTTTGTTTGTTGTTATATCAAAAATAGATATAAAGGAGAAATATAGATAAGATGATGTAACACCTTTTTTGACATTTTTTCTCATTTCTTTCAATTAGTTTATTTTACAAAATCATGTCCTTAATTCATACATTCAATTACATAAATTCTAATCATAAATATTAGTAATGTTCATAACTCTCAAGCCTTTCATATTCATAGCTCTCAATTAGTTAATGTACAAGAAGTCAATTTATCTTTTTCTCTTTATATTTTATATTTTTAATTATTTTTATCTTTCTCTATAATTTATGTGATTGATTTGTATTAAATTAAATCTATAGATAATAATAATAACGAAGAAACATAGAGAAGGTGATGTAGCACTTATCTAGAACCTCCATTTTTATTTATCCCTTTTCTCATTTTTTGATAATTTTTTTTTCATTTATCTACTTATTTTATTTTTCATAATTCAAAAATTAATTATTCAATTCATCGACTTTTCACCTCCCACTATGATTATCTTCTTTATTAGAAATTTTAATATGTATTCATGTACTCTACCGCCTTCAATCTTTAATCTTAATTAATTTTATTAATGTGTAATAATAATGTGCTAAAAAATGGGAGATAAAAAGATAAATTAATCTATATATATCTCACACTACCGAATTATGCATACATGAATAAATTTTTTTAGTTATTATAGTTGTGCGTAGAAAATGCTCAAACTTGAGTTCTTGATAATCTTTTTATTTGAATAGTAGCAAATTATCTTAGGAGATTCATGTATTGAGGAATATTTTGTCTTGATTAAACTTACTTATATGTGCTCTATTCTCAATAAATTCAAATGAATTTATTTTTCTAGAGGTTAAAATTTCTTATCTTTTTGATTGAAAAGTTCATATTGTTTTATTTCATAACTTTTTGTTGCTAAATATTTGCTAAATTTTGATGAATCATGCTATGCCGTTTGTATCAAGAAGCTGGATATGATGAATCTACTTCAATATTAAATATATTTTTTTGAAGGTAATTTTATACGCTCGAGCAATTTCTTTTATGATGTATAATATTTTTAGGTTAACTTTGTTCAAGAATATTTTCTGTTTTAGTTATTCCACTACTTTATTAAAATGATCATTATGTCACTTTTTTCATTGTATTCAAGAATAAAAAATTTTGCCAGTATGCAAGAATTTGAAGCAATTTGGTGAGCCTCTCATTGTCCCTATATCTCAAAGAAAGTTAAATAATTTATTCTTTCATCTTTTTGTTTTTCATTCTATTTTCTTCTTTGATTTTTAATTAGGGTTTGAACTTATTTATGTAATTAAGTGAAAAGTTAATTTTAATCCATCTAATTATGTGACAAAAAGATTCTAAATTTTTATAGTGCCATAACAGTTACGTGGGGAAAGAAGTAGAAGAGGAGAAATTGAAAAAAAAAAAAAAGTTGTAACGAAGTAAAGGAAAAATTGAAAAGACAATCTATATAGGAATGAGAGAATAGGGAAACAAAGAAGAAATGCAAATTTATAATCTACAAGATGAAACTTTTTTAGTTTGATTATGTCAATAAAGAGATTTTGGCATAACTAAATAATACAATTTGAAATTCATTCAATTATTTTTTCTCTCTTTTTTTTTTTTTGACTTTTGACATTCATTTTATCTTAATTTTATTAGACAAAAAAGTTACTTAACTACAATTTAATTAATTAATTTTTAACTGTTACTATAATAATTTATTAATTAATAGTATATATATATATATAATATTGTTGTCTTTCAACAAAATTCGCTTTTATTATGTATCCCTGCCTTCCTCTCCTTTCCATGTATCTTTGATTCTTTGTCTTCAATTTAAAATTTTAATATATATTTGAAGGTTTCAAATGGTAACAATACAAGAACACAATCTCGAAAGAAGTTTGTAGTGAAGACAAGTTATGACAATAGGTTTCAAATATTTGATGATTTTTGGTTGGTATTTAGATTTTAAAAAAATTACTCCAAGTTATCATGTAGAGCTTCAAAAAGCAAGTCCATGGTGAAATTTAATCCCATGAATGATTGTCTTTACTAATAAAGAATTGTGGCTTGCAAATTGAATAAATTTTTGTAACTTATTTTGAATTCTGATTTTGTTATCTTATAGCTTCATGAAAATAGTTTTTTCGATGTGTGCCAAAGATTAGAACTAACATCCCACTATTTTAATTTTCGTCGTTAAAAATATTATATCATAAATTTGACAAGTTATTTTATAATCACACGAAGTGCGATCAAATTTACTAGTTATCTAAATAAGAAAAATTCCTAAATATCAACCTGGGAAAATTATTTTCTTTCTATTCTAATTGGTAAATCGTCATAAGAAAGCATTTTCATCATTTCTCAAATCACCCGTCATAAATTTACAACTTCAAATAAAGTATCCAGTAGAGGATGTACAAAAAGTATGAGAATAAAAGAAAAGGTAACTTCTTATTGTTTATTACCATTAAGATAATTTGAGTCTAGGAGGACGTGTATCATGATTGAAGATTAATCGAGTAAGAGTATTGCCTTGCTTATTGAGGATTTAAGCTTCTTGTGTCGGTTGTTGTACTAGCCGCAGTACTATCGAGGGTTTTAGGCTTGTAATATATATTAATTTGTTGTTTATTACGTTTTAATTATCGCACTATCTTATTGTTCTTATTTTTTTCTAGTAGACTTTTGTACTGTTTCCTAATTAGTTGCTATACATTCTTTATTGTTTTTTCCTTCTTCTTTGTACTCGAATTTGCTACACTTGAACCGAGGGTCCTTTCAAAACATCTCTACCTCCACAAAGTAGTGATAAAGGCTACATACACTCTATCCTCCGCAGACCTCACTTTAAGTGATTTCACAGAAAATTGTTTGTTCTAGTTATTGGACAAGTAAAAGTGATTTTATATTAAAAATATTTTTAATATAATAGATGAGTAAAAACAAACAAAAGGAGTAAATTATCATCCAAAAAATAGTAAGACGCAGTTGGCAATTTAAATTAGCTTAGGCTAACTGTCAAATCCTCATACTTTATGACGTGTGCACTTTCAATAGATAAAATGGACCATTGAAAAAGCAACTCGATGCATTAAAACTCCCGCTATGCACATGATCCAAGCTCATACTTTATGACGTTTGCACTTTCAATAGACAAAATGGACCATTAAAAAGGGAAGATCCACTAAAACTCCCACTATGCGCAGAATTCGGACAAAAGCTCAACCACAAGAATCTATCATCCGCAGCCTTACCTTGCAGCTGGAGGCTATTTCGAAGGCTTGAACCCACGACCATTATCATTTCGAAATAGAGTAATCAAATCCTAATCAATAGATCGTCCTTATTTCACATAAATGCTGGTCCAAGTATGTTAAGAAGACAAATTAATAAAGATGTCAAAAAATTCCTCCAAACCTTCTAACCAACATAAACCACAAAATCTACCACATCAATCTGTTCAAAATATTCACTCGTTCATTGAATGCATCATTATTGTATCAGTCATGTGGCATAACAAAATTATGAGCTTAACTTCTAATTATTGATAGGTAAAAAGAAAATGACATGATCAAATCACTGTCACAATTTGTATATAGTAATCCTAGATTAGACTATAGCCAGAAAAAGGGTAAATAGCATGTTGAACGTAACAAATTACACGTACAATTGTCCCTTACACCAAACAGTGAAAAAAGCCTAATCTACGATTGTAGCATGTTGAATATGTGCCTGGTGCACTAAGCTCCCGCTATGCGCAGGGTCCGGGGAACGGCCCGACCACAAGGATCCATTGTACGCAGCCTCATCTTAAATTTCTGCATTTTGAATGTGTATTTTGACATATTCACTGGTTACTTGCCACATCCTACCAACAGAAATACAAGATGATCTGCCACCAGAAACTAAAGAAAATGGACAACTCAACCGGCAATCAATTTGGTTCCCAAGGTCATCACTCCTTTAACGGGAATATTTACATACAGTACAGACTATACATATGCACCAGAGAGGAATCACCATGATAGAGCTTGCTGTTAACCCAGTGTTCATGCTCTTACATAGAACACTATCATCAAGTTTCATCAGAAACAGACTCACTATTTCCGAGGTAGGAGTAAGGCTGCGTACCACTCTACCCTCTCCAGACCCCACTTTGGGGTATGTAGTTGTAGTTGTAGTCGTACTATCATCAAGCTTTATCTAAACACTGACCTAGGAAAAGATTTGCTCAATTACTACAATCAAAGAGAACTATGAACCCACTCAACCTAGCCTCCAGATGCATCACATAGGGGAAAACATTTCTATCCAGGAAAGTTAATGTCAACGAGCACTGGCAAACCCAGCGAAGTGGCCAGGACAGTTAATGTCAATGAGCACCGGCAAATCCAGTTAAGTGGCTCTGGGTTAGGCCCATGACAGTAGATTTGTTCCAGAAATGTGAAAATGTTAACTGAAAGTGTGAAAAAAAAGAGCAGCATACGAACCCATCTCATTAGATAAGAATGTGATTCAGATAGTGAAATCCTTGAGACCGGAGGTTAACCACATGCTAGATGCTGCAATGAGTCCCACAAACTACCTTCCTTTACACAGATTTTGGTAGTTCCAACCATTAATAGACAACAAATGTTCAAATCCTGGATCAGTCACTATCATCCTTGACACCGGGGGTTAGCCACATGTTAGATGTTGCAATGAGTCTCACAAGCTACATTCCTTCATATAGATTATGGTAGTTCCAACCATTAGTAGAAAACAAGATGCTTAATCAGTCACTATTAATAAGCCTTGACCAGCCATTATCACTCAACACACACGTAGAGCTGAGTCCAACGAAGTCCCTCCCCCCCCCCCCCCCATCCCCCAAAAAATAAGATTCCCAAAATCATTCTGCTCAAGAAAGAGAAGAAACACAAAGCACGAAGACTCCCAAACTGTAATAAGGATATAAAGGTAATGTGGTAAAGGGTAATTGTTTCTTATTTAAGAGACAAACATTCATAAGGAATAGGCAGTCTACTCTTCCCATATACACTGGTTCGTTTTAAAAACTCAAGGGAAGGGAAAACAGAATAAAAGATTAATGCAACTAAAGGAAGAGAGCAACAAAGAAAGCAACTGAACAAACTGTAAGCTGACAGATGAACACATGGTTATTCCAAATGTATTACCGTAGACACCTAATTTCGTCCCTCCCCAATATCATTTTTACCCATTTTTACCTTATCCTACCGTGCACCCTCATCCATGTTATTATGTCCCCACAAAATAAACAAAAACAATACCTCTAACTAATTTATCTTATCCTAACAACCTACCCAATCAAAAGCTTCCACCTCCCTACCCACTCACATTTTTATCCTCACAATAACAAACTAAAAGAAGGGGGACCCATTTTGTCACCAGCTGGCTCTCGATATTTTTTTTTGGATATACACGCACAGTAAAGGGAAGTGGACCGGGGGGGAGAAAAGATTTTTTTTGGGGCTTCTTTTTCTTTCTTCTTCGTAATAGCACACAGAGAGACCCATCAGAATTTACCTTCTTCTCAAATATACTCACAGCACACATAGAAAAGAGAATCTTCTCCATAAACACCCAATCGACTACACATACACACGCAGAGAGCAAAAGCTCCGGTCTGACCGGAAAATTGCATCTCACCAGAGATTAACGCACACCCATCGGAGGTTCACGCAAAAAGGTTGATCTCTGCAGTTAGAGAAAAAAAAAAATAAGGCAAATAATGGGTTGAAACCAGTCGAAAATCGTCCAGAACAGGGAATCCGATGAGATCTCAACGGAACCTGACCTTTATTTGGTCGTTTTCTGGACGCCATTGAGCTCGCCGGAGCTACGGCTACTCAAGTTTCAGTCTTCTCTCATCGAATTTTGTTGGTCGGCTGGCTATACGGGTTTTTCCAGTTTTTCTTCACAGTTTCAATCTCGGTTCTTCTTGATATTTCTTCCTTCTTGGGTTAAGGCTGTCCGAGTTGCTATTTCCTGATACCGAGTTAGGCTAGGATCTCTCATTGGTATTTGGTTCGAAAGCTGAGGAATTTAACTCGAGTCGGAATTTGTTTCGTGTTGAGGTTCGAGTCGAGGCTCTCCGAACGCGGTGTTGCCTCCGATATATTAAAAGTGACATGAAGGTCTAATTTTCATCTCATTCTCTATTAATTCCTAATTGTTTGATATTTTTGCTTATTGAATTCATTACGTGTGGATTTTGTTTTGTTGATGTTGATGTAATTTTTATCACCGTGAATGATTGTTGATATCGATTTGTTGATCCTTCATCGAAATTGGTTAATCATGTGGTGTTAAAACGGAATTTGGGGGTGAGAATTGAAAAAAATGACAAAAAGGATAGATTCGGTTTAATTTTGATCTATTGTTGATATGAATCGTGATAGATTTATGATGTGTTGAAACGGATAGACAATATAGGTTCGGGTAGACAAATTTTAGAACTTGTTATTTTGGTTGAATGTTGGAATGTGCGTGTGAATGTTTCTTTCTAGTTTACCGTATTTAATTCAAATGTATTCATTTAGCCGGGGAATGCCCCAAGACACATTGTATTTATTCACCGGGGAATGCCCCGAAGTACTATGTTGGCGGAAGACGTTAGTGATGAAGGCCCGAGGCATCGGGTAAAGCACGGGAGCGTAGTTAGGATTAGTGTAGGTTAGATAGGATTTATTTTTGTATTTTTATTTATTTTGGACTGTATAATTGGACTGAACACTATGCTTTGAATTTATTTTGTTGCGTGTGTTTGGAGGCTTGTTTATGTGTTTTATGTGGTTTATACGTTCTTAGTGCCAACATTAGTCGATACACTCCATCAAGCAACCGTGGTCAAACCACGGGACCGAGGGGTGCCTAACACCTTCCCCTCGGTCAACAAAATTCCTTAGTCGGAATCTCTGTTCGCAAACCAGTTTCAAAGAGTCAAATTGTTTTGAAAAGGATCTTTTAAAGGTGACTTGGCACACCGGATTATGTCAAGTGGCGATTCTGAATAGAAATTGTAAATAATCATTTTTCGAAACAAATTTTCAATCATTTTGTCATTTTAATAATAAAAACCCTTTCAAAACTCAAAACGAATCTTTTTTTTGGTCTAAAAGGGGTGTGACAATTACTTTTGTGAATTTATTTAAAGCTGCCAAAAGAAATGCAAGTTGGAATTCCCAGTGGATTACGTAACTCCGGAAAGTAAAGAACTCCACCTTCTGCTGCACTTAATCACTTTAAGATACAACCTCTATAGAATTTAAGCACTGTTGGTTCTACTACTCACCGATATTTAACAAGATCATTATATAGATATGGAAAGCAAAACAGCACCTTCGAATCCACTTTCAATCCCTTCCGCAATCCGACATCTACTAAATTCATAACAGCACTCGGGCCCACCTACTCACTACTCACGAATATTAAGCAATATTAATTTCATATTATCACGCCACAGAAGAACAAAAATTCAAACATGTAACAGCTGAGAGACAGGATGATTAGTGCGCTAACAAGTGAAAAATAATCACCAACATTAATTTCATATTATCAAGTCACAGAAAAACCAAAACCCAAACAAGCAACAGCTGAGAGACGGGATGATTAGTGCACTAACAAGTGAAAAATAATCACCAACATTAATTTCATATTATCAAGTCACAGAAGAATCAACACTCAAGCATGCAACAGCTGAGAGACAGGATGATTAGTGCACTATTTACTTCCTTGGTATTTGCTTTTCATTTTCTTCCTTTGGGGGTGGGGGTGGGGGGGTGGGGTTTGTTTCCCAGGGGGTGGGGATGGATATCATGTGTGAATCCCTTACTTGATATCTTCCATCTTCTCCTTGGTATTTGCTTTTCATTTCATGTTTTTTCGTTTGGGGGTTTGTTCAGGGTGGGGGGTGGGAGAGAGAGAGAGAGAGAAGAGGATATTTCATTACAAGGGCTCATTCACACATCTTTTAAACTGAAACACACATGAAAATTAAGGTTGTCAATTACATAGGATAACCACACCTTCTCAGGTCTCTACTGAAGAAGGGGTGCCGTAATGCTTCTCTAGCTTTCAGCCGTTTTGTTGGGTCATAACAAAGCAGTCCTTGCAAAAGATCAATGATATCTCCGGCAGAGTGATCCACATGCTGCATTATCAGGTTCTGAAATATGATACAGACAATATTACAGCTAATAAAAACAATTCAATAAATGGAAAGGAATTTAAGAAAAAACAGAATATCAAAGCTCCAAAGCACTCATAGATTAAATATCTGTTTGGCTAATTTGGCTACATACTCAGATATTCATCAATGAACCAATTCTCAAGGATATAAACTAATGGATCGGTACCGCAAACAAACTACAATATCCAATCATGCATTTCTTTTAGTCAAACTATTCAACAATGTACAGGGATTTGGGAAGCTTCTCGTTATCAAGAAATCATTAATAATACCCCAAAATTCACCATTTCCCTTGGAGAACAGGAGAAACCTAATTAATCAATCATACAAAACGCTGAGAATGAGAAAGAAAACACCAGAAAGATGAATAAAGGCATTGTTCATAGCATTCCGACTATATCTTTTCAAACTACCAACTGAAAAATATAAGAAAATATACTTGCCAATGCAGTTGCTAGAAGCTAGGGAAACCCAAAACGAAAGAAGAAAGATAAAGTGGTGAGATACATCAAACACACTAAAAGCAAAATTCACACATCGGCACTACTGCTCCCTAAGAAGTTTTAACACTCGCAACAAGGCCTCATGAAAATTCTCACCGGATTAGAGACAAAAACTTTTACACCTCTGAATATAGCTTAGATTCAGGAATTACCGGGAGACGAGGCAATTTCCAGACTGCCTTCATACTTTCACTTGAAGTTGCACGTTCTGGCCAATCCAACTTTACACCCCTTCTAAAATATTTCTCAGCACGGCGGCTACAAAAAGTGAGGCAAATAAACTTTGTTCTATTTGATGAAATAACATAAACTATCAGTAAGATCAAAAGCAACCAAAATCTTACTCAGCTCTCACAGCCATGTGCTGAGGAAGAGGCCCTAGCACCTTTTCCATCATTGCAAGATGCTCCAAGTTCTCATGTGTTTGAAAAAGAGCTTCACCCTATATATGCACATTTTATTTTTGGGGAGAGTGGAAGTCAGAAGATAAGATGCAACAAAGTAATCATATCAGAGCCCGTGTAAGTGCAAACTTTTGGAAGCAAAACCACAAATAAATAAAAATAGCTTATGAAGCAAAAACTGAAGTGTTGACTCCATGGCAATAATGCTCAGCGAAGGAAAAGATATCTAGACCAAGATTAGACCCGAATCACAGGAATAAAGCAATTCTGAGGAGAAGGATTTAACTAGTCTGCTGGCATGTGAAACAAGAATCCTCTTTTTATAAAGAGAAACAAGAGTCAATTTCAAGTATTATTGTTGTCACACCTAATCTTTTCAGATAAATTATTACATTTTCATACAAGGGGTGCTCATCATATTCATGCAGTTGGCCCCAAACTCTTCTTAAACATTAATAGGAAAAGGAAGATAACTAAACCATTTAAATGCAAAAATCATGTGACGGATAAAGAACATTTTTTTCAATGTCCTACCCGAAGGTCCGAACCTTTTCTAGAAAGCACCTGTGCATCACTGAATCATGACCACCTTCTCAAACCAAAAAAGCTGAGGCAAACGATTATCATGGAGCACACATTCAGGGTTACATGTGAAAAGGATGATTTGATCATTGATTTTTCGAGTATACCCACAGTATTCAACAGGTCAAGGGTGGATCACAGGAATCATCGAGTAACTGTGCCATAACAGTTCTCTCCATACCTCATTGGGTACTCATCAATTCTAAATAGTCACTTCAAACCCCTGGGGGTCTGGGGGGTTTAGGTGTACAAACGGACAAGATAGCATAAGGAGCTCATGTTGCATATTGTCTTGCCATTTAAGAGATTAGACCAGATAAGAGGGCATAAGAATCCCTAGCCTCGAGCCCTGAACCTTCATGTAACTAAGTTTGATTGTAGTAAGTGAAGAAGATCATAAATATCCAAGAAGTCGTATCAATCATTTCTTCTTCATGAAAGAATAAGCAAATAAAATAAAATAAAAACTAAGCCTCAATCCCAAGCTAGTTGGGGCGGCTGTAATCCTCAATATCATAGATGCTCTCCTTGGGAGTAAAAAGAGAACAGGAGAATGATAACAACAAACAAGGATGTAAAACCATACACATAACCAACTCTCACTTACAGAGCAAAGTTCAACAAGTATGCAACCTACACTCCACATATCACAGGGATAGTTCCATCCAAGACCTATAAAAACAGCATAAGACAAACTAAAAGACTGACATAATGCAACTAAAACATGCAAATCTGAAAGAGATAGCTACCTAAGATAACTTCTGGAGCACGGTAATGACGTGTAGACACCACATAAGTATGATCCTGATGTTCAAATGTCGTACTGCCGAAGTCAATGAGCTTAATAGCACTTGACTTTGGTACATTCTTGAAGTAGGAACCATCTTTTGCAGGTTGCAGCAGGAACTTCATAACAGGCAAGCAGGGAAAGTGACATCAGTAGTAAAGACTTTTCAAGTTGCAGAAAGCGGAGAAATCAGGAAATAATCACAACCTAGATGATATGCCATTTCAGAAACAAAGGACGCGCTATTTCTCTCCCGAAAGAAGGTAATAATAGGAAAATACAAATGTTATACATTTTTTGATGAAGCACTAATGTTATACATTCTCTGTGATAGATTCTGGTTTCTACTTCCTAACCAACCAAGTAGATGGAACAATTGGTGAGTTTACAAAACATACAAATGCAGTTCGTATAAAAATATTCAGCAGAAGGCTAGAAGAAATAAAAACAAACATGCTCGATCAGCTGTCTCCGAGTTAAAACAAGAAATATGACAAAGCAGAGAACAGGTTATTTCAATAAAGTATTTTACTTTCTTTTTCGGGTTAATCCAAAAGAATAACACCTTCTTACAAGATCAACACATTTTCTCCATACTCTTTGATACGTTTCAATATCTCACAAATGGTTAAATGGAAGCCACATCTCTACACCACATTTAATTCTCCATGCTTGGACCCTCATTGATTGAAATGTAATAAACCTCAAGACTCTTACACTAATGCAGGTGCTCATACTAAAAAAATGTAAATTAGAAGGGGATACTAAGTTAGTTAATGATGTCCATTTACTTCCCTACTATATAATCTTATGCTTTAGTACTTTAACGATCTGGATTGATCAAGCAGGTGCATATAATATGTATCATGTACTCATGTCATGAAAGGTAGAGCATTAGATTGCTGTTTAATCTGTTCAAACACTGAAAAGCACAGTAAAGTCATCGAGAGTTGATTATTTTAACCTTTTCTTCTTATTCCCTCATCCTAAATGGATGACTTAGGTTAACTAGGCTGTGTGAAAGCTTCAGTAGATTACCACTGTAGCAGATTAGATTAAGTTAGACCTTCAAAGAGTAAAGTGACAAACTGTCACATCAAAATCAAGACAATAAGATTCATTATCTTTTACAAGAGGTGGAGCTCTTCAAGGCAAAGTCTTGTATTACAAGAAATAGCTCTGTTTACTGAAACAAAAGGAGTCAGAAAAGTAACACATCCTTTATCCTGACGATACATAAAATCTGTTATTTAAAAAAAAGGGGGGTGGGGGGGGGGGGGGGGGCGTGCCATAAAAAGTAACTTGAGATCATAGAGATGCATTGAAGTTAGTAATGCATCTTAGGATATTCTGAAATTGAGAAAATCCAGTGCTAAAGTTTCTAGGAAACAACCATCTACTTAAAAAGTAAGCATTAGTCCAGGAAAGAAACTGTAGGTGCATGAGGAGAGACTGAACACTAATAAGACATCTCTCTCTATCCCCTGCATGTGCTAGAGAGAATAAGAAGAAACTGCCAAGAGATGTTCACTTTGCACTGCCTAAATTGATAAACTACAACATACCCATTGTATTCCCACAAGGTGGGGTCTGGGGAGGGTAAAGTGTACGCAGTCTATACCACTGCCTACATAGATAGAAAGGCTAAATCCTAATACACAGGTCAATCTTTAGCAAATAATTACACAAAATACCTACTTGATTCTAATGATTACAATGCTATTGAAAAGCAATTTCAATAAGATATACCATATGATGCATTACCTTGTAATCTGGAACTATAACATACTCAGACGAAACAAGGAGAATATTTTCTGGCTTCAGATCAGTGTGAATCATTCGCAGATCATGCATAACTGCAACAAGAAATAGGAATGAGCAAACTGCTAGAATTTATGGATATCAATACTCCTGGAAGAATATTCGCATGCATTTAAGTAGAGATGCTCCCTTGATCCAATAGTAATCATATGTGCAACATAAAATCCAACTTAAAATGGTAACATGATCTGAGCCTCATTAAGCTTCTGAAAATTAACAGAAAATGTGGTAAAGATTAGTTTCACACACATGCTACAGACTCCAAAAGTTGTCTTCCAAACTCCCGGACAAGATCAATGGGAAATGAACGATAGCTGTTTTTGCGAAGAAAATCGTATAAGCTTGGACCAAGCTTCTCAAAAACCTGTTAAGACCAATTGAATCCATCCTCAAGTTTTACACCCAGATATCATACAATAAAGAGCTCATCTGCCCCTCCAAATCCAATCAAATAATAAGCACCAATAAGCACTTACAATACATATATGTTTACGATAGTCAAACCAATTCCTTATTTGCACACAACTGCAAGAATAAAAGCAGTGGTACTAGAATCACTTCAATTTCGGCTGTCAGTAAAGGAACACAAAAGGAAGGATGATTCCTACCATTTTCCACCAAGATCGTGCCTGACAAGTTTCTGTAGAACGTTTATCTCAATCATTGCTGCTTCTCGATATTTATGTATTGAACGAACAACTTTAATTGCCACAAGTTCCTTTGTTTCATTGTCGAGGCATTCAAGGACTCGTCCAAAAGTTCCTGCAATTAGGTACCAAATATATACAGCTGAATGAATGAACTAAAATATGTTCCACATAGGAAGTGCAAGTAGTACACTATTAGAGCTTAGAAGCTTCTCAAGAAGTAACTCAATATTCCTGCATCATTCGGGCATTCTGTCAATAGATACAACCAAAAGACCAACCTTGATAAGCAAACACCCAGTCATGCTTCTGTCAATGCTCAGTGAAACTGAATAATAAAATACTGAGTAACTAGATCACAGGCCAGTTCTTTTTTCAACCAAAATTTTATCTCTGACTACACAGAAAAATAGCAGGTAGAAATCAACAAACACATGTGACCATTTAGCCAAGATATCAAGGGAAAAAACAGTTTGACAAAATGAGGTTAAGTAGGCTTTGCAAAAAAAAAAAAAAGGAAAAGAGGAATTATTGAAACATAATAAAGATTGCTTCAATAACAAAAAGTATGATCACTGATGACATTATATTTGTATAAAACTGAATAAACACCCCTCACCAAACATAGAAAGGAAAGGCACGAAGACTCGAAAAGGAAAAATGAGAGGAAAATAACTGACCTTCCCCCATTTTGCTAAGTATCCTATCTGCAAATACAGAAAGGAGTAGATTAGGAAAGAGAAGCAAATTTTACGAACATAATACTTTAAAGGATAATCATGTTAGTGCAGTTGAATGTAATCATCCTGCTAAGTGCTAACTGTAGATGTGAGTACACTATGCCAAATCTAGGTTAAGGTGATAATTGGAGAAAAAAAAATGTCATTCTATAGTTACTCTGGTAGAAAAGCACTGTTGACATGATGATACTTGAACAAAAAGTCCAAAACACAGGGATAAATGAGAATAATCCTTAAGCAGATAGTCAATTAACTTTCATGGACTATGTTATTATGCCCTAAAGCATACTTAGTACCTCAGTCATGGATGAGGAGCATCGTGCAAACGACTATGTTACTATACCCTAAAGTATACTTAGTACCTCAATCATGGATAAGGCGCATCATGCAAACAACGGAGAGAATGATGACCTCAATCCTTTATCATTTTGGACTACAGCATATTCGATACAAATCACCAGGGAACAAAACTAGGCCGTACATGCATGCCTAGAAAGCCAGAAGTCTCCCTCTACCAGAAAAGAAATTGGGGATGATATTTTTTATCAGAAAAAATCAAACTAATTCAAATAACCACTAACCAGTTGGCACCTTATATCCCTGTCCGAGGGTAATTCAACTTTGCTAGATCAAATCAGAGTTTGCAGCATCACAACTCACGTTCACATACAAGAGCAAATCTCCTTTCTCTTAATACACTTACATATGGATAACTAGAATGATTAATAAGACTTGAAATACTGCTAGCTTATGCAATTTCTCAAGTACTAGAGTCAAGCTGAAAAAAAAATATACAATTTACATGCTAAGATTCTAAATTTTTTTTGTTTAATAACCGAAGAATCGAGGGCCAGTGGCACACAGTTCCAAACTAGGTGGATAATGGAGCCACCCTCTATTACTCTTCTCTACCTAAATACCAGGATTTTGTTAGTGGTAGGGTTCGAACCAAGATGTGCTAACCAACAAGTTGCACTCGCACCACTATACACTAGACCAAAGCCCCGATACTGAAATTCTAACTCATTTGATAGAAGGGAAAGTAAGAATGTAGATCTTAGGTACGAATAGTCAAAATCTAAAGACGCAACTTATAATATATATAATAAAAAGGCCTTTTCAAAATGGAAAGACAAAATCACTTGCCCGAACATAATACATTAAAAATCCTGGTACGCTTGCAACGTGGAGTTACCAATAGAAATAAAATAATTTATGGGAACAAAAGGCAACTTACAGCGAGGAGTTAAGTTCTCCCCAATGGAAAACACATAGTGGCCATCTTTATCATCCGGTCTCCGCGGAGGGGATCCATTATGAGGGATCCCTTTGTAATATATTGAAGAATAAGCATAATTCAGCCCTGCTCCATTTCCAAACTCTTGCCCACAATATATTGTTGGAAGAACCTAAATTTGATAAAAGGTATTATATTTCATTCCTACACAATGCCATTTACTCAGAGTGACATAATTCAGAGATTTCACTTAGAACATACCAAATGCTACCACATATTTATTTACTGATTTGGACTACATCATGATTTGCAACAGTATGTCTATAGCATATCGACATCGGAAATGAAACAAGCATGATATTTAGCACTCAAGCAAACAAAAAGGCACAGAATTGACATTCCAAATGGTATCTCCCTTGCACTCACCCTTGACAAATAAGAAAGTAATGTCATAAGATGCTCAATGAGATACATGAAAATAAAACGTCGAATGCTTGATAAGATATAGGAATATAATGACTGCATCCTGTTCCAGAATATTGAGACTTGCTAACTGATACACGCGTCAAAAAAGAAACTTAAGGAACTCATAAAAAAGAATTGCTAGTTGATCCAAGTGCCAAACTGTTCAGACCAAAACACATCCCATGGGATTCTCTTACATTCTTTAGTTTGTGATTTAGCAATAGGATAAAAGATACAGCTAATTTCCAGAAAGTAACACCACATAACACATCTTATAGATCTCCTTATCTAAGTAGACTGCCAGCCACACGTTCTTGTATACTCTTGGTGACAAATTTGCCAAAAACTCCATTGATACTCCTAAGTTTAACTTTCAAGTACGCATGTTACCTCTAAATGCTTCAAGTGCGTCCAAAAAGGAAATAACTAATAATGGACCATTCAGTTCCAATAAGCATGTAAGGTCTATTTGGAGTTTCAGAACTTTTGAGGATTGATTCAAGTTTCCAACGAGAAGGAAAAGAAAAACCAAACTGTTTTACGCTAAAGAATTTTCTTCTCAAACGATATTTCATGCATAGTACAAGCTTAATGAATATTAGTATCGTCACTGCATTATTTCCTGAATTTTATTTTCATCCTTTTTTACCCGGGAGACCAATTTGCAAGCCTTAGCAGTGTGAAAAGTGAAAATAGTTTCCAGTCCCTTATGTATCATGGACAGGGGAAGAGCAGTACGAAAAGGACTACGATCCCACTTGTGGGATTGCTCAGGATATGTTATTGCTATTGCTGTTGAAACAAAATTCTCTGACAGTAGCTTTAGGGTGCTCAAGTAGCTTCTCCAAAGCTAAGGTTCATGAAAGAATACATGCAACGAACCATTAACCAATAGCTCCTCTTAAACATGGTTTTTAAGGGTTTCATTCATTTATCTTTCTATTTTGAACAGATTTTCTTGACTTGGTTTTCTAAAACAAATTCTAGACACTCACTTTATAAGACATTTGGAAATGCATATTCACCTTCATCCCATACAAAATAGTTCTCTTTACCTATAATGTAGAAAAACAATCAAAAGGGCAAAAATCACCTAAAAAAAGGTACAAGTCCCCAAAGTACAGTCAAAGTTCGGGACATTTAGGATGTAGTCACAATAAATAACCATTTCAAGCATGCAACCAAGGGTGTGGCCTAGTGGTCAATGAAGTGGGTTGAAACTCTGAGGTCTTAGGTTCAAATCCCAACAGACAAAAAAATACTAGGTGATTTTTCCCATTTGTCCTAGCCTTGGTGGAGCCCATAACTTAGCATCCTTCTAATGGAAAAAATGAACTACCTTACCAAACCACCTACATCTTCTCATAAGAAAGCACTCCAACTTCATGCATCTAGGCCTAAGATGGTTTTATCCAGGCTCGGGTGCGGGTATCCAACACGGATGCGAATCCGGAGGTTGGATTTGGCAAAATTCAAATATTAAGATTTAGAGGTACGAATCTAGCTATGGATCTGGGTCCTAGGATTCGTCTAAAAGAATCCAAAATTATAAAATAGAGCTATAAAGATATTCTAACTTTTGAAAGATCTTCTAGGTCGTCCTCCCCAGGACCCTAAATTCTTCTTTCAAGGTCTTTGGTTCTTCCCCTCAAAAAGTCTTTCAAGGCCTGCCACCAACTCTCCTTACAAATCCTAGCTATTGTCGGCTAGAAGTCAGAACACAACCACTTGAATTCTTAGTTTCTCTCCGTTTGCCTGAAGAATGAATCAACAAATATTGACCAAGAGGGAAAGCTAAAAAGGAGACAAAAGGACAATAATATTGAAGGTATGTCATTTCCCATGTCTTAAATCTATTCTATCTTTTATTTAGAGAAATCAAAATCTCAACTTTCCCCCAAATATGTCCGTGGACTCTAGTCAAAGTATCCAATATGGGTTGACCGAATCCCACATGTATCCCGCACCTGTCTCGCGTCGACACGGGTGCGGTAGCAAAAATGAATAGTCAACGCAACTTAGGTTTTATCATCATTCTTGGACAGCGTTTGGCCATAGAATTTAAGAGTAGATTTTGAGAATTGATCTTCAATTATATTTTTGGCCATGAAATTTGATAATATTTTCAAAATCTGACCTTCAAATATTTTCAAGTTCTCAAACTTTTTCCAAGTAAAATGCATGCCCAAACACCACTTCAAAAACTGAAAAATTCTAGTTTCAACTTCAAACTTTATAGCCAAATGATGAATAGTTATGTCTAGTTCATATTTCACAATTACTGCTCCAACTTCCTTATGATTCTCACATACAAATCCTCCTCAAAACAACTCAGAATTCACCTATTATAGCAATTTTCTTGACATATACAAACTTCACAAATGCACCAAAAAAGAACGTTTCTTTCCTCCTTTTGGTAACTCTATAATTTCGACTTTCTACGTGTAATGTTCAAGACCACAAGATTAAATAAAATTTTGGTACATAGTACAGATCTTTAGTTTAAACCACAACAAGATTCAAAAGTTTATACTTTCTTAAACTTCGTGTCAAGTAAAAATGATACAAACAATTTGAAATGGAAGTAATACATATTTAACTACTTTTCAGAAAAAAATGCAAATCAAACCTTAGGAATTAAATGACATTTTAGTATATTCTACATATCTTTAGTTTATGTTCACAAAATATATTTATTTTTTTTATAACCGTGGTGTCCGGGCCAGCTTGCACACTCCTCGACTAAATCCACGGGATACCTGTCACCTCCCACCAGCAACAGGTACCAGGCAACTCTGTCCACCAACAGATGGAAAGAAAACACTTACAGCCAGTTTGGATGGTGGTTTGCCATGATTTCATAATGTATGGTATGGTGTAGTATGGTATGGTATGGTATGGTATAGTATGGTACAGTACCATGTTTGGATGGACTGTATCATTCACTGCGGTTTAATAATAGATTTTTTGTTTGGTTTGATGGTATGGTACGGTATGGTACCAGGTAAATTTACTAAAACGCCCCTAATTGTAATACATTTGAGATATCAACTCTTTTATCCATATCAGTGCTAATGTAACCAGTTGTCCTTTCTTTCTTAATGCTTCTCATAGCTACCCGATGATCCTTTTAAGACGCCAAATTCACAAGGGTATTTGCTAAACAAAGGTTTGACGAACGCAAACTAATGCAATCGGGAAGTACTTCCCAATCAATAAAACAATTGGTATACATGTATGTATCTTAGAGTTCAAAAATCACTGCCCATGTATATGCTTTTTGTGCATTCACTCTGTTTCCCTCCATTTCAATTTTCAATTTTTTTTTATCGAATTGAGTTTTTATTGGCATTAAAAACTACTACTACTAAATAACTGTGATTTTTCAATTCTCACTCTTTGAATTTTTATATTACTAACAGGAAATCTTGCAATCTTCGATCTTGTTAACAAATGTGTAGTCTTAGCATGTATTTTGTTGATAAGAATAAAATAGGATTAAAGAAAATTATATAAGGGTATAGTTGGAAAAGAAAAATGAAAACCATGGCACACCACCAATTTGGTGGTTCAATAAATTGCTTCATTCCATGGTTATCAAATCATGGAATAGTAACATACCATACCACCATTTTTAGAAAACCATGGAAACAAACATGGTTCCAATGGTAACCATACCATACCATGGAAACCACCATCCAAACAGGCTGTTAGTATGGAATTGAACCTGAGACCTCGTGGTGCTCATCCAACTTCATTGACTCACTAGGTCACACCTTGGGTGCTACATTCACAAAATATTTATTTGTAGTTTATTTTATCAAATTAATCTTATTAATTATGCTTTGAGAAAATATACATTGTTTATTCATTTAATAATAAGGATAAAGATAGTATTGGAATGACATAATAAAATTTTGTTGAAAGAAACAACTAAATTGAAACAAATATTTTTAGAAAGAGTATCAACTATTTTGAAAGAGTAAATCAAAAGTGAAGAAATACATATTACTTAAGTACTTTTCAAACCTTGGAAATTGGTTGAATTGGTGGGATTAGAGGACCAACATCCCATGTTAAACGAGGTCGTTTTCGGGGTCGTTTATCAATATTTCGACCATGAAATTCTTCAATTAATGGTTGAGTTTCCATATTACCAAAATATCTATGCTAGTAATCTAGCTCGAACAAATTTAATTGAAAATTTTGATGAATTTTTCAGGGAAAACTGGGGAATTTTAGCCTAGGAATTAGTAGATCTTTTTTGTAACGAGAGGAGAGAGAAAGAGGTTAAATGGGAAGAGAATTAACCATGGTTAGTTTGTAGTTGACCGTGGTTAGGAGGTAGGGTGCACTTAGATTCCCCGCACGTCTAAAGTCTCAACCCATCCTTTGGTAACGGAATCTCATAACTAATTTTTACAATGAGTTTATTTCGTGTTTGATTGAGATAAAATTGTGACATAATTTATTTTAGGTTTATTTATTTTGAGATTACAATATTATGTATATTCAAGTTTTGCTATCAAAAATTCATTCACGTTCACAAAAGTTCATATTTTGATTTTTTTAAATTTCGTGTCAAATAAAAATCAGATAAATAAATTGAACAGAAGAAATACATATTTAACTCCTTGTAAAAAAAAAAAATCGATCGATCTCGGAAATTGATGGAATTGGAGGTTGCACGTTGCATATTGAAAATTTAGGGATCGTTTGGTAGAGTGTACAAGATCAATGCAAAATATAGGGGTCGTTTGGTAGAGTGTATAATAATAATGCAAAATATGGTGTATTAGCAATGTTTGTGTTAGTTATACCTGCGTTAGTTATGCTTGTATTTTTTTTATATAGTGTTTGGTTTGATGTATTAAAAATAATATATGTTGTATAATTTTTATAAAAAATATTTTGTATGACTAGAATACCCTCTCCACTTTCTTTCCCAAACCAACGAATTGAACTTCATTGTCCATCAATTCCTCAAACAGTTTATATCCATTCCTTTTCCATAAAAAAAGTTTGTATGACAAACTTTGATTTTGCAATTTCTCATACAGAAGATAGTTGGAACATGAAGGAATTAAATAATTTTTATGCACAACTTTAGAAAATCACCAAAAATAGTCATGATTTTACAGATTAGCATGAAAAATTAAGCAACAAAAAATTCAAAAACAATCTTCAAAAACAAAGAATCCAATTTCACATTCAAGCTCCCAATAACAGAACATTTAATTATAGTGTAAAAGAGCAAACAATGTCTAATTATATGAAAAGAAGAAGATGCGGTGAAAATTTTTCATATATTTTCATGGCAGTGTAGAGAAAAGAAGAGAAGAGAAGACAAAGTACAAGAACAAAGGTAAAATACAAGGAAAATGAATATTCTAGTAGATATTTGAGGGAAAATTTAGTCATTGAATTTTTCTTTTTCATTGTTGAAAGCTGCAGCAAAGAATCGTGGAAAAAAGATTTGGGGAAAATGTTTTAGTTGAGCTTTGAGGGGTAAATTTGTCATTTACTAATTAATACATGTGTTGAAATACTTGGTATTACTAATACATAGGAAATGGTGAGTATTAATAACACACACCTTAATACACAATAGTGTGTATAACTAATGCAAGTATTAGTTATGCATAGTCTAAAAAATGATACCAAACATGGTATTATTAATACACAAAGAGTAATGCATGTATTATATTTTTATTACACACTACCAAACGACCCCATAGTGTATTAATAATGTTTGTATTAGTTATGCTTGTATTAGTTATGCATGTATTGTTTCTTATACATTGTTTGGTTTGATGTATAAGAAATAATACATCTTACATAATTTCTATAAAAGAAATGTTTGTTTACAAAAATACCCTTCTTTGATTTTGTACACTTTTTTGTAACAATTTTTTTTTGTCATCTCAAATATAATTAGTATTGTTGAACTAGTATATAGAGGTTTCGGATTAATTGCAAGGCCTTCGTCTTTGCGCATGAAATATTACTCCAACGGATTAACATAGTCAAAACAAAAATAAAATATAAGACGTAAAATTAAGAAATAGTCTCAATTTTTTTTAACCTTTTTAAAGACCCTCGAAGTAAAGCAAAAATATATTACAATTATTTAAATTAATTATTCATTGTTGTAGATTAAAATGGTGGGAAAAAAATTGTGAAATATTTTGAAAAGATTCACTATTGCAAATTAAAATGGCGGGAAAAGAAATGATGAAATATTTTGAGAGAGAAATTGAGGGGTATTAAGGTTATTTAATAAGTTAATGCATGTATTAAAGACTTTGCATTACTAATACATAGAAAATGGATGGTCTTAGTAATATACAACTTAATACATAATAGAGTGTATAACTAATACTTGCATTAGTTATACATTGACTAAAAATTGTACCAAACAAGATATTTACAATACACATTAATTAATACGTGCATTATTTTTGTCAATACACTCTACCAAACGACCCCTTAATGGGTTAAAAACCTTATGAATTTAGATCTTTTGAAATGAGATGAGAGAGGAAGAGGGCCAATGAGAAGAGAAGTTAATCATGGTTAGTTCATCATTGATTTTAATCAGAGGTAGCATGTCTAAATTCATTATTTGAATTATAAAATTTGATTGTCATGTTCTCGTGTGAACTCATGCTAAAATATCTAAAGTTTGATCTTGATCAAAATCATAATTGTAAAAAAAAAATTAAGGGGTCGTTTGGTTGGGAAAGAGTTATCCCAGGATAATTAATTTTGAAATTAATTATTTTGAGATTATCCGAAATTAGTTATCCCATCAGGTATATGGGATAACCTATCCCATCACTATGGTATAAATGATGGATAAATGATTTCGGTATTAGCTAATACCTTCAATAAAAAATGGAATAAAATAATCCTTTATTTTATCCTGAACTATTTATCCTTTATATCTCATACCAAACAATCCCTAAAAGTTAAGCATTACCAAGATTATTACCTCACCCGTCTCATTTTGTGTGTCACCTTTTGACCGAACTTTGAAAATAAAAGAATTTTTTGTTAATTTTATTAAATTGTCCTTCTTAGAAAAGTAAAAATAAAAAATAAAAAAAAATACTATCTTCAAAATTAAGTGAGACCAATTAAAATAAAAGAGAGATTATACTTTTAAATAGAAGAATGGAGGGAGTACCAAATACGGAAATGTGACAATATTGAATTGAATTTCTTGAGGGAATTAAACTTGGGGAATTTTATCCTAGGGATTTAGTAGATCTTTTTTTTTTTTAAATGAGAGGAGAGAGAAAGAGGGTAAATGGGAAGAGACATTAACTATGGTTAGTTTGTAGTTGACCATGGTTAGGGTAGGGTGCACAGTCTAAATCCATAGTTTGGTATGAGCAATAATAAGGAAAAACTACATAGAGTAACAAACCTAAGTATTAAATTTAAAAAAATAGCAACACTTATATCAAATTACATTGTGTAGTATCAGTAGCAATATTTTAATAGTGGTCCCCTACTTTTGCCGCCTAAGAGAAGTTACCATGCATATTTCTCCCTTTTCACGCTTTTCTTCTTCTCTTTCCTTAATTTAAAATATTTTCCCCCTTTTTTACGCAATTATCACTCACTTCGCGCTTCGGATTTTTTTTCCTTTCGTACGATCTGATAAGGATTATCTTCCTCTATTTCAGGTAACTATTTAATTCAGTTATTGCATGTTAGCGGTTTCTCTTTTTTTTTTCTACTGTAATACATTTTGAAATCCGATTTTAAGATTTTTATGCTTTAATGACTGAACACACACCAAAATAACGAATAAATAGTGGTATACAAAATATTAATTTGGTGTCTGATTATGCACCATTTTTTAGTATTGGGTTAACTCAAGAAGATGTAGTTAAAGTTGTTTCAAATCCTATACAGTCGAAGAAATCTGTGAGTTCGAACAAGAATAGATTAAAGTTTCGCAACGACTCGGTGAAGATGACTGAAATTTTGTAAAAAGAAACGTTGAAGAAAACTCCTTCTCCAAAAGATCAAAAAATAAAAAACAAATTCGAGAAGAAAAGGAAAGGAAAGCTAAAGAAATTGAGGTTGATGACGATGTTCAAAACTCTTCTGCTGATGAATCTGAAGAAGACAGTGAGGAAGAGATATTTTTTTGTTGTAAATATTTTTTTTTACTATTTACTGTTAAGTATTTTTCGTTCTAAGTAAAGATGTTATCAAAGTTGGGAATGATATATATTTTTTCAAGTAGTTAATATGTATTTATGTTCTGCTGATATTTATTTTTAGGAATTGTAGCAAGCTTTTTTGTGAAGATGATAGTTTAACTTTGATAAGTTGCATGTATGAAAAGTATATTGTTATATGAACTACTCATGAAGAGTTATTTGGCTAAATATTTTTTTAATATAGTTGATATGTATTTTTTGTATTTTTGTTCTGATCAAAATACATATGCATGTTATATGTATTTTTTTTTGCTGATTTGGTTGTGTTTTGTTGTTCTTTACAGTTTAATAAGATCTAGTTTTACTATGTACTTTATTTTCTGCTGATTTGTATTTATGAATTGCAGTGAGCAGATATGTTTTTAACATTTGTATTTTTATACATACATATCAGATATCATATGTATTTTATTTTATTGATGAATTTGTATTTTTTTTTTTGCTCAAAATACATATGAATGTTATATGTATTATTTTGGTTAAATACATAGGTGATTGTTTTTTGAATTGTTTTTACAGTTTAAGAAGTAGTAGTTTTACTTTGTATAGGTGTTGCGTGACGAAATATTCATTGTAAGAAAACTTTCGAGATTTGCACCATATATGTGCTCGTACAGTGATAATGATATTGATGGAAGTATACGGGCCATATTAAACAAGGAACAGTATAAAAAAATTTACAACAATATCATTTTTGATTATTTCATGAAGAAGAAGCACTATGTAGTTCAAGCATAGTTATGCAGATGTGTTATGTCGCTCGAGATAAAGGGTAGTTCTTCTCTGCGATAGTCATTTGGGCTAATGGCACCTCTCTTAATTTTACTCCTAGGAAATTTGCTATCGTTACTGAATTGAATTGTGTCTCTAATAGGTACGACTTTGTTTTTGACGAGGATGTACTAAACAAGATTGTTGAGAAGTATTTCAATGGTGCAGAATTTATACAAAAAAGACAACTATTTCTATTATTCATGAAGAAAGTTTGGAGGGAGAATGATGAGGATGCTGAGAAGTTTGTAATTTTGTATTTTCTGCATTCTTTTGTGTTATCTAATGTTGATACTGTGATTATACCCCGACTTCATTTTGATTTGGTCGACAGTGGAAGATATAAGGATTTTCCATGGGGTGCTTTATCATTTGAGGATCTTGCGAGAAGTTTGAACAACAGGTTGAAAACAGGTGAAATTTTTTATTTGATACAGGGAATGCCACTGGCTATTCAAGTGTTATTCAAATATCCCACGAAAGATTGCATCGAAGGTTGATAATCGAATTCTCCGATTATTAAATTGAAAGACAAATGCACCTCGACCACGTTTTGAGTATTTGATGGATGCTATGTTTAATGATGATGGCAAGGTTTGTTGTTAATAAATACATATGTATTTTATAGTCTACATATATATATATATCTGATTTACGATTGTTTAACAGATACTTTAACATCGTTTATCTATATTTTAGGTTCTATTTAAGAACATAGAGCCAACTCAAAGGGAATTGACAAAGTTTCAAATACCAGAGAAGGATGTACTTGAAGATGAACGTTCAGTTGATTCGAATGATGACTTCCAGGATCCACCACCAAAATAGATCAATGTACATGCAAAAAAGAAACAAAAGATTGATTCATCAGCCCCAGCAGTGAAGAAATCGTTAAGAAAAAAGTCACACAATATTGTTGACGAGCATATCAAAAAGAGGACACCACTTCCTCATGCTGCAAAGTTGCTGGAGTTAAGACATCAGTTTTCAAGCCAATTCAAACACGACAGGCAACTCCTTCAAAAAAGAAGAAAGTGAAGCAAACATCTAGGGTTATTTTTTCTCCGAAACAGTCAAAGCTAGAGTCCTGTAGAGGAAGAAGCCTTTATTTCTATGAAATTTTTTGATGTATTCCGTGATGAGGTAAGTTTTTTGTCAAATACTTATTTTACATTATAAAATTTTTATTTATTGATTTTGTATTAAAACAGGTTCATCAAGAGTTTAAAAGAATTTGTAGACCAGTGAAAAAAAAGTTCAATCTGATGCTCAAAGCAATTGAACAAAGAAAGGTAAAAATTTTATTATTATAATATTCTTTAAAAAATTTATCTGATTTTTAATATGTATTCTTAATGGATTGAATTATATAAATACAACACATTTGTCAAATAACTCGTTATATATTTGTAGGAATAGTTTACAGATAAAGAAGATTAAAAAAAAATGTTGATGATGTTGGTTTAGACAAATCTAGACAACACTTCAGTCCTAATGTTGTTCAGACTTTGAATAATATGTTTGACGGTACAAAAGTAAATATTAAACTTTCAAATATTTATTTACAAGTACTTTTAAATGTTCTTTCATTATGATTATTTTGCTTTTTATGTTAATATATATATATATATATATATATATATATATATATATATATATATATATATATATATATATATATATATATATATATATATATATGAGTATATACAGTGTTAGTTGAACATTCACTTGAAAAAAATCATGTAGTTAAACTTCACAATCTATGTTCATTTACTATCAAAATACATATGTGGTAAATTAAACTTTCAAATTTTGAATAGAATAAAAGATTCATTTTTGTATTGTATGCATTTTCTATTTTTTGTTATTACATTTAGTTAAAAAATGCATATGCAGTGTTCTCATTTTACAATAAAAAATAAAAATGCTTTATACTTCATATATATAGTACATATGTATTTATGAGAATTCTGATATAAGAATATGTATTTTTAGGTTGATTGCAAACATTATAATCTGTAAAATAGTTTGTTTTTAGTTTTGTTTATTAGTATGTATTTTGAGAATGTTGTTTATAGCAATATGTATTTTTAATGGGTTTGTATATACATATTCAATTTAAAAAAAATATATACATATCTAGTGAACTCAAGTATAATTTTTTGAACTTGTATTTGTATTTGTAGCAACAATATGAAGATAAAGATTCTGATCTCCAACATATGAATTATGCTGGTGTCGAAACATCACCACAACGATTTAATTCGAATATTAATCCGAATTTGTGTGAAAATTTGAATGGTACAAAGATAAATAATTAACTAACGTATGTTTATTTATTTGAGTGCACATATGTAATTTTATATTTAGCAGTTATATGTTATTTTATATATATCTATATAAACATATACAACTGAATTTTTGTTTAATGTTGTTTTAATTTCTTTTACTTGTTTGCAAGGGGTGCACTGATTTGCATCCAGATAAAACAAACATTGAAACTGATTCTCAATACTTAATTCCCGCTGAACTTCTTCGAAGTATAAATTTGAATTATATACATTCTAAGAAAGTTGTTCAACATAATGGTCGAGTATGCATAATGAATTCAACTTTGACTTTATGTGATCTAATAATCTAGAGGATAATTATCCTTTTTCTTTTATTTTTTTGCAGATCAGTGATGAGAAAATGGATGAAACAAATTTATCTAATTTGCTATTTACAATCTCAGATGAGATATTATTGAGTCTAAATGCCTACCGAAGAAAAAACATCACAACACATCTAGCAGTAACCCGTGCAGAAGAAATTACTAATGAAAATTTGAATGATAAAAAGTCTGAATCTGTTGTTGAAGATGATTGACAAGTATGTATAATGAACATATTTTTGAGGTTATGCGGGTTATTTTGGACAGAACAAACTAATCTTTTTTCTCATTTTTTTTTATAGACAAACAAAGAGAAAGCTGGATTGAGTTCAAAATCAGAGTTGCATGGAGAGGTTGATCTTGGTACAGAGAAGCAAATTATGACAAATCCTCAAATACAAGAACTAACCACTGATGAACAAAGGGATGAACCAGATTGGCCTGATTCATAAAAACACAATCCCTGATGAGCTGCTTCTTAGTCTGAATGTCTACAGTAGTAAAAACATCATTGTTCATCCCTTTGCAAATCATGAATTTCAAACTCCCGTACAAAAGTTAAGGATTAGACGACCATCCAAATTCAAGGAGTCATCATACACGAGTAAGTTTGGTTCAGCAGTCAATAAGTACACTAAGATATATATTTTTTAACATAATATACTTTGCAAATACATTTTTATTAATTATATTTTTGTATTCTATAAATATATAGGAAGATCACCAGGGCACATACGTATATTCTCCCAGAAACATTCATTTGTTTATCACTCGATTGATGGGATAGTGGATACGAAGATTATCAAGAAGTTCATGGATTGAATTTTTGTCGACCTTCTAAAAGTTCATGCTAAAAGGTATGCTTTTGAATTGTTTCAACTTATTTTTGTAATTTTCATTATGTTTTCATGATTCACCATGTAATGAAAAAAAAAACAGAAAGAAAAAAGTGGATCATTACAAAAAGGGTAAATCAGCCATTGAAATGATGTATTTCAGAGTTGAGACTGTTGAAGATAAAAATTAATTCTACACTATGGGGTTCTCCGATCAGTCATGAACAAACTCGGTTAGTATATTATTTTGATAATTTTTTCTTTACAGTTGTAACACTAATTAAAATAAGTATTATGTTACCTGTAAATACATATATTTTTACTAATTTATAAATATTGTGTTAAAAATACATTTATAACTTATTAATATACATATAAAAATTTTATATTACATAAAAAATACATTAAACTAAAAAATACATATGTATTTTATATTACATACACATGATAATTTAGTATACAAATTGTTTAAATGTTCTAAGATTTGTGGTGTTAATTACTGCAACAAATTGATGTTTGCTTCTACTACTTGAGGAAGAAGTCGAAGTATGAGCCCAATAACTCTTACAAATACAACACAGTAGATTGCAACTTTATGAACATAATTAGGTCTGTGATGGATGATTACTCTGTGGATGATCCAAACCTGAATGCGGGAAGGACAGGAGGCCCATTTTAACGAATACATCAATGACTTCCGTATGCATTTGCAGTGCCATGGCATGTGTGGAAGATATTTATATTTTAGTGAATATAAAGGAAAAACATTATTGGGTTCTAGCAGTTTCGTCCTTCTCAGAGAGGTGTATATTCTTATATGATTCATATGAATCAAGTGGTCATTATGCAACTGTTCTTGCTGAGATAAAAAAATTAGCTGAGATTATACCTTTGTGTCTCCACGCTTGTAATTTCTACGAAAAAAAGGTATTGATCTTCAAAAGCATTCGAGATACAAAGATAAAGACCCCTCAGATCTTTTTGATGTGATATTTAAAGATAATTTGCCTCAACAACGAAGTGAAAGCTTGTAAGTATTTTAATATACATATACCAACTTTGTAGGTTTGTACAAAATATATTTTAGTTATTAATCAATATGTTTTTTAGGGACTGTGGGTTGTACATGATTACATACGCAGAAAGCCTTTCATATGGTTAAAGAGTTTATCCGATTGAGTTCAACTCCAACGCACTCCGTAC
This sequence comes from Capsicum pubescens, assembly GCA_030864215.1. Taxonomy (NCBI): domain Eukaryota; kingdom Viridiplantae; phylum Streptophyta; class Magnoliopsida; order Solanales; family Solanaceae; genus Capsicum; species Capsicum pubescens. The sequence continues at coordinate 31,957,860 of CM061548.1, forward strand.
AAGATATGCTGCACTTTTGTGAGACTATGACATGCAAAAATAAGAAGCAAATGCTCATAGTGACTTCGAAGCATCCTTGAGGCCTGTTAGGCAAAGCAGAATAACTAGTGTAACTGAAGTTTTTGATGTATGATGGTTAAGGAATTTATTACATTGGATAGTTGACAAATTGGTGTATGGATGTAGGTTCGAATTGTAAAAACTAACTTTCTATTTTGAAGTGTTTCAAACATACTTATTTTGAATTGCATGAAAGTAATTCATTTACTTGTTTATTTTTAATATGTTTTCAATAATTTTGTACTAAATCTTTTATTATAGGGTTCAGTTTTTTTTTTGTTACAGTGAGATTTACCTGCAATATATTATGCAGTTTTGACATTTAGCATTAAAAATACATATGCAGTTACAATCATATGTATTTAATTTAAAAATACATATGCGGTATTTAAATTTTGATGTGGGATTTAGTTTAAAAATATATATGCAGTTCAGATTTTGATATAAAAATACATATGCATTATACATCATTTATTTTTAGATAAAAAATACATATGCAGTGTTAACATTTTGCAAAATACATACATCATATGTATTTTAATGTTTATTTATTTACCTTCTAAAAACTAACATTAAAATAAGTAATTCATATGCAATATATATTGTGCAATTCAGTTTTGACATTTTGCATTAAAAATATCTATGTAGTTACAATCATATGTGTTTAGATTAAAAATACATATGCAGTGTTCAGATTTTGCTATAAAAATACATATGCAGTATACATCATATATATTTAGCTTAAAAATACATATGCAGTGTTAATATTATGCAAAATACATACATCATATGTATTTTAATATTTATTTATTAACATTCTAAAAACAAATATTAAGATATGTAATTCATATGCAATTTACTTAATATGCAATATACAAATGCAATATACAACATATGTATTTAACTAAAAAATACATATGCAGAGTTCATACATTGCATTCAAAATACTGATGAAGTTTACATCATATGTATAGTGTTCAGATTTTGCAAAATATACAATTACAGTATTCAGATTTAATAAAATTCAAATATGATTTTAAGTTGTAATGGATAAAAAATACATATGACTGTTAAATATATATATAGAGTATTAAAAATACATATGAATTTTAGCTTCAAAACACATATGTAGTGTTCAGATTCTGCAACATATACAAATACAATACTCAAATTTAACAGAGTTCAGAAATCAACTGATGCATAAATGTCTTAACCCAAAAAAATTGTGTTCATTCATATAAAAAAAAGGAGAAGAAAGTTTTAAGAAATAATACAGAAGAACAAATGTATCATTTTTGATATTTCCTACAAGTACGTCTATTGTGACCCTTAGCCCCACAACCACTACATGAGTTGATGTTCTTCTTTTCAAATATATCCCATCTCGATTTTTCACGATTCTTCTTTGCAGGTCTTTCTGGAGGGCGTTGTACTTCGGAGGCAGTACTATTTCACTAAGTATGCTAGTTGAAATTATCCAGTCATCTTTGTGTGGTAAAGGATAGATTGAAACATCATATGTCTTCAACACAATTTTTGACCTATACAAATCATAATAATATGGCCCCTTCTAAAAATTTTTGTTGTCCAACACCGCACAAGCATGTGCACATGGTATCTCATCGAGTTGAAATACATTGCATGAGCACGTTCTTTTCTTGAGGCAAATGATGATGTGCTTTTGTTTGTCGTGCATTGTGTACACATATTCTGTGGTTGGTACAACCTGATATCAAAAAGATAAAAAAATATGTAAATGCCCTGCTACAAAAAGATGCAAATCATATTCTCTGATATGTTGTAACCACACCAGCATATGTATTTTTTCTACACAAGTATACATTTACATATGTATTTAATACAAATAAATTATAAAAATATTTTATTTGTTAATGCAATATTTTTTTACTATATTTATAGACATTAATGCATATGCAGTGTTTAGATTTTGCATTAAAAATACATATGTAAAATACATCATTTTTATTGAGCTTCTAAATACATATGCAATGTTAAGATTTTCAATACAAAAAATACATATGCAGAATACATACTATGTTTTTTAATGTTCTTTTTGTTTATGTTGTATATGTTTTTCATTAATTTAGAACTGAATGAAAGTAATTCTCTTACTTATGCTTTCATAATTATAAATTTCACAAATATAAAAGATCATACTGTCATACGAGTACACAAACCCTCGTTCTCTTTGAGTATGTCATTAAATTTTTCAATGAGTGTTGTGAATGTATATGAAGCCTCCTGCTTATTTTCGCAATTCTATTTTGCAAACAACAATCAAACTTTCTCAAGAAAATCATAAATTGACAATTCTCTAGCTCCGCAATGTTTGAAGCCAAAGTCCATCCTCGGTGAGATGTTGCATAGGACCTAGCCCACTTATCATAACCAGCCAATTCCAAATATTTCTTCACCCTAATATTAACTTCCGCAACCTTTTTCATTATCATGTGGAATTCTGACTTTGAATATGCTTTGGCCATTGTATAAAAGATCTCCGATAATGCATCATGTGACTTTTCGTAAAGTTTTTTCACATTCCTCCATAGATGCCACATACATGCATAATGCGGAATATCTTTGTACACATCACCAACAACCTTTATGATGCTTGGATTTTGATCAGATACAACACACATGTTTTGTCTTTCCCCGTATGCTTTTTTTAGATTCTCAAAGAACCAAGTCCAAGATGCATCATTTTCAGAATCAAGCACACCATATTTCAAAGGGAATATATGACCTGTATTTATAAAGACATTTTGGATATTTAGATATAAATACATATAGTAACTTCATATATATATTTATTAAAAATACAGATCCAAAAAACTGTATATTTTACCAAAGAAATAGCATCAATTACATATACTAACATGTAAATGTACATCACAAACATACATTGTCAATTATACATGTTTTCATTCATGAAACTTGGAAAATATATGTATTTTTATACAGATATATATTTATCAGAAAGAAATTTGTATTATCAGGTTATATGCATAAATACATATAAATATATGACCAGGTGTACAATGTAAATATAAAATAAAATGATACTTACCTGCTCCATCCATCGTATATGCAGTTACAAATGTTCCAGTATACATTCCTCTCAAATGACTACCATCAACAACTACGACAGGTCTACAATAATCGAATCCTTTAATGAATGCTCGGAGAGCTATAAGTACATACAAGAACTCATTCTCATCGGTCTTCTTCATTCTTATATGTGACTCAGGATAGGCATTGTTCAACACATATAAGTAGGATGGTAATTTTTCGTAAGATGCTGATGGCTTACTCCTTAACTCCTCTAATGCTCTTTCCTAGGCCCTCCAACATAAAGTGTATGTCAAATTCATACCAAAATCTTCCTTCATGTCATTTTTTATTTCGATCGCACTGTATTTTTGTTTGTAATTTTTAAATTTTTGTTTAATAATACCACCTATCAACATACTAGTAGCATGCACCTTTGGATAGACCTTGTCCTTTACCAGATAAGTATGTTGAGCTATGAATTCTCTTATTCTAAACATACCAGAATCTTTCATACTAGATGCACGACATAAAATATCACAGTTCCCTGATTTGCAAATCAATGTATAACTGCATCCAAGATATTTTAACACTGTCAAAATACATATCTAAAATCATTTTAAACATGAACGAAATAATTTAGAATGTACATACCATTTCTTACCTGACCTTTCACTTCGCATTTGAAATTTCTCCCTAATTGTATAATTCTTCATGACCGATTTTAGAATTTTTTTCGTCAGTAAACCTGATCTTTCTCAATATGTTTGCGATGTGGGTCTGATATAATCACCTGAACCGTATCCATCTCAAATACATCTAAGGCTGTTGTATTTTCAGAAATCACCAAAGCTCCTTCATTAGATGTATTTAACACTGTTTGCATATTGTTAACATCGTCTCTTCTTTCAACAGCGTATACAGATGAACTTGCAAAGCTGCTCCCTACAACTTTCTCCAAAATACTTACATATAAAGAAAGACAATTCATGTCTTGTTTCTTTTTTTCTGCAAAATAAACACCTTCAAACTCATATCATTATGTATTTGTATTTGCCCTGCATTACCAGTGATTTGATATTCCACTAGAATACATTTGTTGGTTAAGTCCACATTTAAGTGTGATGCCAAAATATTGTGCAACTCATTGAATGATGCTGTTGTGCTCAACAGTATAGCACTAGTGACGTACTCTTCGTAGTTTTTTCATACATCCACCATCTAGAATGTTTCACGAGAACTGGTATGCTTCCCATTTCCAACTGATTGAACCTAAAATTCACAAATATACATATTTATAAGATTTCAATTGTTAAAACAAATACTTTTTAAAAGAAAAATTAAAACACAATATTTCAGTTATAAACGAAATGTAAGTTACACAGCCAACAACTATAATCGAAAATATATTAACACAATATTTGTTAAACTTAAAAAATAAATACAACAAAAGTTTTCAGCAGCTCAAATTCCGTCAAGCAAAACTTAAAAAAAAAAAGAATTTCATCAGCTCAATAAAACTGAATTCTATCAGTATTTTGTTCTATCAGTTCATATCACCCAACAACAATACTAAAAAGTACATTTATTCCAGCTTAACTACAATGACAAAGTATGTGTTTAACGTTAAATACAATCACATACAGAACTTTCATATTCGAACACAACTAAAATATGCTCCCTTCGTTTCAAAGAGAATGACCTACTTTGGCGTGACACAAAATTTAAGAAAATAAAGAAGACTTTTGAATCTTGTGGCCTTAAATTAAAGTTGTATCAAATGTACCAAAATGTTCTTTAATCTTGTGGTCCTAAACATGTCATGTGGAAAGTTGAAATTAAAGTATTGCCAAAAAGGGAAAGGGGTCATTTTTTTTGAAACGGACTAAAAAGAAAAGTAGGTCAGTCTTTTTAAAATAGAGGGAGTATATAAAAGATCTTTTTATATATACAGTTATACTCTCAAATTCTAACAAGCAAAAATACAAAAAAATAGAATTTGATCAGCTTGAAAATCTGAATTCGATCATTTTTTGTTCTAGGAGTTCAAATTACTATTGCATAAACTTTAAATCGCAATTTGTTTAGAATATATTCATAAACGATTTTACGACGCCGTGAAAAATTTGAACAAAGCATCACAACTAGATCAATAGAAAAACGATCAAAATAACAAAAAAGTTCCGAAAATAAATTAAAATCACACAAAAAAACTAATTTAATACCTTCAACAACAGTTAAGCACGAATTTTCAACTGAAAGTTGAATTCCGAAATTTTATCTAGAAGAAGGTAATGTTGATCGTAGAAGTAAAAGAAACTGATTGTTCAAACTGATATTGAACATCAACAAATACAACTGAATTTGATTGTTCAATTAGGGCGAAATTGTATATTCAGCTTAATTTGATTTTTTTTTTTTTTTTATGAAGGATCACTTTTATGAAATTGTTTTTTGAATTTGAATAGGGTTGTTAGCATATAACGAAAAACGCGTGATTAATGAGCTTTTAATGGGATTGTAATCTTTAACAGTTAATTTAAGAAAATATTACCATATTAAAATCAATTAATTATGGGCAGTAAAAACTGTTGTATTTGTATTTTTATAGCAACAGTTTGCAAAAATATAAAATACAACTTGCTATATTATGTAATTATGAAAGTGTTGCTATGAAACTCATAATTAAGATGCTAAGTATGCTATTTCTGAATTTTGCCCTAACAAATAATTAATGTTAGAATTAATTTTATAATGATTTATTTCATGTTTGATTGGATAAAATTGCGAGATAATTTATTTTAGGTTAACTTATTTGGAGATTACAGTGTTATTTTGTTCACGTTTTGCTATCAAAAAATCCGTTCACGTACACAAAAGTTTATATTTTAATTTTTTTAAATTTCGTGTCAAGTCAAAATCAGACAAACAAATTAAACAGAAGGAATACATATTAACTACTTTTAAGGAAAAATCGATAAATCTTAGAAATTGGTGGAATTGGAGGGTCCCAAATTGAAAATTTACTGGGTTGAAAACCTTATGAATTTAGGTCTTTTGAAATGAGATAAGAGAGGAAGATGGTTAATGCGAAGGGACGATAACCATGGTTAGTTCAATATTGACCTTAATTAGAGGCAGCACGTCTAAATCCATCATTTGAATTGTAAAATTTTTATTGATAAAATATCTAAAATTTAATCTTGGACAAAATCATAATTGTAAAAAATATCTGAAAGTTAAGTATTATCAAAATTATTATTCCCCCGTTTCATTTTGTGTGTCAGTTTTTGACCGACATTAGAAATAAGTAAAAATTTTGTTAATTTTACTAAATTGTCCTTCTTAGAAAAGTAAAAATAAAAATAAAAAAGTACTATCTTTAAATTAAGTGGAATCAATAAAAGTAAAAGAGCAATTGTACCTTTAAATATATATCAAATAAGAAAATGTGAAATTCTTTCTGAAACATATCAGAAAGAAAAGTGTGACATAAAATGAGACAGAGAGAGTACTATTATTTTTGTCACCTCACACTAGCAACATGTATTAGGTAACTTTGTCAATTAAAGCTAGAACAAATGGAAAGAAATCACCTATTGTTTGTCTCAGTTGAAAATTAAACATGAGACCTCATGATGGCGCAAACTCACTTCATTAAACCGCTATGCTACACCCGTGGATCATTCTACTCCTCCCAAATCCGCTTATGAAGTTCTTCGTAGACATTTTATTGTTGTTGTCGGAATGATACTAAAGAGATCTAGGTAATTTGAGAAAGTTCCATTACAACAATCACCAGTTTTAAACTAACACGCTAATTATTTAACTAACAACTCGAAGCTAACATTCACATATATAAATATCTCAGTTTTTTCTTGGAAATTCACTCAAGTTTAGTTCTAAACTCAAAAGTCACTCAACTATGGATATTATACTAATGAAGTCACTCAATTTATTTAATTAACTAGTCAATAATACATACGTTGCACGTGTACGTTACATCAAATCATCAATTCATATGAAATATATAAAAGTAAAACAAATGATTGAAAAATAGCAATTGATTTTAAATAAGTTAGCTATACTTTTCGTCTCATATTAGTTGAACATTTTTTATTTTGCACTATCTTTAAGAAAGTATTAATGAAATCATCAATTTTACTACTATGTCTTTTATCCTTATTAATGGACATAAAAGATAATTTGTTTAAACTTCCTAAGAATATATTAATTGTAAGGGCAAAATAATTTTTTTTTAATTAATTCTATCTTGATTTAGAAAGTGATCAACTAATATGGGACATTTTTTTTTAAAATGATCAATTAATATGAAATAAAGGGAGTATAATATTTTTTATTTGATGTCTAAAAATATTGTCTTGATACAAACTTTAAGAAATAGTAAATAATAAATAATAGATGTAAGTTTACTGTGTTAGCCTTTGAAATGTAATAAAATTTAATGTGTTAGAAAATACATTAACTAATAAATAGTAATTGATAATAAGATGACATGGACACAAATTAAAGGGGTATAAAATCCAAATTATGGTACCATAATTGTTATATATTCAGATGAATTAATTCTTAAACAACATTTAACAAAAATAATTTTGACCGTAAATAATTTTTAGATGCCGCTAACGTTAATAAGAGGAGAGGAAATGCTCACAAATAAATATTTATTTGTTAGATCATGAGTACTTGAAAAAGATCGCTAAATGATCCGTAAAAAGCTATATATGATCATCGCTAGTTAATGATATGTAGTTCCTGTAGAAATCTTTCGAGCTCAAAAGATTTTTATGAAATGTGAATGATTTTCATTTGTATGACTCTTCTCACTATCTTTTTCATAAAGGGTCCATAAATTCATACAATTATTCATCTTTCAACGCAAAATCAAGAAGCCCATTTTTTGGCTTTTAATACTTCTCTCTCACTCGCACACGATCAATCTCTTTCTGTTCATTGACTTGATTCTCAACCTCTCACGTCTTTTTTCAACTTGACCTCTACTTTTACCGAGGAAAAGATAGTAAATCTGTCAATAGAGTAAATATAACATAATTTAAAGGGTTGAGAGGATAAAAAAAAATCACACATGTTTTTATTTAACTTCATTGAAAATAAACCTTTGTATTCATGTTATTATTAGAGGTTATCTTGTGGAGTAATTTTTTTTTAGAACTGCTAAATCTTTATCTCCACAAAAAAAAAAAAAAAAGAATCACTATCCTCGAGAAGTGATAAAAAAAGTAACGAAAGTACAAGAAACAAAAGATAATTACAAAATCAAAGATAATAATAGAACAAAAATTATCACGAAACAATACAATAATCAAGAGAATAGAACAATACCATTAAATCTAATTTTTACATAAAAATCCCTCAAAGTCTGATCGAACCTGTACACTACAACAAATCAATACGATAATCGAGATATGAGAACATCAAGATTAAACCTAACCTTTATACAAAAATTCTTCGAAGCCCAATCGAACTTTCATCTAGCACCTGTAAACTACAGCAAAACAACACGATAATCAAGATACAAGAAAAATAAAATTAAACCTAACATTTCATCTACCACTACGACAAAGAAATACGACAATCGGGATATGAAAATAGTCAGATTAAACCTAATCTTTACAAAAGAAAATCTCAAAGTCCGGCCGAACATTCATCTACCACCTGTATCAAGCAGAAAAATAATACAACAAAATAATACGATAATTGAGTTATTATAACAATATAATTAAATTATAATGCTTTTTTAATATAGAAAAAGGGATACGATTGCATGCTTCTCCTCGTTGTCAAGAGGACCAACTTTGCAACAAATACAGCGGATTTCTTATTTTCTCTAAACCAAAAATACTTAGCAAATATAATTTGAGTATTTGAAGAAATATTATAATCAGAGGTAGAAGACAGTTCCTAACTTTCAATACTCAAAAAATAATTGATTCAAAACCATACCCGAGACAAAATTATCATTAGATTTAAAAGAAAAAACATCAACATAATTGACTTGATTATATTACTTTGTGGATAAAAGTATGGCATGCTGGACTTTTTGAAATTATTATACGTACAGGAAAAGATTTTCTCTAATCATATATTTTAATTTTTAAGACTCCTATTTTTTTTATTCTTACAAAATATTTAGCATTCCTTATTTTTTCAAAAATTAAATACCATATATTTTAGGTAATTTCTCACTTTTCACTAAGAATAATATTTTACCATATATTTTTCCTTCTTATTCCATATATTTTAAAATCCTCATTCCTTATGTTTTAGGAGTGTTCCATATTTAATAAAAATTTAATTGACTTTAATCCACACATGCACGACATTTTAAAAAACTTTCAGCAAACTTGAACCACCAAATTCATTGATGTATTTAAGGATTTATATAAGTTAAAAATATTAATTGACTTCAAAGACCTAAAATTTAGATACATAATTAAAATAAGAAAAGGTTTAATAACTAAATTTTTAAGTTTTAAAAAAATTTGAAAAAATAGTGAAAAGATGATTTTGTCTAAAGCAGAGTCTTTTAATGAAGGACAAAAAGTTCAAACACCATTTCTAAGGCCTTCACACTTTTAATATATTATAGATATAGATATAGATTATAGATATAAATTATAGATATATATTATAGATATAGATATAGATTATAGATATAGATATAGATTATAGATATAGATATAGAATTTTTCATTAGTTTTTATTGACATACAATTTTTATTTATAATCAAAATTTCAAGAAATAAATAAATATTCATATAAACCATTTTAATCAGGTAAAATATTCATAGTTGAGTGACTTTTATGTTGAAGATCTAAATTAAAATAATTTTATGAAAGAAAAGCTCATAGTTGAGTGGACATCTAAGATTTTTTTTTTTTTTGATAACTATGGACATCTAAGATATTATCTCATATTCACGTTGAAAGAAGAATCGAGAAGGAAATTCTAACACAAGTTAAGCGACGCTGAATTATTTGGAGTTTAACTTCTTTGCTCAAAGTTAGTGGGGTAAATTTCCCGAATGTGACATAACCATAAGTTTTTTTTAATCGGAGTCACGACTTTATGTTGTCAGTGAAATAGTTACTCAAATTCTGTCATGTCAAACACGTATATCAAATAAATAAAGAGTAGCTAGCTTTCCGACATTGAAAAGTTAGATAGCAGTATTAACTGGATCAACAAAATAAACTTCACTAAAAACACTGCCATTATTATCAAGGAGAAATAAACAATAGAAATACGTAGAAAAGCCACAAAAAGCTTACCTAAAAATCAAGGTGAATATAATAATAAAAAGCATAATTCATAGATGTTAAGGATACACTAAATATTATACTAAATTGAGATCCAATATATTTAGTTCATAAATAATTGATCTCATGTTATATATATCACTAGTAAATTTAGACGCGCTTCGTGCGAAAATGAAATATATTATTACATATATAATTTAATTTATTTTTAATATATTAAAAAAATACAAAGAATCTTAAATTATGAAACTCATTAGTAGAATATTTTGATGGTATACAATGATACCAAACACATATATGTCATATCCAATATACACAAAAGTGGTTTTTCAGCCCTAAAGTATATTGTGAACCTTTTTAGTATTCAAATATTGTAAATTCGTGATCAAATAAATTCACTCCATTATTATCGTGACTTCTTAAAATTCTTGCAGAAAAATAGGTCATAACAAAGCTTCTTCAGGAAAATGCTCTCAAATATACTTAAACTTTGGCGAAATTTGTTGTAACACGTCTGCATTTTGCGAAGGTTGTGTGACCTCCCTAAAACTTTGCAGGAGTCCTATGACCCCCTAGACTATTTATTAGCGTATTTAATTGACATTTATTTGCACTATTATTTTTTAAAAATATTTTTAGATTATTTTATTAACTTATAAATGTCACTAAAATACACTAATAAATAGTTTTGAGGGTCATAGGACCCTCCCGCAAAGTTCAAGTGTCTTACAATAAATTTTACTAAAGTTTGGGCATATACTGAACATTTTTTCCAACTTCTTCCTACTTGTGGCATTTGTCCAGATGTGTAAATGTCCCAAAAAAAATAAATCATCACTAAAATTATTGTTTATGATGAATAACTAAATTTTATTTGCGATGAGTTCTTTAGATTAAACTAATGCAATTAAGAGGATGTTTGGATAGGATTAAAATCTGATCAAACTAGATTTTATTCACTTTTTTTAATTTTTTAGGTGTTTGGTAAAATTAAAAAGAGCTTAAAAAAAAGCTAAAAGTGGATTAAAAAAAAGCAAAAATTGAGAAGCTGGATACCCCCAGCTTTTTACTTTATAGATTAAATTTTTTTTAGGTTTGACCAAAACATTTACCTTTTTATCCCTTATATTTTCTTTTAATTCCAATAATACCCTAAACTTTGTAGCCCTTATTGATTTTTCTTTCTTTTTCTTTCTGCCGCTTTTTTTCATCTTTTCCCTCCAGTTTTCTCTTCATCTTTCTCCTTTATTTTCAGAGAATCCATCATTACATAAGAAAACACTTAAAAATTTTATCGTCAAATCGAGCTTGTGTTAAGTTCTTCTCTATCCGTTCATATAGAATCTCCGCGTGTTATTTAAATTTTAAAAATTGATTCTTTTTAATAGTTTGTTTCATTCCTAAAAATTTTATGTTGTTTACAAGCTTGCAATATTACAATATAATACTATATTTATATAAAAAATATCTTAAAATTTTTATTTTTTAATATTTAAAAATTTAAAAGTAACTTATATTTATAAATTGACCTGGCATAATCACTTTATGCTGAAAGTGTATTTAAATAGAAATTATTTTTGAAGTATTAGAATTAAAAATCATAAATAATTCACGTTATTATGTGTTAACAACATTAAGGATATTTAACTCATTTTGACAACAAAAAAGTGATTGACGACACTTGTTTACTAAACACATCAACAATTTTTTTTTAGTTTCAGCACTTCTATCCAAACACTTATCTGCTTAATTTAAAAGTACTTATTTTAAGTTTTTAATCACTTAAACTAAAAAGTAATTTTTTTAATTCTATCCAAACGGGCTCTAAGGAGGAATTTAATTTTTCTTTTGAAAAAAAAGAAGATACCAATGCAAATTCAAAATTTTCAAATATTATTGAGAGAAATCAAGCTCATAATTTGATTGAAGCTAATACTTTTATTTTAAGTTGTAGCAAAGCCTCTAATGTCATAATTTGACATTCTTCACTCAAGTTATTTCTTTACCTTCCGAAGTTAGTGCTTCATAAAGAGTAGTTGTTCATCCTAAATGTATCTCAAGGAGGACTGAATAAAAAGCCAACTTTTGTAAATCTATAATCATACTATATTAAAAGTGTGAAGGGCATTAAAATATTGTTTGAACTTTTTGCCCTTCATTAAAAGACTTTTCTCAAGACAAAATTGACTTTTACTATTTTTCATTATATTTAGTAATTAAAATTTGTTATAGTTATGTCCTGTGTGGTTTGAGAGCTATTGCACAGTGAGGGGTTTACCCAGTGCGCACACAGTGCTCACCCGAAGGGCAGAGGCTGTAGCGGCTGCGGATTTTCCTGGAGTTTCCAATTTTTTTTATTTTTTTTAATAGTTTATGAAAGTAATTTCGGAGCAAAACAATAAGTTGTGTACCTTAAAATTTGCAGTGGATCATAGTTTTTGCTTCCGAAAAGATCTTGCTCTAAGTCGATTACGTTTCTTGTGGAAACAGAATGATATTTCACGAACTAAATGCTTTTGTTTGGTGTTGTCGTCAATTTTGATTCTACTTTTTCAAGACCCAATTTTTCTCTCTGTATTTTCTCTCTTGCACTTATCAGAAAAGAGAAGAAGAATTAAGACCATATATGATATCATTTGGAGCGGGAACGGTTACAACTGTTCCCCCCCTTTTCTTTTGAATTAAGATTATGTAATAATCTTATTTTCCTGATAAGAAACGGGTCGGGTCGGGTCAGTCGGGTCGGGTCGGGTTGAGTCGATCCACATGGGTGACCCATACCCGTAATCCAACATCTCCCACTTCACACATGGTGGGCACGACCTGAACCAGTACAACATCAACAAATCACCAATTCATACGACAAAGAGTTCGTGCGACCTGTGAGCATTACGAGCTTTACCTATAAGGTTTTACAAGCTATACTTAGGAATCCAATCACATGTGGAAAGAATTCTCTACTAATATGAGGATACTAATACTCACAATACCCCAGACATCATTCACTATTTCAGTAGTTACTTATCTGATCTCTCATCCTCTTAAAGAGGTGAACTCGAGTTCATAATTAACTTTATATACACAATTACACTTGAATCTTATATGGTCATTGTAATAGCCGGCTTGTGTAAGCAAGTTAAAATACTCATTTTAATCGTTTTCCCTTTCTACTCGAATCTATCTGTTCCAAATCAACTGCTTTCTTAGACATGCACCGCATTGCCGAATCTCTCATGGCTATTAGTAACATGCTAAAGTAGCAACACTGACTGAAACTTCAAGAAACAGTTAAAGGTCTAAGGGTATTTCAATGAAAAGTTTAAAATAACTTTTAGGGCCTCACACAATGAAGAAACAGGGATTCATTCTATCATTAACCCATTGGTCGCTAAGCACACGTGGTATGAAACACGTGCTACAATGTTATCACTTTTTATTGGTACGTGTGTCTCATTCTTTTAGTCATTCAACATTGTACAAATCTAGGTCTAGACACCTCTAAATGTCTAACCTGAGTTTCTTTCTTTAATAATCCTCAAATCCATATTATTACAGAAACTCACATCTGGCTTTACAAAATAAGTCATTATCCTAGGGTGGAAACTTTCTCTTCACGTTCCTCGATGTAAGAGGCGATTGCTCATGTGAGAGAGCCAATCTCGCGACTTGTTCAACACACTATATTAATAAAACATAATTTTTTTTACATGCATATGAGATTGAACATAAATTCAAGATTCTTATATTGATAATAATTATAATCAAGTCATCTACAATACATAAATATAATCATATCCTACGTAATCCTATAGACATAACATGTTTCTTAAACAAGTCTCTAGATATCGCCTTAGTAAAGGGATCAACTATCATTTCTCGTGTAGGAATGTATTGTAAAATTATTTCTCCACTTGCTACTATGTCTCTTATAAAGTTATACTTAATATCAATGTGTTTGGTCTTGCTGTGATATTTAGGATCCTTCGTATATGCGATAGCCGCTTGACTGTCACAATATAAAATCATGGGACCCTTAGAATTCTTTGCGATGTTCAAATGCTCAAAGAATCTCTTCAACCAAACTGCTTTTTGTACTGCAGATGTACAAGCCACAAATTCTGATTCCATAGTTGATAGGGCTTTGCAAGTTTGTTTCTTACTTTTCCACGAAATTGCACCACCATTTAGCAAGAAGGCGTAACCAGAAGTTGATTTTCTATCATACCGGTCACCAGCCCAATCAAATCGGATCCACTATAGCATAGTGAATAATCAGCAGTTCCCTTCAAGTATCGAAAGATTCTCTTTACTGCTTTCCAATGATCTCTTCCGGGATTAGATTGATAACTGCTAACCAGACCTACGACATAACAAATATTTGGGCGATTACACATCATAGCGTACATTAAACTCCCAACTGCACTGGAATATGGTACTCGAGACATGTCTTCTTTTTCTTTTTTTAGTCTTTGGACACATTTCAAGGCTTAAAGTCTCACCTCTTGCTATAAGAGTATCCATGGATTTGCAACTATTCATTCGAAAACGTTACAAAATTTTCATTATGTATGTTTTTTGAGATAAACTCAAATTTTTTTTGGAACAGTCTCTTTGGATTTTAACACCCAAGATATAGTTTGCTTCACCCATATCTTTCATGTCAAATGACTTTGAAAGCCATGACTTAACAGTTTTTACATACTCCAAATTATTTCCAGCTAATAAAATATCATCCACGTAAAGTAAAAGAATCACAAACATTTCATTGGACTTTTTCACATAGATGCAATGGTCTTCATCGATCATAGTGAAATCAAATGAAATCACTTCCTTATGAAATATCAGGTACCACTGCCTTGAAGACTGCTTAAGGTCATATATAGATCTGTTTAATTTACAAACCTTCCTTTCTTGGCCTTTAACAACAAAACCTACAGGTTGTTCCATGTAGATTTCCTCTTTTAGTTCTCCATTGAGAAAAACGGTCTTCACGTCCATTTGATGTAATTCTAAATCTAAACGTGCAACTATAGCTAAAAATAATTGAATTGAGGTAAATTTCACAACTGGCGAAAAAGGTTCCTCATAATCTATTCCAGCTTCTTGAGTAAAACCTTTTGCCACCAATCATGATTTATGCCTTTCTATTGACCCATCTGAGTTGCGTTTGACTTTGAGAATCTATTTGTTCCCAATAGCTTTACGTCCAGAAGGAAGGTCAACTAGATTCCAGACTTTATTGATTTTCATGGACTAATTCTTCTTTCATCGCTTTTATCCATTCATCTTTTTCAGGACTCGATAAAGCCTCAGTCACAGAATTAGGTTTATCTAATTCTGTGGGAGATACCAGAAAGACGTAATCCTCAATCTCATAAGATCGTTTAGGCACACCTTTTCTGGTACTCTTACTTAATTGAAGTTCAGATTCCTCAATAGGATTTTGGGATGCAGAACTCCCACTTGGACCAGGAATCATTTCTTGATCAATTGAATTATCAAGCATGTACTGCGACATTATTTAGTCATCTAAATTCAACATTTCGTAAAGAGGCTCATTTTCCTTAATTTCATTCCTTTTTGAAAAATTATTTTCCAAGAATGTGATATCTCGTGATTCAATTTCAGTAGTACTTCTATCTTCCAATTCACCAATGAACATATATTCTTTGGAGTGTTCAGAGTATCTTATAAAGATACATTTCTTTCTTTTTGGACTTAGTTTTCCAAACTTACCAAAATGATCTTTAATATATACAGCACAACCCCAAGGTCGTAGATCATTAAAGTTTGTTTTATTACCAGTCCATAGTTCATAAGGAGTAGAAAATACTGATTTAGAAGGCACTTTATTCAATATGTAGGCCGCAGTTAATAAAGCATCTCCCCAGAAGGAGATTGGTAAATTTGCCTGCGCCATCATGGACCTTGTCATATCCAATAATGTTCTATTCCTCCTTTCGGTTACACCATTTTGTTGAGGTGTATAAGGAGTAATCAATTTTCTGACAATGCCTTTTTCAATACACAGTTCTTCAAACTGTTTTGACAGATATTCACGTCCTCTATCGGTTCTTAATGTCTTTATACTTTTGTCTAACTGATTCTCAACTTCATTCATATATCTTTTGAAGCATTCAAGTGCTTCTGATTTATGAGATATCAAATAGACATAACCAAAATACGTGAAATCGTCAATGAATGTAATGAAATATGAAGCACCAGTCCTTGCTCTCACATTTATTGGACCACAGATATCAGAATGGATTAATTGCAATGGGAATTCGGCTCTTTTAGCCTTCCCAAATGGTTTACGTGTAATCTTTCCGGTAAGACAATTTTGATAAGTTGGCATTTTAATTTTGGAGAAAGAACCTAGATGTCCTTTCTTTGTTAATCTATTCATTTGGTCTTGCCCTACGTGACCCAATCTAGCATGCCATGTAATTATATCAACATCATTATTACTAGAATAACATGACATTACACAACGGTCAACATAATAGTCATAAGTTGAAGGATTACAATACAAAACAATAAAGCGGTCATAGTGATGTCCAAAACTATAAAAAAATATTATCTAGAGTAATTCTTACATAATTACGACCAAAGAACAAATTAAAACCAACATCTAAGAGAACAAACACAGACACTAAGTTTCGTCGAATTTCTGGAGCATATAGGACGTCATGCAACATTAAAGACCGGCCTTCACGCAAATCTACTTTGCAAGTGCCAATCCCTTTGACTTTAAGTCTTGCATTATTTCCTACATAGATCCACCTTGATCCAGGTGAAACTCGACGAAACTCCACAAATGCTTCTCGATCTCGACTCACATGGTCGGTGGCTCCTGAATCTACAATCCACATAGGATAAGATTCAATTAATAAAATAGTGCTAGAAACATATGTAGAACTTAAGGATACGTTTAGCAATACTACCTTTTTCCCTTCAGGACATTCACGAGCAAAATGACCCAGATTTTGGCAATTGTAGCACTTCATCTTGCTCTTGTCTTTCTTCTTAAATTTTTTTTTCTTCTTCTTGAAGTTTGGCTTGTTCTTTTTCTCAGAGGGTCATTCTTCGGTCTCTTTACCTTTCCCTTTCTTTTTTTACTTCTTCTTACGCTTGAATCCTGAAGAGTCCTTACCACTTGATTCAGCCATAAAGGCATTAGAAGTAGCTTTAGCAACACCAAAATGCTCATCTTCAAGTTCAACGTGACGTGGAACATCAGAAAAAGTTTTGATGCTGTCATTGTGGGTTAAGTTGACCTTCAGGTGTTCCCAACTATTGGGAAGAGATCGGATCACTGCCTGAACCTGCTGCTCATCCAAGAGAACATACCAGCACTTTTGAGTTGAGCTATCACATTCGACATCACCCTAAGGTGTTGTTTGATGTTCTGATCATGACGCTTCTTGTAAGTGTCAAACTTGATAGTCAGTTGTCTCAGGCGGGTAATAGAATTACCCCCATATATTCCTCGCAAGTGTGCCTAGATGGCATTGGCAGTAGGAAATTCCTCACACTCATGTATGAGGTCATCAACCACAGAACTTACTATGATTCCACGTGCAATGGAATCAACCTTTTTTCAAGCCTTATAAGCTTCAAGGTCTCTCCTGTGTTGTGCAGTATTGCCCTCTTCTGGTAGACTTAAGACATGGTTAATACCTTCGAGAGCATTTTGCTCTTCTAGTACATACCACATCTTACGACTCCAAATGTCGTAGTTGTTTTCATTAAGTTTTTCTCCTTTGTTCAAGTCAGCAATTATGCTTTTAGATTCCATGTCTGTTATTAAGAGACAATTACGCAACTATATTATCAATTATGTATGCATGTTACACATTCAAGCAAATCCTTTCACATAAAGGTTTCGTGTTTAGTGTATAATCGAAAAGATACTTTAGAATCCAATCATCATATACTAACTAAACACTTAACCAAAATTATAAATTAATTTCTTAATGTGCATTATAATGATAGCTTACAATTAAGTCGTTTAAAACTCAAACAAATGAATGAAATTCATATAAAAGGAGATAAACAACTTAATATATTTATAATATAAAGTTTATAATAACTTCATGTTACAAGTCAATCTAAAGATAAAAGTCATCCCACAAAAATTTGAGACGACTTATATACACCCAAAAGAGCTCGCTAGGCCAAATCTCGTGGTAAACATTAATTAATCTCTCACCCCATGGATCACGGAGAGAATTTACTAAAATAGCCAATGCTTCCCAATCTGAGATTTCTACATGGTTTTCTAGTTCTACACGTTTCAATTCAAACAACTGAATAAAACTAGCAACTGAGCCATTAGGTGACATCTTAAATGATTTGAACTCTTTCATCTTCTTCTCTCTTTCCCTTCGTATAGCCCTTTCATTCCGTAACAGATTTTGTGTCTCTATGGGGACACCATTTCGTATGATCTCTCGACCTCGAAAACATGACCTTCGACGACGTGCTCTTCTACCTTGTCTCTTTGCTCGATATCCTGAACTCCCATTCAGAGTGATTCAAGTTTGTCCCCGTTCAGCCATTTCTGAAATAGGAACCAAGAAACATTAAGAATGATTGAACCACTCAGTGTAAACCTCTTATGTTACAATTTATCGTAGAAGGCAAAATCTGTTATAGAATAAAATTATGGACTAATTAGGACAAGAATAATATCAAGTCTAATTCAACCACTTATTATTTAATTCACATTAATGAATAATGATCCAAGATGACAAACAAAAAATATTTTCACTAATATTATAACAAGTTCATTTAATAATTATATGCATCAGTTCTTAAATAATTAAAATGAAACAGTAGAGAAAATATCAGTGAAAATTTAAAATACAGTGCTAATTTAATAGCACTTTTTTTTTATGCACCCTTTTCTAGAAAAAAGCATTTACTATTTTTATCATCAAAATAATAGTAATAATGTTATTCAAGTTTTGACAAAGTCAAAAGTAAGGCAAAGAACAATCCAATTACTTTACACGTATATTAGGCCTTCATTATTATTTTAAGAAATTATTTAAGAGCACTACATAGTGTGCTTTTACAAGTTGTACATCACTTCACAATTTCATTTAACATTCGTTATTTCAAGGAAAGAAGGAATAGTTTTACACCCTCTTTTGCAAAAAAATATAAATCGCCTCATCCTTCACAATTCTTTATCATTCACAAATAAATAGAACTTTTAATTATTTCTCAAAAAAAATTGAAGGATATAGAAATTCCTTTTTGCAAAGATCTATTATAGATTTTGTTATGCTACTCCTTCTCCTTTATTTTTTTTTATTTCACAAAATCAACAGAGTTATTTCATCAAACGAAGGAAAAAGATCAGCAACAAAATTCGTGGTTCAAAATTGTGATTACGTTCTGGACTACATTGATCTCTTACAGGTATGTCCATTTTCAATTATAAGAGAGTTAAACTTAAACTCAACACCAAAATCATGTAAATCGGAGCAATTTAACCTGTCTCTAATACCATTGAAAGTAATTTCGGAGCAAAATAATAAGTTGTGTACCTTAAAATTTACAGCGGATCATAGTTTTTGCTTCCGAAAAGATCTTGCTCTAAGTAGATTACGTTCCTGTGGAAACGGAATGATATTTCACGAACTAAATGCTTTTGTTTGGTGTTGTCGTCAATTTTGATTCTACTTTTTCAAGACCCAATTTTTCTCTCTGTATTTTCTCTCTTGCACTTATCAGAAAAGAGAAGAAGAATTAAGATCATATATGAGATCTTTTGGAGCGGGAACGATTACAACTGTTCTCCCTTTTCTTTTGAATTAAGATTATGTAATAATCTTATTTTCCTGATAAGAAACGACTCGGGTCGGGTCGGGTCGATCCACATGGGTGACCCATACCCGTAATCTAACAGTTTAAGGTATTAAATCTTTCCTTATTTGACTATATCACAATTCTTAAATTTTAGAGTTTAAAAATTAATTAAAATTTTACAATGTTCGTCATATCAACACAAATTGATTCCAAGTAGAAGTAGGTTACATACAAGTTTTCAAGTATTTTAGAGTAGTTTTTATGAATTTTTCTTTTACTATTTTTTCCAAATAAAATAAATAGATAAATGCTAATATACATTTAATATTATATTCCCCAAAATTTACTATCTTTTATATGGATTTTTTCAACGGATCTTTTATATAAATTTTTTTAAAGTACCTTTTATATTGAAATTTTCAGTCCTCTTTTTATTATAATAGAGACGCTAACAAATTAATGATTAGGTTATTTAATGTCTTAGGTGTTTCACGAAAAGGAAAAAAGGAATTAAAACAAAGTATAAATTATTGGCGAAGGAATAAATAGGATACTAGAGTTTATAAGTTTTCTAATATGTTCTTGATAATGGATTCTACCCTTTTGATAATGTTTTGTGTTATTTATTTTTTGCTGCTGAAAATTTATGCTCGAAAAATTGAATGACATGTATGTTGCTGCTGAATGAAGCAGGTGAAAAAATTAAAGATTTATCTTTTTTCTCTTTATGTTCTTTGTTTAAGTAAATTTTTTGTTCAATTCACCTTTACGTATGTCATGATAAATTTGAAGATGGGGCGGTAAAACTTAAAATTGATATCTTCTCATTTTTTCCTCTCTTAGTTGATTAGCCTATACCCGCTAATATAAAGCCATCTTATTTGATTTTTGATTCAAGTCGTTTGATTTTTGTTATCGAGGAGCGAAGAAACAAAGGTTTTGATCCAATATTATGCTTGCAATGATATTGAATTTCTAATATAATTCTTGACTTATATGGAAAGATCTACTATCCAAGTTACTCAAATATATAAGGTTAAAAAGCTTGAAATTTTTAATCCTGCTTCTTTTATGATATGAATAGTGTCTTTTGTTAATAATTCTTAGTATTAAGGGGTTGGAAGTGTGCTCTTCATCGATTCTATGGTTTTCTCGGGCAAGCACCTGACAAAGTCGTGTTGACAGTACGGTCTGACTATCCTTCTTATGTTATAGTTTTAAAATTTATCATTACAAGATTTATTGTGTTTCAAGTGTTTTGGGATAAACGTGCAATGCACGTTCACATAAACTAGTATATTAAAAGTGTGAAGAGCCTTACGAAAATGAATTGCACTTTTTGTCCTTCATTAAAAGTCACCACTTTAAATAAAATCGTCTTTTCGCGATTTTTTTATTATTTTAATGATATTAAATATTGACTATAGTAACAAATAAAAACCTTTCTAAACAAAAATAAGATACTGTTTTCGTAAAAACCTTTCCTGGCTAAAATAGAATCAATCAAAAAACTTTTTGCACTCTATTAAAAGTCTTTGCGGTAGATAAAAATATTTTTTCACAAAAAATAATGTAAACAAAAAAAATTGAAATTACTTTTCCTGAAATAACAGGGTCCGTGTTATTTTTGGTTTTGAATTGGATAGATCACTTTAACAAAGAAATAGGTTTGGTTGAGTTACGTGTTTTTCCTCCTAATGCTATATAAATCCTGTTAGAAATATTAATCAGTGTCCTTTTTAATCTATAATACACTTTAAAATTTAAGTTAGTATTCTTTTTTATTTATAATTCCTTGAAATTTTTCTTTGAATCAAACTGCATGAGTGTTGTTTCTTTTATTCTCCAAGATAAATAGGATTCGTGTTTATAGGAATTGCAAGAGTGTTGTTTCTTTTTTTCTCCAAGGTAAATAGGATTCGTATTTACAGGAATTGGAAATTTGGAATTTGAAGTGCACAAGCTTAAAATATATTGATTTTAATTATTTGTTTTGTTTTGTTTACAGCCACATCTTTTCGGTGATTTGATTATTATTTGCTGACATTAGATTTATGTATAAAGGCAAGAATATAATAAAATTATTTTTTGGTTAAAGCAAGAATAATATCTGCATACATGTATGTTGTTGTTGCTACTAATATTAGATTGCTCGTAGGAAATATGCTACAGTGGCAACTAAGGCTTTGCTAGGACGCCAACTTGTGATTGCGCCTTCGCCGAGACTAATAAGGTAGACGTCCATCAATTCTTTCACTCATGTTTTAACTCTATTTTTGCTGATTATTGTTGTATAGTGAATACAAATGGGACGCTCCTAAATACCATGCACCCCGGGACATTCTTATCAATGGTAAATTCTATCACATGTCTCTTGTACTCTCATTATATCTTTTCTAGATTATTTTGTCTTGAGCCAAAAATCTATCGAAAACAATCTATCTACCTCATTTCTAAGAATTAAGATAGTTATGTTCCAACTCTTACGAATCTGATTTGAACTTTATTATTATTGTTTTCCAATCATCAAGTTTTTTGGTATTTTCAGGCTCATCTCCACGTCACATGCTAAGTTTACTGGTAGTTGATTTTTATTACAAGACTTAAATGACCTGTATGTTTAATTCCTACTTCCAATGCTAATTTTATTGCTGGTGAACTAACATGTTCCTTTTTCACTTGTCTTAGGTGGAGACTACTGCTATGAATTTGACTGTTCGAGGAGTTGCAGCCAAACTATTTATACTCTCTATAACAGGTTGAATACAAAACTATTTGTGTGTGTCCTCCGAGCTTTATCTTAAGAAGTTGATTGCTGGTGGATTTGATCGTGTTTATGAAATCGGTTCTCCAATGAAATCACGTAATAATTTTAAAAATTATTTCATTTATGTCAATTTATATAGCACAATTGAACTTTCTAGATAAATATTTAACCTATAATTCTTTTCATTTGCTTAGACACAACATGCAACAATATATTTGAGTTACAATTTTAATTTATATCATTTACATAGTTATAACATTTATTTTAGTCTAAATTTCTTAAATAACTAAGAATTAAACTTAATTGGGGAGATCATAACTACAGTTTATTAATTACGATTCATATATACATGTAAAGGGAGGAGAGTGGTGAACGAGACTTTGGGAGAGAGGTGAGCGTTAAAAGGATTAGAGTGGCGAACGAGTCTGGAAGAGAAAGAAGAGATGTGAGAGTTAAAATGCTGAGAGTGGTGAACGAGACTGAAAGAGAGATAAGAGAGGTGAGCAAAATTAGGAGAGAGGAGATCAACTTGATTAACATATGACATACTGATTCGTATAATGACATAGTTCAATCATATTTGTATATGACATACTCACACACACATACATACATATATATATATATATATATATATATTTGCATTTGTATATATATTACAACAGAGATCAAAATATAAAAGACCTAATACATATTGATACATACACAACTCTTCCATTATACTTATACCTAAAACATATTAAACTGATACATATACAGTTGGTACATATATCTAAATCAAAATACTTATACCTAATACATATACAATAAATACATAGACAACTCTTCCATCGCGACAAGCAAACGAGGACAGAGAGATGAAAGCGAGGAAGAGAGAGTGAGAGTGTGTGTGAGAGAGAGAGAGAGGAGGGAGGAGAGCGGGAGCGAGAGAAGGAGAGATAGGGAGAGAGAGATGCTACAAACCCTACCTATAGTTATGTTAGGTAAATTTTAAAACTATAGCTATGTCTTATAATTAAGGCCTCATGTTTTCTATGCAACTTAGTTTTTTCCTCTTTTTTATCATCAATTACTATTTTGTTATAATATTCTTCTTGTGTATAATTTTTTATTGGTTGATTAAAAGTGTGAAGATCTTTAAAAAAGTGATTTGAACTTTTTATCCTTCATTAAAAAGCTCTCCTTTAGACAAAATTATCTTTTCACTATTTTCTTTAATTTATTATTTAATTATTTTTATAATATTAACTAAACTCCTAAAATATATGGGACTCCTAAAATATATGGAAGGAGAAAATCAATGAATATTTTCCTTTGTACTCATCAATTAGAAAAATACTCCCAAAACAGGATAGAATAATACTCGTAAAATAGGACTCTATTAAGGAAATACTTCTATAAATATAATTGATGCTCATCTAACTTGATTCAGTTGCATGTCTAGATTGGTGGATGCTTAATTTTCTAACCCAACATAATAGAATTCAACGTGTGTGTATATATATATATTCTTTGTTTTCATTCAAGTCATTCTTTAGTATCAAAATTTCCGCTTAGACAAGAATTATTTTCATCAAAATTGAAGCTTTGTGATCACTATTATATTGTTTTATGTAGTTTATAGGTCGTAGATGAATTTATAGGTGGTATATGAATGTCGATCGGCTTTGAGTAGTTTTTTAGGTAAATGTTAGGTTTAATTGTATTGTTTTTATATCTATATTTTGAGAATTTTTTTTTCGTGTAAAGGTAAAGTTTAGTTGTATTATTTTGATATCTCTATTGTCGTATTATTTTGTTATAATTTACAGGTGGTAGATGAGTGTCGGACAACTTTGAGAAAAAATTTCTGTAAAGGTTAGATTTAATTATATTATTTTGATGTCTCTATCATTGTATTATTTTGTTGCAGTTTAAAAGTGGTCGATCAGTGTCGATCGACTTTGAAATTTTTTTTGGTAAAAGTTAGGTTTAATTAAATAAATTCTCCAAACGATGTTGAGTTTAATTATTGTATTCGTCTTTATTATTTAAACAAATATCCTATTTAGTGTAATATTTGAACTCAATAAAATGAGGTACACGCGAAAGACGCGTACACCTAAACTAGTTATTTTTAAATGTGAAATCAACGGGTTGGGGTCTATACCCAAAATCTCCATTAAAATGTGGTTTGATTATATAAAAAGAATATTATGACAATTTTAATAAGCATTCCACCACCACGATATATTTTTTCAAAGCTCTTGCCTGTCATCTATGATACTTCTTTTCATAATTTTGATCATAATTGTAAAATGTTAAATAATAATGGGTGAAGCTGAAAAAATGTAAGCATATATATATATATATATATATATATATGACAAAATATATCGCCAGACTCCTCAACTTGACACCATCTTTCACTTTGGCACCTCAAGTGGACACTGTTCACTTTAGGCACCTCAAGTGGACACTGTTCACTTTAGGCACCTCACTAGCGTAAGGGTGTGTCATTTTGACACTTTTTGCACAATCAACAACAATATATGATCTGCGTGTATTAGATGCGCCGATGACATGTAAAGTGACAAATAATACGATGACATTTGTCATTTTTCTCCAAAATAAATTTTAAATATTTTTTTTTTCTTTTTAAAATCAATCAAAAAATGACCCCCACCCTCCAAGATCATCTTCTCCAAGGTACCCGACCCTCAAATTTTTGCTGCAAGGCCTCCCCCTTAAAAATTAGCTTCTCCAATATCCCACCCCTAAAATATTGTCGCTGCAATGCCCCTCCCCCCTCCCCTTCCCTCGATCATCTTCTTCAATACCCCACTCCCAAGATTGTCTTCTCATACCCTCCCCCTAAATACCTAAACCCCCCAATTTCAATTCCTCTGAATTTGTAGTTGTTGTTCTTCGTGTAAATATCGTCGTAATCTATTTTAAGAGAATTTAAGGTATTAATTACTGTATTGAAGCTTAATACCTAAGGAATCAGACAAGAGAACTCCATTAGTAGTCATTAATAGAACCCGTAGCTTAAGTTCAAAGTTTGAATTTTCGCAACCCAGCACCATTCGAAATAATTATTATAGCAATAGATTAGGAACGTCTTGTGGAGCTCATACATGAAATTTGGATTTTTTAAAAAATTTTGAAGTAGTTTTTGAGTGAATTTTAAAAGCAATTTTTTGGCTTCTTTTTAAAAATGAAAACATGTCCATTTTTAATGCTTGAAAATAAAAGAAATGATTAGAAAAGTGCTGCTTATTATTTAATCTTCATAAACCCCTAAATGTGTATTCAATTTTTAAATCTCTTTCAATAATTTTCACCATTAAATAAGCATAACATTGATAAAAATGGTGGATAAAAATGAGAAAGAAGATGTAAATTAATGGAGATTAGTTAATATATTATTTGTGGGCCAACTTGGATGCCATAACAGTTGAAAAAGGGCCAACTTGGATGCCACAACATCCAATACACGTACCATGCCAACTCTACAAAAGGTTAAAAAATGACACACCCGTACGCTAGTTGAGGTGCCTAAAGTGAACAACATCCACTTTAGGTGCCAAAGTGAAAGATGATGCCAAGTTGAGGGACCTAGGGATGTATTCTGCCCCCCCTCTCTCTCTCTCTATATATATAAATCCAGAATATACAATAAAAACAGCATCAATAGAATCAACTAATCAAGATCTAAAAGATTTTGAAGAACAAATTAAAGAACTATTAGAATTAGGGGCTCTGGTTCGGACTTTTCCAGGACCACTTCTTTTTCTTTTTTCATCTAAAAGTCTTTTAACTGTCTCTTCTATCATCTGTTGTGTTTTTTTTTTTTTTATCATTTTTCTTTTTTTCTTAGATAAAATCCCTTCTTTATCTTTTCTTATTTTGATGTATTTTCTTCAATCCTATTGCTCAACTTAACTATTATTATATTTTACTCTGCTCAAACCAGTGAAACCTTTCTTCATCGTTCTTCAGATGCGTCTATACTTATTATAGAATAAATGCTTTCGTTATCTGACATATATTCATCTACATTTATTAGAGTTTCTTTAAAATCTTTTATTAATTGCGCATGATAAGTGTAGATGAGTATATGCCAGATAACGAAAGCATTTATTCCATAATAAGTATAGACACATCTGAAATATGAGAGCAGTGTTAAGTATTTTACTTGGCTCTTATTCCTAGCTAGCACTTCAAAGTATAGCATAGTCAATATGGCTCAAAACAATCAATATATATATATATATATATATATATATATATATATATATATATATAAAAGAGAAACATAGAGGAGGTGATGTGACACTCCTCTTTGGCCTTCATTGACATTTATCTGTTTTCTCTTTTTTTTTTTGGATTTTTTCTCTTTATTTATCTATTTATGTTATTTTAATTAGGCCAAAAAATGTGTACATTCAATTAATTAACTTTTTAACTTCCATTATAATTATCTTCTTAATTGAATGTCTTAATATGCATTCATGTATAACCTTTTGGTATACTTCCTATCTCTTTATAACATCATCATAAGGCAACTTGTCAACCCCCCAAAAAATCCATCTTCTATCTTTTTGACATTCAATATCTACATAAGAATATTGTCATGCAGGTGAAGAGTGCGTTTTACAAGACGAAATGAAAATGATAGTAAATTTTTGGTGATTAGTTGTATGAGATTATTGATGACATTTTATTTCTTGAAAATATATAATAGTCCTTCTAATCTCTATTCTATTTTGTACGAGGTTGGAATTCTTTGAGTATATTTTTTTGTTAGCGGTAATACATATACTAAAGAAATGTTTGTAATTCTTTTAATTATATATCTTTATATACATTTCTTTTTAGATTTATAATTTTTGGATTTTCTTTTTAAGGTTTAGAATGATAATGTTGTTATTCCTTTAGTTTGATGTGAGGTTAGTCCTTAAGAATTTTTTATTTAATGTTGACACCTTTCTATTATCATCATTCATATTTATCTTTTTTTTGGGACATTCTTACTCTATTTTATTATATAATTATAACAATAATTTACTTTAGGTATTAAAAAGTCTCCATAACTCACACTTCATTTTTATAATCTCCATTCTAATGACAGTGAATATTAAAAGCCTAAAATTAAAGATAATATTAAATTTTCTAAATGTTACGGTACTTCTCCCTTCCTCTTAATTATTTTTGATTAATGTATATTGATATATATTGAAGATAAGAGATAAAAAAACAAAAAAAATCAAAACCTCATGTTGCCAATTTTAACTACATTACCTCCATAGCTTCCAATCGATCGATATAAGTGTTAGTTGCATATCTCTATTCTCTTATAATTTTTTATTTTTTTTTTAAAAAAAGAAAAAGTTTTCTCATTCAATATACATATAATTGGAGAAGAAAGAATAAAAATATAAAAAACGAACATAAAGAGAGAATTAAGTATGAAGATGGAGAATACTTATTCTAATAAATTTTCGTACTAGATATGAAATAAAATATAACAAATACGTATATGTAGTTCCTAATAATTTATTTAGTGAAAATTTAAATGGTTGGTGAGGAAAGATGCTAAAGAAATAGAGGATACAAATATAAATTAATTGTTTATTATCTTCAAAACAAACAAATAAACAAACAAAGAGTAACTTTAAAAATCCTCATGCAATAATATATAGTACGAATCTAATATTTCTTATCATTCCATAATATAAATCTAATGTTTTTATTATTGCTTAGATGACAAAATTTGCTTTGTAGACTTATAGATTGATTCTTGAATCTGCATATCTTACTTTTGAGTATAATAGCTGAGATGAGCATGTCGAGATTGAATAACTTAACATACGGTAATCATGTTGTTCAGTTATGTATTTAACAAAGCTATAAAAAAGATAATTATAAATTTGTAATATGTCGAGGATTTCATTTCGGAGAAAAGCGATTTATCAACTCCTAAAATCACTTAATGTTCTCCTATGTAAATGTTGCATGAATAAAAAGATATGTATATATATATATATATATATATATATATATATATATATATATATATACTGTACGCGGCTATAATTTCACTTACAAAAATGAGGCAAACTTTTTTGTATGTTAATATTCTTGAAAAGTGAATTAAATATGAAATTAATGAAAGTTTAAGTTATAAAATATATCATGTATTGAAGTTAAAATTTTTATAATATCACAGACATATTATAATAGAAAAGATAATTATTTATAAGATTAATCATCACTATATTTTTCATCACCCTGCAAAGCGCGAGCCTATTCCTTAGTTTTACTTAAATAGGAATAATATCTATGGGAGTTTCAGGGGTGTCATAAAATTATAAGTTATAAACGTGAAAGCTTAGAGAGTTATGGATATTATTAATACTAATTAAGAGTAGATGTTATGAAGATGAAAAATTGTGAGTTATATAGACGATTTTTTTAAAGAAAACATAATTAAGAAAAATAAGAGAAAAAAAATCATAAAAGAAGAAAAAAAGATAAATAAGGATAGAGGCTATCGAGAGGTGTCATCTCACCTTATCTATGTCATTAACATCTAATTTGGTATGTGTAATTATTTTCCTTAGAAATAAAATATACATTTCAATATTAAGAAAAATAATAAACCAACAATAATTTACCTACATAGCTCCTTATATTACTCCTCAATAAAAAATTGCTTCTGGCATAACAACACATGAAGCAGTGATAAACTTATTAACATCTAATTCAATAAGTAAATGCCATTTCAATGTAAGAAATTGATCATTATTTCATGAAAGTTTTAGATGTGAAAAAAATAAAAAGATAAAAATAAAGTTTCATGCATGGCTTAGTTCTATCAATGAACACACTTATTTGTAAAGTTCTAATTCTTAGTTGTCTGGTATAAAATGCGATAGACAAAGTTATCTGATGGATTGAAATATTTCATGAAATTAATTATCACATCATATATATGAAATAACTTAAAGAATTACAAATCAAAAAAGGATTACAAAAATAATGAAGTACGTAACTGATTGAACCCAGAATAAGATTAAGATTAAGATTATAGTAACAAGAATGCGAAGAAAGGCTAATGAAAATTAAGAGGAGAGGAGAAAACGTATAGGACAAAATCTTATATATCTGATCATGCTTTGTTTATCTTTGGGGTTTATATATACGCAAAATAGGATGCAAAGGGGTCAAAAATGTTTTGTAGCTTTTATTTAATTTAGTTTGGTGAAATTGCAGATGTAATTATATAGTGATTAGCTTGTAGTTTAGTGTCATTGATTGATAGTATTTTATAAATTTATAAATAAGAAAAAATTAAAAAAAATCTCAAGAAAAACAAAAAGTAAATAAATAGCATTCCTTGATTGTTAGGCATGCCACATTAATAATTTCAAGTTTATATATATATATATATATATATATATATGTATGTGTGTGTGTGTGTGTGTGTTTAACCTGATAACACAAATATGTTTTAATGATCACTATCATTAGGTACATCAAAAAGAAGTCAGGCCTGAAATACCAACCAACTGATTAGAGTTGTGTATCGATTGGTCCAATTTAATTTATGTATTTACGATTTGATTTATTGGGTTTTGATTTGTAAATACATTAAATTAATAACCAAAAAGGAGAAGATAAATAGAACTCATATGTTTTAATGATGACAATCCTTAGGTACATCAAAATGAAGTCACGCCTGCCTGAAAGACAAACTAACAGACCGAATGGAGAAAGAATGATGGAACCAAGGAAGGAAATAAATCAAGATTGATGGAATCAAGGACAAATGAAATCATAAAGGAAATAAATTAAGAGACTAGTCCAACAATTTAAGGAATCAGTCAACATCATGAGGAAATAAGACAAATAGGAGATTTCCAATGAAAATCGTACACAACATCAAAAGGAAAGAAAATTCCAAAGCCAGACTCAATGAAAGAAGATTAAGACTCGGAAGGAAAAAAGATTATACAAACGCATCTGATACGTACGTATACCATTAATTTTGAGTACATTCACAGTTCTCAAAATTTATTGTATCCTTTGGGTTACCCTAAAAACTTAAGAAAGGTAGAACGAAAGAAAATTGCAATTCCTAAAATTAAGAAAATATTAAAGTCTGTCCAACGGTTCACTTTGGTGCTGCCTACAAAGGAAACTTATGCTAAGAATTTTTTGTACAACTTCACCTGTGCTCTTTATTTAAATCTTTATTCTTACGCCTTTACTATATCAGTTTTATTACTTGTCAGCACAAAAGAAAATAAAATAAAAATAAAAAGCTATACACGTAGAGGTTGTACATCTGATAGAACTATGCATCCTTCAGGTTAGATTACAAAGAAATAGGATTTGTGCTCAAAATAGCGTTGAAGCTCTAAGAAAACCTTTGTAAGACAAGAAATAAAAAGTAGGCAACACACTTGTGTTCCCAACCAATATAAAAATCATGTGTCTTTTTTACTTTGCTAAATTTACTGCTTATTTATATTCTATTTGTTTCACTAATTTTTCTGCAGATAATTGACTAAGTATTTCATATAGTCAACTTGCTTAGAAATGAAAAGAGGACAATTCACCCCCACCCCCACCCCTGGATCCTCTTGACTATCATAATCAATCAACATATTATGTAATGACAGGATATATAAGTTTGATGCTAAACTAAATTGTAATTCTAGGTCAAGAAATTAACAAAAGTCTATAATCTAATATTAACCATAATTAGTTTCAAACAAAAAAAAAACTAACAATCTAAGTGATCCCAAACAAAATAGTTTCCAAAAATATGAAATTAAGATGAGATTTTCACTCGAGAAAATGAGTGTCACCGCAAAGAGCCCTTATGAGAGTTGCCACTAATAATCCCTATTGCATTGAATCATTATATTGATAATTCATCAAAATAATTTGTTATCCAAAAATTTAGACGTCAATGTCCCTGTTATCTGCATATATATAATATTGATAAATTTTATTAAAACACTATCCAATTTGATAAGGATTTATTTGATTCAAAATAAATATATTAGAGATTATATGTTATGACTCGAGACTATCCCCTAATCGTAAGACGGTGGTTAGAATTACAAGTAACTCCAAGCTAACCCATGACCTGGTAAAACACTAAGAAATATAGATAATAACAGATAAAATAACATCTATCCGGAAGCTGAACTTGAATAATATAATAAAGATTCAAAAAAAATTAAATCATCACTAAACTAGTCTGAGATCAAAAGCTGAACAACTAACTATATGTTTGAAAACCTCTATTAAGATGAGTTGCTGGGACAAGACCCTAACTAACTCCATCTGTTTGAAAACTGGGAAAGACAAAGACATAATGAAATGAAATATGACTCTGGTCCTTGCATAATGAGGACTCACCAAAAATGTTACTGCTGATACGGGATGAGGTCCTACTAGGCGCGATCTGGGTGCTGAGCGTCCGAACCTATATTATAAGAGAATATAGCGCAAAGAAAGTATGTGATAATTACTTTGTAGATGCTGAGTATGTGATAATTACTTTGTAGATGCTGAGTATGTGATATGAAAATAAATAACATGATTTGAACATGAAACATGTAATATGGTAACTAATGCTAGACCAGGTAATTAACATATGTTGTAAAGTGAACTAAATAACTAGATACAAGGTTATGCAACAATCTAAAACCTGAACCATAAACTGTGGACTGTGGGAGTTACTAATAACTGACAAACCCCAAGGAGAGCTAATCAGGATCCACCTATAAATCCAGTTGGAAGGATGTTCAGTACCTTGCTAAGGATATGAACACTGACTAAAATGAATCCGTTAAACTGACATTCAAAAGAACTAAGATGTCAAGCCTGATCTAAGGGGTGGCCCTTTAAAACCTATGGTGGCGTCGTAGTTTTGGAACTTAGGTACTTCTACTATAGGATCTTAAAGGTCTCAGCCTAACTGACAGATGAGACTTCATCCCTACGTTCATTCGATGCTAAGTACTACTCCCAACTAAACTACACTGATAACTACAATGCTCGCCGATGATAATAATTTGATAACTGAAATAAATGTATACTCTGAAAGTATTCAAATCATGTAAACTGGAGAATACAACATCTAATAGTATATGTATGAAATTCTAGGTCATAGGGTATTCATAACCCGCCATCTCTGAAAAATGCAACTACTGCGTCAAATTTGTAAACCGAATGAAATTATAGAATTCAATGACTCGAACCCCATAATCATGGAATTTACAATTTAGCTAGGGTTTAGGATCATAATCAAGTTATAAAACTAAAATTCATACTAAAGTGAGAATTATAACTCAATGACACCAAAGGACTGAGATACCAATGAAATCACCAATACTCATAACCCCTAAATTACGGAAAAGAACTAAATTGGAGTGGTGTATTAACTTTGATATTCAATGGGTGAAGGAAAACCATTGATGAATCCCACATACCTGGACACGAGAACCCCAAAGAATTCCTTAGAGTTGGATGCTTGAGGAAAATGAACCCTAACTGTCCTTGGAAAAAAGAAATCATTTTTTTCTCTTCTGAAATAAAGTGTCGGATATAATTCTAAGTAGTGAGAGCTTAGGGTCATCTAAACCCCACTAATGATCTCTTGAGATTTTTTAAAATAACGTAGTTTTAATGTTAAAAGAGTGAAAAATACTGATATGCCCCTTAAAATTTTATAACTGGAAATTACAGGAAAAGACATATGAGACCTTTTCACGATCGTGGGTTGCACTCGTGGTTAGGAACTGGATGGGAACTCTCTGAACATGATCAAACAAGCCTTTATACGATCGTGCATTCTACCTATGATCGTACCTTGGTTAGTATGTTTGCTGGTTACATCAAGGGCATTTGTGGAACTCACGGTCGTGCCAGTGAATCGTGGTTTCAAACGATTATGGTTCCCTCTTGTGGCATAAGGGTACACTTTGTCAAATGTTAGAAGTTGGGATTATCTTGATCAGACGAGAATATTTTACAATCGTACAATGTTACTACGGGCGTGGTTGGTTTCGTGGTATTTCACCGTAGAGCAGTGCTTTACTGAAAAGGCCATAACTTTCTACTTCGATATTAGATTAAGGAAAAATTGGATGTGTTGAAAAGATAATTCAAATATCTATTATTTTGTGGGTCTGAGAATCAAAGATATATCTGAATATGGGAGTTATACTAGCATAAAGCTGATCACTACTCTAGGAATAGATCGATAAGAGAGGTTTTGGCTTGGTTAAGGGCTAGGGGGTTCTTGTGGCCTTGGTACATGGCCAATACCTTCTCATACTGTTAAAACTTGATGATTTACCCGACATATACGTAAATCTTGATTTTAGTGTAGGCTTGAATTTTTTGGGGCATTACATTATAACTCCAATCAACCATAGGAAAAATGAGATGTAATCTGTTTATAATATGAATATACAATAAAAAATAACTTTTAAATTTATACCTATTTTAGCTAATATAAATAATAAAACATGAATCGTATATAATGTCAAATTAGACAGTAGTACTAACTTAGTCAGCAGAATAAACTTGAAAAACAACAAATGCAAACATAGAAATAGTGTTATGATTACAAGAAAAAAGAGAAATTCAAGATTTACAAGATATATAAATAAATCTAAAAAGAGATCGGTAATTAAATCATAAATGAAATGACAAACATCATATCAATTAAATCTCTTACAAATGAAAATCATTCAAAATTTAATTATAAAAGAATCAAAACGTATAAGTTTTATAGACATTTTTCGAGATGACACCTTTATAGTTCCAAGACTTTAGTAGATCAACAATCTTATGAATGAACTCTTTGTTACTGTCAACAACCGCCATTGAATTATATATTCTTTAGATTGAGAATTTTTTGCTTCGAAAAAAGCGTGGACATATAAGAAAAAAATTATTATACAAACGGCGGAATTCATAAAGAGATACTTAACTCTATTGAAAGGTGCTTATATAATATCTCTGCCAGCTAGGGCATGTCTAGTGTTGACCATTAGAAATTATTTTTATTTGACTTGTTTAATTTTTTTCGTCAAGACAAGGGTATATTTTTGTTCCTTTTTTTTTCTTTTCCTTTTACAATTTAGTATAGAGGGAATTTTACTCATTTTTAATTTATTAAAATATTTTCAATTACAATTTTTTTTTTATCATTTATGGGTTCTAAGCGAGTGCTCACTTTCATTTAAAAGGTATAATAATTACATTTTTACTTTATCTCAATTGTTCTAACCAATACTAATTGTTATTAGCCATTAGAATTCAAAAGTATCATAAATTATTATTTCTTCCTCCGCATTTTATCATGATTAAACTTAAAAATTGCTAAAAAAATAACTCTTTTTTTCAAGATAAATACTTTTATATTTTTTTTATGTCAGACACAACCTTTGTAATTTTTTCTAATTTATACCTTAAGGAATAAGGAATACGAGACCTTAATATTTGATTTTGTAATTATTCACTTTGTTACCTCTCACTTACAAATACATAGTACTATTAGTAAATTATTGAACATTTAAAATAATCTTACTCAATTATAAATTTGTATACTTGAAACTCCATATGTTATTATTAAATCAATGTATATCTATTGAGGACAAACATCAGAGCTATAATGGCTCTCATAGTTATTTTATGATTTTCTATCTATTTTTCATGGTTTATCCTTTCTTAATGTTTTAGCATGGTATTTGAAATTTGGGGGGATGACTGGCTTAATTTTTGAAGTGGTTGGATGAATTTTAAAAGAGCTTTCTATTTTGAAGGTTGAAAAACTAAAAGTCCGACCAAAGTCAATATTTAAGAAAGATGAGCTCGGAATGGCATAATTACAGATCTTTTAAATTTGTAAGGTGCTTTTTAAGTTAGTTGGATCATTGGTTCAAGTCCTGAGACATTTGGATAAGAATCGGGGCTTTGATTGAAAAATTGAAAATGTAGATGTTAAAAGTTGACCTTAGTCAATATCTGATGTTTTAATGGAACCAATAGATTCAAATGTTGTTACCAATCTAGTAGTATATTTAGTTTACTTTCACGAAGTTTTGAACGTCTTTCGAAGGTCCGTTAAAAAATTTAAGAGTTTTGGCCTTTGTTGTTAGGGTGGAAAATGGACGGGTCGAGCCGAATATGAGTGGATAAAAAATGGGTCAAGTAAAAATGGAAAACTTATCCAACCCGACCCATATTTGATATAGATAAAAATGGATAAAACCAATATTATCCATGGCCATAGCAATACAATACTGATCCATACTCTGTTTTGATATCAAATGCAACATCTAGATGTATGCATTTGGCCATCAAATTTAGACACCTAATTGCTTAAAGTTAGCAAAAAATCAATCCATAAAAGCGAGTAACTTAACTAAAACACAATCTGTAATCACGCAATATAAGTTTAAACACAATTTGTAATGAAGCAATAGGAGTTTAAACACTGTAATTAAACATAATATGTTAGGTATCTCTAAAGAACTTGTAAAATTTAATGTGACCCATTGCACGCCCATGTCCACGCCCTCTACTATCCATGGCGCTGGCAATAACTCTCCTTCTGCACTCTTAGGCTGTAATTTGAAAGTCAAACTTGAGCACCTCCATTAACAGAAAAATATATACTGTTAACTGATCATAATAAGTTCATAATGCAAGAACATCAAATGTCCAATTATTGTAAAGGAATATGCAAAAGCAATTGAACGGAGGTATGACTTATGAAAGGAACAGTAGGGGTAGAAAAACACATAATAGAATCATATCAAACTGATAGACTAAACCTTGGGGATTTAAGGAGTGAATATCTCTAAGATATAATGAAATACTGTCAAGATGAAATATCTCTAGGTGGATCTAAAGGTACATTCTTTCTAGTGGAGACATAAATAGGCATCTATTCTGATGCTATAGTCAACAAAATCAACAATCTTCTTTATCTTATTTATTTTACCAGTGAAAATGAATGTAATAGAATATACGAGTTACTTTAATACAAGTTTTAATAACAGACTCATCAATTATATGTCTAAGATACAAGCCACCTCCAAGGTGAAACCTCAAAAGTCAATTGCTACTAGATGAAGAAATAACATGAAAATTTATGTCACTATTCAGGGCCAAAATGCATATCAACTAAATAACTTTCCAGTTTTCTTAATTATGTCTCAGTAACTGAAACCTCAAAAATCATACATATCAGTTCTATTAATAACACAAAGAAAAACATTTCCTAAAAAGGTAATTAAGATTTCAAACAAGGTACAAAACAAGATTGTAAACTCATAATTATCAATCTAACACAACAAATTACACAGAAAGATCTTCTAAGAAGAGAATATTTCCATTAATACATTTAAAGATAGCACCTTTACACATAAAGCAAGAAATATGAAAAAATGGGTAAAGATTGGTGGTGGAGACAGGATGGTAATGGTGAATTATGTAGCAAAGATTATGTAATGGAGTGGATTGGAAGCCAGATTTGCCCATCAACTAATCCTGAGTGGGACTTAGAAAAGCGATGTTCTTCTCAGAAAGCCAATTTGAATGTTTCAGCACCTCAGAGTAAATTTGAGGAAGTGCAAGAAACCACATTACAAGAACGAGAGCCAGAAATTCCAAAGAAAGAGTCTGTGAAAGAGTGGTGATCTATTCAGTCGAGAATTGAGCAGCATGTCGAACATGAGAGGTACATTGTGCTATGTTGCACCAAAATATAGAGGGTGTGGCTACTTAATGGAAAATGCTGATAT
Source organism: Capsicum pubescens (assembly GCA_030864215.1). Lineage (NCBI taxonomy): Eukaryota > Viridiplantae > Streptophyta > Magnoliopsida > Solanales > Solanaceae > Capsicum > Capsicum pubescens. Next base: position 31,995,702 of record CM061548.1, read on the forward strand.
TTACAACTTTGGTGTTCTTGTCCTTGTAATAGTCTCCGGTAGGAGGCCATTACATGTTCCTTAATTCACAAAAGAAACTCGAGAAAGCAAATTTAATAAGCTGGTGTAAACAGCTGCAACAACTATTCCCAGATTTCAGTGTTATGTCGGATCAAGAAACTAACATTTCAAATTCAACAGTATGTTGAAAGCTGCAGGCATACAAAAACAGATTAAATTAAGTGATCGAGCATACTTTTACCTTTAAGTTTCCCCAGATAAGGTTGAAGGTCAACAACAATCTCATCTTCATCAGAATTGGATCCGGGTTCGGATACATTAAGATCTAAAACATTTTAAATAGAAAATAAAAATCTAATACAATTTACAGTTGATAAGGTATTAAGAATAGGAAACAAATCAATATGATAAGATTAATTTACCTTGGCAATAAATCCAATCCCTAGTACACAGTATCACCTCAATATTTTTGGGAAGAATCGAACTTTGAAACTTTCCAATAACCCGACCTCCAATGCTAAAACCAGATTCTGAGGCTACTGTTCTGATAGGAACACTTAATACATCCCGTGCCATTAATGAAAGTTTGGGATACCTTAGCTTATTATCCTTCCAAAACACAAGTACATCTAGATTCAAATTTGTTCTACAATTAAATTAGCTTCCTCAAAATACAAGTGTAACTCCCCGTAATTTCATGCTAGAATTCTAACCATTGTTCCTACACGTATAAGATCTAATCCAAATGATTACCATGTGTATATAAGTTTCATTATAATTATTCTAGAATGTGAAGTGATTCTGAGGTGAACAATGTTCATAAGAATCACCTAGAACAAAGTTGAGTTAAAAGCTCTTGATTCATCCAAAGTTTGGTATTTGATTCTACAAGAGTCTACTTTAAATGTGTATAACTTGTTATATATGTATAATTTTTCAGTTCAAGACCCACAAAATTATAGATAATTGAATTAGCTTTCCAATGATACCAATTTCGCCTTAATCTGATACCCAAGTGAAAAGTTATGGCATTTTCCGTGTGAGGCAGTAAGCCGATGCAATTGGGATGCGGCGCGATGTCCTCGATGCAATGAGTGATGTGGCATGATGGAAAACGTGATGAGGAACTGTTTCACATGTTATTTCAGTTCCTAAAGGGTCTTGGGGCACTTTGGTCACTTCTCCTCACCCAAATCCGTCCATAACACTTAATTTTAGCCCCAAAAGCATTAGATACATTATAATTCATCTTTTTATCTCCAAGAAAACCCTAATCCTCTCAAGAAAACCAAGAACTTCACTAAATTTTCTTCAAGAAAAGTAAGAACCCAAGCTTCCTAATTCAAGAACTTCAAGAAGAAGCCTTCAAGAGCATCATTAGGAATTCAAAGTCAAGTTTCTTCATCGAATTAATCTAATAAGGTATGTGGGTTTATGAACAAGGATACTCCTTTCATCCTTGTGCCCAAAACATGTTTTAAAGTTAAATTTACATGATTTTCAATTGCGATTCACACCCAATTATCATTGATCGAAGTTTATTATTTAAGTGTTGAATTGCATATTTACTTTCACAAGTTTATACGTGGGACTTGATTTCACATATTGGGAATTGAATTTCATTATCTTGACTTGAATTGTTAAAGTATTTCAAGATTATTGTTATTGAGCATGATGTTTGTTGTGATTTGACATGAGTTTCAAGAATAGGTTTGAAGCCCCAAGTTTAAATCTTGATATTTTAAGAAAGATGATGTTTAAGCATTCTTTGATAAGTATGTATTTAGATTTTAAGAAAGATTTGATCTTTTGAACCTAAGCTAAGACCGAAATCCACAATTATTCATCTTGTTCATGATTTAAAGAAAGAGAAGCATAATTAATTTTCATTATAAACCCTTGTGCTGTTTTAAAGTGGATTTCCTAAAGTTCTGAGCGATAAGTATGGGAGTAGTATTTTATCACCGAGTTGGGTATGATTCCAAAGGTCTCATACCCCAGAACTACGCGCCACCATAGGTTTAAGATTTGCCCATAATGGGCTAAGATAGTGATCACTTAAGATAAAGTTCTATTCAAATGGCAAGGGTAGAACAAATCTTCCCAACGTGGGTAAGATGATGGACTCCATGACAGCTCATATGGTTTATGTCGGTTAGAAGAACCTCCCTACAACCTAAAGCCTAATAGAAAAACCTATCAGAAAAGCTTTTAGAAACTAAGTGTAAATGCTCACGATTTTGTTTAGATATTATTTTACATAAGACATTAGCTATGAGATTTTTAGCTTTCAGTTTACAGATAATAAAGGTGAGTCCTTTTACACTTAGCCTGCATGATTTGAAAATAGACTTGACTTTAGTCTTATTTATTCCACTAATAGAAAGAGTAAAAATACAATTTTTAGAACTAAGTGCTGTGGCTCACAATATTTATTCAGTATGCTTTATTATTCATAATTCATAATTTTTAGCTTTCAATTATTCAAGACAATGTGAGTCATTTACACTTAGCATGCATTCTTTACAAGTTATATGCAAAATTAGTTACAGTTTTTACTTATGCATTCACCCCCACATGCTTAGTACATTCTAAAAGTACTGATCCACATATATTTCTATGTGCTACATTGCATCATAATGTACATACAAGTTGTAGCACGCTCATCATATTCAGACAACTTGCAGTTTCCAGTCAGCAGGTTATGAGTCCCTTTGATTCAAGATCTCGAGTAAGTCATATAGTTTGAGTAGTATTTGATTTTTCTTTATTCAGTCGTATTGATTTGGGATAGTTGGGGGTCATGTCCCGTCTACCTATAGTCAATACTAGTAGAGGCTTCATAGACAGTTAGTAGAGTTAATGTATTGGATTTCAGTTTTGGTTTTGTATAAAGCAAAGTTGTAATCATTTTAATAGTTTGTTTTGAAGATGTTCAGCTAAAAGATTTATCTTTCGCTTATTTTGTTTCGAACTTATGTATTTATTTCAGTTGCTCATGAGTTATTCCAGTACAAAGGTTAGCTTGGGATCACTTGTGGTTCTAAGAACCGTGTGATGACTAGGGGGTTATCTCGGGTCGTTACAAACTTGGTATCAGAGCACAAAGTTCAAGTATCCTAGGGTGTCTATAAAGCCGTGTCTAGTAGAGTCTTGCGGAATGATACAGAGACGTCTGTACTTTTCTTCGAGAGGCTACAAGGCATTTAAGAAGTGTCTTCTTTCTTTCATACTTTGGATCATACTGTAAAGTTATTCTCTCAAAAACTTCTATCAATTCATATGTTAATCCATACTTCTCTTTCTATGTTATATTCTTGAGATAACATGATTAGCAAGTTCTAATTCCTCTTAAGATGACGCTCTCACATTTACTATTAGTAATTTCAGAAGTCATACAAGGGGCTTGAGAGGATCTCGCTAATGTGTTATAAGTTCCATAAGTTGAAAGTTATGTTCTCATCCTTATGAGTTGTTCATTTGAGACAGAATAAGATATGTATTCATATTCCTCATTAATCCTTCTATATAGGTAGCACTTATGAGAGGAGATAGTATAAACCTAGAGTGTTATGATTCATAAGTAGTAGAACCTTCTTATAGTTGGAAGCATGAGTATAGAAGTGTAGTGGCAAGAAAGGTGGTGATGGAGATTGATCAAATGTACATAGATGAAATTTTACATATGATAGAGTTAGCAGTGAGGTGATATGTTCTTGTGTGTTAGTTTAGTAGAAGGTAGAGAAAGAGTTATTAGTTAGGGTGAATTGTTGTTTGCTTGAAGTAGGAAAGGAGTTATTGATGGTATTAATTATATTAGAAAGGTATAGGCTATTAATAAAGTATTTGGTGGTTGAGTATTGTTGATTTAGGCTTTCTTTGAGGTTGCAAAAAGGGAGTTTAGCTAAAACTTATAGAGCTATGAAAGTAATTTAGGTGTATAGATGGGTAAATAGTCGTAATGTGTAGAAGGAGGATGTGCTAATGGATTTTAATAAGGTATATCATAGGATTGTGATCGATTATGGTTGTTATGGGGTTCTAGTGGACTAGTGTTTCTTGATGTCTTATTTTATAGCTTTCAAGGGAGAATAGTATGTAAGGTTGGGTTGTTAATCATGCCTAGCCCTAGACACTAAGTTTGAACAGTGGATGGTCATTGAGGTGGAAATAATGATTGCGTAGTTAGTGATGCTAGTTATATGAAAGTGATCTAGTAGGCTTGAACAATGTATGCAAGAGTTTAAGTTGATTTATTCGTAATTTAGTATAATGTTGTAAGTATGATATAAAGGTGTGCCCAAGGTGATATGGGGTTGCATTATTTTCTAAGGTTATTAAGTGTCGTGTATGGTTAGTAGTACCCTTGAGTTCCTAAGTGGAAGAAGGCTAGTTATATAGTACATGGTGTTCTTAATAGCTAAGTTGAGGAGTTTTTGATAGATAGTGTTGAGTCTTTTAAGTATGATTTTGATTTTTACGATTTGGAAAAAAATATAAGTATAGAAGTGTGATCTTGGTAGGATATGATTATGTGTTTAGTGAGGTAGATATGTTTGCAAATGAGAGTGTAAGTCTTTGATGATGATTTTTGAAGCTAGAAAGTTAAGGATGGTATATGAAAGGTTGTTCAAGAATGAATCAGTAAGTTCGAAATATAGTTTATTCTTGTGAGTTTAGCATTTATGTGTACACATTAGAATGAAGAAATTTTGGCTCAATCTCGAGGATATGGAGTAGACCCATAAGCTTAGAATATCATCTTTGACATAATGGGGAGATGGTAGAGTGAAGAACCAAATCAAGTTTTGAGAATTACATTGTGATACATGTCAATAAGAGTTGTGACGAGATAGTGATTCCTTCTTACTCTAGAGTATTCCTTAGATTTCAGTCATTATCACACCAAATCCATGTCTTGTATGATAGATCCATGCCAATGGCCAATGCTTATACACTTTATGCGTACTCAAGTCCATTCTCAGCTTCTAGCAAGTAAGTAATAACTTTACTCTGTGATTCGAGTTATCCCTCATGAATCTATGAACTCCAGTCTTATGTTAAATATTTTATAATAAGTATTAACTCATGATCGTAGTGAAATCCAGTTTATATCATGTATGTCCTCCATTTAGAACTTCTTAATGAATCCATGCCTTTGACGTTCTGTTCTTCAGGCCTCAATTAAGTGTCAGAGTTGTGTATAGTATTCTTTCGTGCATCAGGTCCTTATGTGTTAGCCCTTCAAAGACCTCTTCCTACATTAAGATAGTGGTAGTGATAATGGATAAACAATGGTTTAGATGAGAGAGAGTTGATGACCCTCATTAAGAAAGGTTACTTATGTTTTTCTATCTAAGGCTAAAGTGTGAAGTAAGATTGAGGCCAAATCTTTGATACATGTCATGGTTAGTTGAAAATTGGTGTGTATGTTCTTAAGAATAGTGCAAGAAAGTTATTGTTGATAGAGGTTTAGAGAATATGTGAAGTATGCCTTTATGGGTGTTTTCCTTGAAGTTCATATGTGGTTATAAATATAGGCTTGAATGTCATGTTGGATGTAAGTGGAGGAATGCAATATGCTCTAGTGAATCCATAGTAAGTGTTCAGATTTAGTCATTGAAGTGGTAAGGCACATTATGCTTAGGGTGTGAGATCTGTAAGAGATATAAAATATTGAATCATGTGGTTTAGACTAGTATTATGGTGTAGCGTGTTGTATCTTATGATTTTGAGTTAGGCTTGATCACGGTAAGAGGATTTTATTTAGTTTGGACATTAGTAGATAGATTTATCAATGCTCATGTAAGAATTATAAGTTGAATCAAATGGGTATGGTATTTAAGGAGAATAGTATAGTTGAGGGAGTATTGGAGAAGTGTTACTAAGCTTGAAAGTAAGAAGTTGCATTGCCCAACACCTAGTAATTCTATCCTAGCTTATAATCTATATGTCTATATTCCATGCTATAGAGTGGTGTCAATGTTGTGATTCCTTAGTCAGATGTCTTGTTCAGATCATGCCTAAGATTCTTTCTTCCTTAATGTTACTAGAACTTCTTTAGAATGTACGTTGAACAGATAATCCAATTAAGTCTAAGTTTCCAGTATAATTGAGTCCATATAGACATCAATTCAGTTTAGTAGTCTGGCAGACAAGTTCCTGTGGTTGTCCACCTTTCCACCCAGTCCTACTATCCAAAGTCTCACGCGTATGGCTATTCCAAGAGATAATCTATTCATATCCATGTAAATTGCGAATTCAGTTCAGTCCAAGCTTCATGTTTTAGATTCAGGTAGTTAGTTAGTCATGAATCAGTTCATAAGTGTTCAGTGCATAATCTCAGTTTTCCAAGTATTTCAACTCAGACAGTGTAATACCCCTAGTACGATCTTAGTCTTGTTGTCTAATGATTCGTACTTGCATAAGTTATCACTTTGCAGTTCTATATGTATAATTGTATCATGAACACCTCAAGCGAGTTCTAAACTCTCAGCATGAATCAACTTCTTATAGTAAGTAAAGGCAAGTCAGCTCAGAAATCAGTTTCTTGATAGAGGGTTTTAATGTTTCAGCTTAGTTATATCCTTTCTTAGTAGACAAATCATGTCTACATTATTCCATACTTCTAAGACTTCAAAAAGTTCCTATCCATCATCATTCGAGGATGAATAATTCCAAGGGGGAGATAATGTAACACCCCATAATTTCGCGCTAGAATTTTAACCATCGTTCCAACACGTATAAGCTCTAATCCAAATGATTCCCATGTGGATATAAGTTTAATTATCATTATCCTATAATGTGAAGTGATTTCTAGGTGAAAAATGTTCATAAGAATCACCTAGAATTGTAACACCCCGAGTCTGCACCCTGGATGCCATACGATGCTTACGATCCTGAAGGACCACAAGCTAACCCATGACTGATATCTGCTGTGAGCACGGAGTAACAATACAGTGATAAACGGGAAAAAATAGGATGAAATTCCATAAGGTTCAAAAACTAAAATACTGATAAAGAATACCAACTATAATAATAATTTATACAACTGAATACTGTCTGAAAGTTTAGTTTGAAAGCCTCTATCTTTCTGAAGATGGAGTTGATGGGACAAGTCCCCAACTAACTCCGACTACTTAAATAAACTGAATACTAAAATAATGAAATGATATGATAACTTCGTCCTCGAACAATGAGGACTCACCACTAGGTCTGATGTTGATAGTCTGGGCTGCTAAGTACGACCAGGATCCTGTGCGTCTGAACCTATGATCTAAAATATCATAGCGCAAAATAAAAGGTATGCGTCAGTACTTTGAATGTACTGGTATGCTTAGTGAGGTAGGCTGATATGCAAGAGTTCTTATGCATGAACAATAACTGAATGAGAGTACATGTATAACTAAAACTGATGAAACACTATTTATGCAATACTGTGCACATATCCACATACGCTATGTCTGTGATCATAGTAACACTGGATACTGAGTTCTGATAACTGAATGACTAATATTTGAGTTTATGGATAACTGTATTACCGAGAGCTGGGTGACTATTTCTGACAGTCCTGATTCTGTAGAACTGAACTGAGTTTAATACTAAGCTGGGTGACTGTGTCTGACAGTCCTAATTCTATAGAACTAAACTGAGTTCTATATTGAGACTGAAACTGAAACTGTGGGAGGTAATAATCAAATCGACATACCCCTCTCTGAATTGATTGGGGTCCAACCTATAACCCCAGCTGGGAGGGTATCAGTACCATGCTACGGGTAAAGATAAGTGCTGACCACCCTTATCTGGAAGGTGCTCTGAACGAGAATGGTGGTACCCTCAACTGGCAGGTAGAACACCTCATAAACCCTTAACTGGCAGGTTGATATCTCAACCTACGCTGACTTCGTAGTTTTAGAATGCCAGGACTGCTTCTAAGGATCACACCCTCTACTGGCAGGTGAGTCCCCATCCTTGGGTTCACTCAGTGCTGAATCCTACTCCCAACTGAATAGATACTAAACTGATTTCTAAACTGTTCAAGGCTAGACTGAACTGTTACTGATCATGTTAACTGACTGAACTAGACTGAGTTCACTGAGTACTGTAATTGATTAAGTGTTCTAAGTTCTATTTGCTGACTATATATACAAAGTTTTGTACTGACTGAATGCTACTGTACATAACATTTCTAAGACTATTCTAAAGCTACTGTAATTCTAGGTAAACAACAAGATTGTTGGGTATTAGATAGATACCCACAGGACCCGATAACATGAAAAGTAAAGCATAGCATGATCTTGAAAATCATTACAATGTTCATAACTCATTCATAAAGACATTTTATCAAACACTTGTAAGATGTAAGCTTGTACATATGCTAGCATGTCATGATTTCCCCATTTAATCTGCATGTGCAATTGATCAAACACTTGGGGAACATAATCTATGCACATAATACTAATCAACTTGTAGGCATCATTATTTCCAATCCCAACTTAAAAATTTAAGGGCTTTAACATGAATTCACATAATACTACACACATGTCCAATAAATTTACATGAATCTTGTAATAAATTATGAATTAGAAACCCAATTAACATCATAATCATGAATACATTCAAGCCCAATATAGAATTCATGATTTCAATAAACTGGAAGTTTTAAAAGAGATTCTTGAACTCTAAGGGTGGAAGGAAACCCTTGGATGAACACCTAACTGTAACGCCCCAAATCTGGAACACGAAATGCTACACGGTGCTCATAACCCGAAGGACCACAAGTTAACCCATGACTGATATCTGTACCTGTACACTGCATAATATGACATAATAATGCAGAAATATACACTGAAAGGCCATAAGGTTCAATACTGAACATGATATGAATGATATGACATATGTGTGGGGTAATAGGATACCCAAAACAAAACTGAACATACTGAAGTCTAAAATATGATAGTCTATACAACCTCTAACAAACTAAACTACTTGAGTAAGGAGTTGATGGGACATGTCCCCAACTAACTCCAACTAATAAACTAATTAATTAGATAATAGGGAATAATCATGTCCTCGAATGATGAGGACTCACTTCTAACTTTGACTACTGAAATTGGAATCTACTGCTGATCTGGAGCTCGTATCTCTGAACCTATGGTATAAAACACCATAAAGCAAATGCGTCAGTACTTTGAATTTATTGGTATGCATGTGAGGTAGGCTGAATGCATGGGGTTCATATGCATGGACAATAATAATAACTGACTTACTATCATGAGCATGAGAATACATGCATGAGACATAATAACTGATACTGATACTGTGATAACATGATTACTGAATCTGAATATAACTGATAACATGAGTGACTATATCTGATAGTCCTAAATTTGATGGAACTAGCTGAGTTCCATACTGTATCTGAGTTGACTGTATCTGATAGTCCTAAATTTTGAAGAACTATCTGGGTTCTTTTACTGAGCCTAATATTGAGACTGTGGGAGGTCGTCATCTAACCGACATGCCCTAAATGATGCATTATAGCTGAATTAGGGTCCAATCTATGCCCTGATTAGAGGAGTGTTAATACCTCGCCACTGGTAAGGATAACATATGAGTGACCCTAATATAACAGGTAACTCTAGTAAGAACGGTGGGAACCCTCATATAGCAGGCTAAGTCACCTTATCTACCCTTATATAGCAGACTATAATGTTTCAACCTATGCTGGCTACATAGTTCTGGAATGCAAGGATTGCTTCTAAGAATCACACCCTCATATAACAGGTGAGTTTCCATCCTTGGGTTCACTCGGTGCTAATTTCTACTCCTATCTGAATAAACACTAAACATAATTTACTAAACTGAACATGTATTGAGTTACTGAATTCTGTTGTCTGATGGAATATTACTAATATCTGACAACTGACTGAGTTTATGAGATCATGGAGATTTCTCGAGTCATAAGACTGTCTGAAGTCTAAGGATTCATAGCTTGACTGAGAGTATCGTGGAAACATGACATGGCTCTAGACACATAACTAATACTTTGGGTACAAGTACCCCCAGGACTCGATGGAAGGAAAACTGACCAAGCATAACTTACTTGAACATATAACTAACATCATACTCCATAATACATTTATAGAAGCATTCCATCAAAGCATGTGATAGGCATAACTTGTACATACATGGGAATTTCATGATATCATACTAGTTGGGCATTGTTCCTTCATCTAGGCATTTAATCAAACACATGGTAGGCATAGCACATGTAGACAACATTATACAACAAGTTATCATCATGATTCATCTCTAATTTCATCATCTAGAGTTTATTTATAGGTTCACATGAATATACATCTATACAAATCAATTCCACATAAAACTGATCACCCAACATAGATTTGAATTCAATTAATCATTCTCAACATAAACAAAACAAACCCAACACAAAATTCATAAAGTAATCCATAAACTTAAACTTAGAAAAGAGATTTTTGGGCTTCATGGACGAAAGAAGTCCATGAATGAACACTACGCATACCTTGATTCATGATTTTGTGAAGATTGTTGGAGGAAATTCTTGATTTTGAATCTTCTATGAAAAGCCCTAGGTTGTTCTTGAAAGGAAATTGAGAGAAACTAGTATATTTTGGGTGAAGAATGGATAAATCACGTGTTATTAGGTTTAAATAGAGGGAAGGAAATTGACCCTTTTAACCCTTGGACACGTCTTGTAATTTAAGTAAAATTTTCCCAAACTAGGACCCTGGCGTGATGCGGCGCTATTGCACCGTGTCACTAGAATTTGACAATTGGGAAACTGAGGGATGGCGCGACGTGGAGCCATCGCGTTGCCCATTCCTTTGTGACTTGGAACTTTGACGTGATGCAGGGGAGATCGCGCTGAGACACTGGAAAAGGACAATTCTAATCTTGGGACCTGGCGCAACGCACCATAATCGCGGACCCCTACTGGAATTTGCCAAATGCCATTTCCTCTTGTGGCGCGGCGCGCCACTGACTAATATGACGCTGTTTTATGATGTGAACTTAAAATAGTCGTAACTTTTGATCCGGTTATCGGATTTGGGCGAATCTTATATTGATGGAAAGATTATTGAATTTTCCACATAAAAATGTAAAAATCATGAAAATTCCTCATAGAATAGTCATCATTCAATTTAGAAGCTAATACTAGGCATTCTTGTGATGAAATTAGCTAGGAAAAAGTATGGGGTATTACACTAACATACCTTTTACAACAGTCGTCCTCGAATGAGACTGAATGAGAGGGGAGAAAAGACAACTGACGTATCTACTAAATATGAATAACTGGAACATGATCTCATGATTGACATGACAGACAAGCTGAACATATAATACTGAACGTGCATATCTGATGCATGTGTAACTGATTCATGAATGCATCACTGAGTGTTCTGAAGAACTAAGTTTCTCACAATGAGAATGAATGTCTGATGCATAATTACATAACTGAACTGATACATGCGTTCCTGACTAAATATGCAATAGTACTTGATACCAAGTTTCTAATGGGAACATGATTATATAGCTCCATACCAAGTTTGTGATGAACACTGAACATGAAACTGATTAAGCTTAAGGAGAACTATTACCTTGAGCTTGATCTGAGTTGGCGAAGAAGAGGTGAGGATACTTGGTACGCATGTCTTCCTCTGCTGCCCAAGTAGTTCCCTCGACGGACTTATTTCTCCAAAGAACTTTAACTATAGGGACTTCTTTGTTCCTCAATCTATAAGTCTGATAGTCTAAGATTTCGACTAGAATCTCTTTATAAGAGAGAGTGTTCTGAACACCAATTCTCTGAATAGGGACTATAACTGATGGGTCACCTATGCACTTCTTGAGCAAGGAGACATGAAAGAATGGATGAACTGAGGCTAGATCTAAAGGAAATTCAAGATCATAGGCTACCTTGCCAAAGTGACTGAGAATCTTGAGGGGACCAACATATCGGGGACTGATCTTTCCCTTCTTGTTGAATCTCTTCACTCCCTTCATGGGAGAGATCTTTAGATATACATGATCACCAATCTCAAACTCGAGATCTTTTCTACGAACATCTGCATAAGACGTCTGTCGGCTCTGAGCAGCCCAGAGTCTTTCTTTAATCAACCGGGCTTTTTCTAAGGCGTCGAATACTAAGTCAGGCCCTATAACTGAGGCCTCACTAACTTCGAACCAACCAATTAGAGATCTACACCTCCTACCATAGATAGCTTTGAATGGAGCCATCTGAATACTGGAATGATAGGTGTTGTTATATGCAAACTCAATCAAATATAAGTGGTCATCTGAACTTCCCTTGAAATCGATTGCACACACCCTTAGCATATCTTGTAACATATGAATGGTCCTTTCTTCTTGACCATCTTTCTGAGTATGAAAGGCTGTACTAAGATGAACTTGGGTACCAAGACCCTTTTGGAATGCTTTCCAAAAATAAGAGGTGAACTGGGTACCTCTGTCTGAGATAATAGACAACGGAACATCGTAAAATCTGACCAACTCCTTGATGTAGAGTTTGGAATAATCCTCGATTGAATAAGAGGTATGAACTGGAAGAAAATGAGCTGATTTGGTCATTCTATCTACAATGACCCAAACGGAATCATGCTGATGACTAGTTCGAGGCAAACCCATCACGAAGTCCATGCTCACAACTTCCCACTTCCAAGTAGGACTACTGAACTCCTGTATGGACCCACAAGGCTTCTGATGCTCTATCTTAACCTGCTGACATATAAAGCACTTAGATACAAACTCTGTAATGTCTCTCTTCATCCCACTCTACCAATAGATTTCCCGTAAGTCACGGTACATCTTTTTGGCCCCTGGATGAATAGAGTAGTATGCACCATGCATTTCTGCAAGAATTCACTGCCTTAAGTCATCTACACCTAGAACACAGAGACGACCCTGACAATGAAGAATACTATCTCCCCCAGGAGAAAACCTCTATTTTTTAATCCTGAACTGACTCTTTCAACTTGACAAGGCTGGGATCTATATCTTGTTTTTCTTTCACCTTGGAAACTAGAGATGATTCTGAACTACTCTGAATCCATATATCACCCTCATCTGTATCGACTAAGCGAACGCCTAGCCTGGAAAGCTGATGTAATTCCTGAGCTAACTTCTTCTTACTATCATCCTCATAAGCAACACCACCCATAGATAGTCCACTAAGAGCGTCTTCCACTATGTTAGCCTTGCCCGGATGATAAAGGACACTCATGTCATAATCTTTCGAGAGATAACCACCATGAACTCCGTAGAGATAATTTCTCCAAATCTTCAAGGCAAAAACTACGACTGCTAATTCAAGATCATGAGTAGGATAATTCCTCTCATGGGGTTTAAGCTGTCTGGAGGCGTAGGCTATGACCTTACCATACTGCATGAGGACACAACCCAAACCTACTCTGGATGTATCACAATACACTACGAACCCAGCTGAACCATTTGGGAGAGCTAATACTGGAGCTGAGGTGAGTCAAGTCTTCAACTCCTGAAAACTCTTCTCGTAAGGATCTGACCACTGAAACTTAACTTTTTTCTGAGCCAATCTGGACATAGGGGATGTAATACAAGAAAATCCCTCAACAAACCATCTGTAATAGCCAGCCAAACCCAAGAAACTCCTCATATCTGATGTAGAGATAGGTCTGGGCCAGTTTCTTACTGATTTGGTCTTTTGAGGATTAACTCTAATGCTATCACTGAAAATGATATGACCAGGGAATGCTACTGACCTTATCCAAAACTCGCACTTACTGAATTTGGCGAATAGCTGATGATCTCTGAGAGTTTGAAGTACTATTTTGAGAGGGTCTGCATGATCACGCTCACTATGAGAATAGACCAGAATATCATCTATGAAGACTATGACGAACATGTCCAAGTACTGCTTGAACACTAGGTTCATCAAGTCCATAAAAACTGCTGGGGCATTGGTAAGACCAAATGACATAACTAAGAATTCGAAATGACCAAACCGAGTACGGAAAGCTATTTTCAAAATGTCACATTCTCTAACTCTAAGCTGATGATAGTCGGATCTGAGGTCTATCTTGGAGAAATAACTGGCACCCTAAAGTTGTTCAAACAAGTCATCGATTAAGGAAAATGGATAATTGTTCTTGACCATGACCTTATTGAGTTGACGGTAGTCTACACACATCCTAAGATAACCGTCTTTCTTGCGCACGAATAATACTAGAGCTCCCCACGGGGAAATGCTAGGCCTGATGAATACCTTATCTAAGAGATCCTTTAATTATTCTTTTAGTTCTCTGATTTTTGCTGGTGCCATTCTATATGGTGGAATAGAGATAGGCTGAGTATCCAAAAAAAGATCAATACCGAAGTCTACTTCCCTTTCGGGAGGAATTCTTGGAAGATCTTCGGGAAAGACATTTGAATATTCATTCACTACTGGGATTGATTCAAGACTGGGAGTCTTAGAACTAGTGTCCTTAACTCGAACAAGATGATAGACACACCCTTTAGATATTATTTTTCTTGCCCGAAGGTAGGAAACAAGCTGACCCCTGAAAGCGATTACACTACCCTTCCACTCAAGGACGGGTTCATTTGGGAACTAAAACTGGACTATTCATTTTCTGAAGTCGACTGTGGAATAGCAGGAATGAAGCCAATCCATGCCGAGAATGAGATCAAAATCAGTCATCTCTAATTCGACTAAGTTTGCTGAAGTGACTTTCTAAAATATCATAACCGAGAAGTTCCTGTATACCCATCGAGCTATGATGGTTTTATCCACTGGGGTAGAGACTGAAAAGGGCTCTGCTAGAATTTTGGGATTGACTTCGAAATCAACTGCTATATAAGGAGTAACAAAAGACAAAGAAGCTCTTGGATCTAGCAAAGTGTAAACATACACATAAAAGATCTGTTATGTACCAATAACTACAGTAGAAGAATTTTCCTGATCCTGTCGGTATTGAAGAGTATAGAGATGATATGGGCGTTGCCCACTAGTAGCACTGGAGGTGGCACCCTGCTGATTTGGAGAACCGGATTGACCTGAGGAGCGATTCTGTTGGCCTTGAGGACCTGGCTGAGGACAGTCTCTGACTCAGTGGCCTGGCTTTCCATATTCGAAACAAATACCACTGCCAACTTTGAAAATACCCTGATGGTGCTTGCCAAAAGTCTGGCAAAGAGGATAGGTGTGGGAACTGCTAACATTGCCTTGGGACTTAGAGCCTGGCGTTTTATCTTTGTTTCCCTCTTTGAACTTAGGAACTGAAGCACTAGCTAAAGAAGGAGCTGGAATTGATGACTTAGGATAAAACTTAGAACGGTTTCCTCATTCTAACTTAGGCTGAGCAAAGTTGAAACTACCTGTGTTCGCTATCTTATTCTGCTTTTCCCTCATCTAAATCTTCTTCTCCTCTATATGCTAAGTATGAGTCATGATCCTGGATAAAGTCAGTCACTATTCAACATGGTGGATCTTCACTCATTAACCACGTCATCATTCACCCCTGAAACAAACTTACTTATCCTTTCCCTGCTATCTGCAACTACATGAGGGGCATATTTGGCTAATTGAGTAAACTTAAGAGAATACTCTTTCACTGTTATACTGCTCTGCCTGAGGTTGATAAATTCTAACACCTTAGATTTTCTAAGCTCTAGGGGAAAGAATCTATCAAGGAAGGCTTAAGAAAACTCCTCCCACTTAACTGACCCTGTTCGTCTGCCCTCTCTGACTTCCACTGCTTGAACCAAGTTTGAGCAACATCCTATAACTGATATGCAACTAGCTCAGCACTCTTAAGAGTAGTCACCCCCATGATGTCTTTCACCTTCTTCACTTGATCTAGGAATTCCTGAGGGACTTCATCTGTCTTAGACCCGAGAAAAGATGGAGGATTTATTCGAGTGATATCACGAATCCTAGCTGCAACTGAATTGGACGGAACGATAGCTGGTCGTTCATTCTGAGCAGCAACTGAGTTAGCAAGAGTAGTTAATACAACTCAGAACCCTGCATGAGAAACATGTTTGCCCAAAGGATCTTCGGGCAGAGGGGCTGACTGATTCCCGTTTCTTTTTTTAGGAGGTATGTTCTATAGAAGAAAGGGAGAATGGATTAGACTAAGAGATTGACTTGAGATTATGCTCACTGGCACGACATAAATACTGAAAGAGGGGAAACTATTCCTAAAACATCTTATAGCCTCCTGTACATAAATGTGGCACACAACCCACCCATGTATAAGACTCTACTAGATGTGGCTTTCAGACTTCCTAGGACTCTATTGAACCTTAGTCGATGATACCAAGTTTGTAATTCCCCAAAAAAGTAACACTGATACTGTGATAACTTGATTACTGAATCTGAATATAACTGATAACAAGAGTAACTGTATCTGTGATAACGCTCAAACTACAGCTCTCGTAAGAGTGTAAGCGGTCGTCGTCAAATATAGAACCCAACTGGGTTGGGTGTCGAATCCCACAGGGAATACTCGGTCACTAAGTATGAAACGATTAGTAGACTTTTGGTGAAAGTTCTGAGGATAAAGGGGGGATTTTATGCGTGAAGTAAAATTATCGAAATAGCAAAGTAAAAAAGAAATGTTTAGTATGATTTTAATCAATGAGACTTGTAAGTTAGGATTAGAACGATGGGTTGCCTCCCATCTAGCGCTTGATTTATTGTCGCGGCACGACATAGTTACCTCGAGTACTTAGATTTCGTCGAGATAAATGGTGGCCATGCATTTTATCGAGTCAAGAGGACCGATATATGGATTTACTCGTTGGCCATTCACCTTAAAGACAACACCATTATTGTTTTCTAGCTCAACTACTCCAGACGAGTAGACTTGGCTGATTTTGAATGGACCAGACCATTTGGACCTTAACTTACCTGGGAATATCTTCAGTCTGGAATTGAAAAGAAGTACCATATCACCCTTTTGAAAGTTTCGTTGAACAATCCGTTGATCATGATACTTTTTCATCCGCTCCTTGTAGAAGTCTGATCTTTCATATGCATGTAGATGGAATTCATCCATCTCATTCAGCTGCTCCAATCTCATATTCATGGCATCATCCCAATTCAAATTCAGTCGCTTCAACGCCCATAATGCCTTATGCTCGAGCTCAATGGGCAAGTGACAAGCCTTCCCATAAACTAGTTGATACAGGGACATGCCAATTGGCATTTTGAATGCAGTTCTATAAGCCTATAGTGCATCGTCCAGCTTCCGAGACCAATCCTTCCTATTAGAGTTTACAGTCTTAGCAAGGATCTACTTGATCTCTCGATTATAAACCTCTACCTGTCCACTAGTTTGTGGGTGATAAGGCGTGGCTACCTTATGTTGCTTGACCCCATATTTCACCAACACGAATTTGAACAGCTTGTTGCAAAAGTGTGATCCTCCATCGCTTATGATGGTACGTGGTACCCCAAAACGAGAGAAGATATTTCTCTTCAAGAATGCTACAACACACTTTCCTTCATTATCGGCCAACGCTACTGCTTCGACCCATTTGGATACATAGTCGACAACAACTAGGATATATTTCATCCCAAATGAATTTATGAATGGGCCCATGAAATCAATACCCCACACATCAAACAGCTCTACTTCAAGAATTTTTGACATGGGCATCTCATGGTGCTTCGAAATCGTGCCTTGTCTCTGACATTAGTCACATCTTCTCACAAATTCGTAGGCATCTCTAAATATCGAAGGCCAATAATAGCCGCTTTGAAATACCTTCCTCGCTGTTTGACCACCTGCATGGTGTCCCCCAACTTGAGAAGCATGACTTGCTTCCAAGATACTCGACATTTCCACATGAGATATGCATCGCCTGATAACACCATCCGCGCATCGTCGAAACAAATATGGCTCATCCCAGAAGTAGTGTTTTACATCATGCATGAACTTCCTCTTTTGATGAAAAAACAGATATGCAGGTATCACATTACTTACCACATAGTTTACAAAGTCTGTGTACCATGGTAATTCTTCCACCATCGTGGCTAGGATCTCTTCATCGGGGAATGCATTATTAATCTTAAGATCGGGCTGCGCTGTGTGCTCATTCTCAAGTCTAGATAGGTGATCATCCACTTGGTTTTCGCAACCTCTTCTATCTTTTACCTCGAAATCAAATTCTTGCAGCAATAACACCCATCGAATTAGCCTCGGCTTTGCATCCTTCTTCGTCATTAGGTATCTCAGGGCTGCATGATCGGTATGAACCACCACTTTAGTCCCCAACAGGTAAGCACGAAACTTTTCAAAAGCATAAACAACTGCTAGAAGCTCTTGTTCCGTGACAGTATAGTTTTTTTGGGCTCCGTTCAAGACCTTGATCGCGTAGTAGATTGGATGAAATAATTTTTCTCTTCTCTGGCCAAGTACAGCACCCAAAGCTACTCCGCTCGCATCACACATAACTTCAAAAGGTAGGGACCAATCGGGTTCTACATTGATAGGAGCTTCAATTAGCTTCCCTTTGAGGCATTCGAATGCCTTCAAGCAATCTTCACCGAAGTTGAACTTTGCATCCTTCTCCAAAAGCTTGCATAACGGACTAGCAATCTTGGAAAAGTCTTTAATGAACCTTCGATAAAAGCCTGCATGCCCGAGGAAACTACGAACTCCCTTTACAGAGATTGGAGGTGGTAGTTTCTCGATGACTTCAATTTTAGCTCGATCCACCTCAATTCCTCTTTCGAAAATTTTATGCCCAAGAACAATACCTTCTTTAACCATAAAGTGACACTTCTCCCAGTTTAGCACCAAGTTAAATTCAACACATCTCTGTAACGCCATACTTAGGTTCGCCAAGCACGATTTAAATGACTCACCCACAATTGAAAAGTCATCCATGAATACCTCTAAGGTGTCTTCAACCATATCAGAAAAAATAGACATCATACAACGCTGAAAAGTGGGGGTGCGTTACATAGCCCAAATGGCATACGTTTGAAGGAAAACGTACCATATGGGCATGTAAACGTTGTCTTCTCTTGGTCTTCGGGAGCAATACAGATCTGATTATAGATGGAATAACCATCTAAGAAGAAAAACCATCCTTTCCCTGCCAATCGATCAAGCATTTGGTCCATGAATGGCATTGGGAAGTGATCCTTAAGCGTCCATGAATTCAGCTTCCGGTAGTCCATGCATACTCTCCACCCTGTGACAGGTCTGAGTGGAATTAGTTCATTTCTTTCGTTTGCAACTACCGTCATGCCCCCTTTCTTGGGCACACACTGTACCGGACTCACCCATTTACTGTCGGAGATTGGATACACTACCCCTGCATCTAACCACTTAATAATTTCTTTCTTCACCACCTCTTGCATAGGTGGATTCAAACGTCTTTGATGCTCAATAGTGGGTATGCAATTTTCTTCAAGCTGAATCTTGTGCATACATATCCCAGGAGGAATACCAATAATATCAGCGATGGTCCAATCGATGGCTCTCATGTATTTCCTTAGAACAGCGATGAGAGCTGCAACTTGCTGCTCATCTAAGTCAGCTGCCACAATAACCGGGAGGGTGTTTCCACTTCCCAAGAATACGTACTTTAGATGACTGGGTAGCTCCTTCAATTCTAACATTGGTGGCTCTTCAATGGATGGTTTAGCTGGTGGTGTAGGCCGATTTTTGAGATCGAGGTCCAGCTTCTTGGGAGCATAAGGATACGACCCTATTCCTGTTAGAGCACAAATAGTTTCTTCATAATTTTCAGCATCCTCAGGCTCAATATTCATAAGCACAACCGCCAATGGGTAAACAATAAGCTGATCCTCTACGGATAATTCTTTATCATCATCAAAATAAACATCAGCTACCGAGAACACGTTCAGATCTTTGGGTTGCTTCATTGATTTGCATATATCAAAGCGGACTACTTCGTCATTCATCCGGAATAAAAGCTCATTCACTCTTAAATCAATAAGCACACTCCCTGTTGCAAGGAAAGGGCACCCCAAGATTATGGGAACTTCAGAGTCCACCTCACAGTCCAGAATAACGAAGTCTTTCGGAAAGATGAATGAAGAAACCTTCACCAATACATTATATAAAATACCAACAGGTCGTTTTACCGACCTATCTGCCATCACGAGCCTCATATTGGTTGGAGTAGGATCACCCAACCCCAACTTTCTGTAAATAGATAGCGGCATCAAATTGATGCTGGCTCCTAAATCGCATAATGCCTTGGAAAAATTCAAAGATCCGACAGTGCAAGGAATAGTGAAGCACCAGGGTCAGCCTTCTTCTGAACTAGTGATCTGGTACTGATTGCACTGCAATGATGGACAGTATCCGTCAACTCATAACTTGCTGCCCGCTTCTTTGTCAAAAGATCCTTTATAAATTTTGCGTACCCAGGCATTTGTTCCAGTGCCTCGACCAAAGGAACATTAATAGTTAGCCGCTTCAACATAGTCATAAACTTATTGAACCTGGTATCGTCAGCTTTCTTCTTCAATCTCTGAGGAAAAGGTGGTGGTGAAAGGGGAATAGTTTTCTCCACCGCTTCCTTTTCATCTTGCTTCAGTTCGGCGAACTTTTCAGGATGTGGACGTTGAGAGGTAACGTCACGAACAACCTCATCAGCTGCTTTGGCATTTTTTGGTTCTGCAATGATCTCATTATCTTCTATATCATCAACCACCTGCTTACCTTTGGATGGATTTTCCAATACTTTACCACTTCGGGTGGCGATAGCCATACACGATCCATCATTCCTTGGATTTTGCACTATGTCGCTAGGTAGTGTTCCAGTTTTTCTTTGATTTAATGCCGCTGAAAGTTGACTCAACTGCTGCTCTAGTTGCTTTATTACAGTAGAATACGAGTCAACCAATTGATTTATTGAAGACAAATCGTTCTTCACCTCATTCACTCCCGTATTAGTTGCTTCTACTCCCTTCAACAGCTTCACCATTATATCTTCCATCGACATCTTCCCAGAGCCAGACGCCACAGCCTCACGATTTCCAGGAGGAACATACAAACCAGTCCTGTCAGTCTTATTCTTCCAACCACCTTGATCGCGGTCCTTGTATCCAGATTTATCATAATAGTTCCGACCTTGGTTTCCTTAGGCATTGCCTCGGAAACCCCCCTGATTATTCAAGTAGTTCGCTTCTTCCTCATAGTCAGATTCATCTCTTCCCTGTGATACAATGGCTTTAACCTTTTCAGTCTTCCCTGATAATAAATACTTGGTAAGAAGATCCATCTGCATTTTCATGTGGGCCATATCTTGGTCACGTTCCTCTTGTCTACGCCTCTGCTCTGCAGTCAAGCCAATAGATACTGTAGATCTTGCTACCTCAGAATCTCTGGTATGCAAAGCTCTACTTTGCTTTGTCATACGATCTAGCATATCACTTGCCTCAAGAAAAGTAAGGTCCATGAATGACCCACCTGCAGAATTATCAACCACTGGCTTAGTCACTGAGTTCAAAGCCCTGTATAATATCTCCATCAAGTGGATATTGGTCATCTGATGATTTGGGCATCGCATAAGCTTCTTCTTGAACCTCTCCCATGTTTCGTGGAGAGCTTTAGTTGGAAGCTGTCGAAAATTGCTGATCTCATCTCTCAACTGTGCTCTCTTGGATGGTGGAAAGAATCTTTCTAGGAAAGCGTCTTTTAGTTGCCTCCAATTAGTAATAGAATCAGGAGTTAGCCCGTTCAGCCATAGAGTTACCTCCCCAGACAGAGACAATGGAAATAAGCACAGCCGAATTGCATTCTGCCCAACTCCTGGTTTGTCAAACGACTTGCATGTTGAAATAAAGTTGATCAAATGCATATTCGGATCATCGCCTGCGAGTCCACCAAATAACCCCTTGAGCTGCAATAGCTGAATCATGGTGCTAGTGATATTAAACTTGGCTCTGGGTGCCAAGGGTGGAGGAATAATAGCCCCTGTGGCACCAGCTCCATCCAGATCGTTATCATCATCATAAAAAGAAGCCTGCACAGCTCGGCGGTCAGGTCTCATTCTAGCTTGACGATCTCTCCTGTGCATAGGTGCTGCCACCTCATCTGCACGCCGTGGATTAAGTAACTCCTCATCACCCAGGTCCTCATCATCAGGATTTGTTGCCCGACCTGGGTTATCAATATTCTGTTGATGCACTTGAGCAGCTGCCAACACAGCTAATCTAGCCTGCTCCTGTTGAGCTGCCCTTCTGTCAATGTCACGTTGTGCATCCATTCTGCCAATAAGTTGAGGTTCAGGATTTATAGGTAATAATGGTTGACCTGAACTTCGAGTGTTTGGCTTGCACTCAAGTAACCCTGAATAAAACAAAAACAACAACTAAAAGTAAAATACGAGAATCTTTGACCAAAGGGTCTAGTAATTTTCACAAACTTAGTTGACAACCGTATTCCCCGGCAACGGCGCCAAAATTTGATAATGCTCAAACTACAGCTCTCGTAAGAGTGTAAGCGGTCGTCGTCAAATATAGAACCCAACTGGGTTGGGTGTCTAATCCCACAGGGAATACTCGGTCACTAAGTATGCAACGATTAGTAGACTTTTGGTGAAAGTTCTACGGATAAATGGGGGATTTTATACGTGAAGTAAAATTATCAAAATACAAAGTAAAAAAGGAATGTTTAGTATGATTTTAATCAATGAGACTTGTAAGTTAGGGTTATGTTCACCTTATGAGTTTTACGTATCTATTGGCTATGAGTTATGCGGAATTCAGACATGCATGCGCTTATAGAGATTCGTATTCTATGGTAAATCCTAGTGTCTTTCGACCATCAAGTATTATATCACTTTAACTCTTTCGAGCTTAAAGCGTATACTAATGGTACGAATTCTCCAAGAGGTTAATCCAGTTACGGCACTAACTTTTAAACAGGGGTTGGTAGCCCTATTTCCTTGTCATTCTCTCTTCTCCCGACATGTAACTTTTCTTTCGAACAAGTTAATGCTATACTGGCGTATTCTATATGTTTGCAACCATAAGAATTCAATTAAGATGAACAGAGTAATGATATAAACAACATACGTATCTAGAATTCACAAACTCATAGCAATAAATAGTGTCTCATAAGGCTTCCATAACCCTAACAGAGAAGTTTAGCTACTCATGAGGGTAACGGAAATCAACGAAGACATCATTATCATACCACAACTATAACAATCTCACGTTGAAGAGGAATGTGGCGTCACAACAAGATTGACGTTTTCCTCTTGGCCCGTTGCTCTCAAGAGAGCCGTGTCCTCTGTCAGAAATTGTAACGTGAATTAGGAGCAAAAGTCGAATGAAAAAGTCTTGAATTAATAAATGAGTGAATAATAAAAGCTTTGAATGAATGAATAAGTGAATGCTGAAAAATTCAGCATCATAGGGTTTTTATAACATCCTTGTCCTAGTCCTACTGAAATAGGGTTTTTATCCTTGTCCTAGTCCTACTGGGTTACTGCATACTTGTCCTAATTCTACTATGTTACTGCTGATCCCCCAAGTCTTTAGAAATGCTGTTTTTGCCCTGGACAAGTTCTCCATGCATCACTTTCAGTCCACAAGTTTCCAGAAGCTGCCGTCCTTATTACGTGAAGTTTCCTTTGGCGTCCAACAGTCCATAAAATGCTGAAATCTTCATCATAAATACCTGAAATCTTGCTAATCACGTTGGTTAGATCACTTACAGGAAAAAGGACTAAAAGTGTAGGAATTATATATTTTGTCCTCAAAACTTAGCTAAAATATAGGTACATTAAGGTGCTTTAGGTGTGTAAATACGCCTAACATCAATCTGACAGTCCTGAATCTGATGGAACTAGCTGAGTTCCATATTGTATCTAAGATGACTGTATCTGGCAGTCCTGAATTCTGAAGAAATATTTGAGTTTTTTTATTGAGACTGATACTGAGACTGTGGGAGGTAGTCATCTAACTGACATTCCCCAAATAATACATTATAGCTGAATTGGGGTCCAATCTATGCCCTGATTGGAAGGGTGTCAATACTGTTCCATTGGTAAGGACAATATGTGAGTGACCCTAATATAACAGGTAACTCTAGTGAGAACGATGGGAACCCTCATATAGCAGGCTAAGCCACCTCATCTACCCTCATATAGAAGGCTATGATGTCTCAACCTATGCTGGATACATAGTTCTAGAATGCAAGGATTGCTTCTAAGAATCACACCCTCATATAACAGGTGAGTTCCCATCCTTGGGTTCACTCGGGGCTAATTTCTACTCCTATCTGAATAGTCACTGATCATAATTAACTGAACTGAACATGCACTGAGTCACTGAATTTTGTTAACTAACAGAATATTACTGATATCCGATAACTGACTGAGTTTATGAGATCATGGAGATTTCCTGAGTCATAAGACTGTCTAAAATCTAAGGATTCATAGATTAACTAAGAGTATCATGGAAACATGACATGGCTCTAGGCACACAACTAATATTTCGGGTACAAGTACCCCCAGAACTTGATGGAAGGAAAACTGACCAAGCAAAACTTACTTGAACATTTAACTAACATCATACTCCATAATACATTTATAGAAGCATTCCATCAAAGCATGTGATAGGCATAACTTGTACATACATGGGGATTTCATGATATCATACTAGTTGGGTATTGTTCCTTCATCTAGGCATTTAATCAAACACATGGTAGGCATAGCACATGTAGACAACATTATACAATAATTAATCATCATGATTCATCTCTAATTTTATCATCTAGGGTTTAATCATAGGTTCACATGAATATACATCTATACAAATCAATTCCATATAAAACTGATCACCCAACATGGATTTGAATTCAATTGATCATTCTCAACATAAACAAAACAAACCCAACACGAAATTCATAAATAAATCCATAAACTTAAACTTAGAAAAGAGATTCTTGGGCTTCATGGACAAAATGAGTCCATGAATGAACAGTACGCATACCTATGTTCATGATTTTGTGAAGATTGACGGAGGAAATTCTTGATTCTGAATCTTCTATGAAAAGCCCTAGGTTGTTCTTGAGAGAAACTTGAGAGAAACTAGTATATTTTTGGTAAAGAATGGCTAAATAACGCGTTATTTGGTTTAAATAGGGGTAGGAAATTGACCCTTTTAACCCTTGGACGCGTCTTGTAATTTCAGTAAAATTTTCCCAAACTGGGCCCCTGGCGCGACATGACGCTATCCTACCATGTCACTGGAATTTGACAATTGGGAAATTGAGGGATGGCGCGACGTGGAGCCATCGCGTTGCCCCTTCCTTTGTGACCTGGAACTTTGATGCAACGCGGGGGAGACACACTGAGACACTGGAAAAGGATAATTCCGAACTTGGGCCCTGGCACGATGCGCCATAATCGCGGATCCCTACTGGAATTTGCCAAATGCCATTTCCTCTTATGGCGTGGCACGCCACTGACTAACATGGCGCGGTTTTATGACGGGAACTTGAAATAGTCGTAACTTCTGACCTGATTATCAGATTTGGACGAATCTTATATTGATGGAAAGCTTATTGAATTTTCCACATGACAAAAAGTGAAAATCTTTAAAATTCCTTATTGAATAGTCATCATTCAATTTAGAAGATAATACTAGGCATTCTTGGGACGAAATTATCTAGGAAATAGTACGGGGTATTACACTAACATACCTTGGTTGTTAATTCTCTGAAAGTTGTGGAGAATTTTTGAAGCTTGAATCTTGAATTGGAAGCCCCATGGTTTTGTTTCTTGAGTAATTTTTAGAATAATGAGTGTTTAATCCCTAAGAATGACTTAATCTCCAATTTTTGGGGCTGAATAGGGTGGAAAAATGACCCAAATACCCCTATGGATGCGGGCTTTTAATAACTGAAAACGTGTCCCATGACACACAGATCGACGTGCTGCATCAACGGAATCAACTCAATGACCAATGCACCACGTTGAGTTAGCGTTGGTTCATTGGAATTGTACTGAAAGCAGGGGGAAATTATCTATCGACGTGATGGATGATGCGACGCATTGAGATCGCATTGAACCACTATTTTGGTCACTTCAACATGGTTCAAACGAGGTTTGAAAAATCCAAAACTTACCTGAAGTGACCTACTAACATTCCTGATCATAAATCAACCAAAAAATTTATATTTTAAGGTCATAAGGGTTGTAGAATAGGATCGCCAACTTATGAAGGCTAAAATACTTCTAAGTATAACCACTTCGCTAAAATTTCTAAGTATGGGATCTCTTTTCAAGCGTTAACGGACTAAGTTAAGCTTAGAATTTTGTGGGATCTTACAATATCTCCCCCTTGGGAACATTCGTCCTTGAATGAGACAAACTAAGCTGAGAAACACTGATAGACTAAGCTTACACATTGAACATGCATATATGATGCATGGAATACTTGATTGAAACTACTGATAAGCTGAGTTTTCAAACTGAACATACATATCTGATGCATGAGTACATAGTTGAACTGATTCATAAATGCATGAATATCATAAAAATACTATACAATGGTAATGAATACCAAATTATAACTGTAGCTGAACATGGAACTGAGAAAATCTAAGGAAGACTGTTACCTTGAGCTGAGTCTGAGTTTGCAGCGAAAAAGTGAGGATACTTGGTCTGCATTGCTGCTTCTAATTCACAAGTAGCTCCCTCAATGGACTGATTCTGCCAAAGAACTTTGACTAGCAGAACTTCTTTGTTCCTCAGTCTGCGAACTCGAGGATCGATAATTTTGACTGGGATTTCTTCATAAGAAAGGCTATTTTGAACATCTATACCCTATATAGGGACTACAACTACTGGGTCACCTATGCATTTCTTTATCAAGGAGACATGAAACACTGGATGTACTGATGCTAAGTATGAAGGCAACTCAAGCTCGTAAGCTACCTTTCCGAAATGGTTGAGAATTTTGTAAGGACCAATATATTGGGGATTGAGTTTACCCTTCTTGCCAACTCTTCACTCCCTACATAGGAGAGATTTTCTAAATACACATAAACACCAATCTCAAACTCGAGATCCTTCCTTCGCACATATGCATACGATTTCTGTCGGCTTTGAGCTATCTTAAGCCTTTCCCTGATCAACTGAACCTTTTCTAAGGTATCAAATACCAAGTCAGGCCCTACCACTGTGGCCTCACCCACTTCAAACCAACCAATGGGAGATCTACATATTCTCTCATAAAGCACCTCGAACGGAGCCATCTAAATGCTGGAATGATAATTCTTGTTATATGCGAACTCAATCAAGGGCAAGTGATTGTCCCAATTCCCCTTAAAGTCAATGGTACAAGCTCTTAACATATCTTCCAAAGTTTGAATGGTCCTCTCTTCTT
Organism: Capsicum pubescens; assembly: GCA_030864215.1. Classification (NCBI taxonomy): domain Eukaryota; kingdom Viridiplantae; phylum Streptophyta; class Magnoliopsida; order Solanales; family Solanaceae; genus Capsicum; species Capsicum pubescens. The sequence goes on from CM061548.1 coordinate 32,023,135, forward strand.
GACCATCTATCTGAGGGTGGAAGGCTATACTGAGGTGAACTTGGGTACCAAGACCCTTTTGGAAGGCTTTCCAAAAGTGAGAGGTAAACTGCGTACCTCTATCTGAGATAATGGACAATGAAAATCTGTGTAATCTGGACAACTCTCTAACATAGATCTTGGCATAATCCTCGGCTGAATAAAAGGTATGGACTGGTAAGAAATAAGCTAATTTGGTCATCCTGTCTACAATGACCCAAATTGAATCATGCTGATAACGAGTACGGGGTAAACCCATTACAAAGTTTATGTTCACTTTCTCCTACTTCCACGTGGGGATACTAAACTCTTGCATGGAACCACTAGGTTTCTAGTGCTCAATCTTAACCTGCTGACATGTAGAGCACTTAGCCACAAACTCTGCAATGTCTCTCTTCATCCCACTCCACCAATAGACCTCCCTCAAATTGCGGTACATCTTAGTGTCCCCTGGATGAATAGAGTAACGCGCGCCATGCAATTCTGCAAGAATTTGTTGCCTCAAGTCATCTACACTTGGCACGCATAACCGACCCTGGCAACGCAACACACTATCTCAACCTTGGGAGAAAACCTCTACTTTGTGATCTCTGACTGACTCTTTCAACTTGACTAAACTGGGATCTTTGCCCTACTTTTCCTTCACTTCGGAAACCAGAGATGATTCTAAACTATTCTGCACCCACATACTTCCCTCTGCTGAATTGACAAAGCGGAAACCTAGTCGGGAAAACTGATGAACTTCCTGAACTAACTTCTTCTTGTTACCCTCCATATGATCAACACTATCCATAGACATCCTACTGAGAGCATCAGCTACTACATTGGCCTTGCCCGGGTGATACAAGACGCTCATGTTGTAGTCTTTCAAAAACTCTAACCACCTTCTCTGACGTAGGTTTAGATCTTTCTAAGAAAACACATACTGCAGGCTCTTGTGGTCTGTGAACACATCAACATGTACCCCATACAAATAATGCCTCTAAATCTTTAAGGCAAACACCATAGCTGCTAACTCAAGATCATGAGTGGGGTAATTCTTTTTATGGGGTTTAAGCTGTCTAGAGGCATAGGCTATTACCTTACCTCTTTGCATAAAAAAACACCCCAAACCAACTCTGAAAGCATCGCAATATACCACAAACCCGTCTGAACCATCTGGTAGAGTCAAAACTGGGGCTATAGTGAGTCAAGTCTTTAACTCCTAAAAAATCTTCTCACAAGAATCTGACCACTGGAATTTAACTTTCTTCTGAGTCAATCTGGACATGAGGGATGCAATAGACAAGAATCCCTCAAAAAACCATTGGTAATAGCCAGCCAAACCCAAGAAACTCCTGATATCCGATGGAGAGATGGGTATGGACTAGTTTCTCACTGCTTTGGTCTTTTGAGGATCCACTCTAATGCTATCTCCAGAAACTATATGGCCAAGGAAATCTAATGACCTTAGCCAAAATTTGCACTTACTGAATTTGGAAAATAACTGATGGGCTCTGAGGGTTTGTAACACTATTCTGAGATGGTTTGCATGTTCATGTTCACTGCAGGAGTAGACAAGAATGTCATCAATGAAGACTATGACGAACATGTCCAAGTACTTCTTAAACATGTGGTTCATCAAGTCTATGAAGGTTTTTGGAGAATTGGTAAGACCAAATGACATGACTAAGAATTCAAAGTGGCCATACCGAGTTCTAAAAGCTATTTTTGGAATGTCTCATTCTCTGACCCTGAGCTGATGATAGCCTGATCTGAGGTCTATCTTAGAGAAGTAATTAGAACCTTGAAGTTGGTCAAATAAGTCATCGATTCTGGGAAGTAGATACTTGTTCTTAACTGTGACTTTATTTAACTGACGGTAGTCTATACACATCCCGAGAGAATCGTCTTTCTTACACACGAATTGAACTGGTGCACCCCAAGGGGATACACTGGGTCTGATGAATCCCTTATCTAGGAGATCCTTTAACTATTCTTTTAATTCTTTAAGTTCTGCTGGATCCATTATATATGGTGGAATAGAGATAGGCTGAGTATCTGGAAGAAGGTTTATTTCAAAGTCAATTTCCCTTTTGGGAGGGACCCTGGGAAGATCTTTGGGAAACACATCAGGAAATTCACATGCTACTGATACTGACTCAAGATTAGGGGTCTCTGAATTAAAGTCTTAAACTTGAATGAGATGATACACATATACCTTAGATATCATTCTTCTCTTTCTAAGGTAAGAGATAAGCTGACCCCTAAGTGCTGAAGTACTACCCCTCCATTCAAGGACAGGTTCATTCAGAAACTGAAAATGGATAATTTGGTTTCTGCAGTCAATTGAAGCATAGCATGAATGGAGCCAATCCATGCTGAGAATGACATCAAAATCTATCATCTATAATCTTACTAAGTCTGCTAAAGTGACTTTCTGAGATACCATAACCGAACAGTTCCTGTATACGCATTGGGCTATGATAGATTTACCCATTAGGGTAGATACTGAGAAGGGCTCTGCTAGGATTTTGGGACTGACTCCAAAGTTAATAACTATATAAGGAGTTATAAAGGACAAATAATCTCCTGGATTTAGTAAAGCATAAACGTGTAAATAACTAACTTGTAACATACTAGTGACTACATCAGGAGAACTTTCCTGATCCTGTCGGGACTGAAGTACATAGAGTATATTTGGGCGCTGCCCACTGGTGTCATTGGAAACGACACCCTACTAATTTGGACGATCGGTCTAAGTTGAAAGACAATTATACTGACCCTGAGAACCTGACTGAGGTCAATCTCTGACCCTATGGCCTGGCTTGTCACATATAAAACATACATCACTGCCAGCCCTGTAGACACCCTGGTGGTTTCTTCCATATTTCAGGCAAAGAAGGTTTGTTTGGGCACTGCTAACACTGCCCTGAGATTTAGGTCCTGGTGTCCTATCTCTATTGCCATCTATGAATTTCAGATCTGGAGCACTGGCTAAGGACAAAGATGGAACTAAGGATTTTGGGTGAAACTGAGAATGATTTCCACCTTCTGACTTAGGCTGAGCAAAGTTAAAGATTCCTGTTCTAGATCTCTTGTTCTCCCTCTCATTCTCTCTAGTATTAGCCTTCTCTATCTGTTGAGCGTGGACCATGAGCCTGGATATTTCCATCTCCTTAATCAGCATTGCAGTCCTACACTCCTTGACCACACTGTTAGACACGCCAGACACAAACTTACCCATCTTAGATCTGCTATCTACTACCACATGAGGAACATATCTAGATAGCTGAGTAAACTTGAGAGAATACTCTTTCACTGTCATATTTCCCTTCTTTATATTAATAAAATCCAAAACCTTTGCTTCTCTCAACTCCAGTGGGAAGATCCTATCTAGAAAAATAATGGCGAACTCCTCCCATTCTATGGGCCCTGCATCTGTGGCCTCTCTGTCTTCCACTTCTTAAACCATGAGTGAGCCACATCCTGCAACTGATATGTGAACAACTCAGCACTCTTACTAGTTATCACCCCTATAATATCTATAACTTTCTATACCTATTCAAGGAACTCCTGTGGGTCCTTATCTGACTTAGACCCGATAAAGGCTGGAGGGTTCATTCGGGTGAAGTCCCGAATTCTAGTTGCAGCAGTGTTGGCCAGAACGGTAGATGAGCATTAATTCTAGGCTTCCACAAAATGAGCTAGAGTGGTGAAAGCTTCTCCAAATTCTGCGTAGGAGACATGCTCATACAAGGGATCTGTCTGAACGGGCAGAGGTGCTGGCTGATTTCCTGTTCTTCTTCCATTGTTCTTTTTAGGAGGCATGTTCTATAAATAGAAGTAAGACAAGGATTAGACTGAGAGTGTAACTTGAGCTCATGCTCACTCGCACGATATGAATACTGAAAGAAGGGAAACTTTTCCTAAAAATGCCTTATAGTCTCTTGTCCATAAGTGTGGCGTGCTACACACCTATGAAAAAGACTCTACTCGACGTGGCTTTTAGACTTCCTAGGACTCTATTAAACATTAGGCTCTAACACCAAGTTTGTAACGCCCCGAGTCTGCACCCCGAATGCCACACGGTGCTTACGACCCTAAAGGACCATAAGCTAACCCATAACTGATATCTGCTGTGAACACTGAGTAACAATATGGTGATAAATACAGAAAAATAGGCTGAAATGCCATAAGGTTCAAAACCTAAAATACTGATAAAGAATACCAACTGTAATAATAATTTGTACCACTGAATACTATCTGAAAGTCGTCTAAAAGCCTCTATCTGATTGAATATGGAGTTGATGGGACAAGTCCCCAACTAACTCCGACTACTTAAATAAACTAAATACCAAAATAATGAAATAATGTGATAACTTTATCCTCGAACAATGAGGAATCATCACTGGGTCTGCTGCTGATAGTCTAGGCTGCTAAGTATGATCAGGAGCCCGTGTGTCTGAACCTATGATATAAAATATCATAGCACAAAATAAAAGGTATGCGTCAGTACTTTGAATGTACTGGTATGCTAAGTGAGGTAGGCTGATATGCAAGGGTTCATATGCATGAACAATAACTGAATAAGAATACATGTATAACTGAAACTGATGAAACACTGTTTATGCAATACTGTGCACATATCTACATACACTATGTATGAGATCATAGTAACACTAGATACTAAGTTCTGATAATTAAATGAATGATATATAAGTTTATTGATAATTGTATTACTGATAGCTAGGTGACTATTTTTGACAGTCCTGATTCTGTAGAACTGAACTGAGTTCTATACTTTGCTGGGTGACTGTGTCTGATAGTCCTGATTTTGTAGAACTGAACTGAGTTCTATACTGAGATTGAAACTATAGGAGGTAATCATCTAATCGATATGCCCCTCTCTGAACTGATTGGGGTCCAACTTATAACCCTAGTTAGAAGGGTGTACTGTGCCACGGGTAAAGATAAGTGCTGAGTCACCCTTATCTGCCAGGTGCTCTGAACAAGAATGGTGGTACTCTCAACTGGCAGATAGAACACCTCATCAATCGTCAATTAGCAGGTTGATGTCTCAACCTACATTGGCTACATAGTTCTAGAATGCCAGGACTGCTTCTAAGGATCACACCTTCAACTGGTAGGTGAGTCCCTATCCTTAGGTTCACTCGGTGCTGAATCCTACTCCCAGCTGAATAGACACTGAACTGATTTCTAAACTGTTCTAGGATAGACTGAACTATTACTGATCGTATTAACTAACTGAACTAGACTGAGTTCACTGAGTACTATAACTGATTGAGTATTCTGAGTTCTATTTGCTGACTAGATATACTCAGTTCTATACTATCTGAATGCTACTGTACATGATATTTCTAAGACTATTCTGAAGCTACTGTAATTCTAGGTAAACAACTAAATTGTCGGGTATTAGATACCCCCAGGACTTGATAACATAAAAATGAAAGCATAGCATGATCTTAAAAAGCATTACAATGTTCATAACTCATTCATAGAGACATTTTATCAAACACTTGTAAGATATAAGCTTGTACATATGCTAACATGTCATGATTTCCTTATTTAATCCACATGAGCAGTTTATTAAACACTTGGGGAACATAATCTATGCACATAATACTAATCAACATGTAGGCATCATGATTTCCAATCCCAACTTACAAATTCAAGGCCTTTAACATGAATTCACATAATACTACACACATGTCCAATACATTTACTTGAATTTTATAATAAATCATGAATTAGAAACCCAATTAACATCATAATCATGAATACATTCAAGCACAACATGGAATTCATGAATTCAATAAACTCAAAGTTTTAAAAGAGATTCTTAAACTCCAAGGGGGGAAGGAAACCCTTGGATGAACACCTAACATACCTTGGTTATCAATTCTCTGAAAGTTGTGGAGAATTTCTTGAAGCTTGAATTGGAAGCCCTAGGGTTTTGTTTCTTGAGTAATTTTGAGAATAATGAGTGTTTTAGCCCTAAGAATGACTTAATCTCGTGTTTTTAAGGCTGAATATGGGTGAAAAAATAACCCAAATACCCCTATGGATGCAGGCTTTTAATGACTGAAAACGTGTCTAGTAATACACAGACTGGCGCACCGCGTCAATAGCATTAACGCGATGACCAACGCACCGCGTCGAGTTTGAGTTGGTTTACTGGAATTACACTGAAAGCTGGGGAAAATTATATGTCGATGCGATGGGCGGCACGACGCATCGAGATTGTATCGACCCACTATTTTGGTCACCTGAACATGGTTCAAATAAGGTTTGAAAAATCTGAAACTCACCCGAAGTGACCTACTAACATTCCTGATCATGAATCAACCAAAAATATTGATATTTTAAGGTCATAAGGATGGTAGAATAGGATCGCCAACTTATGAAGGATAAAATACTTCTAAGTATAAACACTTAGCTGAAATTTCTAAGTCTGGGACCTCTTTTCAAGTTTTAACGGACTGAGTTAAGCTTAGAATTTTGTGGGGTCTTACATTAACAAAGTTGAGTTAAGAGCCCTTGATTCGTCCAAAGTTTGGTATTTGGTTCTACAAGGGTCTACTTTGAACATGTATAAATTTTTATATAAGTATAATTTTGTATCTCAAGACACACCAAATTCTAGATAATTGAATTATCTTTCCAACGATACCAATTTTTCCTTAATCCTATACCCGAGTGAAAAGTTATGGCATTTTCTGTGTGAGACAGTAAGATGACACGATTGGGATGCGACGCAATGGTCCTTGACGCGATGAGCGATGCGGCGTGATGGACAACGTGATACAAAACTGTTTCACACTCTATTTCCATCCCTAAAGGGTCTAGGGGCACTTTGGTTACTTTCCCTCACCTAAATCCATCCATAACACTTAATTTCAGCCCCAAAAGCATTAGATTTATTATAATTCATCTTTTTCTCTCCAAGAAAACGCTAGCTCACTTAAGAACACCAAGAACGTCACCAAATTTTCTTCAAGAAAAGCAAGAACCCAAGCTTCCTAATTCAATAACTTCAAGAAGAAGCCTTCAAGAACATCATTAGGAATTCATAGTCAAGTTTCTTCATTGAATTAATCTAATAAGTTATGTGGGTTTATGAACAAGGATGCTCCTTTCATCCTTGTTCCCAAAACATGTTTTAAAGTTAAATTTACATGATTTGCAATTGAGGGTTCATACCCAATTATCATTGATTGAAGTTTATGATTTAAGTGTTGAATTGCATATTTACTTTCACAAGTTTATACGTGGGACTTGATTTCACATATTGGGAATTGAATTTTATTATCTTGACTAGAATTGTTAAAGTATTTCAAGATTATTGTTATTGAGCATGAAGTTTGTTGTGATTTGACATGAGTTTCAAGAATGGATTTGAAGCCCCAAGTTTAAATCTTGATATTTTAAGAAAGACGATGTTTAAGCATTGTTTGATAAGTATGTATTCATAGTTTAAGAAAGATTTGATCTTTTGATCCTAAGCTAAGATCGAAATCCACAATTATTCATCTTGTTCATGATTTGAAGAAAGAAAAGCATAATTGGTTTTAATTATAAACCCTTGTGATGTTTTAAGGTAGATTTCCTAAAGTTCTGAGCGATAAGTATGGGAGTAGTATTTAGCACTGAGTTAGGTATGATTCTGAAGGTCTCATACCCCAGAACTACACGCCACCATAGGTTTAAGATTTGCCCATAGTTGTTTAAGATAGTGATCACTTAAGATAAGGTTCTATTCTGATGGCAAGGGTAGAATATCTCTCCCCAACATGGGTAAGATATTGGAATCCATGACAGCTCACATGGTTTATGTCGGTTAGAAGAACCTCCCTACATCCTAAAGCCTAATAGAAAAGCCTAACAGAAAAGCTTTTAGAAACTAAGAAATTATTTTCTTAGAAATTAAGTGCTGTGAGATTTTACATAAGAAATTAGCTATGAGATTTCCATCTTTCAGTTTACAGATGATAAAGGTAAGTCCTTTTACACTTAGCCTGCATGATTTGAAAACAGACTTGACTTCAGTCCTACTTATTCCACTAATAAAAAGAGTAAAAGTACAACTTTTATAACTAAGTGCTACGGCTCACAAGATTTATTCAGTATGCTTTATTATTCATGATTCATAATTTTTAGCTTTCAGTAATTCAAGCCAATGTGAGTCATTTACACTTAGCATGCATTCTTTACAAGTTATATGCAAAATTAGTTACAGTTTTTACTTATGCATTCACCCCCACATGCTCAGTACATTCTAAAAGTACTGACCACATATATGTCTCTGTCCACATTATCTCATAATGTAGGTATGAGTTGTAGTGCGCTCATCATATTCACACATCTTGTAGTTTCCAGTCAGCAGGTGATGAGTCCTTTTGATTCAAGGGCTCGAGCCAGTCATATAGTTTGAGTAGTATTTGATTTTTCTTTATTTAGCCATATTGATTCGGGATAGTTGGGTTCATGTGCCGACTACCTATAGTCAATACTAGTAAAGACTTCATAGATAGTCAGTAGAGTTAATGTATTGGATTTTAGTTTTGGTTTTGTATAAATCAAAGTTGTCATCATTTTAATAGTTTGTTTTGAAGATGTTCAGTTAAAAATTTATCTTTCGATTATTTTGTTTCAAACTTATGTATTTATTTCAGTTGCTCATGAGTTATGCCAGTACAAGGGTTAGCTTGGGATCACTTGTGGTCCTAAGTACCGTGTGACGACTAGGTTGTTATCTCGGGTCATTACAATAGGTCTAGTTATGTTTTCCCAGTACTTGACTCCATCTGACTCTGAAAAACATCAAACTCCTCAAATGCATCAAATGTATCCCTTGTATCATTTATATCACCACTACAAATACGTTTCTACGGTAACAAGGTTGTAGAGGGTACCAAGTACTCTTTAAACAACATTTTTATATTATCTTCAACAACCTTCACTTTTTCTTCAGCGGTATAAGGATTAAGTTTTGAAAAGCAAAAATTTACAAAATTCAGTTTATATCGAGGGTCAGGGACCATAACTATAGACAAAATGATACTATATAACTTCCAGTATTTCTTAAACTTCCTAAACGTAGAAGTGGCCATTTCATACATCACAAAATCTTTACTTCTTTTGTGTTCTACCAGTAACATTTCAAATCTCCATACATTCAAAAGATACAGATTTGTCGTGAGGTACTTGCTTCCAGAAAACAAAATTGTGATATCATAAAATAACCTTAAAAATATAGCCACAGTCTCAACCTTTTTCCATTTATTTTGAAGAAGGTCATGTCTAAAATCAGGATTAATCACGTCATAATGATTATATGCTACAAGAGCATTATCAATCATTTGATAGGTGGAATTCCACCGAATAGGCATATCTTGACGTAGCTTTCAGAACATGGCAAACCAAGGTTACTAACGCACTCCACAAATTTCACTAGTTTTGTCTCAGAAATCTTGATATACTTAATACCTTCTCTAAGTTTTTCAATTACTGCGCCAGCCTTCTCTAAACTCGCTTTAACAATTAAGTTAAGAATGTGATTTCCATAATGAACATAAAAAAACTTTCCTTCACAAACTAGTCAATGCATCAAAGAAAAATGATTCTTCAAATTATTCACAACACTGGTATTGGAAGTAGCATTATAAGGGGGACAATTTTCTTTTTGATTCCCCATTTTTTAAGAAAATCAATTAATAATGACCTAAAATCGTACTCGTATGTGGAGGAGGAAAATGTTGAAAAATCAAAAACTCTCTTTTGAAGAACCCAATTTAAGTCCACATAATGATCTGTAACACACATATAACCATTCGATACTAATGAACTTCATATGTCAGATGTCAAATACACTCTACTAGTATCCTTGCAAGCTCGACTTTTAGAAGTTCTTTTTTCTCTTGAATACATATTCAAGATATCCAACTTGGCTGTGTTTCTTGATATGTGTCTCACTATTGGATTGCAAGCTCGATTTTCAAAAGTTCTTTTTCCTTTGTCTACATATTCAAGATATACGACTTAGCTGTGTTTCTTGACATGTGTCTCACTATTGGATTTAGATATCAATGTATGTCCCTGATGCCTTTATGTTCTACAAACTTGAAAGGATAATTATGCTTACATATTACCACTGAATTTTTTTATCAATTAGTTTTTTCATCTATTGGTTCACATTGAGACTCTTTCCCTTTCCCCATATGTATAAAATGTTTCATCGAGTGACACTTCAAATTTGATGTTTTAGATGTAGGGGACTGTAATGACCCTTCAGGTCATTTTTTGTACTTTTCACTTATTTTTGCCGTTAGAGCTTTTACATAGCTTTCCCAAGTCATTTATGACTTTCTGGAACTGATAGTTCAGTTACCAAGCAGTTCGTTTGGTTTTAGGACCATTTCCTCGTTTAAAATTCTTTTTGCTGATTTTGAATGGCCGCCAGCAAAAACTTTAGTTAAATAACCTCTAATACAAATTTTGAATTTGAAAAAAACTTTGAAATATCTATTTTATCTTAGAAAGACCCTTGGTTGGGGTCCCAAGATACCTGAGTTCATTTTAACCAATTGGTCAGAAAGTGAGAAAATCGATAGACATGAGTGTGGGACCCATAATTGGTCTAAACAACATTAGATATAAAATATGATTTCATCAATGCATCTGGAACATCGAATTTAGTGTGTTTAGATAGTTCGTTTGAGAAAAATAGAGTTCGAATGAGTCTGGGAGGTCAAAAATAAGTTTTGACCTCGCGGACTCCATTTAACCGCGACCAAGGTATATAAATAGCCCCCTTGGTCGCGAAATTGGCCAATTTCACCCCCTTTGATACCTAGAACCTTTAAAGTAATATATTAACTTCAAATTGATTCTAGGGGGGTGAGTTAGAAGCTTGATTAACATATATATATATATATATATATATATATATTTGTGATTAACAATGGATTTAAGGTATGAATTCTTCATTTTCAAGCTTTAATTTCTTGATTATTTAACCAAAACCCCAAATTGCTTGAGTGCTTGATTTTAGCCCAAATAAGCTTGGTTTTAACTTGATTTTTGAGGCTCATGATTCTCTAATGGTGTATGAACATTAGGTTGATCTGAAAAATATTTTTTCCATATGTGGGACCCGCTTGGGGTTTTTGGACCTGAACTACAATGGTGCAATATGGGTATCAAAATTCTCATCCTAATTTGTAGATTGTGTTTTTAATATGGGTATCAAAATTCTCATCATAATTTGTAGAATCATTATTACTTAGTCAATTTGTAGTCAATTCTCATCATAGATTGGTTGGCACCTTAAAAAAGCTTCTCGGAAAGAAAAAACAAAGGTTTAACAATTCATGATCTTTTTTTGGATTTAAGGTAGGCTAGACTTACTCCTTTTTAGATTGATCTATGTTTTGATATATTTGTGATATCTTGTTATATTGGGATGAGTTTTAAGTATTGTATTGATGATATGCAAGATTTGGGGTTAGTTGGATCAATTAGGCTATGTAAATCTTAGAAGTTGAAAAGCTTGACTTGTTCCCTTCATATTAGGTGTAATAGACTGATGTTTGGCATATTTACACGCCTAAAGCACCTTAATTTACCCATATTTTAGCTAAGTTTTAAAGGACAAAGTATATAATTCCTGCACTTTTAGTCCTTTTTCCTGTAAGTGAGCTAACCAACGTGATTAGCAAGTTTTCAGGAATAAATGATGAAGATTTCAGCATTTTATGGACTGTTGGACGCCAAAGGAAACTTCACGTAAGAAGGAAGGCAGCTTCTGGAAGCTTGTGGACTGAAAGTGATGCATGAAGAACTTGTACCGGGCAAAAACAGCATTTCTAAAGACTTGGGGGATCAGCAGTAACTTAGTAGGATTAGGACAAGTATGCAGTAACCCAGTAGGACTAGGACAAGGATAAAAACCCTATTTCAGTAGGACTAGGACAAGGATGTTATAAAAACCCTATTTGTTGAATTTTCAGCAAGCTTTTTATTATTCTCACTCATTCTCTTTCAATTCATTCTTACTCTCTTCTATTCTTAAATTCGTTGTTGACATTATTCTTCATCTATTCGACTTTTAATTTTCACGACAAGAGAAACGCTACTAGCAAGAGATTCACGCCACAAGTGACGCCAATACTTCCTTATCGTGATATTGTTATTGCTTTGGTATGATGATATCCTCGTGGTTTTCCTTCACAATTATGAGTAGCTAAACTTCTCTGTTAGGGTTATGGAAGCCTTATGAGATACTATCTATTACTATGAGTTTGTGAATTCGTGATACGTATGCTGCTTATATCATTACTCTCTTCATCTTAATTGAATTCTTGTGGTTGCAAACATATAGAATACGCCAGTATAGCATTAACTTGTTCGAAAGAAAAGTTACATGTCTGGAAATGAGAGAATGACAAGGAAATAGGGCTACCAACCCTTTTTTAAAAGTTAGTGCCGTAACTGGATTAACCTCTTGGAGAATTCGTACCATTAGTATACGCTTTAAGCTCGAAAGAGTTAAAGTGATATAATCCTTGATGGTCGAAAGACACTAGGATTTACCATAGAATACGAATCTCTATAAGCGCATGCATGTCTGAATTCCGCATAACTCATAGCCAATAGATACGTAAAACTCATAAGGTGGACATAACCCTAACTTACAATTCTCATTGATTAAAACCTACTAAACATTCCGTTTTTCTTTGTTACTTTGATACTCTTAATTCACGCTACAATTAAATCCCCCCTTTTTTGTAGAATTTTTGATCAACAGTCTACTAATCGTTGCATACTTAGTGACCAAGTATTCCCTATGGGATTCGACACCCAACCCAGTTGGGTTCTATATTTGACAACGACCGCTTACACTCTTACGAGAGCTGTATCAAATTTTGGCGCCGTTGCCGGGGAATACGTTTGTCAACTAAGTTGTGATAGTTACTAGACCCTTTGGTCAAAGATTCTCGTACTTTACTTTTAGTTGTTGTTTTTGTTTTCTACAGTTTTTGTTCAGTGCATGCCCCATACTCGAAGTTTAGGACAACCACTATTACCCATCAATCCTGAACCACATCGTATTGGCAGAATAGAGACGCAACAGGCTGCTCAACAGGAGTAGGCTAGACTAGCTGCATTGGCCGCTGCCCAAGTACATCAACAGAATTTTGATAACCCTGGGCGAGCAACAAATCCGGACAATGAGGACCTAGGTGATGACGAGCTACAAAACCCTAGACGTGATGCTGAGGTGGCGACACCTGCTAACAGAAGAGATCGTCAAGCCAGATTTAGACCTGAACGCCGAGCTATGCAGATTCCGTTTGATGATGATGATGATGATCTGGATGGAGCTGGTGCCACAGGAGCCATTATTCCTCCACCCTTGGCACCTGGAGCTAAGTTAAATATCACTAGCACCATGATTCAGTTATTGCAGCTCAAGGGGTTATTTGGTGGACTCGCAGGAAATGATTCGAATATGCATCTGATCAACTTTATTTCAACATGCAAGTCGTTTGACAATCCGAGAGTTGGGCAGAATACAATTCGGCTGCGCTTATTTCCATTGTCTCTGTCTGGGGAGGCAACTCTATGGTTGAACGGGATAACTCCTGATTCTATTACTAATTGGAGGCAACTAAAAGACGCTTTCCTAGAAAGATTCTTTCTGCCATCCAAGAGAGCCTAATTACGGGAAGAGATCAACAATTTTCGGCAGCTTCCAACTGAAGCTCTCCACGAAACATGGGAGAGGTTCAAGTAGAAGCTTATGCGGTGCCCAAACCATCAGATGACGAATATCCACTTGATGGAAATATTATATAGGGCTTTGAACTCAGTGACAAAGGCAGTGGTTGATAATGCTGCAGGTGGGTCATTCATGGACCTTACTTTTCTTGAGGCAAGTGATATGCTAGATCGTATGACAAAGCAGAGTAGAGCTTGGCATACCAGGGATTCTGAGGTAGAAAGATCTATCGTATCTATTGGATTGACTGCAGAGCAGAGGCGTAGAGAAGTGGAACGTGACCAAGATATGGCTCACCTGAAAACGCAGATGGATCTTCTTACCAAGAACTTATTATCAGGGAAGACCGAAAAGGTTAAGGCCGTTGTATCACAGGGAAGAGATGAATCCGACTATGAGGAAGAAGTGGAATACTTGAATAATTAGGGGGGTTTCCGAGGCAATGCCCAAGGAAACCAAGGTTGGAACTATTATGATAAATCTGGATACAAGGACCGCGATCAAGGTGGTTGGAAGAATAAGACCGACAGGAGTGGTTTGTACGTTCCTCCTGGAAATCGTGAGGCTGTGGCGTCTGGCTCTGGGAAGATGTCCATGGAAGATATGATGGCTAAGCTGTTGAAAGGAGTGGAGGCAACCAACATGGGTGTAACCGAGGTGAAGAATGATTTGTCTTCAATAAATCAATTGGTTGACTCGCATTCTACTGCAATAAAATAGCTGGAGCAACAATTGAGTCAATTATCAGCGGTATTCAACCAAAAAAAGGCTGGCACGCTACCCAGTGACACTATGCAATACCCAAGGAATGACGGATCGTGTATGACTATTACTACCCGAAGTGGAAAAGTGTTGGAAAATCCATCTAAAGGCCAGTAGGTAGTTGATGATATAACGGATAATGTTATTAATGCAGAATGTGAAGAGGCCGAAGAAGCTGAAGAGTGTGTTCATGACGTTACCCCTAGACGTCTGCATCTTGAAAAGATTGATAGTTGGAAGCAAGGTAAAAAGAAAGTGGTGGAGAAAACTATTCCCCTTCCACCACCACCTTTTCCTCAGAGACTGAAGAAGAAGGCTGAAGACACTCCTGAAAAGGTTGATAATCAGAAGCAAAATAAAAAGAAAGTGGTGGAGAAAACAATTCCCCTTCCACCACCACCTTTTCCGCAGTGACTGAAGAAGAAAGATGATGATACCAGGTTCAGTAAAATCATAACTATGTTGAAGTAGCTGACTATTAATGTTCCTTTGGTGGAAGCGCTAGAGCAGATGCCCGGATACGCTAAATTCATGAAGGACCATTTGACAAAGAAGCGGGCAGTAAGCTACGAGCTGGCAGATAATGTTCATCATTGCAGTACAATCGCTACAAGATCGCTAGTTCAAAAAAAGGCAGATCCTGGTGCTTTCACTATTCCTTGCACGATTGGATCGTTGGATTTTGCTAAGGCGTTGTGCGATTTGGGAGCTAGCATCAATTTGATGCCGCTATTCGTGTACAGAAAGTTGGGGTTGGGTGACCCTACACCAACCAATATGCGGCTCGTGATGGTAGATAGGTCGGTAAAATGACCTGTGGGTATCTTGAATGATGTGTTGGTGAAGGTTTCCACCTTCATCTTTCCTGCAGACTTTGTTATTTTGGATTGCGAGGTGGATTCTGAAGTTCCCATAATCTTGGGGCGTCCTTTCCTTGCAACTGGAAGTGTGCTGATTAATTTAAGAGCTAATGAACTTTTATTTCGGCTGAATGATGAAGTAGTCTGTTTTGATGTATGCAAATCGATGAAGCAGCCTAGAGATATGGATGTGTTCTCTGTAGCTAATATTTACTATGAGGATGAGAAAGAATTATCAGTAGAGAAGCAGCTTACTGTTGAGCCATTGTCTGCTGTGCTGTTGAATTTTGAGCATGAGGAGGTTGAAGAATATGACGAAACTGTTTGTGCTCTAACAGGAATAAAGTCCTATTCTCATGCTACTAAGAAGCTGGACCTTGATCTTAGGAATCGACCTTCACCAACAACGAAGACTTCCATTGAAGAGCCACCAGTGCTAGAATCGAAAGAGCTCCCCTGTCACCTAAGGTATGCGTTTTTGGGAAGTGGAAATATACTTCCGGTGAGTGTTGCGGCTGATTTAGGTGAACAGCACGTAGAGGCTCTCATCTCTGCTCTGAAGAGGTACAAGAGAGCCATTGGTTGGTCTATTGATGATATAATTGGTATCCCACCTAGGATATGTATGCATAAGATGTATCTCAAAGAAGATTGCATGCCCACAATTAAGTATCAGCGTCGTCTGAATCCATTCAGAAAATGATGCACTAAATATCTCGATGAAGTCTAAGTAATCGAGATAACTATGTCGTGCCGCGACAATAAATCAAGCGCTTGGTGGGAGGCAACCCATCATTTTTAATTGTTTTCGTTATTTTTGTTTTCCTAGGATTTTGTCGAGCCACGACATAAACTAAGGCGCTTGATGGGAGGCAACCCATCTTTCTAATCGTTTTTGTTGTTTTTGAGTAAGTGTAGGTGCAAGACGTATAAAGGAGGAACTTGGTCTCAAATTTTGATTTGAAAGTGAGCAATGTTAAAGGTGGTAAGTGAGTAATGAAGGAGCAAAAGGCTTTCGGTTAGGCATTGCCTATAAAAATCTAGGCAATGGACAAGGCAAGGCCTATGTAAATCTAGGCAACGGACAAGGCAAGGCCTATGCTATGGCCTTTGTTCTCTCAATCTACAATGCCATAGCATAGGCGCCGCCTATGCCCAACAATTCCACAGCATAGGCACCACCTATGCTCAACTAGGCAAAGCATTAGGCGCCGCCTATGCCAAGCATAGGCAAAGCTAAAGGCGCCGCCTATGCCATTGCCTTTGCTCTTTGAATCTACAATGCCATAGCATAGGCGCCGCCTTTGACTCCCAAATCTCTCAAAACTTTTCTTTTTGCTCATCTAACCTTGCAAGATCATCTTCCGAGTTCAACACCAAGTAAGTCCTTCGTTTATATTCCGAAGTTGTTACAATCTTACGCTTATAATGGTAATTTAGATCTTAAAGTGGTGTTGGTGATTTGAACGTAGTAGATTTGTTATGATACATCTAGTTGAGTGAGAGAATACGTGTGGGTGTTCTTGACTTGGTTCCATCTTGTAGTTGATTTTGATACACTGTCATACTTTTGTGAAATCAAAAATAGTGAAGTTAATTGCATACTCTTAAAAGTTGAATGCTTGGATGTTTGAATGACTCGTTTATCGAGATAAAGATCATGATTGAATACAAGCATGAGATGTTGTGATTATTTCTATGCCATAACTTGATACGATCTCTATGTAGTAGTCTTGTTCAAAAGGTGCATTAATCCACACATGAAAGTATAGTCAAGATTACCTGAAATAGAGTTGGAAAGGATAGTAAGATGACATGAAAGTATGACTGCGCTGAACATATTGTTGGAACATATCACCTAAATGTATGTCGATGAAGTCTGAGTAATCGACATCATTCACTTAATTAGTTTGTGTCAACAAATTAAGTGTGGGGTGGTGCCACTATTGTCTGGTTGTCGATTAAATCTTCCGAGATGAGCTAGAATGAATTTATTTTAATCTCAGGTAAAATGGCACCAAAAGGTCGACCAGGAAAAGAAAAAGCGTCCACCTCACAGAAAGGTCAGAAAAGGGGAAGAAAAGAGCAAGCTGAATCCTCCTCTCTGCAAATACCTCGAATGAAGATGTGAAGGAAAACTCTGGTAATGACGACTCTGATGATGATTCCGACGCAGGGGGTTTGACCCCAGACATAGAAAAGGAGTCCGACTAATCAGGTTTTCCTTACTTATTTCCACTGAGGGAAGTGTGTCCCGTCTAAGTGTGGGGTGAGGGTATTTGTATGTTGTAGCGTACTTTTTTGCCTGCATTTATTCTCGTTTGTAGTTAAATTTTTTGATTTTTAGATTTTTTTAGATTTTGCATGAAATTGTTCTGATAGGCGGCATGGTATTATGACAAGAATTTGTGCTAAAATCATTGCTATTGAGACGTTTAGGCTCCAAGTGTTACTCACTGTGTGATATTTGTGTGGTTTAATTCATTCATCTGTTGGGTCAAGAGTCTATACTGCTCCTAATAAAGTTAACCATGTTCCTTGTGTGTGTGAGGTTATAGTATATTCTGTGTTGTGACTGATGCTAGAACTTGCCTGGTGTGTGTGTAAAGCGAAATAAAGAGTGTGAGTTTAGGAGATGATTTAGGCATTTCTTTGGCAGCCTGTGATTGTTTACCTTCTTTCTACCTACCCATGGACATTATCTTAGTTAACCCCCTTTGAGACTATTAGCTATTTTCTTTGACAGCCTCATATGTAGCCTAATCCATTTTTTTCAAGACCATAATTTGATCCAAATTCCTAAGCACTTTAAATTGTAAAATCATGTGACAAAATAAGAGGAAATTGGGTGAGAGTGATGCCTTAGAGTGTAATGGTACTTGAATTTGTTATGAAAAAAAGTGGCTATCATAGAGGTGTGTTATAAAAAAAAAGAAAAAGAAATAGAAAAACAAAAAGATAGTTGGGTTTATGATTAAATAAAAAGATAGTTATGTTTGAATAACAAAATAAGTGAAAAGGGGTGGTAGATAAAAGAAAGGTAGCAGGGTTGATTAAAAGAGAGTGTTAATGGCATAATGTGATGTATTAAAGCGCTTAGGAACATAGTCACTATTTCTGGACAAAATAGTCCTACCCGTCCCTTAGCCTACATTACAACCTGTAAAAGACCTATTTGATCCTAAGCTTAGCATTCTGATATTAGTGGAGCATTACACTAAGGGCAAGCCTATGGTCATCAGTTGCAACATATGAATTCATTGTGAGAGTGAGAGCAAGGATAATCTTATACCCATGTTTTGAAAAATGAAATACTTGTGAGTAATTATGGGTGATATATTGTGAGACACACATGGTTGATGATTTTTGGGTAGTCTTGTATGATTCTTTGTGCCTTAACTTTTGAATACGAATTAACCATCATCACGAGTCTATGTTGGAGGTTGAATTGTTTCTAGAAGTGATTAGAAAACTACTCTTTGTTAATAATTGTTGTGCCTGTCTTGTTGAATATTTTGTGCTGTTACTGTGAAACCATAAGTAGATGTTTATATGGACATGATATATTTTTCGAGGATGAACAAAGCTTTAAGTGTGGGGTGTTGATGTTAGGCGTATTTACACGCCTAAAACACCTTAATTTACCCATATTTTAGCTAAGTTTTAAAGGACAAAGTATATAATTCCTGCACTTTTAGAACTTTTCCTGTAAGTGAGCTAACCAACGTGATTAGCAAGTTTTCAGGAATAAATGATGAAGATTTCAGCATTTTATGGACTGTTGGACGCCAAAGAAAACTTCACGTAATAAGGAAGGCAGCTTCTGGAAGCTTGTGGACTGAAATTGATGCATGGAGAACTTGTCCCGGGCAAAAAAAGCATTTCTAAAGACTTGGGGGATCAGCAGTAACGTAGTAGGATTAGGACAAGTATGTAGTAACCCAGTAGGACTAGGAAAAGGATAAAAACCCTATTTCAGTAGGACTAGGACAAGGATGTTATAAAAACCCTATTTACTGAATTTTTCAGCAAGCTTTTTAATATTCTCACTCATTCTCTTTCAATTCATTCTTACTCTCTTCTATTCATAAATTCGTTGTTGACATTATTCTTCATCTATTCGACTTTTAATTTTCACGACAAGAGAAACGCTACTAGTAAGAGATTCACGCCACAAGTGACGCCAATACTTCCTTATCGTGATATTGTTAAAAGTTAGTGCCGTAACTGGATTAATCTCTTGGAGAATTCGTACCATTAGTATACACTTTAAGCTCGAAAGAGTTAAAGTGATATAATCCTTGATGGTCGAAAGACACTAGGATTTACCATAGAATACGAATCTCTATAAGCGCATGCATGTCTGAATTCCGCATAACTCATAGCCAATAGATACGTAAAACTCATAAGGTGGACATAACCCTAACTTACAATTCTCATTGATTAAAACCTACTAAACATTCCGTTTTTCTTTGTTACTTTGATACTCTTAATTCACGCTAAAATTAAATCCCCCCTTTTTCGTAGAATTTTCGATCAACAGTCTACTAATCGTTGCATACTTAGTGACCAAGTATTCCCTATGGGATTCGACACCCAACCCAGTTGGGTTCTATATTTGACAACGACCGCTTACACTCTTACGAGAGCTGTATCAAATTTTGGCGCCGTTGCCGGGGAATACGTTTGTCAACTAAGTTGTGATAGTTACTAGACCCTTTGGTCAAAGATTCTCGTACTTTACTTTTAGTTGTTGTTTTTGTTTTCTACAGTTTTTGTTCAGTGCATGCCCCATACTCGAAGTTTAGGACAACCACTATTACCCATCAATCCTGAACCACATCGTATTGGCAGAATAGAGACGCAACAGGCTGCTCAACAGGAGTAGGCTAGACTAGCTGCATTGGCCGCTGCCCAAGTACATCAACAGAATTTTGATAACCCTGGGCGAGCAACAAATCCGGACAATGAGGACCTAGGTGATGACGAGCTACAAAACCCTAGACGTGATGCTGAGGTGGCGACACCTGCTAACAGAAGAGATCGTCAAGCCAGATTTAGACCTGAACGCCGAGCTATGCAGATTCCGTTTGATGATGATGATGATGATCTGGATGGAGCTGGTGCCACAGGAGCCATTATTCCTCCACCCTTGGCACCTGGAGCTAAGTTAAATATCACTAGCACCATGATTCAGTTATTGCAGCTCAAGGGGTTATTTGGTGGACTCGCAGGAAATGATTCGAATATGCATCTGATCAAC
Organism: Capsicum pubescens; assembly: GCA_030864215.1. Lineage (NCBI taxonomy): Eukaryota > Viridiplantae > Streptophyta > Magnoliopsida > Solanales > Solanaceae > Capsicum > Capsicum pubescens. The sequence goes on from CM061548.1 coordinate 32,043,821, forward strand.
TTTATTTCAACATGCAAGTCGTTTGACAATCCGAGAGTTGGGCAGAATACAATTCGGCTGCGCTTATTTCCATTGTCTCTGTCTGGGGAGGCAACTCTATGGTTGAACGGGATAACTCCTGATTCTATTACTAATTGGAGGCAACTAAAAGACGCTTTCCTAGAAAGATTCTTTCTGCCATCCAAGAGAGCCTAATTACGGGAAGAGATCAACAATTTTCGGCAGCTTCCAACTGAAGCTCTCCACGAAACATGGGAGAGGTTCAAGTAGAAGCTTATGCGGTGCCCAAACCATCAGATGACGAATATCCACTTGATGGAAATATTATATAGGGCTTTGAACTCAGTGACAAAGGCAGTGGTTGATAATGCTGCAGGTGGGTCATTCATGGACCTTACTTTTCTTGAGGCAAGTGATATGCTAGATCGTATGACAAAGCAGAGTAGAGCTTGGCATACCAGGGATTCTGAGGTAGAAAGATCTATCGTATCTATTGGATTGACTGCAGAGCAGAGGCGTAGAGAAGTGGAACGTGACCAAGATATGGCTCACCTGAAAACGCAGATGGATCTTCTTACCAAGAACTTATTATCAGGGAAGACCGAAAAGGTTAAGGCCGTTGTATCACAGGGAAGAGATGAATCCGACTATGAGGAAGAAGTGGAATACTTGAATAATTAGGGGGGTTTCCGAGGCAATGCCCAAGGAAACCAAGGTTGGAACTATTATGATAAATCTGGATACAAGGACCGCGATCAAGGTGGTTGGAAGAATAAGACCGACAGGAGTGGTTTGTACGTTCCTCCTGGAAATCGTGAGGCTGTGGCGTCTGGCTCTGGGAAGATGTCCATGGAAGATATGATGGCTAAGCTGTTGAAAGGAGTGGAGGCAACCAACATGGGTGTAACCGAGGTGAAGAATGATTTGTCTTCAATAAATCAATTGGTTGACTCGCATTCTACTGCAATAAAATAGCTGGAGCAACAATTGAGTCAATTATCAGCGGTATTCAACCAAAAAAAGGCTGGCACGCTACCCAGTGACACTATGCAATACCCAAGGAATGACGGATCGTGTATGACTATTACTACCCGAAGTGGAAAAGTGTTGGAAAATCCATCTAAAGGCCAGTAGGTAGTTGATGATATAACGGATAATGTTATTAATGCAGAATGTGAAGAGGCCGAAGAAGCTGAAGAGTGTGTTCATGACGTTACCCCTAGACGTCTGCATCTTGAAAAGATTGATAGTTGGAAGCAAGGTAAAAAGAAAGTGGTGGAGAAAACTATTCCCCTTCCACCACCACCTTTTCCTCAGAGACTGAAGAAGAAGGCTGAAGACACTCCTGAAAAGGTTGATAATCAGAAGCAAAATAAAAAGAAAGTGGTGGAGAAAACAATTCCCCTTCCACCACCACCTTTTCCGCAGTGACTGAAGAAGAAAGATGATGATACCAGGTTCAGTAAAATCATAACTATGTTGAAGTAGCTGACTATTAATGTTCCTTTGGTGGAAGCGCTAGAGCAGATGCCCGGATACGCTAAATTCATGAAGGACCATTTGACAAAGAAGCGGGCAGTAAGCTACGAGCTGGCAGATAATGTTCATCATTGCAGTACAATCGCTACAAGATCGCTAGTTCAAAAAAAGGCAGATCCTGGTGCTTTCACTATTCCTTGCACGATTGGATCGTTGGATTTTGCTAAGGCGTTGTGCGATTTGGGAGCTAGCATCAATTTGATGCCGCTATTCGTGTACAGAAAGTTGGGGTTGGGTGACCCTACACCAACCAATATGCGGCTCGTGATGGTAGATAGGTCGGTAAAATGACCTGTGGGTATCTTGAATGATGTGTTGGTGAAGGTTTCCACCTTCATCTTTCCTGCAGACTTTGTTATTTTGGATTGCGAGGTGGATTCTGAAGTTCCCATAATCTTGGGGCGTCCTTTCCTTGCAACTGGAAGTGTGCTGATTAATTTAAGAGCTAATGAACTTTTATTTCGGCTGAATGATGAAGTAGTCTGTTTTGATGTATGCAAATCGATGAAGCAGCCTAGAGATATGGATGTGTTCTCTGTAGCTAATATTTACTATGAGGATGAGAAAGAATTATCAGTAGAGAAGCAGCTTACTGTTGAGCCATTGTCTGCTGTGCTGTTGAATTTTGAGCATGAGGAGGTTGAAGAATATGACGAAACTGTTTGTGCTCTAACAGGAATAAAGTCCTATTCTCATGCTACTAAGAAGCTGGACCTTGATCTTAGGAATCGACCTTCACCAACAACGAAGACTTCCATTGAAGAGCCACCAGTGCTAGAATCGAAAGAGCTCCCCTGTCACCTAAGGTATGCGTTTTTGGGAAGTGGAAATATACTTCCGGTGAGTGTTGCGGCTGATTTAGGTGAACAGCACGTAGAGGCTCTCATCTCTGCTCTGAAGAGGTACAAGAGAGCCATTGGTTGGTCTATTGATGATATAATTGGTATCCCACCTAGGATATGTATGCATAAGATGTATCTCAAAGAAGATTGCATGCCCACAATTAAGTATCAGCGTCGTCTGAATCCATTCAGAAAATGATGCACTAAATATCTCGATGAAGTCTAAGTAATCGAGATAACTATGTCGTGCCGCGACAATAAATCAAGCGCTTGGTGGGAGGCAACCCATCATTTTTAATTGTTTTCGTTATTTTTGTTTTCCTAGGATTTTGTCGAGCCACGACATAAACTAAGGCGCTTGATGGGAGGCAACCCATCTTTCTAATCGTTTTTGTTGTTTTTGAGTAAGTGTAGGTGCAAGACGTATAAAGGAGGAACTTGGTCTCAAATTTTGATTTGAAAGTGAGCAATGTTAAAGGTGGTAAGTGAGTAATGAAGGAGCAAAAGGCTTTCGGTTAGGCATTGCCTATAAAAATCTAGGCAATGGACAAGGCAAGGCCTATGTAAATCTAGGCAACGGACAAGGCAAGGCCTATGCTATGGCCTTTGTTCTCTCAATCTACAATGCCATAGCATAGGCGCCGCCTATGCCCAACAATTCCACAGCATAGGCACCACCTATGCTCAACTAGGCAAAGCATTAGGCGCCGCCTATGCCAAGCATAGGCAAAGCTAAAGGCGCCGCCTATGCCATTGCCTTTGCTCTTTGAATCTACAATGCCATAGCATAGGCGCCGCCTTTGACTCCCAAATCTCTCAAAACTTTTCTTTTTGCTCATCTAACCTTGCAAGATCATCTTCCGAGTTCAACACCAAGTAAGTCCTTCGTTTATATTCCGAAGTTGTTACAATCTTACGCTTATAATGGTAATTTAGATCTTAAAGTGGTGTTGGTGATTTGAACGTAGTAGATTTGTTATGATACATCTAGTTGAGTGAGAGAATACGTGTGGGTGTTCTTGACTTGGTTCCATCTTGTAGTTGATTTTGATACACTGTCATACTTTTGTGAAATCAAAAATAGTGAAGTTAATTGCATACTCTTAAAAGTTGAATGCTTGGATGTTTGAATGACTCGTTTATCGAGATAAAGATCATGATTGAATACAAGCATGAGATGTTGTGATTATTTCTATGCCATAACTTGATACGATCTCTATGTAGTAGTCTTGTTCAAAAGGTGCATTAATCCACACATGAAAGTATAGTCAAGATTACCTGAAATAGAGTTGGAAAGGATAGTAAGATGACATGAAAGTATGACTGCGCTGAACATATTGTTGGAACATATCACCTAAATGTATGTCGATGAAGTCTGAGTAATCGACATCATTCACTTAATTAGTTTGTGTCAACAAATTAAGTGTGGGGTGGTGCCACTATTGTCTGGTTGTCGATTAAATCTTCCGAGATGAGCTAGAATGAATTTATTTTAGTCTCAGGTAAAATGGCACCAAAAGGTCGACCAGGAAAAGAAAAAGCGTCCACCTCACAGAAAGGTCAGAAAAGGGGAAGAAAAGAGCAAGCTGAATCCTCCTCTCTGCAAATACCTCGAATGAAGATGTGAAGGAAAACTCTGGTAATGACGACTCTGATGATGATTCCGACGCAGGGGGTTTGACCCCAGACATAGAAAAGGAGTCCGACTAATCAGGTTTTCCTTACTTATTTCCACTGAGGGAAGTGTGTCCCGTCTAAGTGTGGGGTGAGGGTATTTGTATGTTGTAGCGTACTTTTTTGCCTGCATTTATTCTCGTTTGTAGTTAAATTTTTTGATTTTTAGATTTTTTTAGATTTTGCATGAAATTGTTCTGATAGGCGGCATGGTATTATGACAAGAATTTGTGCTAAAATCATTGCTATTGAGACGTTTAGGCTCCAAGTGTTACTCACTGTGTGATATTTGTGTGGTTTAATTCATTCATCTGTTGGGTCAAGAGTCTATACTGCTCCTAATAAAGTTAACCATGTTCCTTGTGTGTGTGAGGTTATAGTATATTCTGTGTTGTGACTGATGCTAGAACTTGCCTGGTGTGTGTGTAAAGCGAAATAAAGAGTGTGAGTTTAGGAGATGATTTAGGCATTTCTTTGGCAGCCTGTGATTGTTTACCTTCTTTCTACCTACCCATGGACATTATCTTAGTTAACCCCCTTTGAGACTATTAGCTATTTTCTTTGACAGCCTCATATGTAGCCTAATCCATTTTTTTCAAGACCATAATTTGATCCAAATTCCTAAGCACTTTAAATTGTAAAATCATGTGACAAAATAAGAGGAAATTGGGTGAGAGTGATGCCTTAGAGTGTAATGGTACTTGAATTTGTTATGAAAAAAAGTGGCTATCATAGAGGTGTGTTATAAAAAAAAAGAAAAAGAAATAGAAAAACAAAAAGATAGTTGGGTTTATGATTAAATAAAAAGATAGTTATGTTTGAATAACAAAATAAGTGAAAAGGGGTGGTAGATAAAAGAAAGGTAGCAGGGTTGATTAAAAGAGAGTGTTAATGGCATAATGTGATGTATTAAAGCGCTTAGGAACATAGTCACTATTTCTGGACAAAATAGTCCTACCCGTCCCTTAGCCTACATTACAACCTGTAAAAGACCTATTTGATCCTAAGCTTAGCATTCTGATATTAGTGGAGCATTACACTAAGGGCAAGCCTATGGTCATCAGTTGCAACATATGAATTCATTGTGAGAGTGAGAGCAAGGATAATCTTATACCCATGTTTTGAAAAATGAAATACTTGTGAGTAATTATGGGTGATATATTGTGAGACACACATGGTTGATGATTTTTGGGTAGTCTTGTATGATTCTTTGTGCCTTAACTTTTGAATACGAATTAACCATCATCACGAGTCTATGTTGGAGGTTGAATTGTTTCTAGAAGTGATTAGAAAACTACTCTTTGTTAATAATTGTTGTGCCTGTCTTGTTGAATATTTTGTGCTGTTACTGTGAAACCATAAGTAGATGTTTATATGGACATGATATATTTTTCGAGGATGAACAAAGCTTTAAGTGTGGGGTGTTGATGTTAGGCGTATTTACACGCCTAAAACACCTTAATTTACCCATATTTTAGCTAAGTTTTAAAGGACAAAGTATATAATTCCTGCACTTTTAGAACTTTTCCTGTAAGTGAGCTAACCAACGTGATTAGCAAGTTTTCAGGAATAAATGATGAAGATTTCAGCATTTTATGGACTGTTGGACGCCAAAGAAAACTTCACGTAATAAGGAAGGCAGCTTCTGGAAGCTTGTGGACTGAAATTGATGCATGGAGAACTTGTCCCGGGCAAAAAAAGCATTTCTAAAGACTTGGGGGATCAGCAGTAACGTAGTAGGATTAGGACAAGTATGTAGTAACCCAGTAGGACTAGGAAAAGGATAAAAACCCTATTTCAGTAGGACTAGGACAAGGATGTTATAAAAACCCTATTTACTGAATTTTTCAGCAAGCTTTTTAATATTCTCACTCATTCTCTTTCAATTCATTCTTACTCTCTTCTATTCATAAATTCGTTGTTGACATTATTCTTCATCTATTCGACTTTTAATTTTCACGACAAGAGAAACGCTACTAGTAAGAGATTCACGCCACAAGTGACGCCAATACTTCCTTATCGTGATATTGTTAAAAGTTAGTGCCGTAACTGGATTAATCTCTTGGAGAATTCGTACCATTAGTATACACTTTAAGCTCGAAAGAGTTAAAGTGATATAATCCTTGATGGTCGAAAGACACTAGGATTTACCATAGAATACGAATCTCTATAAGCGCATGCATGTCTGAATTCCGCATAACTCATAGCCAATAGATACGTAAAACTCATAAGGTGGACATAACCCTAACTTACAATTCTCATTGATTAAAACCTACTAAACATTCCGTTTTTCTTTGTTACTTTGATACTCTTAATTCACGCTAAAATTAAATCCCCCCTTTTTCGTAGAATTTTCGATCAACAGTCTACTAATCGTTGCATACTTAGTGACCAAGTATTCCCTATGGGATTCGACACCCAACCCAGTTGGGTTCTATATTTGACAACGACCGCTTACACTCTTACGAGAGCTGTATCAAATTTTGGCGCCGTTGCCGGGGAATACGTTTGTCAACTAAGTTGTGATAGTTACTAGACCCTTTGGTCAAAGATTCTCGTACTTTACTTTTAGTTGTTGTTTTTGTTTTCTACAGTTTTTGTTCAGTGCATGCCCCATACTCGAAGTTTAGGACAACCACTATTACCCATCAATCCTGAACCACATCGTATTGGCAGAATAGAGACGCAACAGGCTGCTCAACAGGAGTAGGCTAGACTAGCTGCATTGGCCGCTGCCCAAGTACATCAACAGAATTTTGATAACCCTGGGCGAGCAACAAATCCGGACAATGAGGACCTAGGTGATGACGAGCTACAAAACCCTAGACGTGATGCTGAGGTGGCGACACCTGCTAACAGAAGAGATCGTCAAGCCAGATTTAGACCTGAACGCCGAGCTATGCAGATTCCGTTTGATGATGATGATGATGATCTGGATGGAGCTGGTGCCACAGGAGCCATTATTCCTCCACCCTTGGCACCTGGAGCTAAGTTAAATATCACTAGCACCATGATTCAGTTATTGCAGCTCAAGGGGTTATTTGGTGGACTCGCAGGAAATGATTCGAATATGCATCTGATCAACTTTATTTCAACATGCAAGTCGTTTGACAATCCGAGAGTTGGGCAGAATACAATTCGGCTGCGCTTATTTCCATTGTCTCTGTCTGGGGAGGCAACTCTATGGTTGAACGGGATAACTCCTGATTCTATTACTAATTGGAGGCAACTAAAAGACGCTTTCCTAGAAAGATTCTTTCTGCCATCCAAGAGAGCCTAATTACGGGAAGAGATCAACAATTTTCGGCAGCTTCCAACTGAAGCTCTCCACGAAACATGGGAGAGGTTCAAGTAGAAGCTTATGTGGTGCCCAAACCATCAGATGACGAATATCCACTTGATGGAAATATTATATAGGGCTTTGAACTCAGTGACAAAGGCAGTGGTTGATAATGCTGCAGGTGGGTCATTCATGGACCTTACTTTTCTTGAGGCAAGTGATATGCTAGATCGTATGACAAAGCAGAGTAGAGCTTGGCATACCAGGGATTCTGAGGTAGAAAGATCTATCGTATCTATTGGATTGACTGCAGAGCAGAGGCGTAGAGAAGTGGAACGTGACCAAGATATGGCTCACCTGAAAACGCAGATGGATCTTCTTACCAAGAACTTATTATCAGGGAAGACCGAAAAGGTTAAGGCCGTTGTATCACAGGGAAGAGATGAATCCGACTATGAGGAAGAAGTGGAATACTTGAATAATTAGGGGGGTTTCCGAGGCAATGCCCAAGGAAACCAAGGTTGGAACTATTATGATAAATCTGGATACAAGGACCGCGATCAAGGTGGTTGGAAGAATAAGACCGACAGGAGTGGTTTGTACGTTCCTCCTGGAAATCGTGAGGCTGTGGCGTCTGGCTCTGGGAAGATGTCCATGGAAGATATGATGGCTAAGCTGTTGAAAGGAGTGGAGGCAACCAACATGGGTGTAACCGAGGTGAAGAATGATTTGTCTTCAATAAATCAATTGGTTGACTCGCATTCTACTGCAATAAAATAGCTGGAGCAACAATTGAGTCAATTATCAGCGGTATTCAACCAAAAAAAGGCTGGCACGCTACCCAGTGACACTATGCAATACCCAAGGAATGACGGATCGTGTATGACTATTACTACCCGAAGTGGAAAAGTGTTGGAAAATCCATCTAAAGGCCAGTAGGTAGTTGATGATATAACGGATAATGTTATTAATGCAGAATGTGAAGAGGCCGAAGAAGCTGAAGAGTGTGTTCATGACGTTACCCCTAGACGTCTGCATCTTGAAAAGATTGATAGTTGGAAGCAAGGTAAAAAGAAAGTGGTGGAGAAAACTATTCCCCTTCCACCACCACCTTTTCCTCAGAGACTGAAGAAGAAGGCTGAAGACACTCCTGAAAAGGTTGATAATCAGAAGCAAAATAAAAAGAAAGTGGTGGAGAAAACAATTCCCCTTCCACCACCACCTTTTCCGCAGTGACTGAAGAAGAAAGATGATGATACCAGGTTCAGTAAAATCATAACTATGTTGAAGTAGCTGACTATTAATGTTCCTTTGGTGGAAGCGCTAGAGCAGATGCCCGGATACGCTAAATTCATGAAGGACCATTTGACAAAGAAGCGGGCAGTAAGCTACGAGCTGGCAGATAATGTTCATCATTGCAGTACAATCGCTACAAGATCGCTAGTTCAAAAAAAGGCAGATCCTGGTGCTTTCACTATTCCTTGCACGATTGGATCGTTGGATTTTGCTAAGGCGTTGTGCGATTTGGGAGCTAGCATCAATTTGATGCCGCTATTCGTGTACAGAAAGTTGGGGTTGGGTGACCCTACACCAACCAATATGCGGCTCGTGATGGTAGATAGGTCGGTAAAATGACCTGTGGGTATCTTGAATGATGTGTTGGTGAAGGTTTCCACCTTCATCTTTCCTGCAGACTTTGTTATTTTGGATTGCGAGGTGGATTCTGAAGTTCCCATAATCTTGGGGCGTCCTTTCCTTGCAACTGGAAGTGTGCTGATTAATTTAAGAGCTAATGAACTTTTATTTCGGCTGAATGATGAAGTAGTCTGTTTTGATGTATGCAAATCGATGAAGCAGCCTAGAGATATGGATGTGTTCTCTGTAGCTAATATTTACTATGAGGATGAGAAAGAATTATCAGTAGAGAAGCAGCTTACTGTTGAGCCATTGTCTGCTGTGCTGTTGAATTTTGAGCATGAGGAGGTTGAAGAATATGACGAAACTGTTTGTGCTCTAACAGGAATAAAGTCCTATTCTCATGCTACTAAGAAGCTGGACCTTGATCTTAGGAATCGACCTTCACCAACAACGAAGACTTCCATTGAAGAGCCACCAGTGCTAGAATCGAAAGAGCTCCCCTGTCACCTAAGGTATGCGTTTTTGGGAAGTGGAAATATACTTCCGGTGAGTGTTGCGGCTGATTTAGGTGAACAGCACGTAGAGGCTCTCATCTCTGCTCTGAAGAGGTACAAGAGAGCCATTGGTTGGTCTATTGATGATATAATTGGTATCCCACCTAGGATATGTATGCATAAGATGTATCTCAAAGAAGATTGCATGCCCACAATTAAGTATCAGCGTCGTCTGAATCCATTCAGAAAATGATGCACTAAATATCTCGATGAAGTCTAAGTAATCGAGATAACTATGTCGTGCCGCGACAATAAATCAAGCGCTTGGTGGGAGGCAACCCATCATTTTTAATTGTTTTCGTTATTTTTGTTTTCCTAGGATTTTGTCGAGCCACGACATAAACTAAGGCGCTTGATGGGAGGCAACCCATCTTTCTAATCGTTTTTGTTGTTTTTGAGTAAGTGTAGGTGCAAGACGTATAAAGGAGGAACTTGGTCTCAAATTTTGATTTGAAAGTGAGCAATGTTAAAGGTGGTAAGTGAGTAATGAAGGAGCAAAAGGCTTTCGGTTAGGCATTGCCTATAAAAATCTAGGCAATGGACAAGGCAAGGCCTATGTAAATCTAGGCAACGGACAAGGCAAGGCCTATGCTATGGCCTTTGTTCTCTCAATCTACAATGCCATAGCATAGGCGCCGCCTATGCCCAACAATTCCACAGCATAGGCACCACCTATGCTCAACTAGGCAAAGCATTAGGCGCCGCCTATGCCAAGCATAGGCAAAGCTAAAGGCGCCGCCTATGCCATTGCCTTTGCTCTTTGAATCTACAATGCCATAGCATAGGCGCCGCCTTTGACTCCCAAATCTCTCAAAACTTTTCTTTTTGCTCATCTAACCTTGCAAGATCATCTTCCGAGTTCAACACCAAGTAAGTCCTTCGTTTATATTCCGAAGTTGTTACAATCTTACGCTTATAATGGTAATTTAGATCTTAAAGTGGTGTTGGTGATTTGAACGTAGTAGATTTGTTATGATACATCTAGTTGAGTGAGAGAATACGTGTGGGTGTTCTTGACTTGGTTCCATCTTGTAGTTGATTTTGATACACTGTCATACTTTTGTGAAATCAAAAATAGTGAAGTTAATTGCATACTCTTAAAAGTTGAATGCTTGGATGTTTGAATGACTCGTTTATCGAGATAAAGATCATGATTGAATACAAGCATGAGATGTTGTGATTATTTCTATGCCATAACTTGATACGATCTCTATGTAGTAGTCTTGTTCAAAAGGTGCATTAATCCACACATGAAAGTATAGTCAAGATTACCTGAAATAGAGTTGGAAAGGATAGTAAGATGACATGAAAGTATGACTGCGCTGAACATATTGTTGGAACATATCACCTAAATGTATGTCGATGAAGTCTGAGTAATCGACATCATTCACTTAATTAGTTTGTGTCAACAAATTAAGTGTGGGGTGGTGCCACTATTGTCTGGTTGTCGATTAAATCTTCCGAGATGAGCTAGAATGAATTTATTTTAGTCTCAGGTAAAATGGCACCAAAAGGTCGACCAGGAAAAGAAAAAGCGTCCACCTCACAGAAAGGTCAGAAAAGGGGAAGAAAAGAGCAAGCTGAATCCTCCTCTCTGCAAATACCTCGAATGAAGATGTGAAGGAAAACTCTGGTAATGACGACTCTGATGATGATTCCGACGCAGGGGGTTTGACCCCAGACATAGAAAAGGAGTCCGACTAATCAGGTTTTCCTTACTTATTTCCACTGAGGGAAGTGTGTCCCGTCTAAGTGTGGGGTGAGGGTATTTGTATGTTGTAGCGTACTTTTTTGCCTGCATTTATTCTCGTTTGTAGTTAAATTTTTTGATTTTTAGATTTTTTTAGATTTTGCATGAAATTGTTCTGATAGGCGGCATGGTATTATGACAAGAATTTGTGCTAAAATCATTGCTATTGAGACGTTTAGGCTCCAAGTGTTACTCACTGTGTGATATTTGTGTGGTTTAATTCATTCATCTGTTGGGTCAAGAGTCTATACTGCTCCTAATAAAGTTAACCATGTTCCTTGTGTGTGTGAGGTTATAGTATATTCTGTGTTGTGACTGATGCTAGAACTTGCCTGGTGTGTGTGTAAAGCGAAATAAAGAGTGTGAGTTTAGGAGATGATTTAGGCATTTCTTTGGCAGCCTGTGATTGTTTACCTTCTTTCTACCTACCCATGGACATTATCTTAGTTAACCCCCTTTGAGACTATTAGCTATTTTCTTTGACAGCCTCATATGTAGCCTAATCCATTTTTTTCAAGACCATAATTTGATCCAAATTCCTAAGCACTTTAAATTGTAAAATCATGTGACAAAATAAGAGGAAATTGGGTGAGAGTGATGCCTTAGAGTGTAATGGTACTTGAATTTGTTATGAAAAAAAGTGGCTATCATAGAGGTGTGTTATAAAAAAAAAGAAAAAGAAATAGAAAAACAAAAAGATAGTTGGGTTTATGATTAAATAAAAAGATAGTTATGTTTGAATAACAAAATAAGTGAAAAGGGGTGGTAGATAAAAGAAAGGTAGCAGGGTTGATTAAAAGAGAGTGTTAATGGCATAATGTGATGTATTAAAGCGCTTAGGAACATAGTCACTATTTCTGGACAAAATAGTCCTACCCGTCCCTTAGCCTACATTACAACCTGTAAAAGACCTATTTGATCCTAAGCTTAGCATTCTGATATTAGTGGAGCATTACACTAAGGGCAAGCCTATGGTCATCAGTTGCAACATATGAATTCATTGTGAGAGTGAGAGCAAGGATAATCTTATACCCATGTTTTGAAAAATGAAATACTTGTGAGTAATTATGGGTGATATATTGTGAGACACACATGGTTGATGATTTTTGGGTAGTCTTGTATGATTCTTTGTGCCTTAACTTTTGAATACGAATTAACCATCATCACGAGTCTATGTTGGAGGTTGAATTGTTTCTAGAAGTGATTAGAAAACTACTCTTTGTTAATAATTGTTGTGCCTGTCTTGTTGAATATTTTGTGCTGTTACTGTGAAACCATAAGTAGATGTTTATATGGACATGATATATTTTTCGAGGATGAACAAAGCTTTAAGTGTGGGGTGTTGATGTTAGGCGTATTTACACGCCTAAAACACCTTAATTTACCCATATTTTAGCTAAGTTTTAAAGGACAAAGTATATAATTCCTGCACTTTTAGAACTTTTCCTGTAAGTGAGCTAACCAACGTGATTAGCAAGTTTTCAGGAATAAATGATGAAGATTTCAGCATTTTATGGACTGTTGGACGCCAAAGAAAACTTCACGTAATAAGGAAGGCAGCTTCTGGAAGCTTGTGGACTGAAATTGATGCATGGAGAACTTGTCCCGGGCAAAAAAAGCATTTCTAAAGACTTGGGGGATCAGCAGTAACGTAGTAGGATTAGGACAAGTATGTAGTAACCCAGTAGGACTAGGAAAAGGATAAAAACCCTATTTCAGTAGGACTAGGACAAGGATGTTATAAAAACCCTATTTACTGAATTTTTCAGCAAGCTTTTTAATATTCTCACTCATTCTCTTTCAATTCATTCTTACTCTCTTCTATTCATAAATTCGTTGTTGACATTATTCTTCATCTATTCGACTTTTAATTTTCACGACAAGAGAAACGCTACTAGTAAGAGATTCACGCCACAAGTGACGCCAATACTTCCTTATCGTGATATTGTTAAAAGTTAGTGCCGTAACTGGATTAATCTCTTGGAGAATTCGTACCATTAGTATACACTTTAAGCTCGAAAGAGTTAAAGTGATATAATCCTTGATGGTCGAAAGACACTAGGATTTACCATAGAATACGAATCTCTATAAGCGCATGCATGTCTGAATTCCGCATAACTCATAGCCAATAGATACGTAAAACTCATAAGGTGGACATAACCCTAACTTACAATTCTCATTGATTAAAACCTACTAAACATTCCGTTTTTCTTTGTTACTTTGATACTCTTAATTCACGCTAAAATTAAATCCCCCCTTTTTCGTAGAATTTTCGATCAACAGTCTACTAATCGTTGCATACTTAGTGACCAAGTATTCCCTATGGGATTCGACACCCAACCCAGTTGGGTTCTATATTTGACAACGACCGCTTACACTCTTACGAGAGCTGTAGTTTGAGCGTTATTATAGACTTCATTACTCATGTTTAGCATGAGAATGACTTAGAATACTCAACCTTAGGTGAAATACTTTAGTTGTTTATACTTATGGTAAATTGGCCTTAATTGCTTATACTAGAGAAGAGTGCCTTGGTTCTTTTGGACTTAGTAAAAGTGCTTGAGTAGAACATCTACTTTTGGGATTATGGTGTCTTGCTATACATCTAAGAGTTGATTTAGATACCCTAGCTTAGTCCCGGGTAGAAATTGACTTAGAAGGCATTTCAGGGACTTAGATGCGGGCTTGTTGACCCACCTTAAGGTAAAATTGAGGATTAGTTTCCTTGAACCCTTACGCCTAGTAATTGACTAGAGATTGCCCTTTTGAGGCAATATTGATGATTCTTGGTACTTTTTGGTTATGTGGAATGGAACTGAGAATGATGCCCAAGTAATTATGCCTTTGTATGCCTTGTTGGCTAAAGCTTCTGTCAAGCTATTAATTATGTTATTATGATTATCTATTGTTTAGGCTAATGTGCGAGCAATTAAATGAGCCCTTGGCTATAATATGGTCTAAGACATAAATAATGTTAGAAACCATGCTATGAATAAATTATATATCATGTCATGCTTTATCCATCACACGTACTAATAATGAATTATCTTTAGGCCAATATTAGGCCAATGAATATTCTACTAAAGAATCATTGTTTATGATATCATTTATTGTTATACCTATGGACTAAAAGACTAGATTATAAACTTGTAATGATGAATCCTTGAGCATGCTCGTGATTTAGCCATTATTTAGGCTAGTGTTCGGGCCGTTAACTATACCATTTTCCAAGTTATGATCATGCTTAATAATTATGCTAATAAATCATATTGGAAATCTTTCTTATTGTCAACATGGGAAATTTAATGTCAATAGTGTTGGAAGTCATGCTTATTGACTATATGTAAAGATGCTCCATAGATTATGTTCGAACTCATGTGATGCTTTTGTATAGTAACTAAACTAGTGATTATGAGAGAAAACCTTCTTGTTGCTAAAATTAAGAGTCTTGATACTAAGGATTCTAAAGGTATATTTATTGACCACATGAGAAGCCATTCTACTAACCATGTTGAGCCTGTTAATGCTTTGTAATATTTATGCTATTTATATATATATTCATATAATTATGGATAAATTATCCTGGACGATGAGCGATGATAAATAAAGGTATGCTTCTCCTTACTTCTCTGATTCTCCTTACTTCTCTTTAACTTTAACCCTTGTAGGGCATGTCATTTACTTATTTGCCATTTACTTTAGACATTCTAGGTTTTGTTATTTATTATGGATATTTATTTGGATGCAATGATGATGCCTGGAAAGGCCAGAGGATATATTGAGGTAGTGATTGATACTCGGTTTGAGACCGGAAGATATATCGATGATATTGATACCCGGTTTGAGCCTGAAGGATATGTTGATGATATTGATACCTGATTTGAGTTTGGAGGATATGTTGATGATATTGATATCAAGTTTGAGTCCGAAGGATATGTTGATGATATTGATATCCGGTTTGAGTTTGGAGGATATATGTAATGCCCCGAGTTTGTACCCTGGATGCTACACGATGCTTACAAACCTGAAGGACCACAAGCTGATCCATGTCTGATACCTGCTATGAGCACTAAATAATACACTGCACTATATGTGAAAAATAGGCTGAAATGCCATAGGTTCAAAATCTGAAATACGGATAAATAAGCACATCTGATAAAACATCTGAATCTAAAATATTGTCTGAACTAGTCTAGTCTGAAAAGCCTCTAACTGAACTGCTTAAAAGTGGAGATGATGGGACAAGCCCCAACTAACTCTAACTACTGAAATACTGAAACTACTGAATGCTGAAATAAAAAAATATCCTCGATAGATGAGGATACACTACTAAATTTGCGACTACCAACTGGATCTGTCTAAATACGGTTGGGAACCTGAGAGTTCGAACCTATGATATGAGACATCATAGTGCAAAGAAAGAGTATGCGTCAGTAGATGGAATGTACTAGTAAGCTAGATAAGGTAAGGCTGAATGAAAGGGTTCATATGCATGAACAATAATTGACTAAATGATATAGAGTAACTGAATATAAGAGTACATGGATAACTAATACTATAGAAATTACTGAGTATGCAATACTGTACACATACATATATACTATAACTGAACTTTTCTGAAGCTGAATACTGAGTTCTGATAACTGAATAACTGATAATCTAAAGTTACTTATAACAGAATTACTGATACTGATTGACTGTGTGACAGTCCTGATTTTGTAGAACTGAACTGAATTCTATACTGAAGACTAAAACTAAAACTGTGGGAGGTAATCATCTAAGCGACATGCCCTAAATAAGATAAGATAATTGAGTTGGGGTCCAATCTGTAACCCCAATTGGAAGGGTGTTAGTACCATGCCACGGGTACTAACAACTATTGTGGAGTCAGTTCTAACTAACGGGTGACCCCTGAGATCAGTCCTAAACTAGCGGGTGATCCCTGAGTATGTCAGTCCTATCTAATGGCTGACATCTAATAACCTACACTGGCTACATAGTTCGGGAACTTAGGGATTGCTTCTAGGGACCAGTCCTAACTAACGGGTAAGGACCATCCCTAGGCTCGCTCGGTACTGAATCCTACTCCCAACTGAAAGACACTGAACTAATTATACCAAACTGGACTGGACTGATACTGAGTTTACTGAGTTTACTGAGTTTTTCTAAGTTCTGTAACTGACTGAGAGTACTACTGGTCGTGACATGACTGATACTATTCTATGACTGACACTAGCTCTAGGTAAACAGCTAAATTGTTGGGTATTAGATACCCCCAGGACTCGATAGCATGAAAAGTAAAGCATCACATGATCTTGCAAAGAATAACAATGTACACATATTCATATTTCATCTATTGAGACATTTTATCACACACTTGTAGGGCATAAGCTTGTACATATACTAACACATCATGATTTCATCACTTTATTCACATGGACATTCTATCAAACACTTGGAGAGCATAATTTCATGCACATAATGATGGATAACATGTAAACATGGAAACTACAACGCCCAAACTTACAATTTCATGGGTTTAGCATGCAATTCATATAATTCCCCATAAAATACTAATCTAATTTCATGAATCTTATAGTAATCATGGATTAAACCCAATTAACATCATAGACACATTAATCACTTTGTAAATTCAATGGTTTATCAAGATAATAACATATTCATAACACATGCTATTTAATTTCATGAACTTTCACTTAAATCATGGATTTAAAACCCAACTAATATCATGAACATGAATTCAATCTAATTCAATCATGGAAGTTCATAATTCAACAATCTTGAAGTTTTTTTAAAAAATGGATTCGTGGACTCTATGGGTGAAAGGAACCCATAGATGAACATCTAACATACATTGGATTTTCAATTCTTGAAGACTCTTGAAGGAATTCTTAGGCTTGTTCTTGATTTCTTGAAGCTAGGATTTGTTTTCTTGAGAGAGAATATCTTTTTGATTTGGGAAAAACTATTAAACAATGAGTTCAAAATGTTTTTAGGGCTTAAATATCACACCTGGGTGGATTAAAATTATGGGAAAGATCTAATTTAACCCTGGACAAAACTTTGGATTTCCGTAAAAAATTTCTGAAATTACCCCCTGGCGCGACGTGGCACTATCGCGCCGTGTCATTGGAAATTGACATCTGAGAATTTGGCCTGTGGCGCGACATGGCACAATCACGGTCCCTTACTGGAAACTGACAACTAGGAACTGAGACATCGGCACGACGCGGCGGTATCGCGATGGAATACTGGAAAATGATAATTGTGAACTGAGCCTATGGCGCGACGCGCCAATATTGCGATAAATCACTGGAAATTGACTAATTCCATTTGGCTTGGCTCCGCGATGCACTGACATTCCTGGTGGTACACTGTCATACAAAAACGGCTCTAACTCTTCACCCGCGTATCAAATTTAGGTGAATTTTATATATTTGGAAAGCTAATTGAATTTCCTACACAATGGCAGGCTCTAAACTAAAAAATACTGAGTATTTCAAAATTTTTATATAGAATAACTCATTGACTGAGAGTTAATTTAAGCTAGGGAAATATGGGGTATTACAATATCTTCCCCTTGGGAACATTCGTCCTCGAATGATACTGCTTAAGCTGAGGAACATTGATAGACTGAGTTTACACACTGAACATGCATGCTGAAACATGACTACATGACTAAACTATTGACAAGCTGAGTTCTTATACTGAACATGCATATTTGATGCATGGAATACATGACTGAAGCTATTGATAAGCTGAGTTTCATACTGAATATGAATATCTGATGCACGAGTACATAGCTGAACTAAGTCATGATTGCAAGACTGAATGTACAATGGTAATGGATACTAAGTTTATAACTGTAACTGGATCTAGGAACTAAGTAACTCTAAGGAAGACCATCACCTTAAGCTGAGAATACTAATGAACCTGAGATCATTTACTGAACATGTATGAACGGGAACATGAGAACCTGATTGAGCCTGAAACATGATACATAAACTGAATATCATGAACTGAACTAATTCCTTGAATATATATGCCATACCATAGGAATGTTCATACGACTGAGATTGGAACGAGAGAGTCAAATTATAAGTACCCGTTACTTCAAATTGGATCTTGTTACGTGAAGAGAAAATAGAAGGTTTAGGACATGAAAGCTCGGGGGTTATAGTGCATCTCCCCCTTGGGACATTATGTCCCTCGAAGAATGCCGACTTGGCTAGGATACTTAGAAAAGGCTGAGACGATGCACGGGGCACCCACAAACTAAATCATGACTGAATATCTGAGATCTAAAACTGAGGCATGATACATGAACTGGGCTGAACTCGTAACTACTAGGATGCTCTATCTTGGAATAGTCATATTCACAAAACTTACGATTGGGTGAAAAGATGGGAAAACCGTACAAACTTATCCGCCTGACTGCTAAACTGAATTCTTGGATTTACGAACTAACTCATCCTAAAAACTTATAGTCAACTGGGGAGTTTCTTGACACTCTTTGTATAAAGTTCTACTGACTTTAGGGGGCAAGAAGATCTTGGTATGGTCTGAAAAGACATCTGATTAAGAAGCCACAACATGGCAAAAATTCTGTAATATGGGAACTAATAATTCTACCTACTGAGGTCTGAGCTGGACTGAATTCTCCCACCATGTTCAAGCCTACTTAAATTTCCAAAATACATTTAGCCACTTACACATCAACATAACATTCAAGCCTATCTTCATAACTACAGCCTCGTGTAAAACTAACATGCAACAATCTTTTTTTAACATGAAACATCTACTCTCTCCCTTCTAAGTAACTGCTTATCACTAGATCATTTAATAAGGAGAGTTCATTAAAGGTTAAACATGAGGACCTGAAGCATGAATGGACACTATACTGAACTTGACACTTAACTGAGGCCTGAGGAATAGAATGTTAACATCAACACCCTGGATTTTATCAAGAAATCTAAACTGAGGATATACATGATGAAATATGAATTTAGCTGATCATTAGGAGTATAGTAGGAGTCATAAGAACTGAGCTTACTATAAATCATGAGTACATGAGTCATGAGCTGTATGACCTAAGTTTGGAGTTTCTGTGTTCAAGGAACGTGATTCGTAACTCTGAGTGAATTGGAACTACTCATACTAGCAACTGCAAGCATACATGATTTTTGATAATGTGCACAAATAGGAGCTATGATCATAGAACTAATATGTACTACATGAGTAGATATCATGATAGCTGAAGTGCAATACTTTGTAATAAGGTAAGGACGAGTTAGGCATCAACCCTCCCATTACTTTTCTATATATACTGACATTACTACTAAAATCTGAAGGCCTGACTTTTTGAGATATCATAACCAGATAGTTACTGTATACCTGTTGGGCTATGATAGACTGACCCACTAGTGTGGAGACTGAGAAAGATTCTGTTAAGGTTTCTGGTCTGACTTTGAAATCAACTTCTATGTAAGGAGTTACAAAATACAGAGAAGCTCCTGGATATAGTAAGATAAAACATGTAAATGGAATATGTGTCACGTACTAGTAGCCATGTCAGGAGAACTTTCCTGATATTTTCTGGACTGAAGTGCATAAAGCCTCTTTGGGTGTTGCCTACTGGAGTCACTGGAAGTAGCACCCTGCTGATTCGGGCTACCAAACTGAGATGAAGGACGGTTGTACTAACCCTGTTGGCATAAATCTTTTCCCCTCTGAGCCATAACTCTACACTCTCGCATCTTGAGGCCTGGCTTACCACATCCAAAACATACATCACTGCCAGCTCTACATGTACCTAGGTGATTGTAACGCCCTAAAATCGGGTCCCGAGATGTCACACGGTGCTTAGGATCACAAGTGACCCCAAGCTCACCCTTCTACTGGCATAACTCATAAGCAATTGAACAAAAAGTATAAATCTATACAAATCTGCGGAAAATAACTCTTTTCTGAATATGATAGATACAAAACTAAATTTATAAGATTACAACTCTGCTTTTACAACCAAAAATAAAATGGAATACATCAACTTCTACTGACTGTCTATGAAGCCTCTACTAGTACTGACTATAGGTAGCTGGGTCATGACTCCCGACTATCCTAACTCAATACGGCTGGATAAAGAAAATACATCACTTCTCGAACTGTCTAACTAACTCAAGCCCTTGAATCAAAAGGACTCATCACCTACTGATTGGATGCCGCGAACTGACTGTATCTAAAGATGTACACTATACCTTGTACCTACATTCCGAGAAAATGTAGCCCACATACGAATATGTGGGTCAGTACCATGGAAACGTAGCGAGCATATGGGGGTGCAATGCATATATAAAATAATATCTTAATATCATCACAGTTTATAAAATTATGCATGCTGATGTAAATGACTCACTTAGCTCGAATTAAAATTATCATAATCATAAGAGAGTAAAATATATCGGGTGAAACATGTGAGTCATCATAATAAATCTCAATTCACTTTCATCTCAATTCCAATTCATCAAAGAAATCAAATCTCATGACAAATCTCTTTAGAATATATACTCTTTAAATCTTTCGATAACAATGACTTTCTCAAACTCAATCTTTTAATCAATTATATTTTCATCTCAAATAGAAGAATACACACACACTGGGAGTCTCTTACAACTAACATAAACCATGTGAGCTACATGGAGTCCAATGTCTTACCAATATTGGGGAGATCTGTCCTATCCTTGTCATCGGAGTAGGACCTTAAATCGTCAATCCAAACACTAGTGATCACTATATAAATCAGCCTCTGGCTCACATCCTATGGGGGCACGTAGTTCTATGGAAGTACCAAATCCTTCTATACCTCCCGCTCGGTGCTAAAGACTACTTTTGAACTTAGCTCAGATCTTTTCAAAAGAAAATCCACTAACAAACATTTCAACAATTCATAATGGGAGTCATCATGCTACCCTTTTTATAATAATCAATAAAAATGGATTTCTTTTCTCATCTCGGGTTTAAAAACATCCCTTTTTATGACCGAAAGTTCAAAGATTCTTCATCATCTAAAATCATTCAAACTCAAGGTGTTTATAACACATGATTTCTCAAAAACAGCAATCTCAAATATAGTTCGAAACTCATGTCTCAATATCATACTAAAACTTATCAAGATTCAAGTTTTACATCATAAACATATATAAATCCCTTCAAAATCTGGAAAATTCAGTTATAAGGCATAAAATATCATCATTCTCATATAATTCCGCTTCTAAAATATCAAAAATATCATAATCTCGTGATAATCAATATAGGATATAAGTTCATGCTTCAAAATCATAGTAAAACATATGAAATCTATAACTTCGTAAAATAAAGTATTTTTGGGCACAAGAACGAAAGAGTATTCTTGTTGAAAAACCCCACATACCTTACACTTGAAGCTTTGAATGACTTTCCAAATGACGTAATGCTATTCACGAACTTTTGGGTGTCCCTCGTAGCCTTCGTAACGGGGATTCCGAATATGTAAAAATTATAGAATTCTCACGGTTGAGTCTTGAGATATTTGAATTTTTAGGTTGAAACCCTAATGAATGTTCTTGGTGATTTTGGGAGAGAGTAAACTTATTTTGGTGTTATGGGAGTTTAATCCCGTGTTATAGAAATATATAAGGGTGTTTTTGGCACTTGGAAGTGAGGTATGTGGCGCACAACCCATGGAATACCTTAAGGTGTGCGTCTCACACCTTATGGAAGACATTTAAGTGTACCTCGCACTCCCAATGTCACACATTTGATTGGGCGGCGCATTGCCCATCGCATACCCTTACTGCCTCTCACAAAAATGGGCATAACTCTTCGCTCGGGAATCAGATTTTTGCGAAATTGGTATCGTTCGAAAGATAATAAAATTATCTACAATTTTATAGGTCTTGGGATGAAAAATTCCATGTATATTAAGAGATATTTACGTTTGAAGTTGACCCTTGTAGAATCAAATGTCAAACTTTTATGAATCAATTGGTCTTAGCTCAACCTTGTTCTAGGTCATTGCTATAAACAATTTTCACCTCCAAACTACTCCATAGACTAGTATAATGATCATGAAACTTGTATTCACATGAGAATCACTTGGATTAGAGCTTAGACGTGCAGGAACGACGATTAGAATTCTAGCACAAAAATACGGGGTATTACAGTGATGTCTACCACATTCTTCACAAAGTGGATGGGTATGACCACTGCTCACACTACCCTGGGTTTTGAAGCCTGGCACCCCATCATGACTATCATTCTTGAACTTTGGTACTGGCTCACTAGCTGAGGACGGAGCTGGAACAAAAGATTTTGGATGAAATGGGGAACGGTTATCGCCCTCTGACTTAGGCTGATTAAAATTGAAACTACCTATTCTATCTCTCTTGTTATCTCTATCATTCTTCTTAAGCTCTGCTTCTCAATCTGTTGAGAATGGACCATAATCCTAGAGATTCCATCTCCTTAATCAACATCACAGTTCTGCGCTCCTTAACCACACTATCTGACACCCCAGATATGAACTTGCTTATTTTGGACCTATTGTCTTCTACTACATGGGGATCATACTGGGCTAACCGAGTAAACTTAAGGGAATACTCTTTCACACTCATACTACCTTTCCTGAGATTGATGAACTCTAACACCTTGGTTCTCTCAACTCTAAGGGAAAAAATCTATCAAGAAAATCAGTAGCAAACTTTTCCCATTCTATGGGTTCTGCATCTGTGCCCTTGTCTACCTTCCACTTCTTAAAACACATATGAGCTACATCTTATAGCTGATAGGTATCTAATTTATCACTCTCACTGGAAATCACTCCCATAATATCTGTGACTTTTTGAACTTGATCGAGGAACTTTTGTGGATCTTTTCTGATGTAGATCCTAAGAATAGGGGAGGATTCATTCGGGAGAAGTACCAAATCCTGGCTATAGCAGTATTGACCACTGGGTTGGCCAGAATAGCAGTGGGCCATTCATTTTGATCTACTACAGAATTGGCTAGAGTAGTGAATACATCTTTAAACTCTGTATGAGAGACATGTTCATCCAGGGGATCTGCCTGAACGAGCTGAGGTACTGGATGATTTCCAATCTTTCTTCCATTAGTTTTTTTAGGAGGCATGTTCTATAAATAGAAGGAAGAAAAGGATTAGATTGAGAATTTAACTTAATCTCATGCTCACTCGCATGACATGAATACTGACAGAAGGGAAACTTTTCTAAAACATTCTAATAGCTCCCTGTCTATAAGTGTAGAGCACTACGCACCCATGCACAAGACTCTACGTAATGTAGCTTTCATACTCCCTAGGAATCTGTTGAACCTTAGGCTCTAATACCAAGTTTGTAACACCTCGAGTTTGTATCCTAGATGCTACACGGTGCTTACGACCCCAAAGGACCACAAGCTAACCCATGTCTGATATCTATTGTGAGCACTAAATAAAATACTGCACTAAATATGGAATATAGGCTGAAATTCCATAAAGTTCAAAATCTAAAAAACTAATAAATAACAACATCTGATAAAATATCTGAATCTAAAATACTGTCTGAACTAGTCTAGTCTGAAAAGCCTCTAACTGAATTGTCTAAAAGTGGAGTTGATGGGACAAACCCCCAACTAACTCCAACTACTGAAATACTGAAACTACTGAATACTGAAATAAAAGCAAATCTTCGATAGATGAGGACTCACTACTAAATCTGCGACTGCCAACTGGATCTGTCTAAATACGGTTGAGAACCTAAGCATCCAAACCTATTATATGAGACATTATAGCACAAAGAAAGAGTATGTATCAGTACATAAAATGTACTGATATGCTAGATGAGGTAAGGCTGAATGCAAGGATTCATATGCATGAACAGTAACTGACTGAATGATATAGAGTAACTGAATATAAGAGTACGTGGATAACTGATACTACTGAAATCACTGAGTATGCAATACTATGCATATACATGTATACTATAACTGAGCTTTTTTGAAGCTGAATACTGAGTTTTGATAACTGAATAACTGATAATTTAAAGTTACTGATAACTGAATTACTGACACTGATAGACTGTATCTGACAGTTCTAATTTTGTTGAACTAAACTGAGTTCTATACTGAAGAATGAAACTAAAACTGTGGGAGGTAATCATCTAACTGATATGCCCCAAATAAGTTATGATAACTGAGTTGGGGTCCAATCTGTAACCCCAATTGGAAGGGTGTTAGCACCATGCCATAGGTACCAACAACTGCTGTGAAGACAATCCTAACTAATGGCTGACCCCTGATATCATTCCTAAACTAGCAGGTTATCCCTAGAATGTAAGTCCTATCTAACGGGTGACATCTCATAACCTACACTGGCAACGTAGTTCTGGAACTTAGGGATTGCTTCTAGGGACCCAGTCCTAACTAACGGGTAAGCCCCTATCCCTAGGCTCACTCGGTGCTGAATCCTACTCCCAACTGAAAGACACTGAACTGGACTGGACTGATACTGAGTTTTCCTGAGTTTTGTAACTAATTGAGAGTACTACTGGTTATGACATGACTGATACTATTCTATAGCTGACACTGGCTCTAGGTAAACGGCTAAATTATCGGGTATTAAATACTCCCAGGACTCAATAGCATGAAAAGTAGAGCATCACATGATCTTGAAAAGCATAAGAATGTACACATATCCATATTTCATCTATAGAGACATTTTATCAAACATTTTTGTAGGGCATAAGCTTGTACATATACTAACACGTCATGATTTCATCACTTTATTCACATGGACATTTTATCAAACACTTGGGGAGCATAATTTCATGCACATAATGATGAATAACATATAAACATGGCAACTACAATGCCCAAACGTACAATTTCATGGGTTTAGCATGTAATTTATGTAATTCCCCATAAAATACTAATTTAATTTCATAAATCTTATAGTAATCATGGATTAAGCCCAATTAATATCATAGACACATTAATCACTTTATAAATTCAAGGGTTTATCAAGATAATCATATATTCATCACACATGTTATTCAATTTTATGAACTTGCACTTAAATTATGGATTTAAAACCCAACTAATATCATGAACATGAATTCAATCTAATTCAAACGTGGAAGTTCATAATTCAACAATCTTGTAGATTAAAAAAAACGTATTCGTGGACTCTATGGGTGAAAGGAACCCATAGATGAATACCTAACATATCTTGGATTATCAATTCTTGAAGACTCTTGAAGGAATTCTTAGGCTTGTTCTTGATTTCTTGAAGCTAGGGTTTGTTTTCTTGAGAGGAAATGTCTTTTTAATTTAGAGAAAACTATTAAACAATGAGTTCAAAACATTTTTAGGGCTTAAATATCATACCTGGGCAGATTAATATTATGGGAAAGGACCAATTTAACCCTGGACAAAACTTTGGATTTCCGTCAAAAATTTCCAAAATTACCCCTTGGCGCGACGCGACACTATCACGCCGTGTCATTGAAAATTGACATATAAGAATTTGGCCTGTGGCGTGACATGACATAATCACGGTTCCTCACTGAAAACTGACAACTGCGACATCGGCGCGACACAACGGTATCACGACGAAACACTGGAAAATGATAATTATGAACTGAGCCTATGGTGAGATGCGCCAATATTGCGATAAAGAATTGGAAAGTGACAATTTCCATTTGGCTTGGCTCCACGATGCACTAACGTTCCAGGTGGTACACTGTCTTACAAAAATGGCTCTAACTCTTCACCCGAGTATCAGATTTGGGCAAATTTTATATAGTTGGAAAGCTAATTGAATTTCCTTCACAATGGTAGGCTCTAAACTGAAAAATACTAAGCATTTCAATTTTTTTATATAGAATAGCTCATGGACTGAGAGTTAATTTAGGCTGGAGAAATATGGGGTATTACAATATGATGATAATATGATGATACCTGGTGCAGCCGAAGGATATACTGATGATATTCTGATACTCGTTTCAACCAAAGGATATGTTGATGTTATGATGATACTCGATTCACATTCAGTTAGCCCTATGTACGACAATTATATGTTTATTTATGTTCTTGTGTGGTAGGTTATAATATTGATATGAGAGATATCGTTTATAGTCTTCTAATGATTTAAGGTATAAAATGGTATAGTTGTTGATTTAAGGATAAAAAGTGCTTAGTAGTGGATATTACTTAAATGGTAAATAGTGACTAGTGGATTTGTGAACCCTAGTGATAAAAAGGACTAGTGGCATTGATGGCTATTAATAGGGATGATTATTTTATTATGGTGGTTAGATATAATGGGTTTAGTGATGGTGATGATTATTTGCTATTGATGACTAAGTTATGATGTTGATTAATTATTTAATGAGGATTTATGGATTAACGATCCTAGTTAATAAGAGATGTTAGTTGAGAGATGAATAAGAATACTCATGGTGATAAGTGGTCTTTTGTTAAATGATGACCAGTTGGATTATGTTGGCTAGAAATGAATATTGGTTAATTTGAGAATATGATCTAGTGGTGAATATTGACTAGATTCTACTTTTGGCTAGTGAGTAAATAATGGTTAGTCATTGATCCATGAATAGTGACTAAGTGATGAATAGTGGATGGATAATAATTATAGGTTATATGATAGCTAGTAAGTAATTGGTTTAGTAATAAGCATTGGCTAGCTAATAATGAGTTAATAGGGTGTAACGATGAGATAGGTGCCTATATGGTGGTTTGGTTATGGTTATGAGTATATTGGTATATGTGTTTCAATTATGATTATGGGTGATGATTATGATTATTGGCAAATGGCCGTTTGATGAAAATTGTGGAAAACTATGGATAATGAGAAAATTGGTTATATATATATTAACGATTTGATTCCTTTATGCTCACTTGGGTGTATTCTCCGATGGTATGGGATGCCGTGATGGGTTTCTTTACTTATGCACTAGTTGGGGTATAGGCGCCAACTTTTTACTTATGTTTGCTTGTGATTGCACTTGTGTTGTTTTATGATTTTAAATCATTTATCTTTTATGCACGATGATACAGGCATGCATTGATGTGTTATGTCATATTGTGATTCTGATATTTCATACTTGTGGTGTACTTCAATATTGGCATTTGTTGATGCCTTATGTTATACTGTTATTTCGAATTTCTTACTGATTATATACAGTGATGATGGGGATGATTCAGGTTTGATTCTGTACTTTGACTTAGTTATGATTATATTGCGCTTTATCATTCTTACATCATGATTTATCTCAGTCAGCCGATGATGCCTACTGAGTACCCATTTTGGTAATCATACTACACTTTTGTACCTTTTTGGTGAAGATTTGAGTATTAGATATCGCCGTTGTTCATGGTTCGTGTAGTAATTGATTTTCAGAGATAGGGTAAACTCTTGGAGTTTGGCTCACCCAATTTTCTTCCATTTCTTGTATTCAGTCTTTAGAATTCGAGATAGATGTATTAACTATTCTAGACTTAAGTGTTGTAGTGATACTATTAGTTGCTCTTGTACTAGCTCTACCAGATTTTGGAACTGACATCTTGTATTACTGTTTATTCTATCTAACATCCTTATGTTAACAATTGATGTTCTTTAAATTTTGCCTATGTTGGGACCTTCTTACTGGATTAACCTATTGCCTTAGCTCCGGGTTATGGTATTGGTTTGCCTACTAGTAGGAATCGGTAGGTGCCATCATAACTTGTAAGCGGGTCATGAAAGGGGTCAACATGTAATCTTGTTCACACAATGTACATTTGACTTTAAACTTTCTATCATTAGAAATATCAGTCCTCAACCTAACAAAAGAATCGCAAACAATGGATGTTTTCCTCTTACCTCGTTTTAATATAGTTGAAGCATTTTGTTTGCAAGAATAAACATTAGCTTCCATTGATATCTCTACCTAAACCAACAATTACATATTCAAAATATTCAATACTCTGATATGGAAGTAGAAAAAGGAGCACATGGCTAGTAGTTCATGAACAAAATTAAGAACAAACTGGTAAAATCACAAACTACTAGCTCTAGTTGTACAATTTTTCTTTCTCCAGAATGAAAAATCCAACCACCCCTTCACCACTATCGTCCCCATTCCCTAGTAATAGAGAGTAAAATCAGAAATCAATCAGAATAGATTGATAAGAAAAATAGAAAAAAAGAAAAAGAGCGAGATAGATAGAAACAGAGAAAGTGACTCACCAGAGAAGTTGATAGAGCTTAGGAGGTGTTGGCCGGATCTTGGATGGTGTTGGCTGAAGCTTGGGTGGTGTTGGCAGGTGGACGAGGCATACCTCACGTAGCCATTTTGAGTCTCTGGTGCGCTATTTTTTTGCAATTGGGTAACAGGGTTTTAGGGTTTATTTAACCATTTTATCCAATAAATTATCCACATTTTGGGTGGATAATATGGGTCGGTCCATTTTAAACCTATTTTGAAGGTATTGGATATCCAAACCATTTTAAATGGGTTAGATTGGATGGATATCCATTTATTAAAACTATTTTACCACCCCTAGGTTTTAGTGGTGTAGCTACTAAGGTAACCTCTGGAGCATGGTAATAACATGTAGACATCACGTAAGTATGATCATGATGTTCAAATGTCGTACTGCCGAAGTTGATGAGCTTAATAGCACTTGACTTTCGTACATTCTTGTAGTAGGAGCAATTTTTTAAAGAAGCACTAATGTTATACATTCTCTGTGATAGATTCTAGTTTTTACTTCATAACCTTTCAGATATTTAAAGGATTGATTCATGTTTCCAATGATAAGGATAAGAAAAACCAAAATTTTCTGCACTTAAGCATTTTCTTGTCAAACGATATTTCATTCATAACTGCAAGCTTAATGAAGATTTAGTATCATCACTGTATTATTTCCTAAATTTTATTCTTATCCTTTTTTTCCCTGGGAGTCTAATTTGCAAGTCTTGGCAGTGTGAAAAGTGACAATAGTTTCCAGTCTCTTATGTAGCATGGACAGGGGAAGAGTAGTACGAAAAAGAGTACAACATTAATTTCTCAAAACTTAGAGGTTACTTGGTAAAGTTCCAAAGTGTACACTTATTCTCCTGCAACTATATAAAAATAAATATTCTTTATGAGAAAACGTTTGGAAAATAACTTTCAATTTTTTTGGAAAAATCTCTCTACCTTCACAAAATAGGGTAAGGTTTGTGTATAAACCATCCTCCCTAGACCCCACTTGTGGGATTTGTAACGACCTAAAAATTGGATAAAATATGTGAAATTTTTTTGATTTGACTGTTTTAACCCACCCCATAGTTGCATTGTGGTATTTTTGGGGTGTGAGGGTGATTGACATGGTTCCCAATGCATTTTGGTACTATTTATGTAACATTGTGGTTTTTGGTGGCTTCAAAAGCCTTATTTTGGACTTCTGTGGTTATCTTTTGATTCGTGCAACAGATGGATGAAAAGACTACGTCAACAGATCTAGATCATTGATTTTAGGATGGTAATATGTTTGGTGTGGTTTCGTAACTTTTAAATATCATTTCGACCCTCGATATGAAAATTATGATTTCGGTTTTTGGAGGTCAACTTTATGAAAACAATGTTTTTTTTAAAATTCTGATATCGCCATTGAGTCTGGAGAGTCGAATTTAGTGTGGTTGCATAGTACGTTTGTGTATATCTGACTCTGAAAGAATTTCGAGCACCCCATCGAAGTCCGTTTTAGACTTAAAAACCTTTGTGCCCCAGTAACCTGGTGCACCAGGTTACTGGGGCACAAAGGGTAAAATTTATTTGAGGAGGCTGATTTATACCTTAAATACCCTGTAACCTGGTAAAAGTATAAAAAATCCCCTTTTTGTCCTATTTTACTCATTCTTTCACCTTACGTCTTGAGAGTTAAACCCTAAAATAGTGTGAAAGCTTAAAGTGAAGCTTGTGAGTTCTTGGGAAGCTAGATTAACGTCTATTTATTGATTCTCTTATGGATATAAGGTACGAATTCTCCCTTTTCTTATTAAATTTCTTGATTAATTTCTCAAAATCCCAAAAATCTTAGGGCTTGATTTTAAACTCCAATTTCACTCTTTTTCACTTAAATAATGTTTTAAATCCCAATTTCACTTGAATAATATTTTAATATTATAATTACTAGTTTTTCATCAATTTAACCTTCAAAACAACTCCGATTCTTGGTTTTAACAAAAATTTCAATGATTTTACCAAGTAAAGTTTAAAAATGGTTTTTTCTTCGATTTGAACCTCGTTTTTGACTTTATTTGACTTGGGTTTTCAGCTATAGATTTTTAAAAGTATTGGGAACATGTTTTTGTAATAAAGTTCTGATTTTTCCCCTTTTGATCGAAAATCCATTTTGGGGGTCAATTTTGACCCTGAACTAAAAGTAGGCTATATGAATATCATTAGCTTTGTTTTGATGCATCGTTTCTATATTTCTTGGTTTTAGTTGATTTTGGGACCGTTCGTGAGAAGTAGGGCTTTGTGGTTGAAGTTTTACGGATTGGTTTTGGCCTTCGAGGTAGGTTGTGTCTTAAATCTTCTGACTGGGCTGGGTGGTTAATTAGTATGCCAAAATACATATTAAGGGTGAGAAATAATCATGAAATATGGCTATCTATATGTTGTGCCCATGTGGGGGACTGAATGTGATATAATTATTAAATTTGAGATATCTTATGATATGTGTGATCGTGCGGGGTCTTATGTGTTGTTGATTGCCTGGAATATATATGAATAATTGTATTGCATTGTTAGAAATACCTATTGTGGTGCCTTTGGTGTATTGCTATGTATATTCATACCGTAAGGACATACGAATTGTGTGAAAAATTCATGGATAGTGGAAATAGTGAGTGGATATTGGCTCACGTGGTTATGGAATTGTAACATTGTGGTTGGTTGTGGAAATTCATCATATGGATTGGTTGTGGAAATACACCATATGGATTGGTTATGGAAATACTCATTTTGTATGGTTGTGAACATTGCATCATCTTTCTCATGACATCATATGCATCATTTCACTTGTTTATTTTATTGTTTTTTATTAACTTATCATCATATATGTGTACTTGATTTATGTCTTATTTTATGTATGCGCTATGGAAATATTGAAAATATGGGAAACCTGGAAAATACTGAATATTGGTATTGGATATTGGATATTGAATATTAAGGCTCTGTGCCAACCTCAAGGCTGTGTGTCAACCTCAAGGACGTGTGCCAAACTCAAGGCTATGTGCCAACCTCAAGGTTGTGTGCAAAACTCAAGGCTGTGTGCCAACCTAAAGGCTGTGTACCAACCTCATACATCATCATCATCATATATATATTGTACTTGCTTTATTGTGTTTATGTTTTGCTTGTATTGCCATATTGACTTATTATCTATCTATTTTTTCTATATCTTGACTTGTTATTATCTTGTTATTCCATCTTCCTCTATTTGTATTTGATGATCTTGAATATGCATGTTCCTCTTTTGTCCTATTTGTATGTGATATTGTATATATTGGTATCCCTATTTGGTGCTTTGTTCTATTATATGTGGATATTATAGAATTGTTAGTGAAAGTGGTGTGGGCTATCATTGTAGGACATTTTTTGATTGCATGTGACGTGCCCTTAGTGTGCATTTGTGTACTTTTTTGTAACACCCCGTACTTTTCCTAGCTTAAATTCATCCCTAGAATGTCAAAAATTTGCTTCAAAGATGAATACCATTTATTTCATGCAGTATTTTCAAGATTTCAACCTTTTATTGTGGTAGTAAAAAGCTCAGTTGGTCAGTGTGTTCAATTCTGTGTTTATGCATGAGGTATGCATTTGTAGTGGTGAAAGATTCAGTTTGACAGTCATGCATTCATAAAGCATCTCCATTATACACCTCTGTATTAGATGTGCATGTTCGGTGTGAGCACCCAGTTTATCGGTTGTTCCAATCTTGTGACCGTGATTCAGAGGTTCGGTTACTTTCTACTCAGAGTTGCAGCTTTACATTTGTTCCTATTATCCATTTCTGTATTCTCAAAATTCCTTTAAGAGGTTAGCATGATATCGAGCCAAGATGATAAGTTGTCCCAGGTGTGTATCCCTAGTTTCCTCTGTGTCTCGACTTATATAGCAACATTTGAGGACGAATGTTTCCAAGGGGGAGATGATGTAATACCCCAGAAAATTTTTCGTTAGAATTTTGTGCGTAAACGTGTTGGGTTCTACCTTCTAGAATGAATTATTAATTTTCTGTGCGGAATTTCTTTGATTGTGACCCACTATTGCGTAGAGTATCGAATAATATTTCCAACGATATGTGGATTATCCAAAACGGACACCCGAGCGATGAGTTATGAACATTCCGATCGAACCATGAATAGCAGTGAACAGTAAAACGTGCAGGAAAAAAATACTGCAGCCAGGCGAATTTTAGGGTCAACTTCAAACGATCATAACTCCTTGTACATCATTATCTGGGTGAGATACTATATATCAACGGAAATCTCTGAGATTCCTCTTTCCAATGAAATTGGTTTCATCCAATTTTCTCATCGGAGAAAAAAGTTATGGTCGATCTACTTCAGGCTATCAAAACAGTCCACCAAAGGACAAATTTGACATTTTTTTTTATTTTTAAGGGCATTTTGGTCCTTTCCCCTTTTCCCATTCTATATATATATATATATATATGATATATGTATATGTGTGATGTGTATATATGTATACCCCTTGGATGAAGGACCATTATTTTCTTTCATTTCTTCCTTCTCTTTCTCTCTAAAATATTAAGAAGCCTAGGGTTCCAATTTTCCTTCCTCGAAAATTCAATTTCTACTTCAAGAAACCAAGAACAAGTTTAAGGAATCATTGAAGATCGTTGTTCCAGGTATGCAAGTGTTTATCTATGGGCTCCTTTCGTCCATAGAGCCCACAAATCCTTTTTCAAAGGCTCAAGATACATGTGTATATATATATATATATGATTAGACTTTCTAAATTTTCATTGTGTATGTGTGTAGTATTCACATGATGGTTGAGATATATGTGTGGGATGATTATGTGTGTTGGTTGAAGTATATGTGTGTAGTATTTGTGTGATGGTTGGTGATTATGTTGTTGAAGTTGATGATATCCAAGAAGGGATCTTTGTATGTTTGTGGAAACTATGGTGGTATGTGATGTATAAATATATGAAATGGGTGATTGAATACTTGTAATCTTGATGAATCCACCTATGCCTAAGAAGTTCATGTAAGGTGTTTGTGAAAATACCTAAGTGACTAGAGATTTTGTTTTTATAACATAATAGGTCCAAAATTAATTGATTATGAATATATGATGATTTAAATTGTTAAGCCTTGATTTATACTATTATTCCATTATTTCCTTGTTATGACTTGATAATTGTTATTGGGAATTATATATCCCTACTATTGATTGATATGTCAAATATTTTCTAAATGTGAGTTGGATTGTGAATTGAAAAATGTTGATGTTGAAGGATGATGGTGTTCTGGTGCATGAAATTGAGCATTAAACCTATGCCCTAAATGGTGCATGTAAGGTGATTACTAAAATGCCTATGTGAAGAAGAATTAAGTATTTGACACGTTGGTTATCCAAATTATGATTTCATGCCATATCCATATGCTTAACTTATGTCTACCATATGTTTGACAAAATATTTAAGAGAATAGGAAACTATGCATTGTGGTTCATTAGGTCTTAAAAGATAAATTCATGCTTTGTTCCTATGGATAGTTGATTTCCTTGAATTTGTGGTGCGTTGTGGGTGTATGATGGAATGCCATGATGAATTGTTGAGGTAACTATGATGTTTGTGCGTAGTATTTGCTGTGGACCCAAAGCATACTCCCCACGTGTTCGATTGGATGCTTATATGAAGAAATGAGGCCATTTGATTTGCAAAGTGTGAAGTCCTCAATTATGTGTTGCGTATGATGGCCTATGGGCATGTTGTGTATGAGTTATCTATCTTGTGTTACTTTATGCTATTGTGTGCTGGGGGTACGTATTCCCGAAATAGTCTGCTGGTCTAGAGCCGAGTCAGTTTCACGGTAATCTCAATCGAGCGATGAACAATGAGCTCCCGGTTAGTTTCAAAACTTGGCGAAAACTCAGTAATCTTGAAAATCATTCTTTATCAAATACTCGGGCCATGAAGCTCTGAAATCTTACATATCAATTCACTCCATTACAGACCTCTGTACATTTTGTGAGATAGTAAGCTTATCTTAAAAGTAAGTGGCATTTAGAAATACTCCGTCAGAGAACAGAATCAAGCGAACTTTGTCATATTGATAAAGTATCATAATGTGAGAATAGATTCAGTTCAGTTGAGTACAGTTAAGAACCGGTTAAGTGTCTTTCAGTTGGGAGTAGGATTCAACACCGAGCGAGCTAAGGATGGGAACATTCCTGCGAGTAGAGGGTTTGATTCCTGGTAGCAATCCTTATGCTCCAGAACTACGTCCCCAGCATAGGTTGAGACATCTATCCTACGAGTAGAGGGTTAGATGAGGTGGTTTTCCTACGAGTAGAGGGTCCCACCGTTCTCGTTTGAGGTCCTAATAGTAGAGGGTCCTATGCAGTTGTCTTTACTGGTGGCGCGGTATTGACACCCTTCCAGCTGGGTTACAGGTTGGATCCCACTTGTGGTAAGTGGGGCATGTCGGTTAAATGATCACTCCCAAAGTTTTAGTAACAGTCTTAGAAAAGAACTCTGTTAATGTGCATAAGTTTAGGCTGTCAGATACATGCCTCCTAGTATTGCTATCATTATCATTGAGTATAGAGACTTTCTGCTAGATGAGGGTTGATCTCAGATTTAGTTGTTCAGTGTTCCAGAGTTGGTGAATTTGAATATCAAATATCAGTAATATCAGTTATCTGATTTCTCAGTATGGATAAGTATAGATGTCAGCTCTATTAGCTTCAGATACTCAGTATCTTATTGTAAGTATTATTATATTTGGGTGTCAGTGTTCAAAATGTAACATTCGGTGTCATGATTATTTCAGTTGTACTTTATGCATCCATGTGTGTATTGTTGATCAGACGTGTTTCAAAATTGGTAACTACAGAGTTTCTATATATGTTTATTCCAGCGAATACATATTATTCAGATTGTTATGTTTATGCATAAGCCTTATATTTCACCTTACCCTATCCTTGCATACTCGGTACATTCTTTGTACTGACGCATTCACGCTATGGTGTTTTCCCCACCATAGTTTCAGAAAAGCTAGATTCAGAGTATATTTAGCTGTCAGATCTTGTAGCAGTGGGTGCAGTAGTGAGTCCTCATCATCCGAGGATATTCTATTTAGTGTTTTGATGATTTTATTAGACGGAGTTAGTTGGGGAATTGTCCCTTTAACTCCACAGTTTAGACAGTGTAGAGGCTTTTTAGACAGATGTATTGATATTTAGTTTTCAGTACTATATATTTAGATATTTGAACCTTATGGCCAGATTTAGCCATTTTCCGCATTTATCGTACTATATTATGCAGTGAACAGATACGGATATCAGTAAAGGGTTAGCTTGTGGTCCCTCGGGGTCACGAGCATCGTGTGGCGTTCTGGTTCATGGGAATCAGAGAGTTACATCCGATACTCGGTTAAGGAGTTAGGGCATTTTTAAGTTGACAGTGTCCCACCTGAGAAACCACTGCATCACGGTGAAGGACAATTTCATAATTGTTAATTCCAATGGACCTTCGCAATATTGGACGTTGTGGAGAGGTCCAAATTCCCAATTATCAAAATCCAGTATCCCAACACGATACTAGTGTGTCGCGCTAGTGGCCATAATGGCATTCCAAAGGGGCACCACGATTGAGGTGCGTCGCGGAGTCTGCCCAGTTCCTACTCGTCCATTTTCCAAGAAGCCACCGCTAGAGTGGTGCGTTGCGGTGTCGACCCAGTTTGAAAAAATGTTACGTTTTCCAGTTTCGTTTAGAAGTTTAAAGAGGGTATTTTGGTCAATTCCCAAGCCCCCAATCCGTCCAAACATAAGATTTAAGTCTATTCTAAGCACTTTATGCCCAATTTCATCCATTCTGTCTCAAAGCAAAACCCTAAAGCTCCAAAGCTTCTTCTCCAAGAAATAAAAAATCCTCCATAGATTCTCTAAGAAAGCTCCAAGTTGAGGATTCCCAAGGCAAGATTATCAAGAACTCATCCCCAATAACTCAATTAGGAATAAATATTTCAAGATTCTTCACCTAAGCATCAATCATGGTATGTGGGGTTTATGAACAAGGATCTTCTTTCATCCTTGTGCCCAAAACAAAGCTTTTAATTACAAATTCATATGATTTTGAATGTTTATACATGAATTTTTAATTAAGGTTTATACCCATTATTGCTATTTGCAAGATTATGAGTTTTTGAGATATTTTGAAGATGAATTGCATGTCTATTTTCATATTTTCATGCCTATTACAGTAAATTACAAATTTTGAGATGAAGTATCATTGTTTTCATTATCAAGCATGTTTATTATGATGTTTTGACATGAAATTAATGCATGGGTTATTACCCCAAGATTGAATAATATTATTTTAAGAAAGATGATGCTTTAAGCATCTTATGAGCAGATTATTTACAGATTTTTAGAAAAACTTTGATCTTTTGATCCTCAGTTTAGCTATGGAATCCACTTTACAGATTATTATAGATTACAGAACTCAGAACAACTTTATTTATAGATTTACTTAGATAATTGCATAATTGGTTTTAGATA
Source organism: Capsicum pubescens (assembly GCA_030864215.1). Classification (NCBI taxonomy): domain Eukaryota; kingdom Viridiplantae; phylum Streptophyta; class Magnoliopsida; order Solanales; family Solanaceae; genus Capsicum; species Capsicum pubescens. Next base: position 32,080,957 of record CM061548.1, read on the forward strand.
AACCCTTATGCTAGTTTCAACAGAATGAGCGTAGCAAATAAAAAGGGAGTAGTATTTAGCACCGAGCGGGAAGTGTGGGTTTAACGCATCCTACTTCCACAAAACTACGTAGCCAATGTAGGTATAGATTATTAGATTATTTCTATTTCTATATGGATGATAGATTTATCTTGTGATCGATCACATTGGTAGGTTATACTCCCTGACAAGAGTATGACACCTCTTCCCAACGTGAGGTTTCTTCCTTAGGAGGACGAGACGTTGGACTCTATGTTAGCTCACATGGTTTATGTCGGTTAGAAGAACCTTCCGTGCAGAACAGTTTACAAGTATTTTTCCCTGCTAGCTAAAAGAAAAGAAAAGAATAACAGAAAGCTTTTAGAAAACTAAATGTAAAAGCTCATAAAGTTTACTCAGATTATGCTTTACAGAAAGATATTAGCTACAGATTTCAGCCTACAGATTTCAAAATTTAGAGCGAGTCCTTTCTACACTTAGATAGTATGATTTATAGAGAGAATACAAGCACAACTTTTAGAACTAAGTGTTATGATTCACTAGATTTATAAAGTTTGATTTGCTATTCATGACTTCAGATTTTAGTATTTTAGACACTCCAGCTTATGTGAGTCATTTACATTTAGCATGCATTGCTTTACAAATTATGATGATGCGATGATGGTTTTACTTATGTATTCACCCCATATTTACTCAGTACATCCTTAAAGTACTGATCCATATATACGTCTATGTGCTACATTATCTCATAATGTAGGTATCTGTTCAGTTGTAGCACTCATACCATATTCAGATAGTTTGCAGCTTTCAGTCGGCAGGTGATGAGTCCTCTTGATTCAAGGGTTCGAATCAGCCATATAGTTAGAGCAGTATTTTATTTTTATTTATTCAGTCGTATTAATTTGGTATAGCTGGGGGTCATGTCTCGGCTACCTCAAGTCTATACTAGTAGAGGCTTCATAGACAGTCAGTAGAGTTAATATATTTGATTCCAGTATTTTTATATAAAAGAAGAGTTGTAAACATTTTAATTTAGTTCTATATTGATCAGATTCAGAAAAAAGTTATCTTTCGCTTATTTCGATCAGATTTATCTATTTTATTTAGTTGCTTATGAGTTATGCAAGTAGAAGGGTTGGCTTGGGATCACTTATGGTCCTAAGAACCATGTGACATCTCAGGACCATTTTTGGGGCGTTACCTTTATTTTCTACTTCTCTCAATCGGTTTATGATACCTATTGAGTACAAGTGTACCATATTCACTTCTACTGTACCCTTCTGGTGCAGATCCAGTATGCCTCACGTTGCTTGATTCGAGCGATTGTTGGAGCTTTCAAGGTAGTTGATGATTTCCATGCGTACAAATGTCTTTCACTACCTTTCTCTATAGACAATGTCTTTATTTCCCTTTCAAAGATAGAGTTTCTCTTTTATTGGATATCTTATGTATTTCCTTTGTATTCGAGTTATACTATATACGTTCTTATACTATTGACACCTGGTTTTGGAAGTTATGGTTGTATTGTTGTGTTTCCTTCTACATTTATTATACTTTTATGGTTTGACTTTGTTCTAAAAGCCTTACCTTGGGGTTATTATTTTTTTTCCCCCCTTTGTGTATCGGTTAGGGTGATAGGATTACTTATCAAGGTTCATCATAACAAGTACCATCATGAACCTTTGGATTTTAGGTCGTGACAAATTGTTATCAGAGCAGCCAGGTTTCATTGGTCTTAACGGTGTAAGAAGGGGATGTTTAATAGAGTCTCTCAGATTGGTACATAGTTGTCTGTATCGATCTTCAAGAGGCTACAAGATGTCTTTAGGAAACTTTCCTCATTTTATTCCTTATCATGCGAATTTATTGTATACCTATATTTTGAGTTGTGTATCACCCTTTCTGCGTAGATGGTTTTGACTAGGTCCTGTGAGGTCAAAGATGTAGAGTCTACTTTTGGAGAGAGAGTTCAATCGAGAGTACAATATAAAATTATGGATGAACTCAAAAGAGGGGGCTGGCTAATAACGCTCAAACTACAGCTCTCGTAAGAGTGTAAGCGGTCGTTTTCAAATATAGAACCCAACTGGGTTGGGTGTCGAATCCCACAGGGAATACTTGATCACTAAGTATGCAACGATTAGTAGATTGTTGATAAAAAATTCTATGAAAAAGGGGGGATTTAATTGTAGCGTGAATTAAGAGTATCAAAGTAACAAAGAAAAACGGAATATTTAGTAGGTTTTAATCAATGAGAATTGTAAGTTAGGGTTATGTCCACCTTATGAGTTTTACGTATCTATTGGCTATGAGTTATGCGGAATTCAGACATGCATGCGCTTATAGAGATTTGTATTCTATGGTAAATCCTAGTGTCTTTCGACCATCAAGGATTATATCACTTTAACTCTTTCGAGCTTAAAGCGTATACTAATGGTACGAATTCTCCAAGAGGTTAATCCAGTTACGGCACTAACTTTTAAACAGGGGTTGGTAGCCCTATTTCCTTGTCATTCTCTCTTTTCCAGACATGTAACTTTTCTTTCGAACAAGTTAATGCTATACTGGCGTATTCTATATGTTTGCAACCACAAGAATTCAATTAAGATGAAGAGAGTAATGATATAAGCAGCATACGTATCATGAATTCACAAACTCATAGCAATAGATAGTATCTCATAAGGCTTCCATAACCCTAACAGAGAAGTTTAGCTACTCATGAGTGCAACGGAAATCACAACAGATATAATCATCATACCACAACCTAGAATAATCTTGGCGATGGAGATGGTTTATACATCAACTTAGGGTTGGACGTTTTTTTCCTCTTGGTTCGTTTCTCTCAAGAGAGCCGTGTCCTCTGTCAGAAATTGTAACGTGAATTAGGAGCAAAAGTCGAATGAAAAAGACTTGAATTAATGAATGAGTGAATGCTGAAAAATTCAGCAAAATAGGGTTTTTATAACATCCTTGTCCTAGTCCTACTGAAATAGGGTTTTTATCCTTGTCCTAGTCCTACTGGGTTACTGTATCCTTGTCCTAATCCTACTAAGTTACTGCTGATCCCCCAAGTCTTTAGAAATGCTGTTTTTTCCCGGAACAAGTTCTCCATGCATCACTTTCAGTCCACAAGCTTCCAGAAGCTGCCTTCCTTCTTACGTGAAGTTTCCTTTGGCGTTCAACAGTCCATAAAATGCTGAAATCTTCATCATTTATTCCTGAAAACTTGCTAATCACGTTGGTTAGCTCACTTACAGGAAAAAGGACTAAAAGTGCAGGAATTATATACTTTGTCCTTTAAAACTTAGCTAAAATATGAGTAAATTAAGGTGCTTTAGGCGTGTAAATACGCCTAACATCAACACCCCAAACTTAAACCTTTGTTCGTCATCGGACAATATATCATGTCCATATAAATATCTACTTAGGGTTTCACAGTAACAGCACAAAATATTCATCAAGACAGGCACAACAATTATTATCAAAGAGTAGTTTTCTAATCACTTCTAGAAATAATTCAACCTCCAACATAGACTCGTGATGATGGTTAATTCGTATCCACAAGTTAACGCACAAAGAATCATCCAAAACTACCCAAAACTCATCAACCATGTGTGTCTCACATATGATATTACCCATAATCACTCACAAGTATTGCATTTTTCAGAACATGGGTATAAGCTTCCCTTGCTCTCACTCTCACAAAGAATTCATATGTTGCAACTGATGACCATAGGCTTGCCCTTAGTGTAATGCTCCACTAATATCAGAATGCTAAGCTTAGGATCAAATAGGTCTTTTACAGGTTGTAATGTAGGCTAAGGGACAGGTAGGACTATTTTGGCCAGAAATAGTGACTATGTTCCTAAGCGCTTTAATACATCACATTATTCCATTAACACTCTCGTTTACTCAACCCTGCTACCTTTCTTTTATCTACCACCCCTTTTCACTTATTTTGCTATTCAAACATAACTACCTTTTTATTTAATCATAAACCCAACTATCTTTTTGTTTTTCTATTTCTTTTTTTTTTATAACACACCTCTATGATAGCCACTTTTTTTTCATAACAAATTCAAGTACCATTACATTCTAAGGCATCACTCTCACCCAATTTCCTCTTATTTTATCACATGATTTTACAATTTAAAGCTCTTAGGAATTTGGATCAAATTATGGTCTTGAAAAAAATGGATTAGGCTACATATGAGGCTGTCAAAGAAAATAGCTAATAGTCTCAAAGGGGGTTAACTAAGATAATGTCCACGGGTAGGTAAAAAGAAGGTAAACTATCACAGGCTGCCAAAGAAATGCCTAAATCATCTCCTAAACTCAAACTCTTTATTTCGCTTTACACACACACCAGACAAGTTCTAGCATCAGTCACAACACAGAATATACTATAACCTCACACACACAAGGCATATGGTTAACTTTAGTGGGAGCAGTATAGACTCTTGACCCAACAGATGAATGAATTAAAACACACAAATATCACACAGTGAGTCACACTTGGAGCCTAAACGTCTCAATAGCAATGATTTTAGCACAAACTCTTGTCATAATACCATGCCGCCTATCAGAACAATTTCATGTAAAATCTAAAAAAAATCTAAAAATTAAAAAATTTAACTACAAACGAAAATAAATGCAGGAAAAGAAGTACGCTACAGCATACAAATACCCTCACCCCACACTTAGACGGGACACACTGCCCTCAGTGGAAATAAGTAAGGAAAACCTGATTAGTCGGACTCCTTTTCTATGTATGGGGTCAAACCCCCTGCGTCGGAATCATCATCAGAGTTGTCATTACCAGAGTTGTCCTTCACATCGTCATTCGAGGTATTTTCAGAGAGGAGGATTCAGCTTTCTCTTTTGTTCCCCTTTTCTGACCTTTCTGTGAGGTGGACGCTTTTTCTTTTCCTGGTCGACCTTTTGGTGCCATTTTACCTGGGACTAAAATAAATTCATGCTAGCTCATCTCGGAAGATTTAATCGACAAACAGACAATAGTGACACCACCCCACACTTAATTTGTTTTGACAAACTAATTAAGTGAAAGATGTCGATTACTCAGACTTCATCTATATACGTTTAGGTGTTATGTTCCAACAATATAATTAGTGCAGTCATACTTTTATTGTCATCTTAACTATCCTTTTTGATTCTATTTCATGAAATCTTGGCAATACTTTCATGTTTGGATTGATGTACCTTTTGAGCAAGAATACTACATAGAGATTGAATCAAGTTATGGCATTAGAAATAATCACAACATCGTATGTTTGTAGTCAACCATGATTTTCATCTCGATGAACAAGTCATTCCAACATGTAAGCTTTCTAGTTACAAGATTATGCAATTTTCTTGACCATGTCAATTCCGCAAAAGTATGACAGTGTATCAAAATCAAATAGAAGTTAGAAACAAGTCAAGAGCATCCTTACGTATTCTTTCACTCACTTAGTTGTATCACAACAAATCAACCATATTCGAATCACCAACACTATTTCAAGATTTAACAATTTATTATAGGCATAGTAGTGTAGTACTTTACGGAATATAAAAGAAGAGCAAAGAAGTACTTACTTGGTTGATGGCCTCGGAAGATGTTCTTGCAAAGTTAAAAGAGCAAAAGGAATTTTTTTGAGAGATTTTGGAGAGGTAGGCGGCGCTTAGGTTGAATTTGCAATGCATTTTTGTTCTAAGACTAAGGTTCTATTTATAGGACAAGCTTGGGTCGGGTTTTGACCCGTTTGGAATCGGATTAGGAGACCAAAAAGTGAGCATAGGCGGCGTCTAATGCTTTGCCTATGCTTGGCATAGGCGACGCCTTTTGCAAAGCCTAGTTGAGCATAGGCGGCGCCTATGCTATGGCATTGTTAGGCATAGGCAGCGCCTATGCCATGGCATTCTAGATTCAGAGACAAAAGGCTTTTGCATAGACGACGCCTATGCTATGGCATTGTTAGGCATAGGCGGTGCCTATGCTATGGCATTCTAGATTCAGAGAGCTTAGGCCATAGCATAGGCCTTGCCTTGTTCGTTTCCTAGATTTTCATAGGCAATGCCTAACTCATAGTCTTTTGCTTCTTCATTCCCAACTTACCACCTTCAACATGCAATACTTCCAAATCAAAATTTGAAACCAATCTCCTCCTTTACACCTCTTGCACCTACACTTATTCAAAAACAACAAAAACGATTAGAACGATGGGTTGCCTCCCATCAAGCGCCTTAGTTTTGGTCGTGGCTCGACAAAATCCCAGTAAAACCAAAACAACAAAAAAAATTAAAAACGATGGGTTGCCTCCCACCAAGCGCTTGATTTATTGTCGCGGCACGACATAGTTATCTCGATTACTTAGACTTCATCGAGATATTTGGTGCATCGTTTTCTGAATGGATTCAGACGACGCTGATGCTTAATTATGGGCATGCAATCTTCTTCGAGATGCATCTTGTGCATACATATCCCAGGTGGGATACCAATTATATCATCAATATACCAACCAATGGCTCTTTTGTACCTCTTCAGAGCAGAGATGAGAGCCTCTACGTGCTATTCACCTAAATCAACCGCAACACTCACCGGAAGTGTATTTCCACTTCCCAAAAACGTATACCTTAGGTGACTGGGGAGCTCTTTCGATTCTAGAACTGGTATCTCTTCAATGGAAGTCTTCGCTGTTGGTGAAGATTGATTCTTAAGATCAAGGCCCAACTTCTTAGGATCATGAGAATAGGACCTTATTCCTATTAGAGCACGAACGGTTTCTTCTTGTTCTTCAGCCTCCTCACGTTCAAAATACAGTAGCACATCAGATAGTGACTCAACAGTAAGCTGCTTCTCTACAAATAATTCTTTCTCATCCTCATAGTAAACATCATCTACAGAGAACACATCCATATATCTAGGCTGCTTCATCGATTTACATACATCAAAACGGACCACTTCGTCATTCAGTCGAAATAAAAGCTCATTAGCTCTTAAATCAATCAGCACACTTCCAGTTGCGAGAAAAGGACGCCCCAAGATTATGGGAACTTCAGAATCCACCTCGCAATCCAAAATAACAAAGTCTGCAGGAAAGATGAAGGTGGAAACCTTCACCAATACATCATATAAGATACCAACAGGTCATTTTACTGACCTATCTGCCATCACAAGTCGCATATTGGTTGGTGTAGGATCGCCCAACCCCAACTTTCTGTAAACGAATAACGGCATCAAATTGATGCTAGCTCCCAAATCGCACAACGCCTTAGCAAAATCCAACGATCCAATCGTGCAAGGAATAGTGAAAGAACCAGGATCTGCCTTTTTTTGAACTAGCGATCTTGTAGCGATTGCACTGCAATGATGAACATTATCTGCCAGCTCATAGCTTACTGCCCGCATCTTTGTCAAAAGGTCCTTCATGAATTTAGCGTATCCGGGCATCTGCTCTAGCGCTTCCACCAAAGAAACATTAATAGTCAGCTGCTTCAACATAGTCATGAATTTCCTGAACCTGGTATCATCAACTTTCTTCTTCAGTCTATGCGGAAAATTTGGTGGTGGAAGGGGAATTGTTTTCTCCACCACTTCCTTTTTATCTTGCTTCCGATTATCAACCTTTTCAGGAGTGTCGTCAGCCTTCTTCTTCAGTCTCTGAGGAAAAGGTGGTGGTGGAAAGGGAATAGTTTTCTCCACCACTTTCTTTTTACCTTGCTTTCAACTATCAATCTTTTCAGGCTGCAGACGTCTAGGGGTGACGTCATGAACACACTCTTCAGCTTCTTCGGCCTCTTCACATTCTGCATCAATTACATTATCCTCTATATCATCAACTACCTGCTTGCCTTTAGATGGATTTTCCAACACTTTACCACTTCGGGTAGTAATAGCCATACACGATCCATCATTCCTCGGATTTTGCACTGTGTCGCTAGGTAACGTTCCAGCTTTTCTTTGGTTGAATGTCGCTGAAAGTTGACTCAATTGTTGCTCCAGCTGTTTTATTGCAGTAGAATGCGAGTCAACCAATTGATTTATTGAAGACAAATCATTCTTCACCTCGGTTACGCCCGTGTTGGTTGCCTCCACTCCTTTCAATAGCTTAGCCATCATATCTTCCATGGACATCTTCCCAGAGCCAGACGCCACAGCCTCACGGTTTCCAGGAGGAACATACAAACCACTCCTGTCAGTCTTATTCTTCCAACCACCTTGATCGCGGTCCTTGTATCCAGATTTATCATAATAGTTCCGACCTTGGTTTCCTTGGGCATTGCCTCAGAAACCCCCCTGATTATTCAAGTAGTTCGCTTCTTCCTCAGAGTTGGATTCATCTCTTCCCTGTGATACAACGGCCTTAACCTTTTCGGTCTTCCCTGATAATAAGTGCTCGGTAAGAAGATCCATCTACGTTTTCATGTGAGCCATATCTTGGTCATGTTCCTCTTGTCTACGCCTCTTCTCTGCAGTCAAGCCAATAGATACGATAGAGCTTTCTACCTCAGAATCCCTGGTATGCCAAGCTCTACTCTGCTTTGTCATACGATCTAGCATATCACTTGCCTCAAGAAAAGTAAGGTCCATGAATGACCGACCTGCAGCATTATCAACCACTGGCTTTGTCACCGAGTTCAAACCCCTATATAATATTTCCATCAAGTGGATATTCTTCATCTGATGGTTTGGGAACCGCATAAGCTTCTTCTTGAACCTCTCCCATGTTTTGTGGAGAGCTTCAGTTGGAAGCTGTCAAAAATTTCTGATCTCATCCCGTAATTGGGCTCTCTTGGATGGCGGAAAGAATCTTTCTAGGAAAGCATCTTTCAATTGCCTCCAATTAGTAATAGAATCAGGAGTTAGCCCATTCAACCATAGAGTTGCCTCTCCAGATAGAGACAATGGAAATAAGCGCAGCCGAATTACATTCTGCCCAACTCCTGGATTGTCAAACGACTTGCATGTTGAAATAAAGTTGATCAGATGCATATTCGGATCATCTCCTGCGAGTCCACCAAATAACCTCTTGAGCTGCAATAACTGAATCATGGTGCTAGTGATATTGAACTTAGCTTCGGGTGCCAAGGGTGGAGGAATAATAACCCCTGTGGCACCAGATCCATCCAGATCATCATTATCATCATCATCATCAAAAAGAGCCTGCATAGTTTTGCGGTCAGGTCTCATTCTAGCTTGACGATCTCTCCTATTCACAGGTGCTGCCACCTCATCTACACGTCGTGGATTAAGTAACTCATCATCACCCAGGTCCTCATTATTAGGACTTGTTGCCTGCCCTGGGTTATCAATATTCTGTTGATGTACTTGAGCAGATGCCAGTGCAGCTAATCTAGACTGCTCCTATTGAGCCGCCCTTCTATCAATGTCACGCTGTACATCTTTTCTGCCAATAAGTTGAGGTTCAGGATTTATGGGTAATAACGATTGACCTGAACTTCGAGTTTTTGGCATGCACTCAAACAAACCTAAATAAAACAAAAACAACAACTAAAAGTAAAATCTGAGAATTTTTGACCAAGGGGTCTAGTAACTATCACAAACTTAGTTGACAACCGTATTCCCCGGCAGCGGTGCCAAAATTTGATAACGCTCAAACTACAGCTCTCGTAAGAGTGTAAGCGGTCGTTGTCAAATATAGAACCCAACTGGGTTGGGTGTCGAATCCCACAGGGAATAATTGGTCACTAAGTATGCAATGATTAGTAGACTGTTGATCAAAAATTCTACGAAAAATGGGGGATTTAATTGTAGCGTGAATTAAGAGTATCAAAGTAACAAAGAAAAACAGAATGTTTAGTAGGTTTTAATCAATGAGAATTGTAAGTTAGGGTTATGTCCACCTTATGAGTTTTACGTATCTATTGGCTATGTGTTATGCGGAATTCAGACATGCATGCGCTTATAGAGATTCGTATTCTATGGTAAATCCTAGCGTCTTTCGACCATCAAGGATTATATCACTTTAACTCTTTCAAGCTTAAAGCGTATACTAATGGTACGAATTCTCCAAGAGGTTAATCCAGTTACGACACTAACTTTTAAACAGGGGTTGGTAGCCCTATTTCCTTGTCATTCTCTCTTTTCCATACATGTAACTTTTCTTTCGAACAAGTTAATGCTATACTGGCGTATTCTATATGTTTGCAACCATAAGAATTCAATTAAGATGAAGAGAGTAATGATATAAGCAACATACGTATCAAGAATTCACAAACTTATAGCAATAGATATTATCTCATAAGGCTTTCATAACCCTAACAGAGAAGTTAGCTACTCATGAGTGCAACGGAAATCACAACAGATATAATCATCATACCATAACCTAGAATAATCTTGGCGATGGAGATGGTTTAGACGTCAACTTAGGGTTGGACATTTTTTTCCTCTTGGTCCATTGCTCTCAAGAGAGCCGTGTCCTCTGTTGGAAATTGTAACATGAATTAGGAGCAAAAGTCGAATGAAAAAGACTTGAATTAATGAATGAGTGAATGCTGAAAAATTCAGCAAAATAGGGTTTTTATAACATCCTTGTCCTAGTCCTACTGAAATAGGGTTTTTATCCTTGTCCTAGTCCTACTGGGTTACTGTATCCTTGTCCTAATCCTACTAAGTTACTGCTGATCCCCCAAGTCTTTAGAAATGCTGTTTTTGCCCGGGACAAGTTCTCCATGCATCACTTTCAGTCCACAAGCTTCCAGAAGCTTCGTTCCTTCTTACGTGAAGTTTCCTTTGGCGTCCAACAGTCCATAAAATGCTGAAATCTTCATCATTTATTCCTGAAAACTTGCTAATCACGTTGGTTAGCTCACTTACAGGAAAAAGGACTAAAAGTGCAGGAATTATATACTTTGTCCTTTAAAACTTAGCTAAAATATGGGTAAATTAAGGTGCTTTAGGCCTGTAGATACGCCTAACATCACGAGCCTGTGGTTCATCCCCATCTAGGAAGAGTGATAGGGAACTCTCCCTTGAGCCTCATGTTGATTAGGTTGGAGGTTTGGGTTCTACTCTAGTTCTTTAGAGTTCGTCTGCCTCAGTGTTGGAGGGGTTGTTAGTGCATTTGATGACTTTCTTAGAGGGTTATCCTTTGGTTATGTCGGGTGTTCCTCCATTTTAGAGCGTGGATCCTCCTTTTACACCTGCTTTTATTTTGGGTACTCCTCAGACCTCGAGTCCTATTCCTATTTCAGCACCAACATCTGAGCATGATATTTTGAGATTAGAAGTTCGGCCTTTATCTATGTTACCTTCTTATATGGGATCTCAGCCTGCTAGATTCACTATGTCTCCCCCTGTTATGAGTACTGTGATATCTTCTAAGGATCAAAAGAGGTTCAAGAGATTTACCTATTTGGTTCCTCCCAGATTTAGTGGTGCTGTGGGCGAGGATGCCTTTGATTTCTTGATTGATTATTGGGAGAAGTTGCATAACTTGGGTTCTCTTGAGTCGCATGGAGTGGCTAATACTACCTATTAGTTGAGAGATGCTGTGAGGGATTGATGGAGGTTTTTTCTTGGTTATAGAACTCTTGATTCTCTTGAGTTGACTTGGGATTAGTTTACTTATTCCCTTTTTGAGAGATTTGTGCCTTATACTTTGAGAGATCGGATGCGTGATGAGTTTGATCATTTGGAGCAGGGGTCCATGACTTTTACAGAGTATGAGGCACACTTTCATGCCTTGTCCAGATATTCCTATGATAGTATTTCCATAGAGTCTGAGAAGATTTAAAAGTTCATGAAGGGTCTAGATGTCTCTCTTCAGTTGGCTACATCTCAGATGGTTGTATTTGGGGTATCTTTTCAGAGTATTGTAGATCATTCTAAGATGACATAGGCTATTCTTCTAGTATCTCAGGGTGGAGCCAACAAGGTGCGTTATTTTGGTGAGTTTAGAGGTTAGTCTTCTCGTAGAAGTGATTTTAGAGGTTCTCATAGTTATTAGGGTAGGACAGTGCAAGCGGCCTTATAGAGTTCAAGTGGTAGATCTTTGAGCTTTGCAGTACAGGGTGGCCATTCGGGCCTAGTGGTTCCTTCTCCTATTAAGTTGGGATATTGAGCTTGTTTTATGTGTGATAAGATTGGCCATTTGGACAAGGATTATCCCTACCGTGTGTTTATAGCTATTCCTATTTCAATTATGAGGGGTAGGAGGCTACCAGAGGTGCGAGGGGAAGAGGTAGTGGATCTCGTGGTGGTAGTCATGGGCCATTCTGGCAATTGGTGATCTTGGGGAAACTCAAGTAGTTGGTAGTCGTGGGCAGTGCTATGCTATACTAGCAAGACCTGAGGCAGAGGCTTCATATGTTGTGATCATAGGTATCATCCCTATTTGTTTCATAACTGCATCTATGTTATTTGACCACAAATTGACTTTCTCCTATATGTCTATGTATTTTTATTTGGGTTTTGATTCTGGTAGTGGACCTCTTACTATGCCTCTTTGTGTATCTACCTCAGCAGGTGATTCTTGAGTGGTGGATCGAGAGCATCGATCTTGTATTATGACTTTCTTTGGTCGTTAGACTTGGGTAGATTTTCTTGTGTTAGATATGGTTGATTTCGATGGTATTTTTGGTATGGATTGGTTGGCTCCATATCATGCTATCTTAGATTATTTTGCTAAGACTATAACTTTAACTCTGTCGGATGTACCAAGGCTTGGAAGGTTGCGCTTCATTCGGGTCCTAAGAGGGTTATATCTTATGTTTTGGCTCGTAGATTGGTTAAGAGGGGATGTTTAGCTTATTTGTCTCATATTTGTGATACTAGTGTTGTTTCACCTCCTTCTTTAGATTCTATCTGTGCTGTTTGTGAGTTTATGGATGTATTTCCTTCAGATTTTCCTGGTATGTTTTTGGATCGTGATATTGATTTTGCTATTGATGTTGATCAAGTCACCAAGCCCATTTCTATTTCTCTTTAGAGGATGGCTCTAACCGAGTTGAAGGAATTGAAGGATCAGTTTTAAGAGTTGTTGGATAAGGGATTTATCCAACCTAGAGTATCACTTATTTTTTTGTGAAGAACAAGGATGAGTCTATGTATATATGTATCGATTATAGGCAGTTGAACAAGGTTACTATTAAGAATAAGTATCCTCTTCCTCGTATTGATGATTTATTTTATCAGCTTTAGGGTGCTGCAGTGTTTTTGAAGATTGATGTTCGGTTATCACCAGTTGAGGATTAGAGCTTTGGATATTTCAAAGATAGATTTCAGACTCGATATGGTTATCATGAGTTCTTGGTCATGTCTTTTGGGCTGACCAATGCCTCTGCTCCATTCATGGAGTTGATGAACTGTAACACCCCAAGAGTACCCCTGGGCGTCACACGGTGCTTATAGTCTCAAGGAACCACAAGCTAACCTATGAGCTGGTACCTGCTGTGAGCACTGAGTAAAACTGATAATGACATAACACATGCAAAATTTAACTTGGAATGCCATAAGATTTAAAGTCATAAATCTGGTAAAATCTGTAACAAAACTGATAAAAACATCAGACAATGACAACTGAAATCTGAGAACTAACTGACTTTATGAAATATCCGAAAGCCTCTAAACTGACTGCATGGGAGTTGATGGGACAGTCCCCAACTAACTCCAACTAACTATTGAACTGAAAACATGAATGTAAATATAATCTATCCTCGAAATATGAGGACTCACCACTACTACAACTGATAATCTGGAAGGTCTATGCACAATTTGGGAACTGAGCCTCTGAAACTATGATATGATACATCATAGCGCAAGAAAAAGTATACGATCAGTACTTTGAATGTACTGGTTTGCTAAATGAGGTAGGCTGATATGCATGGTTTCATGATCAAGAATAATAACTGTCTGGAGATATGTATATATATATATATATATAACATGAAGTACTGAATAGAGTGCATGAAATCTGTAGATACTGAGGATGCATGACCAAGCATATAACATGTTTTGAATATAATCTGTAAATACTAAAAGTTCTGAAATCTGATAACTGAATCACTGATATCTGTATGCTATGGTCACGTAACTGAAATTGAATTACTAAACTAATTACTGGACTGAGACTGTGGGAGGTATCATCTAACAGACATGCCCCAATTTGAGCTAATTAGGGTCCAACCTGTAACCCCAGTTGGAAGGGTGTTAGTACCGTGCCACAGGTACTAACGCTAGCTGTGTGGATTTACTATACTGATGTACTATCCCGAAGGACTGAGGGTGTCAAGCCTAAACTGACGGGTGACCCCTGCGAGGTAGTCAAGCCTAAACTGATGGGTGACTCCTCATATCCTACGGTGGCTACATAGTTCTGGAGTATAGGGACTTCTACTAACGACTCTACCTATCTGATGGGGAAGTTGTCATCCCTGTACTCGCTCGGTGCTAAATCCTACTCCTAACTAAACTGACTTGGAATACTGAATTGTTCTAAGTTTGACTGATCATGACAACTGTCTGAACTGATATTGGTCATAACATGTCTGAAACTATTCTGAAGATACTGAGACTAAGTAAACAACTATGTTTTAGGATATTTATAACCCCCAGGACTTGATAGAAATAATAGCAAAATAGTACTAAAAAAACCATGGGAAGCTAATATGGAAGCATTTAGTCAAACTCCATTCTTGTAGGCATTTCATCAAACACTTGGAATGCATAGTTTAAGATAAACATGGGAATAGTGTAAAACTTGGAGTAATACCATGATTTCAACACCAATAACACTTGATCATGATTTAATTTAGTAAATAACAACATTAAAACATGCGGGGTTTGATAACAACAACAATTTCATGTAAGTATAGGATAAAATTTCAATACATGGGAGTTCATGGTTAGAATCACAATTTAAAATCGTAGTAACTTGTAAAGATCATAACTTTGTATTTAAAAAATTGGATACTTAGACTCCATGGGTGAAAGGGACCCATGAATGAACACTTAACATACCTGGGTTAGTAAATTCGTGAGAATTGATGTGAATTCTTGAGATTTGATCTTGAATTTTGACGGCTAGGGTTTATTCTTTTGAGAGAGAGTGATTTCAATTTGGGGAAAATTTTTAAAAGTGATGTAAAAGTGGTATTTAGGGACTTAAATCCCATGTTTGGATTAAATAAGATGAAGGAAAAAGACTTAAAATCCCTTGAGAAAATTAAAATTTGAGACTTAAATCCCGTCGGGCCACTGGAAAAAGGACACTCCCCATTTTTTCCAATGGCGCGACGCGGTGCTATCGCATTGCGCCACTGAAAAATGACAATAGCGCGACATAGTGGCACTCGCGATGACACACTAGAAAAGGAAAATTGTGAAATGTACCCTTGGTACGATGCGGTGGAAATTGCCGTGACACACTGGAAAAGAATTGTAATGCCCTGAATCTGGTACCCAAAATGTTACACGGTGCTTATGACCCCGAAGGACCACAAGCTAACCCATGACTGATAGCTATACATATATACTACATACATACTGTATAATGCGGAATGAAATGAAAGGCCATAAGGTTCAAAACTGTAACATAATATCTGATAAATCATAACATATGGGTGGGGTATGAAATACCCAAAACAAAACTGAAATAAACTATCTGAACATACTATAGTCTGAAACGCCTCTAAACATGACTGTCTGAATAAAGAGTTGATGGGATATGTCCCTAACTAACTCCAACTTACAAATTAATTAACGAGATAATAAAATGATGATTGTGTCCTCGAAAGATGAGGACTCACTTCTAACTATGACTACTGAGACTGGAATCTACTAATGCTCTGAAACTCGTGTCTCTGAACCTATAGTATAAGACACCATAGCACAAATGAATCAGTACTTTGAATGTACTGGTATGCATGTAAGGTAAGCTAAATGCATGGAGTTTATATGCATGAACAATACTGGCTAATTGACTAATATGAACGTGATAATAGATGCATGCATACATAGTAACTATATCTGAAATCGTGATCACATAAATTTACTAATAACTAACATGACTAATGACTGAGTTCTGATAACTGATATAACTGATAACATGAGTGACTATATCTGACAGTCCTAAATATGATTGAACTAGTTGAGTTCCATACAGTATCTGAATTGAATATACCTGACAGTCCTGAGATCTGAAGAACTATCTGAGTTCTATTACTGAGATTGATTGACTGCATCTGACAGTCCTAATTCTGTAACATGAAACTGTGGGAAGTAGTCATCTAACCGGCATGCCCCTAATACGCCATTATGGTTGAGTTGGGGTCCAATCTGTAACCCCAATTGGAAGGGTGTCAATATCGCGCCACCGATAAGGACAAGCTGTGGGTGACCCTCATCCGATAGTAGCCCCTAAAATAAAATGGTGGGACCCTCATCTGATAGTGTTTATCCACCTCATCAACCCTCATCGGAAAGTGTTGATGTCTCAACCTATGCTGGCTACATAGTACTGGAACGCAAGGATGGTTTCTAAGAATCACACCCTCATCTGACAGTGTGTGTCCCCATCCTTGGGTTCATTCGGTGCTAATTCCTACTCCCATATGATTTGACTCTGACCATGATTAATTGAATTGTACATTGACTGGGTTTACTGAATTTTATGACTAATGGAATACTACTGATATCTGATAACTGACTGAGTTAATGGGATTACTGAGGTTACTGAATTACTGAGCTTTCCTGAGTAACATGACTGACTGAGTTCTATGGATCATGGCTTGACTGAGGATATCGTGAAAACATGATATGGCTCTAAGCACACAACTAATCTTTTGGGTACAAGTACCCCTAGGAATTGATGGAAAGAAACTGATAAAACATGACTTTCTAGAATACATGACCAACATCAACAATCCATAATACAATATGTTGGGGATTTTATGAAGTACATGGTTATCATAATCTTGTACATGAATGGGAATACATATCAACATACCAATATTTCATAAACTAGTTCCCTAAGTAATCCTTCAAACATTCATAATGCACAACAATATCATAGAAGTCTTTTGGATAATAAAGGTAAAGCATGTATTCACCATTTGGATCAAAATTTAGCTATAAGGCATAATTTATATCCCTTTTTGGCATTTTATCAAACACCTTACATGCACAACTTAAGGCATAGGTAAAATCATCAAATTTCACAAATCATAAACCACCAAATTCATGGATTTCAATTTATATGCTAACGTAGTTTCATAATTGCACATAAAGATCCCAACTTGGGAATCAAACAATAACCATCACATAAACTTGAACAACCCACAACATAATAACATGATTCATAATTTAAAAAGGGTTCTAGTGATTTATGGATGAAAGGAATCCATAAATCAACACAACACATACCTTAGTTCGTGATCCTACGATGATTGACGGAGAAACTTCTTGAATTTGAATCCCCCAATTGGAACCCTAGATTTTTCTTGAAATGTTTTTGATAAAAATAAGTATATTTTTCTTCAATTGGGGCTAAATCTCGTGTTTGGGAGCTTATATTTGGGTGGAAAAGGACCATTTTCCCTTAAAACGACCCAAAAATAGAGTGTTTACGTCACTTGGGCTATAGGATATGCGGCGTACACCTAATCGCATAATCTAGGTTGTGCGGCACACACCTTATCGCATATATTAGGTTGTGCGTCGCACACCTTATGTTAGGCGACGCACTCCACTTTGCAAAGCCATAACTTCTTGCTCGGGTGTCGGATTTTGGAAAAATTGGTATCGTTGGAAAGATAATTCGATTATCGACAATTTGGTAGGTCTAAATCTTCCAAAATAACACATATAAAACAAGTTATGTTCGTTAAAATATGACCCTTGGGAATCAAACACTAAAACTTGAGGGATGCAAAGGCTCTTAGCTTGCCTTACTCTAAGTGACTTTTATGAACATGCTTAACACATAATGAGCTCTCTTCTCACTAGGATACTTATTGTAAGTCATGTATTCAAATATGAATCACAGGATAGGAGGTTTCATACATACGAATAATGGTTCATTTTCTAGCTTATTAATATACGAGGTATTACAATATCTCCCCTTTGAGAACATTCATCCTCGAATGAGACTGACTAAAAGGTGAGAGATGATAAACTGAAGTACGTACAAGTCATAAGCTAATGAAACATAATTTCATGATAGACATGACTGATAGGCTGAATATATAATACTGAACATGCATATCTGATGCATGGGTAACTGATTCATGAATGCATGACTGAGATTTCTGATAACTTGATTTTTTATAATGAGGATTCATATCTGATGCATGATTGATAAGTTAAATTCATGCATATCTAATGCATTATTATATGACTGAACTGATACATGCATGCATGATTGAAGATGCAATGGTACTTAGTACCAAGTTTATAACGGAATTTTGAGCATGAAACTGAATACCAAGTTAGTACCAAAACTGAACATGATAACTGATACCAAATTTGTAACTCAAATTTGGACACAGAAATGAATAAACTTAAGAAAAGTTATTACCTTAAGTTAAGTCTGAGTTAGCAAAACAGAGGTGAGGATACTTGGTCCAAATGTCTTCTCCTACTTCCCAAGTAGCTCCCTCAACGGACTTGTTTCAAAAAAAAGAACTTTGACTAGAGGGTTTTCTTTGTTCCTCAGTTTGGGAATCTGATAGTCTAGGATTTTGACTGGAATCTCTTCAAAAGAGAAGTTATTCTGAATATCTATACCCTCTATTGGGACTATAGCTGATGAGTTACCTATGCACTTATCAAGCAAGGAGACATAGAGCACTGGATGAACTGAGGCTAGATCTGAAGGCAATTCGAGCTCATAAGCTACTTTGCCAAAGCGACTGAAAATTTTGAAGGGACCGACATATTGGGGACTGAGTTTTTCCTTCTTGCCAAATCTCTTTACTCCCTTCATATGAGAGATCTCTAGATACATATAGTCACCAATCTTGAACTTGAGATCCTTTACTAAACATACATGAATAGAAACATTAGAACATAGCTGAGTTTGAAACATGATGCATGAACTGAATACTGTGAACTGAATATCGTGAACTGAACTAAACCCCTAAATAGTTGGCTCACATCTGATATTGAAGCTTGAGGGTCAACTTATGAGTGCCCTCTACTCCAAACTAGATTCATTACATGAAGAAAGAATGGAATGTTTATGTCATGAAAGTTTGGGGGTTCATAGTGTATATCCCCCTTGGGATGCTTTGTCCCTTGAAGAATATTGACTTGGCTGAGATGTTGAGAAAAACTGGGGTGATGCACAAGGAAACTATGAACTGAATCATGATTGATTATCTGAGATCTGAAACTGAGTTATGATACATGGACTGAACTGAGCTTGATTCTATCTAGTTGGTTCATCTGAGAATAGTTACATTCATAAGACTTTGGATAGTACATCTGGATGGAAGGGACGGGAACCCAATCCATGCGTACTTGTCCGTCTGACTGCTAAACTAAATTATTAGCTTTGCGGATTAACTCATGTTGAAAACTTATAATCGACAAGAGCCTTTCTTTAAAACTCTTTCTATAGATTTCTAGTGTCTTTAGGGTGCAAGGAAACCTTGGCGTGATCTAATTAAGAAAGCTGAATAAGAAAATCATCACTTGGCTAAATTTTGGTAAGATGAGTTGAGGTCTACGAACATGATTTAAGATGAGGTGACTAAGCCTCTTGTACTGCAATTGAGACTACTCAAAATATTCATGTGGGTGCTGAGCATGAGTACATAAATATTTTGACTTATCTGATTAAATAGATAACTGATAGTTGAATACTATGCATGTAGGATAGAACTGTACTTAGTCTTAATAGATGGACTGAGGCTGTAGAATATTATGCATACGAGGTAAGAACTAACTGAGTAACATGAGGTAAATTAAGCATGGATTCATGAGGTCTGTATTATTTATGAATGCAGGACTAAGTGTACGACATGATTTGGAAACATTCTGTAAACTGAGGTATTGAAATACTAATAACTGAGTAATCTGACAATTATACGCTAGGGTCAAGCAAGTCTAAAAATGAACTGAGTTTCTGATCTGATTACTGAACTAAAGCTGACATTATAACTAAGGTAGTAACTAGGACTCATAATGGAACTAAATGCTGGGTCCTGATAACTGAATACTGACAACTGAGGTTTAGACTGATACTAAAGTACTTAATTCTGAGACTGAACACTGATCACTGAGTACTAAATACTGAAACTAAGATGGCAACTGAGTTTTGATAGTTACGTAATGAGGACTGACATAAGTCAAGGATCTGTATGTACACTCACACTCTGTACTTTCCTAACTTCTAAATACTACCTCTTGCTAGCCATTTACTTGTACACTAATATGACATTCAAGCCTATCTTCATAACTACACCCCCGTGTATAGTAAGAATGCAACAATCTTATCTTTATATGTAGCATCTACTCTCTTCCATCTATGCAACTGCTCATCACTACACAGTTTTCACAAAGAGAGCTCACTGAAGGGTTGAATCAGGAGGACCTGAAGCATAAATGGACACTAACTGAACTTTGACACTTGACTGAAGTATGAGGAATATAATATAAACATCATAGATTCACCAAGAGGTCTAAAATTAGGATATGCATAACATAGTCTGAATTTAACTGATTAGTAGGGGTATAGCAGGAGTCACAAAAGCTAAGTATACTATAGAGCATGATATGTGTACATGAGTCATAAGTTGCATGACCTGAGTTTGGAGTTTTTTGTATTTGTGGGACATGATTTGTATTACTGAGGGGAAGAAAACTAAACTCCTTATGCTGGGAACAGGAATCGTAAATGATTCTATGAAAAGCTTGCGAATATAAGCTGGGTTCATGGAACAGAGATGTGAAGCATGCGTAGGCCTCATGCTGACTGTAGTACGAAACTTTACACTGAGATAAGAATGGGTCTGGAATTATTTTCCCCTTACTACCTTTCTATACGTACTGGCACTACTATTGGAATTTGAGGGCCTGACTTGGTCACTTGGTCTATCATCCCCCCCTCAGCTTTAAGCCATTATCATAAGTCTGTGAACACTTTACTAAACTCTAAACTGAACTGCACTCATCATTACATACTTATACTCTATTAGACACATCGTTGCCTTACTAAACACACCATCTACTTCTGTTTCTTCATAGACTACTAATATCACATCTCCTATCTCACATCCCCACCTTCATACTTAGTATCAAATCAATAAACTTAAATTCTTGCTAGCACTGTTCAAGCCTACTGATTTACTTTGGTACAACTATCCCTATAAATACATAGTCTATTCAATACAAATAATACTATCCCAAATCTACTACTACTAAACTCCTGGGGTCATGCATCTAACTCTAGGTCATATGCTATCATAGGATTCTGAGAAGGGGTCTGATGGCATATCTAGATTCAGGGTCGGGGACGAGTTCTCATGATCATGGATAAAATCTATAGAACTTTGGAACATAACGGAACTAATGGGATAATTTTGAGTTGTGGGTAATCCCATAACTCTCCGTGGGGACTGTCTAAGAAAACCCTATCTCTAGGACTTTGAGCTTTACTATTTCTGTTACCTTGAAAGTAAGGTGGAGTTGACATGAGTGAAGCATGTTGAGAATCTTCATGATTTTTCTAAAGAACCTTTCTATAGCACAATCTGAGACATGAAATAAAGGAAACTATTCCTAATATATCTCATAGCCTCCTACACATAAGCGTGGTGCACAACACACCCATGTACAAAACTCTACTAGATGCGGCTTTCAGACTTCCTAGGACACTATTGAACCTTAGGATCTGATACCAAGTTTGTAATGCCCCAAATCTGGTACCTGGAACGTTACACGGTGCTCATGACCCCGAAGGACCACAAGCTAACCCATGACTGATATCTGTACCTATTGATCTTGGGTGTATTTATACGTCTAAGCACCATAACTTATCCATATTTTAGCTATGTTTAGAGAACAAAGTGCCTAGTTTCTTATATTTTTACTCTACTTCTATGTAATTGAGATAACCAATGTGATTAGCATGATTTCAGGTATTAATTAGGTAGATGAAGACATAATGGGACTATGGAATGCGGATGACATATGACACAAGAGAGAGTAGCAATCTGGACCAAATGTGGCGCCTAGAAACTATGTTCAAGACTATTTTGTCATTTATAATTAGTTCAGGGACTTAGAAGGCAATTATGAGAGAAAATATTATTAAAAGGCTTAATGCTGAATTTTTATTCATTGAATTATTCTGTAGTATTCTAAGAAGGGAATAGCGGCTTAGGGTAGAGAGAGACATTTCTTCTCTCTTACTTTCACTATTCGCACACCAAGATCGTCTTCTAGTTTTTGGTATGATGAATATATTTATGATGATTTTCATTTTATTCATGAGTAGCTAAGTTTATTAGTTAGGGTCATGGAAACCTTGTAGCATACAATCTATCACTTTGGGTTTTGAATTCATTATGCATTGATTAGTTTACATCATACTCTCTTCGCTTATCTTGAATTCTCGTGGTTGCAAACATAGAGGACATGCCTTAAAACGCAACTTGTTCGAAAGAAAGGTTGATTTTTGGAAAAGAGATTAGTGACAAGAAAATAGGATTACCAACCCCTATTTCATAAGTTAATGCCTTAGCAGGATTAACTACTTGGAGATTTCGTATTGTTTTTGATAAATGCTTTTTATTTTGAGAGAACTAAAGTGAATTAGTCCTTGATGGTTGAGAAACACTTGGATTATGTTATTAAATATAATACGTTTCTCTGTAGACACGATACATGTATGAATTCGTAAAGCCCATAGTTAGAAAGTATTGAAAACTACAAGGTGGACATAACCCTAGCTTGCTATTTCTCAGAATTTGAATACTACTACATATATTTCTTCTCGTTAAACTGAAACCATTAATTTGTGAACTGAATCAAACCTCCTTATTTATTTCACGGAAATGAACAATAAAAAGTCAATTAATCTACATACAACTTAATTAGCACCATATTCCCTATGGGATTCGACCCCAACCAAGTTGGGTTATATATTTGATAACGACCGCTTACTCTCTCGTAAGAGAGATGTAATTTGGGCGTATCATCTGTATACTGCATACATACTATATAATGTGGAAACATGAACTGAAAGGCTATAAGGTTCAAAACTGTAACATAAGATCTAATAAATTATAACGTATGGATGGGGTATGAAATACCCAAAACAAAACTGAAATAAACTATCTGAACATACTGTAGTCTAAAAATCCTCTAAACATGACTGTCTGAATAAGGAGTTGATGGGACATGTCCCCAGCTAACTCCAACTAATTAATTAATTAACGAGATAATAAAATGATGATCGTGTCCTCGAAAGATGAGGACTCAATTCTAACTATGACTGCTGAGACTGGAATCTACTGTTGCTCTGGAACTCATGTTCTGAACCTATGGTATAAGACACCATAGAGCATATGTGTCAGTACTTTGAATGTACTAGTATGCATGTTAGGTAAGCTGAATGCATGGGGTTTATATGCATGAACAATACTGGCTAATATGAACGTGAGAAGCATGCATACATAGTAACTATAGCTGAAATTGTGATCACATGAATTTACTAATAACTAACATGGCTAATGATTAAGTTCTGATAACTGATATAACTGATAACATGAGTGACTATATCTGACAGTCCTGAATCTGATAGAACTAGATGAGTTCCATACTGTATCTGATAGTCCTGAGATCTGAAGAACTATCTGAGTTCTATTACTGAGACTGATTGACTGTATATGACAGTCCTAATTTTGTAACATGAAACTGTGGGAAGTAGTCATCAAACTGACATGCCTCTAATACACCATTATGGCTGAGTTGGGGTCTAATCTGTAACCTCAATTGGAAGGGTGTCAATGCCGTTCCACTGGTAAGGACAAGCTGTGGGTGACCCTCATCTTATAGTGTCCCCTAAAATAGAATGGTGGGACCCTCATCTAATAGTGTTTATCAACCTCATCAACCCTCATAGAACAGTGTTGATATCTCAACCTATGCTGGCTACATAAAAGTCATTTTGATAATAAAGGTAAAGCATGCATTTATCATTTGGATCATAATTTAGCTATAAGGCATAATTTATATCCCTTTTTGGCATTTTATCAAACACCTTACATGCACAACTTAAGGCATAGGTGAAATCATCAAATTTCACAAATCATAAACCACCAAATTCATGGATTTCAATTTATATGCTAACGTAGTTTCATAATTTCACATAAAGATCCCAACTTGGGAATCAAACAACAACCATCACATAAACTTGAACAACCCACAACATAATAACATAATTCATAATTTAAAAAGGGTTATTGAGCTTTATGGATGAAAGGAATCCATAAATCAACACAATGCATACCTTAAATCATGATCCTACGAAGTTTGATGGAGAAACTTCTTGAATTTAAATCCCCCAATTGGAAACCTAGCTTGTTCTTGAAAGGTTTTTGAGAAAAAAAAGTATATTTTGCTTCAATTGGGGCTAAATCTTGTGTTTTGGAGCTTATATATGGGTGGAAAAGGACCATTTTGCCCTTAAAATGACCCAAAAACAAAGTGTTAGCGTCACTTGGGCCATAGGATATGCGGCACATACCTTATCGAGTAATCTAGGTTGTGTGGCGCACACCTTATTTCATACATTAGGTTGTCCGTCGCACACCTTATGGCATAAATTAGGTTGTGCGTCGCACACCTTATGTTAGGCGACGCACTCCACTTTGCAAAGCCATAACTTCTTGCTCGAGTGTCGGATTTTGGTAAAATTGGTATCGTTGGAAAGCTAATTCGATTCTCTACAAAAATACCACATATAAAACATGTTATGATCATTCAAATATGACCCTTATGGAATCAAACACTAAATCTTGAGGGATTCAAAGGCTCTTAGCTTGCCTTAGTCTAAGTGACTCTTATGAACATGCTTAACGCATAATAAGCTCTCTTCTCACTAGGATACTCATTATAAGTCATGTATTCAAATATGAATCATAGGATGGGAGGTTTCATATATAGGAACAATGGTTTATTTTCTAGATTAGAAATATACTGGGTATTACAAGGATGAACGTCATTTTTGGGGTCACCACGACGCGGTGCTGCTCGTATTGAGCTACTACTTTCACTAAAAGTGCCATAACTTCTTACCCGAGTATCGTATTTGGACGAAATTGGTATCGTTGGAAAGATAATTTAATTTTATACCATTTGATGTGTCGTGATCTGGAAAATTCTGATTATATAAAAATATTTTCTCATTTAATATTGACTGAAGAAACATTCGTATGAAAAATTCTATCGGTAAGGATTATTTTGATTCGTATAATAGATGGGAGTTATTTGAGGCCTTAATATACCTTAAAATAACTCATAAGACTAGAAAAGAGATATAAGATACCATGCATGATCTTGAAATAAGACGCTAACATTGGTTTGGATTTTTGGGGGTATTACATGAATTGGGTGTTTTGACCGTATATTGAATCCTTTGTTATTATATTTATAGATGACATCTTGGTGTATTCAAAGAGTGAGTATAAGATACTTATGGATTGTGCTTTAGAGATCAAGGGATGAGAAGTTGTATGCTAAATTCTCTAAGTGTGAGTTTTGGTTGGAGTCTGTTCCTTTATTGGGCCATGTGATGACTAAGGAGGGTATTATTGTTGATCCATCTAAGGATGCAGTGATTTGTGATTGGTCTAAACCTACTCCGCCCTCCAAGATTCAGAGTTTCATTGGCTTGGTAGGTTATTATCGACGTTTTATTGAGGGTTTCTCTTCTATTATAGCTCTTTTGACTATGCTGACAATGAAGAAGATTTACTTTCAGTGGTATGATGCTTGTAAGGTGAGGTTCCAAAAGCTTAAGAATTTGTTGACTTCAACTTCTATATTAACTTTACCCTAGGAGGGAGTGGGCTTTACTATGTTTTGTGATGCTTTTAGTGTTGGATTGGGTGTTGTGTTGATGTAGTAGGGCAAAGTGATTGCTTATGAATCTCATCAGTTGAAGCCTCATGAGAGGAATTATCCTACCTATGATTTAGGGTTATACGCGATTGATTTTTCTTTGAAGTTGTGGAGGCACTACTTGTATGGAGTCCATTGTGAAATTTTCTTAGATCATCGCAGCCTTCGGTACTTCTTCACCTAGTGAGATCTTAATATGAGGTAGCGCCGTTGGCTTGAGTTTCTTAAGGATTATGACTTAGCTATTCTCTATTATCTGGGCAAGGCTAATGTGGTTGCAGATACCTTGAGCCGGAAGTCAACTAGCATGGGTAGCTGATATATTTTTTGACCCAAGAGAGGCCCTTGGCCTTATAGGTTCAGTCTTTAGCTAACCAAAAAGTAGGTTTGATATTTCAAAACCTAGGTATTTTTACGCATTTAAGAAGGCTAGATCTTTTTTGTTGGAGGAAATTTGAGCTCATCAGTTTGACGGTGTGGAATTGAGATCGATTTGAGGTAAGGGGTGGAGTAGGAAGGCTAAGGAAGCCTCTTGATTCAGATGAAATTTTGAATATTGGAGGCCGAGTTTGTGTGCCGAGAGTGGGTGACTAGATTTGGTTGATCTTAGAGGAGGCCCATTGTTCTAGATATTCCATCCATCTAGGTATGACTAAGATGTATCGTGATTTGAGATAACACTACTGGTGGGGTGGTATGAGGCGAGATGTAGTAGATTTTGTGGCTTATTGCCTATGTTATTGGATGGTGAAGGCTGAGCATATGAGACCTGGTGGTTTAAGAGGTTACCCATTCCCGAGTAAAAGTGGGAATGAATCACCATGGACTTTGTGACTGGTTTGCCTTGTACATCTCATGGTTTTGATAATGTTTCATTTATCGTGGATCGATTGACCAAGTCAGATTATTTTATTTTGGTTCAGGTCTTATTCAGTGCTTAGAGGTTGACATGTATCTATATTCATGAGATTGTGCATCTGCATGGTGTGCCGGTGTCCATTATTTTAGATTGAGGTTCTGTGTACATATCTTACTTTTGGAGGACTTTTTAGGATAAGTTAGGTGCTCGGGTTGATCTTAGCATGATATTTCAGCCCCAGACTGAAGTTCAGTCAGACCAGACTATTTAGGTTTCGAAGGATATGCTCCACGCTTGTGTGATGGATTTTGGTGGCCAATGGAAGCAACATTTGGTTTTAGCAAAGTTTGCATATAATAATAGCTACTATTCGAGTATTGATATGGCTCCTTTTGAGGTGTTGTATGGTAGGCGTTGACACTTGTCAGTGGGTTAGTTTGATGTTTTAGAGGTACAACCTCAAGGTACAGACCTGTTTTGTGAGTCTTTGGACAGAGTCCAGATAATTTAGGATAAACTTCGAGTGGCTCAGAGTAGGAAGAAGTGCTATACAGATCGTAGGCTTTGTGACTTGATATTTGGTGTTGGTGACCATGTTTTTCTTTGAGTTTCACCCATGAAAGGTATGATGAGGTTTGGGAAGAGGGGCAAGCTTAGTCCCAGGTATATCGTTCCATTTGTGATTCTTCAAACCATTGGTAATGTGGCCTATGAGTTGGCCTTGTCCCTAAATTTGTCGACTGGTCATCTAGTTTTTTATGATTTTATGCTTCGCCACTAGAGTCTCATGTCATCCGTTGGGAGTCGATTTCAGTTAGATGAGCGGTTGCCTTTTGTTGAGGAGTCGGTCTCTATTTTGGCTAGGGATGTTAGATGATTGCGCTCTAGAGTTGTCTATGTGGTTAAGGTTCAGTGGTGACATTGACATGTAGATGAGACTACTTGGGAGGTGGAGTCTGATATGCATAGTTCTTATCCCTATCTATTCGTTGATTTAGGTATTTCTTTGCCTTATTTCTAGGACGCACTAGATTTTTAGTGGTGGATGATGTAACAACCAAAAAAATTGATGAAATATGTGAAATTTGTGATTTTGTATGATTTAACTATTTTACCCCTCCCTGTAGTTGCATTGTGGTACTTCTGAGGTGTGGGGGTGATTGGCATGATTCTCGATGCATTTTAGTACCATTTATGTGATATTATGATTTTTGGTGGCTTCGAGAGCCTTATTTTAGACTTTTGTGGTTATCTTTTGATCCGTGTGATAGATGGCTAAAAGGACTGCACCAGCAGATTCGAAACATCAATTTTAGGGTGGTAACATATTAGGTGTGATTTCATGGCTTTTAAATCTCATTTTGACCCTCGATTTGGAAAATTGTGATTTTAGATTTTGGGGGTCAACTTTGTGAAAATGATATTTTTTAGAAATTCTGATATTGCCATTGAGTCCAGAGCATTTAATATAGTGTGGTTACATAGTTCGTTTGCATATATTGGACTCTGAATGAATCCTGGGCACCCCGTCGAAGTTCATTTCGGACTTAAAAATCTGCTGCACCAGGTTACTGGGGCACTTGGTAAAACTCATTTGAGAAGGCCGATTTATGCCTTAAATACCTGGTAACCTGGTGCAAGTAAAAAAAGCCCCATTTTGTCCGATTATGCTGATGCTTTCTCCTTACCTCTTGAGAGTTAAACCCTAAAATAGTGTGAGAGCTTCAAAGTAAAGCTTGTGGGTGCTTGGGAAGCTAGATTAACATCTATTTCTTTATTCTATTATGGATTTAAGTTAAGAATTCACCCTTTTCTTAGTAAATTTCTTGAGTAATTTCTCAAAACCTCAAAAATCTTAGGGCTTAGTATTAAACCCCAATTTCACTCATTTCACTTGAATAAATGTATTAATCTTATAATTACAAGTTTTTCATCTATTTAACATTCAAAACAACTTCGATTCTTGGTTTTAAAATGAATTTCAAAAATATTATTGGGTAAACCTTAAAAATGTTTTTTTTTATTTGAACCTCATTTTTTATTCGATTTGACTTGGGTTTTAAGCTGTAGATTCCTAAAAGTATGGGAAACGTGTTTTTGTAATAAAGTTTCAATTTTCCCCTTCTTTTATGAAAGCCCATTTTGGGGTTTCGTTTGACCCCAAACCAAAAGTAGGTAATATGGGTATCATTAGCTTTGTTTTGATGTATAGATTCTATATTTCTTAGTTTTAGTTAATTTTGGGACCATTCATGAGAACTAAGGCTTTATGGTTGAAGTGTTGCCGTCCGATTTTGGCCTTCGAGGTAGGTTAGGGATTAACTCTTCAGACTGGGGTGGTGGTTAATTAGTATACCAAAATGCTTGTTAAAGGTGGGAACTAATCATGAAATATTCTATCTATATGTTGTGCCCGAGTAGGGTCTGGATGTGATCTAATTACTGAATCTTCAATATCCTGTGATATGTGTGACCGTGTGGGGTCTTATGTGATGTTGATAGCATGGAATATAAGTGAATAATTTTATTATGTTGTTAGAAATGACTATTCTGGTACTATTGGTGTATTTTAATATATATATATATATATATATATATTCATACTGTGTGGGCATATGAATCGTGTGAAAAATTCATGGATAGTGAAAATAGTGAGTAGATATTGGCTCATGTGGTTGTGAAATTGTATCATTGTGCTTGGTTGTGGAAATACATAATATGGATTGGTTGCGAAAATACTCCATGTAAATTGGTTATGGAAATACTCATTTTGTATGGTTGTGAACATTGCATCATCATTCTCATATCATCATATTCATCATTTCACTTGTTTATTTTATTGCTTTTTATTTACTTCTTGTCATGTATGTGTACTTGATTTGTGTCTTATTATATGTATGTGCTTTGGAAATACTTAAAATATGGGAAACCCGAAAAATACTGAATATTGGTATCGGATATTGGTAGTGGAAGACCCAGGATTTAAGGATAATGGGTGCTTAAAAAATTTAAAAACTGAAAAAATAAAAATTCACCTTAATGAGGTTTGAACCCGGGGTATCCCTTCAAGCGGAGAACCTTAAAATCAACCTAAATACCAATGCACCCAACCAACTTTTTATTTAGTGGGTGCTTTAATATATTATATATCTATTTTCATATATTTTCTATGTAATTTTACCTATTCCACGTTGAGTTTAGTAGGTGCCGGAGCACCCCACAAATGAATATAGGTCTGCCCCTGGATATTGGATATTAAGGCTGTGTGACAAACTCAAGGTTGTGTGCCAACCTCAAGGCTGTCTGCCAACCTCAAGAATGTGTGCCAAACCAAGTCTGTGTTCCAACCTCAAGGCTGTGTGCCAACCTCATGCATCATCATCGTCGTCATCATCATCATCATACACATTGCACTTGCTATATTGTGCTTTATGATCTTGAATATACATGTTCCTCTTTTGTTCTACTTATATGTGATATTGTGTATATTGGTATTCCTATCTGGCGTGTTGTTATATTATATGTGGATATTATATAACTATTAGTGAAAGCGGTGTGGGATATTATTGTGGGACATTTTCTGATTGCAAGTGACATAGTTTATTTTCTACTTTTCTTGGTCGGCCTATGACACCTACTGAGTACAAGTGGACCGTACTATAATGACACTTCAGGTCAATTTTCGTGATCCCGCTTTTTCACCATTGAAGCAACAAAGCAAGCTCTCAATAATCATCAACAAGATCATTCCCCCATTACTCAACAACTCTTATTCCTCTTGAAAAAATGCAACACAATCAAACTAGTCCAACAAATCCATACCCAAATGTCAATTTACTCTATAGACGAAGCCAACTATTTGCTCTAAAAAAATTATAGACCTAAAAAATTATGATTATGCCACTCTTCTTTTTTCACATATTAATGGTCCCAATGTGTATGCATTGAACATAATGATATGAGGGTTAACTACATCATAGCAAAAATTTGATCTTTCTTTAGAATTTTACTACAAAATAAAGTCTTTGAGTTTGAAACCTGATAATTTCACTTACCCTTTTTTTGTTTACGCGTTGTGGGAGTCTTTTAGCTATAAAACTTGGTATATTAGCTCATTTTAAGGTGTTGAAAAATGGGTTATTTGTGGATTTTCATGTTGGTCATTCTTTGATTTCTATGTATTCACGTTTTTGGGAAATGGGTTATGCTAGGAAGGTGTTTGATGAAATCTCGCAAAGAGATTTGGTTTTGTGGAGCTCGATGATTTCAGAGTATGTTGTGGGGAAGAGAATGGAGATGAATTCTTTTATAAGTTCAGCTTAATTAGCGCATATATATATATATATATATATATATATATATATATATGATTAACAACAGATTTGAGGTAAGAATCCTTTCTTTTCATGCTTGAATTTCTTAAAATTTTGACAAAACCCCCAAATTGCTTGAGGGACTGATTTTATCCCAAATAAGCTTGGTTTTCACTTTATTCTTGTGGGTAATGATTCCCTAATGATAGTTGAACATTGGGTTGATCTCAGAAATGTGTTTTCCATATATGGGACCCACATGGGGGTTCTTGGTGTCATTTTTGGACCCGAAGCACTATGGTGCAATATGGGTATCTAAATTCCCATAATTATGTGTAGATTATGTTTTTTATAGATTGGTACATTGAACAAGCTTCTCAGAAAGAAAAGTAACGGTTCAACGGTTCATGGGCTTTCTTTGGATTTGAGGTAGGCTAGGCTTACTCCTTGTTAGATTGAGCTATGTTTTGATATAATTGTGATATCTTGTTAGATTGGTATGGTTTTTAAGTATTGGATTTATGAGATACAAGACTTGGGTTAGTTGGACCAATTAGGCTATGTAAATCTTAGATGTTGAAAAGCTTGACTTGTTCCCTACATCTTAGGTGGAATAGACTTCATTATTCATGTTTAGCATGAGAATGACTTAGAGTACTCAACCTTTGGTGAAATGCTTTAGTTGTTTATACTTATGGTAAATTGGCCTTAGTTTCTTATACTAGAGAAGGTTTCCTTGGTTCTTTTGAATTTAGTAAAAGTTCTTGAGTAGAACATCTACCTTAGGGCTTATGGTGGCTTGCTATACATCTAAGAGTTGGTTTAGATACCTTAGTCTAGTCCCGGGTAGAAATTGATTTAGAAAGCATTTCGGTGATTTAGATATGGGCTTGTTGACCCACCTTAAGACAAGATTGAGGATTAGTTCCCTTGAACCCATACGCTTATTACTTGACTAGAGAGTGTGAGGCAATATTGATGATTCTTGGTACTTGTTGGTTATATGGAATGACATTGAGAATGATTCGCAAGTAATTATCTCTTTCACTACTAAAAAAAGGGGAAAACCGACCACAAAAACCGACCATAAGTGGTCAGTTTTCCCCAAATTCCGACCACAACCGACCAAACTGTGTGGTCGGTAAACAATTGGTAGTTTTTTAAAAACCGACCACCTGTGGTCAGTTTTTCTCAAAAATATATTTATTTTTAAAATTTATTATTATGTTTTTAAAATTTGAAAAAATAATTTATAAAAAAATAAAAAAAAATAAAAACCGACCACAAGTGGTCGGTTTTTTATTTAATTAATTTCAATAGAAAACCGATCACATGTGGTCGTTTTTTTTATTGAAAAATCGACCACTTGTGGTCGTTTTTTCTGTGATTTTTTTAAAAAAAATTAGCAATTGTAAATGCTTTCAAAAGTGTACAACACAACAATAGTTTCGAAAGAGTACAAACTAGAATATAATGTGTAAATTCAAAGTACAACAATAGTTTCAAAAGAGTTAACAACTACCACAATAGTTTCAAAATGTACAAACTACAACATAATATCTAAATTCAAAGTACAACACATACAAAAGTAAAAAAAACTAAAATTCATCATCATCGAATTCGTTCTCATCCTCGTTTTCCATATCCTCATCTGTGGTGATATCATCCAGGGGGCCAAGTCCTTTTGCAGCCCGAACAACATCACCAGGACACGGAGGAATAATCCCTGCAGTCTGAATGAAAGAGCTAAACTGCTCCTGCAACATCCTTATTTGTGATGAAGTTTTGTCCTCCCTTTTCTGCGACCTCTCCCTCTGTTCAGCAAGATCTTCAGTGAGTTTAGAAATCGTACTTTCTAGTTTTTCAATGGTTTCTCTATCAACTGAAGAGCTAGAGTATGCAGGGCCGAACGAACACCTAATTTTGTTGCCATAACAATTATTGTGGTATCTGTAGTAATGGCCTCTAACTACAGGACCCATAACTTTTCCACATAACTCCTCCTCTACATGTCGGGGTAGTGGGTCACCCTGAGTTTCAGGAGGCTGAGCACTACGATACTCACTAACAAACTGCCTATATTTGTCCTATATTAATTCAAAGTAAAGTTAAAATTAAAAGTAAAAAAATATTAAAGTACTTATAATTGAATAATATCAAATTTGAGAAAAAGATTCATAAATGCAATATTTGTTTCTTACAAAGGAAGCTTTTGCACGAGCCTCAACCCAACCATCTTCATCAGTAGGGTTCTTTTTCTTCTTCAGATGAGTCTCCTCAAATAGCTCATCGTGTGGTATCTCCCTACCTTTTTATTTTTCCTGCATATTAAAAAATTATCAATGTTTAAACAATTAAAAATTTAAATAGAAACAAACAGTTAAAACTGTAAAAGTTAAATACCATTTTTTCCTGCACAACAAGGGTACTTATGGCACCAGCAGTATGTAGGTATCCACCCTTCGATGATGCACGAGCTTTCCTTCCTTTCCCCCCAAGAAATTGGTATCCTTCTCTATTCCAAAGGTGAAGATATAGTTGCCATAAGGGTTCACTAATCTAGTCAGGCTTTACCAACTTGGTTCGAGCATAATCCAACAGACTATTAAACCCGACTCTACATCTTTTGAAAAAGTTCCTCCTTATAAGAAATGTATTCGTATAACCCCACTAGTAAAATTTCTACAACAAAAATAAAAATATAATATTCAATCATTCGTTCTAACAAAGTATTAAGTAGTCGATAAGTTAAATTCTTTCTTTAAATTCTTTAAACATTCTCTCCCTGTCAAGTTCTGGAACCTGACGCCAACTGGTCCAGTAGCCGTTGAAGTTCCGACAAATGCATTTTCTCACAGCTTGTCCAACTTTAGCATCCGGCCTAAACCTACAACACAAGATCAAACAGTAATTTCATAGAGCATAATAATATAGCAATGAAAAAATGAAAAATGTTATTATATTTACAAATCTTACCCTGTCGCAAATAAAATGAGATAAAACCTCCCATAATCATCTCTGTCTCCTGGATGCGGATCAAGTGATGGTGGATGTACTGGCGTGGGTCGATCTGAAGAACCAGATAGAGTGCCTCCAAGCTGAAGATCTGACAACCTAATAGATCCAATAGAATCACTGTGTGTAGTTGCGTGACTTCTACAAGAGGGTATCGATGATGACATATGTCCGGATGTGCCAGCAGCCGTCTGATAGTACTGTGGTGGCTGTGGCACTATGATGGGAACAGATTGGGTCAGTGTAGACCTATAAAGTGGCCCCATATGTGTAGGAGTGCGAACCGAATGTTGGGACAACCTAGAATACGAGGGTCGTGCTGTCGCGTCAGCAAACTGACCCTCAGATATATGAATACCTGTCGGTCGTCTATAAGGCGGATGATGTCTTTTTTTTTTTTTGGTTTTGTAAGATCAACTTTTTCCTTACCTTTGTCACCTCTGCCTGTTATCTAAATTATATAAAGTTAACAAGTAGTTAGTTCCTAAAAAATGAATATATAAGAAAACATTCCTAATAACTAATTTCAAGTTACTAATTCACATTTCAAATCGCTCCAACAAAACGAGATAGAAAAGAATATTTTTAGTACTATATAAATTATGGAATAGTGAAAACAACAATCTTAAACAGTAGATTACATATCAATCTTAAACGAGAAACATAAAGGTAAATATATAGTACAAAGCATAAAGACATCAATACATAATAAATACAACCTACACAACTAATCCTCCTCTTCTGAAGACTCTCCACTAAACCATTCATCCTCTTCGGAAGTTTCCTCATCTCCTACCCACTCATCCTCTTCTTGCGCAATATTAACTTCTTCAAATATATTTTCTGGGTGATTCAAATTATCCACTAAGTCAATGTCCACTAGCTGGTGATCAATCTGCATTTCATTTTGATATGCAGTCTCCAACATATTCTCAACTTCCACCCATACCATAGGCTTTGTTTTGATTACAACCCACCAATCAGACTTGTCACTGTGCAATGGATAAGGAGCATAATACACTTGTTTAGCATTTTTCTCTTGAACAAATGGATCGTAAACAGGATAAGACCTATTGTGCTTCACTTCAATGATGTTATGCTCCTTATGTACTATTGTGCCTCTTGTGCTTGGATCAAACCACTTACATCGAAAGAGGATAATTCTTTTTATTGGAAAACCAGCATACTCCAGTTCTAAGATCTCGTGTATGATGCCAAAGTAATCAACATCATCATCACCCATAACCCAAACACCATTATTGTTTGTTTTCCTTGTTCTGGAGTGTTGTTCGGTAGAAAATTTGAACCCATTTACTGTGTAATGGGACATTGCATGAGCTTCAACTAGACCCAAGGAAATATCTCTCAAGAGTTGATCATATGCAGCTGCATTTGGCGAGTGGTGTACCTAAAAATATTATACATATGTTAGTTGAGGAATGTGTAAATGTTTAAATTTGTGGAAATATTAATACACCTACGAACCTCATATGTAAACCATGTTGCAAAGGATGTGTACACTTGATTTTCGTGGAATTGAGTCTTAAATGAACTAAAGATCCAACATGCGAAACAAAATTATTTTCCTTAAGAGAATGAGTAAACAAATAAGATATGTTAAAATTTTAATCTCCTTACTTCAGAAAGGGCTCAACTTCCGGGAAATTCAGCAAGCCATACAAAGTTGCTGCTTTGCATTCCGTGGGAGTGAACCAGCGAAGTATGGACTTTTTAGCCTTACAACTACATTGATTGAAAATTGATATCGGTTGCAAATAAGGCTCATTCACATGGTCCTGATGATGATTCGGCCGGTTTCTTGAACAAGCAACTTCATCACAAAATTAGTATGAACAAAATTGAGATGTTTCTCTTGCAAGATATGACTCAACTATAGAGCCTTCCACCCTATGTTTATTTTTGGGACCCCTTTTCAATTTTCCAATTGCCCTGCACAATCTTAAGATTAGATGTTTACTATATTTTGAAAAGATATGTATAAATTTAAATATGTTGCAATTGCTTACCGTTTGAATGGATACATCCACCTAGTTTGAATAGGACTGCGTAGCCGAGCTTCGTGCACAAGGTGAATGGGAAGATATTCCATCACATCAAAAAATTCTGGCAGAAAAATCTTCTCCAACTTGTTGGTGATAAAAACAATATTACTTTCCATTCGCGCCAGATTTTCTTCTTTTAGTGTAGTGGTACATATGTCTTTAAAGAATAAACTAATCTCTGCTATTGGTTTCCATATGTTTTCAGGTAAACCAATAAAAGCAATTGGGAGTAATTGATCCATGAAAATATGACAATCATGGCTTTTCATTCCATGCAATATTCCCTGTGCCATATCAACCCTCTTTCCCAAAGTTGAAACATATCCATCGGGCATCTTCAAACTTTGGACCCACTCACATATTTGACGTTTTTGGTCCAACTTGAATGTAAAACTAGTCTTGGGTTTAAGAACATTTCCATTGGGCCCCTCGTGTAAGTGTAATTCGCGGCGTTTGCAATATTCTGGTAAGTCAAGTATGGCCTTAGGATTATCCTTTGTTTTGTCGGTGACATCCATAACTATACTGAACAGGTTGTCAAAGTAGTTCTTCTCAGTATGCATGACATCAACATTATTTCTAAGTAAATTATCTGACCAATATTCTAACTCCCAAAATATACTCTGCTTAGTCCAGTTATGCGAAACACCATATCCATCAAGCCTGTACAGTGGTTCTTAACTGGCCTTAGGAAAATCCTGAACTATCTCCCAGATGTCATGACCAGACATCCTTGGTGGTGGACCATCATATTCCCTTCTATTCCTTCTGAATGCATTCTTGAGTCTCCTAAATTCATGATCAGGTGGCAGGAAACAACGATGCCAATTAAACCATAAATTTTTCCTGCCATGTCTCAATGTGAAAGACTTTGTTTTTTTCCATGCAGTATAGACAAGCCATCTTCCCAGCTGTCATCCACCCAGACAATATTCCATAAACGATAAAATCATTAACAGTCCATATTAGATATGCATGCAGATTGAAATTAGGTTTAAGAGAGATATACAAAGTTTCAACGCCCTCATGCCATAAAATTTGAAGTTCATCGATCAAAGGTTGCAAGTAGACATCTATTCTGCTTTTTGGATGACGCGGTCTAGGAACAACACAATTCAAAAATATATAGGGACTAGTCATCAACATTTCAGGAGGAAGATTATAAGGAGTGATAAATACAGGCCAACATGAATATGGCCCAGCACTAACTGAAAAAGGAGAGAACCCATGCACACATAATCCCAAACGAATGTTTCGTGGCTCAGCTGCAAAATCTGGATAAGTTGCATCAAAATGATTCCAAGCCTCTCTATCAGATGGGTAACACATAACAACAGTGGGCCTTTTATTTTCACTGTGCCATCTCATATGAGGAGCTGAGCTGTTTGAAGCATACAACCTTTTCAACCTTGGTATTAGAGGTACATAATGCATCGCCTTAATAGCAATTTGATTTCCACTAGAACCACGCTTATATCGAGGGTGCTGAAAAAACTTTCAGGACTCTAGGTTAGAATCTTCCTTAAAGTATAACATGCAACCATTTTCACAACAATAAATTCTAACCGAGGAGAGACCTAACTTTGACACCAATCTTTTTACCTTATAGAAAGAATCAGGAACTTCCAAGCCGGGGTCAACTAACTCTTTAATTAGGTCTATCATTGAATTCATTCCTCCTTCAGTAATATTCCAGTCAGATTTAATACTAAATAATCTAACAACAATAGACAAACAAGAGTGCGAACACCCATCAAACAAAGGATGACTAGCAACATGCAATTGTTCATAGAATTTGCCCGCTTCGCTATTAGGAATATCTTTTGATATTTTCCATAAAGTCGCCCCCGTGTTTCATCCCAAAAGCATCATGCACCATTTCTGTCAGCCTAGTATCTTGATATTCATTATGACCTGCAGACCTACTACGTTCTCCAACAACAAAGTTATTTTGCGCAACATCACCCTGAATACCAAGGAATCTTAAAAAGTCCTCGTGAAACCCCTTTCTATAAAGATGATCCTTTACAACTTCTTCACTTACAAGATTTATACCATCACATCTAACACAAGGACAACGAATAGCCCCAAAACGTGTCCAAACATTAAGTGCCTTAGCATGTTCAACAAATCTTTTGACACCTTCAACAAATTCCTCCCTAATACCTATTCTATTATAATTGTTCCATTGATATATCTAGCTATAATCAGGTTCCATCTACGCAATCAATCAGATTCAACAAATTAGATCAAGTCACAAAAATTCAATGAAGTCACCTTAACCTTTTACAAGAAACTAAGTCACCTACCAACCCACATTAAAAACAAAAAAAATTCCCTTTAAAGTCCCTACACTTAACCATTTTCAAGAAACTAAGTCACCTACCAAACCACATTCAAACAAAAAAATCCCTTTTAAAGTCCCTAGACTTAACCATTTTCAAGAAACTAAGTCACCTACCAAACCACATTCAAAACAAAAAAATTGCCTTTAAAGTCCCTACATTTAACCATTTTCAACCAACTAAGTCACCTACCAAACTACATTCAAAACAAGAAAATCCGTTTTAAAGTTCCTACACTTAACCATATTCAAGCAACTAAGTCACCTACCAAACAATATACAAAATAAGAAAATTCGCTTTAAAGTCCCTACAGTTAATCATTTTCAAGCAACTACATCACCTACCAAACCACATTCAAAACAAAAAAATTCCCTTTAAAGTCCCTGCACTTAATCATTTTCAAGCAACTAAGTCAACTACCAAACAACATTAAACACAAAAATTCCCCTTTAAAGTCCCTACACTTAACCATTTTCAATCAACTAAGTCACCTACTAAACCACATTCAAAACAAAAAAAATCTACTTCAAAGACCACACACTTAACCATTTTCAACCAACTAAGTCACCTACCAAACCACATTCAAAACAAGAAAACCTTCTTTAAAGTTTCTACACATACCCATTTTCAAGAAACTAAGTCACCTACCAAACCACATTCAAAACAAAAAAATCCCCTTTAAAGTCCCGACACTTAACCGTTTTCAACCAACTAAGTCACCTACCAAATGACATTCAAAACAAAAAAATCCCCTTTAAAGTCCCTACACTTAATGGTTTTCAACCAACTAAATTACCTACCAAACGACATTCAAAACAAAAAAATCTCCTTTAAAGTCCCTACACTTAACCGTTTACAACCAACTAAGTCACCTACCAAACCACATTCAAAATAAAAAGATCTCCTTTAAAGTCCCTACATTAAAATATTTTCAACCAACTAAGTCACCTACCAAACCACATTCAAAATAAAAAATCCCCTTTAAAGTCCCTACACTTAACTATTTTCAACCAACTAAGTCACCTACCAAACCACATTCAAAACAAAAATCCCCTTTAAAGTCCTCCCACTTAAACCATTTTCAACCAACTAAGTCACTTACCAAACCACATTCAAAACAAAAAAAATCCCCTTTAAAGTCCCTACACTTAACCGTTTTCAACCAACTAAGTCACCTACCAAACCGCATTCAAAACAAAAAAATCCACTTTAAAGTTCCTACATTTAACCATTTTCAAGTGACTAAGTCACCTACCAAACCACATTCAAAACAAAAAAATCTCCTTTAAAGTCCCTACACTTAACCATTTTCAACCAACTAAATCACCTACCAAACCACATTCAAAACAAAAAAGTCCACTTTAAAGTCCCTACACTTAACCGTTTTCAACCAACTAAGTCACCAACCAAACCACATTCAAAATAAAAAAATTCCCTTTAAAGTCCCTACATTTAACCGTTTTCAACCAACTAAATCACCTACCAAACCACATTCAAAACAAAAAAATCCCCTTTAAAGTTCCTACACTTAACCATTTTCAAGTGACTAAGTATCAAAACAAAATCACATTCAAAACAAAAAAAAAACCCTTAAAGTTCCTACACTTAACCATATTGAAGTGACTAAGTCAATAAACAAACATTATTCAAAACAAAAAAATCTCCTTTAAAGTCCTTAGACTTGACCGTTTTCAAGCAACTAAGTCACCTACCAAAACACATTCAAAACAAGAAAATCCCCTTTAATGTTCCTACACTTAACCATTTTCAAGTGACTAAGTATCAAATCAAAACCACATTCAAAACAAAAAAATCCCCTTTAAAGTTCTTACACTTAACCATATTCAAGTGACTAAGTCACCAAAAAAACGACATTCAAAACAAAAAAATTCCCTTTAAAGTCCCTAGACTTAACCATTTTCAAGCAACTAAGTCACCTACCAAACCACATTCAAAACAAAAAAATCCACTTTAAAGTACATACACTTAACCATTTTCAAGCAACTAAGTCGCCAACCAAACCACATACAAAATAAAAAAATTTCCTTTTAAAGCCCTACACTTAACTGTTTTCAATCAACTAAGTCACCTACCAAACCACATTCAAAACAAAAAAATCACCTTTAAAGTCCCTACACTTAGCCATTTTCAACCAACTAAGTCACCTACCAAACCACATTCAAAACGAAAAAAAATTTCTTTTAAAGTCCCTACACTTAATCATTTTCAAGCTACTAAGTCACCTACCAAACCACATTCAAACAAAAAAATCCGCTTTAAAGTGCCTACACCTAACCATTTTTAACCAACTAAGTCAACTACCAAACCACATTCAAAATAAAATTTCTCCTTTAAAGTCCCAACACTTAATCATTTTCAAACAACTAAGTCACCTACCAAACCACATTCAAAATAAAAAATTTCTCTTTTAAGTCTCCACACTTAACCATTTTCAAGCAACTAAGTCAACTGCCAAACCACATTTAAAAAAAAAAAATTCCCTTTTAAGTCTCCACAGTTAACCATTTTCAAGCAACTAAGTCACCTACCAAACCACATTCAAAACCAAAAAATCTCCTTTAAAGTCCCTACACTTAACCATTTTCAACCAACTAAGTCACCTACCAAACCACATTCAAAATAAAAAATTCTCTTTAAAGTCCCCACACTGAACCATTTTCAACCAACTAAGTCACCTACCAAACCATATTCAAAACAAGAAAATCCTCTTTAAAGTCTCCACACTTAATCATTTTCAAGCAACTAAGTTACCTACCAAACCACATTCAAAATAAAAAAATCCCCTTTAATGTCCCTACACTTAACCATTTTCAACCAACTAAGTCACCTACAAAACCACATTCAAAAGAATTTTTTGTCCTTTAAAGTCCCTACACTTAACCATTTTCAAGCAACTAAGTCACCTACCAAACCACATTCAAAACAAAAAAATCCCCTTTAAAGTCCCCACACTTAACCATTTTCAAGAAACTAAGTCACTTACCAAAGCACATTCAATACAAAAAATCCCCTTTAAAGTCCCTACACTTAACAATTTTCAAGTAACTAAGTCACCAACCAAAACACATTTAAAATAAAAAATCCCCTTTAAAGTCCTTACACTTAACTATTTTCAAGTAACTAAGTCAACAACCAAACCACATTCCAAACAAACAACAACAAGACCAACAATATGTCAATAACAATGCTAGTGAATTGAACAAGGCCACACACGGCTTCACTAGACTTTAATATGAACAATAACAAGAAGATAACAACAATGCTATTGAATCGAATAAGGCCACACAGGCTTCACTAGACTTCAATATGAAAAATAACAAGACTTCATTATACGAAAATAAAGAGAAATCAACTTACCTTTGCTTGTCCTAAATTAAAGAGAAAGAGATAATCGGTCACTTGTAAAATAGCATAGCAATTCTATCCCGAATTTAGATTCTGTCAAACAATAAAATTATTAGTAAGAATAATATTTTACTTAAACAATTGCACCAACAATTTAGTAAAAGCTATAACTTTTATGACTTCCCTTTCGACTAATAACAACAATGGTGCATGAGTTTAAAATCATGCACCATTATCCCTCGGAAATATCTTGTTTACAGAAAAATGTAAAGACAAATAATTTATAAGAAATGAAACCAGCAAAAGTAATAAAAATTACTCGTCAACAATTCAACATCCCAATGAAGCACAAAATCAAACTCAACACAAATTTGAAAAACCCAAACAATAAAACTCTGCTAATTTGAGGTTCTAGTGAAGTTTAAAGTTAAAATCAACTCAAATTTGACAAACAAAATAATAAATCTCGGACAACTCAAGCTTCTAATGAAAAATTTCAAAACCGAACAACAACAATATAGAATCACAATATGAAATCTTTACAAATTCTCAGACAACTCAAGCTTCTAATGTGTGTTAGTCGAAATGGGTAGTTAAGAGAAGAAGGGAACAACATTCTTGTGTGTGTGGAGTCGATGGAGGTCGATTTGCCATCGCCGGAGGAGCTGCCATCACCGAAGGAGCAGTGTGTTTGTGTGTCGCTCGCACTGTGTATGTGTGTTTTGCAGGTTGTTTGTGTGTGTATTAGGGTGGTTTGTGTGTGTTTTATTGTGTTTTGGTTTTAATAGTTAGATGGGTATAGGGTCGGGTCGAATTGAAATTATTTTATTTTTTTCAGAAAACCGACCACATGTGGTCGGTTTTTACAAAATTATTTCCACAATAAAATATGTGTCAATTTAGTTTTAAAAAAATTACTATCGAAAAACTATTAATGCATATAGATTATTAACATTAATTTTTAACAAATTAAAATTATTGGTTAATTAACTTTTAAATACGATATTATATGTATATGTGGTTGATTTTTACAAAATTGTTTTCAAAATAAAATGTGTTCAATTTAGTTTTAAAAAAATTACTATCGAAAAACTATATATGCATATAAGTTAAAATTAATTAATAAAAATTAGTTTTTAACAAATTAAAATTATTGGTTAATTAACTTTTAAATACGATATTATATGTATATATATACCTCGTAAAACATCGTGTTATAATCAGATAAATTATCAATTACTTGTCTTACGTTATTACAACTTCAACAATATACACGTGTCTACATTGGCACAAAATAGTATACTATTTCTTCAATAGTATGATATCAACATATTATTCAAGTTACTTTGATATATCGATTCAGTTATCTAGCTTTTGATTACTGCATTCGTCACTACATGAGATATACCTATATATAAATAGATTCGATTGGCTATCAGCTTTCAAATACGTACTATATACATCACATACACGATTTTACTACCCCATAATAATATACAACCTAATATAATGTGACGTATTTTGTATACATACTTTGACGAGTTATCAATTAATTTGACTAGCTTACATTAATATCACATCAACGTACAGTATATTATTACTTCGATCATTTCAAATCAAGGTATTCATTATTTTTTGGAAGATTCTGCTAGTTTTTGATGTCATTATCCCTTCACCACATAATATGTATATATACTATACATATATACCTATACATAAAAACAAATATACACACTATCTAATATATATATCAAGTTCTAAATACGTACTATATATACGTACACGAGTATATTACCCCGTAATATAATGTGACATATTTCGTATACATACTTTGATGAGTTATCGATTATTTTGACTAACTTACATTAA
Source organism: Capsicum pubescens (assembly GCA_030864215.1). Classification (NCBI taxonomy): domain Eukaryota; kingdom Viridiplantae; phylum Streptophyta; class Magnoliopsida; order Solanales; family Solanaceae; genus Capsicum; species Capsicum pubescens. The sequence goes on from CM061548.1 coordinate 32,124,894, forward strand.
TATCACATTAATGTACATTATATTATTACTTCGATCCTCAATAGTATCATATATATGAATGTATCATTCAAAATATTTTGATATATACATTCAGTTATCTAGTTTTCGATTACTGCATATGTCACTACACGAGATATACGTATATATACATATATTTAGTTGTCTATCAACTTTCAAATATGTACTATAAACATCAAATACATGATTTTACTATCCCATAATAATATACAACGTATTTCACAAATACTCAGATGAATTATCGATTACATTATCTTATGTCATTAATATACCTTCACTGTACAATATGTATATATATATATATATATTTATACCTATACATACACACACATAAACACACTATCAACTATATCAAGTTATAAAAACGTACTATATCTATCACATACATACACAAGTATATTATCCAATAATATAATGCGATGTGTTTCTTATACTTACTCAGATGAGTGATCGATTAATTATATTTGATTAGCTTAATATAATATTAGGTTTTGACTACATCGTTTATCAATCGATCACTAGATAATATACATATATATATATATATAAAGATATTTATGTATATAAACTCTTGAATGTATACTATATATATCACATCCACAAGTATATTACCATATAATAGACCATTATCGACATCGTGTAATCAGTGTAATTTCAAAAAAATTATATATATATATTATATTATATATATAATTATTTTTAATAAAAATAATATATATATTTGATTACATATATATAATTATTGGTCACTAAAAATTATTTATTTTTTTAATTCAAAAGCCGACCACAAGTGGTCGGTTTTTTTAAAATATTTTTTTTAAGAAATTAAAAATCGACCACCAGTGGTTGGTTTTCATAAAAATAAATTTAAAAAGAATTTTTAAAAACCGACCACTTGTGGTCAGTCTTTTACCAATATTTTCTTTTTTAAAACAAATTTAAAACCGACCATTGGTGTTCATTTTTTTAAAAATAAATCAAAAAGTAATTTTTAAAAACCGACCACAAGTGGTTGACTTTTAAAAATATTTTTTAATTTTTTTTTTAAAAATGACCACAAGTGGTCGATTTTCTTATTCTTTTATTTTTATTTGTAAAATAATTAATAATTAATATAAAAATTATTGAAATAATTATTTTGAAATTTTAAAATATAAAAGTGACCACATGTGGTCTCTTTTTTTTATTTTATTTTTTAAAAAATATCAAAAACCGACCACTTGTGGTTGGTTTTTTCCGACCACAATCTGTGGTTGGTTTTTTGTGGTCATTTTTTTAATTCTATTTAGTAGTGTTTGTATGCCTTGTTGGCTAAAGCTTATGTCAAGCTATTAATTACGTTATTACGATTATCTATTTTTGGGGCTAGTGAGCATGCTATTAAATGAGCCCTTGACTATAATATGACCTAAGCCATAAATAATGATATTAACCATGCTATGATTAATTATGGATCATGTAATGCTTTCACCATTGTTCATACTAATTAAGAAATATCTTTAGGCCAATAGTAGGCCGATGAATATGCTTCTAATGGACCATTGTTCATGATATTGCGTATGGTTATGCCCAAGGTCTAAATGACTAAATTATGAATTTTGTAATGATGAGTCTTCGACTATACTCTTGATTAATCCATTGTTTAGACTAGTGTTTGAGCCATTAAATATACTATTGCCAAAGTTATGATCCTGCTTAATAACTATGCAAATAAACCATTTGGGAAATCATCCTTGACTATATACAATAATTCTATATAGATTATGTTTGGACTCTTGTTATGCTTTTATCTAGTAACCAAACTAGTGATTATGATAGAAAGCCTTCTTGTTGCTAATATTATGAGTCATGATACTAAGGGTTCTAAAAGGTATTTTTATTAACTGCATGAGAAGCTATGTTGCTAACCGTATTGGACCCGTTAATGCTTTGTAATATTCATGCTATATATTATCATATATTTATGGATAAATTGTCCCTGACGACGGATGATGAGATGTAAATGTATGCTTCTTCTTACTTTTCTTTTACTTTATCCCTCGTGGGGCTTGCACTTTACTTTAGCCCTCGTGGAGCTTGCACTTTTCTTTATCCCTCGTGGGGATTGTCATTTACTTACTTGTCATTTACTTTATCCCTTGTGGGGCTTATTCTTTATTTTGATATATTGATTTGATGCTGATGCCCGGTAAGGCCGGGGGATATATTGATGTGATAATAATGCCTGACAAGGTTGGAGGATATAATGATGAAATGATGATACCCGACAAGGTTGTAGGATATGATTATGATATTGATATCCCGTTTGAGCCAAAATTTCATTGGTGTTGTTGGTACAAGAGCAAGTGTCTAGTAGTGTCCTGCGGATCAAAACATTAACGTCCATTTCCTAGCTTTGGGAGGCTATGGGACATTATTAGGAGTTCTTCACTTCTTTTACTCATACCTTTCGAAGAGTTTGAGTTGGTTTGTAGAATATTCTCTTAAATTTATTCTCCCGCAAAAGCCCAGGCCGCATTCTACTGGTACTCGAGATGAGGATCTCGAGACCGAGCCCAAGGATCATACTCCAGTTATGGGATGTGGATGACCTAGAGGTCGTGGACGGCCTAGAGATGTATCCCCTATTAGAGGCCAGGATAGGACACCTTTTCCAGGCCTTTTTCCTGCACCTGAGCTAGAGATTCTTCTGCCACAGCCAACAGTGGACTGGAAATCAACCCAGGCTCCACCAGGGTTCACTTCTTCAGTAGTGCTTAGAGATGCATTGGTTCAGTGGTTTGGTATTATTGGTGGTGTGCTATTGGATGGTGCACATTCTGCATATTAGAGTGGTATGGAGGCAGGGGTGCATCTAGTAACTGTGGCTCCCAGAGTTGAGATTTCTCTTAAACTGGTAGTTTCTCAGCTGATAGTCACCCAACCAGTGGTTACCCAACCTGCTATGTATTCTGAAGAGCAAAAGATGTGGGGCAGATTCCTGAGATTAGCTCAACCAAGATTTTATGGCACTTATGGAAAGGATGCGCATGAGTTTCTAACAGCGTGTGAGGACAAGCTTTGTCGTTTGGCCTTTTTGAAACTCGTGGGGAGGACTACACCACATTTTAGTTGGATTTGTCTACTCATTATTGGTGGAGATATTTCTATGGAATCTAGACCAATAAGATTTTATCCTTTGTCCTTGGCTCAGTTCTCTGAGATATTCTTGGAGAAGTATATGCCTTGCGGCCTTATAGATTGATTCAGAGATCAATTTACTAGATTAGAGCAGGGGTCCACGATAGTTTTGGTGTATGAGATAGTTCGCTACTTTGTTAGAGGATTGAGACTTTTTATTTGTATGTATTCTCAGAGTTAGTATCCTCAACATTCATCCTTTTTGTCTCCGAGTCAGTTGAGTTAACGTGATCAGGTAACTCTTCATATTACTGATGAAGGTCACTCTAGTGCTAGTGATTTCCCATGTAAGAGTATCGGTCAATCTTCGAGGGATTCATTTTCTAGTTTGTCTAGATGTGGTGTTCATTTCGGGTCAGCCGGATCAGTTGGTTTTGATTTTTCTTAGATCTCTTAATTTTGAACTTTATGGTCGCTATTTATGGGATTTCCCTAGTCGTAGGGAAATGGTTGGTTAAACATAGAGTGGTACCTTTATTAGAGCAGTTCACCCCTCAGTTAGAGGTGTTTCTCTTGGTCACAGGAATGGTTATTAGGGTGCTCGAGGTGATTTTTAGATAGGCAGGATAGGAAGTCATTCAGGTGCTCAGCCAGGTGGCGGGCGTTGTCTGTTATATATAGTGCCTACTAGGCTAGAGTCTTAGACTTCGAACATTATAGTACAGGTGTAACTCTGATATGGCTCTAGTTGGCCCTTGTTTGTTTTGATATAATATCCACTTGTTTTATATATATATATTTGCTTAATGTGCACCACGGTTTGAGTTGTCTATTAATTTATTATTTGTACCATTGCACGTATCTACTTCCGTGGGTGATTCTTTAGTAGTGTATTGAGTATTCTGATCATATGTTGGGACTATTAGTGATGTTGCTACTTATGTTGCGAGGATTATATTTTATATTTATGCTAAGATACATATTTCTAGGGGTGCGAGTCTTACTTTGATTATGTTTGTGCTGATAGTGCTGAGAGTCTGTCGCTTGACTCTATTATTATTATTTGTGAGTTTCCTGAGGTGTTCCCTACCGACCTGCCTGGTATTCCCCCTGTTAGTGTGATTGAGTTTTCTATTAACCTCGAGCCTGGAACCCAACCTATTTATATAGCACCTTAGCATTTGGATCCTTGTGTATGTCTATTGATTATAGGCATCTTAGTAAGGTGGCGGTGAAAAACCATTATCCTATGCCCCACAATGATGATTTGTTTGACCAACTTTACAGTGCAGTTGTGTTTTCTGAGTTTGATTTAAGGCTTTGTATGGTAGGATATGTCGTTCTCTGATTGGATGGGCTGAGATTTTTAAGGTGATACATCATGGTTCAGATTTGCTTCAGGACCCGTTGGATAGAGTCAGGATGATCCAAGATAGATTTAGAGCGACTCAGATTAGACATTGGGTCTATGTAGATCATTGACTTTGTGCCTTGAGATTTGGAGTTGGTGGTTGTGTATTCCTCCGTGTTTCACCCATTAAGGGTTTGATGAGGTTAGGAAAGAAGGGTAAGATCAATCCTTACTATATTGGTCCTTTTGAGATTCTTCACACAGTTGGTAAGGTGCCCTATGAGTTAGCTTTACCTCTAGATTTTGCCTTTGTTCATAAAGTTTTCCATGTATCCATGTTGTGAAAGTATATACCTGATCCTTCTCATATGCTTAGATGGGACTCTGTCTAGTTAGATGAGCATTTAACCTTGTGGAGGATACTATGCTTACTTTGGCTAGTGATGTAAGATGATTGCGCCACAGAGAAATTCCAGATGCTAAGGTTCAGTGGAGACACTTCCCAGTGGGGGATTCCACTTAGAAGATCGAGAGCAAGATGCAGACCCAATATTCTCACTTATTCAAGACTTTAAGTACATCCTCATCTCTAACTTTTGGGGACGAAAGTTCCTTAGTAGTGGATGTTGTAATGACCCTTTAGGTCATTTTTCATAATCCCATTTTTTCACCATTGAAGCAACAAAGCAAGTTTTCAATAATCATTAACAAGAATGGTCTCCCATTACTAAAAAATTCTTATTCCTTTTGAAAAAATTGCATCACAATCAAACAAGTCCAACAAATCCATACCCAAACGTCAATTTACTCTATAGACGAAGCCAACTATTTGCTCTCAAAAAAATATACAACGAAAATATTATGATTATGCCACTCTTCTTTTTTCACATATTAATAGTCCCAATAAGTATTCATTTAACATAATGATAAGAGGGTTAACTACATTATGGCAAAAATTTGATCTTTCTCTAGAATTTTACTACAAAATGAAGTCCCTGAGTTTGGAAACTTTAATTTCAATTACCCTATTTTTTACACGTTGTGGGAGTCCTTCAACTATAAAACTTGGTAGATTAGCTCATTGTGAGAAGTTGAAAAATGGGTTGTTTATGGATTTTCATGTTGGTCATTCTTTGATTTTTATTTATTCACGTTTTGAGGAAGTGGGTTATGCAAGGAATATGAAATGTCGCAAAGAGATTTGGTTTCTTGGAACTTGATGATTTTGGAGTATGTTGTGCGGAAGAGAATGGAGATGAATTATTTTATAGGTTCAACTTAATTAGCATATATATATATATATATTTGTGATTAACAATGGATTTGAGGTAAGAATCCTTTCTTTTCGTACTTGAATTTCATGATTTTTTGACCAAAACCTCAAATTTCTTGAGGGCTTGATTTTAGCCCAAATAAGCTTGGTTTTTACTTGATTCTTGAGGGTTATGATTCCCTAATGATAGTTGAACGTTGGGTTGATATCGAAAATATATTTTCCATATGTGGGACCCACTTGGGGGTTCTTGGTGTCGTTTTTGGACCCGAAGCACAATGGTGAAATATGGGTATCAAAATTCTTGTAATGACTTATAGATTGTGTTTTTGATAGCTTGTCACCTTGAAGAAGCTTCTCGAAAAGAAAAAGAAATGGTTTAGCGGTACATGGGATTTTTTTGGATTTGAGGTAGGCTAGGCTTACTCCTTGTTAGATTGAGCTATGGTTTGATATAATTGTGATATCTTGTTAGATTGGGATGGGTTTTAAGTATTGTCTTGAATAGATGTAAGACTTGGGTTAGTTGGACCAATTAGGCTATTTAAATCTTAGAAATTGAAAATCTTGACTCTTTCCCTACATATTAGGTGGAGTAGACTTCATTACTTATGTTTAGCATGAGAATGCCTTAAAATACTCAACCATAGGTGAAATAATTTTCTTGTTAATACTTAGGGTAAATTGGCCTTAGTTACTTATACTATAGAAGGGTGCCTTGGTTCTTTTGGATTTAGTAAAAGTTCTTGAGTAAAATATCTACCTCAAGGCTTATGGTGGCTTGCTATACATCTAAGAGTTGGTTTAGATACCTTAGCCTAGTCCTAGGTAGAAATTGACTTAGAAAGCATTTCAGTGATTTAGATGTAGGCTTGTTGCCCACCTTAAGACAAGATTGCGGGTTAGTTCCTTTGAACCCTTACACTTAGTACTTGACTAGATAGTACCCTTTTAAGGCAATATTGATGATTCTTGGTACTTGTTGGTTTTATGGAATGACATTGAGAATGATGCACAAGTAATTATGCCTTTGTATGCCTTGTTGGCTAAAGCTTATGTCAAGCTATTAATTATGTTATTACGATTATCTATTGTTTGGGCTAATGAGCATGCTATTAAATAAGCCCTTGACTATAATATGGCCTAAGTCATAAATAATGTTATTAACCACGATAAGAATAAATTATGAATCATTTAAGGCTTTAGCTATTGTTCATACTAATGATGAAATATCTTTTGGCCAATAGTAGACCGATGAATATGCTTCTAATGGACCATTGTTCTTGATATTTCTTATGGTTATGCCCAAGGTCTAAATGACTAAATTATAAATTTTGTAATGATGAGTCATTGACTATACTCTTGATTAAGCCATTGTTTAGACTAGTGTTCGGGCCATTAAATATGCTATTGACCACATTATGATCATGCTTAATATTTACGCTAATAAACCATTTGGAAAATCAACCTTGTTGTTAGTATTAGAAATGATGATGTAAATGGTGCTAAAAGGCACGCTTATTAACTATATACAAGAATGCTATATATTTAAGTTTGGGCTCATGTTATGCTTTTGTTTAGTAACCAAACTAGTGATTATGCAACAATGCCTTCTTGTTGCTAATATTATGAGTCATGATACTAAGGGTTCTAAAAGGTATATTTATTAACTACATAAGAAGCTATGCTACTAACCATGTTGGACCCATTAATGCTTTGTAATATTCATGCTATATATTATCTTATACTTATGGATAAATTGTGTTTGATGACAGATGATGAGATCTAAAGTTATGCTTCTCCTTACGTCTCTTTTACTTTAGCCCTCGCGGGATATGTCATTTACGTTATACCTCATGGGGCTTGAACTTTACTTTAGTCCTCGTGGGTCTTGCACTTTACTTTAGCCCTCGTGGGGCTTGTCATTTACTTTAGCCTTTGTGGGGATTGTTATTTATTATTGATATATTGATGTGATGATAATGCTCGGCAAGGATGGAGTATATATTGATGTGATAATGATGCCCGATAAAGATGGAGGATATGATGATACCCGGTAAGGCCGAAGGATATGATTATGATATTGATACCTGATTCGAGTCTGGAGAATATGATTATGATATTGATACCCAGTTCGAGTTCGAAGGATATAATTATGATATTGATACCCGGTTTGAGTTTGAAGGATGTGATTATGATATTGATACCCGATCCGTGTCTGGATGATGTGATTATGATTTAAGTTTGGGGGATATAATGATGTTATGATGATGCCTAACAAGGACAGAGAATGATTATTGATATGCCTATGAACATGTCTATCGATTCGAGTTCTGTCTAGCCATGTATGGAAATTTTATGTTTATTTATTTTCTTGTGTAGTTGGCTATAATATTGATATTTGAGATGTCGGGTATAGTCTTCTAATGAGAGAAGGTAAAGTGGTATAATTGTTGATATAAGGATGAAAGATGCTTAGTGGTGGATATTTTTAAGTGGTTAATAGTGACTTTTGGATATGTGAACCTTAGTGATAAAAAGCACTAGTGGCATTGCTGGCTATTAATAGGGATGCTTATTTCATTATGGTGGTTAGTGATAATGGGTTTAGCAATGGTGGAGATTAGTTGCTATTGATGACTAAGTTTATGATGTTGATTAATTATTTAACGAGAATTTGTGGATTAATAATGTTAGTTGATATAAGATATTAGTTGATAAATGGATAGTGTATAAATGGTAATTTGTTGTCTTTTGTTAGATGGTGACTAGTGGGATTATGATGGCTAGATATAAATATTGGTTATTTGGCGAACATGGTCTAGTGTTGAATCCTTACTAGATTCTTGATATTGGATAGCTAGAGAATAATGGTTAGTCGTTGATCCATGCATAGTGACTAAGTGATGAATAGTGGATGGATATTAATTAGAGGTTATATGATGACTAGTAAGTAATTGGTTTAGTAATAAGCGTTGGCTAGCTAATAATGAGTGAATAGGGTGTAATGATGAGATATGTTCCTATATGGTGGTATTCTTACGATTACAAGTATATTGATATACATTATTCAATTATGATTATTGGTGAGATTATGAATATTGGCAAATGACCGTTTGATGGAAATTATGGAAAAATTTAGATAATGAGAAAGTTAGTTATATATATATTGACGATTTGATTCCTTTATTCTCTCTTGGGTGTACTCTCCTGTGGTATGAGACGCCGTGATAGGTTTATTTACTTATGAACTAGTTGGTGTATAGGCTCCAATTTCTTACTTGTGTTTGCTTGTGATTGCACTTGTGTTGTTTTATGATTCTGAATCCTTTATCGCTTATGCATGCCGATACGGGCATGCGTTGATGCCTTATGTCATATTGTGATTATGATATTTTATACTTGTGGTGTACTTTGAAATTGGCATGTGTTGATGCCTTATGTTATACTATTATTATGAATTACTTACTAATTATATACAATGATGATGGATATGATTTAGGTCGATTCTTTACTTTGACTTAGTTATGATTATCTTGCACTTTATTGTTCTTATATCATGATTTAGCATAGTCGGCCGATGATGACTACTGAGTACGAGTTGATTTGGTACTCATACTATACTTCTATACCTCTTTGGTGAAGATTCAAGTATTAGTGGTCATCGTTGATCGTGGTTCGTGCAGTGATTGATTTTCGGAGATAGGTTAAGCTCTTAGAGTTTGAGTCACTCTATCTCATTCCATTTATTGTATTAAGTCTTTAGTATTCGAGACAAATGTATTAACTATTCTAGATTTGGAGTTGTATTGATACTATTAGTTTCTCTTGTACTAGCTCTATCAGGGTTTGGAGATTTGTATCTCATTTGACTATTTATTCTATCTAGAACGCTTATGTTCAGAATTGATGTCCTTGGATTTAGCCTATGTTAGGCCTTTCTTACCTAATTAACCCATTGCGTTAGCTCCGAATTATGCTATTGGCTTACCTACGGTGGGAATCGGTAGATTCCATCATGATTCAGAATTGGGTCATGACACATACTCACTCCTACTGTAACCTTCTTATGCAGATCCAGGTTCGGGTGTGGCCCACTTGCTTGATTCAGACGATTATTGAAGCTTTAAAGGTAGTTGATGATTTCCAGGCGTAAAGATGTATTCGGCTATCTTTCTTTATAGACTATGTCTTTTATTTTCCTTTCAGAGATAAAATTTCTCTTATATTTGGATATCTTATGTATTTATTTTGAACTCAAGTTGTACTAGATACATTCTTGTACTGTTGACACCTAGTTTTGGGAGTTATGGCTGTATTGTTATAATTCCATCTGCATTTATTTTACTTGTATGGTTTGGCTTTGTTCTAGAAGCCTTAACTTAGGGTTATTATTGTTTTCCCCTTTGCATATCGGTTAGGGTGATAAGCTTACTTGTCAAGTGTCAGGACCGAGGCTACCCCGTAGTCGCGATACGGAGCTTAAGGCCGCATGCGACCCCAAGCTAACCCATGATCTGGTACCTGCTGTGAGCACTGAATAAAATAATAGTAATTAACATGTGCGGAAGATAAACTGATAAGGTACTATCAATTTGAAATACTAGACTACATAAAATGACATTTCTAAAATATCTGATAAACACTGGAAAATAGTTTGTCTGTTTGAAAGCCTCTAAACATACAGAGTTGATGGGAAAAACCCCAAACTAACTCCACCTAAACTGAACAGAAAGAATTACTAAAATAATAAGAATAATATGTCATGTCCTTGATAGATGAGGACTAGGTAATACTGCTGCAGGAAATTGCTGAGCTGTGTAGGGGTGATCAGGAAACTGTGTGTCCGAACCTATGTTATAAGACAACATAGAGCAAGAAAAAAGTATACAATCAGTACTTTGAATGTACTAGTACGTGAGGAAATGACTAACTAAAATACATATGGTAACTGAACAAGGGTTCATGAACATGTAAAACTGAGCATGCAAGACCAAACATAATCATGTACTAAAATGATTTGAATAACTGAATAATCAATGTCTGAATAACTGAATAACAGTTATCTGTATACTTGGTCATCCAAACCTAAAATGTCATACTCTGAATACTGAACCAAGACTTTGGGATCTAGCTATAACCGATATGCCCTAATCTGGGCTATCGGGATCCAACTTGTAATCAAGTTGGATGGGTGTTGATACCTTGCCAGGGGTACCAACTGTTAACACTCAAACTACACCTCTCTTACGAGAATGTAAGCAATCATTGTCAATATATAACCCAACTAGGTTGGGGTCGAATCCCATGGGGAATAGGGTGTGAATTTAAGATATCTGCGGGTTAATCAATTGATAGTTACCAGTTTCCTATGAATGGGGTTTTTTGGAAGTGTAACAAATAATTACTTCTCAGTTCAGTGTTTGAAATCAATATGATAAGGAAAACCAGAGTTATGTTCACTATGGGTATTGGGATTTGACAGACGCTAGTAACAGTTCAAGATTCTTGTGGTAGGTAGGAACAACAGACTATCCTTGTCGAAGTTATGTATAAATGTTTCACAACCTATTTAGACACTTAATCACCTAATTCTATCGAACTTAGGGAATTTATATTTCTTAACAGGATGTTATCCCAAGTTAATTAATCTTGTTACAACATTAATTATTAAATGGAAGTTTAATTCTTCCAAGTCCCTGTTGATAATTCACTTCTTACTAGGGTTGATTTTTTATCTCAAGCAAATCACCTGTAAGCAAAGTCTATTGTTTGTAACCAATAGTCAGCATGTAAAATAATGGAATTAACGAGAAGTTCCTACCACCGTTAGAATCTTGAACACTTAGTTACACTACAAACCCAAACCAATAGATCCCACAACTCGGGTTAGGGTAATTTAGCCACTCATAATAAAATACGCAAGACAACAAGTTGAATTCATAATTCGAAAGATGATCTTACAGCAAGATGAATATCAACTAGTGTTTCTCAGATTTGATCACAGTAGAAAATCCCAAAACAATTATAATAATCTCTCTAAAGAATTAAATTCAGAAGATAGAGAGAAAAATGCTCAAAACGTGAGTTCCAGATGTCCAAGATGATGAATGAAAACCCTAACATATGCTTTAAATACTTCAGTCTAATTATGGAAACAAAATCATAGATCACAGTATTTTCTCATTCAGGTGACGACGTGTGTGACGGCTTATCAGGAGTTTGACGGCTTATCAGGAATGTCGTTAGCTCCTCTTCACTTTGATAATCTCTGCCTTGGGCTGACGATGAGGCTTGATGGCTTATCAGACATGTGACGACTTATCAGAGATGTCGTTATTTCTTCACTTCAAAATCCCTTCTCTGCCTTAGCCTAACGATGAGCCTGACGGCTTATCACACTTCTGATGGCCTATCACAGATGTCGTCACACATTCCAGCTGAAGGCCATTCTCTGTCTAAGCCTAACGGCAACTTTGATAGATTATCACAAGGCTAACAACTTACCAGATAAGTCGTCAGCTATCCTTCTTTCCCTACTTGCTTAAAAATCAACTCTTTTACTCCAATAATTGCTGATTCTCTTGTATCTCGACTTTTACTGCAATATCAAAGAGAAAACAATCAAAAATGACAAAAGTTGCTTAAGACCTTGCAATTATTCTCAGTTAAAAGCCTTAAATGTGTTAGCATATGCTCACACTTCAACACCCTCAACTTAAAACAATTGCTTGTCCTCAAGCAACTAAAACACAACCAATAGGATACAAAGTGCATTCGGCAGTTAACCATCTATATTATCTTAAAACATCTTCACCATCTCCAAGGTTAATCAATTTAAAAACTACTTTGTATATTATTGAAGAACAACAATGCGACACACAGGAATAAAGATATGGCATCAGCCCAACAAAAACAACAATGAATGTACCAAGACTACACTATCCAAACAAGTTAGCAACCAACAACGTAACCAGTGTGACCTCACTATAAAGAAGTCCCACTTCACTTATATCAGACATCACCTATGTAACCATGGGGACTTTCAGAAGACACTCACTCTCAAAATGAGGTTCCAATCAGCGTATGCCGAATACCATAGGCTTGCCCTTATTTTCATTATCAAGATTTCCAGAAAGGTCAGCTAGGATCACTATAGGTCTTCTTTTGAGATTGTAATGTAGGCTAGGGGCTGGTATGATACTCAATGATATTTAAATTGACTAAGCCTCCTTGACACTACACTAGATTTTAGGGTCTCACTCATTAGCCTTTTTCTATTCTTCTCTTTTCTTGATCACATATATTCAGGATGGGTGCGGTCCTTTCTATAATCACTTTTTTCTTTTTTCACAACTTTTCTTTTCTTGTTCTTTTCCATCGCACCCAGGTTTTTATTTTTTTCTTTTATTCTACCTTTCTTCATACTCATTTTACATCACACACCCCTATGATAGCCGCCCTCAACTTAGTCCATTTGCCTAAGTCAAGGTGCACAATGTCCAAGGAGGACCAGGGCTAAAACATGTTTACAAAATAACAAAACCATGTTAACTGTCTCAGGTACTTGTATTTCTCCTAGTCAACTACAAAATATTACAACAACAACTCACCCTACACCCTCAACTTAACATCAAAGAAAAATTGCTAAGGGTTAGGGTATACCTGGAGTAGATCAAGCTCAGGGATCATGGGTTACCTCCCATGTAGCGCCTGATTTAATGTCGCGGCATGACTCAGGTATCTCGATTACCTCAGACTTTATCGAGATAGATAGTAACAATACTTTTCATTGAGTCTTTTGGACTGATATAAAGTTTGATTTGTTGTCCATTTACCTTGAAGATGATGCCGTCTTTATTTTCAAGTTCTACTACTCCAGATGAGTAGACTTGACTAACTCTAAACGGACCTGACCACTTGGATTTAAGCCTACCTGAGAACAGTTTGAGTCTAGAATTGAACAAAAGAACCAATTCACCTTTTTGGAAATTTTATTTCTCGATCCTCCAATCATGATACTTCTTCATCTTTTCTTTATATAGGTCTTCTCTTTCATATGCCCTAAGACGGAATTCATCCATCTCATTCATTTGTCCCAGTCTTAGCTCTGCTTCCTTTTTCTAACTCAAATTTAACCTTTTGAGGGCCCATAAAGCCTTGTTCTCTAGCTCTATTGGTAAGTGGAATGCTTTTCCATAGACTAACTGGAATGGTGACATGCCAATGGGTGTCTTGAAAGCAGTCTGGTATGCCCACAAGGCATCATCGAGCTTTTGAGACTAGTCTTTCCGACAAGCATTCACTATTTTGGCTAGGATGGCTTTAATCTCTCGATTGGACACCTCTACTTGCCCTCTAGTTTGTGGGTGATATGGAGTGGCTACTCTATGCAGTTTCACCCCATATTTTGCTAAGGCAGCTCGAAACACTTTGTTACAAAAAATAGATCCTCCATCGCTTATAATAGTTTGTGGTACTCCAAAGCGAGAGAAGATATTCTTTTTGAGAGAAGCAACAACCCTCTTTCCTTCATTATTAGACAAGGCAACAACTTCGACCTATTTTGATACATAGTTAACAATAACTAAAATATACTTCATCCCATACGAGCTTACAAAAGGACCATGAAATCGATGCCCCAGGCGTCAAACAACTCTACTTCAAGCATCTTAGTCAAACGCATCTCATGTCTTTTGGAGATCGATCCCTGCCTCTGACTTTGGTCGCATTTTAGCATAAACTCATGAGTATCCTTGAACAATGTTGGACAATAGTAGCCGCTCTGCAACACCTTCCTAGCTGTTCGGTCACCTGCATGGTGACCTCCAAATGGGGATGCATGACATGCATCCAATATACAAAATACATCCACTTTTGGCACACATCTCCTTATAATATTGTAAGCACATCACCGAAAAAGAAACGGTTCATCCTAGAAGTAATGTGTCATATCATGAAGGAATTTCTTTCTTTGATGGAAAGAAAGATTTTTTGGAATGACCTCACTCACAACATAATTTGTAAAATCAATGAACCAAGGCATTTTCTCCATAGCAGCAGCCAAGATCTCCTCATCAGGAAATGCATCATTTATCTCCATTTCATCACTAACTGCCTGTCCCCCTTCCATTCTAGATAGATGATCCGCCACTTGGTTTTCACAACCCTTCCCATCTTTGACTTCAAAGTTAAATTCTTGTAGCAGCAACACCCATCTAATCAACCTTGGTTTTACATCCTTCTTAGCCATTAATTACCCAAGGCTGCATGGTCAGTGTGAACCACCACCTTGGTCCCAAGCAGGTAAGCCCTGAATTTCTCAAAAGTATGCACTACAGCCAGGAGTTCCTGTTCAGTGACGGTGTAGTTCTTTTGCGCTCCATTCAGTGCTTTACTGGCATAAAATATTAGATAAAACAGCTTGTCCTTCTTTTGTCCCAACACAGCTCCAAGGGAATCACCGTTTGCATCACATATAATCTCAAATGGTTTTGACCAGTCCGGTGCAACAATGATAGGGGCCTCGACCAACTTCTTTTTATGACATTCAAATTCCTTCAAGAAATCATCATTGAAGGAGAACTTCACTTCTTTCTCCAAAAGTTTGCAAAGTGGATTTGCAACCTTCAAGAAGTCTCTTATAAATCTTTGGTAAAAGCCAGCATGTCCAAGAAAACTATGCACTCCTTTCACTGAAATGGGAGGTGGTAGTTTCTCAATAACTTCAACCTTGGATCGATCAACCTCTATCCCTTTTGCTGAAATTTTGTGCCTGAGAACGATGCCCTCCTTTACCATAAAGTGGCATTTCTCCCAATTAAGCACCAAATTAAATTCAACACATCTTTGCAAGGCCATACTCAGGTTTTCCAAACATAGCTCAAACGAACCTCCTACCATGGACAAATCATCCATGAACACCTCTAAGGTGTTCTCCACCATATATGAGAAAATAGACATCATGCACCATTGGAAAGTAGCGGGTGCATTGCATAGCCCAAACAACATCCTCTTAAATGCAAAGGTGCCATATGGGCATATGAATGTCATCTTCTCTTGATATTCAGGAGAAATACAGATCTGGTTATATCCAGAATACCCATCCAAGAAGCAATACTATCCCCTTCCGGCCAATCGATCAAGCATTAGGTCCATAAAGGGCATCGGGAAGTGGTCTTTCAAAGTCCATGAGTTTAGTTTGTAGTATTCCATGCAAAATTTCCACCTAGTCACAGGCCTGAGTGGAATCAATTCATTCCTTTCATTTGCAACAACAGTCATGCCTCCTTTTTTTTGAACGCATTTGACTGGGCTCACCCATTTACTGTCAGAAATAGGGTAAACCACTCCTGTATCCAACCACTTAATAATTTCCTTCTTAGCCACCTCTTGCATTGGTGGGTTAAGATGGCACTGGCTCTCGATGGTTGGAGTACAATCTTCCTCAAGTTGTATTTTATGCGTGCAGATACTAGGGGGAATGCCAAAAATATCTGCGATAGTCCTTCCTATTGCTCTCTTGTACCTCTGAAGTACTGAAACAAGTACTTACTTACTGCTCGCCCAAATCAGCTGCAATAATAATAGGTAGCGTGGTTTTCGTTGCCCAAAAACACGTACCTTAAATGCCCATGCTGTTCTTTCAATTCCAACACTGGTGGCTCCTCAATGGATGGCTTAACTGGTGGTGTTGGTCGATTAGCAAGATCAAGATCTAGCTTATAATGAGCATAAGAGTATGAACCCATTCCTGAAAAAGCATAAACAGTCTCTTCGCACTCCTCAATGCCTTCACGATCAAAATTCATTAGAACTGCAGCTAAAGGCTCGACAAAAAGTTTCTCCTCTATTGACACCTCCTGCTCATCCTCATAATACATATCAATAACTGAGAACACACTTATTTATTTATGCTGCTTCATTAATTGGCACATATAAAATTGCACCACCTCATTATTCATCCTAAATAAGTGCTTATTAGCTCGCAAATCAATCAACACACTTTCGGTTGCGAGGAAAGGTCGACCCAAGATTATGGGCACCTCGAAGTCCACCTCAAAATCTAGAATGATGAAATCCACAGGAAGTATAAAGCTAGCTACCTTCACCAACACATCATATAAAATACCAACAGGTCATTTTACTGACCTATCCGCCATCATGAGTCACATATTAGTGGGTGTGGGATTTCCCAAACCCAGCTTTTTATATACAGCCAGCGGCATCAGATTAATGTTCTTTCCCAGATCATATAAGGCCTTAGAGAATTCCAGAGACCCAATCATACAAGGAATAGTGAATGCTCCTGGGTCTGCCTTCTTCTTCACCAAGGTATTCGTAGAAATAGTGCTACAATGATAGAGATTATCCTTCGGTTCATAGCTCACCACTTTTTTCTTCGTCACAAGGTCCTTCATGAATTTATCATACCCTATTATTTGCTTGAGTGCCTCCACCAAAGGCACATTTATTGTTAACTGCTTCAACATTGCCATGAATTTACTAAATTTTGTGTCCTCAACCGTCTTCTTCAATCTTAGAGGAAAGGGAGGTGATGGTTTTGGAATAGTGGTAACCACTACCTCCCTCTTCTTATTTTTTCCCTTTTCTAAAGCATCAGTAGGGTTGTCCATCTTCTCAGCCTCCACTGGACCACCTTCTTTTAGTTTATCATCAATTACCTCATCAACTATATTTTTACCCAAAAAAGGGAAAGGTAATATCTTACCACTTCTAGTGGTAATCGCCATACATAAGCCATCATTCCGTGGATTTTGGACTCTATCACTAGGTAATATTCCACTCTTTCTTTGGTTCAGTGCTGCGAAGAGTTGTCTTATTTATTGTTCCAGCTGTTTGATAGCAGTGGAGTGTGAGTTTACCAAATGACTAATAGAGGACAAATCGGTCTTCATGGTAGTCACCCCTGAGTTGGTAGACTCCACTCCCCTTAACAATTTAGCCATCATGTCCTCCATAGACATCTTTTCAGAACTTGTTGTAGTAGCCTCACAATTTCCAGGGGGGATATATAGATCGCTCTTATCATTATTGCTCCTCCAATTTCCTTGCTCCTGATTCTTATATCCAGCCTTGTCATAATAAGTCCTACCTTTATTTCCTTGGATATTGCCTCAGAAACCCCCCTAATTGCTTACATTGTTTGCCTCTTCTTCTGAGTCAGACTCTACTTTTCCCTGTAATCCCACAGCCTTCACTTTCTCAGTTTTACCTACTAGTAAATGCTTGGCTATAAAGTCCATCTATGTTTTTAGGAGAGCCATGTCTTGATTATGCTCCTAGTCTCTTCTACATTGTTCCGCAGTCATACCCACAGAAATAGTGGGGCTTGCTACCAAAGAGTCTTTAGTATGCCATGCCCGACTCTGTTTGGTCATTCTCTTTAGCATTTTAGAAGCCTCTGGGAATGTGAGATCAACAAACCAACCACCAGTAGCATTATCTACAATTGGTTTTGTCACAGAGTTAAGAGCCTTATACAAAGTCTCTATCAAGTGAATGCCCATCATATTGTGGTTCGGACACTGCATCAGTTTCTTTTTAAATATCTCCCAGGTTTTATGCAAGGCTTCAGTTGGGAGCTGTCGAAAGTTACTGATCTCATCCCTTAACTATACCCTCCAGGAAGGTGGAAAGAACCTTTCTAAAAAAGCTGCTTTCAACTGCCTTCAGTTGGTGATAGAATTAGGTGTCAGCTTATTAAGCCACAATGTTGCCTCTCCAGACAGAGACAACAGAAATAATCTTAAACGGATAGCATTCTGAACCAATCCTGGGTTATCAAAATATTTAGAAATGGTGACAAAGTTCACCAGATGCAAGTTCGGGTCACCCCAGGAAGGCCACCAAACAACCCCTTCTGATTAAGGAGTTGAATCATAGTACTTGTAATATTGAATTTTTTCCCAGGTTCTAATGGTGGAGGAATAATTTCACCCATTACACTTGCTCCATCCATTCCATAATTATCATCATTGAGGTCATACTTGACCGGGTAGTGATCTTGCCTTCCTCGGAATTGACGGTTCCTGTTAGTATTACACTGTACTGGTGCAACTATTTTCTCTGCACGCCTTGGGTTACCAGGGTTCAGCAACTCCTCATCCCAAATATTCATCCTTAGGATTTGGATGCCGTACCTATTAACCGACATTCTACACATTCACCTGAGCTCTAGCTAAGGCTGCTAACCTGTTAGCCTCCTGCTGGTCTACTATTCTGCCGATTAGTTGCGGTTCCGAATTAAATGGTAATAATGGTCCTCTGGAACTTCTGGTTCTTGGCATACACCACAAAAGTCCTGCAGAAAAAACAACAACAAATAAACGTAAAACTAGGAAACTTGACTAACAATCAATTAGCGAACACAAACTTCAATTTACAACCGTATTCCCCGACAACGGGACCATATTTGATAACACTCAAACTACACCTCTCTTACAAAAATGTAGGAGATCATTGTCAATATATAACCCAACTAGGTTGGGGTCGAATCCCACAGGGAATAGGGTGTGAATTTGAGTTATCTACAGGTTAATCAACTGATAGTTACCAGTTTCGTATGAATGGGGTTTTTTGGAAGTGTAACAAATAATTACTTCTCAGTTCAATGTTTAAAATCAATATGATAAGGAAAACCAGAGTTATGTTCACTATGTGTATTGGGATTTGACAAACGCTAGTAACGATTCAAGATTCTTGTGGTAGGTAGGAACAACAGACTATCCTTGTGAAAGTTATGTCTAAATATTTCTTAAGCTATTTAGACACTTAATCACCTAATTCTCTCAAAATTAGGGAATTTATATTTCATAACAGGATGTTATCCCAAGTTAATTAATCTTGTTCCAGCATTAATTATTAAATGGAAGTTTAATGTTTCCAAGTCCTTGTTGATAATTCACTTCTTACTGATGATAGGCGTATTTACACGCCTAAAGCACCTTAATGTACCCATATTTTAGCTATGTTTTTAGGAAAAAATATATAATTCCTGCACTTTTAGTCCTTTTTCCTGTAAGTGAGCTAACAAACGTGATTAGCAAGTTTTCAGGTATAAATGATGAAGATTCCAGCACTTTATGGATAACTGGACGCCCAAGGAAGCTTCACGAAAGAAGGAAAGCAACATTTGGACGCCTATGGACTGAAAGTGATGCATGGATAACTTGTCCTGGGCAAAAACAGCATTTCTAAAGACTTTGGGGATCAACAGTAACTTAGTAGGATTAGGATAAGGATGCAGTAACCTAGTAGGATTAGGATAAGTATGCAGTAGCCTAGTAGGAATAGGATATGGGTGTTATAAATACCCTATGTTGCTGAATTTTTTATTATTATCTCTCTCCATTCATATAATTCATTCAACTCTTAAAATTTGATTCACTCATTAATTCAAGTATTTTTCATTCGACTTTTGCTACTACTTCATGTTACAATATTCTGTAAGTTTTAACAGAGAAACATGACTCTCTTGAGAAGAACGGAAGGAGCAAAAACGTCCAACCCTAGTTGACGTTAACATCATCTATTGCGAAGATCTTTCTAGATTTTGGTATGATGATGATGTCTATTGTGATTTCCGTTGCACTCATGAGTAGCTAAACTTCTCTGTTAGGGTTATGGAAGCCTTATGAGATACTATCTGTTGCTATGAGTTTGTGAATTCTTGATACATATGCTTCTTATATCATTACTCTCTTCATCTTAATTGAATTCTTGTGGTTGTAAACATATAGAATACGCCGGTATATCATTAACTTGTTCGAAAGAAAAGTTACATGTCTGGAAAAGAGAGAATGATAAGGAAATAGGGCTACTAAACCCTATTTAAAAGTTAGTGCCGTAACTGGATGAACCTCTTGGAGAATTCGTACCATTAGTATAAGCTTTAAGCTCGAAAGAGTTAAAGTGATATAATCCTTGATGGTCGAAAGACGCTAGGATTTACCATAAAATACGAATCTCTATAAGCGCATGCATGTCTGAATTCAGCATAACTCATAGCCAATAGATACGTAGAACTCATCAGGTGGACATAACCCTAACTTATAATTCTCATTAATTAAAACCTACCAAGCATTCCGTTTTTACTTTGCTGTTTTGATACCTTTAATTCACGCCTAAACCATCCCCCCTTTTTTTTCGTAGAATTTTCGACTAACAATCTAATAATAGTTGCATACTTAGTGACCGAGTATTCCCTGTCGGATTCGACACCCAACCCAGTTGGGTTCTATATTTGACGACGACCGCTTACACTCTTACGAGAGCTGTAGTTTGAGCGTTATCAAATTTTGGCGCCGCTGCTGGGGAATACAGTTGTCAACTTAGTTTGTGATAGTTACTAGACCCTTTGGTCAAAAATTCTCAGATTTTACTTTTAGTTGTTGTTTTTGGTTTATTCAGGCTTGTTTGAAGTGCATGCCAAACACTCGAAGTTCAGGTCAACCGTTATTACCCATAAATCCTGAACCTCAACTTATTGGCAGAATGGATGCACAGCGTGACATCGACAGAAGGGCTTCTCAACAGGATCAAGCTAGATTAGCTGCGTTGGTAGCTGCTCAAGTGCATCAACAGAATATTGATAACCCAGGTCGGGAAACAAATCCTGGTGATGAGGACCTGGGTGATGATGAGTTACTTAATCCACGGCGTGCAGATGAGGTGGCAGAACCTATGCGTAGGAGGGAACGTCAAGCTAGAATGAGACCTGACCGCCGAGCTGTGCAGTCTCCTTTTGATGATGATGATGACGATCTGGATGGAGCTGGTGCCACAGGGGCTATTATTCTTCCACCCTTGGCACCCGGAGCTAAGTTCAATATCACTAGCACCATGATTCAGTTATTGCAGCTCAAGGGGTTATTTGGTGGACTCGCAGGCGATGATCCAAATATGCATCTGATCAACTTTATTTCAACATGCAAGTCATTTGACAATCCAGGAGTTGGGAAGAATGCAATTCGGCTGCGCTTATTTCCATTGTCTCTGTCTGGGGAGGCAACTCTATGATTGAACGGGCTAACTCCTGATTCTATTACTAATTGGAGGCAACTGAAAGATGCTTTCCTAGAAAGATTCTTTCCGCCATCCAAGAGAGCCCAATTACGGGATGAGATCAGCAATTTTTGACAGCTTCCAACTGAAGCTCTCCACGAAACATGGGAGAGGTTCAAGAAGAAGCTTATGCGGTGCCCAAACCATCAGATGACGAATATCCACTTGATGGAGATATTATATAGGGCTTTGAACTCAGTGAAAAAGCCAGTGGTTGATAATGCTGCAGGTGGGTCATTCATGGACCTTACTTTTCTTGAGGCAAGTGATATGCTAGATCGTATGAAAAAGCAGAGTAGAGCTTGGCATACCAGGGATTCTGAGGTAGCAAGCTCTACAGTATCTATTGGCTTGACTGCAGAGCAGAGGCGTAGACAAGAGGAACGTGACCAAGATATGGCTCACATGAAAACGCAGATGGATCTTCTTACCAAGCATTTATTATCAGGAAAGACCGAAAAGGTTAAAGCCGTTGTATCACAGAGAAGATATGATTCCGATTCTGAGGGGGAAGCAAACTACTTGAATAATCAGGGGGGTTTCTGAGTCAATGCCCAAGGAAACCAAGGTCGGAACTATTATGATAAATCTGGATACAAGGACCACGATCAAGGTGGTTGGAAGAATAAGACTGACAGGAGTGGTTTGTATGTTCCTCCTGGAAGACGTGACACCGCTGCATCTGGTTCTGGAAATATGTTCATGGAAGATATGATGGCAAAGCTGCTGAAAGGAGTAGAGGCAACCAGCACAGGAGTAACTGAGGTAATAAATGATCTGTCCTCAATGAAGCAATTGGTTGACTCGCATTCCACTTCAATAAAACAGCTGGAGCAACAATTGAGTCAATTATCTGTGGCATTCAACCAAAGAAAGGCTGGAACACTACCCAGCGATACAGTGCAAAACCTAAGGAACGACAGATCATGCATGGCTATTACAACCAGGAGTGGTAAGGTGCTGGAAAACTCATCCCAAAGAAAGCAAGTGGCCGATGATATATTGGATAAGGCAGAACCAGAAGACGTTAATGAAGCTGAAAAAACCAAACAACGTGGTAATGACGTCACCCCGAAATATCCAGAGCCAAAAAAGGTTGATCAGCGAAAGCCCAACGCAAAAGAAGTGGTGGAGAAAACTATTCCCCTTCCACCACCACCTTTTCCATAGAGACTGAAGAAGAAGGCAGATGATACAAGTTTCAGTAAATTCATGACGATGTTGAAGCAGCTGACTATTAATGTCTCTTTGGTGGAGGCGCTAGAGCAAATGCCTGGGTACGCAAAATTTATGAAGGATCTTTTAACAAAGAAGCGGGCAGTAAGCTATGAGCCGGTAGATAATATTCATCATTGCAGTGCAATTGCCACAAGGTCCTTAGTACAGAAGAAGGCATACCCTGGTGCTTTCACTATTCCTTGCACGGTTGGATCTATGAATTTTGCTAAGGCATTGTGCGATTTGGGAGCTAGCATCAATTTGATGCCACTATCCGTCTACAGAAAGTTGGGGTTGGGCGACCCTACACCAACCAATATGCGGCTCGTGATGGCAGATAGGTCGGTAAAATGACCTGTAGGTATCTTGAATGATGTGTTGGTGAAGGTGTCTACCTTCATTTTTCCTGCAGACTTTGTGATTTTGGATTGCGAGGTGGATTCTGAAGTTCTCATAATCTTGGGACGTCCTTTCCTTGCAACAGGAAGTGTGCTCATTGACATGAGAGCTAATGAGCTTTTATTTCGATTGAATGACGAAGTGGTCCGCTTTGATATATGCAAAGCAATGAAGCAGCCCAGCGATATGAATGTGTTCTCCGTAGCTGATGTTCATTATGAGGATAAGAAAGCATTATCTTTAGAGAAACAGCTTACTGTTGAGCCATTGTCTGCTGCGCTACTGAATGTTGAGCATAAGGACGATTAAGATTATAAAGAAACTATGTGTGCTCTAACAGAAATAGGGTCCTAGTCTCATACTCCTAAGCAGCCGGACCTTGATCTTAAGAATCAACCGTCACCAACAGCGAAGAATTCCATTGAAGAGCCCCCAGTGCTAGAATCGAAAGAGCTCCCCAATTATCTAAGGTATGCGTTCTTGGGAAGTGGAAATACACTTTCGGTGAGTGTGGCGGATGATTTAAGTGAACAGCACGTAGAGGCTCTCATCTCTGCTCTGAAGAGATACAAGAGAGCTATGGGTTGGACTATTGATGATATAATTGGTATCTCTCCTGGGATATGAATGCACAAGAGTCATATCGAAGAAGATTGCATCCCTACAAGTAAGCATCAGCGTCGTTTGAATCCATTCAGAAAACGATGCCCCATCTATCTCGATGAAGTCTAAGTAATCGAGATAGCTATGTCGTGCCGTGATAATAAATCAAGCGCTTGGTGGGAGGCAACCCATCATTTTTAATTTTTTTGTTTTCTTAAGATTTTGTCGAGCCACGACCAAAACTAAGGCGCTTGATGGGAGGCAACCAATCGTTCTAATCATTTTTGTTATTTTTGAATAAGTGTAGGTGCAAGAGGTGTAAAGGAGGAGATTGGTTTCAAATTTTGATTTGGAAGTATTGTATGTTGAAGGTGGTAAGTTAGGAATGAAGAAGCAAAAGGCTATGGGTTAGGCATTGCCTATGAAAATATAGGCAAAGAACAAGGCAAGACCTATGTAAATCTAGGCCACGAACAAGGAAAGGCCTATGCTATGGCCTAAGCTCTCGGATTCTAGAGTGCCATAGCATAGGCGCCGCCTATGCTCAATAATGCCATAGCATAGGCGCCACCTATGCAAAAGCCTTTTGTCTCTGAATCTAGTATGCCATGGCATAGGCGCCGCCTATGCCTAACAATGCCATAGCATAGGCGCCTCCTATTCTCAACAAGGCTTTGCCAAAGGCGCCGCCTATGCCAAGCATAGGCAAAGCATTAGGCGCCGCCTATGGTCACTTTTGGTCTCCAAATCCGATTCCAAATGGGTCAAAACCCGACCCAAGCTTGTTCTATAAATAGAACCTTAGTCTTAGAACAAAAATGCATTGCAACCTCAACCTAGGCACCGCCTACCTCTCCAAAATCTCTCAAAAATTTTCCTTTTGCTCTTTTACTTTGCAAGAACATCTTCCGAGGCCATCAACCAAGTAAGTACTTCTTTGTTCTTCTTTTATATTCCGTAAGTACTACACTACTACGCCTATAATAAATTGTTAAATCTTGAAGTAGTATTGGTGATTTGACTATGGTTGATTTGTTGCGATACAACTAAGTGAGTGAAAGAATACATAATGATGCTCTTGATTTGGTTCCGACTTGTATTTGATTGTTATACACTGTCATACTTTTGCGGAGTCGACATGGTGAAGTTAAGTGCATAATCTTCAAAATTGAATGCTTGAATGTTTGAATGACTCATTTATCGAGATAAAGATCATGATTGAATACAAGCATGAGATGTTGTGATTATTTCTATACCATAACTTGATACGATCTCTATGCAGTAGTCTTGTTCAAAAAAAGTGCATTAATCCAAACATGAGAGTATGATCAAGATTACATGAAATAGAGTTGGAAAGGATAGTTAAGACGACATGAAAGTATGACTGTGCTGAACATATTGTTGGAACATATCTCCCAAATGTATGACGATGAAGTCTGAGTAATCGACATCACTCACTTAATTAGTCTATGCCAACAACTTAAGTGTGGGGTGGTGCCATTACTGTTTGTTTATCAATTGAATCTTCTGAGATGAAGCTAACATGACTCTATTAGGATCTCAGGTAGAATGGCCTCAAAAGGACGACAAGAAAAACAAAAAGTATCCACCTCACAGAAAGGTTAGGAAAGCGGAAGAAAAGAGCAAGCTGAATCCTCCTCTCTGCAAATACCTCGAATGACGATGTGAAGGACAACTCTGGTAATGACGACTCTGATGATGATTCCGACGCAGGGGGTTTGACCCCAGACATAGAAAATGAGTCCGACTAATCAGGTTTTCCTTACTTATTTCCATTGAGGGCAGTGTGTCCCGTTTAAGTGTGGGGTGAGGGTATTTGTATGCTGTAGCATACTTCTTTGCCTGCATTTATTCTCGTTTGTAGTTAAATTTTTTGATTTTTAGATTTTTTTTTAGATTTTGCATGAAATTGTTCTGATAGATGGCATGGTATTATGACAAGAGTTTGTGCTAAATCATTACTATTGAGATATTTAGGCTCTACATGTGACTCACTGTGTGATAATTGTGTGGTTTAATTCATTCATCTGTTGGGTCAAGAGTCTATACTGCTCCCAATAAAGTTAACCATGCGCCTTGTGTGTGTGAGATGATAGTATATTCTATGTTTGTGACTGATGCTAGAACTTTCCTGGTGTGTGTGTAAAGCGAAATAAAGAGTGTGAGTTTAGGAGATGATTTAGGCATTTCTTTGGCAGCCTGTGATTGTTTACCTTCTGTTTACCTACCCGTGGACATTATCCTAGTCAACCCTTTTGAGCCTTTAAGCCATTTTCTTTGACAGCCTCATATGTAAGCCTAATCCATTTTTTTCAAGACCATAATTTGATCCAAATTCCTAAGTGCTTTAAATTGTGAAGTCATGTGACAAAATAAGAGGAAATTGGGTGAGAATGATGCCTTAAAGTGAATTTGTACTTGAATTTGTTATGAAAAAAAAAGAGTGGCTATCATAGAGGTGTGTTATAAAAAAAAGAGAAAAGAAAAGAAAAAGAAATAGAAAAATAAAAAGATAAATTGTGTTTATGATTAAATAAAAAGATAGTTATGCTTGAATGGAAAAATAGGTGAAAAGGGGTGATAGATGAAAGAAAGGTAGCAGGGTTGATTAAAAAAGAGTGTTAATGGCATAATGTGATGTATTAAAGCGCTTAGGAACATAGTCACTATTTCTGGCCAAAATAGTCCTACCCGTCCCTTAGCCTACATTACAACCTGTAAAAGACCTAATTGATCCTAAACTTAACATTCTGATATTAGTAGAGCATTACACTAAGGGCAAGCCTATGGTTATCAGTTGCAACATATGAATTCTTTGTGAGAGTGAGAGAAAGGAGAAGCTTATACCCATGTTCTGAAAAATGCAATACTTGTGAGTGATTATGGGTAGTATCTTATGTGAGACACACATGGTTGATGAGTTTTGGTTAGTCTTGTATGATTCTTTGTGCCTTAACTTTTGAATACGAATTAACCATCATCACGAGTCTATGTTGGAGGTTGAATTGTTTCTAGAAGTGATTAGAAAACTACTCTTTGTTAATAATTGTCGTGCCTGTCTTGATGAATATTTTTTGTTGTTACTGTGAAACCCTAAGTAGATGTTTATATGGACATGATATATTGTTCGAGGAAGAACAAAGCTTTAAGTGTGGGGTGTTGATGATAGGCGTATTTACACACCTAAAGCACCTTAATGTACCCATATTTTAGCTAAGTTTTGAGGACAAAATATATAATTCTTGCACTTTTAGTCCTTTTTTCTGTAAGTGAGCTAACAAACGTGATTAGCAAGTTTTCAGGTATAAATGATGAAGATTCCAACACTTTATGGATAACTGGACGCCCAAGGAAGATTCACGAAAGAAGGAAAGCAGCGTTTGGACGCCTATGGACTGAAAGTGATGCATGGATAACTTGTCCCGGGCAAAAAAAACATCTCTAAAGACTTTGGGGATCAGCAGTAACTTAGTAGGATTAGGATAAGGATGCAGTAACCTAAGAGGATTAGGATAAGTACGCAGTAGCCTAGTAGGAATAGGATATGGGTGTTATAAATACCCTATGTTGCTGAAGTTTTTATTATTATCTCTCTCCATTCATATAATTCATTCAACTCTTAAAATTCGATTCACTCATTAATTCAAGTATTTTCCATTCGACTTTTCCTACTACTTCACGTTACAATATTCTGTAAGTTTTAACAGAGAAACACGACTCTCTTGAGAAGAACGGAAGGAGAAAAAACGTCCAACCCTAGTTGACGTTAACATCATCTATTGCGAAGATCTTTCTAGATTTTGGTATGATGATGATGTCTATTGTGATTTCCGTTGCACTCATGAGTAGCTAAACTTCTCTGTTAGGATTATGGAAGCCTTATGAGATACTATCTGTTGCTATGAGTTTGTGAATTCTTGATACGTATGTTGCTTATATCATTACTCTCTTCATCTTAATTGAATTCTTGTGGTTGCAAACATATAGAATACGCCGGTATAGCATTAACTTGTTCGAAAGAAAAGTTACATGTCTGGAAAAGAGAGGATGACAAGGAAATAGGTCTACTAAACCCTGTTTAAAAGTTAGTGCCGTAACTGGATTAACCTCTTGGAGAATTCGTACCATTAGTATACGCTTTAAGCTCGAAAGAGTTAAAGTGATATAATCCTTGATGGTCGAAAGACGCTAGGATTTACCATAGAATACGAATCTCTATAAGCGCATGTATGTCTGAATTCCGCATAACTCATAGCCAATAGATACGTAGAACTCATCAGGTGGACATAACCCTAACTTATAATTCTCATTAATTAAAACCTACCAAGCATTCCGTTTTTACTTTGCTGTTTTGATACCTTTAATACACGCCTAAACCATCCCCCCTTTTTTTTCGTAGAATTTTTGACTAACAGTCTAATAATAGTTGCATACTTAGTGACCGAGTATTCCCTGTGGGATTCCACACCCAACCCAGTTGGGTTCTATATTTGACGACGACCGCTTACACTCTTACGAGAGCTGTAGTTTGAGCGTTATCACTTACTAGGGTTGATTTCTTATTTCAAGAAATCACCCCTAAACAAAGTCTATTATTTGCAACCAATAGTCAGCATGTAAAATAATTGAATTAACAAAAAGTTCCTACCACCATTAGAATCTTAAACACTTAGTTACGTTACAAACCCAAACCCATGGATCCCATAACTCGGGTTAGGGGAATTTAGCCACTCATAATAAAATATGCAAGACAACAAGTTGAATTCATAATTTGATAGATGATCTTACAGGAAGATGAATAGCAACCAGTCTTTCTCAGATTTGATCATAGTAGAAAATCCCTAAACAATTGTAATAATCTCTCTAAAGAATTAAAGTCAGAAGATAGAGAGAAAAGTTCTTAAAATGTGAGTTCCAGATGTCCAAGATGATGAATGAAAATCCTAACATATGCTTTAAATACTTCAGTCTAATTATGCAAACAAAATCATAGATCATAGTATTTTCTCGAACAGGTGACGACATGTGTAAAGACTTATCAGAAATATCGTCAGCTCCTCTTCACTTTGATAATCTCTTCCTTGGGCTTAAGATGAGGCTTGATGAATTATCAGAGATGTCATCATTTCTTCACTTCAAAATCCATTCCCTGCCTAAGCCTGATGATGATCCTGATGGCTTATCATACTTCTGACGGCCTATCACAGATGTCGTCACACATTCCAACTGAAGGACATTCTCTGTCTATGCCTGACGGAAACTTTGATAGCTTATCACAAGGCTGACGACTTATCAGACAAGTTATTAGCTATTCTTCCTTCTTTACTTTCTCAGAAATCAACTCTTTTACTCCCATAATTGTTGGTTCTCTTATATCTCAACTTTTACTGCAATATCGAAGAGAAAATAATCAAAAATGACAAAAGTTGCTTAAGACTTTGCAATTATTCTCAGTTAAAAGCCTCAAATGTGTTAGCATCTTCTCACACATCACCAACACATGATTGAAAATGTAGATCTACAAGGCTGATGTCTCGAAGGATGAGGGTATCATATGTAACTGATAGGGGACCCCTTACAATCTATGGTGGAACCGTAGGTCTGGAACCTAGGGACTAGTACTAGTGCTCCACGCCTAACTGACGGGGGAGACGCTAACCCTACGTTTACTCGGTGCTATGTGTTACTCCCAACTGAATGACATTAGTGTTATTAGTTGTTTAACATGACATGGTTGTACTTGTAAGTGCTCATAATGAACATGATGTTCTGAATATGATAATAAAACCATGGTCTAACTGACTTGTTACTTGAAAATAGAAACATATAAAACACATAGGTATCGGGTGTTCATAACACGCCAGCACTGAATGATCAAAAAAATATGACAACAATGCTTACAACAGTGGTATGGAATCATATTTCAAAGACCCAAAACATAAGACATTTTAGTATATAAGTGAGAAACATGAATTTGAAAATGGGAATGTGTTAAGCATGAGAGGACAACATATTTACATGGTTTAATCCATAATTTGATGATGTAGTATGAAATGACTTAAATATGACATGGGTGATTGTATTTTAAAGCATGAAATAACCTAATTTACATGGGAAAACATATTGACATGGCTTGAATTGAGATTTTTAAGAAGACATATATTAAATTCATGTTTTACATGGATAATTTCATAAAAACTAGAATAAAAATTCATACTTGAATAAAAAGGGGATTTTGGGACTCAATGGGTGGAAGGAATCCATTGATGAATACCCCATATACCTGTAGTAGAAGCTTTAGGGAAGAATCCTTGTAATTGTTCTTGCCTCTAAGAAACCCTAGTTGTTGTTATTGAGTCTGGGATAGGACATTAACGTGCTAAGTGTTTGATTTTTGTGAGGAAATAGGACTCTTTAAGGGTTATAAGTCCTGGGTAGAAGTTATAAGAAGAAAAAAGACCAAAAAATCCTTAGAAATTTTCTGGAAGCTGTCCCGACGTGTTTGGGTATGACTCGTAAGTTTTGGGTATGGTTTATACCTTGCGTTGTCACCAGGAACCCAAATTTTGACCCCTACAATTGTGGGTATGACTCTTCCTGATGACTTATATGGTTTGCTTATGAGTCGTATCAGTGAGTCGTACCCACTGACAACTTTGACAGTGCTTCAGTAATTTGGCCATAACTTTTCACCCCGATATCGTATTAAGAAAAATTTTTTATCGTTAGAAAGCTAATTAAATTATATATATATTGGGGGGTCTTTAACTTAGAAATTCTTAGTAGAAAGAAATTTATGCTTGTTTGAATATGACTATAGTTATATTCTTTATAGGAACTTCATCTCTAAGGGATGTTTCGACTTGTTCATGAATTAGGAGCTATTTGAGGACTTAATATATGTACAAGTAACTTATAAAGCTATCAAAACATGAGGATTGATTCTTAGATACTTTACTATTTAGAATATGAGTCATATCTTGTGACTCATAACAAATCACTACGACTTGTACTCATCCTCTCGTAACCTGGAAAGAACTCATCTCACCTCACATTGACTTGGTTACGACTTATCATGTATGACTCGTACGATCATCTTAAAACATTGAAGGATTAAGTCGTACCTTAAATAGAACGTCGCCCCTTAAATACTATCATAGATACGAGTTGAACATATGACTTATATGATTTCATACAACTCAAAGGCATGAGTCATATATTGCACAGTGACTTCAAAACACGAGGCATTACAATATCTCTCCCTTGGGAAAATTTGTCCTCAAATGAGACTAGTTAGACTGAGAATACTAAGGTAATTTAAGATCATATACTAAATGTTCATGAACTAAAACATGATTAAACAACTGAGTTTGAGACATGATACATGAACTCAACAGATTTCATGAATGCATGCAATGACATGCGAATGGTTATATAGCAGAGATAGAAAATTAAAAAAACAATAAGGGGAAACCATTACCTCAAGATGAATCAGACTTTATAAAAAAGATATGAGGATACTTGGCTTGTATATCTGCTTCTGCTTCCTAAGTAGCCCCCTCAACGGACTGATTTATCCATAGGACCTTAACCAAGGGGAATTCTTTATTCCTCAACCTATGAATATGATGCTAAAGGATCTCAACTAGGATTTATTCATAGGAGAGACTATCTTTCATAGCCACACTCTAAGATAATGACTGAAGCTGGGTTGCCAATACATTTCTTTAACAAAGAGACATGAAACAACGGATGAACTGATGTTTATTCTGCAAGCAATTCCAACTCATAAGCTACCTTCCCAAAACAATTCAAAATTTTATATGGGTCAACATAGCGGGGACTGAGCTTCCCCTTCCTGCCAAATCTCTTTACCCCTTTCATGGGTGAAATCTTTAAATATACTAGGTCACCAACACCAAACTCAAGATATCTCCTCCTCACATCTACATAAGATTTCTAACTACTTTAGGCTGTCTTCAGCCTTTCCTGAATCAACTGAACTTTCTCCATTGCCTCATAAACTGAATCTGTCCCTATCAAAGTAGCCTCTTCTATTTTAAATCAACCAATGGGAGATCTACTTCTTCTTTGTTACAGAGCCTTAAATGGAGCCATCTGAATAATGGAGTGATAACTATTATTGTAGGCAAACTCAATCAAAGGTAAGTGGTCATCCCAACTACCCTTAAAGTCAATAACACAAGCCCTCAACATGTACTCTAAAGTTTGAATAGTCTTCTATGCCTGACCATCCATCTGAGGATGCAAAGCTATATTGAGGTGAACTTGGGTACCAAGACCCTTCTGAAAATCCTTCCAAAAGTGAGAGGTAAACTGAGTACCTCTATATGAAATGATATTTAATGGAAACCCATACAACTTCACCAACTCCCTAAGATAGAGTCTAGCATAATCCTCAGCTGAAAATGAAGTATGAACTGGCAATAAATAATCTGACTTGGACATTCTATCTACAATGATCTATATCAAATTAATCTGACGACGCATACGAGGCAACCCTATAACAAAATACATGTTCACTACCTTCCACTTCCAAGTGGGGATGCTAAACTCCTGCAGTGTACCACTAGGCCTTTAGTGCTCAACCTTAACCTGCTGAAAATTTGAACACTTAGCCACATACTATGCAATATCTTTCTTCATACCACTCCACCAATAGATTTTATACAAATCACGGTACATCTTAGAGTCTCTTGGGTGGATAGAGTATCATGCACCATGTGCCTCAGCTAATATTCACTGTCTCAGACCATAAACACACAGAACACATAGTCTGCCTTGACAATAAAGTAGACCATCTCCCCTAGGGAGAAGGCCTCCACCTCCTTACCTCTAACTACCTCTATTAACTTAATGAAATTAGGATCCCTATCTTGCTTTTCTTTTACTTTGGCAACAATGAAGAGTTTGAAACATTCTAAACCCATATACTACCTTGGCCAAATCAACTAACCGAACTCCTAACTTAGCAAGTTGATGAACCTCACAGACTAACTCTTTATTATTATCCTCAATATGGGCCCATAGACAATCTACTTAGGGCATCCAACACTGTATTGTCCTTGCCCGGATGATACAACACACTCATATCATAGTTATTAAATAATTCAAGCCACCTTATCTGACAAAGATTCAGGTCTTTTTGCATGAACACATACTATAAAATATTGTGATCCATGAAAACATGAACATAAACCCCATAAAGGTAATGCCTCCAAATATTTATGGTGAAGAAAACAACGGCCAACTCAAGATCATGGGTTCAATATTTCTTTTCATGGGGTTTAACCTATATGGAGGGATAGGCTATGACCTTATCTCTATGCATTAATACAAAACCAAATCTCGAAGCATCATAATATACTACAAACCCATCCGTACTATATGGACTGGAGTGGGAGTGAGTCGAGTCTTCAACTTCTAAAAACTCTTTTCACAGGAATCTGACCAATGAAATTTCACTTTATTCTGGGTCAGTCGAGACATGGGGGAAGCCATAGAAAAAAACCTACTCCTGATGCTTGATGGAGATATGGGTCTAGGCCAATTTCTCACTGCTTCAGTCTTTTGAGGATCAACTCGAATGCTATCACCGGAAACAATATGACCAAGAAAATGTACTGATCTCAGCCAAAATTTACACTTGCTGAACTTAGTGAATAATTGGTGATGCTTAAGGGTCTGCAATATAATCCTCAAATGGTCTGCATGATCACTCTCACTATGAGAATAAAAAAGGATATAATCAATGAAGACTATGAAGAACATGTCCAAGTACTACTTGAACACCCTGTTCATCAAGTCCATGAATGCTGCAGGGGCATTCGTTAGTCCAAAAGATATAACTAGGAATTAAAAGTGACCATACCAAGTTCTGAAGGCTGTCATAAGAATGTCACCTTCTCTGACTCTAAGATGATGATAGCCAGGTATGAGGTCTATCTTAGAGAAATAACTTGCACCCTGAAGCTGGTCGAATAAGTTATCAATCCTGGAGAGAGGATATTTATTCTTGATTGTGACTTTGTTCAACTGATAGTAGTCGATGCACATTCTAAGAGAATCATCTTTCTTGTGCATGAATAGAACTGATGCACCCTATGGGGAAGCACTAGGCCTGATAAAACCCTTATCTAAGAGATCCTTCAACTATTCTTTTAATTTCTTAAGATTTGCTGGAGCCATTCAATAAGGTGGAATAAAGAAAGGTTGTATGTATAGAAGTAGATCTATTATGAAGTCGATTTCTCTTTCGGGAGGAACTCCGGGAAGATCTTCAAGAAACACATCTGAAAATTCATTTACTACTGAAACTGACTCAAGACTTGGAATTTCAAAATTTGAGTCCTTGACTCAGACGATATGGTAAATACACACTTTGGATATCATCTTTCTTGGCTTAAGCTATGAAAAAACTAATCCTTAAGCACTGAAGTACTACCCCTCCATTCAATAACTGGTTCATTGGGAAATTGGAATTGAACAATTTTATTTCTATAGTCAACTGAGGTATAGCATGAGTGGATCCAATCCATATCAAGAATGATGTCAAAATTAGTCATCTCTAACTCCACAAGATCAACTAAAGTAACTTTCTAAGACACTAGAACCGGGCAATTTCTTTATACCCATCTAGATACAATCGACTTACCTACTGAGGTAGACACAGAGAAAGGTTCTACTAATATTTCGGGACTGACACCAAAGTCTGCATCTATATAAGGAGTCATAAAGGAAAGTGAAGCTCTGGGGTCTAACAATGCATAAACATAAAGATGAAAGACTTGTAACATACCCGTAACTATATCAGGAGAACTTCCCAGATCATGTCGAGTCTGGATAACATATAGTCTGTTCTGAAGATGCCCACTGGTTGTACTAAAAGTGGTACCCTGCTGACTCAGGCAACCTACTAGAGCTGATAAAAGATTGGACTGGCTCTGCTGGCGATCATTTCTACCCCTCTACTTGCCCACAGAGCACTCTCTTATGCTGTGTCCTAACTTGCCACACCCAAAACACTTATGACTACTAGCTCTACACTCACCCTAATGATTCTTACCACACTTTCTGCAGAGAAGATTGGTATGACCACTACTCATACTACCCTGGTACTTAGAGATGGCGTACTTTCCCAACTGTCCTGCCTAAACTAAGGCACCAACGCGCTTGATAAAGATGGACTCGGGGCTAATAATTTTTGGAAGAACTAAGAATGGTTACCTCCTTCCTACTTTGGTTGATAAAAGTTGAAACTACCTATTCTGGCCCTCTTATTCTCTCTTTCATTCTCTTTGATCTTCTGCTTCTCAATCTGCTGAGCATGAACCATCAGTCTAGAAAGGTCCATCTCCTTAATCAGCATGGCAGTCCTTCACTTCTTGACTGCACTGTCAAATACATCAGACACAAACTTACTCAACCTGGACCGAGAGTTAGCCACCATAGTCGGAGCATACCTCACCAACTGAGTGAGCTTGAGCAATTACTCCCTCACACTTATGCCACCTTGCTTCAAATTTATAAACTCTTGAACCTTATCTTCCCTCAAATCTAGTGGGAAGAACCTATCTAAAAAAGCCATACCAAACTCCTTCCAGTCTATATGTCCTGCATTAACACCTCTATCATCCTTCCACTGCTTGAACTAGGTATGAGCTACTCCCTACAACTAATAAGAAACTAAGTCTGCACTCTCACTCAAAGTAACACCTATGATGTCAATCACTTTCTGCACCCTATCTAAGAACTCTTGCGGATCCTCCTCATACCTGGATCCCAAAAACAAAGGGGGAGTCATACGGGTGAAGTCTCAAATCCTGGTTACAACTATATTCAACACTAGATTGGATGGAGCAACAGCCTGCTGGTTGTTCTGAGTAGCTACATTGTCTATGTCTATGTTCTATATTATCTCACTCATGCTACTGAAACTGAGCACCTGAACCAACATTATGAGACAATGTAGCACATAGACGTATATGTGGATCAATACTTCTGGATTGTACTGAGTATATGTGGGTGAATGCATAAGTAAATCAATATCTCAGTATTATTATAAGTTTGTAAAATAATGCAAGCTAAATGTAGATGACTCACATAAGATGAAATATCTGACAAACTAAAAATCATAATTATGAATTGCAAAACATGCTGCATAAATCTAGTGAGTCATAACATTTAGTTTCTAAAAGCTGTATTTGTATTTTATCTTGAAATCATACCGTCTAAGTGTAGAAAGGACTCACTTTTATATCTGTAAACTGAACGCTGAAATCTTATAGTCAGTGTCTTATATAAAGCAATATCTGAATAAAACTGTGAGCCTTTACACTTAGTTTCTAAAAACTGTTCTGTTATTCTTTTTTTGTAGTCTTTTCTATTAGGTTTTAGGGAGGTTCATCTAACCGACATACACTATACGAGCTATCATAGTGTCCAACGTCTAGTTTCCTTATGAAAAAACCTCACATTTTGGAGAGGTGCCATATTCTTGCCAAGGAGTATAACCTAATCTAAGTGAACACATCTATAATTGTCATCCATATAGAAATGGGAATAATATGATAGTTTGAACCTACGTTGTCTTGTAGTTCTGGGGTGTGAGAACATACCCAACTTGGTGTTAAATACTACTCCCTTTAATCTGTATGCTCATTCTCTTGGAAATTCAATTTTAAAACTAGCATAAGGGTATATAATGAAAACCAATTATGCAACTATCTGTTTCAAACTGTAAGCAAAGCTAGTTTGTTTTCTGTAATTTGTAATATAATTGTAAAGCGGATCCCATTTCTTATTGAAAGATCAAATCTATATAAAAATTTGAAAATAACCAATCATAGGATGCTTAAAGCATTGCCATTCTTGAAATATCAATGTTCAACTAGGTCATAACGACCTATGTATCAAATTCATGTCAAATCATCATAAAGTTCATGCTTGATAATGAAAATATCGGTAATTCAATACTAAATCTGGAAATTACTGCAATACGCATAAAAATACGAAAGTAGACTTGCAATTCAACATCTAAATATCTCAAAATCTCATAATTTTCAAATAGTAATAAGTGGGTATAAACCTTAAATTGAAATTCATATAATTTCATATAAAATTCAACTTTAAAACTAATTTTGGGAACAAGGATGAAAGAATTATCCTTGTTGAAAAACCCCACATACCTTAATTGATGACTATATGAAGAAGCTTGAACTTTGAGTTCCTATTTGTGCTCTTGAAGATTGATTCTTGAAGTTCTTGAATTGCAAATCTTGAATTTTGGGTTATCTTGGAAAAAGAATGGTGGAATTTGGATTTCTTGAGGATTAAATTTTGAATCTCTAGGGTTTCTTGGAGAGTAATTTGATGAAAAGTATGCATAATGTGCTTAGAATAGGTTAAATTTCTTTTTACTCATGATTTGGTGCTTGAAAAAATGACTAGATTTCCTTTGTAAAAATTACTCGGAACCACCGCGCCATGCTGCTATCGTGGTGGCTCACTGGAAAATAGAAAATTACCATTTTAGGCTCTAGCGCGATGCGGCGTAATCGCGTTGCGTCACTGAAAATAGGATGTGTGCCATTTTGCACTCCACTGCGATGCGGTGTATGTCCAATTGTAAATTTTGATGTGATATAGGAAAATCACGTTGAGCTACTGGAAAGGGATGAACAGGAACTGGAACTTCTCTGCAAAACGGGCTAATCATAGTGCTCTGATAACGCTCAATCTACAGCTCTCGTAGGAGTGTAAAGCGGTCGTTAGAAAATATAGAACCCAACTGGGTTGGGTATCGATCCCACAGGGAATAGCTTGGTCAACAAGTAAGTGAAGATTACTAAACTTTTAGTGCAAGTCTCATAAAAAGGGGGGAATTGTATTGTGACAGTTATGTAACCAAAATAAGAGAGTAAAGCAGAAAATAGCAAAGTAAAAGAACGAATGTTTTGTAATATGTAAACAATGAGAATTGAGGAGTTGGGGTTATGTCCACCTTTTGAGTTATACGTCTCTATTGGCTATGAGTGTGCGGAATTCAGACATGCATATGCTTATAGAGAATTGTATTCGATGGTAAATCCAGGCGTCTTTCGACCTATTCGAGGATTGTTTCACTTTAACTCTTTCGAGCTTAAAGCGTGTCTAACGGTACGAATTCTCCAAGAGGTTAATCCAGTTACGGCATTAACTTTTTAATAGGGGATGAGACCCTACTACCTTGACATTATCTCTTTTCCAGACAGATAACCTTTCTTTCGATCAAGTTAAATGTTATACTGGCGTATTCTTGCATTTGCAACCACAAAGAATTTAGATTAAGATGAAGAGAATAATGATATAAGAAGCATACGTGTCACGAACTCACAAACTCACAGCAATAGATAGTATCTCATACGGCTTCCATAACCCCAACAGAGAAGTTTAGTTACCCATGAGTGCGAAGGGAATCACAATTGACATTGTTGTTATACCACAATAAAGATTTCATGTTTTTAATGGTGTGGTAGGCGTTAGGCGTGAATCCCTTAGCAAAGTAACGTTTCTCTTGTTGTGGAATTTAAGAATAGATTAATAGAAGAAGAAAAATAGAATTAATGGAAGAATGATTGTTTAGAACTAGAATGTCTTAGAAGTAGAATAGAATAGAATTAAATGTAAGAAGATCTCTTAAAATCTCTAGCAAGATAGGGTATTTATAATACCCATATCCTATTCCTACTAAGCTAATGAAATGCTTAACCAAATCCTACTAAGCTAATGAAATACTTAACCCAATTGTACTAGGTTAATGTATCATTATCCTAATCCTAATAAGCTAATGAAATACTTAACCCAATTGTACTAGGTTAATGTATCATTATCCTAATCCTAATAAATTACTGCTAGTCCCCAAAGTCTTCAGAAATGTTGTTTTAGCCCGGGACAGAATTTCCATGCGCCATCTTTAGTCCTTGGCATCCAAGATTGGCTTTTCTCCTTTCGTGAAGCTTTCTTTGGCGTCAAGTTATCCATGAAATGCTGAATTCTGCATCATTTATACCTGAAACTTTGCTAATCATGTTCGTTAGCTCACTTATAGGAAAATGGACTAAAAGTGCATGAAATATATAATTTGTTCTCAAAACTAGGCTAAAATATGGGCAAAATATAGTGCTATAGGCGTGTAAACTCGCCTATCATCATGCTCCACTGGAAATCAGACAATTGGAAATTCGTCCTTCACCGCGAAGCGGTGCTTTTCACGGTGTTCTATTGCTTTCACTAAAACCGCCATAAGTTCTTAACTGAGTATCGAATTGAGGGAAAATTGGTATCGTTGGAAAGCTGATTCAATTATCTACCAATTGGTGGGTCTAGAACCGGAGAATTCCACATATATCAAGAGTTATACACTTTTGAAGTTAACCCATTATATACTTGGAGCTAAATTGAGCTAAGAAAAAGTACGGGGTATTACACTGGTCATCTTCACACACCAATCATCCTAAAAACAACACAATGCTTTCTTCTCTTTGTATTATTTCCCAAAATATCCAATTTTTTTGAATTTGTGGTGGTATTTTTTTTTAAAAAGGATCAAAATCATCAACCACCATCACCATCATCATCAAAATAATCAATTGCAATTAATATTTTTATTTTTTTAAAGGGTTCTTATTTTGGTGTCACTCTCAAATCAATCATTTTTTACCTTTATTCGATTATGTCAACGACACAATCCTTCAATTTGTATACCGATCGTGGTAATTTTTTTCAAGATCTTCATTATCAAGAATTACTCCTCTGGACACAATTCTTCAACTCTTTTTTTTTTACCAATTCACATCAGTAAGCTTAATTAATGTTATCATTAGTCCAACTGCTTCACTCACACCATATGTATGGTTGATATTAAATTCTATTTTTGTTATTTTTTTCAGTTTTGTCAATATCTCTAGTGATGGAAATATCCCTACTACTGTTACATTTACTTGTTCAACTCTATTCTCACTGGTCCTCTTTATCACAATATTTTGGAAAAGTTGGGTGTCTGTTTGCACCCTCCAACTTGAGGGGGGATATTGAAATATTGCTGTATCTATTCATTGGACTGGGTTGATTTCACGACTCAATTTATGAGTCATGATGGCACCTACAATTCTCACCAGTAGGTAGGTCAATACCATAACCCCGAGCTAAAACAATGGATTAATTTGGTAAGAAAGGCCCAATATAGGTAGAATTTAAAGAGAATCAATTGAAAACATAAAGGTTCTAGATAGAATAATCAATCAAACGAGATACTATTCCCAAAATCGGGTAGAGCTAGTATAAGAGCAACTAATAGTGTCAATGCAATTCCAAATCTAGAATAGTTAATACATTTGTCTTGAATGCTAAATACTGAATACAAGAGCTGGAAGGAAATTGGGTGACTCAAACTCCAAGAGCTCACCCTATCTCCAAAAATTAATCACTGCATGAACCATGGTCAACAATGACAGCTAATACTCGAATCTGCACCAAAAAGGTATAGAAGTGTTGTATGAGTACCAAAAGAAGGGGTACTCAGTAGGCATCATTGACTGACTGAGCTAAATCATGATGTAAGAATGATATAGCGCAAGATAATTATAAATAAGTCAAGGTACGAAATCGAACCTGAATCATGTCCATCGTCACTGTATATAATAGGTAAGTAATTCAGATAACATAAGGCACCAACATGTGCCAATATCGCTGAACATCACAAGTGTCAAAAATCAAAATTATAATATGACAAAAAGCATCAACGCATGCCAATATCTCTGTATATAACATGTATTAAATATCAAAATAACAATATAATATAAGACATCGACGCTTGCCAACATCGTCGTACATAACAAATAAATGGTTCGGAATCATAAACCAACACAAGTGCAATCATAAGTAAAAGGTTAGCGCCCATGCATCAACTAGTGCATAAGTAAAGGAACCCATCACGATGTCCCAAACCACTGGAGAGAACATCTAAGA
The DNA here is from genome assembly GCA_030864215.1 of Capsicum pubescens. NCBI lineage: Eukaryota > Viridiplantae > Streptophyta > Magnoliopsida > Solanales > Solanaceae > Capsicum > Capsicum pubescens. Next base: position 32,166,011 of record CM061548.1, read on the forward strand.
GAAATAAAAGAGTCAAATCTCCAATATATATATACACACACACATATATCTATATATCTATATATAACCAACTTCTTATTGTCCAAGGTTTTCCATAATTTTCATCAAATGGCCATTTGGCAACATTCATAATTATCATCAGTAATCATAATTAAATAACATATACCGATATGCTCATAAGTATAATCATACCACCATATAGGTATCTATCTCATCTATACACCCTATTTACTCCATATTAGCTAGCCAATACTTATTACTAAACCACTTATTCACTTGTCATCATATGACCTCTAGTTATTCACCTATTCATTATTCTTCATATAATAATTATTAATGGGTCAATGACTAACCATTATTCACTAACTAGCCAATATCTAACATCTAGTCAAGATTCACCACTAGACCATATTAACCAATTAACCAATATTTATATCTAGGAATCATAATTCCACTAGCCACCATATAACAAAAGGACACATATCAGCATTTATACACTATCCATCTATCAACTAATATTTTTTATCAACTAACCTCATTAATCCACAAATCCTACTTAAAAATTAATTAACATCATAAAATTAGTCATCAATAGAAACTAACCATAACCAACACTAAACCCAAGGAAATTATAAAAATGTATAACCATCAATGTATCTAAATATCAACATTATCCGACCATATCCCGCATTTATCATCAGTTGGACATTTTTCCAAATTCTCAATAGAAATCAACATCGACAAAAAGTCCGTATTCCAAATTATTATAATCATTAGCCAAGAATCAACAATATTCTATAGCTACCATACTTTAACTAAACAAAGTTCATTAAATAGTACATTAGATTTCTAACCATTAAGTACTATAGTCATTTAATAGATCAACTAGTCACCACATAGCTTATTCTATTAGCCAACCTTCCTTAATTAATCTATTATTTAGCACTAACATTATTCACTAGGTGGATCCTTAGCTTATAATAAATCCCACTTACTAACTAGTCTCAGTTCACTATTTAGAGATAACTATTTCCACTCTCTAATTTTCAATAAACATGAATTACTTCACTTTATAAGTGCTTAGCACTAGAAATCTATAACCGACATCCAAAGGTCAACATCTTACCCTCATTTCACACATGGATGTAAACATAATAAGAATACACACACACACACACATATATATATATATATATTGTCATCAATACCCTCAACATATCCTCCGAACTCAAACTATGTTCCAATATCATCAACATATCATCCAGACTCAAATTAGGTATCAATGTCATTAACATATCCTCTAGACTTGAATCGGGTATCAATATAATCAACATATCCTCCGTACTTGAACCGAGTAGTAATATCATCAACATATCCTCCAGACTTAAACCGGGTATCAATATCATCAACATATTCTTCAGACTCAAATTGGGTATCAATATCATCAACATATCCTTTGGACTTGAACCGAGGATCAACATCAACTCAATATAAATATCCATAATAAAGAAAAAGACCCACAAGGGCTAAAGTAAATGCAAGCCCTACAAAGGCTAAAGTAAATGACACGTCCTAAGAGGCTAAAGTAAATACAATCCCCTCAAGGGATAAAGTAAATGACAAGTTCCACGAAGGCTAAAGTAAATACAAGCCCCTTAAGGGATAAATTAAGTGGCAAGCTCTACGAGGTATAAAGTAAATTAAATCCCCACAAGGGATAAAGTAAATGACAATCCCCACAAGGGCTAAAGTAAATGCAAGCCCCACAAGGGATAACGTAAAGTACAAGCCCCACGAGGGATAAAGTAAAAGAGAAGTAAAGAGGAAAATACCTTCATATCTCATCATTAAACTAATAGGTATATGAATACATATAGAATGAATATTACAATGCATTACCAGGTTCAACAAGTGCAATATCTTCTTTTGATGATGATCAGCTGACAAAAAGTGTAACACCCGGGGTTTTGGTCCTTGAAAATTTCTAAAATTTTATTCTCACTACCTTGAATACGACTTACCATACGAGTAGTAGGGAGTCTTGACGGGTCTTAGGGACCCAATCATAACCAAATTAGTAAGTGTGTGATTAAGTTCTGCTCTGAGTATGAGTGGCTCACTAAGAGTCATAAGGACTCGTTAAGAGTCATTGGATTTACACCATAGGATATTTGGTATTTACCCCAAATGGGTTCTATGTTGACTACCACTTAATCCTATGAGTCTTAGATATCCATTACCAGTCGTATTAGCTAAGTTGTAGGGTCAACAAATTGTGAGTACACTAGAGACTGTCTTGGCCACGACTCATGGTAATGAGTCATAATGAGTTTCTACAAGTCGTATAGTGATCCGTAGTCACTTATGACTTAATTTTAATTTTTAAATATAGGGCACTTTGGACAATTCCATTCTCACCTAATAAAAAACCCCACGTTCATAAATCACTTAAGGGGGTTATTTATTATTCATAATGTAATCAAACACTTCCAAAGCTCACTGAAGTCTCTCAAGCATCCATACTTAGGGTTTCCAAGAAGTAGGTTATCCAAGGGCTCAAGGGTTGAATTCTTTCTATGAAACTTGGTATTCTATGTTTTAAAGTATTTCTTATGAGATATTGATGTTGGTTTTGAAACAAGGGTTGAGGTTTTGAATGCTTATTTATAGAACAATATTTCCCATGGCTTACATATGATTCATTGTGGTGAAGTGGTTAGCTTCCATTCTCAGGAAGGCTTAGGCGTTTCATCTATTTCTAGTCTTAGAGTGATTTGATAGTTTTCATTATTATTATTATTGTTATTGGTCATAGTCAGGGACAGGTCTCGACCAAGACTGGGTTTTGGTTCTCTGTTTAGAAGGATTTATTGGATTACCGTGGACTTAGGTGATGTTAGTCGATTGTTTTAGATAGTTATTGGTTATAATTTATAGACTTATATCTTAATCTTTAATCTTATGTTATGCTATCTTATTATTTAATTGGAATTCATACGACATTGGGGATTTGTGTTGTTTGGTTAGGTGCAAAAAGGGTGGTCTGTGATCCTTGATGGACTTGAGATACCCGTTATGGCTAGGCCCTAGTTTGGGTCATGAAAAATATGGTATCAGACCCTAGATTTTGTGTCATTGAGTGTCCAACAAATCCGTGTCAAGTAGAGTCACTATTATGAGTTTGTAGCATTCACACTTATAGGGGAGAGGTTACGAGGCATTTAGAAAAGTTTCCCTTTTTTGTTATTCTATTTCGTGCTATAGAGTCTAAGGTCATGATCTCTACTAACTCCCATATGTTCACTTTTTAGATCGTGCCTCCAAGAAGATTTGATATTTATGGCAACTCTTCTGTCCCATCTAAGGACAATGTGGAAGAGACTCATCCTACTCCAAGAATTCATACTCGGTCTAGGGTCGCTGCTTCTAATTTCCTTGATGGAGCTCCATCGATTCCCCCTATCCCTCTTCAGGCATCTTAAGATGGCATGTCTAATGCTAAGTTTCTCCAGTCAATTCATTTGCTTACCCAGTTGGTGGCCTCCTCGACTGAGCGGGTTGCTTTTGTTAATCCATCCTCTGAGACCACTAGAGTTGGCCAATTTACAAGGTTGAGTCCTTCTTATTTTCACTTGTTCTAAAGTTAAGGAAGATCCTTGAAATTTCATTAATGAGATGGAAAAGATATTTCGCGTGATGCATGCTATTGATGTGGATGAGGTAGAGTTTGCAACTTATCAGTTGAAGGATGTAGCATACCAATGGTATGAAGAGTGGGAGCATCTTAGGGGAGATGATGCTGAGTCTGCTTTATGGGATGACTTCTTTAGTGCTTTGCTTGATCACTTCTTTCCTCAAGAATTAGGGAGGCAAAGGATGAGGAATTCATGAATTTGAAGCAAGGCAGGATGACAACAAAAGAGTATGCCATAAAGATCATCAGCTGTCACATTATGCTCTAGAATTGGTGTCTCTATCGCATTATGCTCTAGAATTGGTGTCTCTATTGCATTATGCTCTAGAATTGGTGTCTAGCATGAGGGATAGAATGAGGTAGTTTTTCTCTGGGTTATCCCATGAGTTGATTTTACAGAGAGAGGCTTCCTTATTGAATAAGGATATGGATATCTGATAACGCTCAACTTACACATCAATTTAGTGTAAGGTGGTCATCGTCAATATATTTACCCAACTTTGGAGTTGGGGTCGAATCCACAGGGAACAATGTGAGTGGCGATTAAACTATTTTGAAACTAAAGATACAAGTTAAATTTAAACAAATGATAAGAAAAGATAAAATGGGGTTTTTTAATGATTAAATAAATGTTAAAGTTTTAATTTACTTCAGAGCTCAAATCTTAAACTGCAATATTTCAAATCAATGATATAGAGAAAATAGAGTAGTGATCACTAACATTAGTAATCCTCCATTGAATAACAGTTGTAGTACTGGATTCTTGTGACTTATGGGAAATACCAAATGATCAGTTTCGACAGTCCATCTAAGTGTTTCTCAACCTACCTAGATGTTGAACTCCCTAATTCTCTCGAACATAGGAAAGAATTCTATTCATACCGATTTTATCTTGAGTTGATAAATCTTGTTACAATATTTATCATTAGATGAGAACTTAACCTTCCTAAATCCTCGTTGATAATTCACTTCTTACTAGGGTTGATTTCTTATCTCAAGCAAATCAACAGTAAGCAAGGCCTATTGTTTGCAAACAACAAAAAATAATTAATACAAAAGAATTATCAAGATGTTCCGACAATCACTCGAACCCTAACCAAATATTAAATCCATGGAGGAATAATCATAGATCCCACAACCCTAGTTGTGGGTTTTAGTTCCACATGAGAAAGAAAGAGATAGCAATATTTATATTCATCATTCAAAGTAATTAAACTTACAAAAGATGAAGTATGAAGTTGATTCTCTTCCAAGTTCAAGAGAAAATTCCCACAACCAAATCAAAGAGTTGAAAATTGAATTCTAAGTTCAGATCCCCCAAAGAGAGGTGAACTCCCTTGGAATAAGTTTTCTGCCCCCTGATATGTTCAGCCTCTCTAATGAAACCCTAGAAGCTGCTATTTATATCTGTAACTTAAGAAAAATTCAAAATTCAAAATTTAGAATTTTTCTTTTAGGTGACGACATGTTTGACGGCTTATTAGAACATGTCGTCAGGCATGCTTCAAATGTTTTCCTTCTTCTAATGTGTGATGACATTCTTGACGGCTTATCATACACCTGACGACTTATCACAAACGTCATCATATCTTCACTTTAATTTCTCAAGCATTGCCCAAGCCTGACGATGAGCCTAACGGCTTATCAAAACTCTGACGGTCTATCACAGGTTTTCATCACTTCTTCCAGCTGAATCTCACTCTCTGTCTAAGGCTGACGCTGAGTCTGATAACTTATCAGGGAGTTTACGACTTATCAGACAAGTCGTCAACTACACTTCTCTTCTTATTTTGCTCAAAATTCAACCCTTTTACTTCCATTATTGCTGGTTCTCTTGCATCTTGAATTTTACTGTAATATCAAAGAGAAAACAATAAAAAACAACAAAAATTGCTTAAGACTTTGCAATTATTCTCAGTTAAAAGCCTCAAATATGTTAGCATCTGCTCACACATCAATATCTCTAGACTAATGGTGTATATGCAATAAGTGGAATAGGAAAAAAAGTAATCAGAGATGAGGGAAAGAAAGAATAAGAAGTTTTTCTACCCAAATCAGGGTGGAGGTTAGCATCAGAGTGGTAGAGATGATGAAAAGTGGTCTAAGAAGAAGTGGGGAAATTCTGGTTCCTACTATACAACCTGTGCTCATTATCCGAGGCCATTGAGTAATCATCGTTCTTTGTATGATAGTGGGTTTAGAGAACTAGGAGCCCTGCCTCAAGATGGTAGGGATCAATCAGATCCATCATATCCCCCTTGTAGATTCTGTGGTCAGGTGCATCATGGTGTTTGTGAAAAAAAAAGGAACAAATGTTTTAAATATGGGCAGATTGGTCATATGCAGAGGGATTGTCCTTCTAGGGTTGCTTATGGAAATAATAAGATTCCTATTTCTATTTCCTCAGCTCCTTCACTAAAAGTTGCTGCTTTTTTTTCTAGCTCTGGAACTGGTCAAAATTATTTGTACGCGCTTGCCACTCACCAGGATTTTAAAGCATCCCGTGATGTTGTCATTGGTACACCTAAAATCTTTTCTCATGATGTATATTGTTTACTTTATCCTTGGTCTATCCTTTCTTATGTGACTCTTTATATGGCTATCCATTTTGGTTTTGACCGTGAGTGTATTCCAGACCCATTTTTTTTGTCCACCCTGATGGGTGAATCCATTATGGATAGAAGGGTATATAGGGATTCTGTGATGCCGGTCTATGATAGGGAGGACTTATGGATCTGATAAAGTTGGACATATTAGACTTTCATGTGATTTTGGGGATGAATTGGTTACATTCGTGCTATGCGTCTCTTGATTGTCAGACTCAAAGTGTCAGTTTCCATTTCCCTAATGACTTCTCTTTATTGGGGATAAAGGTAGTTCCCTAGCGCCTAAGGAAAATTTTATTTCGTATCTTATACCCTAAAAATTAGTTTCTAAAGGGTGCTTCTATCACTTAGTGCATGTTAAGGATTCTAGATCTGAAGGTCCTTCTTTGTAGACTACCCTCGTGGTCTGTGAATTTCCCAAGGTGTTCCCTACTGATCTTTATGGTGTTCCTCCCAATAGGGAAATTGATTTTGGGACTAATCTTCTTCTGAACACTCGTTTTATTTTTATCCATCCTTATAGAATGACTCCGATTGAGTTGAAAGAACTCAAGGTGCAGTTGAAAGATCTTCTAGATAAGGGTTTTATCTGCCCTAGTGTGTCACCATGGGGCTCTCCTATACTTTCATGCATATGAAGTATGGGTCCCTTCGGATGTGTATTGATTCCTCCAATTGAATAAGGTGACCATGAAGAATAAGTATCCCTTTCGAGGATTGATGATTTGTTCAATCAGCTTTAGGGTGCTAAGCTCTTTTCTAAGATTGACCTCTGATTGATTTATGATCTGTTGAAGATTAGAGAGTTCCATATCTCTAATAATGCTTTCCAAACTCGGTATGGACATTTTGAGTTTTTGATAATGTCCTTTGGTTTGAAAAATTCCCTGACATTTATGAATCTTATGAATTGGGTTTTTCATCAGTTCTTGGATTTTTTCATGATTGTTTTTATTAATGATATTTTGGTGTATTTTGAGAGTGAGGCAGATCACGCCGATCACCTCCACTTAGTGTTGTAGACCCTTAAGGAGCAGTAGTTGAATGCTAAATTCTCTAAGTGTGAGTTATGGTTGAATATTATGACTTATTTGGGCCATGTTTTTTCCAGTGAAGGGATCATGGTGGATCCCAGAAGGTTGCGGTGGTTAGGAAGTGGCCTAGTCCCACTACTCCAATCGACATTCAAAGCTTCTTTGGTTTAACCGATTATTATAAAAGGTTTGGGGAAAGTTTTTCTTCTATTGCTTCCCTATTGACTAAGATGACTCAGAAAAAAGTTAAATTCTTGTGGTTTGATGCTTGTAAGGGTAGTTTCATAAAGTTGACGGATAAGTTAACTTCGACTCCAGTTTTGACCCTTCCTGAGGGCACTGATGGTTTTGTTGTCTATTGTGATACGTTCTGGGTGGGATTGGGTTGCGTGTTGATGAAACATAGAAAGATGGTTGCTTATGCTTCTTGACAGTTGAATGTTCATGATAAGAATTATCCGACTCATGATTTGGAATTGTTAGCTATGGTATTTGCATTAAAGATCTAGCGGCATAATTTGTATGGAGTCAATGTAGGTATTTATTCTGATCATAATAGCCTGCAATATGTGTTCACTCAAGAAAAGCTAAATCTCAGGTAAGGAAGGTGTCTTGAGTTGCTAAAGAACTATGATATAAGTCTCTACTATCTCCCAGGTAAGGCTAACGTGGTTGCTGATGCTCTTAGTAGGTTGTCCATGGAAGCTTATCTTATATGGATGAGGAGAACTTGAGGCCTTACGAGTTGACTTAAGAGATTCATTTGCCGATATGGAAATGGGAAATAATTATTATGGATTTTATTACCGGTCTTCTATGGTCTCACTAGTAATTTGATTCAATATGGGTCATCATGGATAGGATGAGTAAGTCTGTTCACTTCTTGACAGTGAGGACTAATTTCTCTTCGAAGGAGTATGCCAAGTTGTTCATTGAGGAGATCATGAAGTTGCATGGTAATTCAATATCCATCATATCTGATCGGGGTACTAAATTCTCATCTCACTTTTGGAGGTTGTTTAAGAGAGGTTTGGGAACTAATATAACCCTTTGTATCGCGTTTCACCCGCAGACGGATGGGCAAGCAGAAAGGACAATTCAAGCCTTGTAAGATATTCTTTGGGATAGTGTATTTGATTTTGGTGGAAGTTGGGTTGACCAATTTCCTATCATAGAATTTTCCAACGACAATAGTTATCACTCTCTGTAAGACCCTGTAAAATCCTAAGCTTAACTCAGTCCCTAAAAGTTTGCTAAGGGCTTCCAGACTTAGAAAATTCTAGCTAAGTATTCAAACTTAGTGTCATCTTGGCCTTCGTAAGTTGGAAACTCTATTTCACGACCTCTATGACCTTAAAATGTCAATCTTCAGGTTGATTCATAATCAGGAATATCAGTAGGTGTTCCCGGATGAGTTTTGGATTTTTTGAATCTTGTTTAGACTATGTTCTAATGACCAAAATAGTGAGTCGATGTGATCTCGATGCGTTGCGTCATCCATCACATCAACGGATAATTTATCCCTCAGCTCAGTGCAATTTCTAGTGAACCGACGCGGACTCAACACGGCGCACCATCCATCACGTCGATCCCATCGATGCGGTGCATTGGTCTGTGCGTCGACAATTCAGTTTTAATTTATTAGAAGCCATATCCTTAGGGGTATTAGAGTGTTTTCCCACATCCTTCATCCCCCAAAAACATGAAATTTAGCCCTCTATTTGTAATATACACTAATTATTTCACAAATAGCTCAAGAACAAAACCCTAGGTGATTGAATTTCAAATTTAAGGCTCAAGATTCCACCATTAATCTTCAAGAATTTAGCAACCAAGGTATGTGAAGTGTTCATCCAAGGGTTCCTTCCACCCTTGGAGTCTAAGAAACTCTTTTAAACATCAAGTAGTTGGAATTATGACTTCCATGATTAGAATTAAAGTTTATTCATGATTATTATTTGAATTAAATTTCTATTTCATGATTTATTATATGTTTCATGTGGAATTGGTTATTATGTGTGTAAATTCGAATGAATCCATGTTAAACCCCTTGAAATTGTGAAATTGGAAGTGAATCATGATGCCCTCTTATTATGTCCATATACTATGCTCTCCAAGTTCTTGATGAATTGTTCATGTGAACTAATAAGGGAAAGAAATCATGTCATGCTAGCTTATGTCCAAGTTATACCATGCAAGTGTTTGATAAAATATCTCCATAGATACATTATGAACAAGTGTGCATTTTATGCTATGCAAGATCATGAGATGCTTTACTTTTCATGCTATTGAGTCCTGGAGGTATTTAATACCCGGCGATTTAGCTATTTACGTAGAGCCAGTGTCAAATATAGAATAATTTCAGTAATGTTACGATCAGTAGTACTCTCAGCCAATTATAGGACTCAGGAAAACTCAGTAGACTCTGTATCAGTCCAGTCCTATTTATTATTCAGTTCAGACCTCAGTAAATTCAGCCAGTTAACAGAATTAAGTAGTATTCCTTGAGTCAACGGAACTCAGTGAACTCAGTTCAGTTCAGTTAGACAATATAATCAGTAGAAGTCCAATCAATCCTAATATGAACAAGGAAATCAGTTCAGTGTCTATTCAGATGGGAGTAGGATTCAACACCGAGTTAACCCAGGGATGGGGGCATTCCTTCCAGCAGAGGGTTTGACCCTTAGTAGCAATCCCTGTATTATAGAACTACGTAGCAAGCATAGGTTAAGATATATTCCTTCCATATATTATAAGGGTTTATACATCTCATTCAAGTTTTTCTGTCAGCGAGGGTTGACGAAAGAGCTTCGTGTCAGAGAGGGTTAACTCACAACCTATCTTTACTCGTGGAACGGTATTGACACCCTTCTGAATAGGGTTATAGGTTAGACCCCAATCTATTTAGAAAGGGACATGTTAGTTAGATGATTACCTCCTACAGTCTCAGGTTCATATTCAGTCTCAGTGTAGAACTCAGTTCAGTTCTACAGGTTTAGGATTGTCAGGGACAATCACTCAGCTCAGTACGGAATTTAGTATAGTTCCACAAAATTGGAACTGTCAGATATAGTCATTCAATTATCATTAATTCAGTATCAATATACTCAAATATCAGTTAATCAATATTCAGTGTTATCACGATCTCAGTTACAGTTACGTATTCATGCAAGTTCACTCATCCAGTTATACTCATGTCATTCAATAAGTATTGTTCATGCATATGAACCTATGCATTTCAGCCTACCTTACTTAGCATACCAGTACATTCAAAGTACTGACGCATACTTTTCTCTTGCACTATGATGTTTTATATCATAGGTTTGACACACGAGATCCCGAGAACCCTTAGCAATTCAGATCTTCAGCAGTCAGAGTTATTGGTGAGTCCTCATAGTTCGAAGACATGATTATTATTTCAGCATTTTAGTTTATTTAAGTAGTCGGAGTTAGTTGTGGACTTGTCCCATCATCTCCACATTTCAGATAGTTAAGAGGCTTTTCAGAAAAGAGTATTTTCAAATAGATGTTTCAGTTTTGGTATTGCTATACTGTATTTAGTTTTTATTTCAGTATTGAACCTTATGGAAAGTTTCTGCCTAATTTTTGAATATTTAAAGTATTATTATTCAGCTATTACAGCAAGTACCAGTCATGGGTTAGCTTGTGGTCCTTCAGGATTATAAGTACCATGTAGCGTCTGGAGTACAGACTTGGGGCATTACAAACTTGGTATCAGAGCCTTAGATTCAATAGAGTCCTAGGAAGTCTGAAAGCCATATCTAGCAGAGTCTTGTGAATGGGTATGTAGCGCGCCACACTTATGGATAGGAGGCTGCGAGGTGTTTTAGGAAAAGTTTCCCTTCTTTCAGTATATATGTCGTGCGAGTGAGCATGAGCTCCAATTAAACTCTCTGTATAATATAAGTTTCTCTTCCATTTACAGAATATGCCTCCAAAGTAGACTAAGGGAAGAGAAATGGGAGACCAGCCTGAACCGCAGTGTAACACCCCGTGCTTTTTCTTAGATTAAATTCCATCCATAGAATGTTAAAGACTTTCTTTAAAGATGGATACATTTTTATACATGTTTAATTTTCAAGATTTTGACATTTAATTGCGTGGGAAAATGAATAAGATTTCCATCGATACGAAATTCGCTCAAATTCGACACCCGGGCGAAGAGTTAGAGCCATTTTTGTAAGAAAGCGTACCACTGGGTACTCCAGCGCATCGCGGAGGCAGTCCAAATGACATTTGTCACTTCCCAATGAGACAATGCGATACCACCATATCGTTCCACGAGGATTTTTCCAATTGTCACTTTACAATATGACTCTGGGATCATGGATCGCCGCGCCAAAGGGAAAATTCACAACCAGTAAGGCACCACGACGGCGCCGTATCGCTCCATCAACCCAGTTCCCAATCATTAGTTTCCAGTGACACGACGCCATAGCACCGTGTCACGCCAGTGTACAAAATTGGGATTTTTAGTCAGTTTTGAGTTTTAATTTTGAGGACACTAAGGTCATTTTTCCCTCACCCCTAGTCAGCCTAAACAGGTAATCAAACCCTGAAAGAGCATAAATTTCTCATTAATTCACTATTTTTCTCAAGAAGCAAGCCATTCTCACTCAAAGGGAAAAACCCTACTTCAAGAAATCAAGGTCAAGGTCAAGAAATCCTTCAAGAACTTCAAGAATCTCACAAATTAAGGTATGTTAGATGTTGATTCATGGGTTCCTTTCATCTATGAAGTCCAAGAATCCTTCTTCAAAGTACAAATATGATGTATTTATGATTTCCATGTTTGAATTAGATTGAATTCATGTTTATAATATTAGTTGAGTTCCAATCCATGATTTAAATGCAAGTTTCATGGAATTAAATAGAATGTATAAAAAATATGTGATTATCTTGATAAACCCTTAAATTTATAAAATGATTAATACATCTATGATATTGATTTGTTTTTCAATCCATGATTATGATAAGATTCATGAAAAATAGAATAGTATTTGGTGGGGGGGAGGGGGAATTATATGAATTACATGCTAAGCCCTTGAATTTGCAATTGAGTATTGTATTCATGATGTTTATGTTATGACCATTATCAAGTGAAATACTCATGCTCCCCAAGTATTTGCTAAAATGCCTATGTGAAGTAGATAGAGAAAACATGAGATCTTAATCATGTACAAGCTTATGACCTACAAGTGCTTGATAAAATTCTTATGTGAATTGACTAGTGAAGGCATGACATGTTATTGCGTGATCCCATTCATGTACAATTTAATGCATTACAAGTGTTTGATGAAATGTCTCAATAAATGAATTATGACCAAGCGAACATTGTTATATTATTCAAGATTATGCTTTGCTTTACTTTTCATGCTATCGAGATAGTGTCAGTAATAGAATAGTTCAATCATGTAACAATCAGTACAATCAGTCCATTATAGAACTCATTCAATTATAGAACTTAGGAAAATGCAGTAAACTCAGTCTCAGTCCTGTCCAGTCCAACAAACTTAGTTCAGTGTTTTTCAGTTAGGAGTAGGATTCAGCACCGAGTGAAAGCAGGGATAATGGCTTCCCTATTAGATAGGTAGAGTCGTTAGTAGCAATCCCTGTACTCCAGAACTGCATAGCCAACACAGGATGAAGAGTCACCCTTCAGACTAGGCTTGACTACCTCCCAGGGGTCACCCGTCAGATTAGGCTTGGCTCCGCCCAGGTGTCACCTATCAGTTAGGCTTGGCATCATGGTTTTCAAGTGTTAGTACCCGTGTCATAGTATTAGCACCCTTACATCTAGGGTTACAGGTTGGACCCCAATTAGTTCAGAGAGGGGCATGTTGGTTAGATGATTACCTCCCACATTTTCAGTCTCATTTTCAGTCTTCAATTCAGAACTCAGCTCAGTTTTACAGAATCAAGACTGTCAGATACAATCAATCTGTATCAGTTAATCAGATATCAGAATTCAATACTTAGCGTAATAAAAGCTCAATTATAGTTTATATATATATATATGCATAAATTTCTTTCTTAGTATTTACAGTATTCTCAAATTCTTCACGTACTCTCTTGTTCAGTTATTCTCATTCAGTTAGTTATATTATCATGCCTATGAACCCTTACATTCAGCCTTACCTCATCTAGCATACCATTATATTTCCACGTACTTACGTATACTTTTCTTCGCTATGATGTTTCATATCATAAGTTCGGACGCTCAAATTTCCGATCATGTATAGTAAATTCAGGTTCATCCAGCAGTAGTAGATTTAGCAGTGAGTCCTCATCATTTGAGGATTTTATAATATTTCAAATTTTTAGTAGATATATTAGTTTGGTAGATGGAGTGAGTTGGGGAATTTTCCCATCAATTCCACTTTCAGACAGATTCAGTTAGAGGCTTTTTAGACTAGTTTTCAGACAGTGTTCATTTTTATCAGATGTTGTTATTTATTAGTATTTCAGATCTTTTGACCCTAAGGTATTTCAGCCCGCTTTCCACATTAATTATAGTATTATTATTTAGTTCTCACAATAGATATCATTCATGGGTTAGCTTGTGGTCCTTTGGGGTCATAAGAACCATGTGAAGACTAGAGGGTAGTCTCGGGTCATTACACCTATCCTGTCTAGCCAGATCCTCTGGACGAACACGTCTTCCATGCTAAGTTCAGAGTAGCTTTCACCACCCTAGTTTATTCTGTGGTAGCCCAGAATGAACTTCCAGCTCCTATTCCGACCTACCTAGTGGCCAAAACTACTTCTGCCAGGAGTCAGGACTTCACCCGAATTAACCCTCTATCTTTTACAAGGTTTAAGTCATATGAGGACCTTCAAGAATTTCTTGATCAGGTACAAAAAGTTACTGATATTATAGGGGTAACTGCTATTGAGAGTGCTGAGGTAGCCACATATCAGTTACAGGATGTGGCACGCTCATGGTTTAAATAGTGGAAGGCAGAAAGGGCCGCAAATGCAGGGCCCATAGAATGGGAGGAGTTTGTAGTTGCATTACTGGATAGGTTCTTCTCGCTAGAGTTGAGAGAAATGAAGGTTTTGGTGTTTATAAACCTAAAGTAGGGTAATATGATAGTACAAGAGAATTATCTTAAGTTTACTCAGTTAGCCAGATATTCCCCGTATATAGTAGCAGATAACAGAGAAAAAATGGGTAAGTTTGTATCTGGGGTGTCTAATAGTGTGGCCAAAGAGTGTAGGACCGTAATGTTGATTAACGAGATAGACATATCTAGGCTTATGGTCCATGCTTAGAAAATATAGAAGGCTAAGAATAAAGAAAGGGAGAGGGACCACAAGAGAGCAAGAACAGGTAGTTTCAACTTCACTCAGTCTAAGTCAGAAAGTGGGAATAAATCTCAGTTTATTCCAAAATTCTCAGTTCCATCTCCGTCCACAGCCAGTGCTCCTATTCCAAAATTTAGATACGACAACAGAGATAGGGCGTCAGTCCCTAAACCCCAAATTAGTGTTAGCAGTGCCCGAACCAATCACCTTTGTCATAAGTGTGGAAGAAACCACCAGGGTATCTGCAGAGCTGGCAGTGATATGTGTTTTGGATATAGAAAAGAAGGCCACAAGGTTAGAAAGTGTCCTTAGGTGGGTTCTCAGAGTTAGTATAACCGTTCCCCAGATAAGTCCAGTCGCCCAAATCAGCAGGGTGTCGCATCCAGTGCCACCAGTGGGCAGCACCCAAACTGACTCTATGCTTTTCAGTCTCGATAGGATTAGGAAAGTTCTCCTGATATGGTCACTAGTATGTTACAAGTTTTCCATTTATATGTTAATTCTTTCCTAGATCCGGGATATTCTTTGTCCTTTATTACTCCATACGTAGTAGTTGATTTTGGAGTCTTTCTCGAAAATCTTACACAACCTTTCTTAGTCTCTACCCCAGTGGGTAAATCCATCATAGCCAGGTGGGTATACAGGAACTGCACGATTATGATATCTCAAAAAGTCACTTCAACAGACTTAGTAGAATTAGAGATGATCGATTTTGATGTCATTATCGACATGGATTAGATTCATTCCTGCTATTCATCAGTCGATTGAAGAACCAAAATTGTCCAGTTTTAGTTTTTGAATGAACCCTTCCTAGAGTGGATGGGTATTACTTCAGCACTTAGGGGTCAACTTATTTGTTACCTTTGGACGAGAAAGATGTTATCTAAGGGATATGTTTTCCATCTCGTTCGAGTCTAGGACTCTAGTTCAGAAACCCCTACTCTTTAATCAGTGTCAGTAGCATGTAAATTCCCAGATGTGTTCCCGAAGATATTCTCAAAGTTCCTCCTTAAAGGGAATTTGATTTTGGAATAGATCTTCTCCCAGATACTCATCCCATATCTATTTCGCCATATAAAATAGACCCAATATAACTCAAAGAGTTAAAGAATAGTTGAAAGATATCTTAGATAAGGGATTTATCAGACCAGTGTGTCCCCGTGGGGCGCATCAGTTTTATTCGTGCATAAGAAAGACGGTTCTCTCAAAATGTGTATTGATTACCGTCTGCTAAATAAAGTCACGGTCAAGAACAAATATCCATTTCACAGAATCGATGACTTGTTTGACCAACTTCAGGGTGCCAGTTACTTCTATAAGATAGACCTCAGATTGGGCTATCATCATCCCAGAGTCAGAGAATGTGACATTCCAAAAATAGCCTTCAAAACTCGATATAGTCACTTCAAATTCTTAGTGATGTCCTTTGGTATTACCAATGCCCCAAAAACTTTCATGGACTTGATCAATCATGTGTTCAAGCAGTACTTAGACATGTTCATAATAGTCTTCATAGATGACATTCTCGTCTACTCCCACAATGAGCATGATCATGCAGACCATCTCAGAATAGTATTGCATAATCTCAGAAACCATTAGCTATTCGCCAAATTCAATAAGTGCAAATTTCTACTACGGTCAGTAGCTTTCCTTGGGCATATCATTTTCGGTGATGGTATTAGAGTTGATCCCCAAAAGATCTAAGAAGTCAGAAACTGGCTTAGACTCATCTCTCCGTCAGATATCAAAATTTTTTGATCTTGGTTGGCTATTACCGATGGTTTGTTGAGGGATTTTCATATATTTCATCCCCTATGTCCAGATTGACTCAGAGGAAAGTCAATTTCCAATGGTCAGATTCTTGTGTAAAGAGATTTTAGGAGTTGAAGACTCGACTCACTACAACTTCAGTTCTGACCCTACCAGATGGTTCAGATGGGTTTGTGGTGTATTGTGATTCCTTCAAATAATGTTTGGGGTATGTTTTGATGCATAGTGTTAAGGTCATAGCCTATGCCTCTATACAGTTTAAGCCCTATAAAAAAAACTATCCTACTCATGATCTTGAGTTAGCAGCAATAGTGTTTGCCTTATAGATTTGGAGGCACTATTAGTATAGGGTGCACATTGATGTATTCACTGACCATAAGAGCCTAAAGTATGTGTTCTCTCAAAAAGATCTAAACCTCCGTCAGAGAAGGTGGTTGGAGTTATTGAAGGACTACAACATGAGCGTATTGTATTATCCTAGTAAATCCAATGTAGTGGTTGATGCTCTTAGTAGGATGTCTATGGGGAGTGTTACTAATGTTGAGAAGAGTAAGAAGAAGTTAGCTCAGGAAGTTCATCAGCTTGCCCAACTAGGTGTTCGCTTAGTCGATTCAGCAGAAGGTAGTGTATGGGTACAAAGTAGTTCAGAATCATCCCTAGTATTCGAGGTGAAGGAAAATTAGGATAGGGATTCCAGTCTAGCAAAGTTGAAGGAATCGGTCAGAGATCAGAAGGTAGAGGTTTTCTCCCAAGAAGAAGATGGTGTGTTGCGCTGTCAGGGTTAGCTATATGCGCCAGGTGTAGATGACTTGAGGAAACGAATTCTTGTAGAGGCACATGGCACGTTCTACTCTATACATCTAGGGGCCACTAAGATGTACCATGATTTGTGGGAGATCTATTGGTGGAGTGGGATGAAGAGAGATATTACAGAGTTTGTGGCTAAGTGCTTAATATTTTAGCAATTTAAAACTGAGCATTAGAAGCCTAATGGGTCCATGCAGGAGTTCAGTATTCCTACTTGGAAGTGGGAAAAAGTGTACATGGACTTTGTAATGGGTTTCCCTCGTACTCGTCGCCAGCATGATTCAGTTTGGGTCATCGTGGATAGGATAACCAATCAGCTCATTTCCTACCAGTCCATACCTCTTATTCAGCCAAGGATTATGTCAAACTCTATATCAGGGAGTTGGTCAGATTGCACGGTGTTCTGCTGTCTATTATCTCAGATAGAGGTACCCAGTTCACCTCTTATTTCTAGAAGTCATTCCAAAAGGGTCTTAGTACCCGAGTTCACCTCAGTACAACCTTTCATCCTCAGACAGATGGTCAAGAAAAAAGGACCATTCAGACATTATAAGATATTCTGCGAGCGTGAGCGATTGACTTTAAAGGTAGTTAGGATGACCACTTTTCTTTGATTGAATTCACATATAACAAAAACTATCATTCTAATATTCAGATGGCTTCGTTTAAGGCGCTTTATGGTAGGAGTTATAGGTCCCCCATTGGTTGGTTTGAAGTGGGTCAGGCCATAGTGGTAGGGCCTGATTTGGTATTTGATACCTTATAGAAAGTCCAGTTAATCAGGGAAAGGTTTATAACAACTAAGAGCCGATAAAAATCATACACAGATGTACGTAGAAAGGATCTCGAGTTCAAGGTGGGTGATTTTATGTATTTTAAAATCTCTTCTATGAAAGGAGTGAAGAGGTTTGGAAAGAAGGGGAAACTCAGTCCCTGATATGTTGGTTCTTACCGAATTCTCAGCCATTTTAGAAAGATAGCTTACGAGCTTGAGTTGCCTTCAGACTTAGTTTCATTGCACCCAGTGTTCCATGTCTCCTTTCTAAAGAAATGCCTAGGTGACCCAGCAGTCGTAGTCCCTATAGAGGACATAGATTTTTAGAACAACCTCTCTTATGAAGATATCCCAGTCAAAATCCTTGATTATCAGATTTGCAGACTGAGGAACAAAGAAGTCCCTCTAGTTAAATTTTTTTGGAGGAATCAGTCCGTTGAGGGAGTTACTTAGGAAGAGGAAGTAGATATACGAACAAAGTATCCTTACCTATTCTCCGCAAACTCAGACTCAACCCAAGGTGACAGTTTACATCGAATTTACTCAGTCTCATGTTCAGATATAGCTACCAACTTGGTATTAACTAACGTTGCATACTTAGTCATGCATTAACGAATCAGTTCATTCATGTACTAATGCATCAGACATGCATGTCCAGTATATAAGCTTAGCTTATCAGTAATCCTAGTTATGCATTCATGAATCCATGTGGAATTAGTTATTATGTGTGTAGATTCGTATGAATCCATCTATATACTATGCTCACCAAGTGCTTGATGAATTGTTCATGTGAACTAATAAGGGAAAGAAATTATGTTATGCTAGCTTATGTGCAAGTTATACCATGCAAGTGTTTGATAAAAGGTCCCTATAAATACATTATAAACAAGTGTGCATTTTATTTTATGCAAGATCATGTCATGCTTTACTTTTCATGGTATCGAGTCCTAGGGGTATTTAATACTCGATGATTTAGTTGTTTACCTAGAGCCAATGTCAGATACAAAATAATCTCAGTCATGTCACGATCAGTAGTACTCTCAGTCAGTTACAGGACTCAAGAAAACTCAGTAGACTCTATATCAGTCCAGTCCAGCTCATTATTCAGTTCAGACCTCAGTAAATTCAGCCAGTTAACAGAATTCAGTAGTATTCCGTGAGTCAACAGAACTCACTGAACTCAATTCAGTTAAATTATACAGTATAATCAGTAACAGTCCAGTTAAGCCTAGTATGAACTAGGAAATCATTTCAGTGTCTATTCAGATGGGAGTAGGATTCAACACCGATTTAACCCAGGGATGGGGGCATTCCTTCCCACAGAGGGTTTGACACTTAGTAGCAATCCCTGCATTATAGAACTATGTAGCCAATGTAGGTTGAGATATCTTTCTGCTAGATATTATGAGGGTTGATACATTTTATTCAATTTTTTCTGTCAGCGAGGGTTGTGATACGCCCAAATTACAGCTCTAGTTAGAAAATATAAGTGGTCGCTGTCAAATATAGAATCCAACTGGGTTGGGTGTCGAATCCCACAGGGAATACTCTGGTCACTAAGTGTTGCAATTATTAGTAGACTGTTGGTCAAAAATTCCAAGAAAAAAGGGGGGTTTGGTTTAGGCGTGAACTAATATTATCAAAGTAACAATGGAACGATTTGCGTAGTAAGATTTAATCACAGAGATTGATAAGTTAGGGTTATGTCCACCTTATAAGTTCTACTTCTCTATTAACTATGAGTAACGCGGAATTTAGACATCCATGCACTTAGAGAGAATCGTATTCTAATTCTAAGTCCAAGTGTTTCTCAACCATCAAGGATTTATTTCGCTTTAGCTCTCTCGAGCCTAAAGTGTATAACAAATGGTACAAATTCTCCAAGAAGTTAATCCGGTTAAGGCATTAACGTGTAAATAAGGGTTGGAAACCTTATTTCCTTGTCACACTCTCTTTTCCAAACATGTAACTTTTCTCTCGAACAAGTTAATGCTATAAAGGTGATGTTGGGCGTATTTACACGCTTAAGAACCATAATTTAACCATATTTTAGCTAAGTTTTGAGGACAAAATATATAATTCCTGCACTTTTAGTCTATTTTCCTTTAAATGAGCTGACCTACGTGATTAACATGTTTTTCAGGTATTAATGATGAAGATTTCAGCACTTTATGGACTTATGAGCAACAAAGGAAAACTTCACATTAGAGGGAAGGCAGCTTTTGGACTGAAGGTGATGCATGGGAACTTTTTCCCGGGCAAACCCAGTATTTTTAAAGACTTAAGGATGCAGTAGCAACTTAGTTAGAGAAGGATACTATAAAAACCTTATTACTGAATTTTTCAGCAGCATTATCATTCACTCATTATTCAATTTCGTTTTTTGTAAGAGGTTTTAGAACAGAAAACACGGCTCTTGTGAGCAACGGATAGGAAGAGAACGACATTCTTTTATTGACGCCAATCCATCCACATCGCGAAGATTGTTCTAGTTGAGGTATGATGATGATGTCTTCGTTGTTTTCCTTTTCACTCATGAGTAGCTAAACTTCTCTGTTAGGGTTATGGAAATCTTGTGAGATACTATCTATTGCTATGAGTTTGTGAATTCTTAATGCGTATGCTACTTATATTATTACTCTCTTCGTTTTAATTAAATTCTTGTGGTTGCAAACATATAGAATACGCCATTATAGCATTAACTTGTTCGAGAGAAAAGTTACATGTTTGGAAAAGAGAGTGTGACAAGGAAATAGGGCTACCAACCCCTATTTACACATTAATGCCTTAACCGGTTTAATCTCTTGGAGAGTTCGTACCATTAGTTATACGCTTTAAGCTCGAGAGATTTAAAGTGAAATAATACTTGATGGTTGAGAAACACTAGGATTTACCATTAGAATACGAATCTCTATAAGTGCATGCATGTCTGAATTCCGAATTACTCATAGTTAATAGATATGTAGAACTCATAAGGTGGACATAACCCTAACTTATTTTTCTCTGTGATTAAATCTTACTAAACAAAGCATTCTGTGGTTACTTTGGTAGCATTAATTCATGCCACAATCCAATCCCCCCTTTTCCGTGGAATTTTCGATCAATAGTCTACTAATAATTTCAACACTTAGTGACCAAGTATTCTCTGTGGGATTCGACACCCAACCCAGTTGGGTTCTATATTTGACAGCGACCGCTTACACTCTTACGAGAGCTGTAGTTTGGGCGTTATCAAATTTTGTCGCCGCTGCCGGGGAATACAGTTGTCAACTACGTTTGTGATAGTTACTAGACCCTTTGGTCAAAAAAATTCTCAGATTTTACTTTTAGTTGTTGTTTTTATTTTATTCAGGTTTGTTTGAGTGCATGCCATACATTCGAATTTCAGGTCAACCGTTATTACCTATCAATCCTGAACCACATCTTATTGGCAGAATGGATGCACAACGTGACATTGAATGAAGAGCTGCTCAACAGAAGTAGGCTAGATTAGCTGCGTTGGCAGCTGCTCAAGTACATCAACAGAATATTAATAACCCAGGGCGAGCAACAAATCCTGATGATGAGGACCTGGGTGATGATGAGTTACTGAATCCTAGGCGTACTGATGAGGTGGCGGCACCTATGCATAGGAGAGATCGTTAAGCTAGAATGAGACCTGACCGCTGAGCTGTGCAGGTTCCTTTTGATGATGATGATGATGATCTAGATGGAGCTGGTGCCACAGGGGCTATTATTCCTCCCACCTTGGCACCTGGATCCAAGTTCAATATCACTAGCACCATGATTCAGCTATTGCAGCTCAAAGGTTTATTTGGTGGACTTGCAGGCGATGATCCGAATATGCATCTGGTCAATTTTATTTCAACATTCAAGTAGTTTGACAATCCAGGAGTTGGGCAGAATGCAATTTGGCTGCGCTTATTTCCATTGTCTCTGTCTGGGGAGGCAACTCTATGGATGAATGGGCTAACTCCTGATTCTATTACTAATTGGAGGCAACTGAAAGACGCTTTCCTAGAAAGATTTTTTCCTCCATCCAAGAGAGCACAGTTAAGAGATGAGATCAACAATTTCCGACAGCTTCCAACTAAAGCTCTCCACAAAACATGGGAGAGGTTCAAAAAGAAGCTTATGCGGTGCCCAAATCATCAGATGACCAACATCCACTTGATGGAGATATTATACAGGGCTTTGAACTCAGTGACAAAGCCAGTGGTTGATAATGTTGTAGGTGGGTCATTCATGGACCTTACTTTCATTGAGGCAAGTGATATGCTGGACCGGATGACAAAGTAGAGTAGAGCCTGGAATACCAAGGATGCTGAGGTAGCAAGCTCTACTTTATTTGTTGGCATGACTGAAGAGCAGAGGCGTAGACAAGAGGAACGTGAACAAGATATGGCTCACATGAAAATACAGATGGATCTTCTTACTAAGCATTTATTATCAGGGAAGACCGAAAAGGTTAAAGACGTTGTATCACAGGGAAGATATGACTCCGATTCTGAGGGGGAAGCAAATTACTTGAATAATTAGGGGGTTTCCGAGGCAATGCCCAAGGAAACCAAGGTCGGAACTATTATGATAAATCTGGATAAAAGGACCGCGATCAAGGTGGTTGGAAAAATCAGACTGACATGAGTGGTTTGTATGTTCCTCCTGGAAACCGTGAGGCTGTGGAATCTGGCTCTGGAAAGATGTCCATGTATGATATGATGGATAAGCTGTTGAAAGGGGTGGAGGCAACCAATATGGGCGTTACTGAGGTAAAGAATGATTTTTCATTAATAAATCAATTGGTTGACTCGCATTCTACTGCAATAAAACATCTGGAGCAACAATTGAGTCAATTATCAGCGGCATTCAACCAAAGAAAGGCTGGCACGCTACCCAGTGACACTGTGCAAAAACCAAGGAATGACGGATCGTGTATGGCTATTACTACCCGGAGTGGTAAAGTGTTGGAAAATCCATCCAAAGGCAAGCAGGTGGTTGATGATATAGCAGAGAATGTTGATGAAGCAGAGTTTGAAGATGTCGTAGAAGCTGAAGTGAGTGCTCATGATGTTACACCTAGACGTCACCAGCCTGAAAAGAGTGATAATCGAAAGCAAGATAAAAAGGAAGTGGTGGAGAAAATGATTCCTCTTCCACCACCACCTTTTCCTCAGAGACTGAAGAAGAAGGCTGATGACACTCCTGAAAAGGTTGATAATCGGAAGCAAGATAAAGAGGAAGTGGTGGAGAAAATGATTCCCCTTCCACCACCACCTTTTCCGCAGAGACTGAAGAAGAAAGCTGATGACACTAGGTTCAGTAAATTCATGACCATGTTGAAGCAGCTGACTATTAATGTTCCGTTGGTGGAGGCGCTGGAACAGATGCCTGGGTATGCTAAATTCATGAAGGACCTATTGACAAAGAAGCGGGCAGAAAGTTATGAGCTGGCAGATAATGTTCATCATTGCAGTGCAATCGCTACAAGATCTCTAGTACAGAAAAAGGCAGATCCTGGTTCTTTCACTATTCCTTGCACGATTGGATCGTTGGATTTTGCTAAGGCATTGTGCGATTTAGGAGCTAGCATCAATTTAATGCCGCTATCTATTTACAGAAAGTTGGGGTTGGGTGATTCTACACCAACCAATATATGGCTCGTGATGGCAGATAGGTCGGTAAAATGGCCTATTGGTATCTTATATGATGTGTTGGTGAAGGTTTCCACCTTCATCTTTCCTGCAGACTTTGTTATTTTGGATTACGAGGTGGATTCTGAAGTTCCCATAATCTTGGGGCGTCCTTTCCTCGCAACTGGAAGTGTGCTGATTGATTTAAGAGCTAATGAGCTTTTATTTCGACTGAATGATGAAGTGGTCTGTTTTGATGTATATAAATCGATGAAGCAACCTAGAGCTATGGATGTGTTCTCTGTAGCTGATGTTTACTATGAGGATGAGAAAGGATTATCTGTAGAGAAGCAGCTTACTGTTGAGACATTGTCTGATGTGCTGTTGAATTTTGGGCATGAGGATGTTGAAGAATATAAAGAAATTGTTTGTGCTCTAACAGAAATAAAGTCCTATTCTCATGCTACTAAGAAACTGGACCTTGATCTTAGGAATCGACCTTCACCAACAGCGAAGACTTCCATTGAAGAGCCACCAGTGCTAGAATCGAAAGAGCTCCCCAGTCACCTAAGGTATGCATTCTTGGGAAGTGGAAATACACTTCCAGTGAGTGTTGCGGCTGATTTAGGCGAACAGCACGTAGAGGCTCTCATCTCTGCTCTGAAGAGGTACAAGAGAGCCATTGGTTGGACTATTGATGATATAATTGGTATCCCTCCTGGGATATGTATTCCCAAGATTCATCTCGAAGATTGTGTACCTACAATTAAGCATCAGCATCGTCTGAATCCATTCAAAAAAAGAGCCATCATCTATCTTGATGAAGTCTGAGTAATCGAGGTAACTATGTCATGCCGCGACAATAAATCAAGCGCTACATGGGAGGCAACCCATCATTTTTAATCGTTTTGTTTTACTAGGAGTTTGTTTTTGTTAAATAAAAATCCAAAAAAAGAAGAGTCGAGCCACGACCAAAACTAAGGCGCTTGATGGGAGGCAACCCATCCTTCTAATCGTTTTTGTTGTTTTTGATTAAGTGTAGGTGCAAGATGTACAAAGGAGAGGATTAATCCCAAAATTTTGATTTGAAAGTGAGCCATGTTAAAGGTGGTAAGTTAGGAATGAAGGAGCAAAGGCTATCGGTTAGGCATTGCCTATGCGAATCTAGGCAACGAACAAGGCAAGGCCTATGTCATTGCCTATGCTCACTGCCTCAACTAGGCAATGGACAAGACAAGGCCTATACAAATCTAGGCAATGGACAAGGCAAGGCCTATACAAATCTAGGCAATGGACAAGGCAAGGCCTATGTCATTGCCTATGTTCACTGCCTCAACTAGGCAATGGACAAGGCAAGGACTATATAAATCTAGGCAATGGACAAGGCAAGGCCTATATAAATCTAGGCAATGGACAAGGCAAGGCCTATGCAAATCTAGGCAATACCATAGGCGCCGCCTATGCCATTGCCTATGCTCACTGTTTCAACTAGGCCATAGCATAGGCGCCGCCTATGCCCAACTAGGAAATACCATAGGCGCCACCTATGCTAAGAATAGGCAAAGCATTAGGCGCCGCCTACTTATTATTTTTGACTCCTAACCCGATTTTTCATGGATCAAACCTGACCCCAGCCTTGGTCTATAAATAGACCCTCAATCTTAGAACAAAATCTCATTGTTTGCTCAAGATAGGCGCCGCCCAAGCTTCCAAATCCTCTCAAAAAATTTTCTTTTTGCTCATCTAGTCTTGTGAGTTCATCTTCCGGATCCATCACCAAGTAAGTCATTCTTTTATATTCCATAGTTGTTGAAATGCTACGTTTATAATGATTTGTTAGATCTTGAAGTGGTGTTGGTGATTTGAATGTGGTTGGTTTGTTATGATACATCTAGTTGAGTGAAAGAATACGTGTGGGTGTTCTTGACTTTGTTCCGACTTGTATTTAATTGTTATACACTTTCATCTTTTTGCGGAATCGAAATGGTAAAGTTAATGCATAATCTTGAAAGTTGAAAGCTTGAATGTTTGAATGACTCGTTCATCGAGATACCGATCATGATTGACCACAAGCGTAAAATGGTATGATTATTCCTATGCAATAACATGATACGATCTTTATGTGGTAGTCTTGTTAAAAAAGTGCATTAATCCAAACATAAAAGTATACGCCCAATGGAATAACGTTGGAAAGGATAGTAAAGATTACATGAGAATATGACTGTGCTAAATATGTTGTTGGAACATATCGCCTAAATGTATGTCGATGAAGTCTGAGTAATCGACATCACTCACTTAATTAGTCTGTGCCAATAAATTAAGTGTGGGGTGGCGCCACTACTATTTGTTTTTTGATTGAATCTTCCGAGATAAAGCTAACATGACTCTATTTTAATCTCAGGTAGAATGGCCCCAAAATGACGACAAGGAAAAGAAAAAGCGTCCACCTCACAGAAAGGACAGAAAAGGTCAAGAAAGGAGCAAGCTGAGTCCTCCTCTCTACAAATACCTCGACGCACTTTTGGGATCAAGTGGGGTACATTTTGAGAAAACTCTGAGGATGACGACTCTGATGATGATTCCGACGCAGGGGGTATGACCACAGACATAGAAGAGGAGTTCGACTAATCAGGTTTTCCTTATTTATTTTCCACTGAGGGCAGTGTGTCCCGTCTAAGTGTGGGGTGCTGGTATTTGTATGCTTCTTGTACTTCTTTCCCTACATTTATTCTAGTTCTTGTTTGTTTTAATTAGTCGTAATTAGTTAGTTTAATTTTAGATTTTTTAGATTTTGCATAAAATTGTTCTGATAGGCGGCATGGTATTATGACAAGAGTTTGTGCCAAAATCATTACTATTGAGACGTTTAGGCTCTAAGTGTGACTCATCATCTGTTGGGTCAAGAGTCTATACTACTCCCAATAAAGTTGACCATGTGCCTTGTGTGTGTGAGGTTATAGTATATTCTGTGTTGTGACTGATGCTAGAACTTTCCTGGTGTGTGTTTAAAGCGAAATAAAGAGTGTGGGTTTAGGAGATGATTTAGGCATTTCTTTGGCAACCTGTGATTGTTTACCTTCTTTTTACCTACCCGTGGACATTATCCTAGTTAACCCCCTTTGAGCCTTTAGCTATTTTCTTTGACAGCCTCATATGTAGCCTAATCCATTTTTTTTCAAGACCATAATTTGATCCAAATTCCTAAGCGCTTTAAATTGTAGAGTCATGTGACAAAATAAGAGGAAAGTGGGTGAGAGTGATGCCTCAGAGTGTATTGGTACTTGAAATTATTGTGAATAAGATTGGCTATCATAGAGGTGTTTTATAAAAAAAATAGAAATAGAAAAATAAAAAAAAAGTTATATATTCTCATCTTTGTGTTTATAATTGAATAACAAAATAGGTGAAAAGGGGTGTTAGATGAAAACAAAGGTAGAAGGGTTTTTTAAAAGAGAGTGTTAATGGCATAATGTGATGTATTAAAGCTCTTAGGAAAAATAGTCACTATTTCTGGCCAAAATAGTCCTACCTGTCCCTTAGCCTACATTACAACCTATAAAGACCTATTTGATCCTAAGCTTAGCATTCTGATATTAGTAGAGCATTACACTAAGGGCAAGACTATGGTTATCAGTTGCAACATAAGAATTCTTTGTGAGAGTGAGAGCAAGGAGAATCTTGTACCCATGTTTCGAAAAATGCAAAACTTGTGAGTGGTTATGGGTGATATCTTGTGTGAGACACACATGGTTGATGATTGTTGGGTAGTTTTATATGATTCTTTGTGACTTAACTTGTGGATATGAATTAACCATCCTCACGAGTCTAGGTTGGAGGTTGAATTGTTTCTAGTAGTGATCAAGAAACCTACTCTTTGTGAATAATTGTCGTGCATGTCTTGAGGATAAATTTTGTGTTGTTATTGTGAAATTCTAGTTAGGTGTTGCTATTGTGAAATTCTAGTTAGGTGTTTGCATGGATGCTATATTTTGTTCGAGGAAGAACAAAGCTTTAAGTGTGGGGTGGTGATGTTGGGCGCATTTACACGCTTAAGAACCATAATTTAACCATATTTTAGCTAAGTTTTGAGGACAAAATATATAATTCCTGCACTTTTAGTCTATTTTCCTTTAAATGAGCTGACCTACGTGTTTAGCATGTTTTTCAGGTATTAATGATGAAGATTTCAGCACTTTATGGACTTATGAGCAGCAAAGGAAAACTTCAAATTAGAGGGAAGGCAGCTTTTGGACTGAAAGTGATGCATGGGAACTTTTTCCCGGGCAAACCCAGTATTTTTAAAGACTTAAGGATGCAGTAGCAACTTAGTTAGAGAAGGATACTATAAAAACCTTATTGCTGAAATTTTCAGCAGCATTATCATTCACTCATTATTCAATTTCGTTTTTTGTAAGAGGTTTTAGAACAGAAAACACGTCTCTTGTGAGCAACAGATAGGAAGAGAACGACATTCTTTTATTGACGCCAATCCATCCCCATCGCAAAGATTGTTCTAGTTGCGGTATGATGATGATGTCTTCGTTGTTTTCCTTTGCACTCATGAGTAGCTAAACTTCTCTGTTAGGGATATGGAAATCTTGTGAGATACTATCTATTGCTATGAGTTTGTGAATTCTTGATGCGTATGCTACTTATATCATTACTCTCTTCGTTTTAATTAAATTCTTGTGGTTGCAAACATATAGAATACGCCATTATAGCATTAACTTGTTCGAGAGAAAAGTTACATGTTTGGAAAAGAGAGTGTGACAAGGAAATAGGGCTACCAACCCCTATTTACACATTAATGCCTTAACCGGATTAATCTCTTGGAGAGTTCGTACCATTAGTTATACGCTTTAATCTCGAGAGAGTTAAAGTGAAATAATCCTTGATGGTTGAGAAACACTAGGATTTACCATTAGAATACGAATCTCTATAAGTTCATGCATGTCTAAATTCCGCATTACTCATAGTTAATAGATACGTAGAACTCATAAGGTGGACATAACCCTAACTTATTTTTCTCTGTGATTAAATCTTACTAAACAAAGCATTCTGTTGTTACTTTGATAGCATTAATTCACGCCACAATCCAATCCCCTCTTATCCGTGAAATTTTCGATCAACAGTCTACTAATAATTGCAACACTTAGTGGATAAGTATTACCTGTGGGATGCGACACCCAACCCAGTTGGGTTCTATAATTGATAGTGACTGCTTACACTCTTACGAGAGCTGTAGTTTGGGCGTTATCAAGTGGCGTATTCTCTATGTTTGCAAGCATAAGAATTCAATCAAAACGAAGAGAGTAATGATATAAGTAGCATAACACATCAAGAATTCACAAACTCATAGTAATAGATAGTATCTTACAAGGTTTCCATAACCCTAACAGATAAGTTTAGCTACTCATGAATGCAACGGAAATCAAAGTAGATATCATCATCATATCAAAACTTAGAGAAATCTCGGCTATGGAGATGAAACGTGTTTTCTTTCTCCGTTGCTCAAGTGAACCATTTTCTGTTCTCAAAACTCGTCTAAAATCC
This sequence comes from Capsicum pubescens, assembly GCA_030864215.1. Lineage (NCBI taxonomy): Eukaryota > Viridiplantae > Streptophyta > Magnoliopsida > Solanales > Solanaceae > Capsicum > Capsicum pubescens. Next base: position 32,195,209 of record CM061548.1, read on the forward strand.
TCCAACGTGCATTCTCACTAATGTCGAATGATAATGCTGAAAAATTCAGCAATAAGGTTTTTAATAGCATCCTTGTCTAATAAGTTACTACTGCATCCTTAAGTATTTAAAAATACTGGGTTTGCCCGGGAAAAAGTTCCCATGCATCACTTTCAGTCCAAAAGTTGCCTTCCCTCTTATGTGAAGTTTTCCTTTGCTGCCCACAGGTCCACAAAGTGCTGAAATCTTCATCATTAGTACCTAAAAACATGCTAATCACATAGGTCAGCTCACTTAAAGGAAAATGGACTAAAAGTGCAAGAATTATATATTTTATCCTCAAAACTTAGCTGAAACATGGGTAAATTATGGTGCTTAGGCGTGTAAATACGCCCAACATCACCACCCCACACTTAAATCTTTGTTTGTCCTCGAAAAAAATATTACATCCATGCAAACACCTAACTAGAATTTCACAATAGCAACACGAAATTTTCAACAAGACATGCACAACAATCATTAACAAAGAGTAGGTTTCTCGATCACTACTAGAAACAAATCAACCTCCAACATAGACTCATTAGGATGGTTAATTCGTATACACAAGTTAAGACACAAAGAAACATATAAAACTACCCAAAAACCATCAACCATGTGTGCTCACACAAGATATCACCCATAATCACTCATAGTTTTGCATTTTTCGAAACATGGGTATAAGACTCTCCTTGCTCTCGCTCTCACAAAGAATTCTTATATTGCAACTGATAACCATAGGCTTTCCCTTAGTGTAATGCTTTACTAATATCAGACTGCTAAGTTTAGGATCAAATAGGTCTTTACAGGTTGTAATGTAGGCTAAGGGACAGGTAGGACTATTTTGGCCAGAAATAGTGACTATGTTCCCTAAGCGCTTTAATACACTACAATATGCTATTTACACTATCTTTTAACAACCACTCTACCTCTCTTTCATCTACCAACCCCTTTTCACCCATTTTGTTATTCAATCATAAACACAACTATCTTTTTGTTTTTCTAATTTTTTTTTTCTTTTATATTAAGCAAGCATCCCTATAATAGTCACTCTTTTTCACAACAATTTCAAGTACCAATACACCCTGAGGAATCACTTTCACCATTCTCCTTTTATTTTTCCACATGATTCTACAATTTTAAAGCGCTTAGGTGTTTGGATCAAATTATGGTCTTGAAAAAAAAATGGATTAGGCTACATATGAGGCTGCCAAAGAAAATAGCTAAAGGCTCAAAGGGGGTTCACTAGGACAATGTACAAAAGTAGGTAAAAAGAAGGTAAACAATTTCAGGGCTACCAAAGAAATGCCTAAATCATCTCCTATACTCACAATCTTTATTTCGCTTCACACACATACCAGGCTAGTTTTAGCATCAGTCACAACAAAGAATATACAATATCCTCACACACACAAGGCACATGGTCAACTTCATTGGGAGCATTATATATTCTTGACCCAACAGATGAATGAATTAAACCACAACAATTTATCACACAGTTAGTCACAACTTAGAGCCTAAGCGTCTCAATAGTAATGATTTAGCAAAAACTCTTGTTATAATATACCATGCCGTCTATCAGATTAATTTCATGCAACATCTAAAATCTACTAACTAATTACAACTAACTAACTAACTACTAATTCAAACAAACAAGAATAAATGTAGGCAAAGAAATACAATACAACAGACATATACCCACACCCCACACTTAGACGGGACACACTGTCCTTAGTGGAAATAAATAAGGAAAACCTGATTAGTCGGACTCCTCTTCTATGTCTGGGGTCATACCCCCTACATCGGAATCATTATCAGAGTCATCGTCATCAGAGTTGTCCTCCACGTCTGAGTCTGGCAGTCGGTTATCATTATCCTTGTGCCGAATCCACCGTTCCATTGACCTTGATACGCACAGTGTATGTCTGATGGCCCTGTAGGGAGGTCTGTGACAAAGCTCCTTGAGCGGTGATGGATCCACAGATGGAAGGCCCAGAAAAGAGTTGAAGAACTCCGCATTCAGTTGCAAGACTTGGCCCCGAATCTTGACTTCACTTCCTGTAGTCTTTTTGGGAGGTGGACACTTTTTCTTTTCATTGTCGTCCTTTTGGGGTCATTCTACCTGAGATCACAATAAAGTCATGTTAGTTTCATCATGGAAGATTTACTATATTCAAAAAAGAAAATTGTGATGGTACCACCCCACACTTAAACTGTTTGCACAATATTAATAATCATGTAATCTTGACTATCCTTTCCGACTTTATTTCATTGGATTAAAGCAATGTTTGAACAAGACTACCACATAGCAATCTTATCAGGTTTTTGCATCGAAATAACCAAACCATGTTATACTTGTGGTCAATCATGATCAATACCTTCGATGAACGAGTCATTCAAACATTCAAGCTTACAACTTTCAAGATTATGCATTAACTTCACAATTTTGACTTCATAAAAATACGACAGTGAATACCAATCAAATAAAAGTCGGAGTAAAGTCAAGAACACCCCCACAAATTCTTTCACTCAACTAGATGCATCATAACAAACCAACCATATTCTCATCACCAAACACCACTTCACAATCTAATAAACCATTGTAAGCGGAGTAGTGCAACAACTACGGAATATAAAAGAGTAACTTATGTGCTGATGGATCCGGAAGATGAACTTGCAAGATTAGATGAGCAAAAAGAAACTTTGAGAGAATTTGGGAGCTTAGGCGTCACCTATCTTGAGCAAACATAGGAATTATGTTCTAAGGTTGAGGATCTATTTAAAGACTAAGCCATGGGTTGGGTTTGATCCATGTACAATCGGGTTAGGAGGCAAAAAAGGATAAGTAGGCGGCGCCTAATGCTTTGCCTATGCTTAGAATAGGCGGCGCCTTTAGCAATGCCTAGATAGGCATAAGCGGCGCCTTGCCTATCGCCTAGATTGGCATAGGCGGCGCCTTGCCTATCGCCTAGATTGGCATAGGCGGCGCCTTGCCTATCGCCTAGATTGGCATAGGCGGCGCCTATGGCATTGACTATGTGAGGCAGTGAGCATAGGTAATGGCATAGGCGGCGCCTATAGCATTGCCTACATTGGTATAGTCCTTGCCTTGTCCATTACCTAGATTTGCATAGGCATTGCCTTGTTCGTTGCCTAGATTGGCATAGGCAATGCCTAACCTATAGCCTTTTCTCCATCATTCCTCACTTACCACCTTTAGCATGGCTCACTTTCAAATCAAAATTTAGGACTAATCTCCTCCTTTGTATATCTTGCACCTACACTTAATCAAAAACAACAAAATGATTAGAAGGATGGGTTGCCTCCCACCGAGCGCCTTAGTTTTGGTCGTGGCTCGACTCTTCTTTTTGAACTTTTATTTATCAAAAACAAAATCCTAACGAAAAAAACTCCTAATGATGGGTTGCCTCCCATGTAGCGCTTGATTTATTGTCGCGGCACGACATAGTTATCTCGATTACTCAGACTTCGTCAAGATATCTGGTGGCTTCACCGGTGGTGAGGGTCGATTCTTAAGGTCAAGGTCCAGCTTCTTGGGGTCATATGAATACGACCCCATTCCTGTCAAAGCACGGATAGTTTCTTCGTTCTCTTCAACATCCTCACGCTCAAAGTTCAAAAGCACAGCAGCCAATGGCTCAACAGTAAGTTTCTTCTCTAAAGATAATTCCTTCTCATCCTCATAATGAACATCAGCTATAGAGAACACATTCATATCTTTGGGTTGCTTCATTGATTTGCTTACATCAAAACGTACCACTTCATCATTCATCCGAAATAAAAGCTCATTTGCTCGTAAATCAATAAGCACACTTCCTATTGCGAGGAAAGGGCATCCCAAGATTATGGGAACTTCAGAATCTACCTCGCAATCCAAACTAACAAAGTCTGCAGGAAAAATCAAGGAAGAAACCTTCACCAGTACATCATATAAGATACCAATAGGTCATTTTACCGACCTATCTGCCATCACGAGCCGCATATTGGTTGGTGTAGGATCGCCCAACCCCAACTATTTATAAATAGATAGCGGCATCAAATTGATGCTAGCCCCCAAATCGCACAATGCCTTAGAAAAATCCAAGGATCCAACCATGTAAGGAATAGTGAAAGCACCAGGATCCGCCTTTTTCTGTACTAAAGATCTCGTGGCAATTGCACTGCAATGATGAACATTATCTGCCAGTTCATAACTTGCTGCCCTTTTCTTTGTCAAAAGGTCCTTCATGAATTTGGCGTATCTTGGCATCTGCTCCAGTGCCTCCACCAAAGACACATTAATAGTCAACTACTTCAACATAGTCATGAATTGACTGAACCTGGTGTCATCAGCTTTCTTCTTCAGTCTTTGAGGAAAAGGTGGTGGTGGAGTTAGAAGAGTTTTCTCCACCACTTCATTTTTATCTTGTTTTTGATTATCAATCTTTTCAGGATGGTGACATCTAGGTGTAGTGTCATGAACGTTCTCATTCTGATTTTTAGCTTCTACATAATCATCACAATCTACTTCAATAACATTCTCTTCTATAATATCAACCACCTGCTTGCCTTTGGATGGATTTTCCAACACCTTACCACTCCTGGTAGTAATAGCCATACATGATCCATCATTTCTTGGGTTCTGCATAGTGTCACTAGGTAAGGTACCAACTTTTCTTTGATTGAGTGCCGCTGATAGTTGACTCAATTGTTGTTCCAGTTGTTTTATTGAAGTGGAATGCGAATCAACTAAATGATTTATTGAGGAAAAATCATTTTTTACCTCAGTTACTCCCGTGTTGGTTGCCTCCACTCCTTTCAACAACTTAGCCATCATATCTTCCATGGACATCTTTCCAGAGCCAGATGTCGCGGCCTCAAGATTTCCAGGAGGAACATACAAACCACTCCTGTCAGTCTTATTCTTGAATCCAGATTTTTCATAATAGTTCCGACCTTGGTTTCCTTGGGCATTGCCTCGGAAACCCCCTGATTATTCAAATAATTCGCTTCCTCCTCAGAATCGAATTCATCTCTACCCTGTGATATAACAGCCTTGACCTTTTCTATCTTCCCTGATAATAAATGCTTGGTAAGAAGGTCCATCTACGTTTTCATGTGAGCCATATCTTGGTCACGTTCCTCTTGTCTTCGCCTCTGTTCTGTTGTCATGCAAGTAGATACAGTAAAGCTTGCTACCTCAGAATCCCTGGTATGCCAAGCTCTACTCTGCTTTGTCATACGATCCAACATATCACCAGCCTCAATAAAAGTAAGGTCCATGAATGACCTACCTGCAGCATTATAAACCACTGGGTTAGTCACCGAGTTCAACGCCCTATATAATATTTCCATCAAGTGGATGTTGGTCATCTGATGATTTGGGCACCGCATAAGCTTCTTCTTGAACCTCTCCCATGTTTCATGGAGAGCTTCAGTTGGAAGCTGTCGAAAATTGCTAATCTCATCTCGTAATTGTGCTCTCTTGGATGGCGGAATGAATCTTTCTAGGAAAGTGTCTTTCAGTAGCCTCCAATTAGTAATAGAGTCAGGAGTCAACCCGTTCAACCATAGAGTTGCCTCTCCAGATAGAGACAGTGGAAATTAGCGCAATTGAATTGCATTCTGTCCAACTCCTGGATTGTCAAACGACTTGCATGTTGAGATAATGTTGATCAGATGTATATTTGGATCATCGCCTGCAAGTCCACCAAATAACCCTTTGAGTTGTAATAGCTGGATCATGGTGCTGGTGATATTGAACATGGCTCCGGGTGCCAAGGGTGGAGGAATAATATCCCCTGTGGCACCAGCCGCATCCAAATCATCATCATCATCATCATCAAAAGGGGCATGCATAGCTCGGCGTTCAGGTCTCATTCTAGCTTGATAATCTCTCCTATTCACAGGTGCTGCCACCTCACCAGCACGCCTTGGATTTAATAACTCATCATCACCCAGGTCCTATTCATCAAGATTTGTTGCCCGACCTGGGTTATTAATATTCTGTTGATGCAATTGATTAGCTGCCAATGCAGCTAATCGTTCCTGCTCCTGTTGAGCAGCCATCCGTTCAAGGTTTCATTGCGCATCCATTCTGCCAATTAGATGTGGTTCAGGATTTATAGGTAATAACGGTTGACCAGAACTTCGTGTATTTGGCATGCACTCCAATAAACCTGAACAAAATAAAAACAACAAACAAAAAGTAAAATTCAAGAATCTTTGACCAAAGGGTCTATTAACTATCACAAACTTAGTTGACAACTGTATTCCCCGGCAACGGCGCCAAAATTTGATACACCCAAATTACAACTCTCGTTAGAAAGTGTAAGCGGTTGCTGTCAAATATAGAACCCAACTGGGTTGGGTGTCGAATCCCATAGGGAATACTCTGGTCACTAAGTGTTGCAATTATTAGTAGACTGTTGGTCAAAAATTCCAAGGAAAAAGGGGGGTTTGGTTTAGGCGTGAACTAATATTATCAAAGTAACAATGGAACGATTTGCGTAGTAAGATTTAATCACAGAGATTGATAAGTTAGGGTTATGTCCACCTTATAAGTTCTACTTCTCTATTAACTATGAGTAACGCGGAATTTAGACATGCATGCACTTATAGAGAATCGTATTCTAATTCTATGTCCAAGTGTTTCTCAACCATCAAGGATTTATTTCTCTTTAGCTCTCTCGAGCCTAAAGTGTTTAACAAATGGTACAAATTCTCCAAGAAGTTAATCCGGTGAAGGCATTAACGTGTAAATAGGGGTTGGAAACCCTATTTCCTTGTCACACTCTCTTTTCCAAACATGTAACTTTTCTCTCAAACAAGTTAATGCTATAATGGCGTATTCTCTATGTTTGCAACCATAAGAATTCAATCAAAACGAAGAGAGTAATGATATAAGTAGCATAACACATCAAGAATTCACAAACTCATAGTAATAGATAGTATCTTACAAGGTTTCCATAACCCTAACAGATAAGTTTAGCTACTCATGAATGCAACGAAAATCAAAGTAGACATCATCATCATACCAAAACTTAGAGAAATCTCGGCTATGGAGATGAAACGTGTTTTCTTTCTCCGTTGCTCAAGTGAGCCGTTTTCTGTTCTCAAAACTCGTCTAAAATCCTCCAACGTGCATTCTCAATAATGTCGAATGATAATGCTGAAAAATTCAGCAATAAGGTTTTTAATAGCATCCTTGTCTAATAAGTTACTACTGCATCCTTAAGTATTTAAAAATACTGGGTTTGCCCGGGAAAAAGTTCCCATGCATCACTTTCAGTCCAAAAGCTGCCTTCCCTCTTATGTGAAGTTTTCCTTTGCTGCCCACAGGTCCACAAAGTGCTGAAATCTTCATCATTAGTACCTGAAAACATGCTAATCACATAGGTCAGCTCACTTAAAGGAAAATGGACTAAAAGTGCAAGAATTATATATTTTATCCTCAAAACTTAGCTGAAACATGGGTAAATTATGGTGCTTAGGCGTGTAAATACGCCCAACATCAGGTTGAAGAAAGGGCCTCCTATCAGAGAGGGTTAACTCAAAAACTATATTTACCTGTGGCACGGTATTGACACCCTTCCAACTAAGGTTATAGGTTGGACCCCAATCTATTAAGAAAGGGGCATATCGGTTAGATGATTACCTACCGCAGTCTCAGTTTCAGATTCAGTCTAAGTATAGAACTCAGTTCAGTTCTAAAGGTTCAGGACTGTCAGACACAGTCACTCATCTCAGTACGAAACTCAGTATAGGTCCACAGAATCAAAACTGTCAGATATAGTCATTCAATTATCATTAATTCAATGTTAATATACTCAAATATCAGTTAATGAGTATTCAGTGTTATCACGATCTCAGTTACAGTTATGTATTCATGCATGTACTCTCATCCAGTTATACTCATGTCAATCAGTCAGTATTGTTCATGCATATGAACCCATGCATTTCTGCCTACCCCACTTAGCATACCAGTACATTCAAAGTACTGTCGTATACTTTTCTCTTGCACTATAATGTTTTATATTATAGGTTCAGACACATGGGCTCTCGACAACCCTTAGCAGTTCAAATCTTTAGTAGTCAGAGTTAGTGGTAAGCCCTCATAGTTCGAGGATATGATTATTATTTTAGCATTTCAGTTTATTTTAGTAGTCAGAGTTAGTTGTGGACTTGTACCATCATCTCCACATTTCAGACAGTTAAGAGGCTTTTCAGACTAGAGTATTTTCAGATAGATATTTCAGTTTTGTATTGCTATACCGTATTCAGTTTTTATTTTAGTATTGAACCTTATGGAAAGTTTCCGCCTCATTTTTGCATATTTACAATACTATTATTCAGCTATTGCAGCAGGTACAAGTCATAGGTTAGCTTGTGGTCCTTTGAGATTATGAGCACCGTGTAGCATCCAGGGTATAGACTCGGGGTGTTACAAACTTGGTATCAGAGCCTAAGGTTTAATAAATTCCTAGGAAGTCTGAAAGCCACATCTAGTAGAGTCTTGTGCATGGATATGTAGCGTGCCACCCTTATGGACAATATTTTCCTTCTTTCAGTACTTATGTCATGCTTGTGAGCATGAGCTCCAGTTAAACTCTCTGCCTATTAAAAGTTTCTCTTCCATTTACAGAAATACCTCCATAAAGGACTAAGGGAAGAGGAATATGAGACCATCCAGAACCCCAGTGTAATACCCTATGCTTTATCTTAGCTTAAAATTCATCCCAAGAATGTTAAAGACTTTCTTTAAAGATGAATATACTTTTATACATGTTGAATTTTCAAGATTTTGACTTTTCATTGCGTTGGAAATTGAATAAGCTTTCTATCGATACCAAATTTGCCCAAATTCAACACCCGAGTGAAGAGTTAGAGCCATTTTAGTATGATAGTGTACCACCTGGTACTCCAAAGCATCGATGAGGCATTCCATATGACATTTGTCATTTTCCAGTTAGACAACGCGATACCACCGTATCGCGCCATTATCCCTTTTCCCAATTTTTACTTTCAAGTGTGTCTCCGCGATCATAGAGCATCGCGCTAAAGATAAAATTCGCAACCAGTGAGTCACCGCGATGGAACCATATTGCGCCATCAGCCCAGTTACCAATTGTCAATTTCCAGTGACACAGCGCGACAACGCCATATCATGCCAATTTGTAAAATTAAGATTTTCAGTCAGTTCTGAGTTTTAATTTTGAGGGTAGTAAGGTCTTTTTTCCCTCACCCCCAGTCAGCCTAAACACACAATCAAACCCTAAAAGAGCACAAATTGCTCATTAATTCACTATTTTTCTCAAGAAGCAAGCCATTTTCTCTCAAAAGACAAAACCCTAGTTCAAAAAATCAAGGTCAAGCTCAAGAAATCCTTCAATAACTTCAAGAATATCACAAATTAAGGTATGTTAGATGTTGATTCATAGGTCCCTTTCACCCATGAAGTCCAACAATCCTTTTTCAAAGTACAAAGATGATGTATTTATGATTTCCATGTTTTTATTAGATTGAATTCATGTTTATAATATTAGTTGGGTTCCAATCCATGATTTAAATGCAAGTTTCATGAAATTAAATAGTATGTATAACAAATATGTGATTATCTTGATAGACCCTTAAATTTATATAGTGATTAATACATCTATGATATTGATTTGATTTTCAATCCATGATTATGATAAATTCATGAAAAATAGAATAGTATTTAGGGGGGGGGAGTATATGAATTACATACTAAGCCCTTGAATTTGCAATTAATTATTGTATTCATGATGTTTATGTGATGACCATTATCATGTGAAATACTCATGCTCCCCAAGTATTTGCTAAAATGCCTATGTGAAGTCGATAGAGGAATCATGAGAGGTTATTATTAGATCTTAATCATGTACAAGCTTATGCCCTTCAAGTGCTTAATAAAATGCTTATGCGAATTGACTAGTGAAGGCATGGAATATTATTATGTGATCCCATTCATGTACAAGTTAATGCATTACAAGTGTTTGATGAAATGTCTCCATTAATGAATTATGATCAATAGAACATTGTTATATTATTCAAGATTATGCTTTGCTTTACTTTTCATACTATTGAGTCCTGGGGGTATTTAATACCCGATAATTTAGTTGTTTACCTAGATACAGTGTCAGTTACAGAATAGTATCAGTCATATAATGATCAGTACTCTCAGTCCGTTACAGAACTCAGTAGAACTCAGTCAATTACAAAACTTAGGAAAACTCAGTAAACTCAGTCTCAGTCCTGTCCAATCCAGTATACTCAGTTCAGTGTCTTTCAGTTGGGAATAGAATTCAATACCGAGTGAGATCAGGGATGATGGCTTCCCCGTCAGATAAGCAGAGTCATTAGTAACAATCCCTATACTCCAAAACTGTGTAGCCAGCGCAGGATGAGGAGTCACCCATCAGACTAGGTTTGACTACTTCCCAGGGGTCACCCATCAGATTAGGCTTGGCTCACCAAGGTGTCGCCTATCAGTTAAGCTTGGCATCCTAGTTTTCAAGTGTTAGTACCCGTGGAATGGTTTTAGCACCCTTTTAGATGGGGTTAAAGGTTGGACCCCAATCAGTTTAGAGAGGGGCATATCGGTTAGATGATTGCCTTCCACAGTTTCAGTCTCAGTTTCAGTCTTTAGTTTAGAACTCAGCTCAGTTTTACAGAATCAAGACTGTCAGATACAGTCAATCTGTATTAGTTAATCAGTTATAAGAATTCAAAACTTAGCATAAGAAAAGCTCATTTACAGTTTATATATATGTATATGCACAGATTGCATTCTCAGTATTTACAGTATTCTCAGACTGTCCACGTACTCTCATGTTTAATTATTCTCATTCAGTTAGTTATATCCTCATGCATATGAACCCTTACATTCAGCCTTTCCTCATCTTGCATACCAGTACATTCCGACGTACTGCCATATATTTTTCTATGCTATGATGTTTCATATCATAGGTTCGGACGCTCAGGTTCCCGATCACGCATAGTAGATTCAGGTTCAGCCAGTAGCAGTAGATTTAGCAGTGAGTCCTCATCATTCAAGGATATTATACTCTTTCATATTTTTAGTAGATGTATTAGTTCAATAGATGGAGTCAGTTGGGGGTTTGTCCTATCTACTTCACTTTTAGATAGATTCAGTTAGAGGCTTTTCAAACTAGTTTTCAAATTTTTTTCTATTTTTACCAGCTATTGTTATTTATCAGTATTTTTGATGTTTTGAACCTTATGACATTTCAACCCATTTTCTGCATTAATTATAGTATTATTATTCAGTACTCACAGCAGATATCATTTATGGGTTAGCTTGTGGTCCTTCAGGGTCATAAGCACCGTATGATGACTAGGTGGTAGTCTCGGGTCGTTACACCCAGCCTATCCGGCTAGATCCTCTGGATAAACACGTTTTCCACTCTAAGTTTAGAGTAGCTTTCACCACCCTAGCTTATTCTGTGGCAGCCTAGAATAAACGTCCAACTATTGTTCCGGCCAACCCAAGTGGCCAACACAACTGCTGTCAGGATTCAGGACTTTACACGAATGAACCCTTCATCTTTTACAGGGTTTAAATCAGATGAGGACCTTCAGGAATTTCTTGATTAGGTGCAGAAAGTTATTGATATTACGGGGGTGACTGCTGTTGTGAGCGCTGAGTTAGCCGCATATTAGTTACAGGATTTGGCATACTCATGGTTTAAACAGTGGAAGGCAGAAAGGGCCACAGATACAGGGCCCATAGAATGGGAGGAGTTTGCAGTTGCATTTCTGGATAGGTTCTCCCCGCTAGAGTTAAAGAAAATGAAGGTTTTGGTATTTATAAACTTGAAGTAGGGCAATATGATAGTACAAGATAATTCTCTCAAGTTTATTCAGTTATCCAGATATTCCCCGCATATTGTAGTAGATCGCAGAGCAAAAATGAGTAAGTTTATGTCTAGGGTGTCTAATAGTATGGTCAAAGAGTGTAGGACCTCAATGTTGATTAAGGAGATGGACATATCCAGGATTATGGTCTATGCTCAGCAGATAGAGGAGACCAACAATAAAGATAGGGAGAGGAAGAACAAGAGAGAGAGAAAAAGGTAGTTTCAACTTCACTCAACCTAAGTTAGAGGGTGGGAATCGTTCTCGTTTTTACCAAAATCCTCAGTTCCAGCTTCATCCTTAGCCAGTTCTCCTGTGCCAAAATTCAGAGATGAGAGCAGAGATAAGGCGTAAGGACCTAAACCCCAGTATAGTGTTGGCAGTTCCCAAACCAACTCCCTTTGTAAAAAATATGGTAGAAACCACCAGGGTATCTATAGAGCTGGCAGTGATGTGTGTTTCAGATATGGTATGCCAGGACACAGGGTTAGAAAGTGTCCTCAGGTGGGTTCTTAGAGTTAGTATAACCGTTCTCCAGCTCAGTCTGGTCGCCCAAATCAGTAGGGTGTCGCATCCAGTGCCACCAGTGGGCATCTCCCGAACAGACTCTATGCTCTTCAGTCTCAATAGGATCAGGAAAGTTCTCCTGATATGGTCACTGGTATGTTACAAGTTTTACATTTATATGTCAATGTTTTGCTAGATCCAGGAGCTTCTTTGTCCTTTGTTACTCCATACATAGCAGTTGATTTCAGAGTCAATCCTAAAATTCTAGCACAACCTTTCTTAGTCTCTACCCCAGTGGGTAAATCCATCATAGCCAGACGGGTATACAGGAACTGCTCGGTTATGATATCTCAGAAAGTCACTTCAGCAGACTTAGTAAAATTAGAGATGATCGATTTCGATGTCATTCTCGGCATGGATTGGCTTCATTCCTACTACGCATCAGTCAACTGAAGAAACAGAATTGTCCAGTTTTAGTTTCATAATGAACCCATCCCAGAATAGATGGGTAGTACTTCAGCATTTAGGGGTCAGCTTGTTTCTTACCTTTGAGTGAGAAAGATGATATCTAAGGGATGTGTTTACCATCTCGTTTGAGTCCAGTACTCTAGTTCAGAAACCACTACTCTTGAATCAGTGTCAGTAGCATGAGAATTCCCCGATGTGTTTCCCGAAGATATTCCCGAAGTTCCTCCCGAAAGGAAAATTGATTTTGGAATTGATCTTCTCCAAGATACTCAACCCATATCTATTCGGCCATACAAAATGGTCTCAGTATAACTAAAAGAGTTAAAAGAATAGTTGAAGGATCTCTTAGATAGGGGATTTATCAGACCCAGTGTGTCCCCGTTGGGCACACCAGTTTTATTCGTGCGTAATAAAGATGGTTCTCTCAAAATGTGTATTGATTATCGCCTGTTAAATAAAGTCATGGTGAAGAATAAGTATTCACTTCCCAGAATCGATGAATTGTTTGACCATCTTCAGGGTGCCAGTTACTTTTACAAGATAGACCTCAGATTGGGCTATCATCATCTTAGAGTCAGAGAATGTTCCATCCCAAAAACAACCTTCATAACTTGGTATGGTCACTTCGAATTCTTATTCATGACCTTTGGTCTTACCAATGCCCCAGCAACTTTCATGGACTTGATGAATCGTGTTTTCAAGAAGTACTTGGATATGTTCGTTATAGTCTTCATAGATGAAATTCTTGTCTACTCTCACAATAATCATGATCATGCAGACCATCTCAGAATAGTATTGCAGACTCTCAGAAACCATCAGCTATTCGCCAAATTTAGTAAGTGCGAATATCTGCTAAGGTCAGTAGCTTTCCTTGTCCATATAATTTCCGGTGATGGCATTAGAGTTGATCCCCAAAAGATCGAAGTAGTGAGAAACTGGGATAGACCCATCTCTCCATCAGATATCAGGAGTTTTTTGGGCTTGGCTAGATATTACCGATGGTTTCTTTAGGGATTTTAATCTATTGCATCCCCTATGTCCAGATTGACTCAGATGAAAGTCAAATTCCAATGGTCTGATTCTTGTGAGGAGAATTTTCAAGAGTTAAAGACTCGACTCACTACAACTCCAGTTTTGACCCTACCATATGGTTTAGATGGGTTTTTGGTCTATTGTGATGCCTCCAAAGTCGGTTTGGGGTGTGTTTTGATGCAGAAAGTTAAGGTCATAGCCTATGCCTCTAGACAATTTAATCCCCATGAGAAGAACTATCCAACTCATGATCTTGAGTTAGCAACAATAGTTTTTGCCTTAAATATTTGGAGGCACTATTTGTATGGTGTGCACGTTGATGTGTTCACTGGCCATAAGTGATGTTGGGTGGATTTATATATTCTAGCGCTACTATTCTAGCTTATTTAGCCTTGATTTAAGGATGATTATTATTCTATATGTGTTAATAAAGATATAAATGAATAATTATGTGTCCAAGTATGTTTTTACAACGTTTAATGGTGTTTCCACACAAGTTTTGATTCAATTCGACTATTTAGAGTTCAATCGAGAAAACTAGTGTGACTAGCTTGAGCTAGGTGTTTTTCTAGTCTATTTGTGTTGAGTTCTAATGTGTTTTAATGATCTACTAAGGTTGTTATTATTTTTTTATATGTGAAACAACTTAGTTACAATGTTCAAGGGTCAATTGGATCAAGAAAAGAGTGAAAACAATGAGTTAAAGCTCAATATGAATTTAGCCTATGCTTAGCTCGTGTTTCTAGTTCATCGGTGAGGATGTTGTGTTGTTTTGAGTTATTAATTGATGTGTTTAATAATTTAGGATTCTTGTTTCATGGATTATTATGATATATTAAGGATATAAAATCTTCAAATCAAGTGTAAACAACTCAATAAGGCTCGGAATGCTCAATAAAAGCACAAGACGCAAGTTGGATGCAAGTTGGACCCCTGAAAAATATTGGGCGATTTTGGACTGTACAGGTGGCTAATGGAGGAGTTCAAAACATCAATGGATTCATAATAGACCCAAATTTTTGGAAATATGGCGCGTGTAGCTTAATTTGGAGTTTCCGGAGGCCCCGGGACGCGTTGAAATCGCAAACAGCTACTGGAATTTGACAGATTTTTTGACAATTATGAATTTACATGTCTCCACATCGCGCCGATGCCCAAAATCGGGATAATTCTTTCCAGCTGATGTAAAATAGCATGGAAACAAAATACAAGTCGGTTTATGACTTGTATACTATAAATATAACGTCTCAAACTCCGTTTTGATCATCTTGGGACCTCTTGGAAACCCTAGATCAACTTGGAACTTCATTGGAGGATACCACAACTTATTTTTAGTTTTTTTCATTCTTTAATTTAGTTTTTTTTATGGTTTGTATCATCATTCCAAGGGATTGGATGATGAATATTTCCATTAAAGGCTAAAACCCTCTTTTCGGGGTTGAGGCCAAGAAAATGAATACTTTTTAATATTTTTTATTGTAGTTTAATTTTGGATTATCATGTTGGTTGTTCTTAATTTCTTGAGCCTACTATTTTAATGATTAGCTACCATTAAAATAAATCTATATTTTTATGTGAATTCCGGAGGAGAATCATAGGATAGAACGAAGAAATTAGGGAGTAAGGTTCCTATTCTTTTATAAAATAAGGGATTTGAATTAGCATCTAGGATAGGGATATACCTAGAATCCTTGCTTGGTTCACTTGCAAGAAGACAACTTCATTAATCTAGAAGAATTTTTGTATCTCTGCGGAGTTATAGGTACAATGTTCACTAGATAGAAGATTTGAGGTCGGGAGACTAAAATCGTAGCATAAACCTTGCGAATCAGCAATCCGATAACCAACTAAACTACAATAGGAATAGAGATTTGTATGATTTATTGAAATAACTCAACCCTGGGCTTTCTTCCATAGATTTTCCCAAGTATTTTATTTTTACGCATTATTTATTTTATTTTTAATTTGCAAAATTACAAACTATCTTCTTGTTTACTTTTTCTCAATTAGTTAAACTAGAATTAGATAGGCGGAAAATGCAAGTCCCTGAGAGATTGATACTTGGGCTTCCTTGAATCCACTATATTACTTGATAAGACCACGTACACTTGTGTGTGCGCTTGAGCCCTGTCATGTTTTTGGCGCCGTTGCCAGGGACTTGTTATTAGGCAACTATCTTATTTTTAGTTTTTCTATATTGAGTTGTACATAGTTTTTGTTTAGTTTCTTTTTATTATCCTTTATTTCTAATTTTTTCTCACATTCTTCTTGAGATGTCAGCCAGGGATAGATGGTTTTTGAGTGATGACAATTCTTGTTGTCTTTGTGGGGAACCACATCATGAGGCTTATTGTCCAAATACAAGTTGGTGTTTGTCTTATGGTCAAAGTGATCATTTAGAAGATATGTGTTCTACAAATCCCGATTCTGTAATTTTTGTGGGCTATGATCAATTGCAAAATTATAAAAACTACTGCAATCGAATGGGCTTGACTCAGTCACAAATTTAATCACAGACCAACCAACAGCAGTTTCAGGAACAACAACTAAATATGCAGGCCACAACTCAAACGAACCATTTGGAAGAGATGTTTAAACAATTTTTAGTGTCTCAAACACAGTTGTTGGTGGATCTGAATAACCATTGGGAAGTTGTAGATCAAAAGTATATCCAACCGATTGTAGAGAAAGTGTTGATAATTCAAGGAAGTCTGAGTACTCAAAAACTGAAATTATTGAATGTCTTAAGGAGTTACCACTGCCACCATGTATACAGTGCCTAAGGGAAGAAGACTATGAGAAGGAAATTAGCCAACTTATGGAACAAACACAAGAATCACAGCCACTTGATTGTTATCTTGATCTTGAGACTGAAATTGAGAAGGTGAATAAAAGTGAAGGTGTAGAGGATAGTGTAAATTATGAAGTAGGATTGGTTGGGACTCGCTCAAAGGACTTTTCTACATTATGTGTAGATGATGTCTTATCTATGGAATCATTTAAAATAGTAAAAGAGTGTGAAGATGAGGAACAAGAATCTTATATTCTTGATTTTACACCGGATAAGCAATATAAAAATACACCTCACCTCAAGGCCGAGTGGTTTATCAAGTATCATCTATTACTCGGTTCATTAATCTTTATACCAGTCCATATGATCGAGGCAAAAAGATGGATGCGATGTTGGGGGTGAAATTCATATACTCAAGGTGAAAGAAAAAGTTGATTGGGTCGTGCCGCGACACTAAATTAGGTGCTTCTTGGGAGGAAACCCAGGGTAAGTAGGTTTTATTTTCAATTTTTAGTTTTTATTTCACGTAGTTCTTTGTTTTTGGTTGAGTCACAGGTTAATGGGAAGTCTGGGTATCGTAAACTTGAGCTCAGAGCATGGAAAAGATAAAGTGTGGGGTTCCATGGATGCCCTCTTTATGTGAAGACGCTACTATCTAGGACTAGAGGCCCCAGGGAGTATTTCTATTTCTTACTTTTAAAATTTACTTTGGAGACAAAGTAGATTTTTAAGTGTGGGGTGGGGAAATTCCCAAATTTTGACTCAATTTAAAAAAAAAATTAGGTTAGGAATAAGTGAGATATTCTTGTTGGTTTTATTTTTTATTACATGATGCAAGTGGGTTTGTTGAAAAAAATCATGTTGATTGAGTGAATTACTATTTTTGAGACTCTTAGGCTCATGTTTTGTGACTCTAGTATTTGTTGGCTTAATTTTGAATTCATGCTATTGTTTGGTTGGGAGTCTATGATGATCCTATTGAGTTGATCATGTGACATGTGTGTGTGAGGTATTTTTGTATATTCCTTGTTGCATGTGATATCTAGAACTTGCCTGGTGTGTGTGTGAAGCGAAATAAAGAGTGTGGAGTTAGGAGATAATTTAGGCATTTCTTTGATAGCCTTGTTTTATACATTCTTTTTACCTATCCTTGTGCATTATTCTAGTTAAACCCCATTGAGCCTTTAGCCTTTTTTCTGGTAGCCTCATATGTAGCCTAATCCCTTCTTTGATAAACCATAAGTTGTTTCAAAAGGCTTCTAAGTTCTTTAATTGAAAAAAAAATGAATTTGAGAAAGGAGTTTTAGAAATTGAAGAAGAAAAAGGAGAAATTGATGCCCCAAGGTAATAGTTATTGGTGTATAATTGATGTGTGGTGGATGGTTTTGATATAATTTATGCTAAAAATATTGCCATGATTGTAAAAAAAAGAGAAAAATTGATTCTTGTGGTAGTAAACTATGTGTCCACCAAGTGTTTGTGAAAATGCTTAAAAGAGATGGGGCAAAAATAAAAGAGATGGGTAGACAAAAGTGGTCTAATTTGGTTGTTGGAGATTGGTTTTTAAATGTATAATGTAGTGTATTAAAGCACTTAGAGAGGTTAATCACTATTCTTTGCCAAAATATTTCCTACCTGTCCCTTAGCCTACATTACAACCCAGAAAAGTCTTAATTGATCCAAAGCTTTACATTCGACTATTAGTGGAATACTACACTAAGGGAAAACCTATGGTTCATTATGTGTAACTTGTGAATTCTTTGTGAGAATGAGCGTAATTTGATTCTTGTACCCATTACATTATAAATTGCATTATTTTGAGTGATTATGGGTAACTCACTTATTGTGAGGTGCACATGTTTGATGAATATGGGAGATTTGTAAGATGTATTTATCTGAATTATGTGCATGAGTTTGCTACTTGTGGAGTCTATTCTTGTGGCTAGGATGTTTTGGAAGTAGGATTCTTGAGCTTTCAATTGTGTATAACATTCTTAGTGTTGTAAACTTGTGTTCGTGTAGTCATTGTAGTTATAGATTGAGTGTCTTGCATGTAGTAGAAGAGTGGAGTCTCTTCAGATCATGGGGTTTATAGTTAATAATTGTTCGAGGACGAACAAGGCTTTAAGTGTGGGGTGGTGATGTTGGGTGAATTTATGTATTCTAGCACTACAATTCTAGCTTATTTAACCTTGTTTTGAGGATGATTATTATGCTATATGTGTTAATAATGATATAAATGAGAAATTATGTGTCCAAGTATGTGTTTACAATGTTTAATAGTGTTTCCACACAAGTTTTGATTCAATTCGACCATTTAGAGTTCAACCAAGAAAACTAGTGTGACTAGCTTGAGCTAGGTGTTTTTATAGTCTATTTGTGTTGAGTTATAATGTGTTTTAATGAGTTACTAAGGTTGTTATTATGTTTTCACATGTGAAACAACTTAGTTATAATGTTCAAGGGTCAATTGGATCAAGAAAAGAGTGAAAACAATGAGTTAAACCTCAATATGAATTTAGCCTATGCTTAGCTCGTGTTTCTAGTTCATCGGTGAGGATGTTGTGTGGTTTTGAGCTCTTAATTGATGTGTTTAATGATTATGGATTCTTGGTTATTGTATTATGATGATATATTAAAGATATACAAGCTTCAAATCAAGTGGAAACAACTCAATAAGGCTCGGAATGCTCAACAAAAGCACAAGACGGAAGTTGGATGCAAGTTGGAACCCTGAAAAGTATTGGGCGAGTGTGGAATGTACAGGTGTCTAATGGAGAATTTAAAAACATAAATGGATTCATAAGAGGACCAAGTTTTTGGAAATATTGCACGTGTAGATTAATTTGGAGTTTCCAGAGGCCCCGCGATGCATTGAAATCGCGAACAGCTACTGGAATTTGACAGATTTTTTGACAATTGTGAATTTACATGTATCCGCATCGCACCTATGGCCAAAATGGGGATAATTCTTCCCAGATGAAGTAAAATAGCATGGAAACCAAATACAAGTCGGTTTATGACTTGTATACTATAAATATAACGTCTCAAACTCCGTTTTGATCATCTTGGGACCTCTTGGAAACCCTAGATCAACTTGGAACATCATTGGAGGATACCACAACTTATTTTTAGGTTTTGTAATATTTTAATTTAGTTTTTTTTTATGGTTTGTATCATCATTACAAGGGATTGGATGATAAATATTTCCATTAAAGGCTAAAACCCTCTTTCCGGGGTTGAGGCCAAGAACATGAATACTTTTTAATATTCTTTATTGTAGTTTAATTTTGGATTATCATGTGGGTTGTTTTTAATTTCTTGAGCCTACTATATTAATGATTATCTACCATTAGAATAAATCTATATTTTTATATTAATCCGGGAGGAGACTCATAGGATAGAACGAAGAAATTAGGGAGCAAGGTTCTTATTCTTTTATAAAATAAGGGATTTGAATTAGCATCTAGGATAGGGAAATACCTAGAAGCCTTGCTTGGTTCACTTTCAAGAAGACAACTTCATGAATCTAGAAGAATTTTTGTATCTCTGTGGGAGTTGTAGGTACAATGTTTACTAGATAGAATATTTGAGGTCGGGAGACTAAAATCGTAGCATAAACCTTGCGAATCAACAATCCGATAACCAACTAAACTGCGATAGGAATAGAGATTTGTATGATTGTTCGAAATGCCTCAACCCTGGGTTTTCTTCCATTGATTGTCCCAAGTATTTTATTTTTAATCATTATTTATTTTATTTTTAATTTGCAAAATTACAAACTCTCTCCTTGTTTATTTTTTCTCAATTTGTTAAAGTAGAATTAGATAGGCGGCGAACGCAAGTCCCTGAGAGATCAATACTTGGGATTCCTTGAAGACACTATATTACTTTATAAGACCACGTACACTTGCGTGTGCACTTGGGAGCTTTCAATAAGAGCCTACAGTATGTGTTCTCTTAGAAATATCTAAACCTCCGTTAGAGAAGGTGGTTGGAGTTGTTGAAGGACTTCAACATGAGCGTCCTGTATCATCCGGGTAAAGACAATGTATTGGTTGATGCTCTTAGTAGGATGTCTATGGGGAGTGTTACTCATGTTGAGAACAGTAAAAAAAAGTTAGTTTAGAAAGTTCATCAGCTTTCCCAACTAGGTGTTTGCTTAGTCGATTTAGCAGAAAGTAGTCTATAGGTACAGAGTTGGTCAAAATCATCCCTAGTTTTCAAGGTGAAGGAAATGTAGGATAGGGTTCCCAGTCTAGTGAAGTTGAAGGAATCGGTTAGTGATCAGAAGGTAGAGGTTTTCTCCCAAGATGGAGATGGTGTGTTATGTTGTCAGGGTCGTCTATGTCTTCCAGGTGTAGATGACTTGAGGTAACGAATTCTTACTGAGGCACATGGCACGTGCTACTCTATTCATCTAGGGGAGACTAAGATGTACCATGATTTACGGGAGATCTATTGGTAGAGTGGGATAAAGAGAGATATTGTAGAGTTTATGGCTAAGTGCTCAATATGTCAGCAGATTAAAATTGAGCATCAGAAGCCTAGTGGGTCCATGCAGGAGTTCAGTATTCCCACTTGGAAGTGGGAAGAAGTGAACATGGACTTTGCCATGGGTTTCCCTCGTACTCGTCGCCAGCATGATTCAGTTTGGGTCATCGTGGATAGGATGACCAATATGCTCATTTCCTACCAGTTCATACCTCTTATTCAGCCAAGGATTACATCAAACTCTATATTAGGGAGTTGATCAGATTGAACGGTGTTATGTTGTCCATTATCTTAGATAGAGGTACCCAGTTTACCTCTCATTTCTGGAAGGCATTCCAAAAGGGTCTTGGTACCTGAGTTCACCTTAGTACAACCTTTTATCCTCAGACAGATGGTCAAGAAGAAAGGACCATTCAGACTTTAGAAGATATGCTGCGAGCATGTACGATTGACTTTAAAGGTAGTTGGGATGACTACTTATCTTTGATTGAATTATATAACAACAACTATCATTCCAGCATTCAGATAGCTCCGTTTAAGCCACTTTATAGTGGGAGATACAGGTCCCCCATCGGTTGGTTTGAAGTGGATAAGGCCATAGTGGTAGGGCCTAACTTGGTATTTGATATCTTAGAGAAAGTCTAGTTGAGCAGGGAAAGGCTTAAGATAGTTCAGAGCCGACAGAAATCGTACGCAGATGTACGCAGAAAGGATCTCGAGTTTGAGGTTGGTGATTTTGTGTATTTGAAAATCTCTCCTATGAAAGTATTGAAAAGGTTTGGAAAGAAGGGGAAACTCAGTCCCCAATATGTTGGTCCTTACCAAATTCTCATCCATTTCAGAAAGGTAGCTTATGAGCTTGAGTTGCCTTCAGACTTATTTTCAGTGCACCCATTGTTCTATGTCTCCTTGCTAAAGAAATTCATAGGTGACCCAGCAGTCGTAGTCCCTATAGAGGCTATAGATTTTTATAACAACCTCTCTTATGAAGAGATCCCATTTGAAATCCTTAATTATCAGATTCACAGATTGAGGAACAAAGAAGTCTCTCTAGTCAAAGTTCTTTGGAGAAATCAGTCCGTTGAGAGAACTACTTGGGAAAAGGAAGCAGATATGCGAACCAAGTATCCTCACCTCTTCTCCACAAACTCAGACTCAACCTAAGGTGATAGTTTTCTTTTGAATTTTCTCAGTATCATATTCAAATATATCTACCAACTTGGTATTAATTAATGTTGCATACTCAGTCATGCATTCATGAATCAGTTCAGTCATGTACTCATGCATCTGACATGCATGTCCAGTATATAAGCCTAGTTTATTAGTAATCCAAGTCATGCATTCATGAATCATGTTCAGCTATGTACGCATGCATCAGATGCATGTTCAGTATGATAATTAAGTATATCAACAATCTCAGTCATGAAATCATGTTTCAGTTGTACAAGTCCAGTGTCTAAATATAGTCTATCAGTATTCTCAGCTTAGTCTCATTCGAGGATGAATTTTCCCAAGGGGGAAATATTGTAAGACCCCGCAAAACTCTAAGCTTAACTCAGTCCCTAAAAGCTTGCTAAGGGGTCCCAGACTTAGAAAATTCCAGCTAAGTATTCAAACTTAGTGTCATTTTGGCATTTGTAAGTTGTTTACTCTATTTCACGACCTCTTTGACCTTAAAAAGTCAATCTTTAGGTTGATTCATGATTAAGAATGTCAGTAGATGTTCCCGAAAGATTTTTGAATTTTTCGGACCTCATTTAGACCATGTTCGAATGACCAAAACAATGAGTCAACGTGATCTTGATGCGTCGCATCATCCATCGATTGACAAATAATTTTTCCATCATCTCAATACAATTTCCTATGAACCAATGCGCACTCGACGCGGCATGCCATCCTTCGCATCGATCCCATCGATGCGGTGCATCGGTCTGTGTGTTGATAGTTCTGTTTTCAGTCATTAGAAGTTTCATCCTTAGGGGTATTGGATTCTTTTCCCACGTCCTTCAACCCCCCAAAACACAAAATTTAGCCCTCTATTTGCAACATACACTCATTATTTCGCAAAGTACTCAAGAACAAAAACCTTAGGTGATTGAATTTCAAATTCAAGGCTTAAGATTCAACCATTAATCTTCAAGAATTTTGCAACCAAGGTATGTGAAGTGTTCATCCAAGGGTTCCTTCCATCCTTGGAGTCTAAGAAATTCTTTTAAACTTCAAGTAGTTGGAATTATGACTTCCATGATTGGAATTAAAGTATATTCATGATTATTATTTGAATTAAATTTCTATTTTATGATTTATTACACGTTTCATGTGGAATTGGTTATTATGTGTGTAGATTCGTATGAAACCATGTTAAACCCCTTGAAATTGTGAAATTAGAAGTGAATCATGATGCCCTCTTATTATGTGCATATACTATGCTCACCAAGTGCTTGATGAGTTCTTTATGTGAACTAATAAGGGAAAGAAATCATGTCATGCTAGCTTATGTGCAAGTTATAACATGCAAGTGTTTGATAAAATGTCTCTATATATACATTATGAACAAGTGTGCATTTTATTCTTTGTAAGATCATGTGATGCTTTACTTTTCATGCTATCGAGTTCTGAAGGTATTTATTACCCGATAATTTAGCTGTTTACCTAGAGCCAATGTCAGATACAAAATAATCTCAGTCATGTCACAATCACTAGTACTCTCATTCAGTTATAGGACTCAGGAATACTCAGTAGACTCTGTATCAGTCCAGTCTAGTTCATTATTCAATTTAAAACTCAGTAAATTCAGCCAGTTAACTAAATTCAGTAGTATTCCGTGAGTCAACGAAACTCAATGAACCCAGTTCATTTTAGTTAGACAGTATAATCAGTAACAGTCCAGTCAATCCCAGTATGAAGTAGGAAATTAATTCAGTGTCTATTCAGATGCGAGTAGGATTCAACACCAAGTTAACCTAGGGATGGGGGCATTCCTGGTAGCATAAGGTTTGACCCTTAGTAGCAATCCCTTCATTATAGAACCATGTATCCAACGTAGGTTGAGATATCTTTTTGTCAGATATTATGAGGGTTGATATATCTCATTCAAGTGTTCCTGTCAGCGAGGGTTGACGAAAGAGCTTCCTATCAGAGAGGGTTAAATCACAACCTATTTTTACCCGTGGCACGGTATTGACACCCTTTAAACTATGGTTATAGGTTCGACCCCAATCTATTGAAAAAGAGGTATGTCAGTTAGATGATTACCTCCCACAGTCTCAGTTTCAGATTTAGTATCAGTATAGAACTCAGTTCAGTTCTACAGGTTCAGGACTGTCAGACACAATCACTCAGCTTAGTACGAAACTCAGTATAGTTCCACAGAATCAGAACTATCAAATATAGTCATTCAATTATCAGTAATTCAGTGTCAATATACTCAAATATCAGTTAATCAGTATTCAGTGTTATCACGATCTCAGTTATAGTTAAAGTATTTGATGTAGTTGGTATGAAGATACCAACAATGTATACCTGAATGTGTATCGCGGTTCAATGAATGGAAATGTGTGATAATTATTTTAATTGGGCTTTAATGAGGGTTGTGTAGATGATTTGTTAAAGTGGAGGCCTTGAGGGACCAATACTAGAAACCACAGTTGTCAATGTGGGGGTCTATATGACTGGGAGGTTTGAGTCCCCCTTATTAATATTAGATGATCGGAAGGTTCGTGTCCCAAACATTATATCACATGATTTGGTGCTTGTGTCACCTTGATATATCGGGAGGTTCGAGTCCCCCATAGTGCATATGTATACCCTTTGGTTCATATAGCCACACGCACTGGGGCCCTACCTACTGGGCCCTGGGTGCCTTTATATGTTATGACAATTGGGCTACATAATCCAGGATAAAGTTTTACAGTGCATGTTAAGACTTGTTCCGTATTCCGGCATGTGATATATATGTGTGTGAGTTTGTGTATGTGTGTGTATGTATTTGTATATGATTATGTGTATTGGATTTTAGACTAGTTTTGAATTGATATTCATGGCATTATTTTATCCCCTATCCCTGAGTTATATGCTAGCACTACAACCGCTAACCGTCTTTGGACGTTGTATCCTTAAGCGATGCAGGTATCAGAGATACCTCTACTTTTCCTACATAGAGTTAGGTGGATCGACTTGGTTCACTAGTTTTGGGTGGTGAAGTGGTGAGATTCTATTCTTCTCCGGAAGTCTTAGCCATTTTATATATTTCCATTCATAGATTTTAGTTGCTAGTTTTCATTATTATTCTCATTATCATTGTCATCTCTCAGAGTCGGGGACATGTCCCCGACCAAGACTAGATTTTTTTCTTTGTTTAGAAGAATTTGTTGGATTACTATGGACTTAGGTGATGTTGGTTGGTTGTTTTTGTTGGTTACTGGTTATTAGTCATAGAATTATCGCTTAATATTTAATATTATCTTATGCTATATTGTTATATGTTCGATATTCTTTCGACATATTGTGTTGCTTGGTTAGGTGCAAAAGGGGAGGTCTTCAATCCCCGGTGGACTTGAGACACCCGTCACGGCCAGGCCTTAGTTCGGGTTGTGACAAAAAGGGACCAGGTCCATAGGTCTTCATGAAAACTTACAACTATCACATGTCCTGTGACGTTTTGTCTGTTACTGTAACAAATTATGAAGGTGAGTTGTGTACCAGTTAGGACACCTAGCCCAATTGAAATTCTTTTCTAATCATTATCCATCTATAAATAGAAAATAATGCTTCTTAATTCATAGTTTTTGTAATTTGATTATTCAAGAGCTAAATCGGTGAAAACTCAAATATTGCTTAAGTTCTAAGTTTCTGTGTGCTGAGGGAGTGTTTGTTCTTTAGTCAAGTCTTGGTATGTAATTGAATTACTCATCTAGTAAAATTAATGCGTTTCTTGTGTTTGTTGAGTGGTTAGGTAGAGTTATCTGAGTTGATATTGGTTAGAGTTAATCAATATTGAGGAGAGATCTTGACAGAGTTGTCAAAGAGAGTTTGTAGTAGAGTTATTGCAAACTAGTGGAGCTTAGAGTTAGGCTCCAATGGAGTCTGTAATCATGAGTTTGATTATTGTGGATTCTTGAGTGCTTGTGAGGGAAAGCCATGGGTTTTCCTTCCTTTAGCAAGGAGGTTTTCACGTTAAATATTTGTGTTCTTTAATTTTCTGCAAACTATTAGTTCCTTACTGCTTTACTATTTTATTGCCTGTGTCTTACTTTAAGCGACCTGGTTCTTTGTAAGGTGGTCTACCCCTCATGTTTCATCAATTGGTATCAAAGTGAGGACACTCTAAATGTTTTATACTTAGAGTGATTTATTGATCATGGCTTCTCCACCTAATCTGGAAGAAGGGAAATCTACCACTAGACCATCCTGCTTTAATGGGCAGTACTATAGGTGGTGGAAAACCAGGATGTATGACTTCATTATGGATGGGGACAGTGAGCTGATGGATGTAATATTTGGTAGTCCTCATGTTCCATTTAGAGAGGTCAAGGAAGGATACATAATAATGATGGTTGTCAAAACCAAGAGAGAATTTGATGATGAAGATCGAAGGAAAGTTGAGAAGAATTACAAGGCAAAGAAATTGCTTTGCTGTAGCATAGGACTTGATGAATATTACGGGATTTCTGCTTGTGAAAATGCTAAGGAAATATAGGATTGCTTGAGGACTTCTCATGAAGGAACCACTGATGTGAAGGATTCAAAAATTGATATGCTAATTACTCAGTATGAAATCTTTACCATTAAAGAAGGAGAAAGTATCCAAGAGATGCATAATAGATTCACATCAATCACCAATAAGTTTCACTGTTTAGGAGAAGTTATTCCTTTGTATAAATAAGTGAGAAAAATAATAGGAGTTCTTCCTAAATCCTAGGAAAGCAAAGTAGATTCTATCATTGAGGCAAGAATCATGAAAACTCTCACAATGGATGAACTTGTTGGTAATCTGAAGACTCATGAACTCAAGAAGTAGCAAGGGCAAGAGAAGAAGGAAGAAAAAAGAGAAAAATCTCTAGCTTTGAAGGATTCAAAGTCTGATTCAAGTGAAGAGGACACTGATGTTTCCTATTTGGCAAAAAATATTGTTAGAGCTATGAAGAAAAGTGGTCAGTTTCAAAGAAGAGGAAGAAGCAACACAAAGAGAGGCACTATAGAAGTTTATCACAAATGTAGAAGTCCTGAGCACTTCATTAAGGACTGTTGAAAACACAAAATGGATTATCAGGAATATCTCAATACTAGATGTGAAAAAGGAAAGAACACGGATGAGGTCCCTTTAAAATCAAGAAGAAATGATCCATCTTATTATGCAGTGAAGTAGGCCCTAATAGTCTGGGGAGACTCCTCCAGTGAATCTGATGAAATAAGTTTGAAGATGTGACTTGCTAGTTGTGGAAGATAGTGAAGTCATCTATGATTCCTTATTTGATCTTATGGAAAACACAGAAGATGAAGAAGATGAGGTATCTCTCTCTGACATTAAAGAAAACTTAAATAATTACTCTGCTAGAAAGATAAATAAGCATACAAATATGTTGATGATTCTATGTGTGAACTGACTGCTGAGAAAAATGTGTTAGGTGAGAAAGTAGAAAATCAAGATCTTGAATTAATTTCCTTAACTTTCCAGATATTTGAAATAGAGGAACAATTTACTAAGTTGAAATCTAAAAATCTGAGTTTAATGAATCAACTAAAGAATGTTATGATTCTGATAGTAAAGGGAAGAAAAAAGCTTCAAGGCTTTAGATTGAGCTTGAAGAAAAGTTGAGGGATTCTCAAAGGCATCTTATGGCTGCACCTATAAGAATGAAGAATTAGAAAGGGACCTGGTCCGCAGAAGAGAAGAACTTAACAAATCACTAAAATGGAGCACATACTCTTAAATGCTTTCTAATTTAACTTTTCAGGGTGCAAATAATGGTAAAGGCCTTAGATATCAGTATAAAACCCAATCACTTGGGTCTTATGGGAAAGTTGTTCATGGTATTAGAATTAGGATCCACAAACCTCTATGTACTCATTATGGAAGAGATGGACACTTGAAGGAAAAATGTCAATATTTTCTTAGATATAGAATAAACAATGCTATATACATCAAGTAGGAGAATTATTATCCTAAGGGTTCCGTACCCTTGAAAAATATACTCTCAACCTAGATGGTCCAAGAAAGATTTGATCACACCTTTATCTTCCTTTTGGGAACTCAAACTCAAGTGGGTTCACAAATCTAACAAATGACTATGTTTGTAGGTAGGAGAAAGGGAATGCAGTTAGAACTGATTCATGGATAGTAGATGTTCAAAGTATATGACTGGGAGGACTGACTACTTTCTCTCTCTCTCTTTCAAGACACTTCAAGGTGGAGATGTCTTTTTTTGAAATAGTAAAAAGGGTCATATTAATGGTGTGGAAAAGATTGGAAAATCACCCGATCAAGCAATAAAAGATGTGTATTATGTGAATGGACTCAAGTAAAGTCTTCCAAGTTTTTCTCAAATCTATAACAAAGGTAATGAGGTGAATTTCTCATCAGAAGGATGTACTGTGTAGATCTTGAAGTCTGGAAGAGTTATTCTCAAAGAAAAAAGGTTCAAAAATATGTATGTGGCTGATTTAGAGTCTGTAGCTGATGGGAAATTAACTTAATTAAGTGTTCAAAGTGAATATGCTTATTTATGGCATAGAAGGATGGGACATATAAGTTCCTCTTTGCTTAACAAGTTGATTTCAAAGGACCTGGTCCATGGCATGCCAAAGTTGAAATTTCCAAACAATAAGGTTTGTAATGCTTCTGTTAAGGAAAAACAAACCAGGTCTTCCTTTAAGCTGAAGAAGCAGGTGAGTACTTCTAGACCCCTTAATATGTCGCACATAGATCTATGTGGACCTGTTAAATTCCAAAGTAGAGGAGGAAAGAAGTATGTGTTTGTCATTGTGGGATTACTACTCCAGGTTCACCTGGACAATGTTCTTGAGAACCAAGTATGAAACCTATGAGGATCTAGTAACTTTTCCCAAGAAAATTCAAATTAAGCTGAATTGTAAAATTGTTGAATTCAGATATGATCATGGAACTGAATTTAAGAACTCACAAGTTGCAGGATTTTCTGTTGAACATAGAATCAGTCACAACTTCTCTGCTCCTAGGACTCCTCAGCAAAATGGAGTTGTTGAAAAAAAGAATAGAACCCTCATACAGATTTCCAGAACCATGCTGATTGATACTAGCTTCCAAAGAGCTTTTGGGATGAAGTTGTTAATACTGCCTGTTATGTGACAAATAAGAGTTTGATTAGATCTCTCCTAAACAAGACCCCATATGAGCTTGTGTTCTACAGAAAGCCTAAGCTTTATTAGTTCAGACCTTTTGGGTGCAAGTGCTTTATGCTAAACAATAGAAAGAATGAATTGGGAAATTTTTATTCCAAAAGTGATGAAGCAATATTTGTGGGCTACTCCTCAACAAGAAAAGTATACAAATTTTTCAATAGAAAAACTATGTGAGAAAGAAAATATTCATATGGTATTTGATGAGTCAGGATAGTTAATGAATCCAGAAGATGATCAAGATTCTTATATTAAAGAACTCTTTTCTATTTAAAGGGATGATATTACTGAAGATAATAGTCAAGGACTAAATTATCCAATTGGGAATCATGAAGATGATGGTGATCCAAGATCTCAGTTACAGACCCTTTCTCCAGTTGAAGAATATCAAGAAGGGTCCAGTCAAACTCCTCAGGTACTTGGTCTTAGTGGAACTTATCTCAGAAGGTTAACCTGGAGGAACAAATCTTCTCACCCACTTGAGAATCTTACTACACCTTTGGAATCTGGAGTCCAAATAAGAACTTAAGCTAGAAATTTCATTGCATTCTCAGCATTCTTGTCCTAAATTGAGCAAAAAATTTAAAGAGCATGTTGAGGCTAGGACTAATCAAAATAACCTGACCTACTAGATAAATCAGTTTTTCTCCCTCAAATTAGCTATGATTAGGAGATAGGTATCCTTGATAAAATATGTACTTATTGGTCTAAGTCGGTATCATACCTTTGTAGGTATACGCACATGGGAATAACTTTAGAAGGAAATAGTTGAGACAAATAACAAATTTAAGGAATCACTCAACAAAGAGAGGGACCTAGTCCCATCTCTCAGGTTATTACCAAAACAATGGGCTTTAAAACTTTTAAAATTATGTCTAAAAAGCCACGTGTATTTCCTTCTCAGACTAAAAGCTGTCAATTCTTAGTAAGGTAAAGGGTTGCACCTATTAGAATTGAATATGTCATTTCGTTCAAAAAGAACCTCTTAGTGATAATGGTCACCTTATTTAATTACAAAACCAAATTCATTCCTTTTTATTCTCTTCCAAAATTGACTCGAAAATCATCTTCGTCACTCATTCATCCTCTCAGAAACAAAGTGTTCTTATACTCTTTCTCATATAAGCTCTAAATGGCTGATATTCTGACAAACTTGAACCCCACTAAAGACCCAAAAATTAGTCAATCCCCAAAAGTTCGGTTTGAAAATCTCCAAATTGAATATTCCGGTCCTTCAATACCCAGAATAGTAGAAGATCCCTCCTCTAATCATCAATAAGAATCAAAGTCACTACTACCTAATACATCCTTTCTAAAATCCACTGAGACTCTAGAGGTACCTATTCCTGTCAAAGCTCAAGCTTCTATGGAAACACCTACTGGGTCAACCATGGTGGTAGGCCTAAATCAAGGTTTTGTTTCACCAATTGAATAAGAAGTCTCTCAATCCAAAGTTTATCTTTCCTTAGAAGAACCAAAATTACTTGAAGACTCTCAAATTCCTCTTCCCTCTAAAGAACCAGAAGGAATAAAACACTTAAAAACTCTACAAATACCTGGTTCCCCTACTCCCTCAGAGTCAAACCCTATTTTTGATTATTTATGCGACGAAGAAATACCATAAAAAGGTCTAGCCTTTCAAGAAATGAGCATTGGGTAGTTGAAAACCTACTTATGATTGCAAAGGATCCTAAGGAAAGCTCATTTGGTGTAAAAGAGCAAGTGGTAAGTGAAAAGGCTGATATAACAAATGAGAGAGAATTTGTGCAACCTCCAAATAAGGAAGACGATGTAGATGAGGATGAACCATCTCTGATGTGGTCTGTGCTGAAGCAAAAGAGAAATAAAGGTAAAGAGCAAGTGGTTGAGACTGGTGTAAAGGTTGCAAGATCATATTTTACTAGGGGATCTGAAAAGAAGTTAGTGGATGCTATGAAGGCTAGCAAGTGTTCTACTACTAAGAGAAGAATACTGAAGAAAGTTGTTGTAGTGGAGGAGGAGAATGTTGAAGTTATAGAAGTTAGAGAGAGTGAGGACATTGATACTGATATTTCTATTTCAATTGAGAAAAGAGGAAAATAAATTCATGTTGCACGAAGGACCATGTCCTCCCGTTCGAAATCTAGTAGCCCTGCTTGGATGAAATAGAAACACATTGCTTTTAAGAAGAAGAAAGTTTCAAAGGGACATAGTCCAAAGAAGAGAAAAGTTTTTAAAGAGGAACCATGTAGAGAATCCAAAAGAAGAAGAAAGGAGGAAGAAAAAATTCAGTATCTGGAGAAGAAAGAGATGCGATCTTGAAAATACAAAAAGTACTATCTGGTAGAGTTTTTGATCCCAGGATTTATGAGAAACCTAGCATGGTAGAGCCGGTGAAGTATGTATGGTACCAAGGATAGTTACACCTCCTAGAGTAACCAACTCCCTTGGTTTTTGAAAAGCAAGTAAGAGAATTCTATTATACTATGGACTTCTCAGATAATGGGATAAGCCTGACTACCCAAGTACAAGGAAAAAAATAAAGCTGGATGAAAAGGACCTTGGAAAAATTCTGGATGTGCCTATTATAGGTATGAGGACTGTTTTGAAGAAACAACCCTCAACTGAGTTTATAATTGATTCCTCAAAAGTGGGAGGTACATCAGTAACTAGGGTGAGAAAGAAGTTTCTCATAAGTGAGTTTCAGCTGGTGTTTGAATTTTTCAACAAGGTCATTCTACCAAGGTCAGAGAAAAGGACTATAGCTTCTGTTGTTTATTTATTTATGATAGAATCTCTTAGTAAATTTGAATTGATAAGTCTACCTGCTCTAATGATAGAGCACATATGTAAGGTAATCCAGAAGAAGGAAGGAAAATATGGTATGCCTTATGGGTATTTCCTGAACGAAGTCTTTGATTACCTTGGAATTGTAGGGACCAAAGGGACTCTTGAAGTAGTGAAACAAATGTTTAGTTTGACAACTTTGGTTGAAAATAAATGTGTAGAGGGAAAAATGGGGACTGTCTCCGAAGTGCCAGAACTATTGGCTATTCAGGAGAACTTGAGAAAAGAATTAGAAGAGATAAGGGTAAATTTGACTGCTAAGGATGTTGTAATTCTACATCTAAAGATGCAGAATCAGAAGTTATGTTTAGAAGGACTAGGTGTTGTTGAGGATCTTACAGCTGAAAATGCCGAACTCCAGACTAAAGTTATAACACTTACTATAAAGGTTCAAGGGTTGAATGTAGAAATTAAACACCTCACTAAGCAGCTACTGAGAATGCCAGAATGGAGTTGTTGCTCAAATCTTTCTCCCCTAAGCCTTCTTCTACCTAAGTCCTACTACCTTTGTCCCTTTGTTATCCCTGTATCAGTTTCCTTTTCTTGTTTTTGTTGTGTCTTATTAAGGAATAGATAATTATTTTTTTTTGGAACACGGTAATTGTACTGATCCTATTTGATATAAATGAATCCTATGTTTGCATGTTTCATTTGTCTCTTCTTTACTTTAAAAGTTGTTCTTCATGTTAGTGTTGCCCCGGTAGACATAAGTTAACTAACTTGTGCTTATTTTACTCTTGGTTTATTGTTATCACTTTTCAATGATTCCATAAGAGTGAATACTATTGAATTTTTGTTGTAGGGACAAGGTACCAGGTGTCGGTGTTGAACTGCAGATGTAGACATATATGTTGAATGCTGGTGAAATATGATGTCATATTGACAGAGGGAGAAATGTTGGTAAAGCATTTTGGTGCATGGTGATAGGGGGAAGTATGGTGCATAGTGATAGGGGGAATATTCATCGACAGTAGTGGTGGTCACTCTAATTGAATGAGGTGAATGAATTTTGATACTCCAAAATACATGGTTGGTTGGACATTATTAAAAAGGGGGAAATTACTATATCTTGTTTTGATAATGATCAGCTAACAACTAGGGACCAGGTCCCTGGGTCTTCATGAAAACATTCAACTGTCATATGTCCTGCGCAGTTTTGCCTGTTAATGTAACAAATTGTGCAGATGAGTTGTGTACCAATTAGGACACCTGATCCAATTGAAATTCTACCCTAATCATTATCCATATATAAATAAAAAAATTCTTCTCATTTCATAGTTTTTGCAATCTGATTATTCAAGAGGGAAATCGGCAAAAACTTAAATATTGCTCAAGTTTCAAGTTTTCATGTGCTGAGAGAGTGTTTTTTCTTGAGTAAATTCTTGGTCTGTAATTGAATTTCTCGTCTTATAAGAGTAATGATTTTCTTGTGTTTGATAAGTGCTTAGGTAGAGTTACCTGAGTTTATATTGGTTAGAGTCTTGACAGAGTTGTCAAGGAAAGTTTGTAGTAAAGTTATTGCAAATTAGTGGAACTTAGAGTTAGCCAATGGAGCCTGTAATCATGAGTGTGATTATAGTGGAATTTTCAGTGCTTATGAGGGAAAGTCGTGGTTTTTCTTCCCCTGAGAAAGGAGGTTTCAACGTTAAATATTTGTGTTCTTTAATTTCTTGCAAAGTGTTGGTTCCTTACTTCTTTAATATTTTATTGCTTATTTCAACTTTAAGGGACCTGGCCCCTTGTAAGGTGGTGCACCCCCATGTTTCATCTACAAGGTTAGTAGCATTGCCTCTCATAAAGCTAATAAATAAACCTTCTAGAGCCCTTAGTGTCAGGTCTCACAATATTAGCACAAGAGGGCTTTCTAGCATAAACACTAGTTTAGTTACTATACATAAGCATAAAATGAGTAATAACATATCCCAAGGCCCAACATAGTAGCCTAGTGAATGATTCAAATGATAACATAGCCATGGTCTTGATTAATAGAAAAATCCATAGATACTCAAAGCATTACCAATAATTTAGTCAACAACTACATACATCACTTTTAGTACAATTGCCTTAATTCATTACCGGGGTTAGCCATCATGCTCCCAAAGGAATTCTCTAAGCATTTAACAAGCGTCTAGGTATTCAGTGGAACTATATAATCCAAGATTAAGGTGGGTCAATTTCCCATTTCTAATTTCCCAAAAATTCACTTCAAGTCTAACTTCTACCCGAGGCTAGCTAGATATCTAAATCAAACCTTAGATATTTAACAAGCCATAATAGTCCTATGGTAAAGATCCTCCTCAAGCAGTACTCTTAACTTAACCAAGGAAACTAATGCAATTCCACAATATAAGCAACTAGGGATAACTTACCCCTAACATGAGTGACAAGGTCACTCCCATCTAACTAAAGAAACTAGATCATTCTTATTCCATCCATGAGACATGAAGTTCAAATAACCAAGATTCTAGCCTACAAGTGAAGTATTCTAAAATATGAGTTCAAATGGAGTAAATAATTCAACTAATCCCAAGTATTACCATTTAATCAATCCAACACCTAGAAACCCTCCCAATCAAACAAAATGTCATAACTATACTATAACATAGTTCAATCTAACAAGAAGTAAGCCTAACCTACCCCAAATCCGAAGAATGCTTAATAATCCGCTCAATCTTCGCTTTTCCTTTCAAGAAGATTCTTCAAGGATCCAAGCTATCAAAAACACATTCTACACATCATTACAGGTACTTTGATATCCATATTGCACCATTGTGCGTCGGGTCCAAAATCGACACCAAAAATCCCAAGTGGGTCCCACATATGGAAAACATGTTTCCGGGATCAACCCAATGTTTAACTACCATTTTGGAACAATAACCGTTAAGAATTAGGTGCAAACCAAGAATATTTGGGTTAAAATCAAGCCCACAAGCAATTTGGGGTTTTGGTCAAATAATCAAGAAAGTAAAGCTTGAAAATGATGGATTCATACCTTAAATCCGTTGTTAATCACAAATATATATGTTAATTCAGCTTATAAGTCACCCCTAAGAATCGATTTGAAGTTAATCTATCATTTTTAAGCTTGTAGGGCTCAAATAGGAGAGAAAATGGCCAATTTCGCGACCAAGGGGGCTATTTATAGTACCTTAGTCGCGGTTAAATGGGGTCCGGAAGGTCAAAACTTGGTTTTTACCCCCTAGACTCATCTAGACTCCTTTGTTTACAAAAAAACTATGTAACCCAATAAATTCAACATTTTGGATGTATTGGTGAAGTCACATTTTCCATCCAAGGATGTTTAGACCAATTGGGCCCCCCACACCGATGTCTACTATTTTTCTCACTTTTTGACCAATTGATCGAAATGAACTCGGGTGTCTTGGGACCCAAACCAAGGGTATTTATAGCCTAAAATAGATATTCTGAAGCTGCTGGTACATTCAGAATTTGCATCTAATGTTTTTTAACTGAAGTTTTTATTTGGTAGTCATTCAGAACCAACGAACACTTCTAAACAAGGAATTGGTCCTAAAACCAAACAAACTAACTGGTATCTGAACTATTAGTTCTAGAAAGTCATAAATGACTTGGGGAAGCTATGGAAAAGCTCTAACGGCAAACATAAGGGACAGTACAAAAAATGACTTAAAGGGCCATTACAATATCCACTACTAAGGAACTTTCATCCCCGAGAGTTAAGGATACGGAAGTACCTAAAGCCTCGAAAAGGTGAGGAAACTGGGTCTGCATATCACTCTCAATCTCCTAAGTGGCCTCCTCCACTAGGCTCTTTCTTCACCGAACCTTAACTACAGGGATCTCCATGGTACGCAACTGCCTCACATCACTAGCCAAAATAAGCACGGGCTCCACCACAAAGGTCAACTGCTCATCTAACTGGATTGAATCCCATGTAAGAACATGATACAAATTCGGAATATACTTCCGCAACATGGAGAAATGGAAAACTGGATGAAAAATAGCAAAATCTGAGGGTAAATCTAACTCATAATCCACCTCACCAACGACGTGAAGAATCTCAAAAGGACCAATATATCTCAAACAAATCTTACTCTTTTTCCTGAACCTCATCACAACCATCACGGGTAAAACATGGAGGAAACACGATCACCAACTTCAAGTCTCAAGGAACGAAGTCTACGGTCTGTGTAGGCCTTCTACCTACTCTTAGTCGCTTTTAGTCTATCCTAAATCACCCCGAATCTGTCCAATAACTACTGAAGTAAATCTAAACCATGAGGTCTTACCTTGGAAGTCTTAACCCATCCAACTGGAGAACGAAATCTCCTACCATACAAAGCCTCAAATCAAAATCAAAAAACATGGCTTCACCCTACAACTGGTTTAACAAATCATTATTACGGGGCATATGATAATGGTTTTTCACCACCACCTTACTAAGTTACCTATAATGAATACACATAGGCAAGGAGACATATGGTAAAGTTCTATAGAAATAGTTTGGGTGCTAGGATTAAGTTTAATAACAAATTCAATCTCCCTAAAAGGGGGAATACCAGGCAGGTTAGTAGGGAACACATCAGGACACTCACAAACAATAAGGACATAGTCAAGCAATGGACTCTCAACACTAGCATCACAACATAAGTGAAATAAGACTAGAAAGCCCTAGAAATAAGTCCCGTAGAATAAACATAAGATATAATCCTTGTTTTCTTGCGGATAACCGCTCTCTACTACATAACTGGGGTACACTGGGCATAGATAGGGCAACAATCTAGGGAAATAGTCCATGACTGCATGATAGTTGGATAATCAGTCCATGCCTAAAATTATATCAAAATCCACCATAATTAGAAAAATAGAGTCAACTTAAGTATCAATATCACTGACTGTCCCAACAAATGATCAGAATACTCAATCCACAACTACAGAATCACCCGTGGAAGTAGATATGCACAATGATACATATAATAAATCAATAAGAAACTCAAACCATGGTCCATAATAAGTAGAGATAAATATAAGAATAAGTGTATTTGAGATCTAATAAAGCATGGGCCAACTATGTAAGACCCCGCAAAATCCTAGCCACTTCAGTCCTATATATCATGCCAAAAGAGGTCCCAAAATTAGAATTTTCTGCTAAGTGTTGAAACTTAGTCTCATTTTTAGCCTCGATATTTCAATGGCATCATTTACGATCTTTACAACCTTAGAATGTTGATTTTTAAATTGATTTATGATCAGGAATATCAATAGGTCATATAAGGTGAGTTTCAGAATTTTTAAACTTCATTTGGGTTGTGTTTGGATGCCTAAAATAGCAAGCCAACACAATCTTGATGCATTTCATTGGCTATCGCATTGCAGCCATTGATGCGATGCATCGGTGATCGCATCAACCCCATCGACGCTTTGCGTTGGGTATCGCATCGCTGGTTTAGTTTTGTGTGTCAAGTTATGGGTTTTTGAGGGCATTTATATCCTTTTCCCTAAACACAATTCAGCTAACACACGGAATTTAATATCCAAAAGGGAAAATTACATTCATTCTTCTCAAAACACTCTCAAGAACAAGCCCTAGTTTCATCAAGCTCAAGATCAAGTCCCAAGAATTCCCCACGATTCCCATGAAAAAAATAATCAAGGTATGTTAGGTGTTAATCCTTAGGTCTCCTTCCGCCCTTGGAGTTCAAGATACCTTTTTAAAAACTTGAATTATGATTTCCATGTTATGAATTGAATTATGCCCATGTTGAGTTGTTGTATGGATTTCAAGTTGATATCTTTTATGAGTTCCATGAAATTATGTTAGCATGTGTGTTGAATTATGAATCTTTCATGTCAAAACACTGGAATTGGCAAGTTTAAGTTGTAGTCATGATGTTTATGTGTTGTTTATTATCATGTACATTAATTATGCTCCCCAAGTTTTTGATACGATGTCCGTGTGAATTGAATAGTTAAATCATGACATGTTAGCATGTGTTCTCAATCATGTACAAGTCTATGACCTCCAAATGTTTGACAAAATGACTCAATGAATGAATTGTGAACAATTGACTATTGCTATGCTTTCAAGATTTGCTATATTTTATCCATTATGCTATCAGGTCCTGGGGGTATTTATTACCCGAAATCTAGTTGTTTACTTAGTTGCAGTAGTTATAGAATCGTACTAGTAAAGGTCAAGAACCGTAGTACTTATTCAGTTAACAGAACTCAATGAACTCAGTCCAGTTCAATCAGTCTACACGATCTGTCAGTCTAGTCAAACCTAGTACAGTCTAGTGATCAGATCAATGTCGATTTAGTAAAGAGTATGATTCAGCACTGAGCGAACCCAGGGATGGGGGAATTCCTTCCAGCAGAGGGTTTGTCCATTAGTAGTAGTCCCTGCATTATAGAACTTCGTAGCCAGCATAAGGTAAGTCGTCCTCCTACCAGACTAGGGTTAACGCAATTATATATATATATATATTTCATGAGTTTTTCTTCCAGATTAAAGTTGACCCAGCATTGTTAGTAACCCGTGGAAAAGTGCTAACACCCTTCCAACTAGGGTCACAGGTCGGACCCCAACTCAGTTTATAATCGGGGTATGTCTGTTAGATGAACACTCCCACTAATACAATTTCAATCTTAGTATTCAGTAAAGAACTCAAACAGTTCTACAGAACCAAGGCTATCAGCTATCAGTTATATAGCCATCAGAATTTAGCACTTCAGTATCAGTCTCAACTTTTAGTTACCAGTATTCGGTTATCAGAACTCAACACTTCAGTTTCAATCTAAATCAGACAGGCATTATATTTGCAGTATTACACATTTAGTAGTTACAGTTTTTCATGTACTCTTATCCAGTTACTTCATGATGTTCATTCAGTCAGTTATCATCTCATGCATATGAACCATGTATATCAGTCTACCTCACTTAGCATACCAGTACATTTCACGTATTGATGCATACTCTTTCTTTGTACTATGATGTCTTATATCATAGGTTCGGATGCTCTTGTTTCTAATCGTACTTAGCAGCTTAGGCTACCAGCTGCAGTTATAGTAGTGAGTCCTCATCCATCGAGGATATTATTTTATTTCAGCATTTTAGTATTTCAGTTATTTCAGTAGTTATTTCAGTCAGAGTTAGTTGGGGACTTTTCCCATTAACTCCATATTCCGACAGTTAGAGGCTTTCAGACTAGCACAGTTAGTTTTTAGTTTTTAGATATTATTCTCAGTACACTAACTTATTATTTTAGTATTTTGAGAACCTTATGGCATTTTTAGTTATACTTCCACATATATTTTCAGTAATATTATTTAGTGCTCATAGCAGGTACCAGTCATGGGTTAGCTTGTGATCCTCCAGGGTCGTAAGAACCGTGTGACGTTTAGGGTGTAGACTCGGGGTATTAAAAACTTGATATTAGATCCTAAGGTTATAAATATTCCTAAGGAGTCTGAAAGCCACGTCAAGTAGAGTCTTGTGCATAGGTGTGTAGCGCGCTACACTTATAGACAGTAGGCTATGAGACATTTTTAGGAAAAGCTTCCCTTCTTTCAGTATTTATGTCGTGCGAGTGAGTATGAGATCAAGTTGAACTCTCTGTCTAATCTAATTTTCCCTTCCATTTACATAACATGCCTTCCAAAAAGACCAATAGTAGAAGAACTCGAAACCAGCCAACACCCCCACCCATTCAGGAAGATCCCTTGAATAAGTATGTTTCTCCCACAGAATTCGGAGCAATTTTGACCACCCTAGCTCATTCTGTAGTAGCCCAAAATGAATGCCTAACTGTTGTTTAGGACAAACTAGTGGTCAATACTACTGCAGCTAGAATTTAGGACTTCACCCGAATGAACCCTTCTTTATTCTCAGGGTCTAAGTCTGAAAAGGACCCACAAGAATTCCTTGACATGGTGTAGAAGGTAATAGACATTATGGGGTAACCGCTAGTGAGAGTGTTAAGTTAGCTTCCTATCAGTTGCAAGATGTGGCTTATACATGGTTTAAGTAGTGGATAGCAGATAGGGCCACAGATGCAAGGCCCATAGAATGGGAAGAGTTTGTTATTTCCTTTTTAGATAGGTTTTTCCCATTAGAGTTAAGGGAAGCCAAGGTTTTTGAGTTCATTAACTTGAAGTAGGGCAGCATGATAGGGAAGAAGTATTCTCTTAAGTTTACTCAGTTAGCTAGATATTCTCCTCACGTAGTAGAGGATAGCAGATCTAAGATGACTAAGTTTGTGTTTAGTGTGTCTGAAAGTATTGTCAATAAATGTAGGACTACAATGCTAATTATAGAGATAGACATGGTTAGGTTGATGGTCCATACTCAGTAGATAGAGGATAAAATGACTAAGAAGAAGTGAGTGAGAGCAAAAGGGCTAGAATAGGTAGCTTCAACTTTACTCAACCTAAGTCAGAGGGGGTAATCATCCTCAATTCCGTCTGAAATCTTCAGTCCCAACTCTATCCTTAGCCAGTGCTCCAGTGCCTAAATTCAAAAATGATAATAAGGATAGGGCGCTAGGCTCTAAATCTCAGGGTAGTGTTAGCAGTGCCTAACCAAATCCTCTTTTCCAAAAGTATGATAGAAATTATTAAGGTGTCTGCAAGGTTGGCAGTGATGTATGTTTTGGGTGTGGTAAACCAGGTCATAGAATTAGGGAGTGTCCTCAGGTGGGTTCACAAAGTCATCATAATCGTCCCCCAGCTCAACCCGATCTCCCGTCTTAGCAGGGTGTCGCTTCCAGTGCCACCAGTGGGCAACACCCAAATAGGTTTTCTTCAGTCTCGACAGGATCAGGAAAGTTCTCCTCATGTGGTCACTGGTACGTTACAGTTTACCATTTACATGTTTATGATTTGCTAGATCCAGGAACTTCTTTGTCCTTTATAACCCCTTATATAGCTGTTGATTTCAGAGTCAGTCTCAAAATCCTATCAGAGCCCTTCTCAGTCTCTACCCCAGTGGGTAAGTCTATCATAGCTCGGTGGGTATACAGGAACTATCCAGTTATGGTGTCTTAGAAAATTTCTTCAGCAGACTTAGTAGAGTTATAGATAAAAGATTTTGACATCATTCTCGGCATGGATTGGCTTCATTCATTCTATACTTTAGTTGATTGTAGAAATAGAGTTTTTTATTTTAAGTTCCCGAGTGAACCTGTCCTAGAATGGAGGGGTAGTACTTTAGCACTTAGGGGTCAGCATATTTCATACCTTATCTAAGGAGTATGCATATCATCTCATTCAAGTTAAAGATTCTAGTTATGAGACTCCTAATCTTGAGTTAGTTCTAGTAGCAAGTGAATTTCTTGATGTGTTTCCCGAAGATCTTCCCGGAGTTCCTCCCGAAAGGGAAATTGACTTTGGAATAGATCTTCTTCCTGATACTCAGCCAATATCTATTGCACCATACAGAATGGATCCAGCCAAACTTAAAGAGTTAATAGAATAGTTAAAGAATCTCCTAGATAAGGGATTCATCAGACCCAATGTCTCCCCGTGGGGTGCATAAGTTTTATTCGTGCGTAAGAAAGACGGTTGTCTCAGAATGTGTATTGACTACCATCAGTTGAACAAGTCACAATCAAGAACAAGTATTTGCTTCCTAGAATTGATGACTTATTTGACCAACTTTAGGGTGCTAGTTACTTTTCTAAGATAGACATTAGATCTAGCTATCATCAGCTCAGAGTTAGAGAATGTGACATTCCGAAAATAGTTTTCAAAACTCGGTATGGTCACTTCAAATTTCTAGTCATGTCATTTGGTCTTACCAATGCCTTGACAGATTTTATGGACTTGTTGAACCACGTGTTCAAGCAGTACTTGGACATGTTCATCATAGTCTTCATAGATGACATCCTTGTCTACTCCCTTAGTGAAAGTGATCATGCAGACCATCTCAGAATAGTATTACAGACCCTCAAAGTCCATCAGTTATTCACTAAATTCAGTAAGTACAAATTGCAACTAAGGCCAATAGCTTTCCTTGGTCATATCATTTTTGGTGATGTCATTAAAGTTGATCCTCAAAAGACGAAGCAGTGAGAAACTGGTCCAGACCTATCTCTTCGTCAGATGTCAGGAGTTTCATAGGTTTGGATAGATATTACCGATGGTTTGTTGAAGGATTTTCATTTATTTCATCCCTATATCCAGATTTACTCAGAAGAAAGTCAAATTCAGAGGTCAGATTCTTGTAAGAAGAGTTTTCAAGAGTTGAAGACTCGATTCACTACAACCCCAGTTTTGACTTTACCAGATGGTTCAGATGGATTTGTTGTGTATTGTGATGCTTCCAGAGTTGGTTTGGGGTATTTTTTGATGCAAAAGGGTAAGGTTGTGACCTATTCCTCTAGATAGCTTAAGCCTCATGAAAAGAATTATCCTACCCATGATCTCGAGTTAGCAGCTATTGTGTTTGCCTTAAAGATTTGGAAGCACTATTTGTATGGGGTACATGTTGATGTATTCACAAACCACAAAAGTTTGCAGCATGTATTTTCTTAGAAAGACTTGAATTTGCATCAGAGAAGGTGGTAAAAGTTGTTGAAATATTATGACATTAGTGTTTTGTATCACTCGAGCAAGGCCAATGTAGTGGCTAATGCTCTTAGTAGATTGTCCATGGGTAGTGTTACTCATAGTGAGAATGGCAAGAAGAAGTTAGTTCAGGAAGTTCATTAGCTTATCAGACTAGGTTTCCATTTGGTTGATTTGGATGAGGGTTGTGTTTGGGTGCAGAATAGTTCAGAATCATCTTTGGTTTCCAAAGTAAAAGAAAAACAGGAAAGAGATCCCAGTTTAGTTAAGCTGAAAGAGTGATTCAAAGATCAGAAAGTTGAGGTTTTCTCCCAAGAGGGATATGGTATGTTGAATTGTTAGGGTAGATTATGTGTGCCATGTGTGGATGGGGTGAGACAACGAATTCTTGGAAAAGCATATGGTGCGCGTTACTCTATTCATCTAGGGGCTAATAAGATGTACCGTGATTTGTGAGAGATCTATTGGTATAGTGGGATGAAGAGAGACATTGCAGAGTTTGTAGCTAAGTGCTACACGTGTCAGCAGGTTAAGATTGAGCACCAAAATCATAGTGGTTCCATGCAGGAGTTCAGTATTCCCACATGAAAGTTATAATACCCCGAGAATCCCAATCGATACTTGAACCATCCTTCAAGATAATGATAAATAAATCTTAGTGATTTGGTAGTTTTATGATCAAGTTTGATATATATTAATTCCTTAAATATGTCCTAGCTATTAGACGAATCAAAACATCCCTTACCGATTGAATTCTTGAGAAGGATTTTGGTATAGTAAACTTCAAACAAGAATATCTCCCATTATACAAAGAATTTTTTATCTAATAACCACCAAAAGATATATAATTGAATTATATTTCCAACGATACCAATTTCTCCAAAATCCGGTATCGGAGTAAAAAGTTATGACCATTTTACTGAGAGCTGTCTGAGCTGCCCAGGAGTGATGGGCAAGTTGATGGACTGTCAAGTTAGTGACAGACCGTGGCTTTGGCCTTCATAACTGAAGCATTAAGGCTGTTTTATGGCCCAAAAATGATGGTTGGAGTGACTTTCAATCACCAGAGTGACGGTTCGTCACTCATACCGTCAGTTTTGTCCGAAACAACGCTGAAATTCCATTTTGAAGGGATTTTTGGGTATTTTTCCACCCTATTTAACACCCAATCACATCAAATAAAATAACATAACTCCTCATTCATCCATAACATCAAAATTAGGGTTTCTTTCAAGATCAAAACCCAAGAACAAGATTCAAACCCTTCTTCAAGAAACTAAGAAATTTTAAGTCCTTCAAGTCAAGAACCATCAAGAAAACATCAAGATCTATGTTTCCCAATCCAAGAACGTTCAA
The DNA here is from genome assembly GCA_030864215.1 of Capsicum pubescens. NCBI lineage: Eukaryota > Viridiplantae > Streptophyta > Magnoliopsida > Solanales > Solanaceae > Capsicum > Capsicum pubescens. Next base: position 32,239,520 of record CM061548.1, read on the forward strand.
GAGAGATTAGTTATCTTTCAAGATTCAAGCTTTTAAGGCATACAGATGTTGATTCTTTGGTTTCTTCCACCCAAAAAGTTCAAGAATCCTTTTCAAAATTATAAGTGTATATTTTATGAGATTTCATGATTTATGTGTATGGAAGTTCATGATTTTTTGTTGTTAAGTTTTTAATTCATGATTTAGATACAAAGTTCTAAGATTTGATCGTAGTGTGTGATAATTGTATGATGTTCATGAAAAAGCCCCTTCAAGTTACCTGTTAAGTGATCTGTTTATGTTAATTAGGTGTAGAAATTATTGAATAACCAAAGCATGCTCTCCATATGTTTGATAAAATATTTGTGTGAAGCAAATAGGGCCATTATATCATGTTGACAAGAAATCCCCAATTATGTATAGGCCCATGCATGCCAAGTTTTTGTTGAAAAGCCTTAGAGAATGAATTGTGACATGTTAGCATGAAATCCCCCAATTATATGTTCTTTAATGCATGTTAAGTGTTTGATGCAAGACCTTGTTGAATGGAGTATTAGCCAATAGTTTGTCTCCCTATACTATCACATGTTTATTATTTCCAAGTGCTTGAAGAGATGCTTTGATGATTGTAATGGTGAATGAAAGTCCATGTTCATGATTATTCAAGAATGGTTAAGTTTTACTTTTATGTTATTGAGTCCTAGGGGTATTTATACGTCAAAATTTAGCTGCAAGTCTAGAGCCGGTGTCAGTTTTCACGATAATCTCAGTCAAGCCACAATTCTTAGAATTGAGTGAGTTACAGAACTCAGTACTCTCAGATAGTTACAGAACTTAAGAAATTTCAGTAATCTCAGTATCATTAGCATTCTAGCTTTAGTTCAGTACTCAGCTCAGATCTTAGTAGTATTCAAGAATTCAGTTCAGGCCTCAGTAACATTCAAGTAATCAATTGAGGACTTAGTATCATTCAGTAGATAACGAGGTTTAGTAGTATTCCGTCATTCTTCAGAACCAAGTGAACTTAGCTTAACTCAATTGATCAATATGATCAGTAACAGATTCAACTCAGTCTAGTATATCTTAAGAAAAAGAATCAGCTCAGAGTCTTTTAGTTGGGAGTAGGATTTAGCACCGAGCGAACCTAGGGATGGGGACTCACCTATTAGAGAACACTGATATCCCTACGAGCAATCCCTAAGTTCCAAAACTACGTAGCCAGCGTAGGTACGAGATGTCACCCATTAGATAGGACTAACATACTCAAGGATCACCCGTTAGTATATTATATATATATATATATAGGACTAATCATAGAGGTTACCCACTAGATAGTATTGACTCCACAAGAGAGGTCTTTACTCGTGGCATGGTACTGACACCCTTCCAACTGGGGTTATAGGTTGGACCCCAACTTAGCTAGAAGGGGCATGTCGGTTAGATGACTACTTCCCAAGGTCTCAATTTTAGAATCAGTCTCGGTAGAGGAACTCAGTTTAGTAGTACAGAGTAAGGACTATTAGATACAGTCAATTGTTATGATTATCAATAGACTCAAAGATCACCCGTTAGATACGACTGGTCTCAGATTAAGTTAATCAGCTTTAGTATCATCAGATTCAGAGATCACCCACTAGATAGGACTGATGTTAGACCCAGTTAAGTACTCTGATTATCAGTAGATACAAAGATCACCCACTAGATAGGACTGGTCTCATATTTCAGATGAGCATTCCCATTATCATTAAGATTTCAAAGATCACCCGATAGAGAGGACTGATCTCAACTTCAGTACTCAGTTATCAATATCAGAAGATTCAGTTATTCAGTATCTCAGTATTAGTAGTGAGTTCATATGATAGTAAACTAGTATCCGAGTCTTAGTATTCAGTTTCATGATGATTTCAGTTATGGTTTGTTCATTCATGGATATGTCCTCATTCAGTACTCTTATGTTATTCAGTTAAGTAATTTTTCATGCATAAGCCCTTGCATTTAGACTTATCTCATCTTGAATACTCAATACATTCCCACGTAATGACGCATTTGCGCTATGGTGTTTTACTTTACACCATAGGTTCAGAAGTACGAGATCCAGAGCACCCTTAGCAGCTCAGTTCCAATCAGCAGCAGTAGACCTAGCAGTGAGTCCTCACCATTCAAGGATGTTTTATTATTTCATTATAGTTCTAAAATCAGTATTTTTGTAGACAGAGTTAGTTGGGGACATATCCCATCAACTCCTTATTCAGACAGTTTATAGGCTTTCAGACTATAGAGTTTTCAGACTAGTTGTTCAGACAAATGTTTCTTTTTGATATTGTTAAACTTTATTCAATTGTATTTTAAGTTTTTGAACCTTATGGAAAGTTTCCGCCAGTTTTTTACAATTATTTTAGTATATTATGCAATGCTCAGTTACAGGTACCAGAAAAGGGTTAGCTTGTGGTCCTTCTGGCCATGAGCACCGTGTAGCATTTGGGGTGCCATATTCGGTGCATTACAAAAGTGGGAAGAGGTGAACATAGACTTCGTGGTGGGTTTGCCTCGTACTCGTTGTTAGCATGATTCAATTTGGGTCATTGTAGATAGGATGACCAAATCAGGCCATTTCTTGCCAGTTCATACCTCTTATTCAGCCGAGGACTATGCCAAGATCTATGTCAGAGAGTTGGTTAGGTTTCACGGTGCCCCATTGTCCATCATTTGAGATAGAGGTACACAATTCACCTATCATTTTTGGAAAGTCTTTTAGAAGGGTCTTGGTACCCAAGTTTATCTCAGTATATCCTTCCACCCTCAGATAGATGGTCAACCAGAAAGGACCATTTAGACCTTAGAAGATATGTTAAAAGCGTGTGTCATTGACTTTAAGGGCAGTTGGGATGACCACTTAGCTTTGATAGAGTTCGCGTATAATAACAAGTATCATTCTAGTATTTAGATGACTCCATTTGAGGCTCTTTATAGGAGAAGATTTAGATCTCCCATTGGTTAGTTTGGAGTAGGTGAGGCCATAGTAGTAGGGCCTGACTTGGTGTTTGATGACTTAGAGAAAGTGTAATTAATCAGAGAGAGGCTTAAGACAACTCAGAGCCGATATAAATCATATGCTGATGTGAGGAGAAAAGATCTTGAGTTTGAGATTGGCAACTTTGTGTATTTGAAAATCTTTCTCATAAAGGTAGTGAAGAGATTTGGCAAGAAGGGGAAGCTTATTCCCTGATATATTGGTCCTTATAGGATTCTCAGTCGTTTCAGTAAGGTAGCTTATGAGCTTTATTTGCCTGCAAACTTAGCATCAGTACACCCAGTGTTTTATGTCTCCTTGCTAAAGAGGTGCATAGGTGACGCATCATTTGTAGTCCCTATAGAGAGTGTAGATATTTAGAATAATCTCGCTTATAAGGAAGTCCAAGCTGAAATCTTTGACCGTCAGATTCACAGACTAAGGACCAAAGAAGTTTCTTTGGTCAAAGTTTTTTGACGGAATCAGTCTGTTGAGGGAGATACTTGGAAAGCAGAAGAAGACATACAAACCAAGTATCCTCACCTCTTCTCCGTAAACTCATACTCAGCCTAAAATTATAGTCTTCTTTAGATTTACTCTATTCCATGCTCAGTTATAGCTGCAAAACATTCTCATATCATTCATGCATTCATGAAATGGTTCAGTCATGTGCCATGTCATCAGAATTCTGGCATGCTTTAGTTTTGCATGTCAGTAAAAGTACAGTTCCACAATTACTCTTAGTTTAGTTAGTCTCATTCGAGGAAGAATATTCCTAAGGGAGAGATATTGTAACACCCCACAAAATCCTAGCCACTTTAGTCCTATATAGCATGCCAAAAGAGTTCCCATCATCTAAGTGTTGACACTTAGTCTCATTTTTGGCCTTGATATTTCAATGGTATCATTTACAATCTTTCTGACCTTAGAATGTCGATTTTTAAATTGATTCATGATCAGGAATGTCAATAGGTCATATTGGGTGAGTTTCAGAATTTTTGGACTTCTTTTGGGTCGTATTTGGATGCCTAAAATAGCAAGCCAACACGATGTTGATGTGTCACATTGGCTATCGTATTGCACCTATCGACACAATGATTAGGTGATTGTGTCGACCCCATCGACGTGATGCGTCGGGTATTGCGTCCCTGGGCCAATTTTGTGTGTCAAGTTACAGGTTTTTAAGGGCATTTAGGTCCTTTTCCCCAAACCCAATTTAGCTAAAACACGAAATTTAATATCCAAAAGGGAAAATTACATCCATTCTTCTCAAAACACTCTCAAGAACAAGCCCTAGTTTCATCAAGCTCTAGATCAAGACCCAAGAATTCACCATGATTCCTATGAAATCAACAATCAAGGTATGCTAGGTGTTCATCCTTGGGTTTCCTTTTGCTCTTGGAGTTTAAGAAACCTTTTCAAAAACTAGAATTATGATTTCCTTGTTATGAATTGAATTATGCCCATGTTGAGTTGTTGTATGGATTTCAAGTTGAGATATTATATGAGTTCCATGAAATTATGTTAGCATGTGTGTTGAATTATGAATCTTTCATGTCAAATCCCTTGAATTTTCGAGTTTAAGTTGTAGTCATGATGCTTATGTGTTGTTTATTACCATGTGCATTAATTATGCTCCCCAAGTGTTTGATAGAATATCCATGTGAATTGAATAGTTAAATCATGACATGTTAGCATGTGTTCTCAATCACGTACAAGTCCATTACCTCTAAGTGTTTGAAAAAATGACTCAATGAATGAATTGTAAACAATTGACTATTGCTATGCTTTCAAGATTTGCTATATTTTATCCATTATGCTATCGAGTCCCTGGGGTATTTATTACCTGAAATCTAGCTATTTACTTAGTTGCAGTAGTTATAGAATTTTCCTAGTAAAGGTCAAGAACCTTAGTACTCAGTCAGTTAATAGAACTCAGTAAACTCAGTCTAGTTCAGTCAGTCAACACGATCAGTGTCATTTTAGTAAGCTTAGTACATTCTAGTGATCAGATCAGTGTCAATTCTCTTGGGAGTCGAATTCAGCACCGAGCGAACCCAGGGATGGAGGCATTCCTGCCAAAAAAGGGTTTGACCTTTAGTAGTTATCCCTGCATTACAGAACTACATAGCTAGCGTAGGTTCAGTCATCCTCCTGCTAGACTAAGGTTGATGCTATCATATATATATTTCATGAGTCTTCCTCCTAGATTAGGATTGACCCAGTATTGTTAGTACCCCGTGGTAAGGTGCTAACACCCTTCCAAATGGGGCCACAGGTTGGACCCTAACTCAGTTTATAGTTGGGGTATGTCGGCTAGATGAACACTCCTACAGTTATAGTTTCAGTCTTAGTATTTAGTAAAAAACTCAGACAGTTCTACAGAACTAGGGCTATCAGCTATTATTAACATAGCCATCAAAATTCAGTACTTCAGTATCTGTCTAAACTTTCAGTTACCAGTATTCAGTTATTAGAACTCAGTACTTCAGTTTCAGTCTAAATCAAACAGATGTTATATGCGCAGTATTGCATATTCAGTATGTTCAGTAGTTATAGTTTTGCATGTACTCTTATCCAGTTACTTCGTGATGTTTATTCAATCAGTTATCATCTCATGTATATGAAACAATGTATATCAGCCTACCTCACTTAGCATACCAGTACATTCTACGTACTGATACATACTCTTTCCTTGCACTATGATGTCTCATATCATAGGTTCAGACACTCAGGTTCCTGTCCATACTTAGTAGCTCAAGCTATCAGCAACATTTATAGTAGTGAGTCCTCATCCATTGAGGATATTATTTTATTTCTGCATTTGAGTATTTTAGTTAGTTCGGTAGTTATTCAGTCGGAGTTTATTGGGGACTTTTCCCATCAAGTCCATATTCAGATAGTTTGAGGCTTTCAGACTAGCACAGTTAGTTTTCAGTTTTCAGATGTTATTATCAGTACACTCACTTAATATTTTAGTATTTTGAGAACCTTATGTTATTTTTAGTTATACTTCCACATATATTTTCAGTAATATTATTCAATGCTCATAGCAGGTACCAGTCATGGGTTAACTTGTGATCCTTCGGGGTCGTAAGCACCATGTAACATCTAGGGTATAGACTCAGGGCATTACAGACTAGCAGCACATCAAAAATTACACCTATATCTATGGTATTCAAAGTCTCAGCGTTGGGTCTAGCAGGTACTGCATACAACTGACCACGCCCACCACCTGGCTGGGTATTTGATGGAGCTTCTGTCTTGCTTGTCTGTAAACTACCTCAAGCACCCTGGTAACCACCCATATGACCACAAAAAACAACTCTAACTAAGAGGGGAAACCGCTCTAATGGGGGGCCTGTAATGCCCCAAGAGTACACTATGGGTGCCATACAGAGCTTATGGTCCCAAGATACCATAAGCTAACCCATGAGCTGGTACCTACTGTGAGTATTGAGTAAACCTGATAACAAAAGATCATATACAGAATATAACTTAGGAATTCCATAAGGTTTTAAGTAATAAATCTAATGAAACATATAAACAAAACTGATATTACTGATAAAACATGTGACAATGACAATTGAAATCTGAGAACTAACTATCTGAAATATTTGAAAGCCTCTAAACTGACTGAATGAGAGTTGATGGGACAGGCCTCAACTAATCCAACTAAACTACTAAATTGAAAGCATGAAAGTAAATATAATTTTTCCTCAAACTATGAGGACTCTCCACTATTACAACTGATAATCTTGGGAGTCTATGCGCGATCCGGGAACTGAGCACCTGAACCTATGATATGATACATCATAGCGCAAGAAAAGAGTATGCGATCAGTACTTTGAATGTACTGGTATCCTAAATGAGATAGGTTGATATGCATGGTTTTATGAACATGAGTAATAACTTTCTAAATATATATAGCATGATATACTGAATAGAATACATGAAAACTGTAAGTGCTGAAGATGCATCACCAAGCATAAAACACATTCTGAATATAATTTGAAATCTAAAATACTGAATACTGATAAATGAATAACTAATATTTGTATTCTATGGTCAAGCAAATCAGAAATTGAATCACTAAACTGATGACTGGACTGAGACTGTGGGAGCTATCATCTAACCGATATGCTCCAATGAGCAATTTGGGGCCCAACCTGTGACCCTAGTTGGAAGGGTGTCAGTACCGTGCCACGGGTACTAACACTAGCTATGTGGATCCACTAAAGTGTTGTCCCGAAGGACTAACCCTCAACTGGAAGGTACCCGTATGATATTATCCCTCAGCTGGTAGGTTAACATCTCAACCTACGCTGGCTATGTAGTTATGGAATGCGGGGACTGCTACTAAAGGTCACACCCTCAATTGGAAGGTGAGCCCCTATCCTTGGGTTCACTCAGTGCTAAATCCTACTCCCAACTGAACTGACTCGAAAGACTGAACTGTCCTGAGTTTAACTAATTACGATAACTGACTGAACTGATAATGCTCGTAACATATTTTGGAACTAATCTGAAGATACTGAGACTAAGTAAACAGCTAAGTTTTTGGGTATTCATAACTCCCAGGACTCGATAGTAATAATAGTAAAATAATACTAAAACTCTAAGGACTTAGCATGAAAACATTTATATCAAAATACATTCTTTTAGGCATTTCACCAAACACTTGATGTTCATAGTTCAAGCTAAGCATGGGAATATTTTAAAGCTTGTAGTAATAGCATGATTTCAATATCAACATCACCAATTATGAATTTAATCAAAGAATAACAACATTAAAAATGTGGGGTTTTATAACAACAACAATTTCAGGAAGACATGGTATAGAATTACAATTCATGGGAGTTCATGGTTAAAATCACAATTTAAAATCAGAATAACTTGTAAAGATCATAACTTGAATTTAAAATTGGATTCTTGGGCTCCATGGTTGAAAGGGGCCCATGAATGTACACTTAACATACCTGGGTTAATGAATTCATGAGAATTGATGGTGAATTCTACAGATTTATCTTGAATTTTGAAGGCTAGGGTATTTGTTTTTAAAAGAAGATTAGTTTCTTGAAGAGGATTTGTGAGTAATGGGGCATAGAATGCCTCTTTAGGAATTTAATTATGTCTTTTGGGAAGATTTGGGGCTATGGGAAATAACAAAATAGCCCCTGGAAAAATTAAATTGTGAACTTAAAAATCCCAATTTTTCTCACCGACACAATACGGTACAATCGCATCGAGCCACTAGAAAAAAGACAATTCCCATTTTGTCCTACGGCGCGATGCGATGCTATTGCATTGCACTGCTAGAAAGGACAATTTTGAACTGGCTTTTGGCATAACACGACACCATTACAGTGCCTCATTTGAAAATGACAATTGCAAAATGAACCCTTGGTGCAACGGGGTGGCAATCGCGGTGACACACTACAAAAGGGAGAACATGAAATTGGCTATCACCGCAACGCAACCTTATCATGTTGGGCTACTGTTGTGCACTAAAAGTGCCATAAATTCTCACTCAAGTATCATATTTAGGCGAAATTGGTATCTTTGGAAAGATAATTCAATTTACTATCATTTGGTTTGTCTTGAGCTGGAAAATTCTGAGTAGAGCAAAAGATATGATTGTTTGAAGTTGACCAAAGCGATATTCTTATTCAAAAACTCAATCGGTAAGTATTATTTTGATTCGTCTAATAGTTGGGAGTTATTAAATCCTTAATATACATCAAACTAACTCATAAAACTACCAAGGAACCATAATGTACTATGCTTGAACTTAAAACATGATGATAACATTGGTTTGGATTTCTGGGGTTTATAGGGACACTCTAAGATGAAGAAACAATCGCCTCACAAAGTAGACACTCTTGAGAATAGTGACCATGAACCCCACAACTATAATACACTCCAAAAGCGAAAGAAGAACGAACAGATCTGATTGACCTAAAATGATCACCACATCTAGACAGACCAAAAAATAAATCCCTCGAGGACTGACCACTACCCTTACTAGGGTGATACTAGCACTAGACTGGCCTCCACCAGTAATTTGAAGAGCTTCCTGAACACGTTGACTCAGTTGAATTTGAGGCAAAAAAGATGAACACTGAGAACACCTACTTTGAGGAGACATGCAAATAAAAAGTTCAACCCTCTAACAAAGTAGAAAATTATCTCATTGTAACACCCCGAGTCTGTACCCCAGATGCTACATGGTGCTTACGACCCTGAAGGACTACAAGCTAACCTATGACTGATATCTGCTATGAGCACTGAAATATGATACTCTAATAAATATGGAAAATAGGCTGAAATGAGATAAGGTTCAAATATGTAAATACTGCTAAAGTATATCAACTAAAGTAACAATCTGTAAAACTGAACATTGTATGAAAACTAGTCTGAAAAGCCTCTAACTGAAACTGTCTAAAACTGGATTTAATAGGACCATCCCCCCACTAACTCCATCTACTGAATTACTGAGTCTACTAAAATAATAAAATAAAAGAATATCCTAGAATGATGATTACTCACTGCTAATCTACTGTTGTTGGCTGAATCTAAATCTATCTATGTACGGTTGGGAACCTAAGCGTTCGAACCTAGGATATGAGACATCATATCGTAAAGAAAAAGTATGTTTTAGTACGTAGAATGTACGGGTATGCTAGATGAGTTAAAACTGAATGAAAGGGTTCATGTACATGAACAATAACAAACTATATGATATAGAGTAACTGAACATGAAAGTACATGGATAACTGATACTGCTGTAAAATCGAGTGTGAACTACTGTGCATATAAATAAATACTGTGACTAAGATTATCTGAAGCTAATTCCTGAGTTCTGATACTGAGTAACTAATATCTGAAGTTACTGATAACTAAGTTACTGATACTGATTAACTATATCTGACAGTCCTGATTCTATAGAGCTGAACTGAGTTCTATTCTGAAGACTAAAACTGACACTGTGGGAGGTAATCATCTAACCAGCATGATACAAATAATATAAGATAATTGAGTTGGGGTCCAACCTGTGACCCCAGTTGGAAGGGTGTCAGTATCGTGCCATAGGTAAAGACATTGAAGAGTTACCCTCATCTGGTATGTACTCTAATGAGAATGGTGGAACCCTCATCTAACAGGTTAAAACACCTCATCAACCCTCAACTGGCAGGTTTGATATCTCAACATACGTTGGCTATGTAGTTCTAGAATGCAAGGATTGCTTCTAAGGATCACACCCTCTACTGGCAGGTGAGCCCCCATCCTTGGGTTTACTCAGTGTTGAATCCTACTCCCAACTAAAAGACATTGAATTGAGTGTACTGAACTAAACTAGACTAATTACTAAATTTACAAAGTTTTCCTGAGTTCTGTAACTGAATGAGGTCTACTGAGTTCTGTAACTGACTGAGACTACTACTTATTGTGACATGATTGAGATTCTGTAACTGACACTGGATCTAGGTAAACAACTAAATTTTTAGGTATTAAATACCCCTAGGACTCGATAGCATAAAAGAAAGGCATAGCATACTCTTGAAATACATAACAATGTACACTTGTCCATAAATCACTCATAGAGGCATTTGATCAAACACTTGTAATGCATCTACTTATAGATGAATGGGGAATACATGTTATCATGTTATAATGGAACTATTTCATTCACATAGGCATTTTATCAAACACATGGAGAGGCATAACTGAATCATTAAATCTTAAACACTTAGGGTTGACATTGTTTCAACAATCAACTTGAAAATTGAAGGGTTTATCATGAAGATCATGTAATTCAACACATACAATGATTAATTTCATAAAAGCATGTAATTTAATCATGGACTAAAATCCAACACTAGCATCAATATGAATTCAATTCAATTCAAGCATGGAAATTCATAATTCAATAATCTTGTATTTTTAAAATGGATTCATGGACTCTAGGGGTGAAAGAAACCTATAGATGAACACCTAACATACCTTAATTTGTGAGTTTCTTAAAGTTCTTGGTAAATCCTTTGAGATTGCTCTTGGTTTCTTGAAGCTAGGGTTTGTAGTTTTGAGAGAAAATGCTTTTAATTTGGGGATAAATTTAGTGAGTAATGATTTAAAATATTTTTAGGGATTAAATCCCATATCTGGGCATGTTAAAATCATGGGAAAAGACTGTTTTAACCTAGGACAAAACGTTTAATTTTTATCAAAATTTTCCAAAATAGGTACCTGGCATGACGCGGCGCCATCGCACCATGTCTCTAGAAATTTCCATCGGGGAAAATGCATGGTGGCGCGATGCGGTGGTATCACATAGCTACTTTGGTTGGGACCTGGAAGTTCACCGCGACGTGGTGGAATTGTGTTGGTACAGTAAAAATTGACAAATGTGAAAATTTGTGGCGCGATGCGCCGATATCGCGGTACTTCACTGGAAACTAACAATTGCCATTTTGACATACTCCGCGATGTGCTACTGACCTGAATCACGGTATTTAACGACTGAAACTTAAAATAGCCATAACTTCTTACCCAATTATCGGATTTAGGCAAATTTTATATCATTCGAAAGCTAATTCAATTTCCTACGCAATGGCAGGCTCTAAATTGAAAAATAGCGAGCTTTTCAAAAAAATTATATTAGATAAATTTAAGCTTGAGAAATACGGTGTATTACAATATCTCTCCCTTGAGAACATTCATCCTCTAATGAGATTGATTAAGCTGAGACACTGATAGACTGAGTTTACACCTTCTTGCCAAACCTCTTTACTCATTTCATGGGAAAGATTTTTAGGAATGCAAAATCACCAATCTCAAACTCGAGATCCTTTCTCCCCACATGTGCGTATGATTTCTGTCGGCTCTAGGAAACCCTAAGCCTTTCTCTGATTAACTGAACCTTCTTTAAGGCATCGAACACTAGTTCGGGCCCTACTATTGTGGCCTCACCTACCTCGAACCATCCAATTGGAGACCTATATCTCTTACCGTAGAGAGCCTCAAACGGGGCCATCTAAATACTGTAATAATAGTTGTTATTTTATGCGAACTCGATCAAAGGCATGTGGTCCTCCCAACTACCCTTAAAATTGACAACGCATACTCTTAGAATATCTTCTAGAGTCTGAATGGTCATTTCTGCTTAACTATCTGTTTGAGGGTGGAAGGGTGTACTGAGATGAACTTGGGTACCAATACCCTTTTGGAATGCTTTCCATAAATGAGAGGTGAACTGGGTACCTCTATCTAAGATAATGGATACTAGGACTCTATGTAACCTGACCAACTCTTTGATATAGAGTTTCGCATAGTCCTCGACTGAATAGGAAGTATGAACTGGATAGAAATGAGCTGATTTGATCATCTTGTCTATGATAACCTAAATAGAATCATGATGAGGATGATTATGAGGAAAAACCATCACAAATTCCATGTTCACTTCTTCCCATTTCCATGTGGGAATACTGAAATCTTGTATGGACCCACTAGGCTTCTGGTGCTCAATCTTAACTTTCTGACATGTAGAGAATTTAGCTACAAATTCTGTAATATCCTTATTTATCCCACTCCACCAATAGATCTCCCGCAAATTATGGTACATCTTAGTCGCCCCTGGATAAATCGTGTAATGTGCACCATGCACTTCTGCAAGAATTCATTGCCTCAAGTCGTCTACACCTGGCACACATAGCAGACCCTAGCAACGCAATACACTATCTCTCTCTTAGTAGAAAACCTCTAATTTCTAATCTCTTATTAACTCTTTCAACTTAACAAGACTGGGATCTCTATCCTATTTTTCCTTCACCTCGGAAACTAGAGAGGATTCAGAACTATTTTGAACCCACACACTACCTTCTACTTAATCAACTAAGTATTCACTAGTCGGGCAAGTTTATGAACTTTTTGAACTAACTTCTTCTTACTGTCCTCAACATGAGCAGCACTACCCATAGACAGTCTACTGAGAGCACCAGCCACTACATTGTCTTTGCCCGAATGATAAAGAACACTTATGTCATAATCTTTCAATAATTCTAACCACCTTCTCTGATAAAAAATTATATATTTTTGGAAAAAACATACTGCAAGCCCTTATGATCTGTGAACACATCTACATGAACCCCATACCAATAGTGCCTCCAAATCTTTAAGGCAAATACTATATCTACTAACTCAAGATCATGAGTTAGATATTTGTTCTCATGGGGATTAAGTTGTCTAGAGGTATAGGCTATGGCTTTACCTCTCTGCATGAGGACACAACCCAAACCTACTATGGATGCATCACAGTATACAACAAAACTATTTGAACCATCTGGTAGAGTCTAATCTGGGGCTGAGGTGAGTCGAGTCTTCAACTCTTGAAAACTCTTCTCGCAGGAATCTGACCACTGAAACTGGACTTTCTTCTGAGTCAATCTGGACATGGGGGATGCAATAGACAAAAACCCTCTAACAAACCGATGGTAATAGCAAGCTAAACCAAAGAAACTTATGATATCTGATGGAGAGATAGGTCTAGGCCAGTTTCTCACTGCTTCGGTCTTTTGAGGATCAACTCTAATTCCATTATTGGAAATAATATGATCAAGAAATGCTACTGATCTTAGCCAAAATTCACACTTACTAAATTTGGTGAAGAACTGATAAGTTTTGAGAGTCTGAAGTATGATTTTGAGGTGATCTACGTGATCATTCTCGCTATGGGAATAGACAAAAATGTCATCGATGAAGTCTATAACGAATATGTCCAAGTACTATTTGAACACGTGATTCATTAAGTCCATGAAATATCTTGGGGCATTAGTAATACCAAAGAACATGACTAGAAACTCGAAGTGACTATACCGGGTTCTAAAAGCTATTTTTGGAATGTCACATTATTTGACTCTGAGCTAATGATAGCCTGATCTGAGGTTTATCTTAGAAAAGTAACTGGCACCCTGAAGTTGGTAAAACAAGTCATCGATTATAGGAAGTGGATATTTATCTTGACTATGAATTTGTTTAACTGATGGTAGTCAATACATATTATGAGAGAACCGTCTTTCTTACGCATGAATAAAATTGGTGCGCCCCACGGAGAGATGCTGGGTCTGATGAATCCCTTATCTAGGAGATCTTTTAATTGTTTTTTTAACTCTCTGAGTTGTATTGGAGCTATTCTATATGGCAGAATAGATATGGGCTGAGTATCTGGAAGAAGGTCTATTCCAATGTCAATTTACCTAATGGGAGGAACTCCAGGAAGATCTTTGGGAAACACATATGAGAATTCATTTACTACTGGAACGGACTCAAGACTGAGAGCTCCTGAACTAGAGTCCTTGACTCACACAAAATAATTGACACATCCCCTGGATATCATGTAATGCCCCAAAGATTTCTAGAAAATTTCATCCTAAGAATGCATAGTATTAGCTTCTAAAGTGAAAGATAATTATTCCATGAGGAATAATCAAGATTTTCACTTTTTACTATATGGAAAATTCAATAAGATTTCCATCAATATATGATTATCTTAAATCCGATAACCAGGTAAGAAGTTATGACTGTTTTAAGTTCTCGTCGTAAAACAGCGGCATATTAGTCAGTGGCGCGCCTCTCCAGAAAAGGAAATGGCATTTGGAAATTTCTAATAGGTGTCCGCGATTATGGCGCATCGTGCTAGAACTCAAATTCAGAATTGTCCTTTTTCTAGTATCTCAGCGCAATTTTCCCCACGTCATGCCAAAGTTCCAGGTCACGAAGGAAGGGGATACGCGATGGCTTCACATCGCTCCATCCCTCGATTTCCCAATTGTCAATTTCCAGTAACATGGAATGATAACTCCATGCCGCGCTAGGGGCCTAGTTCAGGAAAATTTTACTGAAATTAAAATTATGCATCCAGGGTTAAAAGGGTCAATTTCCTAACCCTATTTAAACCCAATAACACGTGATTTAGCTATTCTTCACCCAAAATGTTCTATTTTCTCTCAAGTTACTCTCAAGAACAAGATACGGTTTCTATTGGACATTCAAATTCAAGAAGCTTTCACTATCAATCTTCACGAAATCACGAACTAAGGTATGCATAGTGTTCATTCATGGACTCCTTTCGTCCATGAAGCCCAAGAATCCCTTTTCTAAATTCAAGTTATGGATTTTCTTATGAAGTTCATGATTGGTCTATTTTTATTCATGTTGATAATGAGTAATTGAATTGTATTCCATGAATGATTGTTAAATTCCATATGGGTTGATTTGTAACGGTATAGATTCATGAAAACCTAGGACTAAACCCTTGAATGATTAAATTGGAATTGAATCACGACAGTTAATTGTTGTATGATGTTGTTTACACATTCTATGCCTACTATGTGTTTCGTTAAATGCCTAGATGAAGGGAAAGTGTCTAATTAGCATGATTTCATGAAATCCCATGTACGTACAAGCTTATGCCTATCACATGTTTGATGAAATGCTTTAGTAATTGTATTATAATGATTATTATGTATTCAAGTAAGTCATGCTTTGTCAGTTTCCTTCAATCGAGTCCTGGGGGTACTTGTACCCAAAACATTAGATATGTACCTAGATCCATGTCATGTTTTCATGATACTCTCAGTCAAGCTATGAATCCTTAGACTTCAAATAGTCTTATGACTCAGGAAAAATCTCTATGATCTCATGACTCAGATAGTTATCAGTAGTATTTCGTCAGTCAACGGAACTTAGTAACTCAGCTCATGTTCAGTTCAGTAAATCATGTTTAGTGTCCATTCAGATGGGAGTAGGAATTAGCACCGAGTGTACCCAAGGATGGGGACACACACTATCAGATGAGGGTGTAATCCTTAGAAGTCATACTTTCATTCTAGAACTATGTATCCAGCATAGATTGAGACATCAACACTGTCTGATGAGGGTTGATGAGGTGGATAAGTACTGTCAGATAAGGGCCCCACTGTTCTCTTTTAGGGATACTATCAGTTAAGGGCCGCCTAGAGCTTGTCCTTACCAGTGGTGCAATATTGACACACTTCTAATTAGGGTTACAAATTGGACCCTAACTCAGCCATAATGTCGTATCAGGGGCATGTCGGTTAAATACTACCTCCCACAGTTTTAGTACTAGTCTCAGTAAAAGAACTCAGATAGTTCTTCAAATTCAAGTCTATCATATACAGTCATCTCAGATACAGTAAGGAACTCAGATAGTTCCATCAGATTTAGGACTGTCAGATACAGTCACCCATGTTATCAGTTACATTTAGATATAGCTATTTATGCTATCACTTATTAGTATGTCATGTCATCAGTATTCATATTCAGTAATCATGATATCACAGTGTCAGTTATAGTTACGTATTTATGTATGCATTCCCACATTAATGTTAGACAGTCAGCTAGCATTATTCATGCATGTTAACACTTGCATTAGCCTACCTCACATGTATACTCAGTACAATCCATTGTACTGATGCATTTGTGCTATGGTACTTTCTTTTTATGTTACACTATAGGTTCAGAGACATGAGTTCCAGATCAGCAGTAGGTTCCAGTCTCAGCAGCCAGAATAGAAGTGAGTCCTCATCCTTCGAGGACATAATTATTTCTCCACTATTTCATTGATTAGTTATTAGTTGGAGTTAGTTGGGGATATATCCTATCAATTCCTTATTCAGATTATTTATACAGTAGAGGCTTTTGGACTAGGTGCAGAATATTATGTTTTAGACTTCAGTGTTTACAGTTTTGTTTTGGGTATAGTATTACCCTACAGATGTTATCTCATCCATGTTATGTTCAGTATTGAACCTTATTTCCTTTTAGTGCATGTTTCTGTATTATTCAGTATTTTATATAGTATACAGGTACAAATATTAGTCATGGGTTAGCTTGAGGTCCTTCGGGGTCATGAGCCTCGTGTAGCATTTCGTTTCAGTAAATCGGGGTGTTACAAACTTAGTATCATAGCCTAAGGTTCAATAGAGTCCTAGAAAGTCTGAAAGCCCCATCTAGTAGAGTTTTGCGCCTGGGTGTATTGCGCACCACATTTATGTCCAAGAGGCTATGAGATGTTTAGGAACAGTTTCCCTTTTTTCAGTATTCATGTCGTGCCAATGAGCATAATCACAAGTCAATCTCTCAGTCTAATCCGCTTCTTCTCTTTATTTCAGAATATGCCTCCTAAGAGAAGAAATCAGTCAGCCCCTCATCCCGAAGAACCTTTGGGCGATCATGTTTATCATACGGAGTTTGGGACCGTATTTACCACTCTTGCTTAGTTAGTAGCTTCCCATAATGAGCGATTAGCTATCGTTCTGAACAACATAGTGGACAAATCAGCTGCAGCTAGGATTCGGGACTTCACCCAAATAAATCCTCAATCCTTCCACAGGTCTAAAGTAGATGAAGACCCTTAGGAATTCATTGATCAAGTTCAAAAAGAGACAGGCATCATGGGGGTGACCATTGTTGAGAGTGTTGAGTTAGCTGCATACCAATTGTAGGATATGGTTCATACTTGATTCAAACAGTGGAAGTCAGAATGGTTAGATGATGCAAGTCCTATAGAGTGGGAGGAGTTTGTCACTGCATTCTTAGACAGATTCTTTCCCCAAGAGCTTAGAGAGGCTAAGATGCTAGACTTCATCAACCTCAGGCAGGGAAATATGATGGTTAAAGAGTATTCTCTAAAGTTTACTCAATTAGCAAGATATGCCCCTTATGTGGTTGCAGACAGCAGAGCAAAGATGAGTAAGTTTGCTTTAGGGGTAAATGATAGTGTGGTTAATGAGTGCAGATCCATCATGATAAATAGTGACATAACTTTAGCCAGACTTATGACCCATGCTCAGCTGATAGAGGAGCAGAAGAATAAGCAGAGGAAAAAGCAGAATAAGAAAGCTAGGATAAGTATCTTCAATTTTAGTCAGCCTAAATCAGAAGAAGGAAACCATTCTGAGTTTCATTCTTAGTTCCATCTCCTTCTTCAGCCAGTTCTCCAGATCTTAAGTTTAGAGATAGAGTGACAGGCTCTAAGTGTTAGGGAAGTGTCAGCAATGCCCAAACTAATCCCCTTTGTCAGAGTTGTGGTAAGAACCATAAGGGTGCTTGCAAAGCTGATAGCGATGTTTATTTTAGTTGTGGCAAGACAGGCTGTAGAGTTAGAGACTACCCTCAGTCAGGTTATCAGAGTCATCTTTGCTCCTCATTTCGATCTCTTAAATCAGCAGGGTGCCACCACCAGCGCTACTAGCGGGTAACGCCCAAATAGACTATATACTCTTCAGACTCAACAAGATCAGGAAAATTATCCTGATGTAGTTACTGGTATGTTACAGATATTTCATGTGCATGTTTACGCTTTACTAGATCCAGGAGCTTCTTTGTCGTTTGTTAATCCTTATTTAGCAGTTGATTTCGGAATCAGTCCCAAAATTCTAGCAGGTCCCTTCTCAGTCTCTACCCCAGTGGGTAAAACCATCATAGCTCGGTGGGAATACAGGAACTGCCCGGTTATGATATTTCAGAAAGTCACTTCAGCAGACTTAGTAAAATTAAAGATGACTGATTTTGATGTCATTCTCGGCATGGATTGGCATTATTCCTGCTATACCACAGTCGATTGCAGAAATAGAATAGTCTAATTTCAGTTTCCAAATGAACCTGTCCTTGAGTGAAAGGGTAGTGTATCCACTTTTAGGGGTCAGCTTGTTTCCTACCTTCGGGTAAGGAAAATGATATCTTAAGGATGTGTCTATCATTTTGTTTGAGTTAAGGACACTAGTTCTGAAACTCCCATCCTTGAATCAGTCCCAATAGTGAATGAATATTTAGATGTCTTTCTCGAAGATCTTTCAGGAATTCCTCCCAAAAGAGAAATAGACTTTGGCATTGATCTTCTTCCAGATACTCAACCTATCTCTATTCCTTCATATAGAATGGCACCAACAGAACTCAGAGAATTGAAAGAACATTTGAAGGATCTCTTATATATGTGATTCATCAGACCCAGCATTTCCTCATGGGGCGCACCAATCTTATTCGTGCGTAAAAAAGATGGTTCTCTCAGAATGTGCATTGATTATCATCAACTCAATAAGGTCACGGTCAAGAATAAGTATCCTCTTTCCAGAATCGATGACTTGTTTGACCAACTTTAGGGTGCCTTCTATTTCTCTAAGATAGACCTCAGATCTGACTATTATCAGCTCAGAGTTAGAGAAAGTGACATTCCAAAAAGAGCTTTCCGTACTCGGTATGGTCACTTTGAATTCTTAGTCATGTCATTTGGTCTTACCAATGCCCCAGTAGCTTTTATGGACTTGATGAACCGCGTGTTCAAGCAGTACTTGGACATGTTCGTCATAGTCTTCATAGATGATATTCTAGTCTATTCCCTCACTGAGCGCGATCATGTAGACCATCTCAGAACAGTACTTTAGACTCTCAGAGATCATCATCTATTCTCCAAATTCAATAAGTTCAAATTTTGGCTAAGGTCAGTAGCATTCCTTGGTCACATTGTTTTCAGTGATGGTATTAGAGTTGATCCTCAAAAAACCAAAGTAGTAAGAAATTGGCCAAGACCTGTCTCTCCATCAGATATCAGGAGTTTCTTAGGTTTGGCTGGCTATTACAGATGGTTTGTTAAAGTATTTTCATCTATTGCATGCCCTATGTCCAGATTGACTCAAACGAAAGTCAAGTTTCAGTGGTCATACCCTTGCGAGAAGAGTTTTCAGGAGTTGAAGGCTCGACTTACCTTATCCCCAGTCTTAGCTCTTCCAGATGGTTCAGATGGGTTTGTGGTATATTGTGATGCATCTAGAGTAGGTTTGGGTTGTGTCCTCATGCAGCATGGTAAGGTCATAGCCTATGCCTCTAGACAGCTTAAACCCCATGAAAGAAATTATCCTACTCATGATCTTGAGTTAGCAGTCATAGTCTTTTCCTTGAAGATTTGGAGGCATTATCACTACAGAGTTCATGTAGATGTCTTCATAGATCACAAGAGTCTTCAGTATGTATTTTCTCAAAAAAATCTCAATCTTCATCAAAGAAAGTGGCTAGATCTCTTGAAAGACTACAACATGAGTGTCCTCTATGATTCGAGCAAGGCTAATATAGTGGTCGACGCTCTCAGTAGGCTATCCATGGGTATTGTTTCTCATGTCGAGGATAGTAAGAAAAAGTTAGCTTAAGAATTCCATTAGCTTGCCAGACTAGGCATTCGCTTAGTTAATTCTTCAGAGGGTGATATATGTGTTCAGAGTATTTCATAATCATCTCTAGTTTCTGAGGTGAAAGAAAAGCATGATAGAGATCCCCGCCTTGTCAAGTTAAAAGAGTTAGTTCAGGATCAAAAAGTAGAGGTTTTCTCCCAAGGAGGAGATGGTGTTTTGCGTTGTCAGGGTCGTCTCTGTGTTCCAGGTGTAGATGACTTAAGGCAGAGAATTCTTGCAAAAGTGCATAGTGCGCGCTACTCTATTCATCTACAGGCCACAAAGATGTACCGTGACTTGTGGGAAATCTATTGGTGGAGTGGGATGAAGAGAGACATTGCAGAGTTTGTGGCTAAGTGCTCTACATGTCAGCAAGTTAAGATAGAGCATCAGAAGCCTAGTGGGTCCATGTAGGAGTTCAGTATTCCTACTTTGAAGTGGGAAGTTATGAACATGGACTTCGTGATGGGTTTGCCTCGAACTCATCATTAGCATGATTCAGTCTGGGTCATTGTAGACAGAATAACCAAATCAGCTCATTTCCTTCCAGTTCATACCTCTTATTTAGCCAAGTATTACGCCAAACTCTATATCAAGGATTTGGTCAGATTACACGGTGTTCCTTTGTCCATTATCTCAGACAGAGGTACCCAGTTCACCTCTCATTTTTGGAAAGCATTCCAAAAGGGTCTCGATACCCAAGTTCATCTCAGTACAGCCTTCCATCCTCAGATAGATGGTCAAACAGAAAGGACCATTCAGAATTTAGGAGATATGCTAAGGGCATGTACAATTGATTTCAAGGGAAGTTGGGATGACCACTTTCCTTTGATTAAGTTTTCACACAAAAAACAGTTATCATTCCAGTATTCATATGGCTCTATTCAAAGCTCTCTATGGTAGCTGATGTAGATCTCTAATTGGTTGGTTCGAAGTTAGTGAGGCCTCAGTCATAGGTCCTGACTTAGTATTCAATGCCTTAGAAAAAGTCCAGTTAATCAGAGAAAGACTCTGGGCTTCTCAGAGCCGACAGAAGTTTTAAACAGATGTTCATAGAAAAGATCTCGAGTTTGAGGTTGGTGATCATGTATATCTAAAGATATTTCCCATGAAGGGGGTGAACAGATTCAGCAAGAAGGGAAATCTCAGTCCCCGATATGTCAGTCCCTTCAAGATTCTCAGTCGTTTTGGCAAGGTAGCTTATGAGCTCGAATTACCTTCAGATCTAGTTTCAATTCATCTAGTATTCCATGTCTCTTTGCTCAAGAAGTGTATAGGTGATCCACCAGTCGTAGTCCTTATTGAGAGCATTGATGTTCAGAATAGTCTCTCTTATGAAGAGATTCCAGTCAAAATCTTAGACTATCAGACTCATAGATTGAGGAACAAAGAAGTGCCTCTAGTTAAAGTTCTTTGGCAAAATCAGTCCGTCGAGGGAGCTACTTGGGAAGAAGAAGCAGACATGCGTACCAAGTATCCTCACCTATTCTCTGCCAACTCAGATCAAGTTCAAGGTAACAGTTATCCTTAAGATTACTCAGTTTCATGATCAGTATTTATCACAAACTTGGTATTCAATTTCATGTTCATGTTTTCAGTATAAACTTGGTATCAAGTACCATTGCATATTCAGTCATGCATTCATGTATCAACTCAGTTATATAATTATGCATCAGAAATGCATTCTCATTGTGAGAAACTTAGTTCCTCGGAACATTAAGTCATGCAATCAAGAATCAATTACACATGCATCAGATATGCATGTTCAGTATGTTATGTTCAGCTTGTCATTCATGAGATCATGTTCCAATTATTTATGTTTAGTTCATGTTCAGCTTATTGTTTCCCCTCTCAGTCAGTCTCATTCGAGGACGAATGTTCTCAAGGGGAAGATATTGTAATACCCCGAAGATTTCTAGCAAATTTCATCCCAAGAATGCCTAGTATTTGATTCTAAAGTGAAGGATAATTATTCCATGAGGAATAATCAAGATTTTCACTTTTTGTCATGTGAAAAATTCAGTAAGCTTTCCCTCGATATATGATTTGCTTAAATCCGATAACCGGGTAAGAAGTTATGACCATTTCAAGTTCTCGTCATATAACAGCGCCATATTAGTCAGTGGCGCACCGTGCCACAAGAGGAAATGGCATTAGAGAATTTCCAGTAGGTGTCTGTGATTATGGCGCGTCGCACCAGAACTCAAATTCAGAATTGTCCTTTTTTGAGTGTCTAAGCGTGATTTCCCCCGCGTCGCGCCAAAGTTCTAGATCACGAAGGAAGGGGCAACGTGATGGCTCCGCATCGCGCTAGGGGTCTATTTTGGAAAAAATTTACTGAAATTAAAATTACGCGTCCAGGGTTAAAAGGGTCAATTTCCTACCCCTATTTAAACCCAATAACACGTGATTTAGCTATTATTCACCCAAAATATACTATTTTCTCTTAAGTTCTCTCAAGAACAAGCTAGGGTTTCTATTGGAGATTCAAATTCAAGAAGGTTTCACCATCAATCTTTACGAAATCATGAACTAAGGTATGCATAGTGTTCATTCATGGACTCCTTTCGTCCATGAAGCCCAAGAATCCCTTTTCTAAATTCAAGTTTTAGATTTTCTTATGAAGTTCATGATTGAGCTGTTTTTGTTCATGTTGATAATGAGTAATTGAATTGTATTCCAAGAATGAGTGTTAAATTCCATATAGGTTGATTTGTAACGGTATAGATTCATGAAACCCAGGGACAAAACCCTTGAATGATTAAATTAGAATTGAATCATGATAGTTAATTATTGTATGATGTTTTTTACACATTCTATGCCTACTATGTGTTTGGTTGGATGCTTAGATGAAGGGAAAGTGTCTAATTAGCATGATATCATGAAATCCCCATGTACGTACAAGCTTATGCCTATCATATGTTTGATGAAATACTTCAGTAAAATGTATTACGATGATTATTATGTATTCAAGTAAGTTATGCTTTGTCAGTTTCCTTCCATCGAGTCCGAGGGTACTCGTACCCAAAACATTAGTTGTGTACCAAGATCCATGTCATGTTTTCACAATACTCTCAGTCAAGCTATGAATCCTTAGATTTCAAATAGTCCTATGACTCAGGAAAAATCTCCATGATCTCCTAACTCAGTCAGTTATCAGATATCAGTAGTATTCTGTCAGTCAACAGAACTTAGTAACTAAGCTCATGTTCAATTCAGTAAATCATGTTCAGTGTCCATTTAGATAGGAGTAGGAATTAGCACCGAGTGAACCCAAGGATGAGGACACACACTATCAGATGAGGGTGTGATCCTTAAAAGTTATCCTTGCATTCTAGAACTATGTAGCCAGCATAGGTTGAGACATCAAAACTATCCGATGAGGGTTATGAGGTGGATAAAAACTGTCAGATAAGGGCCCCACCATTCTCTTTTGGGGACACTATCAGATAAGGGTCGCCCGCAGCTTGTCCTTACCAGTGGAGTGGTATTGACACCCTTCCAATTGGGGTTACAGATTGGACCCTAACTCAGCCATAATGGTGTATCAGGGGCATGTCGGTTAAATACTACCTCCCACAGTTTCAGTACCAGTCTCAGTAAAAAAACTCAGATAGTTCTTCAGATTCAAGACAGTCAGATATAGTCGACTCAGATACAGTAAGGAACTCAGATAGTTCCATCAGATTTAGGACTGTCAGATACAGTCACCCATGTTATTAGTTATATTCAGATACAACTATTTATGTTATCAGTTATATCAGTTATTAGTATGTCATATCATCAGCATTCAGATTCAGTAATTATGATATCACAGTGTCAGTTATAGTTACGTATTTATGTATGCATTCTCGCATTCATGTTAGACAGTTAGCTAGCATTTCCACATTATTCAATATTTTATGCAGTATACAGGTACAGATATCAGCCATGGGATAGCTTGCGGTCCTTTGGGGTCATGAGCACCGTGTAACATTTTGGTTCAGCAAATCAGGGTGTTACATATCATTTTTCTCGCTTTAAGGTATGAAATCACTTGACCCTTAAGCGTTGTGGTACTACTTCTCCATTCAAGGACTGGTTCACTTGGAAATTAAAAATGAATAATTTTGCTTCTACAATCATTTGAGGTATAACATGAGTGGGGCTAATTTATACCGATAATGACATCAAAATCTACCATCTCTAGCTCTACAAGGTCTGCTGAAGTAACTTTCTGAGATACCATAACCAAACAGTTCCTGTATACCCGTCGGGCTATGATAGATATACCCACTTGGGTAGAAACTAAGAAAGGCTCTTCTAGGATTTCTGGACTGACTCTAAAGTTAATGTCTATATAAGGAGTTATGAAAGATAAAGAAGATCCTGGATCTAGCAAGGCAAAAATATGTAAATGGAAGATATGCAACGTACCAGTGACCACATCAGGAGAATTTTCCTA
The DNA here is from genome assembly GCA_030864215.1 of Capsicum pubescens. NCBI lineage: Eukaryota > Viridiplantae > Streptophyta > Magnoliopsida > Solanales > Solanaceae > Capsicum > Capsicum pubescens. The sequence continues at coordinate 32,264,193 of CM061548.1, forward strand.
ATCTTGTCTGGATGAAGTGCATAAATCTTGTTTGGGCCTTGCCCACTGGTGGCACTGGAAACGGCACCCTACTGATTCGGGCAACTTGACTACGCTAAAGAATGAGTATGCTGACCCTAAGAACCTAACTGAGTACAATCTCTAACTCTGTGGACTGCCTTGCCACACCTGAAACAAAGATCACTGCCAGCTCTGCAGACACCCTTGTGGTTTCTGCCACACATCTGACAAGTATTTGTTTGAGCACTGCTGAAACTACCCTGAGATTTAGAGCCTAGCGCCCTATTGCTATTACCATTTTTTAACTTAGGTACTGTAGCACTGGTTGAGGATGGATCCTAAACTGGATATTTTGGATGAAACTAGGAACGATTATTGCCCTCTGACTTAGGCTGATTAAAATTGAAGCTACATGTTCTAGCTCTCTTATTCTGCCTCTCCCTCTCTCTATTCTTAGCCTCTTCTATCTACTAAGCATGGACCATGAGCCTAGATATTTCCATATCCTTAATCAACATCATTGTTCTTCACTCTTTAACCACACTATCTAATACCCCAGATATGAACTTGCTCATTCTGGACCTATTGTTGATACGCCCAAATTACAACTCTCGTTAGAAAGTGTAAGCGGTCGTTGTCAAATATAGAACCCAACTGGGTTGGGTGTCGAATCCCACAGGGAATACTCTGGTCACTAAGTGTTGCAATTATTAGTAGACTGTTGGTCGAAAATTCCAAGGAAAAAGGGGGGTTTGGTTTAGGCGTGAACTAATATTATCAAAGTAATAATGGAACGATTTGCATAGTAAGATTTAATCACAGAGATTGATAAGTTAGGGTTATGTCCACCTTATAAGTTCTACTTCTCTATTAACTATGAGTAACGCGGAATTTAGACATGCATGCACTTATAGAGAATCGTATTCTAATTCTAAATCCAAGTGTTTCCCAACCATCAAGGATTTGTTTCACTTTAGCTCTCCCGAGCCTAAAGTGTATAACAAATGGTACAAATTCTCCAAGAAGTTAATCCGGTTAAGGAATTAACGTGTAAATAGAGGTTGGAAACCCTATTTCCTTGTCACACTCTATTTTCCAAACATGCAACTTTTCTCTTGAACAAGTTAATGCTATAATGGCATATTCTCTATGTTTGCAACCATAAGAATTCAATCAAAACGAAGAGAGTAATGATATAAGTAGCATAACACATCAAGAATTCACAAACTCATAGTAATAGATAGTATCTTACAAGGTTTCCATAACCCTAACAGAGAAGTTTAGCTACTCATGAGTACAACGGAAATCAAAGAAGACCTCATCATCATACCAAAGTTAGAAAAATCTCACAATGGGGATGAAGTTGGCGTCAAACAAGAGGTTGACGTTTTTCTTCCCTTTAGTCGTTCGTGTAGCCTTAGCGTTTTTCTCCGTCTTAAACTTACAGAATCTGTAAAATGAATAATGAAAAGAGCTGAATAATAATGATCGAATGAATGCTGAAAAATTCAGCAAATAAGGTTTTTATAACATCCTTGTCCTACTAAGTTACTGATGCATCCCTAAGTATTTAGAAATACTGATTTTGCCCGGGACAAGTTCTCCATGCATCACATTCAGTCCACAAGCTTCCAAAAGCTGTCTTCCCTCTTATGTGAAGTTTCCCTTTGCTTCCCAAAGGTCCACAAAGTGCTGAAATCTTCATCATTAATACCTGAAAAACATGCTAATCACATAGGTTAGCTCACTTAAAGGAAAATGGACTAAAAGTGCAGGAATTATATATTTTATCCTCCAAACTTAGCTAAAATATGGGTAAATTATGGTTCTTAGGGGTATAAATACGCCCAACATCACCACCCCACACTTAAAGCTTTGTTCGTCCTCGAAAAAAATATTACGTCCATGCAAACACCTTACTAGAATTTCACAATAGCAACACAAAATGTTCAACAAGACATGCACGACAATTATTAACAGAGAGTAGGTTTCTTGATCACTACTAGAAACAATTCAACCTCCAACATAGACTCGTGAGGATGGTTAATTCGTATCCATAAGTTAAGCCACAAAGAATCATATAACACTACCCAAAAATCATCAACCATGTGTGTCTCACACAAGATATTACCCATGATCACTCACAGTTTTACAATTTTCAAAACATGGGTATAAGACTCTCCTTGCTCTCACTTCTCACAAAGAATTCTTATGTTGCAACTGATGACCATAGGATTTCCCTTAGTGTAATTCTCTACTAATATTGGAATGCTAAGCTTAGGATCAAATAGGTCTTTACAGGTTGTAATGTAGGCCAAGGGAAAGGTAGGACTATTTTGGCCAGATATAGTGACTATGTTCCCTAAGCGCTTTAATACACTACGTTATGTCATTAACACTCTCTTTTAAACAACCCCTCTACTTTCCTTTCATCTACCACCCATTTTCACCTATTTTGTTATTCAATTATAAACACAACTATCTTTTTATTTTTCTATTTCTTTTTTTTTTCTTTTTTTCTTTTTTTTTTCTTTTCTCTTTTTGTTTTATAAAACACCTCTATGATAGCCACTCTTTTTCATAACAATTTCAAGTACCAATACACTCTGAGGAATCACTCTCACCCAATTTCCTCTTATTTTGTCACATGACTCTACAATTTAAAGCGCTTAGGAATTTGGATCAAATTATGGTCTTGAAAGAAAAATGGATTAGGCTACATATGAGGCTGTCAAAGAAAATAGCTAAAGGCTCAAAGGGGGTTAAGTAGGATAATGTACAAAGGTAGGTAAAAAGAAGGTAAACAATTACAGGCTGCCAAAGAAATGCCTAAATCATCTCCTAAACTCACACTCTTTATTTCGCTTTACACACATACCAGGCAAGTTCTAGCATCAGTCACAACACAGAATATACTATAACCTCACACACACAAGGCACATAGTCAACTTTATTGGGAGCAGTATAGACTCTTGACCCAACAGATGAATGAATTAAACCACACAATTATCACACAGTGAGTCATACTTAGAGCCTATATGTCTCAATAGTAATGAATTAGCACAAACTCTTGTTATAATACCATGCCATCTATCAGAACAATTTCATGCAAAATATACACAAAATTCAAAAATTCAACTAACTAATTATGACTAATTAGCAAAAACAAGAATAAATGTAGGCACAGAAGTACCATACAGCATACAAACACCAGCACCCCACACATAGACTGGACACACTACCCTCAGTGGAAAATAAATAAGGAGAACCTGATTAGTCGGACTCTTCCTCTATGTCTGGGGTCATACCCCCTACGTCGGAATCATCATCAGAGTCGTCGTCATCAGAGTTGTCCTCTACATCTGAGTCTGGCAGTCGGCGATTATCGTCAGTCGGCACATCATCATCGAGAGGTTCCTCAAAATGTACCCCTACTCCACACATAGCCCACACATGCTCATTCATCGGGTAGTCATAATCCAACTGCTGAAGCTCTGCATTAGTCGGAACCCGACCCCCACTCATCATGGTAAACTGAGTCATGCCATATAGATGGCGAAATAAACTTTTATCCCGAGCATGTCTTTCTGCAGTGGTAAGGTTGCTGCCATGACCAGTTTCAGGCTCTTTAACTTTCGTAAGATCAACCTTCTTCGGGTTGTGTGGAAACTTATGATCTGCAGGTTCCTCTTCAATGTGCTCCTTCCTTAAGATCGTAGTCAACAAATTGCCAAAGATGAAATGGGACCTTTTGTGCAGCCTAGCCTTACTCATTGACGATCGTATAACCGCACCAATGTTGATGGGAATATTAGTCATCAGAGCGTACACCAAGCATACTCTATCACGTGTGATCTTTGTGTACTGTGTCCCAGGAATCAGGCAAGAGTTGACTATCCTCAACCATAAACGAGCTTCTCTGTTCAAGGAAGCATACGGAAAGGTATTGTGCCGACCGTTATCCTTGTGATGAATCCACCGGGCCATGGACCTTGTTCCGCACAGTGTGTGTCTGATTTCCCTGTAGGGCGGTCTGTGATAAAGCTCCTTGAGCGGTGATGGATCCACAGATGGAAGGCCCAGAAAAGAGTTGAAGTACTCCGCATTCAGTTGCAAGACTTGGCCACGAATCTTTACTTCACTTCCGGTAGTATTTGGGGACTAATTGGAATAAAACTCTCGCGTTAGATCAAGATTGCATGCCCCCATATCTCGGAAAATGAAATCAAGATTTAGTGCCATGATTTTAGCCAAAATGCGGGGCTCTCTCTTTGCTAGACTCTCCTTCTGCATCAAATCCACGTGAACATATTTTTTTACTTTGTTGTTCTTGTACCACTCCTTTCTTTCCTCCTTTAGGACCCATTTTATCCCGAAAGTGCGTCGAGACACTTGCAAAGAGGAGGACTCAGCTTGCTCTTTTCTTGACCATTTCTGACCTTTCTGTGAGGTGGACACTTTTTCTTTTCCTTGTCGTTCTTTTGGAGCCATTCTACCTGAGATCAAAATAGAGTCATGTTAGTTTCATCTCGGAAGATTCACTATAATCGAACAACAACTAGTGATGGAACCACCCCACACTTAATTTGTTAGCACAGACTAATTAAGTGAGTGATGTCGATTACTCAGACTTCGTCGACATACATTTAGGCGATATGTTCCAACAACATGTTTAGCACAGTCATATTTTCATGTAACCTTTCCTATCCTTTCCAACTTTATTTCAATGGATTTATGCACTTTTTGAAAAAGACTACCACATAGAGTTCTTATCAGGTTATTGCATAGAAATAATCACACCATCGTATACTTGTGGTCAATCATAATCCATACCTCGATGAATGAGTCATTCAAACATTCAAGCTTACAACGTTCAAGATTATGCATTAACTTTACAATTTCGACTCCATAAAAATATGACAGTGTATAACAATCAAGTACAAGTTGGAACAAAGTCAAGAACGCCCACATGTATTCTTTCACTCAATCTAGATGTATCATAACAAACCAATCATATTCTTATCACCAAACACCACTCCAAAATCTAAAATACCATTATAAGCATAGTATTGAAACAACTACGGGATATAAAAGAATAACTTACATGGCGATTGTTTGGGAAGATGATCTTGCAAGATTAGATGAGCAAAAAGAAAAATTTTGAGAGATTTGGGAAGCTTAGGCGGCGCCTAGGTTGAGCAAACAAGTGCATTTTGTTCTAAGGTTGAATATCTATTTATAGACTAAGCCATGGGTCGGGTTTGATCCATGTAAAATCGGGTTAGGAGACAAAAAGGCATAAGTAGGAGGCGCCTAATGCTTTGCCTATGCTTAGCATAGGCGGCGCCTTTGTCAATGCCTAGTTAGACATAGGCGGAGCCTTTGTCAATGCCTTGTTGGGCATAGGCGGCGCCTTTGCCAATGCCTTGTTGAAACAGTGAGCATAGGCAATGGCATAGGCAGCGCCTATGGTATTGCCTAGATTTACATAGGCAGCGCCTATGGTATTGCCTAGATTTGCATTGGCAATGCCTTATCCGTTGCCTATGTGAGGTAGTAAGCATAGGCAATGGTATAGGCCTTGTCTTGTCCATTGCCTAGATTTGCATAGGCATTGCCTTGTCCATTGCCTAGATTAGTATAGGCATTGCCTTGTCTATTGCCTAGATTAGCATAGGCAATGCCTAGCTGATAGCATTTGCTCCATCATTCCTACTTTACCACCTTTAGCATGGCTCACTTTCAACTCAAAATTTGGAACCAATCTCCTCTTTTATACATCTTTCACCTACACTTAATCAAAAACAACAAAAAATGATTAGACAGATGGGTTGCCTCCTACCAAGCTCCTTAGTTTTGGTCGTGGCTCGACTCTTCTTTTTGGATTTTTATTTAACAAAAACAAACTCCTAGTAAAACAAAACTATTAAAAACGATGGGTTGCCTCCCATGTAGCGCTTGATTTATTGCCGCGATATGACATAGTTATCTCGATTACTTTAGACTTCATCGAGATAGACGGTGGCTATATATTTTATCGAGTCAAGTAGACCGATATATGGCTTCACTAGTTGGCCATTCACCTTAAAGACACCACCATCATTGTTTTCTAACTCTACTACTCCAGACGAGTACACTTGGCTAATTTTAAATGGACCAGACCATCTAGACTTCAACTTACCTGGAAATAGCTTCAGTCTAGAGTTGAAAAGAAGTACCAAATCACCCTTCTGTAAGTTTCGTTAGATAATCCTCCGATCATGGTACTTTTTCATCCATTCCTTGTAGAGGTCTGCTCTTTAATACGCGTGTAGACGGAATTCATCCATCTCATTCAGCTTTTCCAATCTCAGATTAATAGCATCATCCCAATTCAGGTTAAGCCGCTTTAACGCCCACAACGCTTTATGTTCGAGCTCGATTGGCAAGTGACAAGCCTTCCCATAAACTAGTTGGTAAGGTGACATACCAATTGGTGTCTTGAACGCAGTCTTATAAGCCCATAAGGCATCATCCAGTTTTCGGGACCAATCCTTCCTACTAGCATTTACAGTCTTAGCAAGGATCAGCTTGATCTCCCGATTAGAAACCTCTACCTTCCCACTAGTTTGTGGGTGGTAAGGTGTAGCTACCTTATGTTTCTTGACCCCATATTTCACCAACACGGCTCTGAACAGCTTGTAGCAAAAGTGTGATCCTCCATCGCTTATGATGGTACGTGGTACCCCAAAATGAGAGAAGATATTTCTCTTTAAGAATGCTACAACACGCTTACCTTCATTATCAGCTAGCGCTACCTCTTCGAACCATTTGGATACATAATCCACATCAACTAGGATATATTTCATCCCAAACGAATTCACAAATGGGCCCATGAAATCAATACCCCATACATCAAATAGATCCACTTCAAGAATTTTAGACATGGGCATCTTATGGTGCTTTGAAATCGCGCCTTGCCTCTGACACTGATCACATCTTCTCACAAAATTATAGGCATCCTTGAATAATGAAGGGCAATAATAACCGCTTTGCAATACCTTCCTGGCTGTTCGATCACCTGCATGGTGACCCCTAACTTGGGAAGCATGACTTGCTTCCAAGATGCTAGGCACCTCCACATCAGAGATGCATCGCCTAATAACACCATTAGCACATCATCGAAAAAAATACGGTTCATCCCAGAAGTAGTGTTTCACATCATGCATGAACTTTCTCTTTTGATGAAAGGAGAGATTCTCAGGCATTACTTTACTTACCACGTAGTTCGCAAAGTCTGCATACCACGGTAAGTCTTCCACCATAGTGGCTAGGATCTCTTCATCGGAAAATGCATCATCAATATCAAGGTTGGGTTGCGCTATGTGCTCACTCTCAAGTCTAGATAGATGATCAGCTACTTGGTTTTTGCAACCTTTTCTATCCTTTACCTTGAAATCAAATTCTTGAAGCAATAACACCCACCGAATTAGCCTTGGCTTAGAATCCTTCTTTGCCATTAAATATCTCAGAGCCACATGATCTGTATGAACCACCACTTTGGTTCCCAACAAGTAAGCACGGAATTTTTCAAAAGCATAAACAACTGCTAGAAGCTCTTGTTCCGTGACGGTATAGTTCTTCTGGGCTCCATTCAAGGCCTTGCTCGCATAGTATATTGGATGAAATAGCCTTTCTCTTTTCTGACCAAGTACAACACCCAAAGCTACCCCACTTGCATCACACATCACTTCAAACGGTAGAGACCAATCGGGTGCTACAATAATAGAAGCTTCAACTAGCTTCCCTTTGAGGTATTCAAATGCATTCAAGCAATCTTCACCAAAGTCGAACTTTGCATCCTTCTCCAAAAGTTTGCATAATGGACTAGCAATCTTGGAGAAGTCTTTAATAAACCTCCGATAAAAACCTGCATGACCGAGGAAACGAACTCCCTTTACAGAAATTGGAGGTAGTAGTTTCTCGATAACTTCAATCTTGGCTCGATCCACCTCAATTCCTCTTTCAGAGACTTTATGCCCAAGAACAATGCCTTCCTTCACCATAAAATGGCACTTCTCCCAGTTTAGCATCAAGTTGAATACAACACATCTCTGCAATGCCATACTCAGATTTGCCAAGCATGATTCAAATGACTCACCTACTACTAAAAAATCATCCATGAACACCTCCAAGGTGTCTTCAACCATATCAGAAAAAATGGACATCATACAACGTTGAAAAGTGGCAGGTGCGTTACATAATCCAAATGGCATACGTTTGAAAGCAAACATACCATACGGGCATATAAAAGTTGTCTTCTCTTGATCTTCAGGAGCAATGCAGATCTGATTATAGCCAGAATAACCATCTAAGAAACAAAACCATCCCTTCCCTGCCAATCGATAAAGCATTTGGTCCATGAATGGCATTGGGAAGTGATCCTTTAGCGTCCACGAATTCATTTTCTGGTAGTCCATGCACACTCTCCACCCTGTGACAGGTCTGAGTGGAATTAGTTCATTCTTTTCGTTTGCAACTACCGTCATGCCCCCTTTCTTAGGCACACATTGTATCAGACTCACCCATTTACTGTCGGAGATTGGATACACCACCCCAGCATCTAACCACTTAATAATTTCTTTCTTCACCATCTCTTGCATAGGTGGATTCAAACGATGTTGATGCTCAATTGTGGGCACGCAATCTTCTTCGAGCTGAATCTTATGCATACATATCCCAGGAGTGATACCAATGATATCAGCAATAGTCCAACCAATGGCTCTCTTGTATTTTTTTAGAACAGAGATGAGAGCCGCTACTTGCTGTTCACCTAAATCAGCCACAACAATAATCGGAAGTGTATCACCACTTCCCAAAAATGCATACTTTAGGTGGCTGGGAAACTCTTTCAATTCTAGCACTGGTGGTTCTTCAATGGATGGCTTTGCTGGTGGTGAAGGTCGATTCTTAAGATCAAGGTCCAGCTTCTTAGGAGCATGAGAATATGACCCTATGCCTGTTAGAGCACAAATAGTTTCTTCATACTCTTCAACATCCTCACGCTCAAAATTTATAAGCACAGTAGCCAATGGATCAACAATAAGCTGCTTCTCTACAGATAATTCTTTCTCATCTTTATAATAAACATTAGTTACAGAGAACACATTCATATCTTTGGGCTGCTTCATTGATTTGCATACATCAAAATGGACCACTTCGTCATTCATCCAAAATAAAATCTCATTAGCTCTTAAATCAATAAGCACACTTTCTGTTGCAAGGAAAGGACTCCCCAAGATTATGGGAACGTCAGAATCCACCTCACAATCCAAAATAACAAAGTCTGCAGGAAAAATAAAGGTGGAAACCTTCACCAATACATCATATAAGATACCAACAGGTCGTTTTACCGACCTATCTGCTATCACGAGCCGTATATTGGTTGGTGTAGGATCACCCAACCCCAACTTTTTGTAAATAGATAGCGGCATCAAATTGATGCTAGCTCCCAAATCGCACAATGCCTTAGCAAAATCCAAAGATCCAACCGTGCAAGGAATAGTGAAAGCACCAGGATTTGCCTTCTTCTGAACTAATGATCTTGTAGTGATTGCACTGCAATGATGAACATTATCTGCCAGATCATAGCTTGCTGCCCGCTTCTTTGTCAAAAGGTCCTTCATGAATTTAGCGTACCCAGGCATCTGTTCCAGCGCCTCCACCAAAGGAACATTAATAGTCAGTTGCTTCAATATAGTCATGAATTTACTGAACCTGGTGTCATCAGCTTTCTTCTTCAGTCTCTGAGGAAAAGGTGGTGGTGGAAGGGGAATAGTTTTATCCACCACTTCCTTGTTTTCTTGCTTCAGATTATCAATCTTTTCAGGCTGGTGACGTCTAAGTGTAGTGTCATGAACGTTCTAACTTTCAGCTTCTACAGAATCATCACTATCTACGTCAATCACATTCTCTTCTATATTATCAACCACCTGTTTTCCTTTGGATGGATTTTCCAACACCTTACCACTCCTGGTAGTAATAGCCATACATGATCCATCATTTCTTGGATTTTGCACGGTGTCGCTAGGTAGGGTTCCATCTTTTCTTTGATTGAGTACCGCTGATAGTTGACTCAATTGTTGTTCCAACTATTTTATTGAAGTGGAATGTGAATCAACCAATTGATTTATTGAGGACAAATCATTTCTTACCTCCGTTACTCCCGTGTTGGTTGCCTCCATTCCTTTCAACAGCTTAGCCATCATATCTTCCATGGACATCTTCCTAGAGCCAGATGCCGCGGCCTCACGATTTCCAGGAGGAACATACAAACCACTCCTGTTAGTCTTATTCTTGTATCCGTATTTATCATAATACTTCCGACCTTGGTTTCCTTGGGCATTGCCTCAGAAACCCCCTAATTATTCAAATAATTTGCTTCCTCCTCAGAATTGTATTCATCTCTTCCCTGTGATATAACGGCCTTAACCTTTTCGGTCTTTCCTGATAATAAATGCTTAGTAAGAATATCCATCTGCGTTTTCATGTGAGCCATATCCTGGTCACGTTCCTCTTCTCTTTGCCTTTGTTCTGCCTTCAAGCCAATAGATACAGTAGAGCTTGCTACCTCAGAATCCCTGGTATGCCAAGCTCTACTCTGCTTTGTCATACGATCTAGCATATCACTTGCCTCAATAAAAGTAAGGTCCATGAATGACCCACCTGCAGCATTATCAACCACTGGCTTAGTCACCGAATTCAAAGACCTGTATAATATATCCATCAAATGGATATTGGTCATCTGATGGTTTGGGCACCGCATAAGCTTCTTCTTGAACCTCTCCCATGTTTCGTGGAGAGCTTCAGTTGGAAGCTGTCGAAAATTGTTGATCTCATCTCTTAATTATGCTCTTTTGGATGGCAGAAAGAATCTTTCTAGGAAAGCGTCTTTCAGTTGCCTCCAATTAGTAATAGAATCAGGATTTAGCCCGTTCAACCATAGAGTTGCCTCTCCAGATAGAGACAATGGAAATAAGCGCAGTCGAATTGCATTCTGTCCAACTCCTGGATTGTCAAACGACTTGCATGTTAAGATAAAGTTGATCAGATGCATATTTGGATCATCGCCTTCAAGTCCACCAAATAACCCTTTGAGTTGCAACAGCTGGATCATGGTGCTAGTGATATTAAACTTAGCTCCGGGTGCCAAGGGCTGAGGAATAATAGCCCCTGTGGCACCAACTCCATCCAAATCGTCATCATCATCATCAAAAGGAGCCTGCATAGCTCGGCGTTCAGGTCTCATTCTAGCTTGACAATCTCTCCTATTCACAGGTGCTGCCACCTCATCTGCACGCCGTGGATTAAGTAACTCATCATCACCCAGGTCCTCATCATCAGGATTTGTTGCTCGACTTAGGTTCTCAATATTCTGTTGATGCACTTAAGCAACTGCCAATGCAGCTAACCTAGCCTGCTCCTGTTGAGCAGCCCTTCTTTCAATGTCACATTGTGCATCCATTCTGCCAATAAGTTATGGTTCAGGATTTATGGGTAATAATGGAAGACCAGATCTTCGTGTATTTGGCATGCACTCTACCAAACCTAAAAAAAACAAAAACCACAAACAAAAAGTAAAATTTGAGAATCTTTGACCAAAGGGTCTAGTAACTATCACAAACTTAGTTGACAACCGTATTCCCCGGCAACGGCGCCAAAATTTGATACGCCCAAATTATAACTCTCGTTAGAAAGTGTAAGCGGTCGCTATCAAATATAGAACCCAACTGGGTTAGGTGTCGAATCCCACAGGGAATACTCTGGTCACTAAGTGTTACAATTATTAGTAGACTGTTGGTCGAAAATTCCAAGGAAAAAGGGGGGTTTGGTTTAGGCGTGAACTAATATAATCAAAGTAACAATGGAACGATTTGCGTAGTAAGATTTAATCACAGAGATTGATAAGTTAGGGTTATGTCCACCTTATAAGTTCTACTTCTCTATTAACTATGAGTAACGCGGAATTTAGACATGCATGCACTTATAGAGAATCGTATTCTAATTCTAAATCCAAGTGTTTCCCAACCATCAAGGATTTGTTTCACTTTAGCTCTCCCGAGCCTAAAGTGTATAACAAATGGTACAAATTCTCCAAGAAGTTAATCCGGTTAAGGAATTAACGTGTAAATAGAGGTTGGAAACCCTATTTCCTTGTCACACTCTCTTTTCCAAACATGCAACTTTTCTCTCGAACAAGTTAATGCTATAATGTCTTATTCTCTATGTTTGCAACCATAAGAATTCAATCAAAACGAAGAGAGTAATGATATAAGTAGCATAACACATCAAGAATTCACAAACTCATAGTAATAGATAGTATCTTACAAGGTTTCCATAACCCTAACAGAGAAGTTTAGATACTCATGAGTACAACGGAAATCAAAGAAGACATCATCATCATACCAAAGTTAGAAAAATCTCACGATGGGGATGAAGTTGGCGTCAAACAAGAGGTTGACGTTTTTCTTCCCTTTAGCCGTTCGTGTAGCCTTAGCGTTTTTCTCCGTCTTAAACTTACAGAATCTGTAAACTGAATAATGAAAAGTGCTGAATAATAATGATCGAATGAATGCTGAAAAATTCAGAAAATAAGGTTTTTATAACATCCTTGTCCTACTAAGTTACTGTTGCATCCCTAAGTATTTAGAAATACTGATTTTGCCCGGGACAAGTTCTCCATGCATCACATTCAGTCCACAAGCTTCCAAAAGCTGCCTTCCCTCTTATGTGAAGTTTCTCTTTGCTGCCCAAAGGTCCACAAAGTGCTGAAATCTTCATCATTAATACCTGAAAAACATGCTAATCACATAGGTTAGCTCACTTAAAGGAAAATGGACTAAAAGTGCAGGAATTATATATTTTATCCTCCAAACTTAGCTAAAATATGGTTAAATTATGGTTCTTAGGGGTGTAAATACGCCCAACATCAATTGTCTGCTACTACATGGGGAGCATACCTAGCTAACTGAGTAAACTTGAGGGAATACTCTTTCACACTCTTACTACCTTGCCTGAAGTTGATGAACTCTAACACCTTGGCTTTTCTCAGCTCTAAGAGAAAGAATCTATCTAGGAAAGAAGTAGCAAACACTTCTCACTCAATGGGCTCTGCATTTGTGCCCCTGTCTACCTTCTACTGCTTAAACCATGTATGAGCCACGTCTTGTAACTACTAGGCAGCTAACTCATCACTCTCACTGGAAGTCACTCCCATGATGTCTGTGACTTTCTGAACCTAATCGAGAAACTCCTATGGATCCTCTTCTTGCTTAGATCCTGAGAATAGGGGAGGATTCATTCAGGTGAAGTCCCAAATCCTAGCTGCAGCAGTATTGGCCACTTGATTGGCCAAAATAGTGGTTGTCCGTTCATTCTAAGCTGCTACGAAGTTGTCTAGAGCAGTGAATGCAGCTTTGAATTCTACATGGGAGACATGCTCTTCTAGGGGATCTGTTTGAACGGGCTGAGGTGCTGACTAATTTTGGGTTCTCCTTTCGTTAGGCTTTTTGGGAGGCATGTTCTCTTAACAAAAAGAAGGAAATGAATTAGACTGAGAGTTTAAATTGATCTCATGCTCAATCGCACGACATGAATAATGAAATAAAGGAAACTTTTCCTAAAACATCTCATAGCCTTCTGCCCGTAAGTGTGGCACGCTACACACCCATGCACAAGACTCTACTAGATGTGACTTTTTGACTTCCTAGGATACTGTTGAACCTTAGGCTCTGATACCAAGTTTTTAATGCCCTAATTTTGTACCACGGATGTTACACGGTGCATACGACCTCGAAGGACCATAAGCTAACCTATGACTGATATCTGTAGTGAGCACTGAAACATGATACTGTAATAAATGCGGAAAATAGGCTAAAATTCCATAAGGTTCAAATCTGTAAAAACAGCTAAAGTGTATCAACTGAAATAACAATCTATTAAACAGAACACTGTCTGAAAACTAGTCTGAAAAGCCTCTAACTTAAACTATATGAAAGTGGAGTTGATGGGATAATGCCCCAACTAACTCTATCTACTAAATTACTGAGTCTACTGAAATAATGAAATAAAAGAATATCCTCAAATGATGAGGACTCACTGCTAATCTATTACTGTTGTCTAAATTTGAATCTATCTATGCACTGTCGAGAACCTGAGCATTCAAACCTATGATATGAGAGATTATAGAGAAAAGAAAGAGTATGTGTTAGTACGTGGAATGTACGAGTATTATAGATGAGGTAAGGCTGAATGCAAGGGTTCATATGCATGAACAATAACAAACTGTATGATATAGAGTAATTGAACATGAGAGTACATAGATGACTGATACTGCTGTAAAACTGAGTATGCACTACTGTACATATAAATAAATATTGTGACTGCGCTTATCTAAAGCTAAGTCCTGAGTTCTGATACTGAGTAATTGATATCTAAAGTTACTAATAATTGAGTTACTGATACTGATTAACTGTATCTGACAGTCCTGATTCTGTAGAACGGAACTGAGTTTTATTCTAAAGACTGAAATTGAGACTGTGAGAGGTAATCATCTAACCGACATGCCCTAAATAAGATAAGATAACTGAGTTGGGGTCCAATCTGTGACCCCAGTTGGAAGGGTTTCAATACCGTGCCATGGGTAAAGACACTGAAGAGTTACCCACATCTGGTAGGTACTCTATTAAGAATGGTGGATCCCTTATCTGATAGGTTAAAACACCTCATCGGCCCTTAACTGGCAGGTCTGATGCCTCAACCTATGTTGGCTATGTAATTTTGGACCACAAGGATTTCTTCTAAGGATCACACCCTATACATGGCAGTCGATCCCCCATCCTTGGGTTTACTTTGTGCAAAATCCTACTCCCAACTGAAAGACACTGAACTGGACTGGACTGAATACTGAGTTTACTGAGTTTTCCTGAGTTTTGTAACCGACTGAGTTCTATAACTAACTAAGAGTACTACTTATTGTGACATGACTGAGATTCTGTAACTGACACTGGCTCTAGGTAAACAACTAAATTTTTTGGGTATTAAATACCCCTAGGACTCGATAGCATAAAAGAAAGGCATAACATAATCTTTAAATACATAACAATGTAAACTTGTCCATAATTCACTCGTAAAGGCATTTAATCAAACACTTGTAATGCATCTACTTATACATGAAAGGGGAATACATGATATCATGTTATAATGGCACTATTTCATTCACATAGGCATTTTATCAAACACATGGGGAGGCAAAACTAAATCATTAAATCATAAACACTTAGGGTAACATGGTTTCAACAATCAACTTGCAAATTGAAGGTTTAATCATTAATATCATGTAATTCAACACATACAATGATTAATTTCATAAAAGCATGTAATTTAATCATGGACTAAAACCCAACACTAACATGAACATGAATTCAATTCAATTCAAGCATGGAAGTTCATAATTCAACAATCTTGTATTTTGAAAATGGATTCGTGGACTCTATGGGTGAAAGGAACCCATGGATGAACACCTAACATACCTTAATTTGTGAGTTTCTTGAAGTTCTTGATGAATCCTTTGAGATTGATCTTGGTTTCTTGAAGCTAGAGTTTGTAGTTTTGAGAAAGAATGTTTTTAATTTGGGGATAAATTGAGTGAGTAATGATTTAAAACATTTTTCAGGATTAAATCCCATATCTGGGCATGTTAAAATCATGGGAAAAGACTGTTTTAACCTTGGACAAGACATTTAATTTCCATCAAAATTTTCTGAAATAGGCAACTGGCGTGACGCGGCGCTATCGCATCGTGTCTCTGGAAATTGCCAACTGAGAAAATGCATGGTGGTGCGACGCGGTGGTATCGCGTTGGCACTTTGGTTGGGACCTGGAAGTTCACCGCAATGTGGTGGAATCACGTTGATACACTGGAAATTGAAAAATATGAAAATAAGCTATGGCGCAATACCCCGGTATCGTGGTACTTCACTGGAAACTAACAATTGCCATTTTGACAAACTCCGCAATGCGCTACTAGCCTGAATGACGGTGTTTAATGACTGAAACTTAAAATAGCCATAACTTCTTACCTGGTTATCGGATTTAGGCGAATTTTATATCATTGGAAAGTTAATTCAATTTCCTATGCACTGAAAGGCTCTAAACTGAAAAATAGTAAGTGTTTCAATAATTTTATATTGGATAACTCATGAACTTAGTGTTAAGTTAAGCTTCAGAAATATGGTGGATTACACTCATACTCTACAACTATCGTGGATCCCTGCTCCAATCTGGGAAATTGATCTCTCAATTGATCTCTAAGTTTGCGAGGCATATACTTCTCCAAGAACATCTTAGAGAACTGAGTCAATGGGGAAAATCTAGTTGGTCTAGAATTAATAAAATCTCTCCACCAATGAATAGTAGACAAGTCCAACTGAAACATGGCGTAATCCTCACCACGAGTATCAACAAAGCCAAACCACGAAGCCCTCATATGTAGTCAGAAACTCATGTTCATCCTCTCCAGAAGTACCATAAAATCTCGGCGAAGCTAATCTCAAGAATCTTCCCTGCATCCTGTTCTTCTCAAAAGACATAGCAGGTTGGGCAACCACTCGCTGGGAAACTATTGGCTAAACAACTACTAGTGCAGAAAGAATCTCAACTCTGGGAGCTGCAACTACTAGCTGCACCCATGCCTCAGTACCACTCTGATCTGGAGACTGTGCACCATCCAACAAAACACCACCAATAATACCCAACAACTAAACTAATTCATCTCTCAGCACTATTGAAGTAATGAACCTTGGTGGAGCTTGGGATGGTTCTCAATCCATTGTTGGCTATGGCAAAAGAATCTCTAGCTCTGGGAAAAGAATAGGGTCTAGGAAAGGTAGCCTATCCTAGCCTTTAACTAGGGACATGTATCTAGGCTGTCCATGATCTATGAGTTATCCACATTTAATAATAGGGTTAGGATCCCTAGGCTCGGTCTTGGGACCCTCATCTCGTGTAGCGGTAGCACGTGTCCTATCCTTCTATAGAAGAGTAAAGTTAAAAGAATATTTTACAAACTAACTCAGACTCTCAGCTTAATATGAGTGAAAGAAGTAAAGAACTCCTAAGAAAGTCCCATAGCCTCCCGAAGATAGGAAACAGAAGTTAACATTCCAATCTGCAGGAATCTACTAGACAATTGCTCTTGTACCAACAATATTGGTAAAATCTAGTCTCTCATACCAATTTGTCATGACTCGATTTATGAGTCATGATATCACCAACCAATATCCACCAGTAGGTAAGACAATACCATAACCCAAAGCTAACATAATGGATTAATTTGGTAAGAAAGGATCAACATATATGGAATTTAAAGAATATTAATTGAAAACATAAAGGTTCTTGATAGAATAATCAATCAAACGAGATGCCATTCCCAAAACAAGGTAGAGCTAGTACAAGACCAACTAATAGTGTCAATACAATTCCAAATCTAGAATGGTTAATACATCTATCTCGAATTCTAACGACTGAATACAAGAGATGGAAGAAAATCAAGTGACTCAAACTCCAAGAGTTCACTCTATCTCTCATAATTAATCACTGTACGAATCACGGTCAATAGCGATAGCTAATACTCGAATGTTCACCAAAAAGCTATAGAAGTGTAGTATGATTACCAAAACAATGGGTACTCAGTAGGCATCATCAACCGACTGAGCTAAATTATGATATAAGAATGATAAAGTGCAAGATAATCATAACTAAGTCAAGGTACGAAATTAAACATGAATTATCTCCATCGTCATTATATACAATAAGTAATTTGGAATAACAATATAACATAAGGCACCAACACGTGCCAATATCACTGAACATCACATTTATGAAACATCAGAATTATAATATGACATAAGGCATCAAAGCATACCAATGTCGTCATACATAACAAGTATTAAACAATGAATAACAATATAATATAAGGCATCAGGACATTCCAACATCGTCGTACATAAAAAATTAATTATTTGAAATCGTAAAGCAACACAAGTGCAATCACAAGCAAACACGAGTAAAAAGTTTATGCCCATACACCAACTAGTGCTTAAGTAAAGGAACCCATCATGGAATCCCATACCACCTGAGAGCACATCCAAGAGACAAAAAAGAATCAAGTCTCCAGTATATATATATATGACCAACTCCTTATTATCCAAGGTTTTCCACAATTTCCATCAAACGACCATTTGCCAACATTCATAATTATCATCAGTAATCATAATTGAATAACATGTACTGATATACTCATAACCATAATCATAACACCATATAGGTATTTATATCATCAATACATCCTATTTACTCCTTATTAGCTAGCCAGCACTTATTATTAAACCACTTATTCACTAGTCATCATATGACCTCTAATTATTCGCCTATCTATTATTCTTCACATAATAATTATTTGTGGGTCAATGACTAACCATTATTCACTAACTAGCCAATTTTAAACATCTATTAAAGATTCACCCCTAGACCATAATTGTCAATTAACTAATATTTATATCTAGGCATCATAATTCCACTAGCCACCATCTAACAAAAGGCCACAACTCATCATTTAAACACTATCCATCTATCAACTAACATCTTTTATCAACTAGCCTCATTAATCCACAAATTCTAGCTTAACAATTAATCAACATCAGAAACTTAGTCATTAGTAGAAACTAACCATCTCCAATACTAAAACCTTAGGAAATAATTACAATGTATAACCATGAACGTGTCCAAATCTTAACATTATCCGACTATATCCCGCATTTATCATCAATTGGACATTTTCCAAATTCTCATTAGAAGTCAACATCGGCAAAAAGTTCCTATTCCATATTATTATCATCATTAGCCATGCATTAACCATATTCTCTAGCTACCATACTTTAACTAAATTGGTTCATTAACTAGAACATTAGATTTCTAACCATCAAGTACTATAGTCATTTAATAGACAACTAGTTACCACATAGCTTATTCCATTAGCCAACCTTAATTAATCCATTATTTAGTACTAACATTATTCACTAGGTAGATCCTTAGCTTATAATAAATCCCAATTACCAACTAGTCTCAGTTCATTATTAGGCAATAACCATTTCCACTCTCTAATTTTTAATAAACATGAATTACTTTATTTTATAAGTAATTAGCACTAGAAATCTATAACCAACATCCTAAGCTCAATTTCCTACCATCATTTCACACACGAATGTAAACATAATAAGCGTGTGTTCACACACACAAATATATATATATATATATATATATTGTCATCAATACCATCAATATATCCTCCAAACTCGAATCGGGTATCAATATTATCAGCATATCCTCCAAACTCAAACTGGGTATCTGTATCATCAACATATCCTCCGAACTCAAAATAAGTATCAATATCATCAATATATCTTTTGGAATTGAATCGGGTATCAATATTATCAACATATCCTCCGGACTCAAATCGGGTATCAATATCATCAACATATCCTCCAAACTCGAATCAGGTATCAATGTCATCAACATATCATCTGGACTCTAACTGGGTATCATCATCATATCAATATAAATATCTATAATAATGAACAAGTCCCATAAAGGCTAAAATAAATGACAATCCCCATGAGATCTAAAGTAAATGCAAGCTCTACATGAGCTAAAGTAAATGACAAGCCTCACGAGGGATAAAGTAAATACAATGTAACACCTCACCTTTAGGGCTAGACATTGAATCGTTGTTCCTACATGTGTAAAAATAAATACCCTAATTTGTGTTTGAATATATGTTTCATGATCATTATCCTAGTATAAGAGTGCTTGGTAGGTGAAAAATGTCCATAGGAATCACATAGAGAAGAGTTAAGCTAAGAGTCTTTGATTCAGCCAAATTTTGGTATTCGATTCTACAAGGGTCAACTTTGAACATGTATAAATTTTTAAATAAGTGTAATTTTTAATCTCAAGATCCACTAAATTATAGATAGTTGAATTATCTTTTCGACGATACCAATATTGTCTTAATCCGATACCCAGGCGAAAAGTTATGATCATTTTTGTGAGAAACAATAAGGGTTCATGATAGGCCCACTTCTCAAGGGATATTCCTATAGAATTTGGATCACTTTGTGAGGACTATTCACTCAGAATAGGGGTCGTACCATGAGGTATATTCCTCCATACCTCTTGATCTAAGGGCACAAGCGATAATTTGGTAATTTCCCCTCAACACCAATCGTCCAAATCACGATTTGTAACACTTAAAAGGGACTTATTTGCCCCTCTTCCTCAAAACAACTCATGTAGAAAACATGTGCTTTCCCTAGAACAATAATCCAAGCTTCTTATTTCAAGAACTCACAAATTTAAGATCTGATTTCATGATTTCTTTAAGAATCCATTCAATTAATGTATGTGGGGTATTCATCAATAGGTTCCTTTTACCCATTGAGTACAAAAACCCTCTTTTTGATTTAAAGAAGGAATTGTATCCTTTTTTATGAAATTATCCATGCAACTTATGAATTTAATCCATGTATTTCTTTGTTTAAAATTCAATCCATGTCAACATCTGTTCCCATGAGAATTAAGCTATTCCATATTTTGAATTTCAAATTCCATGTCATATTTCATTGATTCCATGTTAAATCATCAAGTTATGAACTAGAACTATGTGGAATTGTTCTCATCTTAAGTTTAAGGTATCCCCATGTGCAAATTCATAATTCTCATTTATTTATTGAAATATGTTATGTCTTGGGTCATTGAACTATGATTTTATACCCCTGTTTTAAATATTGTTATCATATTTTGTGATCATTCAGTGTTGGAGGGTTATGAACACCTGATCCCTATGTGTTTTACACGTTTCTAGTTTCAAGTTACAAGTCAGTCAGACCATGTTTTTATTACTATATTCAGACTACCATGTTCATGTTAAGCACTTATCAGTATAGTACCATGTTAGGTTAGACCCATAACAATACCAGTGTTATTTAGTTGCAAGTAGGATTTAGCACCGACCAAACCTAGGGATGTGGGACCACCTGCTAGTTAGGAATTGGTCCTTAGAAGTAGTTCTGAAGTTCCAGAACTACATAGCTAACGTAGGATTATGAGATGTCACCCGCCAGTTTAGGACTGACACTCTCCTAGGGGTCATCGCCAGTTTAGGACTGGCACCCTATTCCTTTAGGACATTAGATTAGTAGATCCATACAAACATGTGTTAGTACCCATGGCAAGATACTAACACCCTTCCAACTAAGGTTATACGTTGGGCCCCAATTAGCTCAGATTGGGGAATGTCGATTACATGATAGCTCCTTTAGTCTTCGTACAATATTCAGAGTGTGTCATTTCAGGTTTGTATTACAAAGTATTCAGACATCAGTTATTCAGATATTTCAGATATAAGTTATTCAGATTATTTCAATACATGTTTATGCTTTTTCTTGCATTCTCAGTTTTACATGTTCATATTTTCATGCTCAGTATCCATACTTGACCCTTTGTTCAGTTTTATAGCATCTTCAACTTTACATAAGATTTACATATAGTATTCGTGTTCTTACCCTTCCCAGCTTAAGTTCTACTTATTCTACAAAAGTAAAGATTTTATGAAACCAAGCGTAGTGATTCACCAGCTTATCAAATTATGTTTGTTACTTATGTTTTAAGATACTTCATATTTCAGTTTAGTTCAGTCTATTAGTGACTCTACTTTAACTTAGCATGCATTTTTTAAGATTATGTATCTATTCAGTTTTACTTATTGCATTCACCCCCACTTACTCAGTACATACCAGAAGTATTAACCATATATACGTCTATGTCGCTACATTATTTCATAATGTAGGTATTAATTGTAGCCCACACATAATACTCAGACATTTTGTAGTTTCCAGCTAGCAGGTGATGAGTTCTTTTATTTCGAGGACTCCAATCAGTTGTAGTTTATGTAATTTAGTTTGATTATTCATATGTATTGATTAGTGTTAGTTGGAGGTATGTCCCAACTATCTATAATCAGTATAGTAGAGACTTCATAGATAGTCAGTCAAAGTCGTTACATGTAATTCAAGTTTCTTTCCTTAGTTTTATCATGTTGTAAACTTTATTAATATTTCATTTATTCAGACTTTATCTCGATCATGTTTCTGCTAAGTAAATTTTGTTTTTATATAATTTAAATCAGTTGTTCAAGAAGTATGCTAGTACATAGGTTAGATTGGGATCACATATGATTCTAAGCACCGTGTTACAACTAGGGGGTAGCCTCGAGTCATGAAAAACTTGGTATTAGAGCCAGGTTTCAAGTGTCCTAGGGTGTCTATAAAGTCGTGTCTAGTAGGGTCTTGCAGAATGGTACAGAGATATCTGTACTTTTCTTTAAGAGGCTATAGGGTATTTAAGAAATGTTTCCCTTCTTTCATGTCTCAGATCATTTAGTAGAAGTATTCTCTAAGAAACTTATGCATATTCTTATGTTACTCCATTTGTGCCAACTTTGCCTTACTCTTGAGGCAACAAAAATAGCCAAGCTTAAATTCTTATAGATAAAGCTTTCACAGACAGTCCCCACAGATAGTTATAGGATTGAATGTGGGTTCAAAAAGGATCTCATCAGTGCTCTTATGTTCTAATCTTTGAAAGATTAATTCATGTTCATTAAAATCATGCACTAAGCCAATGTCAGATGTGCTTTTAGATCCATTCTCAGAATCCTATGATAGCATATGACCTAGAGTTAGAAACATGAATCTAGAAGTTTTAATAGCAATAAAGTGGGGATAGTGTTTATCTAGATTTAGCAGATTATTTATCCATGGGGCTAGTTGTATGAAAGGTGAGCTAGTAGGCTTGAAACAATACATGCAAGAATTTAAGTTTATTGATTTGAAATTAAGTAGGATGGTATGGGTGTGATTTAGAGGTATACCTAAGTTGATATGGGATTGTATTATTTTTATGTTTATACAATGTGTTCTTGATAGTACCCTCGAGTTGCTAAGTGTGAGTGAGACTAGTTGTGTATTATATGATATTCTTACTAGCTAAGTTATGGTCTATAGGTTATTGATGATAGGTATTTTTTTATAATGGTAATTCTTATGGCTTAGGAAAAAATATAAGTTTAGAGATGTGATATTAGTAGGCTATGAAGGAATTTAGTATGTTTTATTAAAAGTTTAGGAATATCCATGTTAAGTGTTAGAATCTAAGTTTGAATCTTAGATGATTGATCTAATAGAAAGAAAAGTTGAAATTCTAGATGGTGTGAACTAAGGGTATGGTGGTACTCCTGAAAATTTTAAGTTAGTTAGTGCTTAAGTTATTCTATGATGACTACTGGCGCCATAGAATGTTAAGAGTTACATCTTAGAAGGAAGTACCAGCAGCGGGTTTTACACTTTCAGGTGTAGTCTTTCAGGGTAAGTTTATTATTTATGTGTATTGTTATATCTTAGACTATAGAATAAAGTGGTTGCAGTTCACTTAGAGTTTAAAAGAGTCCCACAATCTTAGAATGATGGCTTAAATCTAAGGGGGAAATGATAGAACAAGGAACCATGTCAAGTTTTCAGATTCTAGTAGTGATGTTAGTGTGTTGTATAACATCACTAGGGGAGAAAGATGCCCGACCCATTCTTATTTTAGTACAAATTTTTGTTCTTTAGTTATCACAACATCTACTCATGCCTTACAATCAACTCTATGATCATAGCTTATTTTCATGCACTTTCCATAGAATTATGTATGCTCCTAGTTTCTAATATGAGGAGTTCAGTTCACTCTATAGTACAAATTATATTTCATGAATTTATAAACTCAAAACTCAGATCATGCAACTCACGACTCATGTACTCATTCTTTACAGTATATTCAGTTCCAGGTACTCATGCCACACTCTTAATGATCAGCGAAATTCATATTATGCCATGTATGTCCTCAGTTTAAATCTCTTTAATGAATCCATACCATGGATACTCTATTCCTCAGGCCTCAGTTAAGTGTCCAAGTTATGCATAGTATTCTTTTATGCTTTAGGTACTCATGTTCTAACCTTTCAGCAACCTCTCCTTAATGTAATGATAGTGGTGAAGAGCAATGGTTTAGATGGGAGAGAGTAAATATTTTGTCTTAGGAAAATATCATTGTATGCTTGTTCTATGCAAGTCTATAAGTTTGAATGAACATTGAGGCAAAGCTTTTGGTGTATGTCATGGTTAGTTGGGAATTTCATGTATGTCTTCTTAAGAATAGTGCAAGAAAGTTGTTATTGATAGAGGTTTAGAGAATATGAGAAAGATGCTTTTATGGGTTATTTGCCTAGAAGTTCATATGTGGTTATAATGATAGGCTGGAATATCATGTTGGTATATAAGTGGATGGGTGCATTTTGTGCTAGTGAATACCTAGGAAGAGGTTGAATTTAGTTGTTGAAGTGGTAAGAAGAATTATTCTTGAGATGAGAAGTTGTGAAAATGCATGGGGTATTGAATTCATAGTTCAAATTAGTATTATGGTGTTATATGCAGTACCTTGTGATTTTGAGTTAGGCATGGACATGGTGAGAGTATGTAGCTCAACTCAAACTTTGGTTGGAGTAGTTATATGTACCCATGCGAGTATTTAAGGAGCGAGGCTAATCTTGAATTGGGTGGTTACATTGCCTAAGGCCTAGTAATTCCATCCTAACATATGTTTCATAAGCCTATATTCCATGTTATAGAGTTTTATCCATGTTATGATTCCTTATTCAGATATCTTATTCAGATCCTGCCTAAAATTCTTTTCTCCCTAATATTATTAGCACTTCTCAGAAAGAGCACTGAATAAATACTCAAGTTGAGTATAAACTTTCAGTATGAGTTAGTCTGTATAGCCAACAATTTATCTTAGCAATCAGACAAATAAGATCCTATGGTTTCCATCTTTCCATATAGTCTTACTATCTGAAGTTTAATGATTATGGCTATTTTATAAGGTAATTCCTTCACGTCCATGCAAATTTCGAATTCAGTTCAGTCCATGCATCATGTCTCAAATTCATATATTTAGTCATAATCCAGTTCATAAGTGTTCAGTTCATGATGTAAGTTTTCCAAATATTCTATTTCAGACATTGTGATACCCATTGTACGACCTTGGACACATTATATCATGAATTATGAATACATAATGTACTCGGTAATGCCATGAAGCTCTTTTCTTTTGATCCCTATACATGTTTTGTTGAGGAGCAATTCCTAATGAGAAGTTACGTTCATTATTCCATCCTTAGTAACTCTTGAAATTTTATTGCATCAGTTATCACTTTATAGTTCTATAAGTAAGATCATATCATGAACATTTCAAGTGAGTTCTAAACTCCCAGCATGAATCAGCTCCATATAGTCAATAAAGTCAAGTCAGCTCAGAAAAAAGTTTCACGATAAAGTTATAATATTACATCTCATCTATATCCTTCATTACCAAAAATGTCATATGTACATCATTCCACACTTATAAGGCTTCAACAACTTCTTATCCATCATTCGAGGATGAATGATTCCAAGGGGGAGAAAATGTAACACCCCATCTTTTCGGGCTAGACATTGAACCATCATTCCTATGTGTGTAAACTCTAATCCCATGATTTATATTTAAACACATGTTTCATGATCATTATCCTATTGTGAGAGTGTTTGTTAGGTGAAAAATATTCATAGGAATCACTAAGAGCAAAGTTGAGCTAAGAGTCTTTGATTCGGTCAAATTTTTTTGTATATGATTCTACAAGGGTAACCTTTGAATGTATATAACTTTTGAAATATGTAGAATTTTGTAGATCAAGACCTACCAAATTATAGATAGTTGAATTAGATTTTCAATGATACAAATCTCTCCTTAATTCGATACTCAAGCAAAAAGTTATGATCATTTTCATGAGAAACAGTAAGGGTTCATGATAGCCCCATGCTATGAGGGCTATTTCCCTTGAATTGGGGTCACGTTTCTAGGGCTATTCCCTTGGAATAGGGTCGCGCCACGAGGGCTATTACCCCACTATTCTTGATCAAAGGGGCTAAGAGGTAATTTGGTACTTTCCCCTCAACCTCAATCATCCAAAGGATGATTTATAGCACTCAACAGGGCATTATTTTCCCATCTTCATCAAAACAACTCACATAGAAACCTTCCCCTTTCCCAATAACAATAATTCAAGCTTCTTCTCTCAAGAACTCATGAATTTAAGCTCTAATTTCACGATTTCTTCAAGAATCTGTTCAATTAAGGTATGTGGGGTATTCATCAATTGGTTCCTTTCACCCATTGAGCCCCAAAACCCTCTTTTTGATATAAAGAATGAATTGTATCCTATTTTATGAAACTATCCATGCAACTTATGAATTTAATCCATATATTTCTTAGTATTTTGAATTCAAGCCATGTCAACATATGTTCCCATGTGAATTATTCTATTCCATGTTTTAAATTTCAATTTCCATGTCATATTCCATTGATTTCATGTTAAATCATCAAGTTATGAACTAGAACCATGTGGAATTGTTATCGGCTTAAGTTTAAGGCATCCCCATGTTCAAATTTATGATTCTCTCTAATTTATTGAAATGTCTTATGTCTTGGGTTATTGATTTTATACCCCAGTTTTAAATGTTGTTATTGTATTTTGTGATCATTCAGTGTTGGAGAGTTATGAACACCCACTACCTATGTGTTCTACACATTTCTATTTTCAAGTTACAAGTCAGATGAACCATTTTTTTATTACTATATTCAGACTACCATGTTCATGTTGAGAACTTATCAGTACAGTACCATGTCATGTTAGACCCATAATAATACCAGTGTTATTCTATTTGGGAGTAGGATTTAGCACCGAGCGAACCTAGGAATAGGGGCTCACCCGCTAGTTAGGATTGGTTCCTTAGTAGCAGTCCCTAAGTTTCAGAACTACATAGCCAGTGTAGGATTATATAATGTCACCCACCAGTTTAGGATTGACACTCTATTAGGGGTCACCTTCCAGTTTAGGACTGATTCCCTAGTCCTTCAGGATAATAGATTAGTGGATCCACTTAACCATATGTTAGTACCTGTGGCAAGGTACTGACACCCTTCCAAATAGGGTTATGGGTTTGACCCCGATTAGCTCAGATTGGGGCATGTCGGTTACATGATAGCTCTCACAATCTCAGTACAATAGTCAAAGTGTGTCAATTCAGGTTTGTATGACCAAGTATCAGACATCAGTTATTTAGATATTTCAGATATCAGTTAGTCAGTTATTTAGATCATGTCAGTACATGTTTGTGTTTGGTCTTGCATTTTAAGTTTTAAATATTCATGTTTTCGTGCTTAATATCCATACTTGACCCTTAGTTTAGTTTTGTAGCATGTTTACCTTTACATATGATTTACATACAGTATTCATGCTTTTACCGCTTCCTATCTTCATTTCTACTTATTCTACTAAAGTAAAGATTTTAAGAAAATAATTGTAGTGATTCACCAGCTTATCAGATTATGTTTGTTACTCATGTTTTAAGATACTTCAGATTTTAGTTTAGTTGAGTCTCTTGGTGAGTCTACTTGAACTTAGCATGCATGTTTTAAGATTATGTATCTATTCAATTTTACCTATTGCATTCACCCCACCTACTCTATACTATCCATAAGTACTAAACACATATACGTCTTTGTGGCTACATTGTTTCATAATGTAGGTACCAGTTATAGCCCACACATCATACTCAGACAGTTTACATCTTCCAACCAGCAGGTGATGAGTTCTTTTGTTTTGGGGACTCCAATCAGTTGTAGTTCATGTACTTTATATTGATTATTCATATGTATTGATTAGTGGTAGTTGGAGGCATGTCCTATATATCTATAGTTAGTATAGTAGAACTTCATAGATAAGCAGTCATAATCGTTACATGTAATTCAAGTTTCTTTCCTCAGTTTTATCATGTTGTAAACTTTATTAGTATTTTATTTATTCAGACTTTCTCATGATCATGTTTCCGCTTAGTAAATTTTTTTTTATACAATTTAAATCAGTTGTTCAAGCAATATGCCAGTACATGGGTTAGCTTTGGATCACTTGTGATTTTACGCATCGTGTTACGACTAGGGGGTAGCCTCGGGTCGTGACTTGAAAGCCCTACAAGGGTTAACATAAATGACAATCCCCATGAGGGCTAAAGTAAATGCAAGCCCCACAAGGGCTAAAGTAAATGACAAGCCCCACAAGGGCTAAAATAAATGAAAGCCGCACAAGGACTACAGTAAATGACAAGTCCCACGAGGGCTAAAGTAAATGCAAGCCCCACAAGGTCTAAAGTAAAGTACAAAACACGCGAGGGCTAAAGTAAAAGAGAAGTAAGGAGGAACATACCTTCATATCTCATCATTCGTCATCAAGGACAATTTACCAATAGGCATGAATATTATAATGCATTACTGAGTTCAACAAGGTTAGTAGCATGGCCTCTCATAATGCCAATAAATATACCTTATAAAGCCCTTAGTATCATAACTCACAATATTAGCACAAGAGGAATTTCTAACATAAACACTAGTTTAGTTACTAGACATAAGTATAAAAAGATTAATAACATATCCCAAGGCCCAACATAGTAGTCTAGTCAATGATTCAAATAATAAGATAGTCATGGGCTTGATTAATAGAAAAATCCGTAGCTACTCAAAGCATTAACAAAAATTTAGTCAACAAACACATATATCATTTCTAATACACTCACCGTAATTCATTTACTGAGATTAGCCATCATGCTCCCAAAGACATTCTCTAAGAAATTAACAAGCGTCTAGGATCTTCAATGGAAATATATAATCCAAGCTTAACTTGGGTCATGTTCCCACTTCTAATTTCTTAAAATTTCATTTCAAGGCTAATGTCCACCCGGGGCTAGGCTAGGTATATAAATCAAGCCTTAGATGTTTAACAAGCCACAATAGTCCTATGGTAAAGGTCCTACTCAATCACTACTCTTAACTCAACCAAGGACACTAAAACAATTCCACAATACAAGTGTAATACCCCAAAAATCCAAACCAATGCTAGAGTCATGTTTTAAGATCATTTATAGTACATTATGGTTCTTTGGTAGTTTTATGAGTTAGTTTGATGTATATTAAGGCCTCAAATAACTCCCATCTATTAGACGATTCAAAATATTCCTTATCGATTAAATTTTCAATAGGAATGTTGCTTTAGTCAACTTCAAACGAGCATATCTTTTGCTCTACTCAGAATTTTCTCACTCAAGACCCACCAAATTGTAGGAAATTGAATTAGGTTTCAAACGATACCAATTTCACCCAAATTTGATACTCGGATGAGAAGTTATGGTACTTTTAGTGCACAATACTAGTCCAACACGATAAGTCCATGTTGCGGTGATGGCCAATTTCACGCTCGTCCTTTTCCAGTGTATCACCGCGATTGGCACCGCATCGCACCAAAGGGCCATTTCACAATTTTCCATTTTCTAGAAGGTCACCGCATCACGCCAAGGTTCCAGTTCACAGTTGTTCGTTTCTAGAGGCACAATGCAATGGCACCGCATCTCGATGAAGGACAAAATGGGGATTGTCCTTTTTCCAGTTGCCCAACTCGGTTATACCGCATCGCGCCGGTGAACAAAATTGGGATTTTTAAGTTCCCTATTTAATTTTCTCGAGGTCGTTTGATCTTTTCCCAAATCCCCAAATCCGCCCAAAACACGTAATTAAATCCCTGAAGAGGCATTATATGCCCCATTACTCACAAATACTTTTCAAGAAACTAATCTCTTTGTAAGAACAAAAACTCTAGCCTTTAAAATTCAGGAATTCACCATCAATTCTCAAAAACTCATTAACCCAGGTATGTTAAGTGTTCATCCATGGGTTTCTTTCAACCATAGAGTCCAAGTATCCAATTTTAAATTCAAAGTTGTGATCTTTACAAGTAGTTGTGGTTTTTAATTATGATTTAAACCATGAATTTCCATGAATATTAATTCTATACCATGTTTACATGAAATTGTCATTGTTTATCAAACTCCACATGTTTTAATGTTGTTATTCACTGATTTAAATCATACTTAGTGATGTTGATATTGAAATCATGCTATTACTACAAGCTTTAAACTATTCTCATGCTTAGTTTGAACTATGAACATCAAGTGTTTGATGAAATTCCTACAAGAATGGATTTTGATATAAATATTTTCATGCTAAGTCCTTAAAGTTTTCGTATTATTTTCCTATTAGTCCTAGGGTTTATGAATACCAAAAAAACTTAGCAGTTTAATTACTCTCAGTATCTTCAGGTTAGTTTCAGAATATGTTATGAGACTTATCAGTTCAATCAGTTATCATAATAAGTTAAACTTAGAACAATTCAGTCTTCCGAGTCAGTTCAGTTGGGAGTAGGATTTAGCACCGAGCGAACCCAGGGATGAAGGGCTCACTACCAGTTGAGGGTGTGATCTTTAGTAGAAGTCCCCGTGTTCCAGAACTACGTAGCCAGCGTAGGTTGAGATGTTAACCTTCCAGTTGAGGTTTGATCTCATACGGGTACCTTCCAGTTGAGGGTAACCCTTAGTCCTTCGGGAAAGCACTTTAATAGACCCACAAAGACAGTGTTAGTTACTATGGCACGGTACTGATACCCTTTCAAATAGGGTCACAGGTTGAACCCCAAATTGCTCATTGGGGCATGTCGGTTAGATGATAGCTCCCACAGTCTTAGTCCGGTAATTAGCTTAGTAATTCAGTTTTAGCTACTTGACCATAGCATATAGATATCAGTAATTCAGTTATCAGATGTCAGTACTTCAGTATTTATAGATTATATTTAGAACATGTTATATGCTTTGTCATGCATCCTTAGCATTTACAGATTTCACGTATCCTCAACATTTGCAGATTTCATACATTCTCAGTATTTATTAGATTTCATGCATCTTCAGTGTTTATAGATTTCATGCATTCTATTCAGTATTTCATGCTATTTTTTCAATCAGTTATTATTAATGGTCATGAAACCATGTATGTCAGACTACCTCATTTAGCATACCAGTATATTCAAAGTACTACTCGCATACTCTTTTATTGTGCTATGATGTATCATATCATTAGTTTGGATGCTCAATTCCTGGATCATGCATAGACTTTCTAGATTATCAGCCTTAGTAGTGGTGAGTCCTCATATTTTGAGGACAGATTATTTTCATCTTCATATTTTTAGTTCAGTAGTTAGATGGAGTTAGTTGGGGCCAGTCCCATCTACTCTTGTTCAAGCAGTTTAGAGGCTTTTATACATTTCAAATAGTCAGTCAGTTTAAATTTATTTTATTAGTTTCAAACAATTATTTACCAGATTCATGATTTAGTATTGTTTTTGGTTCCTAAAATCTTATGGCTTATCAGTTGTTCTTCCACATATATATTATATTATTCAGTTCTCATAGTAGGTACTAGCTCATGGGTTAGTTTGTGGTCCCATGGGACTATAAGCACCATGTGACGCCTAGGGTGTACTCTCAGGGCATTACAAACTTGGTATTAGAGCCCTTCCCAGAATCCTATGATATTAAATAGCCTAGAGTTAGAAGCATGAATCCAGATGTTTAGCGGCAGTAAAGTGGGGATAGTATTATCTGAATTTTGTTGAATATGTATCCATGGGGTTAGTTGTATAAAAGTTGAATTAGTAGGCTTAAAAATAGTGTATTTAAGAATTTAAGCTAAGTATGATAGTGTGGGTTTGATTATGTAGTATCCTTGAGTTTTAAGGTTGTATGGGGCTATGAATAGTAATTGATATTCCTACCAACTCCGTTATGGAATACAAGATGTTAATGTCAGATGTTCAGGTGTAATAGTAGTCCTCATAGTTTAGGGAGAAATATAAGTTTAGAGATGTGATATTTGTAGGTTATGATGAATTTAGTATGGTCATTAAAGATTTAGGGATTCCATGTTATGGGTTAGAATCTAAGTTTGAATCTTTGAAGGCTAAGCTAATAGAAAGAGGAGTTGAAAATTCTAAGATAGTCAATTTTAAAGGTGTTACATGATGATTGTTGGGGTATATAGGGATAAGAGTTGTATCTTAGAAAAAAGCACTAGCAGGAAGTTTTACATTATCGGGCATAGTCATTCAGGGTAAGTTTACCAAGTATATGTATTATTATACCCTAGATTCCAGAGTAAAGTGGTGGTAGTTCAGTTTAGAGGTATTGATAAGTGGTTCCCATACTTAGAATAATGGAATTAAGCTAAGGGGGATACGGCAGAACAAGTAACCAAGTCAGGCTCTCAGATTCTCGTAGTGACAACCGTGTGTTGTAGAACAACACTAAGGAGGAAGATGCCCGACCCGTTCTTATTTCAATCTTTGTTCTTCAGTTATCACAATATCTACTCATGCCTTTACATGTTAGACTTATGATCATAGCTTATATTCGTGCACTTTATAGAAAATCATGTACGTTTCCAGTTCCTAGTATAAGGAGTTCCAGTTCACCCAGCGATTCGAATTATGTTCCACATATTTAGAAACTCCAAACTTAGTTCATGTAGTTCAGGACTCATGTATTCATTTTTTATAGTATGCTCAGATTTCATGACTCATGCTACACTTCTAATAATCAGTGAAATTCAGATTATGTCATGCATATCCTTAGTTTCAATCTCTTGATGAATCCATGATGTTGATATTCTATTCCTAAGGCGTTAGTTAAGTGTCAAGTTCTATATAGTGTTCATTCATGCTCCATGTCCTCATGTTTTAGCCTTTTATTGACCTCTCCTTATGAAATGATGTAGTGATGAGCAATTGATTAGTGGGAGAGAGTATATGTTGCACGTTAAGGAAAGATTGTTGGATTCTTGTTTTACTCGAGGTTGTAGTTATAAAGATAGGCTTGAATGTCATGTCGGTGTGTAAGTGGATAATGGCATTACGCGTTAGTGACTGGCTAATAAGAGATTGTATTTAGTTGTTGAAGGGGTAATCGAAATTATTCATGAGATGAGAAGTAGTGAAAATGTAGGGTGTGTTGGATTCATGATTCTAACTAGTATTACAGTGTTATGTGTGCATTTTATGGATTCAAGTGGGCTTGTACATAGTGGGAGAATTCATTCCAATTCAGACTTCAGTAGGTAGAGTTATCAGTTCTCATGTGAGTGTCTTCAGTAACCTCAAGTATAGTGTAGTATTGAAGTAGAGTGTATAGTTGAGGGAGCATTCGGGGAGTATGTCTAAGCCCGAAAATGGAGTTGCATTACTTAAGGCCTAGTAATTCTACCCTAGCTTATGTTTCATAGGCCTATGTTCCATGTTACAAAATTATCGCCCTTATGGGATTCCTTATACAGATATATTATTTAGATCATGCCCAATATTCTCTATTTTCTAGTGTTATTAGAACTTCTTAGACTGAGCGTTGAATAAATGCTCCAGTTGAGTATAATCTTTCAGTATGAGTTAGTCTGTAAAGCCAGTAAATTAGTCTAGCAGTCAGACAGACAAGTTCCTATGGTTTTTCATTTTCCAATCTAGTCTTACTATCTGAAGTTTCATGAATATGGACCTTCCAAGAGATAGTTTGTTCACATCCATGTGTATTGTGAATCTAGTTCAGTTCATGCATCAGGCATCATTTTTAGAATCTAGATATTTGTTCATGGTTTTGTTCATAAGCGTTTTGTGCATTATCTTAGCTTTCCTAGTAGTTCAGTCAAGTCAGTATCATTCGGGGGACAAACTATCCCAAGGGGGAGATGTAAAAACCCCAAACTTTTTATGTAATAAATCTCTCATCTTTTCTTCATGAAACTAGATCCAGCGGGAGGTAATGGTTACTCATAAGTTGACTCTCTCGATCCTATCTAAGACTTATAACCATTCTCATGTCACTACATGTATTCAAGAAATCAGTTCAGTTCATGATATCCAGTTCATAAATCATGTTTCAGACTCAGTCATGTAATCAAGTATATTCAGCATGTAATCTCAGTTCCTCAGTGCTTTCAGTCTAACCAGTCTCATTCGAGGACAAATGTTCTCAAGGGGGAGATATTGTAATACCCCAAAAATCCAAATCAATGTTAGAGTCATGTTTCAAGCTCATACATAGTACATTATTGTTCTTTTGGTATGTTTTATGTATATTAAAGTCTCAAATAACTCCTAGCTGTTAGACGAATCAAAATATTCCTTACCGATTGAACTTTTAATAGGAATGTTGTTTTAGTCATCTTCAAATGAGCATATCTTTTGATCTACTAATAATTTTAAAGCTCAAGACCCACCAAGTTGTAGGAAATTGAATTAGGTTTCTAATGATACCAATTTTGCCCAAATAAGATACTCAGGTGAGATGTTATGGAACTTTTAGTGTAAAATAGTATCCCAATGCGATAAGGCCACATCACGGTGATGGACAATTCACGCTCGTCATTTTTCAGTGTATTACCGTGATAGGTACCACATCGTGCCAAGGGGACATTTCGTAATTCTCTATTTTCCAGTAGGGCACCGTGATGGCGCCTCATCGTGCCAAGGTTCCAGTTCGCAGTTGTCCATTTTCAGAGATGCAATGCGATAGCACCGCATTATGGCGTTGGAAAAAATGGGGATTTTCCTTTTTCCAGTGGCACGACGTGGTTGTACCGCATTGCGCCGGTGAGCAAAATCGAGATTTTTAAGTTCGCAATTTAATTTTCCAAGGGCCGTTTGGTATTTTTCCAAAGCCCCAAATCCACCTAAAATACGTAATTAAATCCCTAAAGGGGCATTATATGACCCATTACTCACAAATCCTCCTCAAGAAACTAATCTCCTTTCAAGAACAAAAACCCTAGCCTTTAGAATTCAAGATCAAATATCAAGAATTCACCATCAACTCTCACGATCCATAGGTTCCTTTCACCTATGGAGTCCAATTATTCAATTTTTTATTCAAAGTTGTGATCTTTACAAGTAATTGTGGATTTTAATTTGTGTTTTTTACCATGAATTTCCATCAATTGTAATTCTATACCATGTTTACATGAAATTGTCATTGTTTATCAAACCCCACATGTTTTAATGTTATTATTCACTGATTTAAATCATATTTAGTGATGTTGATTTTGAAATCATGCTATTACTACAAGCTTTAAGATATTCCCATTCTTAGCTTGAACTATGAACATCAAGTGCTTGATGAAATGCCTACAAGAATGGATTTTGATATAAATATTTCCATGCTAAGTCCTTAAAGTTTTAGTATTATTTTACTATTATTGCTATCGAGTCCTAGGGGTTATGAATACCCAAAAACCTTAGTTGTTTACTTAGTCTCAGTATCATTAGATTAGTTTCAGAATATGTTATGAGCCTTATCAGTCCAGTCACTTCTCATAATCAGGTAAACTTAGAACAATTCAGATTTCCAAGTTAGTTTAGTTGGGAGTAGGATTTAGCACTGAGTGAACCCAGGGATGGGGGCTCACCTGCCAGTTGAGGGTGTGACCTTTAGTAGTAGTCCCCGCATTCCAAAACTTTGTAGCCAGCATTGGTTGAGATGTTAACCTACAAGTTGAGGGTTGATCTCATACAGGTACCTACCAGTTGAAGGTAACCCCTAGTCCTTCGGGACAACACTTTTGTGGATCCACACAGCCAGTGTTAGTTCCCGTGACATGGTACTAACACCTTTCCAATTGGGGTCACAGGTTGAACCCCAAATTAATCATTGTGGCATGTCGGTTAGATGATATCTCCCACAGTCTTAGTCCAGTAATCAGCTCAATAATTCAGTTCCAGTTGCTTGACCATAGCATACAAATATCAGTAATTCAGCTATCAGATATCAGTACTTCAATTTTATAGATTATATTCAGAACATGTTATATGTTTGGTCATGCATCCTCAAAATTTATAGATTTTACGCATCCTCAACATTTACAGATTTTATGCATCCTCAGTATTTATTAGATTTCAAGCATCTCTAGTGTTTATAGATTTCATGCGTTCTATTCAGTATTTTATGCTATATATTCAGTCAGTTATTATTCATGCACATTAAACCATGCATGTCAGCCTACCTCATTTAACATACCATTACATTCAAAGTACTGATCGCATACACTTTTCTTGCGCTATGAAATATCATATCATAGGTTTGGATGCTCAGTTCCCGGATCACGCATAGACTTTCCAGATTATCATCCATAATAGTGATGATTCCTTATATTTTGAGGACAAATTATTTTTATCTGTATGTTTTCAATTTAATAGTTAGATGGAGTTAGTTGGGGTCTGTCCCATCATCTCTTATTCAAAAAGTTTAGAGGCTTTCAGACAGTCAGTCGGTTTATCTTTATTTTATCAATTTCAAACAATTATTTTCCAGATTCATGATTTAATATTATTTTCAATTGCAAAAACCTTATGTCTTATCAGTTGTTCTTCTATATATATTATTATATTATTCAGTACTCACATCAGGTACCATCTCATGGGTTAGTTTGTCATCCCTCAAGACTGTAAGCACCGTGTGGCACCCAAGGTGTACTCTCGGGGTGTTACAAACTTGGTATCAGAGCCCTTCCCAGAATCCTTTGATAATAAATAGCCTAGAGTTAGAAGCATGAATCCAGATATTTAGCGGCAGTAAAGTAGGGATAGTGTTATCTGAATTCAGTGGACTATGTATCAGTGGAGCTAGCTGTATGAAAGATGAATCAGTAGTCTTGAAAATAGTGTATGCAAGAATTTAAGCTAAGTATGATGGTGTGGATGTGATTATGTAGTATCCTTGAGTTTTAAGGTTAAATGGGGCTATGAATAGTAATGATATTCCTACCAGTTCTGTTATGGACTATAAGATGTTAATGTCAGATGTTCAGGTGTACCAATAGTCCTCATGGTTTAAGGAGAAATATAATTTTAGAGATGTGATATTTTTTGGTTATGATGAAGGTAGTATGGTTATTAAAGATTTGGGGATATCCATATTATGTGTTAGAATATAAGTTTGAATCTTTAAAGGTTGAGCTATTAGAAAGAGGTGTTGAAAATTCTAAGATAGTCAATTTTAAAGTTATTACATGATGATTGTTGGGGCTCTAGAGGGCTAAGAGTTGTATCTTAGAAGAAAGCACTAGCAGGAAGTTTTACATTATCGGGCATAGTCATTCAGGGTAAGTTACCGAGTATGTGTATTATTATACCCCAGATTCTAGAGAAAAATGGTGGCAGTTCAGTTTAGAGGTGTTGATTAAGTAGTTCACAGACTTAGAATAACATCTTTAAGCTAATGGGGAGATGGTAGAATAAGTAACCAAGTCAGGCTCTCAAATTCTAGTAGTGATGCCCGTATGATATAGAACAACACTAGGGAGGAAGATGTCCGACCCATTCTTATTTCAGTCT
Source organism: Capsicum pubescens (assembly GCA_030864215.1). Taxonomy (NCBI): domain Eukaryota; kingdom Viridiplantae; phylum Streptophyta; class Magnoliopsida; order Solanales; family Solanaceae; genus Capsicum; species Capsicum pubescens. Next base: position 32,301,730 of record CM061548.1, read on the forward strand.
TTGTGATTTAGTTATCACGATATCTAGTCATGTCATTACATATCATCCCTATGATCATAGCTCATATTTGTGCACTTTATATAAAATCATGTACACTTCCAGTTCCTAGTATAAGGAGTTCCAGTTCACCCAGCGGTCCGAATCATGTTCCACAAATTCAGAGAATCTGAACTTAGTTCATGCATCTTATGATTCATGTATTCATGTTTTATAGTATGCTCAGTTCCCATGACTTATGCTACACTTCTAATGATTAGTGAAATTCAGATTCTGTCATGTATATCCTCAGTTTCGATCTCTTGATGAATCCATGGTGTTGATATTCTATTCCTAAGGCCTCAGTTAAGTGTCAAGCTTTATATAGTGTTCATTCATACTTTAGGTCCTCATGTTTTAGCCTTTCAGTGACCTCTCCTAATGAAATGATATAGTGATGAGCAATTTCTTAGATGGGAGAGGGTAAATATTTCATGTTAAGGAAAGATTATTGCATGTTTGTTTTACTGGAGGGTGTAGTTATGAAGATTGGCTTGAATGTCATATCGGTGTCTAAGTGGCTAAATGCATTACGCATTAGTGGCTAGCTAGTAAGATATTGTAGTTAGTTGTTAAAGGGGTAATTAGAATTATTCATGAGATGAGAAGTAGTGAAAATGCAGGGTGTGTCAAATTCATGATTCAGACTAGTATTACAGTGTTATGTGTGCATTTTATAGAATCGAGTGGGGTTGTACGTAGTAGGAGAGTTCAGTCCAGCTCAGACTTCAGTAGGTAGAGTTATCAGTGCTCATGTGAGTATTTTCAGTAGCCTCAAGTATAGTGCAGTATTGAAGCAGAGTGTATAGTTGAGCGAGAATTCGAGGAGTATGTCTATGCTTGAAAATGGCAATTGCATTATTTAAGGCATAGTAATTCTACCCTAGCTTATGTTTCGTAGGCCTATGTTCCATGTTACAAAATTAAAGCCATGATGGGATTCCTTATACAGATGTATTATTCAGATCATGCCCTATATTATCTTCTTTCTAATGTTATTAGAACTTCTTACAATAAGCATTGAAGAAATGCTCCAGTTTAGTATAAGCTTTCAGTATAATTAGTCCGTAATGCCAGTAAATCAGTCTAGCAGTCAGACAGACAAGTTCCTATGGTTTTATGTTTTCCAATCTAGTTTTACTATTTGAAGTTTCATGAATATGTCCCTTCGAAGAGAAAGTTTGTTCGCATCCATGTGGATTGGGAATCTAGTTCAGTTCATATATCAGGCATCAGTTTTAGAATCCAGATATTTGGCCATGGTTCAGTTCATAAGCGTTTTGTGCATAATCTTAGTTTTTCTAGTATTTCAGTCAAGTCAGTATCATTCGAGGGACGAACTATCCCAATGGGGAGATGTAATAACCCTGAGCTTTTCATGTACTAAATCTCTCATCTTTTCTTCATGAAACCAGATCCAGTCGGAGGTAATGGTTACTCACAAGTTGACTCTCTCAATCCTATCTAATCCTTATAACCATTCTCATGTCACTACATGCGTTCAAGAAATCAGTTCAGTTCAATACATCCAGTTCATGAATGGGGATTTTCTTTTTCCCAGTGGCCCAACGCGGTTGTACCGCATCACGCCGGTGACCAAAATAGGGATTCTTAAGTTCACGATTTAATTTTTCAGGGGTCGTTTGGCATTTTCCCAAAGCCCGAAATCCACCCAATACACGTAATTAAATCCCTAAAGAGGCTCTATATGCCCCATTACTGACAAATCGTCTTCAAGAAACTAATTTTCTTTCAAGAACAAAAACCCTATCCTTCAAAATTCAAGATCAAATCTCAAGAATTGACCATCAATTCTCACGAATTCATTAAGCCAGGTATGTTAAGTGTTCATCATTGAGTTCTTTTCACCTATGGAGTCCAAGTATCCAATTTTAAATTCAAAGTTGTGATATTTACAAGTAATTGTGGTTTTTAATTTGTGATTTTAATCATGAATTTCCATGAATTATTATTTTATACCATGTTTACATGAAATTATCATTGTTTATCATCCCCACATATTTTAATGTTGTTATTCACTGATTTAAATCATACTTAGTAATGTTGATGTTGAAATCATGCTATTACTTCAATCTTTAAACTATTCCCATGCTTAGCTTGAACTATGAACATCAAGTTTTTGATGAAATGCCTACAATAATGGATTTTGTTATAAATGTTTTGATGCTAAGTCCTTAAAGTTTTAGTATTATTTTACTATTATTGCTATCGAGTCCTAGGGGTTATGAATACCCAAAAATTTAGTTGTTTACTTAGTCTCAGTATCCTCAGATTAGTTTTAGAATATGTTATGAGCCTTATCAGTTCAGTCATTTATCATAATCAGTTAAACTTAGAACAATTCAATCTTCTGAGTCAGTTCAGTTGGGAGTAGGATTTAGCACTGAGCGAACCCAGGGATGGGGGCTCACCTGCCAGTTGAGGGTGTGACCTTTAGTAGCAGTCACCGTTTTCCATAACTACGTATCTATCATTGGTTGAGATGTTAACCTGGAAGTTGAGGGTTGATCTCATACGTGTACCTACCAGTTGAGGGTAACCCTTAGTCCTTCGGGACAATACTTTAGTTGATCCACAGAGCCAGTGTTAGTTCCCGTGGCACGGTACTAACACCCTTCCAACTGGGGTCACAAGTTGAACCCCATAGTGATCATTGGGGCATATTAGTTAGATGATAGCTCCCACAGTCTCAGTCCAGTAATTAGCTCTGTAATTTAGTTTTAGCTGCTTGACCATAGCATACAGATATCTGTAATTTAGTTATCTGATGTCAGTACTTCTATATTTACATATTATATTTAGAATATGTTATATACTTGGTCATGCATCCTCAGCATTTACATATTTCATGCATCCTTAACATTTATAGATTTCATGCATCCTCAGTATTTATCAAATTTTATGCATCTCTAGTGTTTACAAATTTCATGTGTTCTATTCAGTATTTCATGTTATTTATTCAGTCAGTTATTATTCATGCACATTAAACCATGCATGTCATCTTACCTCATTTAGCATACCAGTACATTTAAAGTACTGATCACATACTCTTTTCCTGCGCTATGATGTATCATATCATAGGTTCGAACGCTCAGTTCCTAGATCGCGCATAGACTTTGAAGATTATTATCCGTAGTAGTGGTGAGTCCTCATATTTTGAGGACATATTATTTTTATCTTCACATTTTCAGTTCAGTAGTTTGATGGAGTTAGTTGGGGCCTGTACCATCAACTCTTATTGAGGAAGTTTAGAGGCTTTCAGATATTTTAGATAGTCAGTCAATTTATATTTATTTTATTAGTTTCAGACAATTGTTTTCCAGATTCATGATTCAGTATTGTTTTCACATGCTAAAACCTTATGGATTATCAGTTGTTCTTCTGCATATATTATTATATTATTCAGTGCTCACAGCAGGTACCAGCTCATGGGTTAATTTGTGGTCCCTCGGGACTATACGCACCATGTGGAGACCAGGGTGTACTCTCAGGGTGTTACAGCAAGCAACTAGGGACAACTTACCCCTAAAATTAGTGACAAGGTCACTCCCATCTAACAAAAGAAACTACAGCATTCTTATGCCATCCACGAGACATGAAGTCCAAATAACCAAGATTCTAGCCTACAAGTCAAGTATTCCAAAATATGAGTTCAAATGGCCTAAATAATTCAACTAATCCCAAGTGTTACCATTAAATCAATACAATACCTAGGACCCCTCCCAATCCAACAAAATATCACAATTATACTATTACATAGCTCAATCTAACAAGAAGTAAGCCTGACCTACCTCAAATCTGAAGAATGCTCTACAATTCGCTCAATCTTGGCTTTTTCTTTTGAGAAGCTTCTTCAAGGAGCCAAGCTATCAAAAACACATTCTGTACATCATTATGAGATCAACCCAATTTTCACTACCATTTGGGAATCATAAACCTCAATAATTAGGTGCAAACAAAGCATATTTGAGATAAAATCAAGCGCTCAAGCAATTTGGGGTTTTGGTCAAAAAATCAAGAAATTAACGCTTGAAAATGAAGGATTCATACCCTAAATCCGTTGTTAATCACAAATATATATGTTAATCAAGATTCTAACTTACCCTCCAAGAATTAGTTTGAAGTTTATCTATCATTTTAGGGCTTCTAGGGCTCAAAGGTGAGTGAAAATGGCCAATTTCACGACCAAGAGGGCTATTTATAGTACCTTGGTCGCGGTTATATTGTGTTCGTGAGGTCAAAATTTATTTTTGACTTCCCAGACTCATTCAGACTTTATTTTTCTCAGAAGAACTATGTACCTAACTAAATTTGACATTTTGGACACATTGGTAAAGTTGTATTTTCCATCCAAGGTCGTTTAGACAACTTGTAGGCCCCACAAGCATGTCTATTGATTTTCTCACTTTTTGACCAATTGGTCGAAATGAACTTGGGTTTCTTGGGACCTTACCAAGGGTCATTCTAGCCTAAAACCAATATTCTAGAGATTTTGGCACAGTCGGAATTTGCATCCGAGGCCGTTTAACTAAAGTTTTTGCTTGGCAGCCATTTGACACCAATGAAGACTTCTAAATGGGAAATTGGTCCTAAAACCAAACGAATTGTCTGGTAACCGAAATATTAGTTCCAACAAGTTATAAATGACTTGGGATATCTATGAAAAAGCTCTAACGGTGAAAACAAATGGAAAGTATAGAAGATGACCTGAAGGTTCATTACATTTGATTCACCTGTTTTATCTCACTGTATATTCATTTATTGTATACATAGTTTGGGCCATCTTTGGTTTCGACCGCCTCAACGTATTGATTTCGAATAAATTCAAAATTCTTATAGATTATTTTTATCCTTTTGTCTATCCTAGTTAATTTTTTAGTATATATCTTTAATATTTGTACCTTACTTAGAAGTATATCCTACCATATTTAGGAGTGTATCACTTTATTTTATTGTACTTTTTTTTACTTTTATGAGATAATCAGTACAATTAGTACAATCATTTACAGTATTAAGTTGATTGTACTGATTCTTAATACTGTATTTTCACCATACTAGAAATTAAAAGAGAAATGAAAGAGTAAATGGGAATAACTCAGTATATTAAATGAATTGAATGAATATTGAATCTTGATTGATTCAATAATAAAACTGAATTTTTATTGAATTATTGAATGAATACAATAAATGTATACAAGTAAAAAAATGAAATTAACTTAAACTAAAGGTAACACTAAACCGACTTTAAAATTCTAAATAAGGTAGAAGTCTAATTAAGGAACAAAATAATAAAGCGACTACTTCTAAATAAGGTAAGATACACTCCTAAATAAGGTACAATATATTAGAGACATATACTAAAGATTTACCTATGATGTACAAAGGGAATAAAATAAATATAAGGATTTTCTAAATTTGGTTTTAAATCAATCTACATGTTGAGGAGGCTGAAACCTCGGCTGGCCCAAGCTATGTACTGTAGTAGATAAATATACACTGAGATGAAACAGGTGAATCAACCCGGTCCAATAAACAGATATCGTAATATTCCAATATCCCCCTTCAATTTAGAGGGTACGAATGGACACTCAACTTGCCCAAAACATTGTGAAGAAGAGGACCAGTAAAAGGAAGATTGAAAAAATGAATGTAACAATAGTAGGGATACTTCCATCATTAGAGATGATGAACAACTAATTTTTTTAACAAAACTAATAACCATACATATGGTGTGAGTGAAGTAGTTGGTCCAATGAATGACTATTGATTGATTGACGGTTGATGATTTGATTGGGAAAATCTCTACTTATTTCACCAAATTTAAGAAAAAATTATGAGAAAATCCATGAGGATTTTAAAATTGGAATGAGAAAATTCATGAGAATGATGTAAGAAAATACCACAATGGATATATATAAAATTGGAATGAAGGACCTTTAAAAAATGAAAATAGCAATGAAACTGTCAAGTAAAATCCAAAAAACATGATGATTCATGTAACAACCTGCATTTTCGGACAAAAACTTAAATAGTCATTCCTATATGCAAAGGCCCCAAAGCCAATGCATACTATGTAAATATAAGTATGTTTATCAATTATATAGTGTGGTAACCTATTTTTACATGAATTGAGGTCATAGAGGTCCCCTAACTAAAAGATGAGTTGAGGACTTTTTATCGGTAGAGTTTTAGCGGATGCTCCTATTTGGGTCAACTTTCATCAACTATTACTAATAGAATATGACTATTTAGATGGAATAATATATATCAAATGAAAGGAATTTGAGTCTTCTTTCCAGCACCACCAATTTTACCTTAATAAGATATCAAAGTAAAAGGTTAAGCCCGTTTTACCAAAAGGTGTCTGTTTGCTAAGGCGTGACGGTCAGGGTGATGGACCGTCACACCAGTGATGGACCATCGCACCAGACCATCACCCTTAAGCATAAAGATTGAAAACTAGTCATTTTGTCATGGCTAGAGTGATGGTCCCGTGACTGTCCACCACCCAAACCGTCAGTAGGGACCGCTATGCAATGTTATAACATTTTTAAAGGGGTATTTTGGTATTTTTCTCACCTCAAACCCCACCCCACGACTTAAATCATCCAATAAGTATTGCTATCCATCTCTAATCAGTTTTAAACACTGATAATCCTTTCCACTCTCTAGAACAAGAAAAAATTAGGGTTTGGCTCATACTTTTAAGATTAGATTTCAAGCTATTTCAGATTCTTTTCATCAAAAAGGTGTGTAGGACTATTCTAAATATCATGGGCTAAATTATATTTTCTTTATAGGTTCGAATGATAATTATGCATATGTATTTGTTTGATTTGGAGAATCAATTAAAGAGAATGATTTAAAATTTTGTGCATATACGTGATGAGTTTTTGAAATGTGATTTTGAGCTTGAGTTGTGAAATCCCTTTTTCCTTGATGAAATTATGATTGTAATATATCATGAATTGTGATTTGGGCTTGAGAACACACATTATACCCCCCTTTTTGTATTATAAGGTTTATGTGTAGCAAGTGTTAGGGTTGTTTTGTGCATGATGATAATCCTTGAGTTTAAAGTCATCTTAGACTATCTTGCATTATTGTTGTACATGTTTTAAAAAGGGTGTTTTCCATGATAAAAAGGCATTTGTATCGAAACAAAGAAATTGTTATGATAAATGAAAAGCTTAGCCACCACATGCGTAAGTCTTGAAAAGAGAGGGTGTTTGTAATGCCTCGGGATTACACCCTAGACGCTACACGGTGCTTACGGTCATAAGTGACCACAAGCTAACCCATGAGTTGGTACCTGTGTGAGCACTGAATAATAATAACAAATAAACATATACAAAATGTATAAATACGCTATAAGGTTTTAATTATTAAAAATTTTCTGAGACATAAAACTAAAAACAAATGTCTGAAAGCTGATAAAAATAATGACAAACTGACTGACTGTCTGACGTGTCCAAAATCCTCTAAAACTGACTGGATAAGAGTTGATGGGACAGGACCCAACTAACTCCAACTAACTACTAAACTAAAAGCATAGAAATAAAAATGATCGGTCCTCAAAATATGAGAACTCACCACGACTATTGTTGATGTGCTGGAATGTCTAAGTATGGTCGGGAATGTGAGCATCCGAACCTATGATATGAGACATAATAGCACAAGAAATGAGATGCGGTCAGTACTTTGAATGTACCGATATACTAAATGAGGTTAGGCTGACATGCATGGGTTATGTACATGAAGTAAAGACTAACTGACTATCATGAGATAACTGAATAACTAACATAAATATGTGAATGCTGTAAAATCTGAGAATGCATGACCAAGCATATAACAAGATTATGAAAATAGTTTGCAAACTAAAGTACTAAAATCTAATAACTGCATAACTGATAGTTGTATGCTATGGTCAATTCAAACCTGAACTGAAGTATACTGAATACTAAACTAAGACTATGGGAGATATCATCTAACAACATGCCCCAGTATGAACTGATTGGGGTCCAACCTGTGACCTCAGTTGGAAGGGTTCTAGTACCATACCACAAGTACTAACGATGTCTATGTGGATCCACTAAACTACTAAAAACCCCAAATGTCAAGCCTAAACTGATGGGTGACACCTAGGCGGAGTAAAGCCTAATCTGATGGGTGACCCCTGGGAGATAGTCAAGCCTAAACTGATAGGTGAATCCTCATCCTATGCTGGCTATGTATTTCTGGAACATAGGGACTGCTACTAACGACTCTACCTAACTGACGGGGAAGCCACCATCCCTGTATTCGTACGGTGCTAAATCATACTCATAGCTGAAAGACACTGAATACTGAACTGAACTAAGTTTAACTGTTTATAGTAACTGACTGAACTGACAATGCTCATGACTATTCTGAAACCATACCGTAGACACTGAAAATAAGGTAAGCAAGTAAATTTTGGGTATTCAAACCCCCAAGACTCGATTACAATAATAGTGAGATCATACTAAAACTTTAAGGACTTGATATGTAAGCATTTATTCAAAACTCAATCCTTTGGACATTTCATCAAACACTTGCAATGCATGGTTTAAGCTAAGCATGAGAATAGTTGTAAAACTTGTAGTAAGAGCATGATTTCAATACTAAAATCACCAATTAAGGATTCAATAAGTGAACAACACCATTCCAACATGTAGGGTATAATAACAACAACAATTTTATGTAAACGTGATATAAAATTTGAAATTCATGAAAGTTCATGGACATAATTCAAAAAATATGTAAAGATCATACTGTTAAACTTAAAATTAGGTTCTTGAACTCCATGGATGAAAGGGGGCCATGGATGAACATCTAACATACCTTAGAGCCTTAATATTGAAAGAGAATTGACTTTTATTAAATGTTCTTTTATTGGGAATTATAATTTCTTGGTTTTCTTGAATAAGGGATTGAATCTTGTTCTTGGGAGACGATCTTTAGAGAAAACACTAATTTTCTTGTTCTTGAAAGTGGAGAGGATAATGAGTTATGAGAAATTTATATTTTATCACTTAATAGGGTTTAATGCATGATTTAAGTCGAGGGAGAGGGGTTTGAGGTGAGGAAAGTACCAAAATACCCCTAAAGAAACAAAAAAAATTGGAGAAATCTTTAGTTGACGACCAATGTTAATGGTCTGTCACTCAGGTGATGGATCATCACCTAAGTCATCACTTTCAGGCTAGAATTTACCCTCTATTGTCCTAGGCTGACGACTAGAGTTGATGGATTGTAACTTAGTTGACAGCTCCTGTAATACCCCATATTTCCCTAGCTTATATTAACTCTCAGTCCATGAGTTATCTAATATAAAATTTTTGAAATACTCAATATTTTTTAGTTTAGATCCTTCCTGTGCATAGGAAATTCAATTAGCTTTCCAACGATATAAAATTTGCCTAAATCTAATAACCGGGTAAGAAGTTATGGCTATTTTAAGCTTCAGTCGTTACACAGCGTTATTCAGGCCAGTAGCATGTCGCGGAGTATGTCAAAATGGAAATTATCAGTTTCCAGTGAGGTATCGTGATACCGTCATGTCGCACCACCAACGAATTTCCCAATTGTCAAAATCCTGTGTTGCTCTAGGAAATTGGCACATCGCGCCAAGGACCCAATCCACAATTATCAATTTCCAGAAAAGCAATGCGATTGTATCGTATTGCGCCAAGCTTCCAGGTCCCATCCAGTATTGCAACGCGATTCCACTGCGTCTCACCACCAGCCACATTTCTATTTGTCATTTTCCAGCGCCTTGACGCGATACTGGCACGTCGTGCCACGTGCCCAAATCGGGAATTTTTCAGTAACCATTTTAAATCATCCCCAGGGGTAATTGGGTATTTTTACATGACCCAAGTTAGCCTTTAACACGTAAATTACCCCAAATTAACCTAGTTACATCATTATTATTCAATTATCCCCAAAATCAAAGCATTCTCTCTCAAGAAAACAAATCCTAGCTTCAAGAATCAAGGTCAAAACTCAAGAATTTCTCCAAGCACCTTCAAGAACTAATAACCCAAGGTATGTTAGGTGTTCATCAATGGGTCCCTTTCACCCATAAAGTCCAAGAATCCATTTTTAAAACTTCAAGAATTATGATTTATGATTTCCATGCTTGGAATTGAATGTATTCATGTTCATGATAGTAATTGGGATCCAATACATGTTTAATTCTAAGTTTCCATGAAATTAAGATAGTTATGTGGTGAATTATATGAATTGCATGCTTAACCCTTGAATTTGAAATTGAACGTTGTATTCATGATTACATGTGTTGACCATCAGCAAGTGAAATACTCCATGTTCCCCAAGTATTTGCTAAAATGCCTATGTGAAGTAGATAGTAGAATCTTGACATGTCATTATGTGGTTCCAATCATGTACAAGCTTATGCCTTATATGTGTTTGATTAATTGCCTTTATGAATGAATTATGGACAAGTGTATATTGTTGTGTATCTCAAGATCATGCTATGCTTTATTTTTCATGCTATCGAGTCCTGGGGGTATTTATTACCCAACAATTTAGCTGTTTACCTAGAGCCAGTGTCAGTTACAGAATAGTCTCAGTCCTGACATGAACAGAAGTACTCTTAGTCAGTTACAGAACTCAGGAAAATTCAGTAAACTCAGTATCAGTATCAGTTCAGTCCAGTTCAGTATACTCAGTTCAGTGTCTTTCAGTTGGGAGTAGGATTCAGCACCGAGTGAACCTAAGGATGGGGACTTACCTTCCAGTAGAGGGTGTGATCCTTAAAAGCAATCCTTACGTTCCATAACTACGTAGCCAGCATAGGTTGAGACATCAAACCTGCCAGTTGAGGGTTGATGAGGTGCTTTAACCTACCAGATGAGCATTTCACCATTCTCATTAGAGTACCTGCAGATGAGGGTTACTCTCAGCTTGTCTTTACCCGTGATACGGTATTGACACCCTTCAATTTGGGGTTATAGATTGGACCCCAACATGGTTATCTTATCTTATTTGGGGCATGTTGGTTAGTTGATTACCTCCCACAGTCTCAGTTTCAGTCTTCAGAATAGAAATTAGTTTATTTCTACAGAATCAAAACTGTAAGATACAATCAACCAGTATCAAAAACCTCAGATATCAGTTAATCAGTACCATAACTCAGGACTTAGCTTCAGATAAACTTAGTCACAATATTTATTTATATGCACAGTAGTGCATACTCAGTATTTACAGAAGTATCAATTATCCATGTACTCTCATGTTTAGTTACTCTATATCATATAGTCAGTTATTGTTCATGCATATGAACCCTTGCATTTAGCCTTACCCCATCTAGCATACTAGTATATTCCACGTACTGACGCACACTCTTTTTTTTGCGCTATGATGTCTTATATCGTAGGTTCGTATGCTCAGGTTCCTGAACGCGCATAGATAGATCCAGATTCAGCCAGCAGTAGATTTAGCAGTGAGTTCTCATCTATCAAGGATATTCTTTTATTTCATTATAATAGTAGATTTAGTATTTCAATAGATGCAGTTAGTTGGGGGATTGTCCCATGAACTTCATATTCAGAAAGTTCAGTAGAGGCTTTTCAGACTAGTTTTCAGTCTAGTTTTCAGTCAGTAAACAGTTTTATAGATATTATTACAGACGGTATAATTTATCAGTATTTCAGATGTTTTGAACCTTATGTAATTCCATCCTATTATTCTATATTTATTATAGTATATTTATTTAGTGCTCACAGCAGAATTCAGTCATGGGTTAGCTTGTGGTCCTTCGGGGTCGTAAGCACCATGTAGCGTCTGGAATATAGACTAGGGATGTTAAGAACATGGAATCAGAGCCTAAGATTCAAAAGAGTCCTAGGAAGTCTGAAAGCCGCATCTAGTAGAGTCTTGTGCATGGGTGTATAGCACGCCACACTTATGGACAGGAGGCTATGAGATGTTTTAGGAAACAGTTTTCCTTCTTTCAGTATTCATGTCGTGCGAGTGAGCATGAGTTCAAGTTAAAACTCTCAGTCTAATCCATTTCTTCCTTTCATTTACATAACATGCCTCCCAAAAATACTAATGAAAGGAGAACCAAAAATCAGTCAGCACCTCAGCCCATTTAGGCAGATCCCCTGGACGAGCACATCTCTCATGCAGAATTTAGAGTTGCATTCACGACTCTAGCTAATTCAGTAGCAGCTCAGAATAAATGACCAACTATTGTTCCATCTAAACCAGTGGCCAATACTACTGCAAAAAGGATTTGGGACTTCACCCAAATGAATCCTCCCCTATTCCCAGGATCTAAGTTAGAAGAGGATCTACAGGAGTTCCTCGATCAGGTTCAAAAAGTCACAGATATTATGGGAGTGACTTCCAGTGAGAGTGCTGAGTCATCTTCCTATCAACTGGAAGATGTTGCTCATATGTGGTTTAAGTAGTGGAAGGTAGACAGGGACGCAGATGCAGAGACCATAGAGTGGGAAGAGTTTGCTACTGCTTTCCTAAAGAGATTCTTTCCCTTAAAGATGAGAGAAGCCAAGGTGTTAGAGTTCATAAATCTCATACAGGATAGTATGAGTATGAAAGAGTATTCCCATAAGTTTACTCAGTTAGGCAGGTATGCTCTCTATGTAGTAGCAGACAGTAGGTCCAGAATGAGCAAGTTCGTATCTAGGGTGTCAGATAGTGTGGTTAAGAAGTGTAGAACAATGATGTAGATTAAAGAGATAGACATATACAGGCTCATGGTCCATGCTCAGCAGATAGAAGAGGCTACGGTCAGATAGAGAGAGGCAGAACAAGATATCTAGAACAGGTATCTTCAATTTTAATTAGCCTAAGACAGAGGGTGGTAATTGTTGCAAGTTTTTCTTGAAATCTTCAGTTCCAGCTCCTTCTTCATCAAATTCTCCATTTCTTAAGTTTAGAGATAGTAATAAAGATAGGCCACCAAGTTTTAAATCTTAGGGTAGTGTCTGCAGTGCTCGAACAAATCCTCTTTGTCAGAATAGTGGCAAGAACCATCAGGGTATCTGTAGAGCTGGCAGTGATGTTTGTTTCAGGTATGGCAAACCAGGCCACAAAGTCAGAGATTGTCCTCAGTCAGGTTCTCAGGATCAGTCTAATCATCCTTCAGCTCAGTTCGGCTGCCCGAATCAGCAAGGTGCCACTTCTAGTGCCAGCAGTGGGCAATGCCCAAACTGGCTTTATGCACTTCAATCTAGAAAAGACCAGGAAAATTCTCTTGATGTGGTCACTAGTACGTTACAGATCTTCTATTTACATATTCATTCCTTATTATCTCAAGGAACTTCTCTGTCTTTTGTGACTCCTTGCTTGGCAGTCAACTTTAAATCAGACTAGAAATATTAACAGGACCTTTCTTAGTGCTTACCTCAGTAGATAAATCCATTCCATCCAGACGAGTATACAGAAATTACTCGGTTACAGTATTTCAGAAAATCCCCTCAGCTAATTTCAGCAATAGAGTCATTCTATTTTAGTTTTCTGATGGACCAATCATTGAATAGAGGGGTAGTACCTCTGTTTTAGTCGATCTAAGTTTGAATCTCTAGATTGAACTCATAGAAAGAGAAGTTGAGAATTCTAAGTTAGTCAGTGTTGAGGTTGTTATACGATGATTTTTGGGGCAATAAAAACCTAAGAATCATGTATCATAAGGAAGTACAAGCAGTGGACCTTACATTATTAGGAGTAGTCCTTCATAATAAGTTTAGTGTTTACGAGTATTGTCATATCTCAGACTCTAGATAAAGTGGTTTCAGTTTGATTTAGAATTTATTAAGTGCCTCACGGTCTTAGAATAATGACTTTAAGCTAAGGGGGAGATGGTAGAACATGTAACTAAGTGAGGCTTTTAGATTTTAGTTGTAATGCCAGTATGTGTAGAAAAGCAGTAGGAGAGGTTGATGCCCAACCCATCCTTACCTTAGTGCAAAGTTTTGCACTTCAGCTATCATAATATCTACTCATACAGTACATTTCAGTTCTGCGATCCAAGCCCATATTCATGCACATCAATGAATATCATGTATGTTTATAGCTCCTCATATAAGGAGTTCCAGTTCACTCAGTGTTTTGAATCATGTTCCGTGAAAACAGAAACTCCAAACTCAGGTCATGCAGCTCATGACTCATGTACTCATTCTTTAAGTGTGCTCAGTTCAGTATTCCATTCTAGACTCAGTCTAGTTTCAAGTTTGCTTGACCAATACATACAGTTATCAGTCATTCAGTAGTCAGCATCTCAGTATTTCAGAATCGTGTCATGTTCTTAGTCTTGAATTCCTAGATAATATCGTTTCCACGAATTCATTCTCAGTTACCTCATATTCCTTAGTTAGTCCTTACCTCAGATGGATAGTACTCTATAGTTTCATTCTAGTTATTCAGGTTAAGTACAGTTCAATCTTACAAGACCAGCTTCCAGCTATCAGTCATTCAATTAATCAAATAAGTTAGTATGTTTATGCATTCGTTCTCAGCACCTGTGGGGACATATTCAGTAGTCTCAAGTGAAGTGTCATACTAAGGTGGAGAGTGTAGTTGAGAGAGTATTTGAGGAATATTTCTAAGCTTGAAAATTTGTAGTTACAGTGCATAAGGCTTAGTCACTCTATCTTAGATGATGTTTCGTAGGCTTTGCCTCATATATTTCTTATTCAGATGTCTATTTCAAACCATGCCAAGATTTTCTTGCTCCTTAAAGTCAGTAGAACTCTATAGAAAGAGTGTCAAGAAAATGCTCCAGTTGAGTATAAGTTCTCAGAATGAGTTAGTCCGTAAAGCCAGAAATTTAGTTTAGTAGTCAGGTGGATAAGTTTATAGGGTTTTCCTATCTTTCCTTTTAGTCGCCCTATCCAAAGTATCACGAATATGCCCATTCCAAGATAGAGCATCCTAGCAATTACAAGTTTAGCCCAGTTCATGTACCATGCCTCAGTTTCAGATCTCAGATATTCAGTCATGATTTAGTTCGTAGATGCCCCATGAATTTTTTTAATTTTTCTCAGGATCCCAGCCAAGTCAGCATTCTTCGGGGGACATAGTGTCCCAAGGGGGAGATGCACTATAACTTCGATCTTTCATGTCCTAAACCTTCCAGTTTCTTTTCACGTAACAAGACCCCATTTGGAGTAGTGAGTACTCATAAGTTGACTCCCTCATTCCTATCTAAGTCGTATGACAATTCCCATGGCATGGCATGTATTCAAGGAATCAGTTTAGTTCATGATATTCAATTCATGTATCACGTTTTAGGCTCAGTTCTGTTCTCACATTCCCATTCATGCGTGTTTAGTAAATAATCTCGAGTTGAGATCGGTGATTCTGTTTTCTTGAAAATCTTTCCCATGAAGGGAGTGAAGAGGTTCAACAGTAAGTAAAAGCTCATCCCCGATACGTCAATCCTTACAGAATTCTCAGTTGTTTCAAAAAGGTAGCTTATGAGCTCGAGTTGCCTTCAGATCTAGATTTAGTACATTTTGTATTCTATGCACCCTTGATAAATAAATACATTGGTGACCCAGCAGTCATTGTCCCTTTAGAGGATTTAAATATTCAGAATGATCTCTCTTCCGAAGAGGTTCTAGTCTAGATCCTCGATCATCAAATTTGCAGATTGAGGAAAAAAAAGTTCCCTTAGTCAAATATCTTTGGAGGAATAAGTCCGTAGAGGGAGCTACTTGGGAAGCAGAAGCAGATATGCAGACCAAGTACCCTCACCTCTTCTCCACAAACTTAGATCCATCTTAAGGTAACCGTCTTTCTTAGCTTTACTCAGTTCCACATTCATCTATAATTATAACTAGGTATCAGTTACCATTGCATATTTAGGAATGCATTAATGAATCATTTCAGACATACACTTATGCATCAGATATGCATGTTAGTATGAAAATTCAGCTTATCAATAGCTTCAGTCATGTATTCCATGCATCAGATATGTATGTTCAGTATACAAACTCAGTCTGTTAGTAGTTCAGTCATGTAGTCATGCATCAAATATGTATGTTCAATGTGTTATCTCAGTCTATCAGTGTTTCTCAGCTTAATAAGTCTTATTCAAAGACAAATGTTCCCAAGGGGGAGATATTGTAACACCCCGTATTTCACTAGCCTAAATTAACTATCAGTCCATGAGTTATCTAATATAAAAATTTTGAAATACTCAGTATTTTTTTAGTTTAGAGCCTTCCATTTCATAGGAAATTCAATTAGATTTCCAATGATAAAAAATTTGCCTAAATCCGATAACCGGGTAAGAAGTTATGGCTATTTTAAGCTTCAGTCGTTAAACACCATTATTCAGGACAATAGCACATCGCGGAGTATGTAAAATTGGCAATTATCTATATCCAGTGAGGCACCATGATACCGGCGTATCGCACCACCAGCTAATTTCCCAATAATCAAAATCCAGTGTTGCTCCACGATATTGGCGCGCCACGCCAAGGACCCAATCCATAATAGTCAATTTTGAGTAAAGCAACATGATTGTACCGCATCATGCCAAGCTTCCAAGACCCATCCAGTATTGCAATGCGATACCACCGCATCGCACCACCATTCAAATTCCCAGTTGTTATTTTCCAGTGGCTTGGGGCGATAGTGGTGCGTCGCGCCAGGTGCCCAAATCAGGAATTTTTTAGTAACAATTTTAAATCATTCCCAGGGGTAATTGGGTATTTTTTTCATGACCCATGTCATCCTTTAACACATAAATTACCCCTAAATTAACCTAGTTACATCATTATTATTTAATTTCCCCCAAAATCAAAGCATTCTCTCTCAAGAAAACAAACCCTAGCTTCAAGAATCAAGGTCAAATTCAAGAATTTCTTCAAGCACCTTCAAGATCTTATAACCCAAGGTATATTAGGTGTTCATATATGGTTCCCTTTCACCCATAGAGTCCAAGAATCCATTTTTAAAACATCAAAAATTATGATTTATGATTTCCATGCTTGGAATTGAATGTATTCGTGTTCATGATAGTAATTCAGATCTAATACATGTTTAATTATAAGTTTCCATGAAATTAAGATAGTTATATGGTGAATTATATGAAATACATGCTTAACCCTTGAATTTGAAATTGAATGTTGTATTCATGATTACATGCGTTGACAATCATCATGTGAAATACTTCATGTTCCCCAAGTGTTTGCTAAAATACCTATGTGAAGTAGATAGTAGAATCTTGACATGTCATTATGTGTTCCCAATCATGTACAAGCTTATTTCTTATAAGTGTTTGATGAAATGACTTTATGAATGAATTATTGGCAAGTGTATATTGTTGTGTATCTCAAGATCATGCTATGCTTTATTTTTTATGCTATCGAGTCCTGGGGGTATTTAATACCTGACAATTTAGCAGTTTACCTAGAGCCAGTGTCAGATACAAAATAGTCTCAATCGTCATGAATAGTAGTACTCTCAGTCAGTTATAGAACTCAGAAAAATTCAGTAAACTCAGTATCAGTTCAGTATACTCAGTTCAGTGTCTTTCAGTTGGGAGTAGGATTCAGCACCGAGTGAACCCAAGGATGGGGTCTTACCTGTCAGTAGAGGGTGTGATCCTTAGAAGCAATCCTTGCATTCCAGAACTACATAGCCAGCATAGGTTGAGACATCAAACCTGGTAATTGAGGGTTGATGAGGTGTTTTATCCTGCTAGATAAGGGTTCCACCATTTTCATTAAAGTATGTAATACCCCGTATTTCTACCTGGCTTGAAATCATCCCAAGAATGTTAGAAACTTACTTTGGAAGATGAATCCAAAATATACTAGTTTCTCTCAATTTTCTCTCAAGAACAAACTAGGGTTTCAATTGGGGATTCAATTTCAAGAAAATCTCTCCATCAATCTTCGCTAAGTCAAGAACTAAGGTATGCGTTGTGTTGATTTATGGATTTCTTTCATCCATAAATCTCAAGAACCCTATTTTAAATTATGAATCATGATTATTATGTTGTGGGTTGCTCAAGTTATGTGATGGTTGTTGTTTGATTCCCATGTTGGGATCCTTATGTGAAATTATGAAAACTATGTTAGCATATAAATTGAAATCCATGAAATTGGGTGGTTTACAATTTGTGAAATTTGATAATTTCACCTATGCCTTAAGTTGTGCATGTAAGGTGTTTGATAAAATGCCTAAAGGGATATAAATTATGCACTATCGCTAAATTGCGACCCAAATGACAATATATGCTTTAACCTTCTGTTCAAAATGACTTTCATGTTATTCTTATGTATTGAAATTGCTTGTGGGATTGCTCATGAGTTAGCCTTATGAAATTATACTATGTATACATGTTATCTTATTCACGTACCAAGCTATGATAATCAAATGCCCATGAAATATCTCCCACTATTGTATTATGGATTGTTGATGATTGGTCATGCATTCAAGAATATCATGCCTTGTCAGTTTCCTTCCATCGAGTCCTGGGGGTACTTGTACCTAAAAAATATAGTTGTGTACCTAGAGTCAGTGACATATTTCACGATATCCTCAATCCATCCATGATCTATAAAACTCAGTCAGACATGTGACTCAGGAAATCTCAGTAATCTTAGTAGTATTCGATCAGTTAACAGAACTCCATGAATTCAATGTAGTCCATTTCAGTTAATCATGTTCAGTGTCTATTCAGATGGGAGTATGAATTATCACCGAGTGAACCCAAGGATGGGAACTCACCTGTTATATAAGGGTGTGATTCTTAGAAGCAATCCTTGTGTTCCATAACTATGTAGCCAGCATAGGTTGAGACATCATTGCCTACTATATGAGGGTAGATAAGGTGGATTAACCTGCTATATGAGGGTTTCCATCATTCTCACTAGAGTTACCTGTTATATGAGGGTTACTCACAGATTGTCCTTACCAGTGGCGCGATATTGACACCCTTCCAATTGGGGTTACAGATTAGACCCCAACTCAGCCATAATGGCATATTAGGGGCATATCGGTTAGATAACTACTTCCCACAGTTTTGGTTACCAAATTCAGGGTTGTTAGATACAGTTAACTCAGAATAGTGCGGAACTCAGCTAGTTCTATCGGAAACTAGACTGTCAGATATAGTCACTCAGTATCAGTTATTTCAGTTATATAGTTATTAGTATCTCATCTTATCAGTACCCAGACTCATTAATCAAGTTATCACGACCCTAGTTACAGTTATTATGTAGTCATGTATGTATTCTCACATTCATATTATTCACTCAGTTAGTATAGATCATGCATGCAAACCCTTTGCATTCAGCCTACCTCACATGTATACCAGTACATTCAAAGTAATGACGCATTTATGCTATGGTGTCTTATACCATAGGTTTAGAAGTACGAGATCCAGAGCATTAGTAGCATTCCGGTCTCCGCAGTCAGAGTTAGCAGTGAGTCCTCATCTTTCGAGGACATGATCATTTCTTTATTATATCATTAATTATTTTATTAGTTGGAGTTAGTTGGGGACATGTCCCATCATCTCCTTATTCAGACAATTATGCTTTAGAGGCTTTTCAGACTATAGTATGTTTAGACAGTTTTGTTTTAGGCATTTATTCCCCATCCCAGATGTTATATTTTATTAGATATTATGTTATAGTACGAACCTTATGGCCTTTCAGTTCATGTTTCTGTATTATACAGTATATCATGCAGTATACAGGCACAGATATCAGTCATGGGTTAGCTTGTGGTCCCTCGAGGTCATGAGCTCCATGTAGTATTATGGGTACTAGATTCGGGGAGTTACAAACTTGGTATCAGACCCTAAGGTTCATGTAACACCCCGATTCACATGAATCGGAACGCCACATGGTGCTCATGACCCCAAGGGACCACAAGATAACCCTTCACTGATATCCGTATCTGTTCACTGCATAATATAATACGATAAATACGGAAACTGGCTAAATCTGTCCATAAGGTTCAAACATCTAAATACACAGTATGGAAAACTAAATATCAATACATCTTTCTGTAAAGCCTCTACACTGTCTGAACTGCGGAGTTGAAGGGACAATTCCCCAACTAACTCCATCTACTAAAATCATCAAAACGCTGAAATAGAATATCCTCGGATGATGAGGAATCCCTGCTGCACCCACTGCTATAAGATCTGACAGCTAAATATACTCTGAATCTCGCCCATCTGAACCTATGGTGAGGAAAACACCATAGCGCGAATGCGTCAGTACAAAGAATGAAACGAGTATGCAAGGATAGGGTAAGGTAAAATATAAGGCTTATGCATAAATATAACAATCTGAATAATATGTATTCTCTAGAATAAATATATATAGAAACTCTGCAGTTACCAATTTTGAAACATGTCTAATCAACAATACACACATGGATGCATAAAGTACAACTGAAATCATCATGACACCAAATGTTACATTTTGAACGCTGACACCCAAAAATAATAATACTGACAATAAGATACTGAGTATCTGAAGCTACTAGAGTTGACATCTGTACTTATCCATACTGAGAAATCGGATAACTGATATTACTGATATTTGATATTCAAATTCACCAACTCTGGAACACTAAACAACTGAATTTGAGATCAACCCTCATCTAGCAGGAAGTCTCTATACTCAATGATAATGATAATGGGTAAATAAGTTTGAGAGCAACCCTCATCTTGCAGGAAGTCTCTCTACTCAATGATAATGATAGCAATACTGGGAGGCCTGTATCTGACAGCCCCAACTTCTGCACATTAACTGAGTTCGTTTTTTAGACTGTTACTGAAACTGTGGGAGTGATCATTTAACGACATGCCCCACTTACCACAAGTGGGATCCAACCTATACCCCAGATGGAAGGGTGTCAATACCGCGCCACCAGTAAAGACAACTACATAGGACCCTCTACTATCAAGACCTCAAACAAGAACGGTAGGACCCTCTACTCGCAGGACAACCACCTCATCTAACCCTCTACTCGCAGGACAACCACCTCATCTAACCCTCTACTTGCAGGATAGATGTCTCAACCTACGCTGGCGACGTAGTTCTGGAGCATAAAGATTGCTACTAGGAATCAAACCCTCGACTCGCAGGAATATTCCCATCCTTAGCTCGCTCGGTGCTGAATCCTACTCCCAACTGAAAGACACTTAACCGGTTCTTAACTGTACTCAACTGAACTGAATTTGTTCTCACATTATGATACTTTATCAATATGACAGAATTCGCTTAATTTCGTTCTCTGACGGAGTATTTCTAAATGCCACTTACTTTTAAGATAAGCTTACTATCTCACAAAATGTACAGAGCTGTGTAACGGAGTGAATTGATATGTAAGATTTCAGAGCTTCATGGCCCGAGTATTCGATAAAGAATGATTTCCGAGATTACTGAGTTTTCCCCAAGTTTTGAAACTAACCGGGAGTTCATTGTTCATCGCTCGATTAAGATTACCATGAAACTGACTCGGCTCTAGACCAGCAGACTATTTCGGGCATACGTACCCCCAGCACACAATAGCATAAAGTAACACAACATGCCCATAGTCCATCATACGCAACACATAATTGAGGACTTCACACTTAGCAAATCAAATGGCCTCATTTCTTCATATAAGCATCCAATCGAACACGTGGGGAGCATGTTTTCGGTCCACACCAAATACTACGCACAAACATCATAGTTACCTATTCTCTTAAATATTTTGTCAAACATATGGTAGACATAAGTTAAGTATATGGATATGGCATGAAATCATAATTTGGATAACAAACATGTCAAATACTTAATTCTTCTTTACATAGGCATTTTAGCAATCAACTTACATGCACCACTTAGGGCATAGGTTTAATGCTCAATTTCATGCACCATAACACCATCATCCTTCAAATTCAACATCCACATTTCTCAATTCACAATCCAACTCACATTTAGAAAATATTTGACATATCAATCAATAGTAGGGATATATAATTCCCAATAACAATTATCAAGTCATAACAAGGAAATAATGGAATAATAGTATAAATCAAGGCTTAACAATTTAAATCATCATATATTCATAATCAATTAATTTTGGACCTATTATGTTATAAAAACAAAATCTCTAGTCTCTTAGGTATTTTCACAAACATCTTACATACACTTCTTAGGCATAGGTGGATTCATCAAGATTACAAGTATTCAATCACCCATTTCATATATTTATACATCACACACCACCATAGTTTCCACAAACATACAAAGATCCCTTCTTGGATATCATCAACTTCAACAACATAATCACCAACCATCACACAAATACTACACACATATACTTCAACCAACACACATAATCATCCCACACATATATCTCAACCATCATGTGAATACTACACACATACACAATGAAAATTTAGAAAGTATAATCCTATATATATATATATATATACACATGTATCTTGAGCCTTTGAAAAAGGATTTGTGGGCTCTATGGACGAAAGGAGCCCATAGATAAACACTTGCATACCTGGAACAACGATCTTCAATGATTCCTTAAACTTGTTCTTGGTTTCTTGAAGTAGAAATTGAATTTTCGAGGAAGGAAAATTGGAACCCTGGGCTTCTTAATATTTTAGAGAGAAAGAGAAGGAAGAAACGAAAGAAAATAATGGTCCTTCATCCAAGGGGTATACATATATACACATCACACATATACATATATCATATATATATATATAGAATGGGAAAATGGAAAGGACCAAAATGCCCTTAAAAATAAAAAAAAATGTCAAATCTGTCCTTTGGTGGACTGTTTTGATAGCCTGAAGTAGATCGACTATAACTTTTTGCTCCAATGAGAAAATTGGATGAAACCAATTTCATTGAAAAGAGGACTCTCAGAGATTTCCGTTGATATATAGTATCTCACCCAGATCATTATGTGCAAGAAGTTATGATCGTTTGAAGTTGACCCAAAAATTCGCCTGGCTGTAGTATGTTTTTTCCTGCACGTTTTACTGTTCACTACTATTCATGGTTCGATCGGAATGTTCATAACTCATCGCTCGAGTGTCCGTTTTGGATGATCCACATATCGTTGGAAATCTTATTCAATACTCTACGCAATGGTAGGTCACAATCCAAGAAATTCCACACAAAAAATTTATAATTCATTCTAGAAGGTAGAACCCAACATGTTTACGCACAAAATTCTAACGAAAAATTTTCCGGGATATTACATCATCTCCCCCTTGGAAACATTCGTCCTTGAATGTCCCTAGATAATTAGAGACACAGAGGAAACTAGGGATACACACCTGGGAAAACTTGTCATCTTGACTCGATATCATGCTAACCTCTTAAAGGAATTTTGAGAATACGGAAATGGATAATAGGAACAAATGTAAAGCTGCAACTCTGAGTAGAAAGTAACCAAACCTCTGAAACACGGTCACAAGATTGGAACAACCAATAAACTGGGTGCTTACACCGAACATGCACATCTAATACAGAGGTGTATAACGGAGATGCTTTATGAATGCATGACTATCAAACTGAATCTTTCACCACTACAAATGCATACCTCATGCATAAACACATAATTGAACACACTGACCAACTGATATTTTTAGTACCACAACACTTACAGATCTAATGCGTATCCGTTTCACCGTACAGACTCATGAATCTAATAATCAAATTTCGTAGAAACCCGAATTTCTCACAACATGTATGCATGTCTGATGCATGAGTACACAGTTAAACGAATGTATGAACATGTGACTGTCTATGTAATGATGACTGCTACAAAACTTGTAATAAAAATCCAGATATGCAACTGAATTGGGGCATCTCCCCCTTGGGATACTATGTCCCTCTTAGAATGCTTATTTGCTAAGATACAGTGGCAATGCACGAGGCATAAATGAACAGAACCATTTGCATGATGTGTAATACAGACGTTGAGCTATACTCACAAACACAAAATACTTCACCTTAGAATAATTACGTGCTCAAAATTTCCACTAGTGTGGTGAGATAGTAAGATGAAAGAATAAACCATACAATTCTAACTGTCTGACTGCAAGGCCGACTTACTAACCATACTGAAAACTTAATAAAGCAACAAATCTTACAAAGTATACCATAGAGATAAAAACTCATAACTTACCCGAATGACTATGTTGACTTCAGGGACCCGGCTTAGGGCAATCTCGAACTTTGTGACCTAACTCGCCACATCCAAAACACACACCACTGCCGGCTCTACATACACCTATATGATTCTTGCCACATTCTCCGTAAATTGGATAGGGACTATCATTTCTCACACTACCCTGGGTTCGGCTGCCTGATGCCCTACTACGACTGTCATATCTAAACCTTGGTACAGGTACGCTAGCTGAGAGTGGAGCTGAAAATGAAATCTCCTGATCATGCTGAAAACGGTCATCGCCTTGTGACCCTGACTGTGAAAAGTTAGGACTACTTGTCCTGGGTTTCTTACTAGCGCTTCCTCTTTCTATGAACTTATCTGACTCAATCTATTGAGCATGTATCATCATCCGAGAGAGATCCATATCCCTATTAATCATAGAAGACCTACACTCTTTTATTAATTCACTCGACACGCCAGACATAAACTTACTCATACTAGTTCGGGGATCGGCCATCAAGTTAGGAGCATACTTAGCTAACTGGTTGAACTTAAGACAATATTCCTTAACTGACATAGAACCTTGCCTCAGGTTCATAAACTCTTCTACCTTAGATTCTCTTGTCTCAAGCGGGAAGAACCTATCTAAAAAGGCATTCTAAAATTCTTGCCAAGTCATGGGAACAACACCCTCACCTCTATTCTCTCTCCACATCACTACCCAGTCATGAGCAACATCTTTCAACCTATAAGACGCTAACTCTACACTCTCTTCTTCCGACACATGCATAATTTGGGTGATCTTCCTCACCTCATCTAGATAAAGTTGTGGTTCCTCACCTGATACTGATCCAAAGAATTCTGGCGCATTCATTCTCATAAAGTCTCTAATCCTGGCTACTGCTGAATCCCCATCTCACTGAGGTGGGGTTGCATTCTAAAGGTTACCCTGAACATTAGATGTCACCGCTTGGGATAGTACTTGAAAATCTGCCCGAAATTCCACATGTGACACATTCTCACTCACAGGATCTACTGGCTGAGGAACTAACTGATTTCCTATTCTTTTTTTAAAGGCATGGTCTGCAAATGGAAGCGAACCAAAGATTAGACTGAAACTTTAACTCGAGTTTCTTGCTCACTGGAACGACACAAACATTAAATGAATGGAAACCTTTCCTAAAACATCTCATAGCCTCTTGTACATGAATGTGGCGTGCAACACACTCTTGTACAAGACCCTACTAGATGCGGCTTTTCAAACTCCCTAGGACACCTTTTGAACCTTAGGCTCTGATACCAAGTTTGTAACACCCCGATTCCAATGAACCGGAATGCCACACGGTGCTCGTGACCCCAAGGGACCACAAGTTAACCCTTTACTGATATCCGTATCTGTTCACTGCATAATATAATACGATAAATACGGAAACTGGCTAAATCTGGCCATAAGGTTCAAACATCTAAATATACAGTACGGAAAACTAAATATCAATACATCTGTCTGTAAAGCCTCTACACGGTCTGAACTGTGGAGTTGAAGGGACAATTTCCCAACTAACTCCGTCTACTAAAATCATCAAAATGCTGAAATAGAATATCCTCGGATGATGAGGAATCACTATTGCACCCACTGCTACAAGATCTGACAGTTAAATATACTCTGAATCTCGTCCATCTGAACCTATGGTGGGGAAAACACCATAGCACGAATGCGTCAATACAAAGAATGTACCGAGTATGCAAGGATAGGGTAAGGTGAAATATAAGGCTTATGCATAAACATAACAATCTGAATAATATGTATTCACTAGAATAAACATATATAGAAACTCTGCAGTTACCAATTTTGAAACATGTCTGATCAACAATACACACATGGATGCATAAAGTACAACTGAAATCATCATGACACCGAATGTTACATTTTGAACGCTGACACCCGAAAATAATAATACTGACAATAAGATACTGAGTATCTGAAGCTACTAGAGCTGACATCTGTACTTATCCATATTGAGAAATCGGATAACTGATATTACTGATATTTGATATTCAAATTCACCAACTCTGGAACACTGAACAACTAAATCTGAGATCAACCCTCATCTAGCAGGAAGTCTCTATACTCAATGATAATGATAATGGGTAAATAAGTTCGAGAGCAACCCTCATCTCGCAGGAAGTCTCTCTACTCAATGATAATGATAGCAATACTGGGAGGCCTGTATCTGACAGCCTCAACTTCTGCACATTAACAGAGTTCTTTTCAGAGACTATTACTGAAACTATAGGATTGATCATTTAACCGATATGCCCCACTTACCATAAGTGGGGTCCAACCTATACCCCAGCTGGAAAGGTGTCAATACCACGCCACCAGTAAAGACAACTGCATAGGACCCTCTACTATCAGGACCTCAAACGAGAACGGTGGGACCCTCTACTCGCAGGAAAACCACCTCATCTAATCCTCTACTTGCAGGATAGATATCTCAACCTACGTTGGCGACGTAGTTCTGGAGCATAAGGATTGCTACCAGGAATCAAACCCTCTACTCGCAGGAATATTCCCATCCTTAGCTCGCTCGGTGCTAAATCGTACTCCCAACTGAAAGACACTTAACCGATTCTTAATTGTACTCAACTGAACTGAATCTGTTCTCACATTATGATACTTTATCAATATAACAGAGTTCACTTAATTCCATTCTCTAACGGAGTATTTCTAAATGCCACTTACTTTTAAGATAAGCTTACTATCTCACAAAATGTACAGAGCTCTGTAACGGAGTGAATTGATATGTAAGATTTCAGAGCTTCATGGCCCGAGTATTCGATAAAGAATGATTTCCGAGATTACTGAGTTTTCCCCAAGTTTTGAAACTAACCGGGAGTTCATTATTCATCGCTCGATTGAGATTACCATGAAACTGACTCGGCACTAGACCAGCAGACTATTTCGGGCATACGTACCCCCAGCACACAATAGCATAAAGTAACCCAACATGCCCATAGGCCATCATACGCAACACATAATTGAGGACTTCACACTTAGCAAATCAAATGGCCTCATTTCTTCATATAAGCATCCAATCGAACACGTGGGGAGCATGCTTTGGGTCCACACCAAATACTACGCACAAACATCATAGTTACCTATTCTCTTAAATATTTTGTCAAACATATGGTAGACATAGGTTAAGCATATGGATATGGCATGAAATCATAATTTGGATAACAAACATGTCAAATACTTAATTCTTCTTCACATAGGCATTTTAGCAATCACCTTACATGCACCATTTAGGGCATAGGTTTAATGCTCAATTTCATGCACCATAACACCATCATCCTTCAACTTCAACGTCCACACTTCTCAATTCACAATCCAACTCACATTTAGAAAATATTTGACATATCAATAAATAGTAGGGATATATAATTCCCAATAACAATTATCAAGTCATAACAAGGAAATAATGGAATAATAGTATAAATCAAGGCTTAACAATTTAAATCATCATATATTCATAATCAATTAATTTTGGACCTATTATGTTATAAAAACAAAATCTCTAGTCTCTTAGGTATTTTCACAAACATCTTACATGCACTTCTTAGGCATAGGTGGATTCATCAAGACTACAAGTATTCAATCACCCTTTTTCATATATATATACATCACACACCACCATAGTTTCCACAAACATACAAAGATCCCTTCTTGGATATCATCAACTTCAACAACATAATCACCAACCATCACACAAATACTACACACATATACTTCAACCAACACACATAATTATCCCACACATATATCTCAACCATCATGTGAATACTACACACATACACAATGAAAATTTAGAAAGTATAATCATATATATATATATACACATGTATCTTGAGTCTTTGAAAAAGGATTTGTGGGCTCTATGGACGAAAGGAGCCCATAGATAAACACTTGCATACCTGGAACAACGATCTTCAATGATTCCTTAAACTTGTTCTTGGTTTCTTGAAGTAGAAATTGAATTTTCGAGGAAGGAAAATTGGAACCCTAGGCTTCTTAATATTTTAGAGAGAAAGAGAAGGAAGAAATGAAAGAAAATAATGGTCCTTCATCCAAGGGGTATACATGTATACACATCACACATATACATATATCATATATATATATATATAGAATGGGAAAAGGTAAAGGACCAAAATACCCTTAAAAATAAAAATAAAATGTCAAATCTGTCCTTTGGTGGACTGTTTTGATAGCCTGAAGTAGATTGACCATAACGTTTTGCTCCGATGAGAAAATTGGATGAAACCAATTTCATTGGAAAGAGGATTCTCAGAGCTTTCCGTTGATATATAATATATCACCCCGATTATTATGTACAAGGAGTTATGATCGTTTGAAGTTGACCCAAAAATTCACCTGGCTGCAGTATTTTTTTTTCCTGCACGTTTTACTATTCACTACTATTCATGGTTCGATCGGAATGTTCATGACTCATCGCTCGGGTGTTTGTTTTTGATGATCCACATATCGTTGGAAATCTTATTCGATAATCTACGCAATGGTGCATCACAATCCAAGAAATTCCACACAGAAAATTTATAATTCATTCTAGAAGGTAGAACCCAACACGTTTACGCACAAAATTCTAACAAAAAAAATTTTGGGGTATTACAGTTCAACAGTGTCCTAGGAAATCTGAAAACTGAATCTAGTAGAGTCTTTTGCATGGGTGTATTGTGCGCCACATTTATGTACAGAAGGCTATGAGATGTTTTAGGAATAGTTTCCCTTTTTTCAGTATTCATATCATGCCAGTGAGCATAATCTCAAGTCAATCTCTCAGTGTAATCCATTTCTCCGTTTCTTCTATAGAACATGCCTCCTAAAATAAGAAACGGGAATCATTCAGCCCCTCAGCCCGAAGAACCTTTGGGCAAACATGTTTCTTATGCAGAGTTCAGAGTTGCATTCACTACTCTTGCTCGGTCAGTTACTACTCAAAATGAATGACCAACTATCATTCCAGCCAACCCAATTTCTAATTCAGCTACAGTCGGTATTTAGGACTTCATCCGAATGAATCCTCCATCCTTTCTCGGGTCTAAGTCAGATGAGTACCCTCAGGAATTCATCGATCAAGTTTAGAAGGTTACTGACATCATGGGGGTTACTCCTAGTAAGAGTATGGAGCTAGATGCATATCAGTTATAGGATGTGGCTCACACTTGGTTTAAACAGTAGAAGTCATAAAGGCCAATTGATGCAGGGCTTATAGAGTGGAAGGAGTTTGTCACTGCATTCTTAGATAGATTATTTCCACAAGAGCTAAGAGAGTCTAAGGTGTTGGAATTTATTAACCTCAGGAAGGGCAACATGAAGGTGAAAGAGTATTCTTTTAAGTTTACTTAATCATCCAGATATGCCCCTCATTTGGTTGCAGACAGCAAGGCCAAGATGAGTAAGTTTATTTCTGGGGTGAATAATAGTGTGGTCAACGAGTGTAGGTTTGCGATGTTGAATAGTGACATGACTTTAGCCAGGCTTATGACTCATGCTCAGAAGATAGAGGAGCAAAAGATTAAGATAAGGAAGAAGCAGAATAAGAGAGAAAGGATAGGTAGTTTGAACTTTGCTCAGCCCAAGTCAAAAGGAGGAAACCATTCTCAATTTTGTCTTAAGTCATTAGTTCCAGCTCCTTCTTCAGCTAGTGATCCAGCTCCTAAGTTCAGGGATGGTAATAAAGATATAGCGCTAGACTCTAAATCTCAAGGAAGTATTAGTAGTGCCCGCACCTATCCCCTTTGCCAGACTTGTGGCAAGCACCATCAGGGTATTTGCAGAGCCGGAAGTGGTATTTGTTTTGGATGTGGCAAGACAGACCACAGAGTCAGAGACTATCTTCAGCTATGTCCTCAGGGTCATCAGAACCATTTCTCATCTCAGTCTGGTCACCCAAATCAGCAAGGTGCCACTTCCAGTGCTACTAGTGGGCAACGCCCAAACAGACTCTATGCTCTCTAGTCTCGGGAAGATCAGGAAAATTCTCCTGATGTAGTTACTGGTACATTACAGATCTTTCATGTGCATGTTTATGCTTTGCTAGATCCAGGTGCTTCCCTGTCTTTCGTTACTCCCTATATAGAAGTAAATTTCAAAATTAGTTCCATAATTCTAGTAGATCTCTTTTCAGTCTCTACCCCAGTGGGTAAAACCATTATAGCTCAGCCGGTATACAGGAACTGCCCGGTTATGATATTTCAGAAAGTCACCTCAGCAGACTTAGTTGAATTAGACATGACTGATTTTGATGTTATTCTCAGCATTGATTGGTTTCATTCCTGCTATGCCACAGTCGACTGCAGAAATAGAATAGTTTAGTTCCAGTTTCCGAAAAAACCCATCCTAGAGTGGAAGGGTAGTGTATCCGCTTTCAGAAGTCAGCTTGTTTCCAACCTTCGGGCACGAAAAATGATATCTAAAGGATGTGTCTATCAGCTTATTTGATTTAAGGATACTAGTTCCGAAACTCCCAATCTTGAATCAGTTCTAGTTGTGAATGAATAATTAGATATATTTCTCGAAGATTTTCCAGGAATTTCTCCCGAAAGGGAAATAGACTTCGACATTTATCTTCTTCCAGATACTCAGCCTATATCTATTTCACCATACAGAATGGCACCTGAAGAACTCAAAGAACTAAAAGAACTAAAAGAACAGTTGAAGGATCTCTTAGATAAGGGATTCATCAGACCCAATGTGTCCCCGTACAGTGCACCAGTCTTATTCGTGTAAAATAAAGACGGTTCTCTCAGAATGTGTATAGATTACCGTCAACTCAATAAAGTCACGGTCAAGAACAAGTATCCACTCCCCATAATCGATGACTTGTTTGACCAACTTCAGGGTGCCAGTTTTTTCTCTAAGATAGACATCTCCGGCTATCATTAGCTCAGATTCAAAGAAAGTGACATTCCAAAAATAGTTTTTCGTACTCGGTATGGTTATTTTGAATTCCTAGTCATGTCCTTTGGTCTTACCAATTCCCCAGCATCTTTCATGGACTTGATAAACCATGTGTTCAAGCAGTACTTAGACATGTTTGTCATAGTCTTCATAGATGATATTCTGGCCTATTTTCGCAGTGAGCGTGATCATGTAGACTATCTCAGAATTGTACTTTAGACTCTTAGAAATCATCAGTTATTCTCCAAATTCGGTAAGTGTGAATTTTGTATATGGTCAGTAGCATTCCTTGGTCATATCATTTCTAGTGATGGGATTAGAGTAGATCCTCAAAAGACCGAAGCAGTAAGAAACTGGCCTCGACCTGTCTCTCCATCAGATATCAGGAGATTCTTAGGTCTGGCTTGCTATTACAGATGGTTTGTTGAGGTATTTTATTCTATTGGATCCCTCATAAGAAAGTCAAGTTTCAGTGGTAGATCTTTACGAGAAGAGTTTTCAGGAGTTGAAGACTCGACTCACCTCAGCTCCAGTTTTGGCTCTTCCAGATGGTTTAGATAGTATCTTAGTGTATTGTAATGCATCCAGAGTAGGTTTGGGTTGTGTCCTCATGCAGTATGGTAAGTTCATAGCCTACACCTCCAGAAAGCTTAAACCCCATGAGAAGAATTATCCGACTCATGATCTTAAGTTAGCAGTCGTAGTATTTGCCTTAAAAATTTGGAGGCATTATTTATACGGTGTTCATGTAGATGTGTTCACAGATCATAAGAGTCTCTAGTATGTCTTTTCTCAGAAAGATCTCAATATTCATCAGAGAAGGTGGTTAGAGCTCTAGAAAAATTATGACATGAGTGTCCTTTATCATCCGGACAAAGCCAACGTAGTGTCCGACGCTCTCAGTAGACTGTCTATGGGTAGTGTTGCTCATGTTGAGGATAGTAAGTAGAATTTATCTCAATAAGTCCATCATCTTACTAGAAAAGGTGCTCGCTTAATCAATACAGAGGAGAGTGATGTATGGGTTCAGAATAGTTTAGAATCATCTCTAGTTTCTGAGGTGAAAGAAATGCAAGATAGAGATCCCAGTCTAGTCAAGTTGAAAGAGTCAGTCAAGGAATATAAAGTAGAGGTTTTATCCTAAGGGGGATATGGTGTTTTGCATTGTCAGGGTTGTCTGTGTATTCCAGGTGTAGATGACTTAAGACAGCGAATTCTTGCAAAGCGCATGGTGTGCACTACTTTATTCATCCAGGGGCCACAAAGATGTACTCAACTTGTGGGAGATCTATTGGTGGAGTGGTATGAAGAGATATGTTGCAGATTTTATGGCTAAGTGCTCTACATGTCAGCAAGTTAATATGGAGCATCAAAAGCCTAGTGGGTCCATGTAAGAGTTCCATATTCCTACTTGGAAGTGGGAAGAAGTGAACATGGGACTTCATGGCGGGTTTGCCTCATACTCGTCATCAGCATGATTCATTTTGGGTCATTGTAGATAGAATAACCAAATCAGCTTACTTTCTTCCAGTCCATACCTCTTATTCAGCCGAGGATTATGCCAAACTCTACATCAGAGAGTTGGTCAGATTGCATGGTGTTCCGCTATCTATTATCTCAGAAAGAGGTACTGTAATACCCTAAATATTTATTTAAGTCCAGTTCATCTTTAAGAAGAGTACGGGCTGACTTCCCAAGTGATAAATATTTTTAAACCATGTAGAATTTCCCTAATATCAACTTTTTCATGTATAGAATTGAATTAGCTTTCCAACAATACTAATTTTATCCAAATCTGGTATCGGGGTGAGAAGTTATGGTCGTTTTACTAAGAGTTTTCAGAACCGCCCAGGTGCGACGGACAGATTGACAGACCGTCGAGTTTGCGACGGACCATCACCCAAACCATCGCAACCAAGGCAGTGACTCCCTCTTCTGTCCCAAGTGTGATGGCTAAGACGATGGACCATCAAGATAGAGATGGACCATCACTAGGACCATTACAACTGAGGCAGTATGGCCTTTTTCTGACCAACATGCAATGGACGATCCGACGGACCCTCAAACTAGTGAGGACCGTCACTCCGACCGTCGCAAATCCCGTTCAGTATTTTTAAGTCATTTTTAGAAGGATCTTTTGGGTATTTTCCCTTTTAATACCCTGATATATTCAAAATGAAGTAGATAGCCTCATTATCTCCTAAAACATCCAAGAGCTAGGGTTTCTTCCTCAAGAGAAAATCCAAAACCCTTCTCCATGAAATTCAAGAACTCACCATAGATTCTACAGATTGAGTTGAGATTCGAGTTCCCCAAGTCTAAGGCTTCAAGAACTCTCTCTCAAAGAGTAATAAGAAGAGTTTCAAATGAGCTTGTACATCCAATTACACAATCTAAGGTATGTGGGGTTTGAACAAGGAAAATTCTTTCTTCCTTGTGCCCAAAACTTATTTTAAATTACAAATATATATGACTTTATGAGTTCTCCTATGAATTTGAAGTGTGGGTTCATACCCAATATTACTATGTATGAGATTTTGAGATTTGCCAATGTTCTAGAAATTGAAGTACATGAGTATGTTGAGATTTTAAGATAAATTGCTGAACATTCCAGATTTATAAATGATTTGTGTATCCTTATGACATCTAGTATGAATTTGATGAGTCTTAACTTGAGATTTGATTATAGGTCATTAAACCCTACTTTAGATTTCAGTTTTTATGATCTTTTGTGCTATAAGCACCCATGATTTGAGTACTTTGAGATTATTGAGAAAGTTTTGACCTTAACGGTCATAGTAGCTTTGAAATCCACTTTTCCAAATAAGACTACAGATTTTATAGTTGGGTTCTTATGAACCATGAGATTATTTTAAAGTGGATTTTCCTGAGATGAGCATAGCTAACTAAAGGGAGTAGTATTTAGCACCGAGTTGGGTAAGTTTCTATGGTTTCATACCCCAAAAATACTTGCCACCGTAGGATTGAGATTTATGGTCCTGAGGCCGAGATAAGTGATCACTAAGTTGAGGTTATACTCCTTAGCAAGAGTATGACGCCTCTCCCCAATGTGAGGTTTCTTCCTTAGGAGGATAAGACATTGGACTCCATATAGCTCGCATGGTTTATGTCGGTTAAGAGAGCCTCCCTTGAGATAGAATAATTTCCCTAAAGCTTTGAGATAAGTGATTTTTCCTAATAGTAAGATTTTCAAGATAGTTTCTTGAAGTAAAATTTTCCTAAGAAGAAAGTAGTTTTCTCTACTTGTAAGAGTTAAATAATTCCGAGTTCCAAGTGTCTTGAGTTTAAAAGAGTTCTAAGTTCTTGAGCATTAAAGAAGTTTTACTCTCCATGAGATATATGCATGAGTTTGAAAGTATTGTTTAAAGCTTTCTTTAGACTACGAGTAATGAGAATAGGAGAAGAGTTCAGATTTTAAGGATAAAGTATAATGACTCACGAGATTTGTGTTACATGCTTCATTGTACATGATTTATGAGCTTTATATTGTAGAATTATTCAAGCTATGTGAGTCATTCATATTTGCATGCATGATTTAATTAAAGAGTATGTTTATTATTTTCTGTAAATGCATACACCCCCATATACTAGTACATTCTCAAGTACTGATCCACATATACCTTTATGTGCTACATTGTCTTATAATGTAGGTTCAGGTGCTCATTCCCAGCCTCATCAGTGATTTTTGAGTACCTTGGTCTACATCTCTACAGTGGTGAGTCCTTATGGTTCGAGGACCTATCTTCAGACATTTCAGTGTTTTAGTAGACATATTATTGCTTTTAGTTCATTTTGA
Organism: Capsicum pubescens; assembly: GCA_030864215.1. Classification (NCBI taxonomy): domain Eukaryota; kingdom Viridiplantae; phylum Streptophyta; class Magnoliopsida; order Solanales; family Solanaceae; genus Capsicum; species Capsicum pubescens. The sequence continues at coordinate 32,336,763 of CM061548.1, forward strand.
GTCAGTTGGGGACCTGTCCCAATGGCTCTCTAGTAGACTTAAGTAGTAGAGGCTTTGTCATGCTAGTTATCAGATTGTTAGTATGTTGAGATTTCCAGTTTTGTGGTCGTTTGGATTGAGTATTTTCTTTGTATTTTCTATCATTTGATACGACAGTGACAGTGTTTTGTTTATTTCTTCTTGGAATAAGTTATTTTATATAGTGACATGCTCAAAGGGTTATCTTGGGGCTACTTGTATCCTTAAGCACCGTATGACGTCCAAGGAGGAGATTTTGGGGCGTTACAGGTACCCAGTTCACCTCTCATTTCTGGAAAGCGTTCCAAAAGGGTCTTGGTACCCAAGTTCATCTCAGTACAACCTTTTATCCTCAGACAGATGGTCAATCATAAAATACTATTCAGACCCTAGAAGATATGCTAAGGGCGTGTGCAATTGATTTCAAGGATAGTTGGGATGACCACTTGACTTTGATTGAGTTTTCATATAATAATAGCTATCATTCCAGTACTAAGATGGCTCCATTTGAAGCTCTCTATGGTAGGAGGTTCATATCTCCATTCGGTTTGTTCAAATTTAGTGAGGCTTCAGTTATAGGGCCTAACTTAGTATTTGATGCCTTAGAAAAAGTCCAGTTGATTAGAGAAAGATTTTGGGCTACTCAGAGCCAACAGAACTCTTATGCAGATGTGCGTAGAAAGGACCTCGAGTTCGTGGTTGGTGACTATGTCTATCTAAAGATCTCTCCCATGAAGGGAGTGAAGAGATTCGGCAAAAAGGGAAAGCTTAGTCCCCGATATGTCGGTCCCTTCAAAATTCTCAGTCGCTTCGGAAAGGTAGCTTATGAGCTTGAATTACCTTCAGATCAAGCTTCAGTCCATCCATTTTTTCATGTCTCCTTCCTCAATAAATGCATGGGTGATCCAGTAGTTGTAGTCCCTATTCAGAGCATAGATATTCAGAACAACCTCTCTTATGAAGAGATTCCAGTCGAAATTCTTGACTATCAAACTCGTAGACTAAGGAATAAAAAAATTTCTCTAGTCAAAGTTCTTTGGAGAAATCAGTCCATTGAGGGAGCTAATTGCGAAGCAGAAGTAGATATGCATACCAAGTATCCTTACCTCTTCCCCACTAACTCAAATCTAGCTCAAGGTAACAGTTCTCCTTAAGCTTTTCAGTTTTCATGTCTAGATTTCAGTTACAACTTGGTATTAATCTCATGTTCAGAATTCCATGTTTAAACTTGGTACTAAGTACTATTGCATATTCGGTTACATGTTCATGCATCAGATTAGTCATGTGTTCATGCATCAGATATTCATTATCCTAGTGAGAAACTCAGTTATCAGAACACTCAGTCATGTATTCATGAATCAGTTACACATACATCATATATGCATATTCAGTATGATATATATATACTTTTTATTTAACAGTCATGTCAGTCCTGAGATTATATTCCAGTTGTTCATGTTCAGTATTTATGTTAGTTTATCTTCTCCCTTCTCACTCAGTCTCATTCGAGGATGAATGTTCTCAAGGAAGAGATATTGTAATACCCCATATTTTTACCTGGCTTGAAATCGTCCCAAGAATGTTAGAAACTTACTTTGGAAGATGAATCCACTTTTGTACACGTGGAATTTTTAAGATTTTCACTTTTTGTCATATGGGAAATTCAATAAGATTTTCATCGATATAAGATTCGCCTAAATCTGATAATCGGGTAAGAAGTTTGACTATTTCAAGTTCCCATCATAAAACAACACCATATTAGTCAGTGGCGCACCGCGCCACAAGAGAAAATGGCATTTGTCAAATTCAGGTAGGGGTCCGTGATAGTGGCACATTGCGCCAAACTTCCAGGTCACAAACGAAATGACAACGCAATGGCTCCGCATCGCGTCGTCCCCCAATTTCCCAGTTGTCAAATTCCAATGACACTACGCGATAGCGCTGCATCGCGCTAAGGGTCCAGGTCGGGAAATTTTCACCAATTTTAAAAGACGCGTCCAGGGTTAAAAGGGTTAATTTACCACCCCTATTTAAACCCAATAACACCTGACTTAGCCATTTTTCACCCAAAATATACTAGTTTCTCTAAATTTTCTCTCAATAACAAACTTGGGTTTCAATTGGGGATTCAATTTCAAGAAAATCTCTCCATCAATTTTCACTAAATCAGGAACTAGGTATGCGTTGTGTTGATTTATGGATTCCTTTCATCCATAAAGATCAAGAACCCTATTTTAAATGATGAATCATGATTATTATGTTATGGGTTACTCAAGTTAAGTGATGGTTGTTGTTTGATTCCCATGTTGGGATCCTTATATGAAATTATGAAAACTACGTTAACATATAAACTGAAATCCATGAAATTGGGTGGTTTATGATTTGTGAAATTTGATAATTTCACCTATGCCTTAAGTTTTGCATGTAAGGTGTTTGATAAAATTCCTAAAAGGATAGAAATTATGCACTATCGCTAAATTGTGACCCAAATGACAATGTATGCTTTAACCTTATGTTCAAAATGACTTCCATGTTATTCTTATGTATTGAAATTGCTTGTGGTATTGCTCGTGAGTTAGCCTTATGAAATTATACTATGTATACATGTTATCTTATTCACGTACCAAGCTATGATAATCAAATGCCCATGAAATATCTCCAACTATTGTATTATGGATTGTTGATGATTGGTCATGCATTCAAGAATGGCATGCCTTGTCAGTTTCCTTCCATCGAGTCCTGGAGGTACTTGTACCCAAAAAATATAGCTGTGTCCCGAGAGTCAGTGACATATTGGAGGAATGGCCATCCTTCAGCTAGTGCACCCGCATTCACACTGTCTTGCAAGCAGGGATACCAACCTAGTATTGGACCGCGGGTGTAGTCCACCCAATCCCAGGAGAGTGAGAATCATCCTGCTAGGTCACACTGTCGCTGTGGAAATTATGGAAAGAATTACCCTAGGAGATGATATTTTAGTGATAAAGTGTGTTATGCGTGTGGTCGGCCTGGTCATCTTTAGAGGGACTGTAGTTCAGTTAGAGGTAATATCGGGAGTGCTAAGTCCCGAGCTATATCCACAGCTCCACCACCTAAGAGTACTACTTCATCGGCTGGAATTGATCATAATTGGTTGTATGCTCTGTCTACTCGTCATGACTCAGGTGCTTCACTAGATGTGGTTACTTGTACATTGTGGATCTTTTCTTGTGATGTATATGTGTTGCTTGATCCAGGGTCTACTTTGTCTTATGTGACCCCTTACGTGGCAGTGAGTTTTGGTTTTGAGCCCAAAAATATTTCAGAACCTTTCTCTGTCTCCACCCTTATTGGTGATTCTATTGTGGCTAGGAGAGTTTATAGAAATTTTGTGGTGTCTATTTTTCATCGTGATACTATGGATGATCTTGTAGAACTGGACATAATTGATTCTGATGCTATTGTAGGGAAGGATTGGCTCCATTCATGTTTTGGTACCTTAGATTGTAGAACCAGAAAAGTCATTTTTTCTTTTCCAAATGAGTCTGAAATAGAGTGGGAAGGGTATTCTCTTGCACCTAGAGGGAAATTTATATCTTATCTTAGAGCCCGTAATCTCATATCTAAGGTTTACTTGTATCATCTTGTTCGGGTCAGAGATTCTAGCACTGAATTTCCTTTTCTCCAGTCAGTTCTTATAGTTAATGAATTCCCAGAAGTCTTTCCTGATGACCTCCCTAGGATACCACCATATAGGGAGATAGATTTTGGCAGCGACCTGTTGCCAGACACTTAGCCTATTTCTATTTCGCCATACAAAATGGCTCCTGCTGAATTTAAAGAGTTTAAAGAATATTTAAAAGACCTTCATGAAAAAGGCTTTATTCGTCTAAGCGTCTCTCCTTAGGGTGCTCCAGTTCTCTTCGTGCAAAAGAAAGATGGCTCCTTCCGTATGTGCATAGATTACCGTCAGTTGAACAAAGTCATAGTTAAAAATAAGTACCCTCTTCCCAGAATTTACGACCTCTTCAACCAACTCTAAGGTACTAAATGTTTCTCTAAAATAGACCTTCATTCAGGGTACCATCAGTTAAAGGTTAGGGAGGTTGACATTTCCAAAACGGCCTTCTGAACCCGATACAATCACTATGAATTCTTAGTTATGTCCTTCGGGCTGACTAATTCCCCCATAGTATTTATGGACCTAATAAATAGGATGTTTCATCAGTTTATAAATCTCTTCGTCATAGTCTTTATTGATGACATCTTGATTTACTCTAAGAGTGAGGAGGAGCATGTCAATCATCTCTGAATCGTCCTTCAGACTCTAAATAGTTTGGCATCTTAAAAGTGAAGCTTCTGAGAGCTTGGAAATCTAGATTAACATCTATTTCTTGAGTTTATTACGGATTTAAGGTATGAATTTACCCTTTTCTTAGCAATTTCTTGATTAATTTCTCAAAACTCCAAAATTTTTAGAGCTTGATTTTAAACCCCATTTTCACTCCTTTTCACTTGAATAATATTTTTATCTTATAATTATTAGTTTTTCATCAATTTAACCTTCAAAACAACTTTGATTCTTGATTTTAACCCAGATTTCAAAGATTTTACCCCCGTAAAGCTCAAAAATAGTTTTTCTTTGATTTGAACCCCATTTTACTCAATTTAACTTGGGTTTTCAGCTGTAGGTTCCTAAAATATGGGAAACATGTTTTTGAAGTAAAGTTTTAATTTTGCCCTTCTTTTTCAAAAATCCATTTTGGGATTCGTTTTGACCCCAAACCAAAAGTAGTTAATATGGGTGTCGTTGGTTTTGTCTTGATGCGTAGATTTCATATTTGATGTTTTTAGTGAAGTTAGGGATTGTTCGTGAAAAGTAAGGTTGCGGATTCAAGTGTAGCAAACCGACTTTGGCTTTCAAGGTAGGTTGTGGTTTAACTCTTTCAGACTGGGATGGGTAGTAAATGATGGTAAAAAAATGCATGCTAAGGGTGGGAACTAATCATGAAAAATGGTTATATATGTGTTGTGCCCGTGTGGGGTCTTATATGTGATGTAATTGTCGAAACTGAGATATTATGTGATATGTGTGATCGTGTGGGGTCCTATGTGATATTGATAGCCTTGAATACATATGAATAATTGTATTGTGTTGTTAAAATGCTTGATGTGGTACCATTGATATATTGTGATTATATTCATACTTTATTGGCAAATGAGACATGTGAAAATTCATGGATGATACAAAAATAATGAGTGGATATTGGCTCATGTGGTTGTGGAAAAGTATCATTGTGGTTGATTATGGAAATATATCATGTGGTTGTTTGTGGAAATACTCATTGTGATTGGTTTTGAGCATTCCATCTTCATATCATACTCATTCATGAAACATTGGTACCACCGTGGCAACATCTGAGAATCACTGGCAATACCTTTTTAAAAGATATTATAGCACCTTATAAAACCCTTTCTGAGGGATATTTTGAAAAGGAGATATGAGATATGTGGATTGTATACGGGTTGATGAACCCCCCATGGGTCCTACGTTGGGAAACTTTAGCTCCGTAGGTGTATACGGGGATTGTGCGATGATCCCGAAGGTTGTGAGAGGACCTCGTGCATCATAATCATTATTATCATCATCATCATCATATACATTGCACTTACTTTATTGTATTTATGTTGTGTTATATTGCCTTATTGACTTGTCATCTATGTATTTGTCTTACCTTCCATTACTTGTATTTGATGATCTTGTATCTACACGTTCTCTCTTGTTCTATTTATATGGGACATAATGTATACTTGCGCTCTAATCTTGGCGTGTTGTTGTAATATATGTGAGATATATTAGAACTGTTAGTGCAAGCGGTGTGGGCTACCGTTGTGGGATAATTTTTTATTGCAGGTGATGTGCCCTTAGTGTATATTTTGTATGCTTTATTTACAACGTTTCTTGGTCGGCCTATGATACCTACTGAGTACAAGTGGACCGTACTCATTCCTACTGCACTCTTTCGGTGCAGGTCCTAGCTCGAGTGGGCCTCAGCTTGATTGACTCGGGTGATTGTTGGATCTTCCAAGGTAGCGGTTGGACATTCATGCGTCCGAAGCTCACCTCTATCTTTCTATAATAGTTATGTCTTTATTAGTATTCGTAGGCTGTTATTATTCTTTTGTGGTTATTTTTCCATGTATTTGACTCTTGGATTGTATTAGTAGTTCTTACACTATTGACACCTGGTTTTAGGCATGATTGGTATTTTGAATAAGTTCTTTCCGCATTGTTATGATTACTATTATGGTTCGGCTTGATTCTAGAAGCCTTACCTTTGGATAATTCTTTTTCTCTTTTTGTATCAGTTTGAGTGATAGGCTTACTTGTCATGGTACTCTGAGACAAGTGTCATCATGATCCTCTTTTTTGGATTGTGACATCAGGAGCCCGCCTAGAGAACAGGGTGAAGAAATTGAAAGTCAAGAAACAAGTTGAAGAAATTGCAAGTTAGGAGCCCGCCTGAAGAATAGGGTGATGAAACTCAAGTCAAGAGTCCAAAAAGAACTGCATAGATAGGATTTTTGTAATTTTATTTATGTTTTTAACATGTAATTTTTATTTTTTTATGTAATGACAGAGCCGCGGACTGGAATTTCGACTGGACCTCACTCGACCCTCCAACTTAGTTGTCCTTTTTCCTTCTATTTCTTTCTTCTAATAATGGTCGGGTCAAAATTTGGTCTCGTTGTCTACTTTTATGTCTGAAAACACTTTGTGTTTACACCCAAAAAGGGGCATGATGTAGACACCTAATTTTGTCCCTCCCGAAGTTCAATTTTATTTATTTTTTTCTCACCCTCACCCGTCTAATATTACCCGCACAAGAATCTAGATAACAAACTCCCACCAAAAAATAACAACTTATCCTAACCACCTCATCCACACCTCTCTACCCCCTACCCCCCTACCACACGATTTTTCTAACGAAAATACATACACAGAATACACACCACTATATACACATATACATACAAGAGAGGAGGGATTCTCACATACTCACTGAATAGACACACAGCAAGACACCCACTTCATCATCGATACATACTCCATATGCACACAGAGACGATAGGGAAAAAAAAAAGAGCTCCTCCATTTTTCTCATTTCCAAGAATACACACATAACATCTACACGTAGCACAGAAACCACATACTAGAAAATTCATCTTCCATCGAAAATGATACACACCACTGCACGGAGAGAGATTGAGGGAGATATTGAGAGCAAAATCATGAGAAATGGAGGGAGATTAAGAGAGAAAGAGAGATTGAGAGAGATTGATGGGGGGTAGAAAAAATTATAGGGAGAGAGTTGATCGGAATGCACGTTACTGTTACTATTTTGATGGATTCTCGCTGGAGAATATTCGGACAGCTCCAATTTCAGACCAAAACAAACTCAACAAAAATTGCAAAACCAGCGATCGAAAAAATTAAAACCTCCATCATCCCTGAACACGAGAAATTTGTGACCCACACGCGCTAGTTCCCATTTCTGATCCAAAACCCCAATCGAAAAACTATTAATTGAAATGGGTCAGTCAGTTTGTTGGGTCAGTTCAAATTTTGGGTTTTTCGAAGCCGGGAGTTTGTTTTTGGAGATTTCTGTTTGAGGTATTCCGGCGTCGCTTTGTCGAACAATTCAATTGAAATAAAGTGTCAAATTGTGGTCCAATTTTCAACTCTATTTCTTTATACTTTTATGGTGTGTTGATGTTGTGATTTGCATGACTTAGGTTCGTTGATGATATAATTTTGATTGTGCTTGGGTCTTGAATGACTATGGATATTGATTAATTGGTCCTTTGATTCGGTTAATTGGATGATACAAACTTATTTGAGGTAAACGAAGTTGGCCCGGTAATGAAAATTGAAGAAACGAATATAATTGGCTTTAATTGATTGTCGTTGGATTTGAAATGGATCTTGATGTTGTTGAGCCCGATAGGGTCATGTTTTAGGCTGAAATCGATAGAAAAATGCTAGGTTTTAGGGTAGGCAACTCATAGGATTCTATATCATTGAATGTCTGTGTTGAATGATTTCTCCATTTCTATTACATTTCATCAAATATATTCATTCGCAGGGGAATGCCTCGAGGCCACACTGTACTTATTCAGCGGAGAATACCCCGAAGTATCATGTACGCAAAGAAGGCTCATGATCAAGGCCCGAGGCATCGGGTAAAGCATTAGAGCGTAGTTTAGAATTAGTGTAGGTTTATTTTTTAGTACCTTTTTATTTCGGGTTGTAATAATTGGACTAGACACTATATTTTTTGACTTGTTTTGTTTTGTTTGTTTGTTTGATTGTTTTTGTGTGTTTTGTGTGGTTTATACATTCATAGTGTTAAATTAGTCGATATGCTCCACCAAGCGATCGTGGCCGAACCACGGGATCGAGGGGTGCCTAACACCTTCCTCTCGGTCAACAGAATTTCTTAGCCGGAATCTCTGTTTGCAAACAAGTTTAAAGAGAAATCATTTCGAAAAGAATTTTCCAAAGGTGACTTGGCACACCGAATTTATGCCAAGTGGTGACTCTAAATTTAATTGTGAAATGAATTCTTTTTTTTTTCGAAACAAATATTTATTTTGTCACTTTAATAATAAAACCCTTTCAAACCTTAAAATCAATTTAATCTTTTTGGTGAAAAAAAAAAAGGTGTGACACTTATTTAACAACTCCATAATTAATTTTTTTTTAAAAAATCAACATATGAATATTTGATTAAAATGAGTGTTTAAATATATAAAACATGTGGCGACTTTATTTTATACACCGCTAAATATGTTTTTAGCAATAATTATATTAATATGTTATCATATATTAGTGGCCACTAAAAGAATCATCTTTTGTAGCAATTATTTCTAGTCGCCACTAAAAACCTTGCTTTTGTAGCAATTAGAAAAGTCACTACTAAAGGTTGCTACAAAAAGTGGCATTTCTTGTAGTGTATATTAAAATTCTCCAACGATTCACTTTGGTGCTGCCTTTAAAAGGAGACTTATGCTAAGGAATTCTTCGTACAACTTTACCCATACTCTTTTATTTAAATCTTTATTTTTGCGACTTCACTATATCAGGTTTATTACTTGTGAGAACAAAAGAAAGGAGAGAGAAATAAAAAGTTATTCTAATAGAGGTTGTATATTTGATAAAATTAATTCTAATTTGGGCTAAATTACAAAAAAAAAAAAAATATGCACTCAACTTAGCGTTGAAGCTCTAGAAAACTCTTGTAATCCCAGAGACTGAAAGTAGGCACCACCTGCGTTTCAAATCAATATAAAAATCATGTATCGCTTTTTACTTTAATTTGCTAAATTTATTGCTCTTTTATATTTTGTTTGTTTCATTATGTTTTTTTTCAGATGGTTGACTAAGTCTTTCACATAGTCAACTTACTTAAAAATGAAAAGAGGTCAATTCACCCTCACCCTCACCCTCACCCCTACTCCCGGCTCCTCTTGGCTTTCATAATCAATCAAAATATTCTGAATTGACAGAATAAATAAGTTTGATGTTAAACAAAATAATAATTTAAAGTCAAGAAATTAACAAAAACATGTTATTAAATATGGATCATAATAAGTTTCAAATGGAAAAAAAACTAGCAATCCAAATAATCCCAAACAAAATAGTCTTCAAAAATATGAAAATTAAGATGCAATTTTCACTCGAGAAAATGATTGTCACCGCAAAGAACCCTTATGAGAGTTGTCACTAATAATTCCTACAGCATTGAATCATTATGTTGACAATTCATCGAAATAATCTATTAATTCAAAAAATTAGACATCGATGTCCCTACCGCCAGCATATATATAATATTGATAGATTTTATTAAAATGCTATTCAATTTGCTGAGGACTTATTTGATTCAAAATAAAAATATTAGAGATTATAACTCCAATCAAACACAAAAAAATGAGATTTAATTTTTTTTAATATGAACATATAATAAAAAGCATAATTTGAAACTTATACTGATTTTAGCTGACCAATAATAAAACATGAAGCGTAGATAATATAAAATTAGATAATAATACTAATTTGATTATCAAAATAAACTTGAAAAACAACAAATGCAAACATAGAAATTGTCTCATGATTACAAGAAAAGGAGAAATTTAAGATTTACAAGATATATAAATGAATCTAAAAAGCGATCCATAATAAAATCATAAATAAAATTACAAACATCATACTAATTAATCTCTTACAAAATCAAAATACACAGAACCTAATTATAAGAGAATCAAACCGTATAAGTTGTATATGTATTTTTAGAGATGACATCTTTATATTTGCAAGACTTTAGTAGATCAACCACCTCAATAAGGAATTCTTTGTTATTATCAACAACTATTAGCACATGAACTTTCTCTATCATATCGTAATAGAGATCTGCCATTGACTTAGATATTATTTAGATTGAGAATTTTTCGCTTCGAATGCAGCTAGGAGATACAAGAAAAAAATTATCATATAAATGGTGGAATTCATAGAGAGATACATAACCCTTGAAACTCCATTTGTATACAAATTCTACAGTCTGATCTGATTGTCAAGGCTAATTTCAAATACTTTTTGATGAAAATTAAAACCTTGACAAAATCAAAATAAAATTTTCAGTTCAAAGATAGAGTTTTATTGTTCAACTAGATAATTACCATTTGCAATTAGGGAAGACACATCACAATCGCGAGACCAGACTCGATTCCAACCCTACCCACTCAACTATTTATGAACACAAAGAACAAACACAACCTAGGCCTGCTTCACCCTTTGTGAATGCATGTTCTTCCGTCGCGATCGCAATGGTCATAACTTTCCTTCTCCAAGATCGTGATCAAGACCTTATCAATGAAAAGAAGATTTTTCAACTACACCACAAACAACAAATGCCAAAACTCTTTAATTTTTTAATAGACTCACAAAAACACGTTCAAAACTCCATGAAGATAAATCCAATATACTACTAGACTAAAAATAATATTTTAATCTATTGGAACCATTAAAATATCAAATATTGACTAAGGTCAGCTTTTAACTTCTATATTTTTATTTTTCCAATAAAAATCCTAAATCACATCCAAACTCCTCGGGAAATACCTAACTAGGGTATATTTGGATATAGGAGTCGCGGCCCTAGTAGTGTCCAAATGAGGAGGCTGCGAATTTTTTATTTTGGATGCTCAAATATACTGGGGAGGGGGGAATCCACCCTGCACCGATGTAACCTAGACCCTCTTTTCCATGAGGAATTGCTTCTCCAATATCTCAAGATAGATTCAGAGGTCTAAACCAATTATCCAACTAACTAAAAATTACCTCACAAATTTAAATAATTTGTAAGTATTTCATTCTGAACTTATCTTTCTTACATAGTGATTTTGATCAAACTTCTATTTTTTCAACCTTCAAAATTGAAAAACTCTTTTAAAACCAATCCAATCACTTCAAAAATTAAGACAGACATCCCCCAAAATTCAAAATACCATGCTAAAACTTTGAGAAAGGATAAACCATGAAAAGTATACAGAAAATCATAAAAAAAAAATATGAGGATCACTATAGCTCTGATATTTGTCCTCACTAGACATATGTTGATTTAATAATAACATATGGAGTTTCAAGTATACAAATTTATAATAGAGCAAAATTATTTTAAATGTTCAATAATTTACTAATAGTACTATGTATTTGTAAGTCAAAGGTAACAAAGTGAATAATTACAAATTCAAATATTGAGGTCTCGTATTGCTTATTCCTTAAGGTAGATATTTGACAAAATTATAAAGGTTGTGTCTGATAGAATAAAATATAAAAATATAGATCCTTATAAAAAGAGTTATTTTATAACAGTTTCTAAAGTTAATCATGATAAAATGTCGAGGAAGAAATAATAATTTATGATGCTTTTGAATTTTAGTGTATAATAACAATTAATATTGGTTAGAACAATTGCGATAAAGTAAGAATGCAATTATTATACCTTTTAAATGAAAATGAATACTCACTTAAATTTCATAAATGATAGAAATTATTTTTCTTTGTTATTAAAAATATTTTATTAAATGAAGAATGATTACAATTTCCTTTATACTAAACCGTAAAAGTAAAAAATGGACAAAATTATACTCTTGTCTTTACAAAAAAATTAAATAAAGTCAAATAAAAATTCTTTTTTATGGTCAACACTAGACATGACCTGACTGACAAAGATACTTTATAAGCACATATCAATAGGGTTAAGTATCTCTCTAAGAATTTCATCGTTTATATGACAATTTTTTTCCTGTATCTCCTTTCTACATTCGAAGAAAAATATTCTAAATCTAAATAATATATAATTCAATGGAAGATCTTTATTATGATATAATAGAAAAGTTCATGTGCTAATACTTGTTGATAATAACAAAGAGTTCATTGATGAGATGGTTGATCTACTAAAATCTTAAAATTATAAAGGTGCCGTCTCTAAAAATACATATACAACTTATACGTTTTGATTGTTTTATAATTAATTTCTGCATGGTTTTTATTTTGTAAGAGATTAATTAATATGATGTTTATTATTTCATTTATGATTTTGTCATCGATCTATTTTTAGATTAATTTATTATCTTGTAAATTTAAAATTTCTCTTTTTCTTACAATGATGAGACCATTTCTATGTTTGCATTTGTTGTTTTTCAAGTTTATTCTGATGATCAGGTTAGTACTACTATCTAATTTGATATTATATATGATTCCTGTTTTATTATTGGTGTTAGCTAAATCAGTATAAATTTTAAATTATTCTTGTTATTATTTATTCTTATTAGAAACATATTAAATCTCATTTTTTCTGTGTTTGATTGAAGTTAAAATCTCTTTATTTTGAATTAAATAATTCCTTACCTAATTGGAAAGCGTTTTAATAAAATCTATCAAATATTATATATATGCAGGTGGCAGGAATATCGTCTTTTAAATTTTTGTAGAAGAAAATTATTTCGATGAATTATCAATATAATGATTCAATACTATCGGGATTATTTGTCACGACCCGAGCTGCGGCCCTTTCCGTAACAGGCATCCCGAACCATGAAGGCTCGGGCACCCCTTCTCTATTTGGAAATCATGCACAACATTCATGCAATATAGTAAATTAACGAAAAAACAACCCAAGACGAAAACATGGTCACTATCTTTTTCTTTAACTGAACAATACAAAATATGAGTTCATGAAACATTCAAAACACCTGACACTAGTCTACAAAATCTCTAACAACTGAAAATGACATCTGTCTGAAATCTGGGACAAGACTCCCAGTCAGACCAAAATAAAATGAAATATCAATGTTCTAAAAATAGGCCTTCCGGAATAAGGGAGGCTCACCAACTACACACTTTTATCTAACAAATTTATGACTTAGCGGGACCCCTGGACTGAGTCTCGGACCCTGAAATATAGGGGGTCAATACAAATGTACTAGTACGCAGAGCAATCCAAAATAATGTATATATATATAGCATAAGTGAGAGAAATTCATAAAACATTTTACATATAATGTATGAAAACATAAGGGCATACTTAAAAGACTTTAACACATTTCTTTTGAAACCATGACCAACTCTTTATTTTACTTCTGAGCTAGATGGTACACCCTACAATCTATAATTCCACGGGCTATATGGAATCCACTGTTTACTCGACGACAAAGCCCCCAATCCAAGTATACCGCAAAAATTGGAGTATCTATGAGGGAGAGGATATGCAAGATCACTAAGCAGGGTATCAAATTCCCCAGTCAAGTCAATATGTCGTGGTTGGGAACAAGATCACAAAGTAGGGCTCCTAACCATAGTCCCGAATTGGGATGACATAATACAAGGTACACAAGATCACATAGCAAGGTACCATAATCCCGTGTCGGCAAATCACGGTTTCTAGCATTGAGTCTTTCAACTCATGCTATCTTTGGATAACCATCTAACTCTCTTTAAGCCCAATTTTTAGATAACAAATCTTTCTCATTCTGTTAAGGGCACATCACAACAGGGTATCATCATACCCAAACTTGCAAGTCATTCATATCATATCAATTCCACAGCCCTTCTTATTCAAACATGTACAATTACCACCGAAAGGTTTATCCAGTCACACCAGAGTTCTCATTATCAAAGTCACATGAAACTCATTCAAACACACTCTTTTTACGAATCTTGAAAATATAGTAGCCATTCCATTTATTCTACTCAAGCAATATGATTAAGGAGACATTTAATATCAAGAGTTTCTCATCATTCACAAATCAGTCCCCGATATTGGTTATACATAATTTCATGATAAAAAAAAGGGGCTCTTAATTCATGCTCTCAAAAACAATTCACAATTTATATCATGCAAGGTTCATAAATTTCGTCATGGGGAGTGGAATTTCATAAGTTACATTCGTAAGCCATCTTTCGATTTCAAATCACAAAAAGCACGAGATTTATAAATCAAACTTATAGAAAGCCCCATAAAAATTTCATAATCCCATAGAATTAATTTCACAATGCATGCTCTTAAAAAAAATTTACCATAACTCATAGTATATACGTGCATATACATCTTTAGGGCTTGTAGAAATCGTAAAACGTATACCCATGTAGTTTAGGATAGCCCCACACACCTTATATTGATTAGTTTGAAGATTGAAAGCATAATTTTGAAACCTTTCTTGAGAATTTTGAATTGGAAGGCTTGAATTCTTGATCTTTGAGAAGAAAAATTTAATCTTGTTCTTGGAGAGGTAGTTAGGGGGTTTTTTTTCTTTTGAGAAAAAATTGATTTAAGAGACAATTGATCCCTCTTGGGGCTGAAACTTTATGTTATGGACGGAATTTGGGTGAGGAGAAGTGACCAAAATGCCCCTAGACCCATTACAAACTGATTTAGCGTGTGAAACAGTTTCGTAACACACTAGCTGACGCGTCGCGTCGGCTTACTGCCTCACACGGAAAATGCCATAACTTTTCACTCGGTTATCAAATTTAGGTGAAATTGGTATCTTTGGAAAGCTAATTCAAATATCTACAATTTGGTAGGTCTTGAGATTCAAAATTCTATGTGTATCCAAAGTTATACATATTCAAAGTGGACCCTTGTAGAATCGAATATCAAACTTTGGGTGAATGAAGGATTCTTAGCTCAACTTTGCTTTAAGCAATTTCTACGAACCTTTTTCACCTCATAATCACTTCATACACTAGGATAAAGATCATGACACATGAATTTAAATATAAACCATGAAATTAGAGCTTACACGTGTAAGAATGATGGTTCGCTTTCTAGCTCGAAAATGCAGGGTGTTACATTATCTCCCCCTTGGGATCATTCGACCCCGGATGATGGGTAGGGACTTGTTGAAATTATAAAAGTGTAGAATAAAGAACAAAACCTCGCATTGAACATTTTTTACTAACAAAATTTGCAAAGTCATCAAACGATCTTAATAATAACCCCTAGTGAAATGTGAAAGCACGAAACATGGGATAATGAGATTTTACATAGGGATGATCTTGTACATGAGTTCTATGCACCATAATCATCACAACATAAGGCATGGATTTATTTGATGATCATAGACCTGATTTATATTGGTACTAGTCATGAAATAAGATTTCACGGAAGATGGGGATTGAAGCATTCTCTACCTCTCATGATACAACGAATAGACTTAGCTTAAAGGCACCACTCAGCTATGCCCCAGCATTAAATAACATACTTCGTCCTTTCCATTTTATTATTCTCCCATCACATATCTAACCACAAGAGTTTGAGTTTCACTGCAATGTGATTTTATGTTGAAGCCTAACTCAGAGTAACAAGGTGATAACTTAAGCTATAGGACCTTGTACTTTACATCCCATTAAGAATATTACCTCACCTTATCACTATCGCCAAACACCCTCGGGTTTTAATTCAAGGAATACTAACCACATAGTGCATGAGTAGTGTTTTCATCAATCACAACATTCAAGACATCATTACTACACCCACTTCATGGACTTCCTCCACTAAGACCAGCAAATTCAATCAAATTCACAAAGATTTTTATTATACATCTCATTCCTAACTATTTCACACAACAAAAGTTTCTCTCCTTCTTTTTCCTTTCACCTATAACCTTAGCTCGAGAATTCACACCAAATTTTTTGCCTTCAAGAACATCTACTGCCCTACCTAACACATCACCGCGCTTCCACAACCACCATCATATTGTCATACGAAGGGTCATTAAGGGACCCAAGTATAAATGTCATGAATGGAAGTAACACTATTAGATCATAACTTATACTTATTGCACCACTCAAGGAGGCACATGAAATGAAGATACGATAAAATAGACACGAAGTTCTCCATATATCAAGTGTCTGAATCATAAGTAGAGAGTTGTTTGGAAGAAATACAATACAACGTGAATTCTTAGGATAGAGCACTGTGAGAAAACATTGGTGCACATATCAAAATAAAACAAGAGAAAAATACTAAATTACCCTCCTGGACTCGAAAATCAGTAAGATGAACTGGGCACCTGACGCGTTAAGCGGCGCGCTATGTCGGTAGGGACCGATGCGATTCCTGGCGCGACACTTTAATATCGTGTTGTCCCTCTGTTTTTATCATCCAAACATGCCTCAAACGTCGTCTGAAAAAATTGAAACTTTCTTGAGACACCCCCTTTACACCCCTAATCATGAATCAACTCAAAAATCTACGTTTCGGGGTCGGGAAGATCAATTTGAAAATCATGGAATTTAAGAGCTCATAAATATGACTGTCTTTTAACAATTAGAAAAATTTTCAGGTTGTAAGCTCTCCATACATGCAACTAAGAGTGCTATTGAGTCGAGAATTCTACGGGGTGTTACATTACAACTAAGACAAAGATTGTCGCTTGAAGTGATTGATCCTCATTTAAAGAACTGAAATTTTCAATAAGTTCGAATAAACTTTATCACTTTGACTAATCCCGACATAAAATGATTCCGCAACATATAGAAACATATTTTCTTAGGGCCAAACATGCTGCGAGACATAGATTTGGATGATGAGCAACATAACATATGGCTTGGATACTCGGAATATTGGATCACTGAGGGACATCATTGCTTCTTATTGGAGGTCGGAGCATGACATGAGTTACATAGAGAGTTCAAACTTTAGGCATAGGCAAGACATGAATACATAAGATATCTATTCAAATCAAAGTAGGAGGAGCTTGCTTGAACAGGAATTGATTGATCATGATTCTTACTTGAAACTTGACACCACAAGAAAATTCGGAAACTACTTTAATCCATAATCTCCCCCTTAGAGCAAAGTCACCCTCCTAGACTTGGGGACACAACCCCATATCAAAATCTATAGCCACAACTCTCAACATAAAAGAGACATCACCACATACCTAAACTCTAAACTCTCCCTGAAGAACTATACTCTAAAGGCCTTGATTTTCTGTAAATGGTACTCTTAACTTTCGCTAACCTCTATAGCCATCACTCTACAACTCCTACTCTCATGAGCGTACGCATCCATGCTCCTTATCACAAAGGGATATCAATATACACATGAACACAAACTCTCTTCAATAAATATATAAAGATACTAAATTCCTTCTAGAACCTCTCCCTTCCAGGGAGACTAAATCGTAATTTCCTCCAACCCCTAAGGTCATTAACTTACGACTACCATCATCATAGGCATAGACACCCACACTTCTAAACACTTAACACTCCATCTTCAATTCCTTAGAATGCTAGCTTTACAGCTCGAGTCGCACAACTTACAACTTAACAAAATTTGCGAAACTATACTAAAGGCACATATTGTCTACCAATATTTTCTCAATTCCACTATAATGAACACCATACAACAACTCCTTAGTCTTCCCCAGATGTCTCCATACTACAAATTTTAAGAACACAGACTAGGTACACCAAACACTTATACACATAAAACTTTATCTAACAACCTGCTACCTGAGGTTCAACTTATTCCTTTATACTTACATTCTTATACACTTAATGATACAACCATAATTCATCGTTTTAACACTAGTCCTCGTGTACATAAATATCACAATTATACACTCATTATTTTCAACAAGTTTCCAACCTAAACTATTTCACACCTCACATCAAGCCTACTAATTCATTCCCACAAAACATACATCACTAATCTTAAGTTACTATCCACCACTACCCACATCTCAAGTTCAAGCCTATAGTCTACAATCAATCATGTACCACTGATAAAGCATGCCACATACTATATTGGTCTATCAAGTTGGGGAAATTTCACTTAACTACTACCTATAATTACATCCTCTCCATAACCTCACTATTACAACTCAGAATCCAGTACATACCTTTTCACATTAAGTCTACTTACCCATGCATACATTCTCACTATCACCACATCCCATAAACATCAATAGGTTTCTACCCACAACTTATTGACTAATCTACCCTTCTCCATTCAAAACTATAAATGATTTATACAACCACTATAACTATCCATTATGAGATCCTTCCCTAATTCGAATAAATAAAAATCATATCCTGCAACTTCCTTCACAGACTACCGTACAACCTAAAAATATTGCTACCACATTAGTCTATCACTATACAATGGCAACCCACTCCTCAATCCACAATTATACAACTAAAACTATTTATTTATGCAAATGTCACCCTCACTCTGCTAACCTTGTGACTTCATGTCACCAACTTATGGACTATCTCACTACCAATAGGTCATGACACTTTGACATATACTACTACCCAGATGAAAATATAGTTCCAACACTCTGCTACACATCATTACCCTTAAACATGACATCCGAAGCAAGAATTATTGAATGGGGACTAAATACACTTCGAACCTCAAGATGAAAAGCACGATTTCATCAGGATAAAGCTATACACTCAAATCAATACACCTTGAAGCACTAAATGACTCCTCTCAAGTCCTTGTGCTATATCATAACTTTATGGATAACTCAATCAGAGAGAACCACATTATTGGGGAAGCTAGACTCTTAGACTTGTATCACCTTGATAGTGAGGCATGGCCCATGAAATTAGAACAAGGAATGAATTTGGATGACTTTCTTACGGAAAACTCTATAGCACGAACTAGAGTACAAAATAATAAAAAACAACTCCTAAATGTCCAGTAGTCTCCTGATTATAAGTGTGGTACACAACACACCATAAGCAAGACTACTAGGCACAATTTTGCAGACACCCTGGGACCATGAACTGTGCTTTGATACCAAGTTTGTCACAACCCGAGCTGGGGCCTTGGCCGTAACGAGCATCCCAAATTATGAAGGCTCGGGTGCCCCTTCTCTATTTGGAAATCATGCACAACATTCATGCAATATAGTAAATTAGCGAAAAAATAACCCAAGATGGAAACATGGTCACTATCTTTTTCTTTAACTTAACAATACAAAAAATGAGTTCATGAAACATTCAAAACACCTGACACTAGTCTGCGAAATCTCTAACAACTGAAAATGACATCTGTTTGAAATATGGGATAAGACCCAGTCGTACCAAAGCAAAATGGAATATTAATGTTCTAAAAATAGGCCTTTCATAATAAGGGAGGCTCACCAACTGCACACTTCTGTCTGACAAATCTATGACTTAGCGGGACCCCTGGACTAAGCCTTGGATCCTGAAATATAGGGGGTCAATACAAATGTACTGGTATGCAGAGCAATCCAAAATAGTGTATTTATATATAACATAAGTGAGAGCAATTCATAAAATATTTTACATATAATGTACGAAAACACATGGGCATAGTTAAAAGACTTTAACACATTTCTTTTGAAACCATGACCCACTCTTTATTTTACTTCTGAGCTAGATAGTACACCCTACAATTTATAATTCCACGGGCTAATGGAATCCTCCCTTGACTCGGAGGCCAAACCTCCAATCCAAGTTTGCCGCAAGGATTGGAGTATCTATAAGGGAGAGGACACGCAAGATCACAAAGCAGGGTATCAAATTCCCCAGTCAAGTCAATATGTCATGGTTGGAAACTGGAAGGCTCCTAACCATAGTCCCGAATTGGGACGACATAATACAAGGCACACAAGATCACATAGCAGGGTACCATAATTTCGTATCAGCAAATCACAATTTCTAGCATTGATTCTTTCAACTCATGCTATCTTCGGGTAACCATCAAACTCTCTTTAAGCCCAATTTTTAGCCTCCTAAAAACATAATTCATTCTTAATAACAAATCTTTCTCATTCTGTTAAGGGAACATCACAATGGGGTATCGTCATACCCAGACTTGCAAGTCATTCATATCATATCAATTCCACAGCCCTTCTTATTCAAACATGTATAATTACTACCGAAAGGTTTATCCAGTCACACCAGATTTGTCATTATCAAAATCAAATGAAACTCATTCAAACACACTCTTTTTACGAATCTTAAAAACATACTGTCCATTCCATTTATTCTACTCAAGAATAATGATTAAGGAGACATTTAAACTCAAGAGTTTCTCATTATTCACAAATCAGCCCCCGACATTGGTTATACATAATTTCATGATAAAAAAGGGGGCTCTTAATTCATGTTCTCAAAAACAATTCACAATTTATATCATGCAAGGTTCATAAATTTTTTCATGGGGAGTGGAATTTCTCAAGTTACATTCGTAAGCCATCTTTCGATTTCAAATCACAAAAAGCACGAGATTTATAAATCAAACTTATAGAAAACCCCATAACAATTTCATAATTCCATTGAATTAATTTCACAATGCATGCTCTTAAAAACAATTTTCCATAACTCATGGTATATACGTGCATATAAAACTTTAAGGCTTGTAGAAATCATAAAATGTATACCCATGTAGTTTAGGATAGCCCATGTACCTTATATTGATTAGTTTGAAGATTGAAAGCCTAATCTTGAAACCTTTCTTGAGAATCTTGAATTCTTGATCTTTGAGAAGAAAAATTGAATCTTGTTCTTGAAGAGGTGGTTAGGGTTTTTTTTTCCTTTTGAGAGAAAATTGATTTAAGAGGCAATTGATGTTTCTTGGGGCTGAAATTTTATGTTATGGACAGAATTTGGGTGAGGGAAAGTGACCAAAATTCCCCTAGACCCATTAGAAACTGATTTAGCGTGTGAAACAGTTTCGTAACTCACTGGACGACGCGTCGCGTCAGCTTACTGCCTCACACGAAAAATGCCATAACTTTTCGTTCGGTATCGAATTTAGGCGAAATTGGTATCGTTGGAAAGCTAATTCAATTATATATAATTTGGTGGGTCTTAAGATGCAAAATTCTATGTGTATCCAAAGTTATGCACGTTCAAACTGGACCTTTGTAGAATCAAATATCAAACTTTGGACGAATAAAGGATTCTTAGCTCAACTTTGCTTTAAGCGATTTCTACGAACATTTTTCACCTCATAATCACTTCCTATACTAGAATAAAGATCATGACACATGAATTTAAATATAAACCATGAAATTAGAGCTTACACATGTAGGAACGACGGTTCTCTTTCTAGCTCGAAAATGCGGGGTGTTACATTATCAGTGACAACTCTCATGAGGACTTTTTGCAGTGACAATTATTTCTTCGAGTGAAAATTGCATCTTAATTTCATATATTTGGAGACTAATTTGTTTGGGATTATTTGGATAGCTAGTTTTTTTTTTTCATTGGAAACTAATAATGATTAGTATTTAATTGCACATTTTTGTTAATTTCTTGACTTTGAATGACTATTTTTTTTTAGCATCAAACTCATTTATTCTGTCAATTCATAATATTTTTATGAAAGTCAAGAGGAGATGGGAGTAGGGGGTAAGGGCGAATTGACCTGTTTTCAATTTTAAGCAAGTTGACAATGTGAAACATTTTGTCAACTATCTTTAGAAAAGTTAGTGAAACAAACAAAATATAAATAAGGAACATATTTAGCAAATTAAAGTAAAACAGACACATGACTTTTATATTGGTTTGAAACACAAGTGTGGTGCCTATTTTTAGTTTCTTGAATTACAAGAGTTTTTCTAAAGCTTTAACGCTAACTTGAGTACTTATCTTCTTTTTTCTGTAATTCAACTTTGCTAGATCAAATCTCAATTCTCTTAAAACCCTTACATATGAATAACTAGAATGATTAATAAGACTTGAAATACTTCTAGCTTATGCAATTTCTCGAGTACTAAAGTCAGTTTGAAAAAAAAATTACAATACTACATGCTAAGATTCTAAATCTTTGTATTAATAACCGAAAAATCGAAGGCCAGTGGATTATGGAGCCACCCCCTCTATTACTCTTCTCTACCCAAATATCATGATGTGCTAACCAACACATCACAAGTTGCACCTGTACCACTATACACTAGACCAAAGCCCCTATACTGAAATTCTAACTCATTTGATATAAGGGAAAGTAAGAATGTAGATCTTAGGTACGAATAGTCAAAATATACATAGATATTTTTAAAATATATATATATTTTTAAAATTCATTATTATTTTATTAAAATTAAAAAAAAAATTAGGAAAAAAAATCGACCGCAAGTGGTCAAGTTTTTATTAAATTAAATAATTAATTTAAATATTAAACCGTGGTCTGTTTTCTAAAAAAAAAAAAAAATTTCTAGGAATTTTTTTAAAAAAAATAAAAATCAAAACCCAAGTACAGCATGCAACAACAACAATGCAATACAGCAGTAACCAAATGTAAATACAGCAACAACAACAACAACAACAAAACCAAATGTAAATACTTTCAAAAGTGTACAACACATACAAAATGTCCAACAAAAGTAAGTATCAAAAAACTACAAAAATAGTTTCAAACAACAAAATGTCTAAATTCAAAGTACAACACATACAAAAAAAAAAGAAAAAAACTAAAAGTCATCATCATCGACTTCGTCCTCGTCTTCCATATCCTCATCCGTGCTGAAATCATCCAAGGGGCCTAGACCTTTCGCAGCCCAAACTGCATCACCATGACACTTAACCATTTTCAACCAACTAAGTCACCTACCAAACTACATTCAAAACAAAAAAATCTCCTTTAAAGTCCCTACACTTGACCACTTTCAACCAACTAAGACACTTACCAAACCACATTTAAAATAAAAAAAAATCTCCTTTAAAGTCCCTACACTAAACCGTTTTCAACCAACTAAGTCACCTACCAAACCACATTCAAAACAAAAAATTTCCTTTAAAGTCCCTACACTTAACCATTTTCAACCAACTAAGTCACCTACCAAACCACATTCAAAATAAAAAAATCTCCTTTAAAGTCCCTACACTTAACCGTTTTCAACCAACTAAGTCACCTACCAAACCACATTCAAAAAAAAAAAAGTTAACTTTAAAGTCCCTACACTTAACCGTTTTCAACCAACTAAGTCACCTACCAAACCACATTCAAAACAAAAAAATCCCCTTAAAGTCCCTACATTTAACCGTTTTCAACCAACTAAATCACCTACCAAACCATATTCAAAACAAAAAAATCCCCTTTAAAGTTTCTACACTTAACCATTTTCAAGTGACTAAGTATCAAAACAAAACCACATTCAAAACAAAAAAAAATCCCCCTTAAAGTTCCTACACTTAAACATATTTAAGTGACTAAGTCACCAAACAAACGACATTTAAAACAAAAAGATCTCCTTTAAAGTCCCTAGACTTGACCATTTTCAAGCAACAAAGTCACCTACCAAAACACATTCAAAACAAAAAAAATCTCCTTTAAAGTTCCTACACTTAACCATTTTCAAGTGACTAAGTATCAAAACAAAACCACATTCAAAACAAAAAAAATCCTCTTTAAAGTCCCTACACTAAACCATATTCAAGTGACTAAGTCACCAAACAAACGACATTCAAAATAAAAAAATCTCCTTTAAAGTCCCTAGACTTAACCATTTTCAAGCAACTAAGTCACCTACCAAACCACATTCAAAACAAAAAAATCCTCTTTAAAGTACCTACACTTAACCATTTTCAAGAAACTAAGTCGTCAACCAAACCATGTACAAAACAAAAAAAAATCCCTTTAAAGTTCCTACACTTAACCATTTTCAACCAACTCAATCACCTACCAAACCACATTCAAAATAAAAAAAATCCCCTTTAAAGTCCCTACACTTAGTCATTTTCAACCAACTAAGTCACCTACCAAACCACAGTCAAAACAAAAAAATCCCCTTTAAAGTTCCTACACTTAACCATTTTCAAGTGACTAAGTCACCAACCAAACCACATTCAAAACAAAAAAATCCCCTTTAAAGTTCCTAGACTTAACCATATTCAAGTGACTAAGTCACCAAACAAACTATATTCAAAACAAAAAATTCCCTTTAAAGTCCCTACACTTAACCATTTTCAAGCAACTAAGTCACCTACCAAACCACATTCAAAACACAAAATTCCCTTTAAAGTCCCTACATTTAACCATTTTCAAGCGACTAAGTCACTAACCAAACCACATTCAAAACAAAAAATCCCCTTTAAAGTCCCTACAATTAACCATTTTCAAGTAACTAAGTCAGCTACCAAACCACATTCAAATCAAGCAACAACAAGACCAACAAGATGTCAACAACAATGCTAGTGAATCGAATAAGGCCACACACGGCTTCACTAGACTTCAATATGAACAATAACAAGAAGATAACAACAATGTTAGTGAATCGAACAAGGCCACACACGGTTTCACTAGACTTCAATATTTACAATAACAAGCAGATATCAACTTACCTTTGCTTAGCGTAAATTAAAGTGAAAGGGATAGGCGATCACCTAAAAACATAGCAAAGAAATCCTTTTACCGAATTCGAAATCTGTCAAATAGTAAAATTATTACAAAGAATAATCTTTCGCTTAAATTATTACAATAATTTAGTCAAGGAATAGGAATAAGATTTTCTCAAAAAGAATTAAATAATTAATGAGTAAAATGGAGAAATAAGTGTCAAGACTAACCAAAATTTAGGTAATTCAAAATCAAATTAATGTAGAAACAAGCCTAAAATTAGCTAATTCAATCTCAAATTCTAAAAATTAGCTAAAATCTAGCTAAATAAAATAAATATCCAAACCCTAGAACTCAAACTACAACCAATTTAGTTAATTGTTACCTTGCCCAAAATTGAACAACCCAATATTTGAATTGAACAACCAATCTAGCTAATTGTTACATGTTTTTCCAAATTTAAGGAAACCAAACAAGGTACTAACTTCAACTACCTTAAATTTCAATAACAAGTTTTAAGTTAGAGCACTTAATCGTTACTTGTTGCTGCCGTTGGTGACTGAGATAGTGGCTGAGACGGCGGTTATTGGCTGAGATGCGGTTGTTGGCTGGCTGAGACGTGGTCGATGTTGTTGTTGTGTGTTGTTTTGAGCTAGGCGGGTGTGTTGTTGTTGTGTATGTTGTTGTGAGCTGAGGGTGAGGTAATTTGAAAGGAAATTTGGAATTGGGTCAGATTGGATATGGTGTTATATTTTTAAAAAAATATTATGAAAACCGACCACATGTGGTCGGTTTTTGTAATATATAAAAAAATATTTTTTAACAAATTAAAATTTTAATAAATTCTATAATATTTATAACAACATTCAATTAATTTAATACAAATCGTGTATATATAAATACATAGTACATACACTGTGTATGGGACCGCGACAACATCCAATTAATTTAATAAAATTCGTATGTATATAAATCAGATAAGTAGTTATTTTGTCAACACATACGTACACGAGTAGTATATTTCCTCAATCGTATAATAATATCAATGAATTTTACAAATTACGATAATTTTTTTATTAATTAACTTTTAAATACAATATTATATATATATATATATATATATATCGTAATACTACTCTTACATTATTATAACTTCAACAACATACGCATGTCTACATTGACCCAAAATAGTATATCTACTTCCTCAATAGTTTGATATATATCAACGTATCATTCAAACTATTTTGATATATAGATTCAATTATCTAGCTTTCGATTACTATATACATCACTACACGAGATATGCGTATATATACATATATTCAATTGTCTATCAGCTTTCACATACGTACTATAAACATCACATACACGATTTTACTACCTCATAATAATATACAAAGTATTTTAAAAATACTCAGATGAATTATAGATTATATTATCTTATGTCATTAATATACCTTCACTGTATAATATGTATTTTCTATATATATATATATATATACACATACATACACACTATCGACTATATCAAATTCTAAATACGTACTATATATATCACATACGTACACAAGTATATTATCCTATAATATAACGCGATGTGTTTCTTATACATACTCAAATAAGTGATCGATTAATTATATTTGATTAGCTTAATATACTAGGTTTTGAGTACATCATTCATCAATCGAGCACTACATGATATATATATATATATATATATATATATATATATATGAACTCTTGAATGCGTATATATATAGATATCATCCACAAGTATATTTTCTTATAATAGAACACGTTCATTATATTCTGATAAATTATTATGACTGAAATAATAACATAATATCATTATCTCAACGGTATGATATATTTATATATACACACATATTCATCATTATACAAAGATTATGCATGTTTAACATCATTTAAGGTATATACGAAGAAAAATATTTATTTTATATATTGAAACATAAGTAAAAGATAAAGATTATGTTTAACGTAATTTATTTATTTTATTTGATATATTTTGAAGTGTATTTTTTTCAAAAAATTAACGAATGATTGATTTTTATTATTATTATACTGATTATCGACTACATGTGATCAATGTAATTTTAAAAAATTATATATATATTACATTATATATATAATTATTTTTAATAAAACTAATATATATATTTGATTACATATATTTTTATATATATATAATTATGTATAACATATAAAGATTATGTTTAAAAGTATTTTATTTTTACAAGAAAAAAAAACGATCACTAGTGGTCGGTTGTTTTAAAAGTATTTTATTTAAAAAAAAAAAAAACCGACCAATAGTGGTCGGTTTTTTTAAAAATAAATTAAAAAGAATTTTTAAAAACCGACCACAATTATTGATTTTTTTAAAACGACCACTAGTGGTCGGTTTTTTAAAATAAATTTTAAAAGAATTTTTAAAAACCGTCCACAAGTGATCGGTTTTTAAAAATATTTTTCAATTATTTCTTTTTTTGAAAATAATTAATATAAAAATTATTGGAATAATTATTTTGACTTTTAAAAATATAAAAGTGACCACATGTGGTCGCTTTTTAAAAAGAAAAAAATAAATAAAAAACCAACTACGTGTGGTTGGTTTTTTATGATCGTTTTTTCATATTTTTTTTAGTACTGACACTTGAAACAAAATTCTCTAACAGTAGCTTTAGGGTGCGCAAGTAGCTTCTCCAAAGCTAAGGTT
This sequence comes from Capsicum pubescens, assembly GCA_030864215.1. Classification (NCBI taxonomy): domain Eukaryota; kingdom Viridiplantae; phylum Streptophyta; class Magnoliopsida; order Solanales; family Solanaceae; genus Capsicum; species Capsicum pubescens. Next base: position 32,364,384 of record CM061548.1, read on the forward strand.
CATGAAAGAACACATGCAACCAACCATTAACCAATAGCTCCTCTTAAACATGGTTTTCAAGGGTTCCATTCATTTATCTTTCAGTTTTGAACTGGTTTTCCTGACTTAGTTTTCTAAAAAAAATTCTAGACAGTCACTTTATAAGACATTTGGAAATGCACATTCACCTTCATCCCATACGACATAGTTCTCTCTACCTATAATGTAGAAAAGCAATCAAAAGGGCAAAAATCAACTAAAAGAAGGTATAAGTCCCCAAAATATAGTCAAAGATCGGGCCATTTAGGATGTCATCACAATAAATAACCATATCAAAATGCAACCAAGGGTGTGGCCTAGTGATCAATGAAGTGGGTTGAAACTCTGATGTCTTAGGTTCAAATCTCAACAGAGACAGAAAAATACTAGGTGATTCTTTCCATCTAACCTAGCCTTGATGGATAGAGTTACCGGATATCTATTAATGGTGGGAGGTGGCAGGTATCCTGAGAATTTAGTTAAGGTGCGCACAAGTTGGCTCGCATACCACGGTTATAAAAAAAACATTTCATCCAATTTTGACTCAAAAATTAAAATTCATGCCCGCTACTATATTATAAAAACACCTTGCTTTTAACCATACAACTTTTTATTGAGTTTTTATCCATGCATTCACTAAAAGAGTTTTGACTTTGAATGCAATCTTAGTCCAAAATCTAAGTCACTCAAGTGTCGAATTATTTTTTGAATTAGCTACTCAAAGCCCATAACTTAGCATCCTTCTAGATGCAAAAATGAACTACCTTACTAAACCACCTACATCTTCTCATAAAAAGGCACTCCAACTTCATGCTTCTAGGCCTAATATGGTTTTATCCTAAGTTGCTCAGACTCAGATGCAGATATCTAACACGGATGCGAATCCGGAGGGGTTCGATTTGGCAAAATTCAACTATTAAAATTCAGTGGTACGGATCCAACAATGGATACGGATCCTAGGATTCATTTAAAAGAATCCAAAATTATAAATAGAGCTATAAATATCTCTATCTCTATCTCTATCTATAATCTATATCTATAATATATTAAAAGTGTAAAGACCATTAGAAAAGTGATTTGAACTTTTTGCCCTTCATTAAAAGTCTTTGCTTTAGATAAAATCATCTTTTTTCTTTTTAAATTATTTTAATGATATTAAAAATTAAATAGGGAAGGGATTTTTTATTATAATTAAATTCATAAATAGGTAAAAAAAAAAAAAAAAAAAACTTTTTCAACTACTTACCCTAAAAATAGGCAAAAAGCTATAGAAAATTTAAAAAAAAAGGCAAAAAAGTATTTTCTTACTAAAATTGACTTGGTCCAAAAAAAATAAAGCTAAAAATTTCCTTTTTCAAATAGGCTTGATCCCTAAAAAATAGGCAAAAATCCATAACAAATGTCTTTAAAAAAACTTGAACCAAAAAATAGGCCAAAATCCATATGAAACGTGCTGAAAAAAAATTTAAAATATTTTTTCATTAAATTAAAATAGGCTTTGTCCATAACTTTTCTTAATTTCTATAAAAGTAATGTTAATTTTGTATTTTTCTTTGTCTATAATTTTAAATTGTTGTTTAACTTTTTGCTCTTCACTAAAATATTTTGTAATAGACAAAATAATTTTTTTTACTTTTTTCCTCACATTAATTTTTATCCAAAAAAAATTACTCCAGCTGAAATTCTTTTTTGTTACCGTGACTTTTCACTTTTCCTAAAATAATGGATGTACATATGGTAAAAGAAAAAGAAGTCCAATTTACAAGGACTAATTCGTTCATTAATTTTTCTCCCAAAGAAAATTGCTCCTGCTACTTGAATATTCAGTAAGGAATTTTTTTTTGATAAAAAAGACAAACCAAAAGAGTTTTACAAGAAATAGCACAATTCAAAGAAAAGTCAACAATTTATCTCTTTTAAAAAAAGGCAAAAAAAATAGAGAAAAGAAAGAATATAGTGATTTTGATTTTACAAAAAATCTGTCTTTTAGAAACTATATATGAATGTATTGAAGAGGTATATCGGTGACAACAAATGTGGTCCTACTGTAGTGTTATGTTCTTTTTAATTTGATATTCTTCACATTCGTTATGTTAATTTAATTATATTATTGTACTATAAAGGAGATAGAATCATGGTGGTTCGTGTGTACTTCATTATTGTACTATAAAGAAGATAGAGTCATGGTGGTTCGTGCATGCTTCAGCCTCAAATACGTATAGTTGTATGAAATATACAATTGTCCGCATCTTTTGCTCAATTAAATTTAAACTTCTCAACTATTATATTTATATCTCAACTATTGTGGATGTTAGAGATCGTTTCAATTTCAAAGACCATCACACGCTTTGAGGGACATCTTTCACCATACGTACGATTTCATTGTTTATATTCTTTAATAAGGATTTGTTGCAAGCACGTAATGTTAGCTTTATATATGTGTCTATCTCAATCAATAATACATTATGTGATATTATATTTGTTTATCTTTTTCCTTTTATATTAATCATTCAATTTAATTTTTTTCAGAAATAAGAGATTGCGATTATAACTATTTTAGGTTATTATGTTGTCTTCAACTTGGATTTATATGAACTTGACAATCTTTTGTTTAAATTTAAAAAGATGCAAAAAACATGGTGCTTTATTTTAATGACTTAAATAAGTAATAGATTGAAAGATAGTAGTTTTGCTATAAACCAAAATTTAAGTATAATCATGCTACGAATCAACTTAGCTTCTCTTATAATTTATTCAATATCAAATAATATTTATTTGATAAATAATTTAATTTTTTAGGTTATAAATTTCTTACTCTATTATTTACGTAATATTTAAATTTTTAAATTAACTAAATAAATAATTATTAAATTTTAATTTAAAATAATTGAATGCTACACATGCGAGATCCGTGCGCAATAGATAAAATATCCTTTTACTATTTTTCATAAACTATAATTATATATAAACATTAATAATAAATATTTTTTAAAACTAAAACTCACTTAATTTATTTTTAAAATATTGTTCATTGCAGAAAATGTAGGGATCTGCTACATGGCGTTTTATGAAAGATTTTGCTACTTATCTGTTCTATATTTCTTAATTTTATGTAAGTTTGCAAATTTGAGGTGCCTGTAGGTTTTCACCTTGAGAAATATTCCAAGGAACTCATGTATGCTTCAAAATAATGAATGTTGCTATTTGTTTTAGCCAAAAAACATTAAACTTTCTGCTTTATTTTGGTGTACTGATTAAACTTTGTTTGAGTAATTTCCTGACACGTGATTAGTTGCTGCAAGTTTATAGTATTACTTCTAGATATAACTTTGTCAATCAAGCTGCACATGAACTATCAAAGCATATAAATTCATTAAAATGTAGTTACCAAACAATTCCTTATTTGAATTAAGTACCTAGAATTTAGGGACTATAAAACCAATTAAACTTTTTACCTCATATAAATCTTTTAAAAAGTCAATTAATTGGCATGTTCGTAGCTAACAATTTTGTTGCTAATTATTATTTTTTGCTTTTGGTAATCAAAAGACTACTAATTTGATCTATTTTTCAATAATATGTTCTTCTTTTTGGTTGACGACTTGATTAAAAATTAGATCTAGAATATAATATTAAAAGTGTGAAAATCTTTAGAAAAGTGAATTGAACTTTTTGCCCTTCATTAAAAGTCCTTACTTTAGACAAAATCGTCTTTTTCATTATTTTTTCCTAATATTTAAGAGTTGAAAATTAAATAAATGTATTTATGGTAAAAACTTTTTATTAGAAGACATCAGAATTTCTATATCATATTCTAATTTAAGATTTAAAAATTAATTAAATATATTTATGGTAAAATCTTTTCTTATTAGAAGTCATCAAAATTAGTGACAACTGATACTTTTTTTATTAGTTTAAGAATTCTAAATCAACTAATAGCCTGTTTGGATTGCTTATTTCCCCAAATAAGCTCTTATTTTGAGAAAAAAAACTTTTTAAAAAGAGTAGGGTGTTTGGTAAACTTGCAAAAGTGTTTTTTAAAATAAGCAGAAGAGGAAGTAAAAAATTTCTGCTTCTAGGAAGAAGCAGAAAATTTCTGCTTCTTAAAATAAGCAGAAATAGGAAATTATTTTTTTATGACAAAAATATTCCTATCACACACACACACTCGCACACACACACACCCTTATATACCTTATTAGTTAATTAATATATCTTACAAGTTTGATTAATGTTTGATTTTTAAAAATTTATATTTTATATTTACGTCATAATTCTTTATGATTTATATATTATTATTTTATTTTCACTCATTCTCTTTAAATAAATTTGAAAATATCATTGATGATGATGACTAAAGAATATATAAATTATTTTATTATTATTAATGATAACAATTGGCATATGAATCACGTTACAAGATTGTATTTTGATATCACATATAAATTTTTTCTCGAATATTTAATTTTAAATAAATAATTCATGAAAAGTGACATATTTGTTAAAATATAGTGTGTCTGTATATATATATATATATATGAATATAATGACTGCTTATTCATAGTAAATTTTGACATCGTAAAAATATATTAAAAAAAACTTTAACTATTGTGCTAACGAAGGCATCATCACAAAGATCGAAGAAGCAGACCAGCCTTTTGGTATACCTTCAGAAATACAAGACAAATGTTCTATAAGTATGGAGGCATTGCGTAATAAAATTAGGGATGAAATTACTGAGAATCTTTGTGATTTATGAAGGTCTAATTATTTTTGTCGTTAATTTTTTCATATATAGTGATTTAATTTATGAAATAACTTTTGTATTCATTTTTGTTTGATGTTTTAAGTAATATTTAAATTATTTAAGTAACATATCACCATTTAATTTTTTAATGTATTTATCTATATAAATATTGATTGAAAATTTTAGAGTTCGTACTTTTTAATTAAATAAAAATAATAATTTTAAAAATTATAATAGATATTTAAAATAATTTTTCTCTATAATTTGATTTTAGTAATAAAATTCTATTGATAGATGTCCTTTTTAGTCATTTGTCTGAAAAAAGCAATTCTTGAAAAAATTTATCCAAATACAATTTGATTATCAAAAATACTTTTCGATTGAATTTACCAAACATAAACTGCTTTTTTAAAAGCACTTTTCTGAAAAGCCATTTTATAAAAGTGTTTCTCAAATAAGCAATTTTGTAACAGCAGTCCCAAACGGGCTCTAAATTTGATTTTAAGAAGATTTCAAAAATCTAAAAATAAATATAAAACTATTAGAATAAGAAAAAATTAAGAAGTTCGAGATTTTTAAATGTTTTAAATACGTAATAGAATGTAATCAATAAATTTATAAAGATTTGACTTTAAAATAAGAAAAGATTTTAAATATAAAAAAAATCGTAACACAAATATGATTCAAATTGATGAGTCTCTCTTAGCCTATGACAACAAGGGAAAGAGGTACATAAACGCAAAAGTTGATGATCCATCAACCACTTGAAACTGATAAAACATATCTGTGTATATGTTTATGTTTACATTATTATGTTAAAGTGTGAAAGATTTTTGAAAAGTGATTTGAATTTTTACACTATTAAAAATCTCAACAATAGATAAAATCATTTAATTTTAAATAATCAAACGTTACACGTGTTAAGCACGTGCTGTTAAACTATATGACTTTGCTTCATTAAAAATATTTTTTATCCTTCATTACAAGACTTTTCTTTAGACAAAATCGTCTTTTCATATTTTTCCCCAAATTAATAAATATATGAAAAATATTTCCTTTTCTACTTTAAATTGGATTTGTAGGTCTAATTAAGGACTTTAAAAATATAGGTATAGCACGTGTTGTTTTATTTTTCTAATTTTAAAAGTTCAAATTCAACAAATGTTTTGACACATCGTTTGTTTTTTTTTTCCTAAAAAAAGACCATGAAGTCTATTTTGGTTAATTAAATAAAAGAAAAGCAAAAGTCTTCACAAAATTAAAAAAGACACAATAAACGTCTAAAAAGGGACAAAAGTTAAAACTCTTATTTGTATTAGTTTAATTTATTTGGAATTCATATTATTCTAATATTGGTAAATAATTTCTGAATAAAGTAAAATTTACTATATTTAGATAATTTCTTTCTTGAAGGAAAATTTTTTGGACTTCTATAAATTGAAAATCCTTTTACAACAATTCAATGACATCTACAATGAACACATGAAATAAGATTTATTTATTTTTGGTATTTGATTGTTCTTTATTGCCTACGATGGAACCAAGACAAATTGAACAATCTTATGGATTATCAAACACTAATCATCGGTTTACTAAAGACACCAACAATAATTTGAGAAATTGTCAATATATTCACCTACTTTACTTATATCTTAGACATTTACAAATACTATATAACTAATTAAATAAATTTTCCATCTTCACGTGTTCAACAGATGTTGAATTTAATTCTTGTATTTATTTTTACTATTTACACAAATATCGTATTTAGTGTAACATTTGAACACATTAAAGTGAGGTACACGCACGAGGCGCGTACATCTAATGCTAAAGGCCCTTATAATTGACGTTTGTCCTTTTTACCCCTCATTAAAAGTCTTCCCTTTAAACAAAATCGTCTTTTCATCTTTTTTTCCTTCAATTATTATTTTATTAAATATATGGAAAGAATATTAATAAATAAATATATGGAAAAGAAATAAATATGAGAGTCCCAAAATATATGAAAACGTTAGAAATATTGTTTGAACTTTTTGCCCTTCTTTAAAAGTATTCTCTTTAAACAAAATCGTCTTTTCACTATTTTTCTTCAATTATTACTTTATTAAATTAAGGACTTTCAAAATTAAAATAAATATATAGAAATAAATAAATATATGAGTCCTAAAATATATGAAAATGAATATTAGAAAAAGACTCCTAATATAAAAAGGACTCCTAATATATACCGTATGAAAAATAAATTTAGTGTTGATAGGTTTTGCCCCCTTAATGCATTGATCGTTTTTTCCCCCTAATGCACCACTTTGTACGTTAATATATATTAAACTATGCACCATATTTTAGGATTCCAAAAAACTTTTTTGGTGCAAGTGAATATATTTAGAATTCTTGTATTTGATACTTTGTAAAAGAAAAGATTCGTAATTATATGTAGTCTTCATTCGTGATCTGCTGACCTTATGTCAACAAATCAACATTTTCTCACAACTTATTTTTATCATGATTTAAAAAATTGAGTTTTTAAATTTTTAGTATTGTTGTTTATTTTCAGTTGGTTATAATTTATTTTAGTTCGTGAAGTTTATTTTATTTACTTATGTTTGTGTTTTCTAAACATTCACCTCTCTTTAATCTGTTTTAAGTTATTTTAGCTCTATATTTTGTAGGAATAACGTTAATGGATGAGGCAAAAGTGTTGCTAGATCATTCTCTAATTCTTACCTCGCTACTGATCAAGTATATGTTTATAATTTGTTATATATATATATATATATATATATATATATATATATATATATATATATATATATATATTTCTCATGTTTGTTTTATAGAGAAAGCCACTCAAATTGTTGTTCGCCTTTTTTTTTCCAGAAAAGATTTATATTTTCTTTTTAAGTTCATATTCTTTAATGTATGACATCTTGACTATGTCTATGAATGGAGAAAATCTATATTATATCGAAGTTGATGTGATTCAGTACTGTGATTTCAGATGATCATTCTCTATTTTAATGGTGAGAAGGCCAGAATGGTGAGATGGAAATATATATTGATATACTATGAGACCTCTGTATTACAAAGAATGTGTGCGACAAAGGTACAACTATTATATGTGGATCATGTAAATGTTTTCAACTAAGAGTATCACTCAGTGATGATTGACTAAGCGTTAAATTATTCAGTATACCTTTTTTACGGGCTTTATATTTTCTAATTGGGTACCCAAAAAATTATATTCATGTAGTATTTTTTGTTAGCTTAGTCAAGATCAATATAGCATAAAATTTTACCTAATATCTCTTTTAAGGTCATTAAAGTAGTTGATTTGGTGTTGCCCAACCAATGTCATGATAACATAGATCAAAACTTATAGATGGATGGATCTTAAAGTATGCCTATATTTACAAACTAATCTTAAATGCTTAAATTGAGAAGAAAACATAGTTTATTACGGAGGATAAGTTTTGTTATATTTTTACAGTTTATGTAGTACCTTACAAGTTTTTTTTTTTGTTAAATTGAAGTTCTATGGTTGCAATTACTGGATGTCAACTCTCTGCCTAGTTGATTGATGAATTCAAACTCTAATATGTTGACTATAGTGGTGGCTCTAGGGTTTTGATGGTGTAAAGTGTGTGGTTGTATGATTAAGTGTAAGGCATTCTGTTGGTTGATACTCAATTGATGATATGTATGTTCTTATTTGCTTTGGACCTAAAGTTCTCACTTCTTCTTCTTTCTCCATGAATTACAGGCAGAAGAAGAAATATTAACTTTTGAAAAAGAAAGGAGAAGAAAAAACTATTGTTGCCATGTCGAAAGAATCCACACTTACAAATTGATAATATTTGTTTCTAAGAATTTCTTAACTTTATTTTCTATAATTTTCATCGACATTTTTATATTGTAAGTGGTCGTCGGATTTAATTTTGGTTTATGTTCAATATGATAACGTGTTTTATGATTGACATTTAAATTATTTGTGATGTTCGGTTAAAATTATATTTATTTTAATTTCAGAATTATTTAATAAAATATTCAAGTTAGTCCTTATTGATTTAAGTAATAGCATAATTTTTAAGAGGACTTTAGTGAGTAACAAATGTATAAAAAAATCAGAAATTATTATGTGTACATATCTGCATTTATATCTGCGATATATTAAAAGTATGAAAATCCTTAGAGAAGTGATTTGAACTTTTTATTTCATTAAAAATCTCCATAATAGAAAAATCATCTTTTCACTTATTTCTTCCAATTATACTATTATTATATCTATATCTGACACATTTATATGACTTCCTAAGTGTCAGTGGTTATTGATGAATCTTAAAGAGGTTGTGTTTGGTCGCTACATGCAACAATATATGTCCAAGGATTTTATAGTTGCTTGAGAAAAGTATGTGGTGTTAATGACTCCCTATTATTTGGTATAACATATGTGTCATTGTAACACTCGGTGAAGTTACTTGAATAGTAGTTAAACTTGTTGGACCATGGGAGGTTATAGAAACTCGACATAAAACAGTCAGTTAATTATCCGTGAGCGTTTTCCCTTGAAAATTAACAAAAGAAATACTTTATTTGAATTTTTTAAAGTTAAAATCGGAGTTAGACTTGTGTTTTCCATAATTTTTGTAATAAACAATTAAAATTTAAATATATTTTTTAAAATAAAAATGTAAATTGAAAACTTTGAAGTTCTTTTCAATTTTTCCAAGTACTTTTTCTTCATACATAAGACAATTCTTTTTATGTTTATGTTTTTAATAGTTTGAAGTGCTTTGAAATCTTTGTCCTTAATTAAATGACCTCAAATTGTTATTTAATTATTTTTATAAAATTTATTAGACTTTTAAAATATATAGAAGGCAAGACTATAATTAATATTTCGAACATCTCAATTAGCAATGACTCCTAAAATAAGACAATTTGCACAACTATTTAAAGTAATTTGAGTTGTGTTTGATCATATCTTTTGCAATAAATAGTTAGAATCTAAATATATCTACATCTACGCCTACATTTACATCTAAAATATATTAAACCTGTGAAGACCATTAAAAAGTAATTTAAACTTTTTGTCATTCATTAAAAGACACCATAATAGACAAAATTGTCATTTACTATTTTCTTCGAATTATTATTTAACTATTTTTGTAATAAAATTACTTTTGGCAGTAAAAGATATTATTATTTACAAAAAAAATAATTACCATCAAGAGAAATCTTTTTTTGGCTATAACATGTTACAATACTTCCTACCAAAAAAATCTATAATTACCAAAGATCTAATTTGGCAGAAGGAAGAGGTCGTTGCTTAGGGGGGAATTATAACGAATTAATACAAATCTTTTTCTTATTTGAAATAGCATAATTTATGTGTCGTACTTATTAATATGAGCATCTAAATATATTTTACATCAAAATTGAATTTTCTCTTTACGTTAAACATGGACTTGTTATTTTTAATTTTTTTACATTGTATATATATACTTATATGTTATGGAAAACTTGATATCCAGCAGCACTTTGATATTCCTTTACAACAAGAGCATGAGATATAGAAATTAATACACAAAATATTCTACCAATCTTGATAGCATAGATAAATTTGCTTGTGATTTGAAGTAAGTTTTCTAAAATTTTAGCATATTCTTGATGTTTACAATCTTGATAGTATCTATGATTAAAGAAATAAATTTGTTTGTGATTTGAGGTAAGTTATCTATACTTTTAGTATGTGCTTGAAGTTTACAATAAATAAATTATTATATATTCTTGACAGAAAGTTGTTAATTGTGAAGTTTTTTTGTGGAATCTTAATATATCTTATGATTAAAGAAATAAATTTATTTGTGATTTAGGGTAAGTTTTCTAAACTTTTAATAAGTTAAATTTTCTTGTAATTTGAGGTAAGTTTTCTAAAATTTTGGTATGTTCTTAAAATATATAATAATTAATTATTATCTGCTTCATAGACAATTTCTATTGATGTTTTTCAAATAGATTTGTACTTCAACTTTATAATGTAAATCGATTAAGTTCAATAATATTAATTTTGTAGTGCATTATAATTTTTAACTCAAAGTTCTATATCATATTTAGGGATGTGCACATATTGACTGTAGAATTGACAAGGAATAAATGATACGTATAGAACCCCCATCATACTTTGGGCGCACATATGTCCTTATTGTTAGCGTGAAGGGCATGTACGTACCATTTCATTAACGATAGAGGTATATGTGTACACAAAGTATAACGGTTTGTATATATATACCATTTATCATAGTTCGGGGGTACATTTATCCCTTTCCATTTATGTTATAAGAGCATATGATGGTCATGAAGAAGATGTTAATAAGGAGAAAGACTTGAAGACTAAGATTGCAGAAAGGATAATAAGAAATTGAAGATTTTTTAATGTGAAGGTATGTATCCAAAGTATTTGATGAAGGTTCTCTTAATCATTCAGATTTTAATTATTATATTTATTTATTTTTTAGCGATTTTCTAGAGGAGAATAGTTTTTTTAGATTTGAATCTTTTGTTTTTAAAATTTGTTAAGGTATGCAAGACAGAGTATTTGATGATGATCTTAATCTTAATAATTCATATTTTAATTATTATATTTGTTTGTTTATTTAGATAGGGATATTGAAAATAATATGAGTATCTTCTTTTTTCTTTTATTTTAATGACACATATATTTAATCATTTCCCACATTAGCCAGGGTCAAATACTATATAATTAACTAAATAATATATATTCATTGTCCTTGAAAATTCAAAAAATATTCGGTTTACTTCGAACACAAATTTTGTGTCAATGTATTAATATTTATCTCTTCATTTAAATAAATATTATATTTATCTAAGCGTTAATTGCAATTACATATAATTTATTTTATAATTATATATTTATGTATCTGTTTATAAGAATAAAAATTCACATGCAACACACGTATCCTAAATTAGTATTCTAAATTTTGAAAGATCTTCTAGGTCATCCTCCTCAGGACCCTAACTTATTCTTTCAAGATCTTTGGTTCTTTCCCTCAAAACGTCTTTCGAGGCCTTCCACCAACTCTCCTTCCAAATCCTTGCTATTGTCGGTTAGAAGTCAGAACACAACCACTCGAATTCTTAGTTTCTCTCTGTTTGGCCTGAAGAATGAATCAATGAATATTGACCAAGAGGGAAAGCTAAAAAGGAGATAAAAGGACGATAATATTGAAGGTATGTCATTTTCCATGTCTTAAATCTATTTTAGATTTTATTTTGAGAAATTAAAATCTCAACTTTCCCCAAATTTGTCCATTGGCTCTAGTAAAAGTATCCAATGTGGGTTGACCGAATCCCACACCTATCCCGCAACCGTCTCATGTCAACAGGGGTGTGGTAGCAAATATGAATATTCCACGCAACTTAGGTTTTATCATCAATCTTGGATAGCGCTTGGCCATGGAATTTGAGGGTAGATTTTGAGAATTGATCTTCAATTATCTTTTTGGCCATGAAAAATTTGATAAGATTTTCAAACTCTGACCTTCAAATATTTTCACGTTCTCAAGTACAGGCTCAGATTAGTTTTTGAATTTTTTGGACTTTAACTGATAAAACTTAAGAAAAAATTCAAGTAAAACGCATGTTCAAACACCACTTCGAAAACTGAAACTTTCTAGTTTCAACTTCAAACTTTATAGCCAAATGATGAATAGTTATGTCTAGTTCATACACGCACCCCTCCAACTTCCTTATGATTCTCACATATAAATCCTCTTCAAAACAACTGAGAATTCACATATTATAGGAAATTTCTTGACATATACAAACTTCACAAATGCACCAAAAGAAAAAGAACGTTTCTTTCCTCCTTTTGGAAACTCTTTAATTCGGACTTTCTACATCTAAGTTCAAGACCATAAGATTAAATGAAATTTTGGTACATAGTACAGATCTTTAGTTTAAACTATAACAAGATTGAAGAGCGTTTCTTTCCTCCTTTTGGAAACTCATTAATTCTGACTTTCTACGTCTAATATTCAAGACCATAAGATTAAATGATATTTTGGTACATAGTACAGATCTTTAGTTTAAACCACAACAAGATTGAAAAGTTTATTACTTTCTTAAACTCTATGCTGAGTAAAAATGAAACAAACAAATTGAAATGGAAGAAATACGTATTTAACTACTTCTAAAAAGATATTGCAAATAAAACCATAGGAATTAAATAATATTTTAGTATGTTCTACATATCTTTAGTTTACATCCTCAAAATTCAAGTCTTTTAACTTTCTCAAACTTCGTGTAGACAAATAAACTAAAAAAAGGAATACATATTAATTACTCCCTCGGTTTCTAAATAATTAGCCCCTATTGACTTGGCACTCGTCTTACAAAAATATTTATTGGTAGCTTATTTTTTCAAATCAGTCTTATTAATTATTCCTTGAAAATATAAATTTAAGAACCCTTATGAGAGTTGTCACTAATAATTCCTACAACATTGAATCATTATGTTGACAATTCATCGAAATAATCTGCTAATTCAAAAATTTAGACGTCGTTGTCCCTGCCACCAACATATATATAATATTGATAGATTTTATTAAAACGCTATTCAATTTGCTAAGGACTTATTTGATTCAAAATACAGATATCAGAGATTATAACTCCAATCAAACATCGAAAAATGAGATTTAATTTGTTTTAATATGAATATATAATAAAAAGTATAATTTAAGATTTATAATGATTTTAGCTGACCAATAATAAAACATGATGCGTATATAATATAAAATTAGATAATAATACTTACCTGATTATCAAAATAAACTTGAAAAACAACAAATTCAAGGGAGGAGATACAAGAAAACAACAAATAGATCTATCATATCGTAATAAAGATCTACCATTGAATTATATATTATTTAGATTGAGAATTTTTCGCTTTGAATGCAGGGAGGAGATACAAGAAAATAACTGTCATATAAACGGTGGAATTCATTGAGAGATACTTAACCCTTGAAACTCCATTTGTATACAAATTCTACAGTCTGATCTGATTGTCAAGGTTAATTTCAATACTTTTTGATAAAAATTATAAACTTGACAAAATCAAAATAAAACTTTCAGTTCAAAGATGGTGTTTTATTCTTCTTCTAGATAATTACCAATTGCAATGAGGGAAGACACATCACAATCGCGAGACCTGACTCGATTCCAACTCTACCCACTCAACTATTTACGAACAGGAAGAACAAACGCAACCTAGACCTGCTTCACCCCTTGTGAATGCAGGTCCTTCCCTCGCAATCGCAAGGGTCATAACTTTCCTTCTCCAAGATCGCGATCAAGACCTCATGAATGAATAGAAGATTTGTTAGCTCCACCACTAACAACAAAGGACAAAACTCTTAAATTTTTTAATGGACTCATAAAACAAGTTCAATACTCCCTGAAGATAAACCCAATATACTACTAGACTGAAAATAATATTTTAATCTATTGGCACCATTAAGATATCAAATATTAACTTAGGTCAACTTTTAACTTCTACATTTTCATTTTTTCAATCAAAATTTCAAATCTCATCCAAACACCTCGGGAAATAAATAATTAGGGTATTTTTGGATATAGCAGTCGCGGCCTAGTAGGGTCATATAGAGGAGGCTACAGATTTTCAACTTGGACACTCAAATATATTAGGGGGGAAGGATAGGGGGGATCCACCCTTCACCGATGGAGCCTCGGCCCTTTTTTCCATGAGGAATTGCTTCTCCAATATCTATCTCAAGATAGATCCAGAGGTCTGAATCAATAATACAACTAAGTTAAAAATCACCTCACAAATTTAAAAGATCTGTAAGTATTTCATTCTAAACTCATCTTTCTTACATATTGATTTTGGTTAGACTTCTACTTTTTCAATCTTCAAAATTGAAAAACTCTTTTAAAACCAATCCAATCACTTCGAAAATTAAGACAATCATCCCCCAAAATTCTAAATACCATTCTAAAACTTTGAGAAAGGGTAAACCATGAAAAATATACAGAAAATCATAAAAAAAAACTATAAGGATCATTATAGCTCTGATATTTGTCCTCACTAGACATATGTTGATTTAATAATAACATATGAAGTTTCAAGTGTACAAATTTATAATAGAGCAAAATTATTTTAAATGTTCAATAATTTACTAGTAGTACTATGTATTTGTAAGTTAGAGGTAACAAAATGAATAATTACAAATTCAAATATTGAGGTCTCGTATTACTTATTCCTTAAGGTATAGATTTGACAAAATTATAAAGGTTGTGTCTGACATAAAAAAAAATATATACTTGCGCATTTAAAGAATATTATTATAAAGGAGCATATAATACAAAAGAAAGTAAAGAAATAAGAAAATTATATTTTAGTAAATTACCTGAACCATTTAGTTCAAAAATAATAAAAAGTTGGGATGAAACAAAAATAGTAGATACTCTAGGAGCAAGAATAAAATTTTTACAACAATGGTATAGAAACCTATGTGAACAATATAGAGAAGAAATAAAACTGGAAAAAAACATTAATAAGAAATTTAGCATGTTGCAAAGATAAAATAGCACCTCAATTTGGATGCGAAGAAAGATATTATAAGAAAAGAAAAAGACATAAGAAATATAAAAAATACAAAAAATCAAAATATAAGTATAAGAAACCAAGAAAAAGATATTATGTAAAAAATTATAAACATAAAAGACCATATAGGAAAAAGAAATCTATAAAGGAATGTACTTGTTATAATTGCGGAAAATTAGGACATTTAGCTAGAGATTGTAAATTACCTAAAAACCCAAAAAATAAACAAATATCAGAAATAAAAATAGAAAATACAGAATATATGCAGATATATTATATAGATTACGAATTAGAAAGTGAAGACAGTATATATGAAATTTCAGAGAATGAAACAGATAATAAAATAGGAGATAATGAAATAGATAGTGAATTAGACGAATTAAATGACTGAAGAAGATATAAAAATAATAACAAAAGAAGAATATTTAAATGACGAAGGAACAGATCAAAAAATAATATTTGATAATAATGTATTTGATGAAATAAAAGGAAAAGAGTTAGACTTAAGTGTAGAAAAAATATTTAAAATACCAACAATAAAAAATATATTTACTAGGAAAAAAGAAGAATATTATGTAGTAAGCCAAAAGGAACATGTAATAGACTGTAGATATGCAAAAGGTAAAGCCAGTATACCACTAGTAACAAAAAGAATAATTAATAAAGAAATAAACGATATAAAAAGTAGAGACCCTATAAAATATGTACACCTTGGAGGTACAGAAATATTAATAAAAGCATGTTTTAGAGAAGGAATAGATACACCAATAGAATTATATTTAGCAGATGATAGAATTATAAAACCTATAGAAAAAAGTATAATAACTGCCATAAAAGGAAATTTAATATACCAAAAATTTAAATTTATAATAAGTGTGAATTATTCAGTAGCAGTAACAGATAAAAATATAGATAAATCATTAGTATTATATTGGAAAATATCAGGAATAGAATTAACCCCAGGAAGTAAAATATTTACAGCAAGATGTAAAAATCTATATGTATTAACAACAAAACATAAAATAACAGGAAAAAATAAAATTAATAAAATACAAATAGAAAGCCCTTTTGAGAAATTCGTAAAAACAATTGATAATAATGATTATAGTTACAGAAATATAGACATAGAAGAAGATTAGAAATAATAAATGATAGAATAAGTACAACAAAAAGAATAGTTTATGATAAACCGGAATCATCAAGCTCATAAAAAAGAACAAGTTAAGAAACAAGTTCAACAGATAATTTAAACCAATATTACATAACAGGAAAGGTAAATGAAAAAGAATATTTAATACTCTTAAATACAGGACAAGAAGAAAATTATATAGCAAAATATCTAGTAAAAAATGAGGAAATAAAAACTGACAATAATATATGCCCAGATCTACCAAGAAGTTTAATAAATACTAAAAATATAGCAGAAAAAGAAATAATAATAGGAATTAGAAAAATAAAAATAGAATTTGAAGTAAAAGAAGAGATGCAAAAAACAAACATAATATTAGGAATAAAATGGCTAGAACAAGTAAAACCATATAATATAGAACATACACAATTAACCATAACATATAACAGAGAGAAATTATTCTTAAGAAGAGCTTTAACATGAAATGAAAATATATGTATTAATGAAGATAGTAGTAGAAGGATATTACAGTAGATATTATACGCCTATGATAGATACAGGAGTAGAAGCTAATTTATGTAGATATAATTGTTTACCAGAAAGTAAATGGGATAAATTAAAAACACCAATAATAGTTAAAGGATTTAATAACGAAGGAAACTTAATTACTTATAAAACTAAGAATGTAAAAACACAAGTATGGGATAAAATATTAACAATAGAAGAAATCTATAATTATGAGCTAACATCAAAAGATATACTTTTAGGAATGTCGTTTTTAGATAAATTATACCCACATATAATAACTAGAACAGATTGGTGGTTTACAACACCATGTAAACAGAAAGTAAGAGCAAAAAGAGTTATTAATAAAATAAGAAAGAAAATTGATTGGATAAAAGGAAATGAAAAAATTACACAAAAATTAGAAAATATAAAAAAATACCGAAGATACAATAGAACTGGTCGTATTTTTGATAAATAAAAAGGAAATAACTATATTTTCAATAAATAAGATAGGAATAATTAAGAAAAAATTAGAACAATTATATAGTGAAGATCCATTAAAAGGATAAGGATGGGGAAAACATAAAACCACTATAAAAATTGAATTAATAGATAAAAATAACATAATAACCCAGAAACCATTAACATATAATTTTGATGATTTAAAAGAATTTAAAATGCATATAGAAGAATTATTAGAAAAACAATATATACAAAAAAATAATAGTAAACATAATAGCCCAGCATTTATAGTAAATAAACATAGTGAACAAAAAAGAGGAAAAAGTAGGATGGTTATTGATTATAGAAATTTAAATGCAAAAACAATGACTTATAATTACCCAATACCAAATAAGATATTAAAAATAAGACAAATACAAGGATATAATTATTTTAGTAAATTTGATTGTAAATTAGGATTTTACCATCTAAAGTTAGAAGAAGAATCTAAGGAATTAACCGCATTTACGGTACCACAAGGATTTTATGAATGGAATGTACTACCATTTGGATATTAAAATGCACCAGGTAGATATCAACATTTTATGGATAGTTATTTTAAACAACTACCTAACTGTATAGTATACATAGACGATATACTATTATATACAAAGACCAAAGAAGAACATTTAAAATTATTGGAACAATTTACGGATATAATAGAAAAATCGAGAGTAAGTTTAAGTGAAAAGAAAGCTGAAATTATGAAAAATTAGATAGAATTTTTAGGAATACAAATAGATAAAAGTGGAGTAAAAATGCAACAACATATAGTACAAAAAATAATAAATTCAAAAGAAGAATTAGATACAAAAAAGAAATTACAATCATTTTTAGGATTAGTAAACCAAGTAAGAGAATATATACCAAAATTAGCAGAGAATCTAAAGCCCTTATAGGAAAAATTTAAAAAGGATGTAGAATATAATTATAACGAAGAAGATAAAAAACAAGTTTAGAAAATAAAAATACTTTGTAAAGAATTACTAAAATTACAATTTCCAGATGAAAATAGAAAATTTATATATATAGTAGAAGCAGATGCTAGTGAATGTAGTTATGGAGGAGTACTTAAATATAGATATGAAGAAGAAAAATTAGAACACCATTGTAGATACTACTCAGGTACGTTTAATGAAACAGAAATAAAATGGGAAATAAATAGAAAAGAATTATGCTCATTATATAAATGTTTATTAGCATTTGAGCCATATATTGTATATAACAAGTTTATTGTACGAACAGATAATACACAGGTACGTTGGTGGCTAACAAAGAAAATACAAAATTCAGTTACAACAAAAGAAATTCGGAGACTAGTCTTGAATATATTAAATTTTACATTTACAATTGAAGTGATTAGTACTAACAAAAACGTTATTGCAGATTACATATCAAGACAAAGCTACACAGACTGATATAATAGAAGACAATGCTTTAGAAAAGATACTCAAAACCCTAACTACGCTTTCAATGAAAGTGGACAGTATGAGTAATGAAATAGAAAAGCTAAAGACTAATGAAGTTAAACTGAAGTCTAAAGCAGCAAATCAGCTAACTCAGCAGTGTGCAGAGCTATGTCGATCGGAAGACATTACAATTCCAGATCTAGAAGGAGACGTTGGGACACTCCATAAAACCCATAATGTTTATCAATCTACAATTGCAGGTACAAGCAGAGGAGTTTGTAGACAAAGATATCAGAATATGAATAAGATATTTGAGAAACCATTTATACCAAAAACACAAAAAGACCCTTTGGTCATACCCCCACAAATTACCACATACCGAGATAGTCTGAACCAAGATAAAAAAGTTTACAATTATACAGCCCAAACATACATAGAAAATATCTACAGAGTACAAACTTTCCTAAACCTTAACCCTAGAGCCACAGATATCAAAGAACCAAACACAAACTATATAACCCAAAAATTACAAGGTTACAACAAGATAATTGCACTACCCAAAATCAACCCAAGCCTAATAAAAACTTGTTTTGGCTATGGATTATTAAATACCATATATACTCAAGACGGAGAAGAACTAACAACTATGGAAGAATTACATAAAATATTCACCACCTATAAAAGAATAACCAAAGGAAATCTATTTTATATAAAATGTTATACTGCACCAGCAGAGATATTATACGACGAAATAAAACCAGTTATACAAGTTGTAAAAATAGGATTAACCAGAGATATGATTATACCAGAAGATATTGTGCAGCATCCAGAGATATCCAAAATTGAGATACCTGATTTCTATGCAAATAAACGACTCATTGGACTAGCTACAATTATTCAAGAATTAGCAAATAATTATACCAATGGAAACCCAATATGGAGTTATTATTCAAAAGATCATCAGATGATTTATTCAAATTCAAAAGAACTACGACAAGCAGATATGGAAGATGTTAGACAATGGATAATGACATTACTTAACCCAGAAAAACAATCTACTGCAAGAGCAATTAAGAGAGAATTTGTTTCAGACGGATTATTGACAAAATATTGCAAGATAATTGGACACAAATATCCAGACCATCAATGTTCGAGATGTAATGGAGAAGATAATATTATCCCAGAAGTCCGCCTAGAATAAAAGAATCAAGAAGATAAGCATGTCAGCTGGAAAAAAGATAAAAAAATCAACAGATACGACAAAAAGATAAAAAGAAGACGGAGCAAAAATAGAAAAAGACAAAGCATTAAAGGAAGAAAGCGACATATGAAGAAAAGAAAAGGCTAACTTTAAGTATGAAATACGTGAATCATGTAAATAGGTTTACTATAGCCTTTTTGACTTTTTCTTGTTTCATTTATTAGCTTTTACAATTATTGGCTTTTGAAGACAAATGTATAGAGGAAACGTGTAAAGACATATTAGGATAGCCTTTAGGATAACCTTTTTCTTTTGTAACATTAGAACCATGTAAATTATTCATTCTCTCATTATAAATAGAGGCATAGAAGGCAGCAGAGAAGGCAAGCCTTCATGCGTTGAAGCACAAATACTCTCTCTTGTCCACAACAAATATTTTGCTTAGTTATTAAAAACAGGTATATTTCAATGGAAAAATTTATGGAGGAACAAAACTTAGAAATATCAAACCTATCCGAACAGGTATATTTATTTATGATTATGAATAGCTAAATTCATAATTCCCAACAATCATGGTATAATAAAATAAATTCATGTTAGTTACTTTATAGTAGAATTATTCGAAGAATAATATGTTAAGAAGTTTATTAGCAAAGTGAAAAAGGAGAAAAATCCCTAAGAACTATGCCATCCTAAAGGTGAAACCAATGAGGCAAGAAGTCGTGGTGGGGAGTAACCAGAGTAGAGGCGCTGTTTAAGGGAAAAGTATCCAGATTACCATGCTAATAGTGACCGAAGAACATGTTATTTAAGAATAATCTAGTATATAGTAATCTAAGATGACCATATTTTGTTATGTATATGATTGAAGGGAATATTTTGAAAATAGCAATTATATGATAATGAATAATTATTTGTCTGATGTAATGGTAGATAAATTTAAAATACTTATTTTGTATGTGATTAAGGATATAGGAATAATAGATATAAGGAAAATCATATTAGAAAAAATATTCGGTAAAGATTATATAGCTAGAATAAATTGCATACCACACTTACCTAATTACTCTTATAAATACCTACGTACACATCAACTATGATAAATCGCATATATCTAAAATTTTGGAAAAAAGATATGAAAAATATACAATTAGTAGAAAAACAAATGAAAACAAATTTAGAAAAATACATGGAAACTAAAGATATAAAATATATAGAATTTCTTAATGAAAATATGCAAGAATTACTTAGACTAAAACAAACAACTAGAAAATATTATGAAAAAGCATGACAGATGATATTAAAATACTTGTTTTATATATACTTATAGATATAGAAATTATAGACATAAAGAAAATAATATGGGAAAAATTACAAGATTATGAAGAGGAAGAATTATTAAACAGTATAGAAAACTTACGCATATATTATGAACATCAATATTACTTAGATTCAGATGGATATTATTCTGAATAAATAAATGTTAGAATATAAAAAAAAAAATTAGAGAAAGGAAAAATTGGATATATGAAGAAGTTAATTACAGAAATCAACTTGAAATAGAAAAAAGACAACTAGAAGAAAAATTACTTAAAATAAAATTAACCTTAGAAAAAGAAGATACAGGTAATAATTTATTTAATACATACGAAAAATTATTTAATACAGATGGAAAATTACCTATACATGAACAACAAATACTAGTTAATCAGATAAAGAACATAAACCTACGCATTGAATATAGCAAAGTTAGAATAAAATACTACACAGAAATTGCTAAAATTTCAATAGGATAAAATAATAAACTACACAAATTAATGAATACATCTTACGAAAAGAATAAATCATTAAAAGAAATAGAAACTCAACTATATAGTTTATACCTAGAATACAAAAGGTTACATGATACTAACGAGGATCCTAATACATTATTATCAAATATTATTTTTTGATCTGTTCCTTCGTCATTTAAATATTTTTCTTTTGTTATTATTTTTATAACTTCTTCAGTCATTTAATTCGTCTAATTCACTATCTATTTCATTATCTGTTTCATTCTCTGAAATTTCATATATACTGTCTTCACTTTCTAATTCGTAATCTATATAATCTATCTGCATATATTCTGTATTTTCTATTTTTATTTATGATATTTGTTTATTTTTTGGGTTTTTAGGTAATTTACAATCTCTAGCTAAATGTCCTAATTTTCCACAATTATAACAAGTACATTCCTTTATAGATTTCTTTTTCCTATATGGTCTTTTATGTTTATAATTTTTTACATAATATCTTTTTCTTAGTTTCTTATACTTATATTTTGATTTTTTGTATTTCTTATATTTCTTATGTCTTTTTCTTTTCTTATAATATCTTTCTTCGCATCCAAATTGAGGTGCTATTTTATCTTTGCAACATGCTAAATTTCTTATTAATGTTTTTTCCATTTTTATTTCTTCTCTATATTTTTCACATAGGTTTCTATACCATTGTTGTAAAAATTTTATTCTTGCTCCTAGAGTATCTACTATTTTTGTTTCATCCCAACTTTTTATTATTTTTGAACTAAATGGTTCAGGTAATTTACTAAAATATAATTTTCTTATTTCTTTACTTTCTTTTGTATTATATGCTCCTTTATAATAATATTCTTTAAATGCGCAAGTATATTCATCTATGTAGCACATATTACATATTGCTAATTTTAACATTAAATTCCTATTTGTATCTTTCTCTTCATTTTGTTCTTCTTCTGTTGTTGTCATGCTACTAAATTCGTCTTTTATATCTGTTTCATATTTTTTTAATAATTCTGTAGGTGTTAGTTTAGTTGTGGTTGTTGATGATGTTCCTTCTGTGGGTTTGTCAGTTCTTAATATTCTTTTACTATTTTCAGTTAGATTTAAAAACCATAATTTCACTGTTCCTATTAGTGTTCTTTCTATTTATTCTGGTGCATCTATTACATTTATATTATTATCTAATAATTATTTTGTCATATATCCTATCCATAATTGTATTATTTTTTCTGTATCTATTACGCAATCTAAGTCTAAAAAGTTATAATTTTTATTAACTATTTGTTTTGGTGTCCATTTGTCATATTCATTCTTTAGATTATATCTTTTAAACTTATTCTTATACTATGTAGGTTTTCTTATTTCTGATGTACTAGGTATTATATTTTGGTCTTCTTTTTTATCAAGAGTATTTATTTCTGTGTTGATATTTTCTAAGTTTTCTTCATTAATACCTTCTTGTTTTTCATTGATTTCTAAATTTTTTGTATTTGTTAATATTTCTGTATATGTTTCACTATCCTCCGAATCATAATTCTATCTATTTCTTCGTTTTTCCTTTCTATTCTTACCATAGCTGTCAATTTTAATTCTTCTTTTTCTAACATTAAATATAAATGTTCACCTATTTTCTTATATCTTCTTCCTAGATTAGAAAATACTATTTTTATTTTTAATCTTTCGTGATTTTCATATATTTTTTCATCTATTATAAATTCTTCTTTGTTCATTTTATTGTAAATAGTTCATGTTGATATATATATATATATATATATATTCTAAACTATCTATTTGTGATTCTAAATTTGATATTTCATCTTTTTGTGCATTTATTGAGTTTTTACTAACTCCGGCAAATATATTATAACTTAATCTTTCTATCATTATTTTTAATTCTTTACGTTTTTCAGAAATAATTTATTTTAATTCTTTGTATTTTGGTACTTTATTCATTTAAACTATATTTATAGTATTTTGGTGGATATCTAAATCTGATTTTATCATAATTAGGTGGTATGTGTCTCATTCTTCTAGATTTTAAATGGATTATTAATTTTGCTTCAATACTAGATATTAAGGTAATTAGGTAGGCTAATCTTTGTGGGTTTTCTTTTGTTTTATTTAGTCTTATATATTCTGAATAATTACTAATTAAAGATTCTTTAATTTTTCTAAAAGCTTCTCTGTTTTTAAATGGTCTTCTAATAATTAATCAATATAAATTAATGTCAAGTAAATCCAATCTAAATTCAAACATGTATGTTACTTCTGTATTTTTTAAATAACTGGGCTCTGATACCATTTTGATGGGGGTGCGGATTAGGTGCGATAACTTTACTAGCTAATAAATACGTATGTATTTATTTTTACTAGATGTATAACTGGAGAGAAACGTGTAAAGACATATTAGGATAGCCTTTAGGATAACCTAATACATACGTATTTATTATCTAGTAAAGTTATCGCACCTGGTTTACTATAGCCTTTTTGACTTTTTCTTGTTTCATTTATTAGCTTTTACAATTATTGGCTTTTGAAGACAAATGTATAGAGGAAACGTGAAGTATATCTTTTGATGTTAGCTCATAATTATAGATTAGACCATCAATGTTCGAGATGTAATGGAGAAGATACTATTATCCTAGGCATAGAAGGCAGCAGAGAGGGCAAGCCTTCATGCGTTGAAGCACAAATACTATTAGGATCCTCGTTAGTATCATGTAACCTGTTGTACTACCATTTGGATATAAAAATGCACCAGGTAGATATCAACATTTTATGGATAGTTATTTTAAACAACTACCTGTTACTCCCCACCACGGCTTCTTGCCTCATTGGTTTCACCTTTAGGTGCGATAACTTTACTAGATAATAAATACGTATGTATTAAAATATTCGGTAAAGATTATATAGCTAGAATAAATTACATACCACACTTACCTAATTACTCTTATAAATACCTACGTACACATCAACTATGATAAATCGCATATATCTAAAATTTTGGAAAAAAGATATGAAAAATATACAATTAGTAGAAAAACAAATGAAAACAAATTTAGACAAATACATAGAAACTAAAGATATAAAATATATAGAATTTCTTAATGAAAATATGCAAGAATTACTTAGACTAAAACAAACAACTAGAAAATATTATGAAAAAGCTGTCATGCTTTTTCATAATATTTTCTAGTTGTTTGTTTTAGTCTAAGTAATTCTTGCATATTTTCATTAAGAAATTCTATATATTTTATATCTTTACTTGAAATACTGCTAGCTTATGCAATTTCTCATAGAGTCAAGTTGAAAAAAAAAATATACAATAATATTACATGCTAAGATTCTAAATCTTTGTATTAATAACCGAAAAATCGAGGGCCATGGAGCCACCCCTCTATTACTCATCTCTACCCAAATACCATGATGTGGTAACCAACACATCACAAGTTGCACCTATACCACTATACACTAGACCAAAACCCCTATATTGAAATTCTAACTCATTTGATATAAGGGAAAGTAAGAATGTAGATCTTAGGTACGAATAGTCAAAATCTAAAGGCACAACTTCTAATATATATAATTTTTTTTATTTTTTTTTCAAAATGGAAAGACAAAATCACTTGCCCAAACATAATACATTAAAAATCCTGGTACGCTTGCAATGTGGAGTTACCAATAGAAATAAAATAATTTATGGGAATAAAAAGGCAAATTACAGCGAGGAGTTAAGTTCTCCGAGCAAAACACATAGTGGAATTAAATAACATTTTAGTATATTCTACATATCTTTAGTTTACATCCACAAAATTGAAGTCTTTTAACTTTCTTAAACTTCGTGTAGATAAATAAACTAAAACGAAGAAATATATATTAACTACTCCCTCTGTTTCTAAATAATTAGCCCCTATTGACTTGGCATTCGTCATACAAAATTATTTATTAGGAGCTTATTTTATGAAATCAATCTTATTAATTATGCCTTGAAAATATAAATTTAAGAACCCTTATGAGAGTTGTTACTAATAATCCCTACAGTCTGATCTGATTGTCAAGGTTAATCTTTCAATACTTTTTGATAAAAATTATAAACTTGACAAAATCAAAATAAAACTTTCAGTTCAAATATGGTGTTTTATTCTTCTTCTAGATAATTACCAATTGCAATGAGGGAAGACACATCACAATCGCGAGACCTGACTCGATTCCAACCATATCCACTCAACTATTTACGAACAGGAAGAACAAACGCAACCTAGACCTGCTTCACCCCTTGTGAATGCAGGTCCTTCCCTCACGATCGCAAGGGTCATAGCTTTCCTTCTCCAAGAACGCGATGAAGACCCCATGAATAAAAAGAAGATTTGTCAGCTTCACCACTAACAATAAAGGCCAAAACTCTTAAATTTTTTAATGGACCCACAAAACACGTTCAATACTTCATGAAGATAAACCCATATACTACTAGACTGAAAATAACATTTTAATCTATTGGCACCATTAAAATCTCAAATATTGACTAAGGTCAACTTTTAACTTCTACATTTTCATTTTTCCAATAGAAATCCCAAATCTCATCCAAACGCCTCGAGAAATACCTAATTAGGGTATTTTTGGATATAGCAGTCGCGCCCCTAGTAGGGTCCTAAAGAGAAGGCTGCGAATTTTCCACTTTGGATGCTCAAATATATTGGTTGGGGGGGGGGGGGGGGGAATCCACCCTGCACCGTTAAGCCTCGACCATCTTTTATATTAGGAATTGCTTCTGCAATATCTCTAGATAGATTTAGACATCTGAATCAATGTTCCAACTAACTTAAAAAGCACCTTAAAAATTTAAAAGATTTGTAAATATTTCTTTTTGTACTCATCTTTCTTACATAATGATTTTGATCAAACTTTTACTTTTACAACCTTTAAATTTGAAAAACTCTTTTAAAATCAATCCAGTCACTTCAAAAATTAAGACAATCATCCCCCAAAATTAAAAATACCATGCTAAAACTTTGAGAATGGGTAAACCATGAAAAATATACAGAAAATCATAAAAAAAAGAACTATGAGGATCATTATAGCTATGATATTTGTTCTCACTAGACATATGTTGATTTAATAATAACATATGGAGTTTCAAGTATACAAATTTATAATAGAGAAAAATTATTTTAAATGTTCAATAATTTACTAATAATACTATGTATTTGTAAGTGAAAGGTAACTAAGTGAATAATTACAAATTCAAATATTGAGGTCTCGTATTACTTATTCCTTAAGGTATAGATTTAAAAAAATTATAAAGGTTGTGTCTAACATAAAAAATAAATAAATATTTATCTTGAAAAAAGAATTATTTTATATCAATTTCTAAGTTTAATCATGATAAAATGTGGAGGAAGAAATAATAATTTTATGATGATTTTGAATTCTAGTGCATAATAACAATTAATATTGGTTAGAACAACTACGATAAAGTAAGAATGCAATTATTATACCTTTTAAATGAAAATAAATACTCACTTAAATTTCATAAATGCTAGAAATTATTTTTCTTTGTTATTAAAAATATTTTATTTAATGAAGAATGATTACAATTTCCTTTATACTAAATCGTAAAAGTAAAAAAATGGACAAAAATATATTCTTGTCTTGACGAAAAAATTAAACAAAGTCAAATAAAAATTCTTTTTTATGGTCAACGCTAGACATGCCCTGACTGACAGAGATACTATATAAGCACATATCAATAGGGTTAAGTATCTCTCAATGAATTCGACCGTTTATATGATAATTTTTTTCTTGTATCTCCTTGCTACATTCGAAGCGAAAAATTCTAAATTTAAATAATATATAATTCAATGAAAGGTCTTTATTACAATATGACAGAAAAGTTCATGTGCTAATAGTTGTTGATAATAACAAAGAGTTCATTGATGAGATGGTTGATCTACCATAATCTTGAAATTATAAAGGTGTCGTCTCTAAAAATACATGTACAACTTATACGTTTTAATTGTTTTATAATTAATTTCTGCATGATTTTAATTTTGTAAGAGATTAATTAATATGATGTTTGTCATTTCATTTATGATTTTGTCATTGATCTGTTTTTAAATTCATTTATGTATCTTATAAATTTTAAATTTCTCTTTTTCTTGCAATGATGAGGCCATTTCTATGTTTGCATTTGTTGTTTTTCAAGTTTATTCTGATGATCAGGTTAGTACTACTATCTAATTTGATATTATATATGATTCCTGTTTTATTATTGGTGTTAGCTAAATTAGTATAAATTTTAAATTATTCTTTTTATTATTTATTCTTATTAGAAACAAATTAAATCTCATTTTTTATATGTTTGATTGAAGTTAAAATCTCTTTATTTTGAATCAAATAATTCCTTAGCTAATTGGATAGCGTTTTAATAAAATTTATCAAATATTATATATATGCAGGTGGCAGTAATAACGTCTTCTAAATTTTGTAGCAACAAATTATTTCGATGAATTATCAATATAATGATCCAATACTATTGGGATTATTAGAGACAACTCTCATGAGGACTTGAAATGATTCAATATAATGATTTCGAGTGAAGATTGTATCTTAATTTCATATATTTGGAGACTAATTTGTTTAGGATTATTTGGATCGCTGTTTTTTTTTTCGTTGGAAACTAATTATGATTAGTATTTAATTAAACATTTTTGTTAATTTCATCACTTTGAATTACTTTTTGTTTTAGCATCAAACTTATTTATTTTGTCAATTCATAATATTTTTATGAAAGTCAAGAGGAGATGGGAATGGAGGGTGAGGGCGATTTGGCCTGTTTTCAATTTTAAGCAAGTTGACTATGTGAAGCATTTTGTCAACTATCTTTAGAAAAGTTAGAGAAACAAACAAAATATAAATAAGCAACATATTTAGCAAATTTAAGTAAAATCGACACATGATTTTTATATTGGTTTGAAACACAAATATGGTGCCTATTTTTGTTTCTTGAATTACAAGAGTTTTTCTACAGCTTTAACGCTAACTTGAGTACTTATCTTTTTTTTTTTCTTTTTTTTTTCTGTAATTCAACTTTGCTAGATAAAATCCCCATTCTCTTAAAACCCTTACATATGGATAACTAGAATGATTAATAAGACTTGAAATACTGCTAGCTTTTGCAATTTCTCAAGTACTAGAGTCGATTTGAAAAAAAAAAATACAGTATTACATGCTAAGATTCTAAATCTTTGTATTAATAACCGAAAAATTGAAGGCCAGTGGATTGTGGAGCCACCGATCCATTACTCTTCTCTACCCAAATACCATGATGTGCTAACCAACACATCACAAGTTGCACCTGTACCACTATACACTAGACCAAAGCCCGTATACTGAAATTCTAACTCATTTGATATAAGGGAAAGTAAGAATGTAGATCGTAGGTACGAATAGTCAAAATCTAAAGGCACAACTTCTAATATATATAATAATTTTTTTTTCAAGATGGAAAGACAAAATCACTTACCCAAACATAATACATTAAAAATCCAGGTACGCTTACAACGTGGAGTTACCAGAGAAAATTGAAGGAAAGATGTCTTTTAAGTCTTGAATGAAGGATTGGTGACATTGACCAACTTAAAGGGTCAAACATCATGAGGAAACTTGATTAAGTTAATTGTGAACTTGATTAATATTTTCAGAACTTTTTAATCTTTTGAAAAATACAAATCAACCCAACCCACACCCCTCTTCAATCCAAATCAATCAGTCTCTCTCCTCTCCCTCGACAGCTTCTCTCAACTCTCTCTCAACCAACAGTTCTACAAATTTTTCCTTTCAATCCTCGGCAACTTCAACATCCGACGATAAATAGTTGGGCTTCGAGTTCCTTTTCGACTTCAACCTTCAATCGACGTGACAGTCTTGCTCTCCAGCCACTAGCTTTGAATTCTTCAACCTTCAATCGACGTGACAACCTTGCTCTCCGACCACAACAGCTTCGAATTCATCATCGTTCCTTTTCTTCTTTCACAGGTAAAAAATCATGGCCTTTTTAGTTTTGAAGAAAATGAGAAACTTGATCCAACTTCTCTTATATTATTGGTTAATACTTTCAATATTTGTTGCTTTAATTTGAAATGTGGTCTGAACAAAATCCTAATTTCTAGTATTTCTTCTCTTCTCTTTTCGAAGTGAATTATAATTTTTTGTTGTTTGTTGCATTTTTTGATGTTTGATTTTTGTTGTTTGTGTTTATAAAGATAAAACAACGATTTGAGTTGATTTATGCTGTTCTTGTTCTTGGTAAAAATGGTGATATTGCTGTTTTTCTATTGAAAAAAAATCGTGCTACTGTTTTTTGTTTTGTCTAACAGATTATCCATCTGGTGCAACATATTAACCATCTGATGCAATAGATTTGTCAGATGATGCAATAGATCAACCATCTGATGCACCAGAGAAACCATTAGATTATAATTCTGATGCAACAGATTAATCATCTGATGCAACAGATTTAACATATGATGCAATAGTTTAACTATATGATGCAACAAATTAACCATATATTGCAACAGATTAAGCATCGGATAAAAAATATGATGCAACTGATTATCCATCTGATGCAACGAAAGAACCATCAGATTAATGATCTGATGCAATACATGAACCTCCTATTGAATAAAATCCTATCAACTCTTCCAACAGGACATGTTCAAGACATGATTTTTTCACTTGATCATTCATCTGCCGTGATAGATGACCAAATGTTGGAAGAAATCTAAATAATATTGATTGTTGATAACTGTTTCAATAGATCACTCATGTGTTACAATAGATGTGTGACCTGTTGCACAGACCATTCATCTTTCTCAATGGATGAGTGATATATTTTGTATTGTCACAACAGTTACTTGGCCGTTGCTGTAGGTTAGTTAACTATTCCGACAGATCACTCATATGTTGCAATAGATGTGTGATCTGTTGCACAGACCATTCATATTTCTCAATAGATGAGTGATTTATTTTGTATTATCGCAACAGATTACTCAGCAGTTTCTACAGGTTATTTAACTATTCCAGCAGATCACTCATATGTTGCAACAGATGATGTTGCAATAGATGTGTGATCTGCTGCACATACTATTTATTTATCTCAGTGATATGTTTTGTATTGTTGCAATATATTATTCATCCATTGCAAAAGATTATTTAACTGTTCCAACAGATCACTCATTTTGCAATAATGTGTGATATGTTGCATAGACTATTCTTCTGTCTTAAAAGATGAGTGATACATTTTTTATTATTGCAACATATTGCGCATCCGCTGCAACAGGTTTATTATATGCTACAACAGATATACCACCTGGTGCAACAGATAAGTGATCTATTGAAATTGTTATTTTACTAGTTTGCTTGTTAGATTTACTGTTATTCTTTTTTAACAATGCATTAATCAACTATAATATATTTTTTCTATGTTCCTATTAATTTTAGATAATATGGCTCCCAAAAGAATAGAAGCCGAATTAATTCTAAGTAAAGGAACAAGTGAAGCAGCTAGGCTACATCCACCACTCTATGATCTTTCTTTACAAGTGTTATCTCAATCAGGAGCAGATTATGATGAACATAGGAAGGAGGAATGTTTCAAAAGAGACGATCCAAATGCTAATAGCCCTTTCACTGAAGAGTTAGTCAAAACCTTCATCATTGATCGTTATCCTATGAGAATGCAGTGCGATGGTGCCACAGATTTAACGGGTGATTTTTTTGGTTAAGTTAGCCATGGAAAAATCTTTCGACACCTTCAGAAAAATACTCCGAGAATAAAAACTGGATGCTTATTTTAGGGACAGCTACTTTGGAAAATATCTTGATTTTTCGGAGGACAACAATGGTTGTTTCTAAATGAAAATGGTATATGAACTTCTCAAGCATAGGTTTATGTATGAAAACAAAGATAAGATTGATGAGGTGTGGATAAATTACTGTGGCATGCCTGTTTATTTTGGTTGGAAGGATTTTGCCATAGTTACTGGACTAAAATGTTATCCTTGTTCTCAAGTTATACCTATTCTAACCCAAAAAAAAATTCCCCGCACACCTAAAAAAGGCAAAGGTCAGTCGTGTGATCGTGATGACCTGGTGTCCATTGTTGGTCCAAGCTTTAAAAACAAAATTTAACAGAAGCGTTGAAAGATAAAGAACTTTCAAAGAAGCACAAACAGTCATTGTGCTTGGTTTGGTTTGTACATAATATTCTTTGGATGAGAGATGTTAACACCAACATAAGCGTTGGTTTAATAAAGCTCTCCAAGGATCTTGAGGCATTTAATAGCTATCCTTGGGGTTATGAAAGCTTCAAAATGACTGTCCAATATTTGTTGACTCCATTAGCGCCAAAGACAGTCAACTTATATGGGTTTCATGGTAAATGTTTCGTTTCTTTCTTTTATTAAGATATCATTCATTTTTTTTACTCAATAATGGTTTAGATTTATTGGTGTTATTTTATAGGCTTGGGCGTTTGAAGTTATTCCTCATTTGAAACAACAAGTGAACTACCAGGAAGAAGTTTTCTGTCCAAGAATCTTGAGATGATTGTCGGCCAAAACTGATAAAAATATAAAATTTCTTGATCTCTTCAACCTCCCGAAGGATGCAGTAAGTATAATTATAATTAAGTTTTTATTTTAATTAATAATTTTTTTGAATGATCTAATCATCATTCTAATATATGTAATGATTTATGTTAGATTGTGCTAGTTCCGACCAATCGAGAGTTGAAGATACCATTTTTCTTACTTTACGGTCTGTGCAAACTTTATCGGACCATAAGTTCATCGACAAAATGAAAATAAAATTATCAGGAGCAACAACCATTACTAGAAAAAACAATTTTGGATGGTGGTTTTGTTGTTGTTGATGGTCTTAGTGGTGATGGAGCTGTTGGTGGTGGTAGTGGTGCTGTTGTTGGTGCTAATGATGCTCCTTTTACAGTGTTTAAAATAAACCATTATGAGTATGATCATACTATTTATAGAGATTTTGCCTCTCCCAGCGAATGTTCTGTATGCAAATGTCAAGAATGCAGGGCGAAACATGATGTAGTGATTAATGTTATAAATGCATTAACTGCTTTTGTAAAGGAATTGACATCTAAGAGGGGTGTCATTCCATCAAAGAGGATTTTATTTCCATCCACTCCATTAGATATTAAGGCTAAGAGGAGAAGGAAAGTGATTTTCAAGGCATTATCAAGCATCCAAAAGAGCAAAATTTTAACTCCTCTATCCGTGTGTTGCACTGAGCAATGCACAATGTCCAAAGAAGAGAAGCACGAGCTGAACAAGGTGAATATATATGTCTTCCAACTAACAAACAGATACATTTCTATTTCAACGGATGGCACATCTGCTGAAAATTATCAAACAGATATATGCATCTGTTGCAATAGTTGACTAACTTGTTGCACCAGATAAAGTACCTATTGCGACATATGTCTCGTCTATTTTAGCAAATAAAATAGCTCTTCATACTACTTTTATTTGTACCAACAAATGACCTATCTGCTGTAATAGATGAGTCCTATGTTACAACAGATGGTTCATCCATTGGAAATTATCATGCAGGTCTTCCTCATGTAGAAATTTGACCAAACAGTTGATTCATTATTGCAACAGAAATATAATCTATTTGGGATAATTTAAAATAAGAGGAAGACCTGTTTGATTTACGAGAACAGATGAGTTATCCTTTTCCATTTTATTGTATCTCCGTGATTAGCATTGACCAATTCTGGCTTTCCAGGTGGATGTAAAAGCTACTGCTGAACAACATTGATAATATGCTACTCTACTCTTTTTATGTAAATACGGAGAACAGAAAGCGCAGAAACCATACGTAAGCGATAATAAAGATCCACGACGAGCAAAGCCGAATTCCATAGCACCGGATGAAGAATAACTTGTCCATATTGAGTAGATCTTTATAGCTTGAGTTAAGTCTGTCAAAGTAATAACCTCACCCCTCCTTAGGAATCCTTGGCATCAATACTTAAATTGTTGATGTATTTATTGAGATATGTACCCATCAAATTATTTTTACATTTCATTTATTCGTTGATTTATTTCAGCTAATTTCTAAAGGCTTCGATATATTTTATTTTGTCTATGAATTTTATTTTTTCCTTAGATTTGAACTTATTAATTGAAATGGAATACTAGATCAAATATTGCAACTGATAATGTATCTGTTACAACAGACAGAACATCTGTTGTAAAATATCCAACAAATTTGACATATGTTGCAACATTTAGGTAATCTGTTGAAATTTATCAAACAGGTTGTCATGACCCAATCTAGGGTCTGGCCGTGACGGACAACCCGAACCATGAATTCCCGAGCGTCCGACTCTATCTGATAATCATGTAATATTCATATAATAAAAGAAGATGTGGAAATATAATCTGATATGGAAACATGGTAATACTCTGGATTTAGTTTAACAATAAGAAATGAAATCCAAAATCAACTAAACAACATCTGGAACAGTCTGCGAAATCTCTACTATATAAAAATCTGACAAATATCTGAAAACTGGGACAAGGCCCCCAGTAGACCAAAACTGTAATAGATGACAAAATCTAAAAGGGGCAGGGCTTCTGGAATAGAGAAGGCTCACCACTGCACAATTTGATCTACTGTCTGAATTATCTACTGCTTATCTGGACCCCTAGACTGAGTCTCAGAACCTGAGAGGTAGGGGAGGGGGGTCAATACAGATGTACTGGTACGCAGAGCAAATCCAAAATAACCATTTATATTCAAAATATATGAGAGCAATTTAAAGCAGTTCATAAACATATCATATAGTACGAAATCATATGGGAATTTTAAAAGACTCTGCAAAAACATCTGAAATCTGTGACACTCTTTGTCTTACTTTTGTGCTAGATGGTATACCCTATAACTCTGAAATTCTACGGGCTATATGGAAGCTGCCATTAACTCAGCATCCAAGCCCCTAACCCAAGTGTGCGCAAGGGTCGGAGTCTCTGAATCTACTACACCACACGGCCGTTACCAGCGTATAATAATAATCTACCTGTATCGGCAAATACGGTTTCAGGCTAAGAGTTACTTGAACTCAAGCCCTCTTTGGGTAACCACGTAACCCTCTTTAAGCCCATTTTTAACTCATTAAAAATATGCATCTTCTGAAAACATACTCTGAAATCTCTTATCTGTTATGGCATACATACTTATGGTATCGTCATACCATTGACTTGCAAGTCACATCTCTGAGCCATTATTAGCATATAATAATCTCTGTTTCAAAACATAAATCTGGGACCACCATATCAATAAATCATTTCAAGAAACTCTTTCTTAAAGCTCATGTAAACATATGCAAAAAACTTTTTTTTTCACCATTTCAAACACACAAGGTGGTCATGTCAAAGATATCAATCATATGCAATTCCTTCTTTCTAAGACAAGGACAAAATCATATGAAGAAACTCCCTCTCATCATCATAAAAATCATGTTAAATACTTGAATATTAAAAAGATTCAAAACATTAAACAAGCATCTCAAATCATTCCCAACAAGTTCATCAACTCTAAATCATCAAAGAGAGGGGTTTCACTAACAATGTTCTCAATCAAATCTTCAACATCATACATATTCATATAAGTTTAAATCAATTTAAGGGGGAAAGGTCTAAAGACCAAAACAATAATATTATCCAAGCATCCATAATGCGAAATTCAAAGCATAGGTTTCAAAGCCCCTCTTAAAATTCATGCTTGATAATATTTAAATCATGTTCTAGTGTTGACAAGACCATGTAGTTCTTAGGATAAACCCCACGTACCTCAAATAGGAAATTAGAGAATGATTCTTGAAGCTATGGTTTGAGAATTCTAAATTTTCAATCAATTTCAAAAATCCACGGTTGAATCTTGAGATTCTTGGAAGAGGTTTTGGGATGCTTAGGGTTTTTGCTTTGTAGAGAATAAGATTTGGGCATAAAGTGCTTTTGTTATGCCATTGATTGTATGTTTATAGACGGATTAAGGGTAGGGTAATTTCTCAAAATACCCCTCTTTTTAACCTTTAACGTAACCGAAAAAAATATAATTGGGTGCCCGATTTTAAGGGCCACCGCGACGTGCCACTATCACGGTGGCTCACTGGAAATTAACGAATGGGATTTTTAGGGTCACCGCGACATGGAGCCATCGCGTTGTCCCACTGGTTGGGAACTAGAACTTCAGCGCGATGCGCCACAATCACGCTAGGCAACTGAAATTTGACAATTGTTAAATAGACCACCTCAGCGACGCGCCTAACACCAAAATGATAGTGTTTTATGACTAGGACTTAAATTAGCCATAACTTCTTGCCTGGGTATCAGATTTGGCTGAATCATATATCGACAGAAAGCTTATTCAATTCTCCATACTACTAAATTTATTAACATGCCATATTTGCATAGGATTTATGGATTTTGGATCATCTACGTATAGAAATGACGGTTTTTATTCTAGTCCGAAATGCGGGGTGTTACATTATCTCCCCCTTGGGATCATTCGTCCCCGAATGATGGGTAGGAATATTGAAAATTAAAGGTATGGAATAACGCGGACCTGAAGTGTCTTCTAAGAAAGGATATAACTGGTCTAAAATATTTAAACTTCTATCACGAAACTGAATTCTGAACTGACTTGACCTTACTTGTTTTAAGGAGCTGATTCATGCTGAGAGTTTAGGATTTCCCCCCCAAAGCATTTATGCTCAAATAACACACATTGGATTTGGAAGTGATAACTTATGTAAGTAAGAATCATGAGGTAACTAGATTTAGATCGTACAAAGGTATTACACTATTGAGCTAAAATAGCTGGAAAAATTTGAGATTATGTGCTGAACTCTTATGAACTGAGTCATGACTAAATAACTGAATCTGAAACATGATGCTTGGACTGAACTGAGTTTGGAACTTACACGGATGGAATAGATTATCTTTTGGGATGGTCATACGTATTGGACTTCAGATAGTAGGATTGGGTGAAAAGGTGGAAAACCACAGTAACTTGTCTGCATGACTGTTAAACTGAATTATACTGGACACTTGTACTTAACTAGAGTATCTCCTCAATACTCTTTCTAAAGAAGTTCTAGTAGCATTAGGGAGCAAAGAATCCCAGACATGAGTTACACAAGACATCCAACTAAGGAATCACAACAATGATACTACTCTATAGCATAGAATATAAACATATAACTCATAAACTAGGATAGAATTACCAAACCTTAGGCAATGCAACTTCTTACTTTTGAGATTAGCCACACTTCAAAAATACTCTCTCAACTATACTTTCCCCTTAAACACTATGCTCGTTGATTCCACTTATTTTTCTCACTTGGCCGCTGATATTTCCATCTACTAATGTCTAAAATGAACTAAATCCCCTCATCATCTTCAAGCCTAACTCAAAATCACAAGACGCACCACATAATACTATAGTACTAGTTTGAATCATGAATTTAGCATACCCTGCATTTCATAATTTCTCATCTCTTGCATAATTCTTATTGCCTCTTTGGCAATCACCTTCAACTTCGTGTTAGACATTCACAAACACTCAAGGCATCCATCCATATGCATGCAAACATGACATTCAAGCCTATCTCCATACCCACATATGTACTTCTAAACAACCACTCATAAAGCATCTTTCTCATATTCTCTAATACTTTTATCCATAACAACTTCCCTGCACTATTCAGATGATACACATAAAATATCCTCAACTAACCAAGCCATACACAAAACTTCACCTCGAAATTCTTTCAACTTATAGACTTACATAAAATAAGCGCACAACAATATTTCCCCAATTTAACACATAAAACTTCAACTAACCTTGATACGTATCAAAGATTCTACCCCAATCTTACTCCACAATTACCGCCTTAACTCAAATAAGCACACAACCATCTTTTATCAACAAGAACTGTTTACTCTTTCCCATCTAAACAAGTGTTCATCATCACTATCTCGACCTAAGGGAAAAAGGTCACTAAAAAATTGGAATACTAGAATCCGGAACATGAGGGGAGTACTAAGCGTAACTTGATACCCTACTGAGGTGTGAGGAATAGAGAACTCACAGCATAGACTCATTAAATAGATCTAATTTGAGGACGTACCTGATATAAAATCTGAATTTTCGCTGATCGTTAAGACTATCACATGTGCACAAGAGTCATGAACTGGATGACCTGAATTTTTGGAATTCATAACTTACGGAAAGTGATTCTGACTGCTGAACAAACTAGGAACTCATCATACTAGGAACTAAGAGAGTACATGATTCCTTATCATATGCATGAACACGGTCTATAATCATGAAGCTGAAACATAAAGCATGAGTATGTATCAGAATAACTGAAGTAAACTACTGAAATAAGAATAGATTGGGCATCGTTTTTTCTCACGACCAATTCCACAACTTACTGGCACATCTATTAGCATCTGAAAACTTGACTTGGTTACTCGTTCTATCATCCTCCCCTTAGATTTAAGCCATTACTCTAAGTCTGTGGACCACTATATACACTCTGGTATAAACAGAAATCACTTTTACTCTAGAGTCGGGGATATAACATTACACATAAAACTAAACTTACCCTATAAGACGGTATCTTCATGTCTAACAACCAATGGTAATACCTCCATCTAAGATTAAACCCTTAGGTTTCTATAGCCCCAAAAGTCATCATATAACATCTTAAACATTCACCAACTTAGATTCTTCTATCACTAAACATGGATATCTCCAAACCTTTGATGGACCATACCACTTCTGTCATAATCTACCAGCATCACGACTCCAAACTTATATCTCTCTACTATAAGAATCAAGATCATATCAAAAGGTTTAACATTATCTATCAAACCCGCTTAACTTGGCTATTTAGAACACCATATACCATCTAACTAGTCTTTCTCTACCTGACAACGTAACGGTACCACTAGCCATACACAACATGTAATAGCCTTAGAAAAATACTACAACCTCATATCACCCTGACATACTTCTACTTCATACATACCACATCATATTTCATTACGAATCAAATAAACTTAAGCTCTTGCATGCACTATTTAAGCCTATTAGATCGATTCCATAAAACTAGTATTATTAAACAAGAAATAATCACATCCACCTTCATGACATCACTGCTATGCCTCAAAATCTACTACATACCTTCTCACAAATAGTACTAGCTTACAACTACCAAAGAAAAGAAGGTCAAGGGGGGTAGAGTCGCATAATAGACATGGTCAACCTTAATCTTATATTATAACCCCATACAATCTTATCTACTTATACACCTTTCTCACATCACACTTACTTACCCAAGCGTACATTTAGACTACCTTGAAATTCCACAAACAACCTTGTGTCTATAATTATAACTTACTGGCTAATCTAGCCATTTTTATACTTCAAGCAAACAACAACTCACCTTAGCTAATAACTCCTTCTCTACCTTCTACTAAAACCAACACACAAGGACGTATCACTTTAATATAAACTCAATCTCATGCCAAAAGATTCGGCTATACATACATTCAATAAATTTCCCTTACCACTTTTCTTGCCATTACGCCTCTAAACCCCAGTTCCAACCAACACAAGAACAACAAGTTGCTAGTGAATCGAAATAGGCCTCACACGGCTTCACTAGACTTTGATTTTATGTTTTGAACAAGAAAATGAGAGAAATGTCAAGGCAACTATGCTAGTGAATCGAAAGAGCCCCACAGACTACCATACAATCCACACATGCTACTATCTACCACATTAGTCTATCACTATAAAGGGGTAAATCATCCTAAAACATCTGTTATTCAACTAAAATATTTATTTACACAAAAGTCACCCTCACTCTGACTTCTAACCTTGTGACTTCATATCACCAGCTTCTTGGTCTAATCTCACTACCAATAGGTCATGACAACACTTTAACTTATACTACTATTCGGGTGGAAATACAGTTTCAATATTCTGCTACACATCATTCGCCTTTTTAGGCATGACATCTACAACATAAATTTTGAAAAGGACTTAATACACTTAATACTGCAGGCTGAAAAGAATAATTTCATCAAGATCAAGGTTCACACTAGAATCAATACACTCTGAAGCACTAAAGGACTCTTCTTAAGCCCTTGCACAATTTTAAAACCTTATATGGCTCAATCAGAAAGGACCATACCATTTAAATTCTAAACTTCTGGACTTGATTCACCTCAACAATGAGACATATTTGAGCACATCAAAGTAACGAAAGAATTGGGATAACCTTACTTTCGTATGGGCAACACCATAGCACGAGTTTGAGTATGAAAGAGGAACATTCTGACTTCATAGCACGAAATAGAGCATGAAGAAAGGAAAACATTCCTAAATGCCTAGCAGCCTCCTGCCTATAAGTGTGGCGCACTGCACACCCATAAATAAGACTCCACCTAATGCGATTTCGCAAATACCCGGGGACCATGAATCGTGCTATGATACCAAGTTTGTCACGGCCCAAACTAGGGCCTAGCCGTGACAGATATCCTGAACCATGATGGCCCGAGCGTTCGACTCTATCTGGTAATCATGCACAACATTCATATAATAAAAAAAGATGCAGAAATATAATCTGATATGGAAACATGGTCAGACTCTGGATTTAGTTTAACAATAAGGAATGAAATCTGAAATCAACTAAATAATATCTGCAACAGTCTGCGAAATATCTACTACATGAAAATCTGACAACTATCTAAAAATTGGGACAAGGCCCCAGTAGACCAAAACTGTAATAGATGACAAAATCTGAAAGGGGCAGGCCTTCTGGAATAGAGAAAGCTCACCACTGCACAATCTGATCTTCTGTCTGAATTATCTACTGCTTATCTGGACCCCTAGACAGAGCCTCAGAACCTGAGAAGTAGGGGAAAAGGATCAATATAGATGTACTGGTACGCAGAGGAAATCTAAAATAATCATTTATATTCAACATATATGAGAGAAATTTAAAGCAGTTCATAAATAAAACATATTGTAAGAAATCACATGGGCATTTTAAAAGACTCTACGAAAACATCTGAAATCTGTGACACTCTGTCTTACTTCTGCGCTAGGTGGTATACCCTACAACTCTAAAATTCCACAGGCTATATGGAAGATTCCATTAACTCGGAAGCCAAGCCCCCAACCCAAGTGTGCCGCAAGGCTTGGAGTCTCTGAATCTACTACGCCACACGGTCGTCACCAGCGTACAATAATAATCTACCCGTATCGAAAAATACGGTTTTAGGCTAAGAGTTACTTGAACTCAAGCCCTCTTCGGGTAACCACTTAACCCTCTTTAAGCCCATTTTTAATTCTTTTAAAATCATGCATCTTCTGAAAACATACTCTGAAATCTCTTATCTGTTATGGCATACATACTTATGGTATCGTCATACTATTGACTTGCAAGTCACATCTATAAGCCATTATTAGCATATAATAATCTCTGTTTCAAAACGTAAATCTGGGACCACCATATCAATAAATCATTTTAAGAAACTCTTTCTTAAAGCTCATGTAAACATATGCAAGAAACTCTCTTTTCCACCATTTCAAACACACAAGGTGGTCATGTCAAAGATATCAATCATATGTAATTCCTTATTTTTTAGATAAGGACAAAATCATATGAAGAAACTCCCTCTCATCATCATCAAAATCATGTTAAATATTTAAATATTGAAAAGATCCCCTTTAAAACATTAAACAAGCATCTCAAATCATTCCCAACAAGTTCATCAACTTTAAATCATCAAAGAGAGGGGTTTCAATAACAATGCTCTCAATCAAATCTTCAACATCATACATATTCACAAAAGTTTAAATCAATTTAAGGGGGAAAGGTCTAAAGACCAAAACAATAATATTATCCAAGCATCCATAATGCGAAATTCAAAGTACAGGTTTCAAAACCCCTTTTAAAATTCATGCTTGATAATATTTAAATCATGTTCTAGTGTTGACAAGACCATGTAGTTCTTAGGATAAACCCCACGTACCTCAAATAGTAAATTAGAGACTGATTCTTGAAGCCTACGGTTTGGGAATTCTAAATTTTCAATCAATTTCAAAAATCCACGGTTGAATCTTGAGATTCTTGGAAGAGGTTTTGGGATGCTTAGGGTTTTTGCTTTGTAGAGAATGAAGATTTGGGCATAAAGTGCTTTTGTTATGCCATTGATTGTATGTTTGTAGACGGATTGGGGGTAGGGTAATTTTCCAAAATACCCCTCTTTTTAACCCTTAACGTAACCGGAAAAAAATATAACTGGGAGCCCAATTTTATGGGCCACCATGACGCGCCACTATCACGGTGGCTCACTGGAAATTGAAGAATGGGATTTTTAGGGTCACCGCGACGCGGAGCCATCGCGTTGTCCCACTGGTTGGGACCTGGAACTTCAACGCAACGCGCTATAATCACTCTAGGCAATTGGAATTTGAAAATTGTTAAATAGACCACCTCTACGATGCACCAAGCACCAAAATGACGGTGTTTTACGACTAGGACTTAAGTTAGCCATAACTTATTGCCCGGGTATCGGATTTGGGCGAATCTTATATCGACGGAAAACTCATTCAATTCTCCACACTACTAAATTTATTAACATGCCATATTTACATAGGATTTATGGATTTTGGATCATCTATGCATAGAAATGATGGTTTTTATTCTAGCCTAAAATGAGGAGTGTTACACATGTCTTCCCACTGCTGTGACAGATAGACTTAGATAGAAATACAAAACACCGACATAAAGCAACAGATGACCAACCTATTGCAAAAGATAAACTATATATTAGAACAGGTAGAATATCTGTTACAACGGATGGAGAATTTGTTGCATTATAAAAATTCAACTTTCATTGGACATAAAAAAATTGCCACTACATGTAAAAAAGTGAAAGTGAATTGAAATAAAAAAGGTAGAACCCATCGACAGTGTTCAATTCAAACACCTAAAATAAAATAGGCATCAAGAAGATAGTTTTTATTTTAAACACGTAAAATAAAATAGGCACAAATGTGTCAGGTTAGCACTTTTTGCTGACTTGGCGTCTGATTTTTCCTCCAACGGTCATTTCCCCCCCAATATCTTATATATTTATCTTCTTCCTAAAATTTAATCCTAAATTCTCAAATCTTCTTCTTCGTCATCATCTTTTTTTATCTGTTCAAATTCTTTAAATTATTTGCATTTGGTCTTTCTTTTCTTCATTTTTTTTTATTTTTTCCAACTGAGCTTGACAATGTCAAGCGCATCTTCCACTATTTTTTGTGA
This sequence comes from Capsicum pubescens, assembly GCA_030864215.1. NCBI lineage: Eukaryota > Viridiplantae > Streptophyta > Magnoliopsida > Solanales > Solanaceae > Capsicum > Capsicum pubescens. Next base: position 32,407,767 of record CM061548.1, read on the forward strand.
TAATGATTTTCAATATTGTAAGTGCGATCATGAAGCTCTATTGAAGACTTCTTGGATTCATTAAAATTCAGGTCGTAGGTTTTTTACTTGTAAGATTTCAAAGGTAATATTTTTTTATTTAATTAGTTGATTAATTATTGACTTTTAATTGTTTTGTAATTGTGTTCTTATTTTTATAGAATTGTATGGATGCAATTACTTTGATTGGTATGAAGAACGACACCCTTCACAAGCAAATCGTGTAATCTGGGGTTTGTTGAACAAAGTCAAGGCTTCTGAAGAGAAATAAAAACAAGCAAGAAAATACTTCATTGTTGCCGTTATTGCTACTGGTTTGGTGGTGTGGGAACATGGATTTTCAAGCCTACTTACTTAAATTTTCATGGTGGTGTATTTGCTACTGGTTTGGTATTGTCGAGCACATGGATATTCAAGAATGTAATTGTTGCAAAATATGAAACAGATTTAGGCATACGTTGTAAAATTTAAGTCACCTATTGGAAATTATCAAACAGGTTTTCCCGCTATTGCAACAGATTAGACTTAGATTAGACAGAAATAACATTGGCATAATATAACAGATGACCAACCTATTGCAATAGATAAACTATTTGACAGAACAGATAGAATTTATTTTACACCAGATTGACAATCTATTACATTACAAAAACTCAACTTTCATTTTGCAGAAAAAATTATTGCCACTGTATGTACATGTAATTTAAAGTAAAGTGAAGTGTTACTTGAAATAAAAAATTGTTATTTCACAGGCTCTTCTATATACACAGGCTCCAAGTGTTCAGTTAGTACCCCATAATCCCAGACCACTTGCAGGTTTGCAAAAGTGTTGTCGCACAGAAAGGTCGTTGGTTCGGCCATTTTTGTGCCGGTCAGCAAACATTCGATGTGTGCAAGAGCGTGTGAGCCAGTCGCATAATCGACATTATTTTTTGGAAGGGTTATGCCCTTGTTTCGACCTTCAAAATCCCATGATTTCTTCATCAACACTTCCTTTAGAAAATGATTCATCAGTTTACTCTCCCTCAACAAGATGGGAAACAGCTCAATCAGTGGCTGCACGAGGAGAAAAAGATCAACATCATCGATGAGAGGTCATTGCAGCCATAAACGTTGATCTTTAACTCCTTGAGTAGTATCTCAACAACCTGATAATGTATGCTGTTCATGCTAATGACTGCAAGAATCCTCTTTGCCTCGGTCCAGCTCTTGCCGTATGGATTTGGCCTCTCCCCTCTAACATATTTTATCATTTCTTCTTCATTCCAGTCCAACGTAGAAACTAAGAAATTAAATATCACGCCATAGTCTAATGTGACATTATTGAGTTGATCGTACTTATCCTTGAGCTTCTTCCAGAAGTAGAGGTCCATTATCCTATCGGCAGCGCCATAAGCTTCCGGGTACGTTAATTGACTTTTCCTCATGAGGCAGAGAATTTGTCAATATACTGTGATATAAGAAGATAATTTTTAAATAGGTTAGTAATTGTAAAGATGGTCCATCTGTTGGATAGGGTTCTTTGAATCAATGATCCAATGCAACTTACGCAACAAATGGATAGTAAGTTGCAACAGAACCACTATCAGTTGCACTAGAATACCCAGCCGTTGAAACAGATTTCACATATATTGCGTAGATTCTTATTCATGGGGTTGATTAGATTAGAATGCTAGGTTAGGAAAAGTAAACTTTCCTTTTCCTCGTAACACATACACATATCTGTCATAGTATGGAAGTTTTGGTGGGAAAAGGGAGGCCTGGGGTAATCTGGTGCGCCTGGCTTGGCATTCTTGGCCTATCACAGATCCCTCTTCTCTTTGGCACCAAGTTCCGCGTATATGTCTACCTTCTTGAATGACCCCTGAACTTCAACAACTTTTTGAGAAGGAGGAGTTGCAATTATTTTTTATTTTCGACAGGAGAGTACGTCAGTTATTGCTCTTTTCTTCCTCCTAACCAACACTGTAGAAGTGTATGAAACCCCTCTTGGATTTGAATTCCTTGATAGCTTTAGAGATAGCCTCTACTTTTTCAAAGAGTTTATCCTGGCTGTCCTTGCACTCTTCCTATTCGCAACGAGCACACGAGGGTGAAGGGGGGGGTGAGAAGGACCTGTGTAAGGGTGAAAATGGGTATTTTCAAACATATTTATTTTTTCTTAAGCATCAACATGCTCATCATCATGAGAGGTAGAAGCATCAGCATGCCTGCCACCAACACTAACAACTTTACCAGAAGAAGCACCCGATCTGCCTTAGTAGGCTGGTCATGAAGAGCCTCAACATTAGGCTGACCTTGCCTAACTGGTCTTCTTATGGATGTTACTCCAGCCAATTTCTCCCTTATTAACTCCACCGTTGGGTCTTCTATAGTATCAACATGACCTAGAGTAATATAAGAAGTCATCAACGACTCTTCCTCAGTAGGCACGATCCATGGATGCACAACCTAGAAAAAAAGACAGATACATTTAAATCATATAATATAATAATTTTCACAGTTGGGTTAACATTTTAACAGTCAACTTCTGCAACAGATTAATAATATATTACATTACATTACCCATCTATTGCATAGTTTGCAGTAGATGGTTAAAATTTATTTTAGTCGGGTTCAGAGAACCAGAGCAATAAATAGATAATCAGATACAAAATATCAATCATCTGTTGCAACAGATTACCAATCTGTTGCACCAGTTGCACAAGAAAGGTAATTTGTTGGGTTACATGTTATGCAACAGATGATTTGCATATATATTAATAATATATTACATCAGATTACACATCTGTTGCATAATTTGCAGTAGATGGTTAATCCGTTAGGAGTAGGGTTCAGAGAACCAAAGTAATAGATGGGTAATCTGATACAAGATATAAATTATCTTTCACAATAGATTATCCATCTGTTGCACCAGTTGGCACAGGACGGATAATCTGTTGCAACAGATGTCCCATCTGGTGCATCAGATATAACATCTATTGCACCAGATATAACATCTGTTCAATATCTTTCATTGAGTAAAATTATTTTACTTGAAGAAGATGTATTGCATCATCTAGAGGGTTAAAGAGATCGGCCTCCTTAATTTTGGTGTTTCTCTTTGCAGCCAACCACCTAAACATCCTTGGATGAGAAACCTCATTCGGGTAATCCATTACCTACTTTCGGAGGGGAGAAATGGCTTCAAATGCCCAAGTCTAAAGAATGTATACTGGAAGCAAGCAAAAAAAAGTCATAATAACTAACTATATTCAATATAACTTAATAGATGAGTTAAAATAGTGATTAATTTTACCATAAAAGCCCAAGGAAAGTCGTATAATGTAGTCGTCCCTGAGGATAGCTTTGTTAGTAAATATTAGATAGTTAAGTAGAAGCTGTCATATCCCGAGGGATAGTTGTTGAATTTATCAAAATCCTCAACACGCACCAACAAATCATCTTGTATGACCTTGTTGACGTCTCTTGCTAATATAACCGAATGGGCAAACCAAACTAAGTACAATTGCTCCCTGTACTGCTTTGTTATGGTCTTATCCATGGGATATGTTAACAAATTCAATGCTTTGTAGCCATGTCGAGCAGTGTCAAATAACCCATCTATTTTTTTCTTGCATTTTCTTTCCTTGAATCTTTTGCAGGGTGTTCCCTTGGCGATAGGTGGTTCTTCTGGACGATGGCATCTCAAGCCCATCACTATGGCAAACTCTTGCAAGCCAAAACAAACTGGCATGCCACAGTAGTTGATCCAGATTTCATCCATCTTTTTGTTGCCCCCCTTCTTTGGATCTTCATCATCCCCCACGTACTTGATCCTGCGCTTAAGAAGACCATATATCATCCTCATTGGGAAACGGGCAGGGGCATCCTCAGCTAGCTCAAGAAAGCGCCCAACAGCTCTTTTTAAAAATTCTATCTATGTTTTCATCCTTCATAATTTTCCTAAAACAAATAAATTTACTCCCTGTCTGACCTTTAAGTACAATTTCACCAGTTAGTTCTTCTTCTGATTTTTTGTCATTTATCGGCATCACAACTTGAAACTTGTCAATACTAAAAGTTTTGACAGGATCATGCTGGGATGTCGATATTAATTCATGCCCCATTGGTGATCCATTATCATTATATTGATGATCATCCTCTTTTTCTTTCTCTTTCTCACTCTCTAACTCCTCCTCTTTCTCACTTTTATTTTCTTCATCACTATCTACAGACCCTTATCTACCTCCCTCAATATTGTTTTCATATCTCTCCTCAGCTTCACTTTGTTTTCCTGATGGAGATTGTTCAGAAAGATCCTCCGAATCCCTCTGTACTGTAGTTTTTTTTGGGGTGGTCAGACATTGATCTACTTTCACTTTCTTATCTCTTGGGTGACATGTTTTACCTACAAACAACAAAAAAACAAAAATTACATTACAATTTATGTATGCATATATTTTAAAAAATACATTACAAACACCACCAATAATGACACACCAACAACGACCACCACCACAAACATCACCAACCAATGCCAAAAATACCATGACTACCGACAGCCACCACAAACACCACAAACCAATGCCACCACAAACACCACCAACCAATGACATCAACAACCACCACCAGTGCTACCACGACGAAAATGAAGACCACCACCACTACTACAAACACCACAAACACCATCCAATAATACCACGATAGTCAATGGAACACTGCGACAAAAACTAGGGTTTTCTCGAGTTCTTCCTACGATTTTACCATCAAAACTCAAAATTGTAAACCTATTCTCGAAGATAATACAACTAACAGTTTTCATTTTTGTCATTAACTTAAAATCCCTTATTTTTTAGAAAAAATAACAAATATAGAACTCTTCTCAAACTCTGTTACCTATGAAGACATAGAAAATAACTGATACAAGAAAGAATGAAGTAAAAAATAAACACCTATGTGGTCGGAAATAAGAAGAAAATCGATCTCTTGTGAAGGATAGAGCAATGTGTTGAGTAGTTGTAGTTGTTGTCTGTACTTTATAATTGAGTGAGAAAGAGAAAAGAGAAAGAACTCGAGAGTTGAAATGATGAAATATTTTTATCGCAAATAGATGTTTGTATGGGTTGATTTGTATTATGTAAAAGAATGAAAAGTTTTAAAAATATTCATTTGGTCCGAATTGATCTTAATTATTTTTTAAAATTATAAAAGATATGCGAAATTTTTAACCCTCACATCATGCAATTACCAAAAGACTCAATTGAAGTTGTAGTTGACCCTATGAACTCGCCTACCTCTGGTCCTAGATTAATTAATTTAGGAATATGAACTCAATTGAAATTGTATAAAAATAAATGTTCAACCTGTTGCATCAGATACTCATCTGTTGCAAATTATTAAATAAATTAAGTAATCTATTGCGAGAGATTACCCATCTGTTGAAAATTATCAAATAGGGGCTTCCATCTGTTGTAGTTGACCCTATGACAACTCACCCCTGGTTTAAGATTAATCAATTAAGGTATTGGTTTAACATATAAGGTGGTAAGAATTGGTTCATCTCAGAGTAGTCGATCGACGACTTTGGTCGGGAGGAACACAATACCGTTTTATCATTCCATTGCCAAAAGACTCAATTGAAGTTGTAGTTGACCCAATAAGAACTCACCCCTAGTCCTAGATTAATCAATTAAGGTATTGGTCTAACATATGAGGTGGTAAGAATCGGTTCAGCTTAGAGTGATCGATCGACAACTATGGTCGGGAGAAACACAATACCGTCTCATTATTCAATTGCCAAAAGACTCAATTAAAGTTGCAGTTAACCCTATGAGAACTCACCCCTGGTCCTAGATTAATCAATTTAAGGTATTGATATGACATATGAGGTGGTAAGAATCGTTAGCTTAGAGTGATCAATCGACGACTATGGTCAGGAGGAATGCAATACCGTCTCATTATTCAATTACCAAAAGACTCAATTAAAGTTGTAATTAACCCTATGAGAACTCACCCCTGGTCCTAGATTAATCAATTTAAGGTATTGGTCTGACATATGAGGTGGTAAGAATCGTCAGCTCAGAGTGATAGATCGACGACTCTGGTTAGGAGAAATGCAATACCGTCTCATTATTCAATTGCCAAAAATTTAATTGAAGTTGTAGTTGACCCTATGAGAACTCACCCCTGGTCGTAGATTAATCAATTAAGGTCTTAGTCTAACATATGAGGTGGCAAGAATTGATTCAGCTAAGAATTGATTCAGCTTAGAGTGATCGATCGATGACTCTAGTCGGGAGAAACATAATACCGTCTCATTATTCAATTGCTAAAAGACTCAATTGAAGTTGTAGTTGATCCTATGAGAACTCACCCCTGGTCCTAGATTAATAAATTAAGGTATTGGTCTAACATATCATGTGGTAAGAATCGGTTCAGCTCAGAGTGATCGATAAACGACTCTGGTCAGGAGGAACACAATACTGTCTCATCATTCAATTGCCAAAAGACTTAAATTGAAGTTGTAGTTGACCCTATGAGAACTCAAACCTGGTCCTAGATTAATTAATTTAAGGTATTAGTCTAACATATGAGGTGGTAAGAACCGATTCAGCTCAGAGTTATCGATCGACGACTCTGGTCGGGAGGAACGCAATACCGTCTTATTATCTAATTACCGAAATACTCAATTGAAGTTGTAGTTGACCCTATGAGAACTCACCCTTGGTCCTAGATTAATCAATTAGGGTCTTAGTATAACATATAAGGTGGTAAGAATTGGTTCAACTAAGAGTGATCGATCGATAACTCAGGTCGGGAGAAATGCAATACCGTCTCATCATTCAATTGGAAAAAGACTCAAATAAAGTTATAGTTAACCCTATGATAAGTCACCCTTGGTCCTAGATTAATCAATTTAAGGTATTGGTTAACATATGAGGTGGTAAGAATTGGTTCAACTCAGAGTGATTGATCGATGACTCTGGTCGGGAGAAACGCAATACTGTCTCATTATTCTATTGCCAAAAGTCTCAATTGAAGTTGTAGTTGACCCTATGAGAACTCACGCCTAGTCCTAGATTAATCAATTAAGGTATTAGTCTAACATATGAGGCGGTAAGAATCGATTCAAATCATAGTGATCGATCGACGACTCTGGACGAGAAGAATGCAATACCGTCTCATTATTCAATTTCCAAAAGACTCAATTGAAGGTGTATTTGAATCTATGATAACACACCTCTGGTCCTAGATTAGTAAATTAGGGTCTTAGTCTAACATATGAGGTAGTAAGAATTGGTTCAGCTTAGAGTGATCGATCGACGACTCTGGTCGAGAGAAATACAATACCGTCTCATCATTCAATTGCCAATAGACTCAATTGAAGTTGTAGTTGACCCTACGAGAACTCACCCCTGGTCCTAGATTAATCAATTTAAGGTATTGGTGTAACATATGAGGTGGTAAGAATTGGTTAAGCTTAGAGTGATTAATCGATGACTTTGGTCGGGAGAAACGCAATATCGTCTCATCAATAAATTACCAAAAGACTCAATTGAAGTTGCAGTTGACCCTATGAGAACTCACCTTTGATCCTAGATTAATCAATTAAGGTATTGGTCTACCATATGAGGTGGTAAGAATTGGTTTAGCTCAGAGTGATCGATCTACGACTCTGGTCGGGAGGAACGCAATACCATCTCATAATTCAATTGCCAAAAGACTCAATTGAAGTTGTAGTTGACCCTATGAGAACTCACCCCTGGTCCTAGATTAATTAACTAGGGTCTTAGTCTAACATATGAGGTGGTAAGAATCGGTTCAGATTAGAGTGATCGATCGAAGACTCTGGTCAGGAGAAATGCAATACCGTCTCTCATTCAATTGCCAAAAGAATCAATTTAAGTTGTAGTTGACCCTATGAGAACTCACCCCTGGTCCTAGATTAATCAATTTAAGGTATTGGTCTAACATATGAGGTTGTTAGAATTGGTTCAACTCAGAGTGATCAATTGGCGACTCTGGTCGGGAGGAACGCAATACTATCTAATCATTGAATTGCCAAAAGACTCAATTAAAGTTATATTTGACCCTATAAGAACTCACCCCTTGTCTTAGATTAATCAATTAAGGTATTGGTCTAACATATGAGGTGGTAAGAATCGGTTCAGCTCAAAGTGATCGATCGACGACTCTGGTCGGGAGGAACACAATACCGTTTCATCATTCAATTATGAAAAGACTCAATTGAAGTTGTAGTTGATCCTATGAGGACTCACCTCTGGTACTAGATTAATCAATTAGGAGTCGTTTGGTAGAGTGTATAAGAACAATACAAAATATAGTGTATTAGTAATGCTCTCATTAGTAATACTTGTATTATTTATGCTTGTATTTGTTATGCGTGTATTATTTCTTATAAATTGTTTGATTTGATATATAAGAAATAATACATCTTACATAATTTCTATAAAAGAAATTTTTGTTTACAAAAATACCCTTCTTTGATTTTGTACACATTTTTGCAACAAAGTTCTTGTGTTATCTCAAACATAATTAATATTGTTGAACTATTATATCGAGGTTTAGGATTAATTGTAAGACCTTCGTCTTTGCGTAAAAATGTTATGCCGACGGATTAACATAGTCAAAATAAAAATAAAATACAAGATGTAAAATTAAGAAATAGTCTCAATTTTTTTAAAAATCTTTTTAAAGACTCTCGAAGCAAAGAAAAAATATGCTATAGTTCTTTAAATCAACTATTCATTGTTGTAAATTCAAATAGTGGGAAAGGAAATTGTAAAATTATTTTGAAAAGATTCACTAGTGCAAATTAAAATGGCGGGAAAAGGAACGGTAAAATATTTTGAGAGGAAAATTGAGGGGTATTAAGGTCATTTAATAAGTTAATGTATGTGTTTAAAGTCTTTGTATTAATAATACATAGAAAATAGAGTGTAATACTAATACACTGTACACTTCAATACACAATAGAGTGTATAACTAATGCATGCATTATATTTTACAATACACTCTACCAAACGACCTCTAAAGGTATTAGTCTAACATGTGAAATCAATTGAAATTGTATAAAAGAAAATGTTCAACCTGTTGCAACAGATGCCTTTTCTATTGGAATTAATAAAACAAATTAAGTCATCTGTTGCAACATATTACGCATTTGTTGCGATGGATGACCGAACTTTGGAAATTTTCAAACAGAAATTGTTATCTGTTGCACTTAGATGTTTTAAGACCTTTTTTAAAAATCAATTTAGGTATTTCCTTTCTGAGATAAAAAAAAGTTAAAATACTAAGGCGGTAAAAAATATACTTGGATAACTCAAAAATCTCCTGAGCGAGTAGTCTTATCTGGTCTTTTCAATGTCACCGCCCCCTCTTGCCCATCAAAAGTCAAAAGTTATTAATGAATATTTAAAACCCATATCTAGAAGAATACTCTCTCGTTCATCCATAACATAAGTAAGACTCAAGACAACTAAACTCATCTATCACACTTTCTTCTTTATTCTCAATTCTCTTTCTTTCTTTTTTGCCTCTTTTTTTCTCTCTTCTTTCGGATGAGGATCCTTTTGGATCTCAACCGATAAATAGATTTTCTTGACTGAACTGGATGTTCTGATCCCTTTGTTTTTTTCACATTGCAGGTATGGTTCACTATTTCTCTTTCCATCTCGTCTTCTTCTTTGTATGTCATTTAAATTAGATATTTACATCTGTTGCTATTAATGATTTACCCATGACTAGTTTTCTATTTATTGAGAAAATTAAAGAAAAGGTGACTTTTAACTCTTGAATGAACGAACCGTTATTTTTATATCTGTTACAAAATGCCTCATCAGTTGAACAGATGGGTAATCTGTTGCATCAGATTGGCCATTTGTTGATTCACTCAATTTTGTGTTACCCTTTTTTACAGACGGAGCAACTATTTGAAGAAATCAAACTAGTAGCAATGCTGGTTTGATTTATACCAATAAATGATCCATTTGTTTCAACATGTCATCCATCTGTTGCAACAGATGCCTCATCGGTTGAGCAGATGGGCAATCTATTGCATCAGATTGGTACTTTATTGATTTTCTCAATTTTGTGTAACCCCTTTTGTAACGTTCTTTTTCTTCTTCTCTTATTTGACATCAAATGTATTTATCTTGTTTGTAGATAAAAAAAAGTGATACTGGATCTATTTTTGCCTGACCAACATTAAAGGCTAGAGTAAAGATGGGTTCGGAGGAATAAGCTACTAGCAGATGAAACCACTTCATATGTGGGAGGTATGTATTACTGATCAACCTATCATGAAAACACACATCCAGTACAATGATTTTGTGAATGTTTGTTGTTTACCTATTAGGCATTAATTCTTCAAACAAGATATGGCATTTTACAGTTAAGATTGTTAGATTCAAACTGGTAAGGCTGAGGGACCAAGTAGGTGGTGTCAATACCCTGTTATAATTTAATGATCATTTATGCTCATGTTTTTGTGTCAAGTTTGGAGAAGGGTTCAAGTTTTTGGTGGTAGTGTAAATATCTAATAGTGATTGAACCTGTTTTAATGGCTCAATGGACTTCTTGAAAGGCCTCCAAAGCCTCGCACTATAGAAAAAACCGATGGAACCAATAGAAATTCCCCTGGTTCAAATTTATATGGATGGGTTGCTAGAGGAGACTATTATACAGCAGCAGGTGCTTAGGAGAATACCTGTGTGGGAAGGGGGAGGTTGAGAAGGACATATATCATCTCAGACCTTATTTAAGAGGAAACACAGGGTAGGAAGGATAGTGTAGCAAAATTGGCTTATGAAATTGACATGAAAAATGAAAAAATTGGACAAGCTACGAATGTGAAAGTGTATCCAAAAATGAAAATCCTTCAGTCGTTGAAGTAAAAGAAGAATGGTCAACAGGACTGGAGCTGGACACTTTGTTAGAGAATGCAACTAGTGAGCGTGGTCTCAATGAAGACTCTTACAAAGCGCAGGACCAAAAATCTAAGGAAGAAGTTTTGTGAGCACAGGAAATTGATACGATTGTCGGTCAGTTGAAACCTGAACCAACTACTCCTAAATTAAAAATACGGGATCAAGCCAAGATGGAAATTTTTCAAGTTAAACTTGCATCCCATGCCTCCTTTTTATGGCACTGTTCAGGTCAAAGGCAGTGGAAACAACAAGGCATGGGATTTCTGACCAACTTTAGATTTTTTTGTTTCTGCTGACATCAACCTGAACAGTGCCATAAACAGGAGGCATGGGATGCAAGTTTAACTTGACAAATTGCCACCTTGGCTTGGTCCCGTATTTTTAATTTAGGAGTAGTTGGTTCTGGTTTCAACTGACCGACAATCATATCAATTTCCTGTGCTCGCGAAACTTCTTCCTTAGAGTTTTGGTCCTGCTCTTTGTGAGAGTCTTCATTGAGGCCACGCTCACTAGTTGCATTATCTAGCAAAGTGTCCATCTCCAATCCTGTTGACCATTCTTCTGTTTTTCAATGACTGGCGGATTTTTATATTTGGATACACTTCCACATTTGAAGCTCATCCTGTTTTTCCATTTCTCATGTCAATTTCATTGGCCAGATTCGCTAGAATTTCCTTGCTCTCTTCCCTGTGTTTCCTCTTAAATAAGGTCTGAGATGATAGATGGACTTCTCCACCTCCCCCTTCCCGCACAGGTATTCTCCCAAGCACCTTTAGTTGTATAAAAGTCTCCTCTAGTAATCTATCTATATAAATTTAGAATAGGGGAATTTCTATTGGTTCCATCGTTGTTTGCTGCAGTGCGAGGATTTTAAGGCCTTTCAAGAAGTCCATTGACCCATTAAAATCGGTCCAATCACTATTGGATATTTACACTGCTGCCAAAAACTTGAACCCTTCCCCAATCTTAAAACAAAAACATAAGCATAAACCGTTATTAAATTGTAATAGGGTATTGACACCATTGTCTTGGAACCCTTCGGTCTTATCAGTTTGCACCTACCAAACTAAACTGTACAATGTAGGATCTTGTCTGAAGGATCAGTGTCTAATCGGTAAAAAACTGCATTCACAAAAGCATTGCACTTTATGTGTGTCTGTCGCAGTAGACTGATCAATAATACATAACTCCCACTCATGAAAGTGGATCCATTGCACGCACCTTATTCTTCCTACCCCATCAAAGACACTACAATGTTATTTATTCATCTGTACGCATGTGATGACTATTAAAAAAAAGGTGTGAAGAGTCATGACTTTTTTATCTTAACACATTCAAAATAGCTGATTAATCGAAATCTCCATCTGTTGCAACTGATGAATTAGCTGTTGGAAGAAATCACAACATCTCCTCCAACATATGGTCCATCTATCGCAACAGATAATCCATATGTTGCAACAAATTGTAAATCTGTTGTGATAGACCAGACATTGTTTATTCATCTGCACGCATGTGATGACTATTAAAAAGGAGGTGGACTCGTGACTTTTTATCTAACACATTCAAAATAGCTGATGAATCAAATTCTCTATCTGTTGCAAGTGATGAATCAGCTGTTAGAAGAAATCAAAACATCCCCAACATATGGTCCATCTGCCACAACAGATAATCTATATGATTATCTGTTGCAACAGATGGTAAATATGTTGTGGCAGATGGACGATCTGTTGCAAAAGCTCAATAATAACGGTTGTTATCAAGTGTTCTCAAAACCGTTTTGAAAAAGTGAGAAGTATTAATGTAAATGAAAAAGTTGCGACTTTTCACAAAAAAAAAATGCCACGAGTTTGAATGTAATTAATACAATGGAGCTTAACAGATGTGCCTTTTGTCCTTACACATCCAGATTCAATCCTCTATAAATAGGTCCCTCCTTAATCTTAATTCTGCTAAACTTTATTTATTTCTTGCATTTTTTCTTTTCGTGTGACATCTTCAACAATTTCTCTTCAAAGAGCATATTCCTTTATCGTTGAGGTAAGTTTTTTTTCGGTGTAAATCTACCAGTTTGTAGTATACGTTGTATTACATTTGGACTCTTTTCTTTACATTTGTCAATTCATACGTGTTCTAGATATGCCTGATCCTATTTGGGACATTGCTATTCTGCACGACACAGTACGGGAACTTCAGAGGAAGGTTAATAACCTGTAGAGGGAGTTGGTCACCGTGAGAGCGACGATGTTCAGAGAGATGCCAAGGCTGATGAGGACCCTAGTGCTACGAGTTGATTGACCGACTGTCATTAATGATGATTATGATGAAGATAATAATGATAATAATTAGAATGTATTTTTTTTATTTTAGCGTATGTATTTTAATTTTTCTATATCGGATCTATACCTAATGTATTTCATTTTTCATTTAATGAAAAATTTATTTTTAGTCCATTTTGGATTTTTAATTCTTATTCGATTTTCATTCTATGTATTTCTTCTTCTAAATATTTTACATGTTAACATGTCGACGGTTGGAGGTAAGGAGCAATTTTAAATACAGTAGCAATAGCAATTTTGGCTTTTGAGTTCTTTCAATAGATGGGTCATGTGTTGGAACAGATTGGTCATTAGTTGGATTTCTGTCAACAGATTATCCATCTGTCACGACAGATTTATCATCTGTTGGAGGAAAATATTCCAATTTTATGGAACTGTATTGTGTTCTTCCAGCTAATGTCCATCTGTTGTCACAGATGGGTAATCTATTGAAAATACTTGTGGTCTGCTGTATTGTTTAACAGTTCATGTTTTGCCTCTTTTTATTGATGCATAAGTTATTAAAAAGATATTTTATATATAATAAATGATAACATTACGTTCACAACAATGAGTTAAATATATAAAAGTCTGCAACAAACAACTATACAAGTTTCTGCAATTACAATGATCATGGTGGATTACGATCTGGGCTTGTAGTTCTTTTGTGGCCAGCACGCTTACATACGGAGCACTTGTTTCTTATTGATGAAAATGATTCTCCGACTCCACGCCTCTTCTTATATGTATTTCTTCCCAGTTTGATAGTGCTTGGGTCAATATATGGAGGAGGTATTAATCTCTCCATAAGCTCTGCAGGAACAACTCAAGATTCTTCGGGAGGCATCGGAGTAATATGCCCACTTTATGCCATTTCATATTTTTCCACTGAATAATATTAAGAGGAGTGCTCGTAAACTTCATCTCTATATTTATGACCGTATTGATCTCGAAGCACTACCATAGCATGTGGACATGGTATTTTTTCCAAGTAAAAACTCTGCATGTACAAGATGTTGTTTGAAGATCAACCGTGGCAACATCACCATGACCGGTGATACTGAATTTGTAATCTACTATTTTATGAGATAATAATCTATTCCCCAAACTGACATTCGTTGATACTATTTTTTCGATTCCGACAAAAAATTGGGATCTTTCTTTTGGGCACTTGAACTGCACACGCCTTTCATTTAAAAATTTACCATACTTTTTGCTTATTTTTTCAAACATAGCCTTGATGAGAAATTCTCTTTCATCGCCAAATAATGAATTCATCGATTTAGCTATGTTTGATGTCATAATATTATACCTATACAAAAGAATCACTTAGTACGACATCATACTAAACTTGTAACTCAAACAAGACATTAAATCGATAAGAATGTACCTATCTGTCGGACAGAATGCCCGTGTCCATCTCTCAAAATCGACACGTATGAGAAATTCTTCTACCTTGGAATTCATATCTGTTATTTGATTGAAATGGTCTAAAAACTCCTCTTTAATATATGTTTTAGCTTCTATATAAAAAAGGGACAGTACCCATTCGTTATGATAGTTGGTCCGAATGTTCTCTCCAAGATGCCTGATGCAACAACCAAAGTAAGCTGAAGTGAAGAAACGTGAACCCATCTTTGGAATACTTGGATGCCTATCCGATACAAAACACAACTCGTCGGTATCTTCGACGCAGCTTCGCAGTTGTTCAAAAAAAATCCATAAGAGGCATCACATTTCTTGTCCGCTACATAAAAAATGACAGGAAAGATATGATTCTCCGTATCTTACGCCATCGCTGCTAGCAGAACTCTATTATACCTGCTCCTCAAGAAGGTACCGTCGATGGCTATGCCTTTTCTCAAATGTTGAAAACCTTGAATCCAATCACCATAGGATACAAAAAGTACTTGAACCTTCCGTTTTCATCAAGATGCAATGCCGTTTTACTTCCGAGATTTGTGGACTCAATCATGTAATGGTAGGCATCCAGGACTGCATACCCATGCTCGAGTGTCCCCCTAACTAAGTCCTTGGTAATCCCCATGGTCGTATATATCTTCAAATAACTGAACAGGACACCTAATTTCGTAAGGAGTTGATTGGCCATAACCCTTGTTGTAGAGCCTTTGCCATCGGGGAAACTACTCCTGAAATATTCACCGAGGACCTTTGCCGTGGCGTGAGGATTTTTTCCCGAGATGTGCTCCGAACCACATGTGTGATGCTTTTAATGTTTATGAATGACGAATCTGTCAGAACTTGCATACTTCACCACTCTCAACCACTACTTGCAGTTTGAATTAGCACATTTGAAGCAAAAGACACTACTCAAATTAATCACCTTCTTTATTCTGAAATCTTTTTTCAAACAAGAAATAAACAAAGTGGTAGATAGTTCATTCTTTTCCTTGAATGACATTCCAATAAAAAAGCCGGTCCCGTCATCTTAAAGATTTCCAGGCTATATCGATTGAGAAGAACTTCACATCGTATTGGTTCCATCAATGGGCGTAGATGTTTATTCATCATCTGGAATATTCATGTCTAGATCATCCAACCTATCATTAAAGATGTCTTGTTCTTGTTCTTGTTCTTCTTTTTCTACGTTCTCATTCTCTCTCATCTTTTCAACCACGTACAATCTTAACACCGGCCTGGATGAATCACTAAGATAAGCACGCAACCAAACCTGATCGGTTATCTTGAAAGCCAGTACCCTCTGGTTTTCAAAGGAGTTGCGCATGTAGCTGATAACGAGTTCTTCCGATTGACAATTCAGTCCACAATAACTGATGATTAAGTTTATAAAATCATCATACGAAACATCACTTTGGACTGTCATAGCTACCGTCTCTAGCATTTCACCCTCGTTCCAATGCCATACATATCGATTGCTTTTCTCGATCCATTGACCATGACAATCCACCCCTATTATTATTGATCCCTCCATTAGTGGTACCTAAATAAAGTCATTTGTTAAAAAAAGTTAATAGTGATTTCATAGTGCCGTAAATAAATCGCAGCAGATGTGTAATCAGTCGTAACAAATTACTTACCTAGTGGAAGTTATGTTACACTCCTGAAGCTGATTTCAACAGACGAGTCATCTGTTTTAACAGGTAAATCATATGTTGCAACAATCTATATATCTGTTGGGATTGATGTTACAGTACTGAGGCACCTTTGAAGCTGATTCCAACAGATGAGTAACATATTGCAACAGATAATTAACCTGTTGCGATAGATGACTTACCTGTTGCAACAGACGATGATCTATTGGAATCAAGGTCAGGTTCTATCGGGACAGGTTACTAATACATTGCAATAGATATTTATCTTCTGTTGGAATCGAGTTAGGGTTCTGTTACAATAGGTTAATAATTTGTTGCAATAGATATATACCCTATTGCAACATACAACATGTCTGTTGGAATCGAGTTCAGGTTCGGTTGCAACAGGTTAACAATATGTTGCAATAGATATTTACCACGTTGCACCAGATAACTAATCTTTTTAAACAGATAAATCATTTGTTGCAACAGATGACCCATCTGTTCAATTCATGTTATGGCATATAGAACCATAAACACGAATCCAACATATCAGTCTTCCATTGAAACAAATGTCTCATCTGTCGCAACAGATGATTTATCTGTTTAAACAGATAGATCTTATGTTGGAAAAACAACACAATAGTAGTTACCCAGATGAAAAATTCAACTAAAAATCATAATTTGACTTACCAAAGTCTCCTATGAAGTAATGCCAAAGTGGAAAGTGATGTACGAAATAAGATTTGACCTAATAAATTGGTCAAATAGCAACAGTAACGGTTATAACAACAACAATGATAATGGTCAACAAGAAGAAGATGAAGATGATAATTAAGTAAAAGATAATGATAATGAAGCAGAAGATGATGAATAAAGAAGCAGCAACAATGAACAACAAAAATCGCTAAGAGAGAGAAAACAACAATGGATGAGAAGAGAGAGAAAGACGCCTTTTTTTCCTCCATTTTCCATTTTATTAGGTAAACATTTGGATCAAAGTGTAAATTTAAAAACTTGTGGGCTATTCTCAAACTTTTTTAATCCATAATAAAGTAATTTTCACCTCCACTCAATTATTAAGACTTGTGTCACCTACACCTCATTTTAAAACTCATTTGTCACCTACATCCCAAAGCTCCGAGTTCCCAATGTATAGAAATAAAATAAATTGTGGGAACAAAAATGCAACTTACAGCGAGGAGTTAAGTTCTCCCCGATGGAAAACACATAGTGGCCATCTTTATCATTCGGTCTACGAGGAGGGGATCCATTAAGAGGGATCCCTTTGTAATATACTGAAGAATAAGCATAATTCAGCCCTGCTCCATTTCCAAACTCTTGCCCACAATATATTGTTGGAAGAACCTAAATTTGATAACAAGTATTACATGTCATTCCTACGCAATGCCATTTTCTCAGAGTGACATAATTCAGAGATTTCACTTAGAGCATATCAAATGGAACCACATATTTATTTACTGATTTGGACTACATCATTATTTGCAACAGTATGTCTATAGCATATCGTCGAAGTGTGTGATCATCTCATCTAAAAGCTTAAGTTATTAGAGAGAGGACACTTTTATTATTTAATTATATTCTCAAAAATTGTTGTTGAAACAAAATTCTCTGAAGCTTTAGGGTGCGCAAGTAGCTTCTCCAAAGCTAAGGTTCGTGAAAGAACACATGCAACCAACCATTAACCAATAGCTCCTCTTAAACATGGTTTTCAAGGGTTTCATTCATTTATCTTTCAGTTTTGAACGGATTTTCCTCACTTAGTTTTCTAAAAAAAATTATGGACACTCACTTTATAAGACATTTGGAAATGCACATTCAGCTTCATCCCATACGACATAGTTCTCTTTACCTATAATGTAGAAAAGCAATCAAAAGGGCAAAGATCAACTAAAAGAAGGTATAATTCCCAAAAGCATAGTCAAAGATCGGGACATTTAGGATGTCGTCACAATAAATAACCATATCAAAAATGCAACCAAGGGTGTGACCTAGTGGTCAATGAAGTGGGTTGAAACTCTGATGTCTTAGGTTCAAATCCCAACAGAGACAGAAATATACTAGGTAATTCTTTCCATCTAACCTAGCCTAGACTTGGTGGATAGGATTACCGAATATCTACTGATGGTGGGAGGTGGCAGGTATCTTCAGAATTTAGTCAAGGTGCGCACAAATTGGTTTGCATATCACAGGTATAAAAAAAGCATTTCAACCAATTTTGACTCAAAAATTAAACTTCATGCCCGCTACTATATTATAAAATAACCTTGCTTTTAACCATACAACTTTTTATTGAGTTTTTATCCTTGGATTCACTAAAAGAGTTTTGACTTTGAATGCAATCTTAGTCCAAAATCTAAGTCTCTCAAGTCCCGATTTTTTTTTTGAATAAGCTACTCGAAGCCCATAACTTAGCATCCTTCTAGATGCAAAAATGAACTACCTTACTAAACCACCTACATCGTCTCATAAGAAGGCACTACAATTTCATGCTTCTAGGACTAAGATGATTTTATCCTAAGTTGCTCAGACTCAGATGCGGGTATCCAACACGGATGCGAATCCGGAGGTTGGATTTGACAAAATTCAACTATTAAAATTCAGTGGTACGGATCCAACAATGGATACGGGTCCTAGGATTCATTTAAAAGAATCCAAAATTATAAATAGAGCTATAAATATATTCTAAATTTTGAAAGATCTACTAGGTCATCCTCCTCAGGACCCTAACTTATTCTTTCAAGCTCTTTGGTTCTTCCCCTCAGAAAGTCTTTCAAGGCCTTCCACCAACTCTCCTTGCAAATCCTTGCTATTGTTGGAAGGTAGTCAGAACACAACCACTTGAATTCTTAGTTTCTCTCTATTTGTCCTGGAGAATGAATCAATGAATATTGACGAAGAGGGAAAGCTAAAAAGGAGATAAAAGGATGATAATATTGAAGGTATGCCATTTTCCATGTCTTAAATCTATTTTATCTTTTATTTTGAGAAATTAAAATCTCAACTTTCCCCAAATCTGTCCATGGACTCTAGTCAAAGTATCCAATGTGGGTTGACCGAATCCTACACTTATCCCGCACCTGTCTCATGACGACAGGGGTGTGGTAGCAAATATGAATAGTCCACACAACTTAGATTTTAACATCATTCTTGGACTGTGCTTGGCCATAGAATTTGAGGGTAGATTTTGAGAATTGATCTTCAATTATCTTTTTGGCCATGAAAAAATTGATAAGTTTTTGAACTCTGACCTTCAAATATTTTGACGTTCTCAAAGCTCAAACTATTTTTTGAATTTTTTGGACTTTAACCGATAAAACTTAAAAAAAAATTCAAGTAAAATGCATATTGAAACACCACTTCGAAAACTGAAACTTTCTAGTTTCAACTTCAAACTTTACAGCCAAATGATGAATAGTTATGTCTAGTTCATATTTTGCACACACCCCTCCAACTTCGTTATGATTCTCACATACAAATCCTCCTCAAAACAACTGAGAATTCACATATTATAGCAAATTTGTTGACATATACAAACTTCACAAATTCACCAAAAGAAAAAGAATGTTTCTCTCCTCCTTTTGGCAATTCTTTAATTCCGACTTTCTACGTCTAAGTTCAAGACCATAAGAATAAATAAAATTTTGGTACATAGTACAGATCTTTAGTTTAAACCACAACAAGATTGAAGAACGTTTCTTTCCTCCATTTGGAAAATTTTTAATTCTGACTTTCTACGTCTAATCATCAAGACCATAAGATTAAATGATATTTTGATACATAGTACAAATCTTTAGTTTAAACCATAACAAGATTGAAAATCTTATTACTTTCTTAAACTCCGTGCTGAGTAAAAATGAAACAAACAAATTGAAATGGAAGAAATACGTATTTAACTACTTCTAAAAAGATATTGCAAATCAAACCATAGGAATTAAATACTCTCTCTGTTTCAAAAAGAATGATCTACTTTTCTTTTTAGTCCGTTTAAAAAAGAATGACCCCTTTCATTTTTTGGCAATACTTTAATTTCAAATTTCCACATGACATATTTAGGACCACAAGATTAAAGGACATTTTGGTATATTTGACACAACTTTAATTTAAAGCCACAAGATTCAAAAGTCTTCTTTATTTTCTTAAACTTTGTGCCAAATCAAAGTAGGTCATTCTTTTTTAAACGGAGGAAGTAACATTTTAGTATATTCTACATATCTTTTGATGAAAATTATAGACTTGACAAAATCAAAATAAAACTTTTAGTTCAAATATGGAGTTTTATTGTTCTGCTAGATAATTACCATTTGCAATTTGGGAAGACACATCACAATCGCGAGACTTGACTCGATTCCAACCCTACCCACTTTACTATTTACGAACACGATGAACAAACACAACCTAAACCTGTTTCACCCTTTGTGAATGCAGGTCCTTCCCTCGCAATCGCAAGGGTCATAACTTTCCTTCTCCAAGATCACGATCAAGACCTCATGAATGAAAAGAAAATTTGTCAACTCCACCACTAACAACAAAGGCCAAAACTCTTAAATTTTTGAATGGACTAACAAAACACGTTCAATACTCCATGAAGATAAACCCAATATACTACTAGACTGAAAATAACATTGTAATCTATTGGCACCATTAAAATATCAAATATTGACAAAGGTCAACTTTTAACTTCTACATTTTCATTTTTCCAATCAAAATTGCAAATCTCATCCAAACGCCTCGGGAAATACCTAATTAGGGTGTTTTTGGAAATACCAGTCGCGGCCCTAGTAGGGTCCTAAAGAGGAGGCTGCGAATTTTCCAATCTGGACACTTAAGTATATTGTGGGGGGGGGGATCCACCCTGCATCGATGCAACCTCGACCTCTTTTCCATGAGAAAATGCTTCTCCAATATCTCAAGATAGATTCAGACGTCTGAATCAATGATCCAACTGACTTAAAAAAATACCTCACAAATTTAAAAGACCGGTAAGTATTTCATTCTGAACTCATCTTTCTTACATATTGATTTTGGTTAGACTTCTACTTTTTCAACCTTCAAAATTGAAAAACTCTTTTAAAACCAATCCAATCACTTTGAAAATTAAGACAGTCATTCCCCAAAATTCAAAATACCATGCTAAAACTTTGAGAAAGGGTAAACCATGAAAAATATATAGAAATTCATAAAAAAACAACTATGAGGATCATTAAAGCTCTGATATTTGTCCTTACTTGACATAGATTGATTTAATAATAACATATGGAGTTTCAAGTATACAGATTTATAATAGAGCAAAATTATTTTAATTGTTCAATAATTTACTAATAGTACTATGCATTTGTAAGTGAGAGGTAACAAAGTGAATAATTATAAATTCAAATATTGAGGTCTCGTATTACTTATTCCTTAAGGTATAGATTTGATAAAATTATAAAGGTTGTGTCTGACATAAAAAAATATAAAAATATTTATCTTGACAAAAAGAGATATTTTATAGCAGTTTTTAAGTTTAATCATGATAAAATGTGGAGGAAGAAATAATAATTTTATGATGCTTTTGAATTCTAGTGTATAATAACAATTAATATTGGTTCGAAGAATTCCAATAAAGTAAGAATACAATTATTATACATTTTAAATGAAAATAAATATTCACTTAAATTTCATAAATGATAGAAATTATTTTTCTTTGTTATTAAATATATTTTATTAAATAAAGAATGATTACAATTTCCTATATCTAAATCGTAAAAGTAAAAAAATGGACAAAAATATACTCTTGTCTTGACGAAAAAATTAAACAAAGTCAAATAAAAATTCCTTTTTATGGTCAATACTAGACATGCCCTGCCATGCAGAGATACTATATAAGCACATATCAATAGGGTTAAGCATCTCTCTATGAATTCGATCGTTTATATGACAATTTTTTTCTTGTATATGATAATTTTTTTCTTGTATCTCCTTGCTACATTTGAAGCGAAAAATTCTAAATTTAAATAATACATAATTCAATGGCAGGTCTTTATTACGATATGATAGAAAAGTTCATGTTCTAATAGTTATTGATAATAACAAAGAGTTCATAGATGAGATGGTTGATCAACTAAAATCTTTAAATTATAAAGGTGTCGTCTCTGAAAATATATATACAACTTATACATTTTGATTGTTTTATAATTAATTTCTGTATGATTTTCATTTTGTAAGAGATTAATTAATATGATGTTTGTCATTTTATTTATGATTTGTCATCGATCCTTTTTTAGATTCATTTATGTATCTTGTAAATTTTAAATTTCTCTTTTTCTTGTAATGATAGACTATTTCTATGTTTGCATTTGTTGTTTTTCAAGTTTATTCCAATGATCAGGTTAGTACTACTATCTAATTTGATATTATATATGATTCCTGTTTTATTATTGGTATTATCTAAATCAGTATAAATTTTAAATTATTCTTTTTATTATATATTCTTATTAGAAACAAATTAAATCTCATTTTTTTCTGTGTTTGATTGAAGTTAAAATCTCTTTATTTTGAATCAAATAATTCCTTAGCTAATTGGATAGCGTTTTAATAAAATCTATCAAATATTATATTTATGCAGGTGGCAGGAATATCGTCGTCTAAATTTTTGTAGCAACATATTATTTCAATGAATTATCAATATAATGATTCAATGCTATTGGGATTATTAGTGACAATGAGGACTTTTTGCAATGACAATCATTTTTTCGAGTGAAGATTGCATCTTAATTTCATATATTTGGAGACTAATTTATTTGGGATTATTTGGATCGCTTTTTTTTTTTTCGCAGGAAATTAATTATGATTAGTATTTAATTAAACATTTTTGTTAATTTCTTGACTTTGATTTGTCAACTATCTTTAGAAACGTTAGTGAAACAAACAAAATATAAATAAGCAACATATTTAGCAAATTAAAGTAAAACCAACACATGATTTTTATATTGGTAATTGGTTTGAAACACGTGTGGTGCCTATTTTTAGTTTCTTGAATTACAACTTTGCAAGAGTTTTCTAGAGCTTTAACACTAAGTTGAGTACTCATCTTCTTTTTTCTGTAATTCAACTTTGCTAGATCAAATCTCCTTTCTATTAAAACCCTTACATATGGGATAACTAGAATGATTAATAAGACTTGAAATACTGGTAGCTTATGCAATTTCTCAACTACTAGAGTCAAGTTGAAAAAAAAAATATTCCCTCCGTTTAAAAAAAAATGATCTACTTTTTTTTTTAATCCGTTTCAAAAAGAATGATTGTTTTTCCATTTTGACAATACTTTAATTTCACCTTTACACATGACATGTTTAGGACCACAAGATTAAAGAGTATTTTGGTACATTTGACACAACTTTAATTTAAGGCCACAAGATTCAAAAGTCTTCGTTATTTTCTTAAACTTTATACCAAATCAAAATAAGTCATTCTTTTTTAAACGGAGAAAGTATACAATAATACATGCTAAGATTTTAAATCTTTGTATTAATAACTGAAAAATCGAGGGCCAGTGGATTATGGAGCCACCCCTCTATTACTCTTCTCTACCCAAATACCATGATGTGCTAACCAACACATCATAAGTTGCACCTGTACCACTATACACTAGACCAAAGCCCCTATATATAATATTATAGAATTCCTAATATAGAAGAAGAGAAGAAAGAGGCAGCTAGTTTTTCTTCTTCATTTTCATCTTCGCCGCCTTCCGAAGAAGAAGTTCAACATTGCTAATCCCACCACTGGTTGCCAGAAGAAGCTCGAGATTGACGATGACCAGAAACTTCGAGCCTTTTTTGACAAAAGGATCTCCCAAGAGGTCAGTGGAGATTCCCTGGGTGAGGAATTCAAGGGTTATGTGTTCAAGATTATGGGAGGATGTGACAAGCAAGGGTTTCCGTATTCGCCTTTTGCTGCACCGAGGTACTCCTTGTTTCCGGGGGTATGGCAGGAGATATGGTGAGCGCAGAAGGAAGTCTGTCCGTGGATGCATTGTTAGCCCTGATCTTTCTGTTCTGAATCTGGTTATCGTGAAAAAGTGTGACAATGATCTGCCTGGACTGACCGACACTGAGAAACCAAGAATGAGAGGACCCCAGAGAGCTTCAAAGATCAGGAAGCTCATTAACCTTTCCAAGGAAGATGACGTCAGGAAGTATGTCAACACCTACCGCCGAAATTTCACCACCAAAACTGGGAAAAATGGGAGCAAAGCTCCTAAGATTCAGAGGCTTGTGACATCCTTGACTCTGCAAAGAAAGAGGGCAAGAATTGCTGACAAAAAGAAGAGAATCGCCAAGGCCAAGTCAGAGGCAGCTGATTGTCAGAAGCTTCAAGGTTGAAGGAACAAAGAGAAAGGCGTAGCGAGAGTTTGGCTAAGAAGAGGTCTAGACTCTCTGGAGCTTCTAAGCCATCCATCGCCGAAGAGGTCACTGGAATGTGTTTTCTGTTATTTTTGGGTCTGGTTTTGGTCATTGCTGGATGTAGTACATGCTTTTGGTAATTTTGAGTCTTATCTGATAGTACTTCAAGATTGAAGAATTTTGTTACTTGACATTTGACAATCTTTTATATTTATGTTTTTCTTGAAAAAAAAAAAAAAAACCTATACTGAAATTCTAACTCATTTGATATAAGGGAAAGGAAGAAATGTAGATCTTAGGTACGAATAGTCAAAATCTAAAGGCACAACTTCAAATATATATAATTAAATTTTTATATTTCAAAATGGAAAGACAAAATCACTTGCCCAAACATAATACATTAAAAATCTTGGTACGCTTGCAACGTGGAGTTACCAATAGAAATAAAATAATTTATGGAAACAAAAAGGCAACTTACAGCGAGGAGTTAAGTTCTACCCCAATGGAAAACACATAGTGGCCATCTTTATCATCCGGTCTCCGAGGAGGGGATCCATTAAGAAGGATCCCTTTGTTATATACTGAAGAATAAGCATAATTCAGCCCTGCTCCATTTCCAAACTCTTGCCCACAATATATTGTTGGAAGAACCTAAATTTGATAACAAGTATTACATGTCATTCCTACGCAATGCCATTTTCTCAGAGTGACATAATTCAGAGATTTCACTTAGAGCATATCAAATGCAACCACATATTTATTTACTGATTTGGACTACATCATTATTTGCAACAGTATGTCTATAGCATATCGTCGAAGTGTGTGATCATCTCATCTAAAAGCTTAAGTTATTAGAGAGAGGACACTTTTATTATTTAATTATATTCTCAAAAATTGTTGTTGAAACAAAATTCTCTGAAGCTTTAGGGTGCGCAAGTAGCTTCTCCAAAGCTAAGGTTCGTGAAAGAACACATGCAACCAACCATTAACCAATAGCTCCTCTTAAACATGGTTTTCAAGGGTTTCATTCATTTATCTTTCAGTTTTGAATTGATTTTCCTGACTTAGTTTTCTAAAAAAAATTATGGACACTCACTTTATAAGACATTTGGAAATGTACATTCCCCTTCATCCCATACGACTAGGGGTGTCAAACGGGCCGACCCGACCCGGCCCGATTATCTAACCCGGCCCGGTTTGACCCGGCCCGCTAAGCCCTAGGGCTTTAGGGTTCTGGGTCCCGGGCCAGTTATTTTGTTAAAATGGGCCCGGTTAACCTGGCCCGGACCAGGCCCGGTCCAGACCCGCCGGTTAACCGGCCCGGCCCGGCCCGGCCCAGAAAATTAAAAAAAAAAAATGGATTTTGGGCCAAACTAGCCGTTGGCCCAACAGCTATATAGCCGTTTTTGGGTCCAAACGGCTAGTTTGGGCCCATTTAGTAAAAAATAAAAAATAAAAAAACTTTAAAAAATATTTTTTAATCCCCAAAAAAAATCTATAAATACCCTACAACTTCAAATCATTTTTCACACAATTTTTCACTATCTCAAATCTCATTCTCTCTCAATTCTCAATTCTCAAATATTCAATATATTTAATTTCTTAAAGTGTTCACTTTAATTTTTTAATTTTTCGTTTACAAAGTACGAGCGGAAGTTTCTAAAGTCGCAATCTTCGGATACTTCCAAAATTTGGTATTGTCGTTCCATCTCTTACGTTTAATTTTTATTTATTGTATTAATTGTTTAATATTTAATTTTATTATATTTGTGTATTTTGAATATTTTTAGTTTAATTTAATTTATATTATGGATAAATTAAAAAACCTCGCTACTAAAGGTGTTAAAATTTTTTATCCCGGAAGCGGTAGTGGTAGTAAAAAGCGAATTACTAGCGGTAGAGGTAGTTCAAGTAGTAGATATACCCGTGTGCCTTCGCCTCCGGTACCGCTTGGTACACCTTTTGAGGAAGAAATAGATGTAGGTGCTCACGATATGGATTATGTAGAAGCTCAGGAAAATTACGGTATAGAAGAAGAAAATGAAGTAGATGCGGTTAATTTAGACGAAGATAATGAAAATATTGCTGAAACACCCGCAGTAGGAGATGCTAACGTTAGATCTGAATTAGTTAAATCTCCCTTCCCGTCCTCCCAGTGCCCCAAAACCTCGTAAAAGAACTAGTATTGCATGGCAATTTTTTGAACGTATATCAGATATTGAGGTGCAGTGCAATATTTGTCAACAAATATATAAGCATAGAAGGGGAGGCAAGCAAGGGGGTACGAGTACGTTAATGAGACATATAGCTGAAGATCACAAAAGAGAGTTAAATATTGCAAAAGGTGGTGGGGATATTGGTGGGTCAACGCAAACTAGAATGGACCTAGCAACCGGTCAAGTAGCGAAAAAGTATAATAAATTGAGGGACATGGAAGAAATAGCTAAAATGGTAGCTGTGGGTTGTTTGCCTTTTAGTTTTCCTTCTTCTGATGCCTTTATTCGTTATAGAAAAGCAATTTATAATCCTATGTTTAATGGTATTCCGAGAACTACTTGTCGGTCTGATATTTTTAGACTCCATTCACAATATTGTTTTTATTTATCAACATTGTTAAAAAATATTCAATGTAGATTGTCCCTAACTTCTGATCTTGGTCGTTCTGTAAATAAAAATGATTATTTAACCGTTACTTGTCATTGGATGGATAGTAATTTCGTGATGCAAAAACGTATTCTTGCTTTTTTATATGATAAAGATCGTAAATATACTGGACAATTTATTGCTGATTCTATTGTTAAAATTGTCGGATATTATGGTATAGAAAATAAAATTTTATGTATTGCTTTTGATAATGCTTCTAACAACAAGACTGCTATAACAAAAATAAAATCTACGCTATCTCCGCCCTTGCCTTAAATTTTTCATATTAAGTGTGCATGTCATATATATAATTTAATTGTAAAAGATGGTCTTGAGTTTTTTGAGCTTTATATTGAAAAAAATCGTCTTGCCGTTGGTTTTATTCAAGGAAATAATCGTAGATCGAGAATTAGAGAATTTAAAGTTAAATGTCAAGAAAATGGACTTACACCGATTTTGATGCCTGAGGAAATTGATACTAGATGAAATTCTACGTATGAATTTTTAAAAACTTGTTATAAATATAGAATTCCTATTACACTAGCTTTTAACCAACATTGCGGTTCATTTGTTGATTCTGCTGATTGCATGCTACATAATTTTGATTGGGTTGTAATTAATGATCTTGTTAAGTTTTTAGAAAAATTTTATGTAGCTACGGTTGAATTTTCCGGTGCTTACTATCCTACTGTTTGTAATATTTTGGCATATATAGCCGATATTTCTGGTTTGCTCCAACAATATAAAAATAAAGAAGGTTATAAAGAAGCTGTTGGCGCCATGTTTACGAAATTTAAAAAATATTTTTTCCCGATTCCCCCTATTTACTTGGTTGGTGCTATGCTAAATCCGTGCATGAAATATAATCATATGTGTCACTTTAGTACTCTTATTTATACTAACTTAGAAATAAATACTAACCATGATCCTGAACAAGTACAACCTGATTTGTGGACGACTACGGCTGATGCAAAGGATTACATAGAAAAATTATATAATCACTATGCTGATTTATTTGATTCAGCCGTACCTACAAATATCACTCCAACTGTCGCTCCTCATCCTCCCGAGGAGCCATCATCTTCTAAAAGGCCGGCACATAGTGGTTTTTCTGATTCGTTTTATGATTTAAATTATTGGAACAGTGTTGATGAGAGAACTTACACGTCAACTTATCGGGAAGAGCTGAAATATTATCTTCGAACGGCACCAGAGGATCGCAGACGACGGATCAACACGTTGGATTGGTGGAGGAATAATGAATCACAATATCCTGTGCTTTCAAGATTAGCTAGAGATATCTTGAATGTTCCAATGTCAACCGTTGCATCAGAGAGCGCCTTCAGTCAGGCACGACAGCAGCTTGGAGACAACCGACACTCATTGGAAAGCAATGCAATGAATGTTCTAGTTTGCCTCAGAGATTGGATTAGAGTGGAAAGAAGAAACCAAGGAATGGAACCGGAGCCGAGCGACGAGCTGAAACTTGAAGAAATTATGACTTCACGGGAGAACTCAGCAGAATCAAGTCCAATGCATGGTTTTGCCCCCGTTGACTTCGACTATCCTATGCAAGTTCCCATTAATATTAACATGAATGAGTTGGAAAAAATGATGCATAATTTATAGATTTTTCATTCATGTAAATTATAAAATTTGGATCATTTTGCAATCAATAAAATTCTCCAAATTCATTCAGTCCTTAGTCGTTGTTTTTTTATTTATTTATTTAACGATTTAAAATTTTAAATTGAATTTCTAGTTTTCTACTTTAAATTAAAAACTTACTTCTAATATATTATTAATTTAATACCAAATATTATTAATTTATTATATTAAGTAGCATATGTTTTGTATATTTGTGCATATATCTTCTATAGAAGTGTATATTTAACGTATACATGTGTATATGTTTTATAAATGAGTATATAAGTATATCTATACATATTGTAATGTATATATAATGTAGTATATTTATAAGTAGTAGTATATATACATTGAATGGTGCGTATACACGTGTATATATCTTCTATAGAAGTGTATATTTAATGTATACATGTGTATATGTTTTATAAATTAGTATATAACTATACAAATATATATTGTAATGTATATACATTATAGTATATTTCATTTAAAGTATTACATATACATAGAATAGAGTGAATGAATCTTCTATAGACGTGTATATTTAACGTATACATGTGTATATATTTTATAAATTAGTATATAACTATACAAATATATATTGTAATGTATATATATTGTATATTTCTCATTTAAAGTATTACATATACATAGAATAGAGTGTATTTATGTGAATAGATCTTCTATAGACGTGTATATTTAATGTATACATTACTTAATGTTTTATAAATTAGTATATATATTGTAGTATATACTTTTTTTAAAGTAGTACATATATATTGAATGGTGCGTATATATGTGTATATATCTTCTATAGACGTATATCTTTAAAGTATACAAGTGTATATGTTTTATAAATTAGTATGTAACTATATATATATATACATATTGTTGTGTATATATATATGTATATCACTATATTGTAGTATATATTTTATTTAAAGTAGTACATATATATTGAATGGTGCATATATATGTGTATATATCTTCTAAAGTAGTATATATTTAACGTATACATGTGTATATGTTTTATAAATTAGTATATAACTATACAAATATATATTGTAATGTATATATATTGTATATATCTCATTTAAAGTATTACATATACATAGAATAGAGTGTATATATGTGAATAGATCTTCTATAGACGTGTATATTTAACGTATACATTACTTTATGTTTTATAAATTAGTATATATATTGTAGTATATACTTTTTTTAAAGTAGTACATATATATTGAATGGTGCGTATATATGTGTATATATCTTCTATAGACGTATATCTTTAAAGTATACAAGTGTATATGTTTTATAAATTAGTATGTAACTATATATATATATACATATTGTTGTGTATATATATATGTATATCACTATATTGTAGTATATATTTTATTTAAAGTAGTACATATATATTGAATGGTGCATATATATGTGTATATATCTTCTAAAGTAGTATATATTTAACGTATACATGTGTATATGTTTTATAAATTAGTATATATATATATATATATATATATATATATTGTAGTGTATATATATATATATATTATACTATTATAGCATATGTTTTATTTAAAGTAGTACGTATAGTCATATATAATTATATATTGAATGGTACGTATATATGTGTAATTGTTTATACTTTATATATTTTTTTAAAAATATATATTGTATATTGGAGTGTATATAGTATATATTGGAGTGTATATAGTGTATATTAGATTATTTATTTATTTTTTAAACGAGTTTGACCGATTTTTAATCGGGTTTGATCGGGTTTTGGTGGGTTTGACCGGATTGGGTTAAGTGGGCCGAGTTCGGGTGGGTTTTAATTTTTTTACTGTTTGACCCGGCCCGGTTAACGCCAAACCCGGCCCGTAACCGGCCCGGAACCCGGGTAAAATGGGAGGGCCGGTTCCGGGTTGGCCCGGCCCGGCCCGTTTGACACTCTTACATACGACATAGTTCTCTTTACCTATAATGTAGAAAAGCAATCAAAAGGGCAAAAATAAACTAAAAGAAGGTATAAGTCCCCAAAGTATAGTCAAAGATCGGGACATTTAGGATGTCGTCGTAATAACTAATCATATCAAAAAAGCAACCAAGGGTGTGTCTTAGTGGTCAATGAAGTAGGTTGAAACTCTTATGTCTTAGGTTCAAATCCCAACAGAGATAGAAAAATACTAGGTGATTCTTTCCATCTAACCTAGCCTTGGTGGATAGAGTTACCGGATATCGATTGATGGCGGAGGTGGCAGGTATAATTTAGTCAAGGTGCGCACAAGTTGGCTCGCATACCACGGTTATAAAAAAAAACATTTCAACCAATTTTGACTCAAAAATTAAACTTCATGCCCGCTACTACATTATAAAACATCCTTGCGTTTAACCATACAACTTTGTATTGAGTTTTTACCCTTGCATTCACTAAAAGAGTTTTGACTTTGAATGCGATCTTAGTCCAAAATCTAAGTCACTTAAGTTCAGAATTTTTTTTTGAATAAGCTACTCAAAGCCCATAACTTAGCATCCTCCTAGATGCAAAAATGAACTACCTTACTAAACCACCTACATCTTCTCATAAGAAGACACTCCAACTTCATGCTTCTAGGACTAAGATGGTTTTATCCTAAGTTGCTCAGACTCAGATGCGGGTATTCAACACGGATGCGAATTTGAGGGTTGGATTTGGCAAAATTCAACTATTAAAATTCAGTTGTACGGATCTAGCAATGGATACGGGTCCTAGGATTCATTTAAAAGAATCCAAAATTATAAAAAGAGCTATAAATATATTCTAAATTTTGAAAGATCTTCTGAATCATCCTCCTCAGGACCCTAACTTGTTCTTTCAAGTTCTTTGGTTCTTCCCCTCAAAAAGTCTTTCAAGGCCTTCCACCAACTCTCCTTGCAAATCCTTGCTATTGTCGATTAGAAGTTAGAACACAACCACTTGAAATATTCTTAGTTTCTCTCTGTTTGTCCTGATGAATGAATCAATTAATATTAACCAAGAGGTAAAGCTAAAAAGGAGACAAAAGAACGATAATATTGAAGGTATGTCATTTCTCATGTCTTAAATCTATTTTATCTTTTATTTTGAGAAATCTAAATCTCAACTTTCCCCAAATCTGTCCATGGACTCTAGTCAAAGTATCCAATGTGGGTTTGACCGAATCCCACACGTATCCCACACCCATCTCATGTCAACATGGGTGTGGTAGCAAATATGAATAGTCCACGCAACTTAGGTTTTATCATCATTCTTGGATAGCTCTTTGCCATAGAATTTGAGGGTAGATTTTGAGAATTGGGCTTCAATTATCTTTTTGGCCATGAAAATTTTGATAAGATTTTCAAACTCTGACCTTCAAATATATATTTTCACGTTCTCAAATACAGGCTCAGACTAGTTTTTGAATTTTTTGGACTTTAACCGATAAAACTTTTAAAAAAAAAATTCAAGTAAAATGCATGTTCAAACACCACTTCGAAAACTGAAACTTTCTAGTTTCAACTTCAAACTTTACAGCCAAATGATGAATAGTTATGTCTAGTTCATATTTTGCACACACCCCTCCAACTTCCTTATGATTCTCACATACAAATCCTCCTCAAAACAACTGAGAATTCTCATATTATAGCAAATTTCTTGACATATACAAACTTCACAAATGCACCAAAAGAAAAAGAACGTTTCTTTCCTCCTTTTGGCAACTCTTTAATTCCAACTTTCTACGTCTAATGTTCAAGACCATAAGATTAAATGATAATTTGGTAAATAGTACAGATCTTTAGTTTAAACCACAACAAGATTGAAAAGTTTTTTACCTTTTAAACTCCGTGTTGAGTAAAAATGAAACAAACAAATTGAAATGGAAGAAATAGGTATTTAACTACTTCTAAAAATATATTGCAAATCAAACCATAGGAATTAAATAACATTTTAGTATATTCTACGTATCTTTAGTTTACATCCACAAAATTCAAGTTTTTTAACTTTCTTAAACATCGTGTAGACAAATAAACTAAAATGAAGAAATACATATTAACTACTCCCTCCACCACCATGGGTTGTGGTGCAGTGAATGAGGCTGCTCCATCCTTAATCAGAGGTCGAGGGTTCGACCCTGGGTATGGAGAAAACTCTGTTGGCAGCGCTGCCACCTTAATGGGCCCTGCAATGCGTGATTCGGATTAGTCGGGTCTCCAATGCGGACTCCGAACACCGGTTGGGAAATCAAAAAAAAAAAAAAACTCCCTCTGTTTCTGAATAATTAGCCCTTATTGGCTTGGCACTCGTATTACTAAAATATTTATTAGGAGCTTATTTTATCAAATCAATCTTATTAATTATGCCTTGAAAATATAAATTTAAGAACCCTTATGAGAGTTGTCACTAATAATCCCCACAACATTGAATCATTATGTTGACAATTCATCGAAATAATCTGCTAATTCAAAAATTTAGACGTCGATGTCTCTGCCACCACCATATATATAATATTGATAGATTTTATTAAAACACTATTCAATTTGCTAAGGACTTATTTGATTCAAAATAAAGATATTAGAGATTATAACTCCAATCAAACATATAAAAATGAGATTTAATTTGTTTTAATATGAACATATAATAAAAAAGTATAATTTAAAATTTATATTGATTTTAGCTGACAAATAATAAAACACGAAGCGTATATAATATAAAATTGGATAATAATACTAACCTGATTATCAAAATAAACTTGAAAAACAACAAATGCAAACATAGAAATAGTCTCATGATTACAAGAAAAAGAGAAATTTAAGATTTACAAGATATATAAATGAATCTAAAAAACGATGGATAATAAAATAATAAATAAAATTACAAACATCAATCTAATTAATCTCTTATAAAATGAAAATATACAGAACTTAATTATAAGAGAATCAAACCGTATAAGTTTTATATGTATTTTTAGAGATGACACCTTTATAGTTGCAAGACTTTAGTAGATTAACCATCTCATTAATGAATTCTTTGTTATTATCAACAACTATTAGCACATGAACTTTTTATATCATATCGTAATAAAGATCTGTCATTGAATTATATATTATTTAGATTGAGAATTTTTTGCTTCGAATGCAGCTAAGAGATACAAGAAAATAATTTTCATATAAATGGGGGAATTGATAGAGAGATACTTAACCCTTGAATCTCCATTTGTATACAAATTCTACAGTCTGATCTGATTGTCAAGGTTAATTTCAAATACTTTTTAATGAAAATTATGAGCTCAAAAAAATCAAAATAAAACTTTCAGTTCAAAGGGAGATTTATTGTTCTGTTAGATAATTACCATTTCCAATGAGGGAAGACACATCACAATCGCGAGACCTGACTCGATTCCAACCCTACCCACTCACCAATTTACGAACACGAAGAACAAACGCAGCCTAGACCTACTTCACCCTTTGTGAATGCAGGTCCTTCCCTCGCAATCGCAAGGGTCATAACTGTCACGACCTAAAAAAGATGGTCATGATTGCACTTTTCTTGGCATACCTTGACTAGTAAGCCTATCACCCAAACTGATACAAAAAAAATAAAAATATCCCAAGGTAAGGCTTCTAGAACAAAGCCGAACCATATAAGTAATCATAACAATGCGGAAAGAACTTAGCCAAAATACCAATCATGCCCAAAATTAGGTGTCAATAGTGTAAAAACCACTAATATAACTAAAGAGTCAAATACATCAGAAAAGTAACCACAAAGGAATAATAACTGTCTCCGAATACTAATACAGACATAACTACTATAGAAAGATAGAGGTGAACTTCGAACCCATGAATGTCCAACCGTTACCTTGGAAGCTCCAACAATCGCCCGAGTCAATCAAGCTGAGGCGCACTCGACCTAGGACCTACACCGAAAGGGCGTAGTAGGCATGAGTACGGTCCACTTATACTCAGTAGGTATCATAAGCCGACCAAGTAAAGTAGTAAATAAAGCATATAAAATATACACTAAGGGCACGTTACCTGCAATCAGAAAATGTCCCATAACGGTAGCCCACATCGCTTGCACTAACAGTTCTAATATATCTCACATATATTGCAACATCACACCAAGATATAAAATATAAGTAAACATTATGTCACATATAAATAGAACAAGAGAGAACATGTAGATACAAGATCATTAAATACAAGTAAAGGAAGGTAAGACAAATACATAGATGACAAGTCAATAAGGCAATACAACACAACATAAACACAATAAAGTAAGTACAATGTATATGATGATGATGATGCATGAGGTTGTCGCACAACCTCTGGGATTATTGTACAATTTTCGTAGACACCTAAGGAGCTAAAGCTTCCCGACGTAGGACTCATGGGGGGTTTGTCAACCCATATACAATTCATATATATCATATATCCTTTTCGGAACATCCCTCGAAAAGAGTTTTATAAGGTGTTACAATATCTCCTTCCCGGCGCATCCCCCAGGGAGGGTTTTAAAAAGATGTTGCCAGTGTTTCTCAGATGTTGCCACGGTGGTACCAATATTTCATGAATGAGTATGATATGAGGATGTCATGATCACAACCAATCACAATGAGTATTTTCACAACCAACCACAATGATATATTTTCACAACCATATGAGCCAATATCCACTCTTTATTTCAGTTTCATCCATGAATTTCCACGTGTCTCATATTTCAAATAAAGTATGAATATAATCACAATACATCAATGGTACCATATTAAGCATCTTAACAACACAATACAATTATTCACATGTATTCAAGGTTATTAATATCACATAGGACCTCACACGGTCACAAATATCACATAATAATTCAATTTTGACAATTACATCACATATATGCCCCACACGGGCACAACACATAAATAGCCATTTTCCATAATTAGTTCTCACCCTTAACATGCATTTTGTATCATCATTTACTACCCAACCCAGTCTGAAAGAGTTAAGTCATTACCTACCTCGAAAGCCAAAACCAGTCTGCTACACTTGAACCTGCTATCTTACTTTTACAAATAATTTCAAACTCCACTAAAAATATTAAATATGAAATCTACGCGTTAAGAAAAAATCAACGACACCCATATTGACTACTTTTGATTCGGGGTCAAAACGGAACCCCAAAATGAGTTTCCGAAAAAGAAGGGCAAAATCATAACTTTACTTCAAAAACATGTTCCCCATATTTTTAGGAACCTACAGCTGAAAATTCAAGTTAAATCAAGTAAAAGACGGGGTTCAAATCGAAGAAAAACCATTTTTGAGCTTTATCGGGTAAAATCTTCGAAATCCGGGTTAAAATCAAGAATCGGAGTTGTTTTGGAGGTTAAATTGATGAAAAACTAGTAATTATAAGATAAAAATATTATTCAAGTGAAAAGAAGTGAAATTTGAGTTTAAAATCCATGCCCTAAAATTTTTGGGGTTTTGAGAAATTAATCAAGAAATTACTAAGAAAAGAGTGAATTCTTACTCTTAATCCGTAATAAAATCAAGAAAAATGTGTTAATCTAGTTTTCCAAACTCTCACAAACTTTACTTTTAAGCTCACACACTATTTTAGGGTTTAACTCCCAAAAGGCAAGATGAAAAATGAACAAAAAGGGCCAAAAAGAGGTATTTATAAGCAGAAAAATCTGGTGCAATACCAGATTTTTCACTTCAAATTCACCCCGGATTTCGACAGGGTGCCCGAGATCCGTTCGGAGTTTGATATACACAAACGAACTATGTAATCAGACTAAATTCGATGTTTCGGACGCGATGGCGATATCGGATTTTCAAAAAAAATTATTTTCACAAAGTTGACCCCCGAAATCTAAAATTATAATTTTCTAAATCGAGGATCAAAATGAGATTTAAAAGCCGTAAAATCATACCAAATATGCTAACACCCTACAATTGATATTTTGGATCTGCTGGAGAAGTTGTATTTTCCATCCGAGATCGTTTCGATCAAATGTGGGTCCCATACCCATATTTCTAATTTTCCAACTTTCCGATCAATAGGTCGAAATGAGATTGGGTGCACCGAGACCCTAACCAAAGGTCTTTCTAGCCTAAAATTGATATTCCAGAGCTGATGGCGCAGTCTGTTCGGTCATCCGTGGAACGAATCAAAAGATATCCACATAAGTCCAAAATAAGGCTTTCGAAGTCATCAAAAATCACAATATTGCATAAATGATACCAAAATGCATCAAAAATCATGTCAATCACTCTCACACCCCAGAAATATTATAATGCAACTGCGGGGAGGGTAAAATAGTCAAATCATACAAAATCACAAATTTTACATATTTTATCAAATTTTTAGGTCGTTACAACGTCCACCACTAAAAATCTAGTTCGTTCTCGAACTAAGGCAAAAGAAATACCTGAATCAACAAAGAGCTGGGGATAAGAACTACGCATATCAGACTCGACCCCCCAAGTAGCTTCATCTACAAGTTGATGTCGCCACTGAACTTTAACCACATGGATAACTCTAGAGTGCAACCTCCTAACATCTCTAGCAAAAAAAAATGAAGACTGGCTCCTCAATAAAAGCCAACCGCTCATCTAATTCAACTGACTCCCAATGAATGATATGAGACTCATCTGGAATATAACGATGAAGCATAGAAACATGAAAAATTGGATGAACAACTAATAAATCAAGAAGAAAAGTCAACTCATAAGCCACGTCACCAACAGATCGAAGAATCTCAAATGGACCAATATACTTGGGGCTAAGCATACCCCTCTTCCTAAACCTCATCACACCCTTCATGGGTGAAACTAGAAAGAAAATACGATCACCAACACCAAATCTCAAGGCATGAAGTCTACGATTAGCATAACACTTCTGCCTACTCTGAGCCAATCTAAGTCTATCCTGAATGATCCGGACTCTATCCAACGACTCACGATGCAAGTCTGCACCTCGAGGTCTCACCTCTGAAACATCGAACAAACCTACTGTGGAGCGACAATTCATACCATACAATGCCTCAAAAAAAGACATATCAATATTGGAATGGTAGCTATTATTATATGCATCTTAGTCACACCTGGATGGTTAAAATATCTGGAACAATGGCCTCCTCCAAGATCATCCAAATCTAATTATCACTCTTGGCACACAAACTTAGCCCCAAATCGTCAAAACTCTATCTGAATCAAGTGAGTCTTCCTTAGCCTTCCCACTTAATACTTCATCTCGAATCAACCTCAATCCAATATCATCAAACCGATAAACTCGAATTTGCTCCATCAAAGAAGATCTAGCATCCACAAATACCAAAACACGCCCCAGTATCGAAATACCAAGCCTAACTATCTGGTTAGCTAAAAACTAAATCTCTAAGGCAAAAAGCCTCTCCTGGGTCAAAAGATACGCCAAACTACCCATGCTAGTCGACTTTCGTCTCAAGGCATCCGTAACCCTATTAACCTTTCCCGAATAGTAGAGAATAGTCAAGTCATAATCCTTAAGCAACTCAAGCCAACGGAGATGCCTCATATGAAAATCTCACTGGTAAAGAAGTACCAAAGGCTACAATGATCTGAGAAGATCTCACAACGGACTCTATACAAGTAGTGCCTCCACAACTTCAAGGCAAACACAACTGCTAACAGCTCCAAATCATGGGTAAGATAACTCCTCTCATGAGGCTTCAACTGAAGAGACGCATACGCAATCACCTTGTCCTTCTGC
Organism: Capsicum pubescens; assembly: GCA_030864215.1. Taxonomy (NCBI): domain Eukaryota; kingdom Viridiplantae; phylum Streptophyta; class Magnoliopsida; order Solanales; family Solanaceae; genus Capsicum; species Capsicum pubescens. The sequence continues at coordinate 32,446,539 of CM061548.1, forward strand.
ATCAACACAACACCTAACTCAATATCTGAAGCATCACAAAAGACAGTAAAACTCACGCCGTCCTTGGGAAAAGTCAAGATAGGAGCTGAAGTTGACAAATTCTTGATCTTTTGAAAGCTCGCCTGACAAGCGTCGGACCACTAAAAAGAAATCTTCTTCTGGGTCAACTTGGTCAACAGAGCTACAATGGATAAAAAACCCTCAACAAAACGCCGATAATAACCTGCCAAGCCAACAAAACTCTGAATCTAGGTAGGCGGAGTAGGTCTAGCCCAATCACAAACCGCTGCAACCTTGGCTGGATCAACTATAATACCTTCCTTAGTCACCATATAACCCAAGAAAGAAAGAAACTCCAACCAAAACTCGAACTTAGAAAACTTGGCATACAACTTCTCATCCCTCAATCTCTAATGCACAATCCACAAATGCTCCTTATGCTCAACTTCACTCTTGGAATAAACCAAGATACTATCTATAAATACGATAATAAAGGAGTCAAGATACGATCAAAACACCCAGTTCATCAACTTCTTAAATGCGACAGGGACATTGGTCAACCCAAAGAACATGACTAAGAACTCATAATGACCATATCGAGTCCGAAAAACTATTTTCGGAATATCTGAAGCACTAATCCTCAACTGCTGATAACCAGACCTCAAATCAATCTTCAAAAACACCGCAACACCCTGAAGCTGATCAAATAAATCATTGATGCAAGAAAGAGGATACTTATTCTTAACCGTCACCTTATTCAATTGTCGATAATCAATACACATCTGAATAGACCTATTCTTTTTCTTCACAACAAGAAAGACGCACCCCAAAGTGAAATACTAGGTCGGATAAATCCCTTATCCAACAACTCCTGCAACTGATACTGCACCCCAAAGTGAGGAATTTCTTCTCCATTATCTCAAGATAGATTCAGAGGTTTGAATCAATGATCCAACTAACCTAAAAAGCACCTCACAAATTTAAAAAATCTGTAAGTGTTTTATTTTGAACTCATCTTTCTTACATATTGATTTTGGTCAGACTTCTACTTTTTCAACCTTTAAAATTGAAAAACTCTTTTAAAATCAATCCAATCACTTCAAAAATTTAGACAGTCATCCTCCAAAATTCAAAATACCATGCTAAAACTTTGAGAAAGGGTAAACCATGAAAAATATGCAGAAAATCATAAAAAAATTATGAGGATCATTATAGCTCTGATATTTGTCCTCATTAGACATATGTTGATTTAATAATAACATATGGAGTTTCAAGTATATAGATTTATAATAGAGCAAAATTATTTTAAATGTTCAATAATTTACTAATAGTACTATGTATTTGTAAGTGAGAGGTAACAAAGTGAATAATTACAAATTCAAATATTGAGGTCTCGTATTGCTTATTCCTTAAGGTATAGATTTGATAAAATTATAAAGGTTGTGTCTGACATAATAAAATATATATCCTCAAAAAATAGTTATTTTATAGCAGTTTCTAAGGTTAATCATGATAAAATGAGGAGGAAGAAATAATAATTTTATGTTGCTTTTGAACTCTACTGTATAATAACAATTAATATTGGTTCGAAGAATTGCGATAAAGTAAAAATGCAATTACTATTTTTTTTTAATGAAAATAAATACTCACTTAAATTTCATAAATGATAGAAATTATTTTTCTTTGTTATTAAAAATATTTTATTAAATAAATAATGATTACAATTTCCTTTATACTAAATCGCAAAAAAAAAAAATGGACAAAAATATACTCTTGTCTTGACGAAAAAATTAAACAAAGTCAAATAATTTTTTTTATGGTCAACACTAGATATGCCCTGACTGACAGAGATACTATATAAGCACATATCAATAGGGTTAAATATCTCTCTATGAATTTAACAGTTTATATGACAATTTTTTTCTTGTACCTCCTAGATACATTCGAAGCGAAAAATTCTAAAGCTAAATAATATATAATTCAATGGAAGGTCTTTATTACGATATGACAGTAAAGTTCATGTGTTAATAGTTGTTGATAATAACAAAGAGTTCATTGATGAGATGGTTGATCAACTAAAATCTTGAAATTATAAAGGTGCCGTCTCTGAAAATACATATACAACTTATACATTTTAATTATTTTATAATTAATTTTTTCATGATTTTCATTTTGTAAGAGATCAATTAATATGATGTTTGTCATTTCATTTATGATTTTTTCATCGATCTCTTTTTAGATTCATTTATGTATCTTGTAAATTTTAAATTTCTCGTTTTCTTGTAATGATGAGACTATTTCTAAGTTTGCATTTGTTGTTTTTCAAGTTTATTTCGATGATCAAGTTAGTACTACTATCTAATTTGATATTATATATGATTCCTGTTTTATTATTGGTGTTAGCTAAATCAATATAAATTTTAAATTATTCTTTTTATTATATATTTTTATTAGAAACAAATTAAATCTCATTTTTTCTGTGTTTGATTGAAGTTAAAATCTCTTTATTTTGAATCAAATAATTCCTTAGCTAATTGGATAGAGTTTTAATAAAATCTATCAAATATTATATATATGCATGTGGCAGGAATATCGCCGTCTATATTTTTGTAGCAGCAAATTATTTCGATGAATTATCAGTATAATGATTCAATACTATTGGGATTATTAGAGACAACTCTCATGAGGATTTTTTGCTGTGGCAATCATTTTTTCGAGTGAAGATTGTATCTTAATTTCATATATTTGGAGACTAATTTGTCTGGGATTATTTGGATCGCTAGTTTTTTTTCCTTGGAAACTAATTTTGTATTTAATTTCACATTTTTGTTAATGTCTTGACTTTGAATTACTATTTTGTTTAGCATCAAACACATTTATTCTGTCAATTCATAATATTTTTATGGAAGTCAAGAGGAGATGAGAGTGGGGGGTGAGGGTGAATTGATCTGTTTTCATGTTAAAACAAGATGACTATGTGAAAGATTTTGTCAACTATCTTTAGAAAAGTTAGTGAAACAAACAAAATATAAATAAGCAACATATTTAGCAAACTAAAGTAAAATCGACACATGATTTTTATATTGGTTTGAAACACAAGAGTGGTGCATATTTTTAGTTTCTTGAATTACAAGAATTTTTCTAGAGCTTTAATGCTAACTTGAGTACTTATCTTCTTTTTTCTGTGATTCAACCTAGCTCGATCAAATCTCCATTCTCTTAAAACCCTTACATATGGATAACTAGAATGATTAATAAGATTTGAAATACTTCTAGCTTATGCAATTTCTCACGTACTAGAGTCAAGTTGAAAAAATAAATATACAATATTACATGCTAAGATTCTAAATCTTTGTATTAATAACCGAAAAATCGAGGGCTAGTGTATTGTGGAGCCACCCCTCTATTACTCTTCTCTACCCAAATACCATGATATGCTAACCAACACATCACAAGTTGCACCTAAAGCCCCTATACTGAAATTCTAACTCATTTGATATAAGGGAAAGTAAGAATGTAGATCTTAGGTAATAGTCAAAATCTAAAGGCTCATCTTCTAATATATATATAATTAATTTTTTTTTTCAAAATAGAAAGACAAAATCACTTGCCCATACATAATACAATAAAAATCCTGGTACGCTTGCAACGTGGAGTTACCAATAGAAATAAAATAATTTATTGGAACAAAAAGGCAACTTACAGACTTACAGCGAGGAGTTAAGTTCTCCCCATTGGAAAACACATAGTGGTCATCTTTATCATCCGGTCTCCGAGGAGAGGGATCCCTTGGTAAAATACTGAAGAATAAGCATAATTTAGCCCTGCTCCATTTCCAAACCCTTGCCCATAGTATATTGTTGGAAGAACCTAAATTTGATAACAAGTATTACATGTCATTCTTACACAATGCCATTTTCTCAGAGTGACATAATTCAGAGATTCACTTAGAGAATATCAAATGCAACCACATATTTATTTACTGATTTGGACTACATCATGATTTGCAACAGTATGTCTATAGCATATTATTGAAGTGTTTGACCATCTCATCTAAAAGCTTAAGCTATTTGAGAGAGCACATTTTTATTAGTTAATTATATTCTCAACAATTGTTGTTGAAACAAAATTCTCTGACAGTAGCTTTAGGGTGCTCAAGTAGCTTCTGTTAGAATTATTTATTTTATATGGACTTAACATTAACTTTTATTACACTAAAGTAAAACGGGCTGATGTTATTAGTTGGTGGACAAGATACAGGCCATGTATTCATACAGATTTCATATGGTCCTATATCCATTTGATGTTATTGGTGTGGGCTGACAATAGTGTGGGCCTGTAATAGACCTGTGAGCCCATAATGGGGGGTGCACTAGGTTAAGGCTTTAAAGCCTATAAATATAAGGCTAGGTCTCCTCTCCTGGCTTTAACATAAAACGTATTTCTATGAGCTTCCAGCCTTCATAAGCAGAGGAGAGGAAGACTCAGCCTTCTTCGTCTTCAGTTACGTGATACAAAGGCGGACAAAGGTACACACCTTTCCTCTCGTATATTCCGCTACTTTATAGGTGTTCTTAGTTTATGTGAACCTATGGTGTGTTTCTATGTTAATTTAACACTTGGTATCAAAGCTTTTCACATAGATCTTGAACCCTATGACCGAATACTATGATGTATGTTTCGAGAACCTCAATATGATTGTAAATTAATTTTATTTTTTCGCTACGTTTTTCGATGATAAAGTGTTGAAGTAGAGGTGTTAATTGATGTTATGACTAAGTAAATACGACGTGATCTATTAAAGTTGAAACTCGATACAACTCGTAGATTGATTTGGATCAAATTTTTTTATGAATCTTCACTGTCGCTTGCTTAATAGACTACAATATTTGAAAGATAGTTGATTTAGTATTGAGATGGTTACTAGATAGATGATTTGGAACGTCTATGGATCTTTGATTTAGACTTAGGTTGTTAAACATAATACTGATTTGTAGTCTCCATAATGTCATAAGATATCGAGTTCTTCTCAAGTTTACTGCTGAAATTATTTTGTGACAATATTAATTTTTCATTTGGTCTAACTGACTTGGAACATCTCAAAAGGTGTACATATGATTAAGAGTCAGACGATGGCCTAATCAATTGGATTTAGGAAAGCGGATGAAATCAAATCAATTGAATTTGGTTTTTAGAAATTGAGGCGTGTTTTTCGAGTTCTGGGGGTTACTGTTGTGGGTAATGGAACAGTTGTTTCTATTCGATGTGGAAATATGAAAATTAATCTACGGAGTGCTGTTACTTTAAAATAAAATTATCTGGAGCTGTAATTTCAAAAAAAAAAAAAGGTTGTTGGTAGGAATTTGATGGGGTTTCGAATTAGACTTTGATAATATTATTGCACAGTAAAGTGTTATGCTTTTTGTAAGGTAATGACCCGATTTAATTCGAATTCTATAGTCTGATTAATATATGAATAACTATTTTTGTGGGCACATGAAAAACCCAATTTAAATCTTTTTTTGAGTTTAGAGATGTCCTGCGGAAATAAAATATATAACCTTTTAGAAAAGAAAACTGAACCTAGAACCTCGTGTGTGTTTTTTCCATTGGTTATCCAGCTCATTCTAAAGTATACAGGTTCTATTGTCTTATAAGGGGAACCAAAATAGTTGAAACTTAAAAAGCAAAATTTCTTGTATGTGGGACTATCCTAAACTCCGTGGGCATAAATTTATTGATTAAACAAGCATTTAAGGTATTTAATTTCGTACATGAGATGGATTTTAAAATTGTTAAATATCATGCATTGTAAGACACATTTTATGATGAAATTTTATATAAACTATGAGGTTGTTTTTCCTAAAATTGAATTATTTTCATGTGTACATGTGTTATTAGTTTGAAAAGTTCTATGAGAGAATGATTTTATCTCTCTTGTTATGGAATTCATTATCCTAACAATGTTATTGATTGTTATTGTTTTATGAGCGAATGAGAGGGATTTTTTTTCTTGATTTATAAATGCTCATGTTTTCTAATAAAGAATGTGCATGTGATTGATGTAAGAGATGACCACCGTATGATAAAGTATAAGTTTTCATGTATTTCCTCATGTGATGTGATGTTTAAATATTTTGGGTGGTCATAATCATACTTTTGAATAAAAGGGCAATGGATATGATGTGGAGTGTAATGAATAAACTTGCAGGGATGAGGTATGACTTTACTGGGGGTGTTAAAGATTACATACTTAAGATGGTCCACATTCAGTCCAAATTGAAAACTCTTAAAATAACTCTTCCTAATACTTACATTGTTCACTCCGCTCTTAATTCTTTGCTTGCTGAGTTTAGCCAAATGAAAACAGCCTATAATACTCAGGATGAATCTTGATCAATCAATGATCTCATCTCTAAATGTGTTGTTGAAGAGGAAAAAAATTTAAAAAGAGAAGGGTGAGGTTGCCATGTTAGCTTCTCAGGAAGCTCTAGTAAGGGACCTCGGAAGTTTGAAAGATCTAATAATCATACTTTTAAGAACGGCCAGGACAACAAAAGGCATGATAAAGATCAAACAGATTATCCTGGGATCAATAACATCGTTAAAGGGGAGGACATTGTGATTGAACATATACCTATCGATTTGATGCTTGCCGATCAACTAATCAAGAAGCTAAGGCCCATAGTTTTTATGCAACATGTTCAGAATATGGGTGTTGTTGAGTCATTTGATTTGCTGGGTTGGTGGGAGTATTTAATATTATTATTCATTTGTCATTAGACTATTCGCCTTATTATTTCGGGCTTATAGTGATATTATCTCTTGAATTGAAATTTATGTTATGATAGATTTTGCTATCATTTAGCTTGATGATATTTTACTTGATAGTAATAATTTGGGATTGTTGCATGAAACTAAATATTTATTGAACAAATTGTTTGATATGAAAGATCTAGGAGAGGCATCATTTGTTCTAGGCATTGAGATTTGCCGAGATAGATCTCGTAAGTTATTGGGGCTTTCACAAAAGGTCTATATTGATCGTATTTTGAAAAAAGTTTCAAAAGAAAATTATAAACCCGGTGATGTCTCTGTGGTGAAAGGTGATAAATTAAGCCTAGACTTATGTCCCAAAAGTGATCTTGAGAAAGATTCTATCAAATATGTGCCTTATTCAAGTGTTTTTCCACTGTATTTTTTCTTTAAAGAGTGTTAATTTTATTTATTTTTGATATTGACTGAAGTAAAATCGGCTAAACTAAAGTCTTCTTAAGAATGCATTCTAGCAGCCATGTTATTAAATATTCATTCATTTATTTAGTTCTATATGCTTAGATTGAATAATATAAAAAAGTTATTTATTTTATAATAAAAAAAATTAAGCTATTGTTTATAAAAGATGTCGAATTGTTAATTATTTATTTATTTATTCTATTTGAATTTAGTTTCATTTGAATTGTAACTAAATCAAATTTATAATATTTTTAATTGTGTGGTTACTTACAGTGTCACATGAACAAATTAAGCAGTGGCATGTTGAATCCCTAATATTGAATTTAATTTGTAAATTAGGGTAAATAGTGTACACCAAAGTGACCTATTTGCTTTACATTACGAGACTTGTTTAATCCATTTCGAGAGATATCACTAAGTTAGAATGTATAATGATCTGCCCAAAGGAAATTTATTGTGTGTTTTAAATTAGTATTGTGATGAGACCCATTATGTGAAAATATTTTAATTTTAGTAAATTTATCTGCCCAAAGGTGATAGGTTTCTAATACTAAAAATATTTTCTTGCCCTGCCCAAAAGGCTTATTGATGCTGCTGGACTCATCGTTGAGATAAGATTATTATTCTAATGCCTTGCTATTTTGATAAATTTATTCATGTTATGTTGTGAAAAGTTACTATTTATTTGAAAAATAACAATGCTGAGGTTATGATTATATCGGGCTCTAACTTTAAGTGATGGAAAAAAGATATTGAATTTGCTTTGGGCATGACTGACATAGATCAAGCCTTGCATGAGGATGAGCCTCCAACTCTTACTGATTCTAGTATAGCTGCTGAAAAAGAATTTTATGTTAAATAGGAGAGATCTAATAGGTTATGCATCCTTACCTTTAGAAGGTTGATTGCTGAGCACGTCAAAAGTGGCTTGCCTGAAACTATCGATGCCAAAAGGTTTCTTTCCCAAGTGGAAGAAAAGTATTTTGTATCCAATAAGCCTGAGACTGGAGATCTAAAGAATAAATTTAATTTAGTTATGGTTTTGATTCTCTTAATGAAAAAATTTAATTTGCTTTTGAACTCTCGAGTTGTTGGTCATGGAATCCTATCTGATGGTTTGTTTAAAATCTCTTTGGCTTCTGATTTTGAATACAACTCTTTTAGTTCTGAAATTGTTGGGTCTAAACGATAATTTTAAACGAAAAATCGGGCATGTGGTGACAAAGGCGTTTAGGTCATATCTCTAAGGATAGAGTTGATAAATTGGTTAAGTCTAATATTTTACCTTCTTTTGATTCTGGGGACATAGGAACATGTATTGATTTCATTAAAGTTTATCAAAAAAATAAAAATAAAATAAAATAATGCTACTCGTAGTTCTGATTTGTTGAAAATCATTCACACAGACATAAGTGGTAAGTATTCTACTACAATATATGGTTCAAGTTATTTTATCATCTTCATTGATGACTTTCTTTGATATGATTATGTTTTTCTTATTAAAGAAAAATAAGATTCTCTTGAAATGTTTAAAGTGTTTAAAACTGAAGTAGAGAAAAAAATTAGAAAGGTTATTAAAAAAGTGAGGTCTGATTGAAGGAGTGAGTACTATAGTAGATACGCAGAGAATAGGAAACAAATGGGACACTTTAATCTTGAGCTATATCAAATGGATGTAAAGACAACCTTTTGAATGGTGATCTTAATGAAGAGGTTTACATGCAACCACCCCAAAGTTTTTTTTTTTTGATAAAGGTAGTGAGCATCTCGTGTGAAAGTTGAAGAAATATATCTATGGCTTGAAGCAATCTTCTCGACAGTGGTAATAGAAGTTCGAGGAAATTATCACTTTTATGGGGTTTGTGGAGAACAAGATTGATCATTGCATCTATCTTAAGATCAGTGGGAGTAAGTTTATCTCACTCTTTATGTTGTTGATTATTATTGTGCACACTTTAATACTATTTTATTATATTAATACTTTTGCCTTACGTGTTGGCTATGTCTCATATTGATAAGCTCATATTGTTGTTTTATTGGATCTTTATTTTGGAGACATATATGGTATATCATTCATCCTTGTGAATTTTCGGGTTGCTGCACCATATAATATGTTGCACACGTTGAACCTTGAAAATTAAGATTTTCTGATGAAGCACATGTTGTTTTAGTGCTCACACATATTGTAACAAAAAATTGCGATGATGATTTTTTGATGGTACGCATGTTGATTTTAAGCGTACATGTTGATATGAAAAATCGTTTGAAGGAATACCAATGAAATAGTCTCAATTTGGAGTCCATGTTGGCTATTTCTTGCTACACTATCACATCATTTGATTTATGTCTACAAAACTTCAGTGTTAGTAATTATGGACTGATCTTGTATCGTTGGTTGATGCAAGTATTATTGCAGTTCAACAGTGATGTTTTATTTGATTGAACTATGTTTAAGATGGCGTTCCACCACTAAATATTTATGGCCACTGTCTATTCAGCCCGAGAGTCATTTTCATAAAAATAAAATTTCCAAAACTTTTCTTTAAAAGTTAACATTGTCCAAGTGGGAGAATGTTAGAATTATTTATTTTATGTGGACTTAATATTAACTTTTATTACACTAAAGTAAAACGGGCTGATGTTATTAGTTGGTGGATAAGACACAGGCCGTGTATTCATGTGGATTCCATTTGGGCCTGTATCCATTTCATGTTATTGGTGTGGGCTGACAATAGTGTAGGCCTGTAGTAGACCTGTGAGTTCATAATGGGGGGTGCACTAGGATAGGGCTTTAAAACCTATAAATATAAGGCTAGGTCTCCTCTCTTGGCTTTAACATAAGACGTATTCTCATGAGCTGCCAGCCATCATAAGAAAAGAAGAGGAAGACTCAGCCTTTTTCGTCTTTAGTTATGTGATACAATGGCAGACAAAGGTACGCACCTTTCCTCTCGCATATTTCGCTACTTTATAGGTGTTTTTGGTTTGTGTGAACCTATGGTGTATTTCTATGTTAATTTAACAGCTTTTCCAAAGCTAAGGTTCGTGAAAGAACACATGCAACCAACCATTAACCAATAGCTCCTCTTAAACATGGTTTTCAAGGGTTTCATTCTTTTATCTTTCAGTTTTAAACTGATTTTCCTGACTTAGTTTTCTAAAAAAAAAATTCTACACACTCACTTTATAAGACATTTGGAAATGCACATTCACCTTCATCCCATACGACATAGTTTTCTTTACCTATAATGTAGAAAAGCAATTAAAAGGGCAAAAGTCAACTAAAAGAAGGGATAAGTCCCCAAGTATAGTCAAAGATCGGGACATTTAGGATGTCGTCACAATAAATAATCATATCAAAATGCAATCAAGGGTATGGCCGAGTGGTCAATGAAGTGGGTTGAAACTCTAATGTCTTAGGTTCGAATCCCAACAGACAGAAGAGTACTAGGTGATTCTTTCCATCTAACCTAGCCTTGGTGGATAGAGTTACCGGATATCTATTGATGGTGGGAGGTGGCAGGTATCCTGAAAATTTAGTCAAGGTGCACACAAGTTGGCTTGCATACCACGGTTATAAGAAAAACATTTCAAGAAATTTTGACTCAAAAATTAAACATCATGCCCGCTACTATATCATAAAACAACCTTGCTTTTAACCATACAACTTTTTATTGAGTTTTTATCCTTGCACTTACTAAAAGAGTTTTGACTTTGAATGCAATCTTTGTCCAAAATCTAAGTCACTCAAGTCCCAATTTTTTTTCCGAATAAGCTACTCAAAACCCATAACTTAGCATCCTTCTAGATGCAAAAATGAACTACCTTATTAAACCACGTACATCTTCTCATAAGAAGGCACTCCAACTTCATGCTTCTAGGCCTAAGATGGTTTTATCCTAAGTTGCTCAGACTTAGATGCGGGTATCCAACACAGAAGCGAATTCAAAGTTTGGATTTGGGAAAATTCAACTATTTAAATTCAGCGGTACGAATCTAGCAATGCATACGGGTCCTAAGATTCATTTAAAAGAATCCAAAATTATAAATAGAGCAATAAATATATTCTAAATTTTGAAAGATCTTCCAGGTCATCCTCCTCAGGACCCTAACTTATTCTTTCAAGCTCTTTGGTTCTTCCCCTCAAAAAGTCTTTCATAGCCTTCCACCAACTCTCCTTACAAATCCTTGCTATTGTTGGTTACAAGTCAGAACACAACCACTTGAATTCTTAGTTTCTCTCTGTTTGGCCTGAAGGATGAATCAATGAATATTGACCAAGAGAGAAAGCTAAAAAAGACACAAAAGGACGATTATATTGAAGGTATGTCATTTTTCATGTTTTAAATTTATTTTATCTTTTATTTTGAGAAATCAAAATCTCAAATTTCCCCGAATCTATTCATGGACTCTAGCCAAAGTATCCAATGTGGGTTGACCGGATCCCACACGTAACCTGCACCCATCTTATGTCGACAGGGTTGTGGTAGAAAATATGAATAGTCAACGCAACTTAGGTTTTATCATCATTCTTGGATAGCGCTTGGCCATAGAACTTGAGGGTAGATTTTGAGAATTGATCTTCAATTATCTTTTTGGCCATGAAAAATTTGATAGGATTTTCAAACTCTGACCTTCAAATATTTTCACGTTCTCAAATACAGCCTCAAACTAGTGTTTGAATTTTTTGGACTTTAACCTATAAAACATAAAAAAAAAATTCCAGTAAAATGCATGTTCAAACACCACTTCTAAAACTGAAACTTTGTAGTTTCAACTTCAAACTTTATAGCCAAATGATGAATAGTTATGTCTAGTTCATATTTAACACGCACCCCTCCAACATCCTTATGATTCTCACATACAAATCCTCCTCAAAACAACTGAGAATTCACATATTATAGCAAATTTCTTGATATATACAATCTTCACAAATGCACCAAAAGAAAATTTCTAACTTTCTACGTCTAAGTTCAAGACCATAAGATTAAATTAAATTTTGGTACATAGTACAAATCTTTAGTTTAAACCACAGCAAGATTGAAGAATGTTTCTTTCCTCCTTTTGACAACTCTTTAATTCCGATTTTCTACGTCTAATGTTTAAGGCCATAAGATTAAATGAAATTTTGGTACATAGTACAGATCTTTAGTTTAAACCACAACAAGATTGTAAAGTTTTTTACTTTCTTAAACTTCGTGCTGAGTAAAAATGAAACAAACAAATTGAAATGGAAGAAATATGTATTTAACTACTTCGAAAAATATATTGCAAATCAAACCATAGGAATTAAATAACATTTTAGTATATTCTACATATCTTTAGTTTACACCTACAAAATTTAAATCTTTTAACTTTCTTAAACTTCGTGTGGACAAATAAACTAAAATGAAGAAATACATATGAACTACTCCCTCCGTTTCTAAATAATTAGCCCCTATTGACTTGACACTCGTCTTACAAAAATATTTATTAGGATCTTATTTTATTAAATCAGTCTTATTAACTATGCCTTGAAAATATAAATTTAAGAACATAATAAAATTTATAAAACGGATGGATCAATTATTTTAAAATGGATGAAGTAAATTAAAAGAGAAGTGATACATATTAAGTAATTTTCAAACCTTAGAAATTGGTGGAATTGGAGGTTGAATCGGTGGGATTAGAGGACCAACATCCCATGTTAAATGAGGTCGTTTTTGGGGTTGTGTATCAAAATTTTTGATGAATTTTTATGGAAAATTGGGGAATCTTAGCCTAGGGTTTTAGTGCATCTTCTTTTGAAATGAGAGGAGAGAGAGGGGACTAATGGGAAGAGAAGTTACCCATGGTTAGTTTGTAGTTGACCATGGTTAGAGGTAGGGTCCGCTTATTAGTTGCCTCGCACGTCTAGCATATTATTTGGATGGTGGTTTTCTATGATATGATATAGTATGATTATTAAAGAATAATATTTATATTGATTGATTTTTAAAATATGGTATGATATGATTTAATTTCATGGTTTGATTACCATTAAAATCATCAATTTATTTAATCATTCATTTGATGGTGTCCCATGCTTTGCTCATTTCTTTTCACTTATATCCTTACATAATGTTATAAAATCTTATTTTACCCTTTATCCTATATTATTTAACTCTACCTCCTACCCCAAACCCCACCTCACCATCCACCACACCCCACCCCCCAAATAAAAAAAAAATTAAGTTGGTGCATCGTCGGTGTATTTTTTTTCACCATCAGGTGACTTTTACCTGTTGTAGAAGGTCATCTATTTTTACATTTTTACGTGAGAAATGGATGACCTGCTACAATAGGTAAAAGTCACCTGATGATGCAAAAAAAAATAAAAAATATACTGATGGTGCACCAAACTTAAACTCATACAAAAATTTAAGTTTTTTTTAGAAGATTATAAATGTTTTTCTTATCCCACCACCTACCCCGACCGGTCCCATCCCCTTCCAAACCCCTACCCCATTTTTTTTAAAAATTTATATCTTTAAAAAAAAGTCTAAATTTTTTTTACCCCACCTTCACCACCTCTATCCCTACCCCACCACTTATCAGCACCCCTTCCCGCACCAATATTTTTTATTTCTTAAAAATTTTCAAAAAAAAATTCTTACCCCACCAGCCCCTCTCCAACCACCCATCCACTAACAGAAAAATTAATTTATTTTTTAAAAATAATTAATTTTTTTCTTACCCCACCCCTGCCCCTACCCTCGATCTCCCAATCCACTACCCCCATCCCTAAATATTTTTTTATCAAATAATTCATAATGTTTTTCTTATCACACTCCTTTATCCTATTTATTCTCATTGTTTTGTCTTAAATATATACAAATATTTTTAGAAAATATTTTTTTTTTTACACAATGAATACAAGAAAATAAGTAAGAAATAATTTATTTTCTTAGTAAAAAAATTTGTATTCCATACCTAACAGAATGTAGCATACACAAAATATGCTTTCAACTTTGTACTTGTCGTTGGTGGTCACGTATTAAAACAACAAAATAAAATAAAATTTGTTACTATAAAAAATGAATTTGATTACATTTATTTTGATCTACTCTTGTATTGATTTTGTTAAAATTTACATGAATTTTACGACTTAATATATTTACATGGCATAATTTATGACAAACTAGCAGAAAAAATTTATTTTATTAACAATGATTGAGAAATTTAACATTTATAATAATAAAGGAAATTTTAGTAAACTTACCAGTTATGATACAGGATTATACCGTCAAATCAAAGAATAAAATTGCTATTAAACGAGTGTGAAAGATACAGTCCACCCAAACATTATATTGCACTATACTCTACATACAGTGTCATACCATACAGTACTGTACATTATGAAATCATGGCAAACCACCGTCCAAATAAAGTGTAAACCCCATTGTTTGGTACAAGCAATAATGGATAATTAATCTTAGAGTTAATTATAATGAGTTTATTTCATTTTTGATTGGGATATGTGAAATAATTTATTTTAGGTTTACTTATTTGGAGATTATAGTGTTAATTTTTTTTTTCACATTTTGCTATCAAAAATTCATTCACGCTCACAAAAGTTCATATTTTGATTTTCTTGAATTTCTTGTCAAGTCAAAATCTGACAAACAAATTGAACAAAAGAAATGCTTAATTAACTACTTTTCTAAAAAAAACTTGGAAATTGGTGGAATTGGAGGTCATACGTCCCGAATTGAAAATTTAGTGGGTTGAAAACCTTATGGATTTATGTCACAACCCAAAAACGAGGGTCATGATGGCACTTGTCGCAGCGTACCTTGACAAGTAAGTCTATCACCCAAACTGATACGAATAGAGAAAAAGACAGAAATACCCCAAGGTAAGGCTTCTAGAATGAAGCCGAACCATATAAATAATCATAACAATACAAAAAGAACTTATCCAAACTACCAATCATGCCCAAAACCAGGTGTCAATAGTGTAAGAACTACTAATACAATCCAAGAGTCAAATACATCAAAAAAATAACCACAAAGGAATAATAACTGTCTCTGAATACTAATAAAGACATAACTAGTATAGAAAGATAGAGGTGAACTTCGGACGCATGAATGTCCAACCGCTACCTTGAAAACTCCAACAATCGCCCGAATCAAGTAAGCTGAGGCGCACTCGAGCTAGGACCTGCACCGAAAGGGCGCAGTAGGAATGAGTACGGTCCACTTGTACTCAGTAGGTATCATAGGCCGACCAAGCAAAGTGGTAAATAAAGCATACAAAATATACACTAAGGGCACGTCACCTGTAATTAGATAATGTCCCACAACGGTAGCCCACACCGCTTGCACTAACAGTTTTAGTATATCTCACATATATTACAAAAACACACCAAGATATGAAACACAAGTATACATTATGTCACATATAATATAGCAAGAAAGAACATGTAGATACAAGATCATCAAATACAAGTAAAGGAAAGTAAGACAAACACATAGATGACAAGTCAATAAGGCAATACAACACAACATAAACACAATAAAGTAAATGCAATGTATATGATAATGATGATGATGATGATGATGCACGAGGTTGTCGCACAACCTCCGGAATCGTCGCACAATCCCCGTATACACCTACAGAGCTAAAGCTTTCCGACGTAGGACCCATGGGGGGTTCTTCAACCCATATACAATCCACATATCTCATATCTCCTTTCCGGCACATCCCTCAGAAAAGGTTTTATAAGGTGTTACAATATTTTTATAAAGGTGTTGCCAGTGTTTCTCAGATGTTGTCACGGTGGTACCAATGTTTCATGAATGAGTATGCTATGAAGATGTAATGCTCACAACCAATCATAATAAGTATTTCCACAACCAACCACATGATATATTTACACAACCAACCACAATGATATATTTCTACAACCACATGAGCCAATATTCACTCATTATTTTCATTTCATCCTTGAATTTTCACGTCTCATATGCCAGTAAAGTATGAATATAATCACAATACACCCATGGTACCACATTAAATAATACAATACAATTACTCACATGTAATCAAGGCTATCAATGTCACATAGGACCCCACACGGTCAAACATATCACATAATATTTTAATTTCAACAATTACATCACATATAGGCTCCCACACGGGCACAACACGTAAATAGCCATTTTTCATGATTAGTTCCCACCCTTAACATGCATTTTGTACCATCATTTACTACCCAGCCCAGTATGAAGAGTTAAGCCATAACCTACCTCGAAAGCTGAAATTGGTCCGCTATACTTGAACCCGCGACTTTACTTTTCACGAACAATCCCAAACTCTACTAAAAACATCAAATATGAAATCTACGCATAAACCAACGACACCCATATTGACTACTGTTAGTTCGGGGTCAAAACGGACCCCCAAATTAGGTTTCCAAAAAAATAAGGGCAAAATTGAAACTTTACTTCAAAAATATGTTCCCCATATTTTTAGGAACCTACATCTGAAAACCCAAGTTAAATCGAGTGAAAAACGGGGTTCAAATCGAAGAAAAACCATATTTGAGTTTTACCGGGTAAAATCCTTGAAATTCGAGTTAAAATAAAGAATCGGAGTTGTTTTGAAGGTTAAATTGATGAAAAACTAGTAATTATAAGATAAAAATATTATTCAAGTGAAAGGGGATGAAATTTGGGTTTAAAATTATGCCCTAAGATTTTTGGGGTTTTGAGAAATTTATCAAGAAATTTCTAAGAAAAGGGTGAATTTTTACCTTAAATTCGTAATTAAAATCAAGAAATAGGTGTTAATCTAGCTTCCCAAGCTCTCAGTAACTTCACTTTTAAGCTCCCAAAATATTTAGGGTTTAACTCTCAAGAGACAAGATGAAAAATGAGCAAAATGGGCTAAAAATGTGAAAAAGCTGCTATATATATTGCAGATTTTTCTGCATAACTGAGCAGTATTTTTATTCCAACTCGAAATGGACTTCGACGGGGTGCTCGGGATTCGTTCGGAGTCCTATTTATGCAAACGAACTATGCAACCACACTAAATTCGACGTTCCGGACACGATGGCGATACCATATTTTCCAGAAAAATTCTTTTTCACAAAATTGACCCCCGAGATCCGAAATCACAATTTTCCAAACCGAGGGTCGAAATGAGATTTAAAAGCCATAAAATCATACCAAACATGCTAACACACTCAAATCGACATTTTGAATCTTTTGGAGAAGTCGGATTTTCCATACGAGGTCGTTTCGATCAAATGTGGGTCTCACACCCATATTTCTAATTTTCCAACTTTCCGATCAATAGGTCGAAATGAGCTCGGGTGAACTAGGACCCGAACCAAAGGTTTACCTAGCCTAAAATTGATATTCCGGAGCTGCTGGCGCAGTTCATTCAATTTGTACGGATCAAAATATAATCATATGAGTCCGAAATAAGGCTCTCGAAGACATAAAAAACCACAATATTGCATAAATGATACCAAAATGCATCAAAAATCATGTCAACCACTCCCCCATCCCAGAAATACCATAATGTAACTACGAGGAGGGGTAAAACAGTCAAATCACACAAAATCACAAATTTTACAGATTTCATCAAATTTTTAGGTCGTTACATCATCCACTACTAAAAATCTAGTTCGTCCTCGAACTAAGGCAAGGAAATACCTGAATCAATGAAAAGCTGAGGCTAGGAATTGCGCATATCAGACTCAACCTCCGAAGTAGCTTCATCTACAGGTCGATGTCGCCATAGGACCTTAACCATAGGGATCACTCTAGAGCGCAACCGCCTAACATCCTTAGCCAAAATGGAAACCGGTTCCTCAACAAAGGACAAACGCTAATCTAACCGAATCGAACCCCAATGAATGACATGAGACTCATCAGGAATATAGCGACGAAACATAGAAACATGAAAAACTGGATGAACAGCTGATAGATCAGGGGGCAAAGCCAACTCATAAGCTACATCACCAACAGTCCGAAGAATCTCAAATGGACCAATATACCTGGGGCTGAGATGCCCCTCTTCCCAAACCTCATCAGACCCTTCATGGGTGAAACTCAAAGGAAAACACGATCACCAACACCAAAACTCAAGGCACAACATCTACGATCAGCATAACACTTCTACCTACTCTGTGCCGCTCTAAGTCAATCCTGAATGACCCGGATCCTATCCAAAGACTCACGAAGCAAGTCCGTACCTCGAGGTATCACGTTTGAAACATCAAACCAACCTACCGAAGAGCGACAACGCCTACCATACAATGCCTCAAAAGGAGCCATATCAATATTGGAATGGTAGCTATTATTATATGCAAACTCTGCTAAATCCAAATGCTGCTCCCATTAGCCACCAAAATCCATCACGCATGCGCGAAGCATATCCTCCAAAACTTGTATAGTCTACTCTGACTGGCCCTCCATCTGGGGGTGAAACGTTGTACTAAGATCCACTCGAGTACCCAACTCATCATGAAAAGTCTTCCAAAAGTGAGATGTGAACACAGGACCTCGATCTGAAATAATGGACACCGGCATACCATGCAGACGCACAATCTCACGAATGTAGATACGGGCCAACCTCTCAGCACTAAATGAGACCTGAACCGGAATAAAATAATTTGACTTGGTCGATTGATCCACGATGACCCAAACACTGTCAGAACCATGAGATGTACGAGGCAAACCAGTCAAAAAGTCCATAGTGATGCGTTCCCACTTCCACTCAGGAATGGGTAACCTCTGAAGTGAACCACCAAATCTCATATGCTCGGCCTTCACCTGCTGACAACATAGGCAACGAGACACAAAATCTGCTATATCTAGCCTCATACCACCCCACCAGTAGTGTTGTCTCAAATTATGATACATCTTAGTCACACCAGGATGGATGGAATAACTGGAACAATGGGCCTCCTCCAAGATCAACCTAATTCGATCACCACTCTCGGCATACAAACTCAGCCCTTAATCCTCAAAACATCAGCTGAATTAGGTGAGGCTTTCTTTGACTCTCCACTCAACATCTTATCTCGAATCAACCTCAAGCCAACATCGTCAAACTAATGAGCTCGAATCTGCTCCATCAAAGAGGGTCTAGCACCCACAAGTGCCAAAACACGCCCTGGTGTTGAAATATCAAGCCTGACTATCAGATTAGCTAAAGACTGAACCTCCAAGGCCAACGACCTCTCTTGATTCAAATATGCACCAAGCTACCCATGCTAGACGACTTTTAGCTCAAGGTATCCACAACCACATTAGCCTTTCCCTAATGGTAGAGAATAGTCAAGTCATAATCCTTAAGCAACTCAAGCCAATGATGCTGCCTCCTAAAAAGATCTCACTGATAAAGAAGTAGAAAAGGCTACGATGATCTGAGAAGATCTCACAATGGAATCCATATAAGTAGTGCCTCCAAAACTTCAAGGCAAACACAACTGCGCATAACTCCAAATCATGAGTAGGATAATTCCTCTCATGAGGATTTAATTGATGAGATGCATAAACAATTACCTTGCCCTCCTGCATCAACACAACACCTAACCCAACACCTGAAGCATCACAAAAGACAGTAAAGCCCACGCCCTCCTTAGGCAAAGCTAATATAGGAGCTGAAGTCAACAAATCCTTGAGCTTCAGGAAGCTTGCCTCACAAGCTTCGGACCACTGAAAAGAAATCTTCTTCTGGGTCAACTTGGTCAATGGAGCTACAATGGATGAAAAACCCTCAACAAAACGTCGATAATACTCAGCCAAGCCAATAAAACTCAGAATCTCGGTGGGCAAAGTAGGTTTAGCCCAAATCATGAACCGTTGCAACCTTAGCTGGATCAACCATAATACCTTCCTTAGTCACCACATGGCCCAAGAAAGAAAATAGACACTAACCAAAACTCACACTTAGAGAACTTAGCATACAACTTCTTATCCCTCAATCTCTAAAGCACAATCCACAAATGCTCCTCTTGCTCAAACTCACTCTTGGAATAAACCAAGATATCATCTATAAAAACCATAATAAAAGAGTCAATATATGGTCGAAACACTTATTCATCAACTCCATGAACGAGGCAGAGAAATTGGTCAACCCAAAAGACATGACCAAGAACTTATAATGACCATATCGAGTCCGAAAAGCTATTTTCGGAATATCCAAAGCTCTAATCCTCAACTAGTGATAACCGAACGATAATTCAATCTTCAAAAACACCACAGCGCCCTGAAACTGATCAAATAAATCATCAATGCGAGGAAGAGGATACTTATTCTTAACCATCACCTTGTTCAACTATCATAATCAATACACATCCGCATAGACCCATTCTTTTTCTTTACAAACAAGACAGACGCACCCCAAGGTAAAACTCTAGGTCGAATAAATCCCTTATCCAACAACTCCTACAACTTATCCTTCAGTTCCTTCAACTCTGCAGGGGCCATCCTATAAAGAGGAATAGAAATGGGCTTGGTGCCCGACTCAACATCAATAATATCAATTCTTGATCCGAAGACATACTAGGCAAGTCCGTAGGGAACACCTCCATAAACTCACGGATAACACGGAAAGAATCCAAGGAAGGAGGCAAAACAACACTTGTTTCATGAATGTAAGCCAACTAAGATAAATATCCCTTCTCAACCAATTTAGGAGCCTGAACATTAGATATAATCCTTTTAGGACCCAAATTAAGCGTACCCTTTCCAAGGTATCCTTGTTACACCAACTAAAGCTAAAGTCACAGTCTTAGAAAAACAATCTAAGACAACAAGATAAGGAGCCAAACAATCCATATCCAAAATAACATCAAAATCGACCATATCTAACACAAGCAAGTCTACCAAAGTTTCACGTCCGGCAAAAGTCACAACACAAGATTGGTACACCCGATCCACCACTAAAGAATAACCTATCGAGGTAGATACACAAATAGGCATGGCAAGAGTCTCTCTACCAGAATCAAAACCCGAAGAAAAATATACAAACACATAAAAGAAAGTCGATACAGGATCAAATAATAACATGCAAGTATGAAACAAATGGAACAGTATCTGCGATCACAACATCTGAAGAATCCACCTCAGATCTGAATGATATAGCGTAGCACTATCCATGACTACCATCTGGCTGAGTGGCCCCATAACCACCAACACAGGCTCTACCATCTCTACCTCTAGCACCTTTGGTAGAATACCTACCTCTCACAGCTGAAATATGGTTATCTCTAAACACGCGGCAAGAACAGTCCTTGGCCACATGGCCAATCTCATTACACACATAACAACCTCTGCGACTAGTCTCAATAGGAGAAGGTACAACTGGGCCTGAACGGACACCCTGAACTGCTGGACTAGAAGGTCTACCACCTGAACTCTATAATGCCGCCTGTACTGGCCTACCATAGTATCCACGAGAACCTCTAAAATTTCTGCCTCGAGAGGTCTGACTCCTGAACTCACCAAAATATCGCGCCTTCTTGGCGCCTCTCTGAGATGCACTAAGAATATCCTCTATCATCTTAGCATGATCCACAATACTCTAAAAAAAATCCCCAAACACAACTATATGAAATGTAGCCAACAGAAGGAAGACAACCCAACCCTTCACAAACTTTTGAATCTTCTCAAACTCGGTGGAAATGCTATCTTAGAAATATCAAGACAGGGTATGAAAGCATGCCTTATACTCAAAAACTATTATGGAACCCCACTCCAAATTATCAACCTCGTCCCACATATGATCTCTCAAACTAAAAGGCACAAATCTCTCCAGAAAGGCATCAACAAATTGATCCCATGAAAACTCAGGAGCATTAACAAGCCTACAACCAACAAATGATATCGAATAATCTCTCGCTGCATCTCTCAACTGATAAGAGGTATAAGCAACTCTATTCATGTAGAAAGAGTAAAACACAACTCAGAATGCAGGGGATGAAAGAATTTCGCACGATAAAGAATGAAATGAGGGGATTTTCCTAAAGACATCCTATAGCCTCTCGAAGATAGATACAGATGTCTATGTACCGATATGCGAGACTCTATTAGACATCACGTTCTTACACCGTTGAGATCAATAAAACCTAGCTGCTCTGATACCAATTTGTCACGACCCAAAAACGAGGGTCATGATGGCACTTGTCGCAGCATACATTGACAAGTAAGCCTATCACCCAAACTTTTTCGAATAGAGAAAAAGACTGAAATACCTCAAGGTAAGGCTTCTAGAATGAAGTCGAACCATATAAATAATCATAACAATGCAGAAAGAACTTATCCAAACTACCAATCATGCCCAAAACCAGGTGTCAATAGTGTAAGAACTACTAATACAATCCAAGAGTCAAATACATCGAAAAAATAACCCCAAAGGAATAATAACTGTCTCCGAATACTAATAAAGACATAACTAGTATAGAAAGATAGAGGTGAACTTCGGACGCATGAATGTCCAACCGCTACCTTGGAAGCTCCAACAATCGCCCGAATCAAGTAAGCTGAGGCGCACTCGAGCTAGGACCTGCACCGAAAGGGCGCAGTAGGCATGAGTACGGTCCACTTGTACTCAGTAGGTATCATAGGGTGACCAAGCAAAGTGGTAAATAAAGCATACAAAATATACAATAAGGGCACGTCACCTGCAATCAGATAATGTCCCACAACGGTAGTCCACACCGCTTGCACTAACAGTTCTAGTATATCTCACATATATTACAGAAACACACCAAGATACGAAGCACAGGTATACATTATGTCACATATAATATAACAAGAAAGAACATGTAGGTACAAGATCATCAAATACAAGTAAAGGAAAGTAAGACAAACACATAGATGACAAGTCAAAAGGGCAACACAACATAACATAAACACAATAAAGTAAGTGCAATGTATATGATAATGATGATGATGATGATGATGATGATGCACGAGGTTGTTACACAACCTCCAGGATCGTTGCACAATCCCCGTATACACCTACGGAGCTAAAGTTTCCCGACGTAGGACCCATGGGGGGTTCGTTATCCCATATACAATCTACATATCTCATATCTCCTTTCCGGCACACCCCTTGGGAAGTGTTTTATAAGGTATTACAATATTTTTACAGAAGTGTTGCCAGTGTTTCTCAGATGTTGCCACGGTGGTACCAATATTTCATGAATGAGTATGATATAAAGATGTAATGCTCACAACCAATCACAATAAGTATTTCCACAACCAACCACATGATATATTTCCACAACCAACCACATGATATATTTCCACAACCAACCATAATGATATATTTCCACAAACACATGAGTCAATATTCACTCGTTATTTTCATTTCATCCATGAATTTCCACATGCCGCATATGCCAGTAAAGTATGAATATAATCACAATACACCCGTGGTACCGCATTAAACAATACAATACAATTATTCACATGTATTCAAGGCTATCAATATCACATAGGACCTCACACGGTCAAACATATCACATAATATTTCAATTTCGACAATTACATCACATATAAGCCCCACACGGGCACAACACGTATATAGTCATTTTTCATGATTACTTAACATATATTTTTTACCATCATTTGCTACCCAGCCCAGTCTGAAGAGTTAAGTCATAACCTACCTCGAAAGCCGAAACCGGTCCGCTATACTTGAATCCGCGACTTTACTTTTCATGAATAATCCCAAACTCTACTAAAAATATCAAATATGAAATCTACGCGTCAAAAAAAAATCAACGACACTCATATTGACTACTTTTGGTTCGGGGTCAAAATGGACCCCCAAAATAGGTTTCCAAAAAAGAAGGGTAAAATTGGAACTTTACTTCAAAAATATGTTCCTCATATTTTTAGGAACCTACATCTGAAAACCCAAGTTAAATCGAGTGAAAAGAAAAATCATTTTTGAGCTTTATCGGGTAAAATCCTTGAAATTCGAGTTAAAATCAAGAATCAGAGTTGTTTTGAAGGTTAAATTGATGAAAAACTAGTAATTATAAGATAAAAATATTATTCAAGTGAAAGAAGATGAAATTTGGGTTTAAAATCATGCCCTAAGATTTTTGGGATTTTGAGAAATTTATCAAGAAAGTTCTAAGAAAAGTGTGAATTATTACCTTAAATCCGTAATTAAAATCAAGAAATAGGTGTTAATCTACCTTTCCAAGATCTCACAAACTTCACTTTTCAGCTCCCAAAATATTTAGGGTTTAACTCTCAAGAAAGAAGATGAAAAATGAGCAAAATGAGCAAAAAATGTGAAAAAGCTGCTATATATATTGCAGATTTTTCTGCATAACTGAGCAGTTTTTTTATTCTAACTCGTAATGGAATTCGACGGGGTGCTCGGGATTCGTTCGGAGTCCTATTTATGCAAACGAACTATGCAACCACACTAAATTTGATGTTTCGGACGCGATGGAGGTACCATATTTTACAGATTTTTTTTTTTTCACAAAATTGACCCACGAGACCCGAAATCATAATTTTCCAAACCGAGGGTTGAAATGAGATTTAAAAGTCGTAAAATCATACCAAACATGCTAACACACTAAAATCAACATTCCGGATCTGTTGGCAAATTCATATTTTCCATACGAGGTCGTTTCGATCAAATGTGGGTCCCACACCCATATTTCTAATTTTCCAACTTTCCGATCAATAGGTCAAAATGAGCTCGGGTGAACCAGGACCCGAACCAAAGGTCTACCTAGCCTAAAATCGATATTCCGGAGCTGCTGGCGTAGTCCGTTCGGTCATCCATCGTACGAATCAAAATATAATCACATGAGTTCAAAATAAGGTTCTCGAAGCCATCAAAAACCACAATATTGCATAAATGATATCAAAATGCATCAAAAATCATGTCAACCACTCCCACACCCCAGAAATACCATAATGCAACTACGGGGAGGGGTAAAACAATCAAATCACACAAAATCACAAATTTCACATATTTCATCAATTACAATTTAGGTCTTTTGAAATGAGACAAGAGAGGAAGAGGGCTAATGCGGAGAGAAGTTAACCATGGTTAGTTCAGAATTGACCTTAATAAGCAGTACCACATCTAAGAGCCCGTTTAGATAGGATTAAAAAAAATATTTTTTAGCTGAAGTGATTAAAAGCTTAAAATAAGTGTTTTTAAATTAAGCAGATAAGTGTTTGGATAGAAGTGCTGAAACTGAACAAAAATATGTTGATGTGTTTCGTAAACAAGTGTTGTCAATCACTTTTTTGTTGACAAAATAACTTAAATATCTTTAAAGATGTTAACACATAATAACATGAATTATTTATGATTTTTAATTCTAATACTTCAAAAATAGTTTTTATTTAAATATACTTTCAACGTAAAGTGATTATTCCAAGTCAATTTATAAATATAAGTTACTTTTTTATTTTTAAATATTAAAAAATAAAAATTTTAAGATATTTTTTTATATAAATACAGTATTATATTGTAATATTGCAAGCTTGTAAAAAAAAAAAATTTAGGAATGAAACAAACTGTTAAAAAGAATCAATTTTTAAAATTTAAATAACATGTAGAGATTCTATATGAACGGATAGAGAAGAACTTTTTACAAGCTCAATTTGACGATAAATTTTTTGAGTGTTTTCTTGTGTAATGATAGATTCTCTGAAAATAAAAGAGAAAGATGAAGAGAAAATTGGAGGGAAAAGATGAAAAAAAACGGCAAAAAGAAAAAGAAAGAAAAATCAATAAGGGCTACAAAGTTTAGGGTATTGTTGGAATTAGAAGAAAATATAAGGGAGAAAAAGGTAAATGTTTTGGTCAAATCTAAAAAAAATTTAATCTAAAAAGTAAAAAGCTGGGGTTATCCAACTTCTCAATTTTTGCTTTTTTTAATCCACTTTTAGCTTTTTAAAGCTCTTTTTAATTTTATCAAACACCTAAAAAAACTAAAAAAGTGATTAAAATCTAATTTGATCAAATTTTAATCCTATCCAAACACCCTCTAAATCTATCATTTGGATCGTAAAATTTTATTGTCATGTTCACGTAAACTTGGGCAAAAATATCTAAAGTTGGATCTTGGTCAAAATCATTATTGTAAAAATATCTAAAAGTTAGGTATTACCAAGATTATTACCCCCTGTGTCTAATTTTGTGTGTCATCTTTTGACCGAACTTTGAAAATAAATAATTTTTGTTCATTTTAGTAAATTGTCCTTTTTACAAAAGTAAAAATAAACAATAAAAACATATTATTTTTAAAATTAGGTGGGATCAATAAGGGTAAAATATATATTGTACCTTTAAATAAATACCATATAAGAAAATATGACATTCTTTCTGAAACAAATTGAGAAAAAAGTGTGACATGAAATAAGACAGAGAGGATATTATTAATTTTTGTCACTTCCCACCAACAACAGGTACTAGATTATTCTATCAACTAAAGTTAAAATAGATAGGAAGAAATCACTTATTGTTTGTCTCAGTTGGAAATTAAACCTGAGACTTCATGATGCACAAACTCACTTCATTGAACAACTAGGTGTAATGACCCTTTTGTTTATTTTGCTTAATTCCTCTTATCTTCGTTGTTTGATCTTCTCCATAGCTGTCCCAAGTTATTTATGACTTGATGGGACAGATGGTTTGGAGACCGGATAATTCGTTTGATTTTTAGAGCCAATTCTCTGTTTTAAAGTCTCCACTGGTTCCAAATGGTCACCTGACAATCACTTTAGTGAAATAATCTTGGATAAAAATTCCGACTGAGCCATCAGATCTAGAATATCAATTTTAGGCTAGGCAGATCTTTGGTTCGGGTCCCAATGCACCCAAGCTCATTTCGACCTACTGGTCGGAAAGTTGAAAAATCAGAATATGGGTATGGAATACACATTTAGTTGAAACGATCTCGGATGAAAAATTCAATTTCGCCATCATGTACGGAAAATCTATTTTATGCTATGGGGATCCTTGGTTCAAGTCCCAATGCTTCCAAACTTTTTTTAGGATTATTGAGCTAATTTTATGAAAAATAAAACTATAGGTATGGACCTCACTTTTTACCGAAACGATCCCGGATGAAAGTTTTGATGATTTTAATGAATTTAAAATGTTTTTACACTCAATATTCACTATTGGATCATGTTATTTGGGTTCCGAATGAGTTTTGAGGGTCAAAAATAAATTTTTGACTTTGCTGTAATATAGTGCACGGAAAGAGGGGGGGGGGGGGGGAGATACCGCGATCTCGGAAAAAAGTGTGACGGTTGCGATACAAGCAAAGGTTGTATATCTGATAGAAATAAGTATAATTCAGGTTAAATTACATAGAAGTAAGATATGCACTCAAGTGAGCAGCTCTAAAAAAAACCATGTAATACATGAAACTAAAAGTAGGCACAACACATGTGCTTCAAATAAATATAAAATTCACGTGTCTTTTTTACTTTGCTAAATTTACTGCTCATTTATATTCTGTTTGTTTCACTAAATTTTCTGCAGATAGTTCATTAAGTCTTTCACATAGTCACTTTGCTTAAAAGTAAAAAGAAAGTTGACCCTCATCCCTCACATGCACCCGACTCTTCTTGACATCATAATCAATCAAAATATTATGCAATGGCAGAATAAATGAGTTCGATGCTAAATAAAATAGTTATTTAAAGTCAAGAAATTAACAAAAGGCTTTTAATTTAATAATGATCATAACTAATTTCAAACGACAAAAAAACTTGCAATCCAAATAATCTCAAACAAAATAATCTCTAAATATATGAAATTAAGATGCAATCTTCACTCGAGAAAATTGTTGCAATTGAAAAATGCCCTCAAGACAGTTACCACTAATAATCCTTATAGCATTGGATCGATATATTGATAATTCATTCAAATAATTTGCTACTCCAAAAATTTGAAAATAGATGCCCTTGCCACCTGCATATATATAATATTGATACATTTTATTAAATCACTATCCAATTTGCTAAGGATTTATTTGATTCAAAATAAAGATATTAGAGATTATAACTCCAATCAAACATAGAAAATATGAGATTTAATTTGTTTCTAATATGAATGTATAATTAAAAAATAATTTAAAATTTATATTGATTTTAGCTAATATCAATAATAAACACGAATCATATGTAATATCAAATTAGACAGTAGTACTAACCTGATAATAAGAGTAAACTTAAAAAACAACAAATACAAACAAAGAAATAGTGTCATGATTATAAGAAAAACAGAAATTCAAGATTTACAAGATATATAAATAAATCTAAAAGGAGATCGGTGATAAAATCATTAATGAAATGACAAACATCGTATTAATTAAATCTCTTACAAAATGAAAATCACGCAAAATTTAATTATAAAAGAATCCAAACGTATAAGTTGTATATGTATTTTTAGAGATGACATCTTTATAGTTGCAAGATTTTAGTAGATTAATCATCTCATCAATAAACTCTCTGTTATTATCAACAACAATTAACAAATGAATTTTTTCATTCATACCGTAATAGATATCTTTCATTGAATTATATATCCCATAGATTGAGAATTTTTCGCTTCAAATATAGCGAGAAGATACAAGAAAAAAATTATCATATAACGACGGAACTCATAAAGAGATACTCAACCCAATTGATAGGTGCTTATATAATACCTCTGCCAGCTAAGGCAGGTCTGGTGTTAACCATGAGAAATTATTTTTATTTGAATTATTTTTATTTTTTTCGTCAAGACAAGTGTATTTTGTTCCTTTTTTTCTTTTATTTCCTTTTATCATTTAGTATAGAGCGAAATGTAATTATTTTTTAATTAATAAAATATTTTTAATTACAAAGAAAAACAACCTCTATCATTTATGGGATCTAAGTGAGTACTCATTTTCATTTAAAAGGTATAATAATTGTATTCTTACTTTATCATAATTGTTCTAACCAATACTTATTGTTTTTAGCCACTATAATTCAAAGGAACTAAAAAATTATTGTTTCTTCCTCCTCATTTTATCATGATTAAACTTGAATTTTCTGTAAAGTAACTCTTTTTGTTTTCATGATAAATATTTTTATATTTTTTTTTATGTCAGACACAACCTTTGTAATTTTAGCTAATCTATACCTTAAGGAATAAGGAATACGAGACATTAATACTTGAATTTGTAATTATTCATTTTGTTACCTCTCACATACAAGTACACAGTACTATTAGTAAATTATTGTGCATTTAAAATAATCTTGCTCTATTATAAATTTATATACTTGAAACTCTATATGTTATTATTAAATCAACTTATATTTATTGATGACAAAAATCAATGGTATAACGATTCTCATAGTTGTTTTATGATTTTTTGTATTTTCATACTTTACACTTTCTCAAGTTTTAGAATTATATTTTAAATTTTGGGGGATGTCTGTCTTTATTTTCGAAGTGGTTGGATGGGTTTTAAAAGAGTATTTTCAATTTTGAAGGTTGAAAAATTAGAAGTCTGACCAAAATCAACATTTAAGAAAGATGAGCTTTGAATGAAATACTTATAGATCTTTTAAATTTGTAAGGTGCTCTTTAAGTTAATTGGATCATTGGTTCGAATCCCAACACGTTTGGATGAGATTCAAAATTTTGATTGAAAAATTGAAAATGTGAAAGTTAAAAGTTAACCTTAGTCAATATTTGGTGTTCTAATGGTGCCAATAGATTTAAATGTTGTTTTCAGCCTAGTAGTATTTTTAGTTTATCTTCACAAAGTTTTGAACGTGTTTTGAGGATCTATGCAGAAATATAAGAGTTTTGACCTTTGTTGTTAGTGTTGTAGCTGAAAAACTTTCTTTACATTCATGAGGTCTTGATTACGATCTTGGAGAAGGAAAACTTTGTCCCTTGTGATATTGAGGGAAGGACCTTCTTTCATAAAGCGTGAATCAGATCTAAGTTGCATTTGTTCTTCGTGTTCCCAAATAGTCCGGCGGGTAGGATTGGGATCGTGTCAGGTCTCTCATTGCGAGATGTCTTCCCTGATTGCAAAGAGTAGTTATCTAGCAGAATGGTAAAACTCCATTCTCTAGAAGTTTTATTTTGATTTTGTCAAGTTTATAATTTTCATCAAAAAGTATCTGAAATTAACCTTGATAATCAGACAAGACTGTAGAAAAAATGTGCACGAATTTTAACAACTTTAATCTCATATGTTTGAAATCTTGAAATCAATAAAATATTTTAAAATAATAACTTCTATCACGATCCAAATGACCTTAAGTGGCACCCACACTAATCTTTCTGCGGGAGAACCATCTAACCCGATCCATTACCCTTAATCAATATTAAGATGAGGTTGTTATAAAACCAACTAAATAATAATAATCCAAAACTAATCTTTATTGATGTGGAAATCAAACAAACTACCTACTGAAATCCCCTAGACCCAAAAGTCATCGTACAAGAACTTCTAAACAAAAACCATATCTAAAAGAGATATCAAAAATAAAAAAACTAAAGAATGTCTCATTGTCCGAAAGATGGACAAGAACTAATATGATAATCCATGATAGCCTGGAGATGGAGTGCTCACCCTTGGATCGAGATCTGCTATCAAACACTAAAGACGATGTCGTGTCTGAGCCTCTGAAATATTTTTTGTACTCAACAAAAAAAGAGTACAGGGGCAGTATCAATACAAATCACTATGTACTGGTAGGTATTCTAGGCCAACTCAATTTAATAGCTATATACAACATAAATCAAATAATAAGTAGACATGTATCACCACATAGCAAGTATTTGATAAATCTCAAAATAAATCAATGACGGGCCAAATAGTGCTTACAAATGAGCCACATAACCATCAATAGTATCAATCATACTATAAACGTCCACAAAATAAAAAACAATACCATAAACAACAACTATGCCCATCTAAATCTCGTTATTTGAACACCGTTAGCTCGTTATCATCTTATTAAACCACATGACCTCTCAATATCGACACTAATCTGTACACACATGTTGTTGGGTTCAAGTTAGATGTGTGAATGGAAAATGAAGAGAATAATTTGGAGGGAAAAGTTAAATGTCACTTAAGAAAAGTTAAGTTATCCCACATTGGTGGGAGAAAGAAACTTTCTTGTGTTTATATTAAGAAAGTTCTCTCAAATTGGTGGAAAAATTTCTTGTGTTCTCCCACAACCTCGGGTACTTGAGGGGATTAAATTCCTTAAGGATACACCACGAAGTCAGTGGACATCATTTTAATATTTCCGTTTCATCTTTATTTATGAAAAATTGATAAACACTTCAATTTATAGTTCATTTGAACTTGTGTTTAAAGGTGTTGAACTTAAATGTAGTTCTTGAAAGATATTCTTCAACTTAGTGTTGAAGTTTGTATTAAAACATACAGATTCTGTACCCGTAGAACAACAATATTAAGGAATTTATTATATAATCTGTATTGTTTGGTTTCTGGAGATTAAAGCTTATTGCTTTCTATTCTATTTAAACTTAACAAGTGACTAAGGCCTCGTTTGTTTGCACTTAATGGAGGTCTGAATCTGAATGGTTCAGACTTCAGACTGTTAAGTGTATTTGTTTTTTTATTTAAAATTCTAGCTCTTAATAGGTCTTAATCATTCAGATCTAGAACCAAGTCTTACTAGGTCTGAAGAGGTATTCTGGTGTTGGATAATATTCACTGCCACTCTATTCATAATCATCAGTCACCACCACTAACCACCTCTGCCACTGCAACCATTGTCAACCACCACCAACCACCTTCACCATCACAACCATCATCGACAACAAATATCACTACCAACCACTATTGTTAACTTCTACCACACCTAGTACCTATCACGACCCGATCCGAGGCCTTATCCGCGATGGGCATCCCGAACCTCGAAGGCCCGAGAAACCCCTTAGCATTCTATCATAAGCAAAATCCACACACAAATCAAAGTGTGGAAGATATAATAGTGTTCATTGGAAACTTATAATCTGAAATGTGTCAACAAGATATGACAACACAACACTTCAACTACCATCTACGAAGCCTCTAATGACAACTAACTATCTAGATCGGGACAAGCCCCCGGCTGGACCATATACTGAAAAATTCAACATATAACTGAATGCCTTCCGAAAGATGGATGGCTCACCAATTTGTCACATCCCATGTGTTCTACTGATGTGATGGACCATGGGACTATACCCCATAACCTAAAATATAGGGGGTGTCAATACACAAAGGTACTGGTACATAGAACAATCCAAAAACAAAATATATTTTTATACAACATAAGTGAGAGCATTTCATAAAAGCATGTCAGTATAAAACAATTGAAAATACACGGGCATAATTTAATGAGCTTCAAAACATCTTCTAGAAATCATGACCAATTCTTTGTCTTACTTCTAAGCTAGATGATATACCCTACATTTCTAGTACCCACGGGCTATATGGGTCTGCCATTAACTCATCGCCAAGCCCCCTAATCCAATTTTTCCGCAAGGGTTGGGGTCCTAAATACTATTATAGTATATCAACGCCTCAAGGGAAAGTATACATTGGCCATATCCAATCATGTCTCCCAAATTGGCAAAACTCGGTTTCCAACATTGAGCCCTTACACTTAAATGCCTTCTTCGGGTAACCATCCAACTTTATTTAAGCCCAATTTTAGTCCTTTAAAATCATGCTTCATGCTCAAAGACATTCAGTGCTTATTCTATTAAGGGCATATCTCACATAACTTACAACTTACCAAAATTTGTACAACTATTCCAAAGGCGCATATTTCCTACCAATATTTCCTTAATTCAACTCTAAAGTACACCATACAACCAATCCCCGGACCTCTCTATACTACAAAATTTGAGAATATGATCTAGGTACACGTGACACTCATACACATCAAACCTTATCTAACTATATTACTACCTCGGGGTTCAACTTATTCTTTATATACTTACGCCCTTACCCACTTAATGATTCAACCACAATTCATCATTTTAACTCTAGTCTCGTGTATATATACATCAACATTATCCACTCTTTCTTCTACAAGTTTCCTACCTAGGAAATTTCATACCTCACATCAAGCCTCATAATTCATTCCCACAAAACAAGAATCATTAGTCTTAAGCTATTATTCTTATCACCACAATCTACATCTAAAGTTCAAGCCTAATATATAACCCCAATCATATAACACTGATGAAGCATGTCACATACTATACTATCCATCAAATTGAGAAATCAACCCAACTACTCCATTTAACTTAACTAACTCCCACCAGTTCATTCTCTCCACAACATTACTACCACACCTTAGAATCTGCCACACACCTTCTTACATGCATTACTCATTTACAACTACTAAAGAAAAGAAAGTCAAGAAGGGGGGGGGGGGTAAAATCACATAGTAAAAATTATCGATTTTAATCATATATTATAATCCATTGCGATCTTATCAATTTATTCTACTTTCTCACATCATATTTTACTTGCCCATACATACATCCCCACTACCTTTAAATTCTATATACACCAATGAGCCTCTACCCATAACTTATTGACTAATCTACCCCTTTCTATTCACAACCTATAAATGATTTCTATAACCACCATAACTATCCACTCTGAGCTCCTTCTTTATTTTGAATAAATAACAATCATAGTCAATGACATCCTTCACAGACTACCATACAATCTACAAATCTTTCTACAACATTAGCCGATCACCATAAAAGAGAAAACCACCCCTCAGTCAAGGGTTATACAACTAAAAATATGTATTTATGTGAAAGTCACTCTCAATCTGACTTCTATACTTGTGACTTCATATCACTAACTTTTGTACCATCTTACTACCAATAGGCCACGAACCATTAACATATACTACTACTCGAGTGGAAATACTATTCCAACATTTTGTCACATATCTCTGTCTAAAAGTATGTCATCCATAACAAAGATTTTGAAAGGGACTGAGTACACTTCATACCTCAGGATAAAAACATGATTTCATTAAGATAGAGGTACACACTCAAATCAATAACTTTAAAGCATTAATGGACTCTTATCAAGTCCTTTTGCTATCGTATAACTTCATGGATAACTCAATAAAAAAAGGCCACATCTAGAAAATCTAAACTCTTGAACTTGTATCGCCTCGACAATGAGGCATGACCCATAAAATTAGAGCAATGAAGAAATTTGGATAACTTCCATTTGGACGACGCTATAGAACAAATTAGAGTATGAAAGAATGAGAAACAACTCCTAAATGCCTGGTAGCCTCTTGACTATAAGTGTGGTGGACAACACACCCATAAGCAAGACTCTACTAGACACGATTTAGCATATATCCTGGGACCATAAACCGTGCTCTGATAGCAAGCTAATCACTACCCGAGATGAGCCCTTGCCACGACAGGAATCCTAAACCTCGAAGGCCCGAGAAACCCCTTAGCATTCTATCATAAGCAAAATCCATACATAAATTAAAGTGCGGAAGATATAACAATGTTTATTGGAAATTTATAATCTGAAATGTGTCAACAAGATATGACAATACAATACTTCAACTATCATTTATGAAGCCTCTAATGAAAACTAACTAGCTAGACCGGACAAGCTCCCGACTAGACCATATACTGAAAAACTCAACATATAACTGAATGGATTCTAAAAGATGGATGGCTCATGAATTTTGTCAAATCCCATGTGTTCTACTAATGTGATGGACCTTAGGACTATACCACATAACCTAAAATATAGGGGGTCAATACCCAAAGGTACTGGTACGTAAAATAATCTAAAACAAAATATATTTTGATAAAACATAGGTGAGAGCATTTCATAAAATCATGTCAGCATAAAATAATTCAAAATACATGGGCATAATTTAATAAACTTCAAAACATCTTCTAGAAATCATGACTCAGTTCTTTTTCTTACTTCTGAGCTAGATGGTACACCTTACATTTCTAGTACCTATGGTCTATATGAGTCTTCCATTAACTCATCGGCCAAGCCCCCTAATCCAATTTTTTTGCAAGGATTGAGGTCCTAAATACTATTATAGTATACCAACGCCTCAAGGGAAAGTATACATTGGCCATGGCCAATTATGTCTCCCAAATCGGCAAAACTAAGTTTCCAGCAATGAGCCCTTACACCTAAATACCTTTTTCGGGTAACCTGAAAAGCCACACAAGTGTTGTGCCCGTAATGGCACCTGCGGAGAAACCTAAAAGATTTTTGGGTGTAGATTTCAAATACTGGCAGAAAAAGATATTCTTCTATTTGACGACTTTATGTCTTCAAAGGTTCATCTCTGAAGATGATCTAGAATTGCCCGAAGATACATTATACAAACAGAAGTTTGTTGTAATGGTGGCATGAAAGCACTCAGACTTCTTATGTAAGAATTATATCTTAAGTGGCCTCCAAGATGACCTGTACAATGTGTACAACAGTATAAAGACCTCAAAAGAGCTGTGGAATGCTTTGGAATGAAATTATATAACTGAGGATGCAGGAACTAAAAAGTTCTTTAGTGCAAAGTTCCTTGACTACAAGATGATTGACAGTAAAACTATCATTTCTCAACTATAAGAATTGCAAGTACTCATCCATGATCTCCTGTTGGAAGGTATAAATATAGTAAATACCTTATTTGAAAATGTTAAATATGTTCTTGATGATCACATGACCTTGGTTGTAGTTTGACTATGGATGAGGCTTTCCAAGTAGCGGCCATAATAGAAAAGTTGCCACCTTTGTGGAAGGACTTCAAAAACTACTTGAAGTATAAGAGGAAGGAGATGTTAGTTGAAGACCTTATAGTGAGGCTACGTATTGAAGAAGATAGAAAAAATATTGAGAAGAAGTCGAAAGGGAATTTCGCAATCAATGGAGCTAACATTGTGGAGGATAAACGTAACAACTCAAAGAAATGTAAGAAAGTTGCTAGACAGCAAAGCAATAAGCCTAAGAAGAAATACAAAGGGAAGTGATTTAATTGTGGTAAAGCTGGACACAAGTCCGTAGATTATTGGTCCCCTAAGAAAGGCAAAAAGAAGCATCAAGCCAGCATGGCTAAATTTAAAAATAAAATGGATGATCTATGTGTCATGCTTTCAGAATGCATCTTGGTGAGTATTCCTATAGATTGATGGATATATTTAGGTGTCACCCGTCACGAGGAGAAGATTTATATGGATAAATACGCAACAGCAAAGGTTGAAGGGACGAGAAAAATTTGCTTGAAAATAACGTCAGGCAAAGTGTTGACTCTCAACAACATCCTTTATGTACCGGATTTGAGAAAGAACTTGATTTCTATATCACTTCTGACCCAAATGGATTCAAATG
Source organism: Capsicum pubescens (assembly GCA_030864215.1). NCBI lineage: Eukaryota > Viridiplantae > Streptophyta > Magnoliopsida > Solanales > Solanaceae > Capsicum > Capsicum pubescens. Next base: position 32,483,182 of record CM061548.1, read on the forward strand.
TGTATTTGTTTCTGATAAGGTTGTAAATAGAAAAGAAAAAGTGTATGTAGGAAAAGGATAGCTCATCGAGGGCCTATTTAAGATGAATCTATTGACTGTTGAGATTAATAAAAGTTCTATTTATTCTTACTTCCTTGAGTCTAATGAATTATGACATGAACGATTAGGACATGTTAATTACAAAACTTTGCAAAAATTGATTGACGTAGAAGTTTTGCCAAACTTTGAGTGCAATAAATTAAAGTGTCAAACTTATGTGGAATCAAAGTATGATACACATCCGTATAAATCTGTTGAAAGAAATCTCAATCCATTAGACTTAATCTACACAGACATTTGTGATATGAAGTCAACACCATCTCGTGGTAGAAAAAAGTATTTTATAGCTTTTATTGACGATTGCACTAGGTACTGTTATACCTATTTGCTAAATAGTAAGGATGAAGCAATAGACACATTTAGGAAATATAAAATAGAAGTTGAAAATCATCTAGAGAAAAAGATCAAAATGATAAGAAGTGATAGGGGTGTAGAATATGAATCTCCTTTTGCGGAGAAATGTGTAGAGAAAGGAATTATCCATCAAACTACTGCCCCGTATTCACCTCAATCAAATGGGATTGCGGAAAGAAAAAATTGAATATTAAAGGAAATGATGAGTGCTTTTACTTATAAGTTCAAGTTTACCATAAAATTGGTGGGGGGAGCTATCCTTACAGCTAATCGAATACTCAATAGAGTGCCCCATAGTAAGACATTTTTAATTCCATATGAAAAATGGAAAGGAAGAATACCCAACTTGAAATATTTCAAAGTTTGGGGGTGTCTAACGAAGGTCCAATTTTCTATGCCTAAGAAGGTAAGGATAGGACCTAAGATTATGGACTAGGTGTTCATTAGATATGCTAAAAGTAGTAAATCATGTAGGTTTTTGGTTCATAAATCCAAACATCTGAATATCAATGAAAATACAATTATTGAATTAGATAATGTTGATTTCTTTGAACATATTTATCCATATAAAATTGAACATGACTAGTCTAATGGGGGTATAAATGATCTCGAGATGAACCAAGAGAAAATGTACATAATGAAGAGAATCCAAGGTGTAGTACACGTCAAAGAACATAAACTTCCTCTGTATTGGATTTTGTAACGTTAATCCTAGAAAATGATCCTCAAACATTTAAAGAAACGATGTCGTCTTTAGACTCATCATTTTGTAAAGAGGAATTCAATAGTGATATTGATTCAATCTCGAGCAACCATACTATGAAATTGGTTGATATTCCTCCAGGAATAAACCTTTAGGTTCTTAATGGATCTTCAAAAGAAAAATGAAAGTGGATGATACTTTTGACAAATACAAGGCAAGACTTGTAGTGAAGGGCTTTAAACAAAAAGAAGGCCTGGACTATTTTGATACATACTCGCCTGTAATGAGGATAACGCCAATTCAGATGTTAGTTTCCTTAGCGGTTGTATATGATCTTGAAATCAATCAAATGGATATGGAAACAACATTCCTAAATGGAGAAGTGGAGGTAGAAATTTACATGAAACAACACAAGGGTTTTGTGGTTTCCGGTAAAGAAAAGAAGGTGTGCAAACTTGTTAAATCACTTTATGGACTAAAATAAGCACCCAAGCAGTGACATGCAAATTTTGACCAAACCTATGTTGGCAAAATGATTTAAGATAAGCAAATGTGATAAATGTGTTTACATTAAAGACAAACTAAATCACAAAGTCATTGTTTGTGTCACAACCCAAATGGTCATGAGTTTCACCCACACTAATATCCTTTTGGGAGAACCATCAAAATCAAACTATTACCCAATCACATAGTCAATGTTAAGACGATATTATCATAAAACCAACTTAACAATAATAATCTGGAGCTAATCATCAGTAATGGGGAAATCAACAAACTACTTACTGAAATCCCCAATACCCGAAAGTCATCATACAAGAACTTCTAAACAATGATGATGTCCGAAAGAGATATCCAAAAATAAAGTAAATAAATAATGTTTCATTGCCCGAAAGAAGGACAAGAATAAATAGGATAACCCATGGTAGCATGGAGATGAAGTGCTCACCCTTGGATCAAGATCTTCTATCAAACTCTAGAGGTGAGGTCATGTCTTAGCCTCCAGAAGACTTTTTGCACTCAACAAAAGAATAGTACAGGGTAGTATCAGTACAAACCACTATGTACTGGTAGGTATCATAGGCCAACTCAATTTAATAGCATGTACATAACATAAATCAAATAAGTAGACAAGAATTGTCACATAATAAATATTCAATGAATCAATAATACAACAACAACAGGTCAAACAGTGCTCACAAACAAGCCACATAACCATTAAGAGTATCAGCTATACTATAAACATCCATAGAATCAACACAAATATGTACACACATGCTATGGGACTTATTTTTTCCCAAATAGCCATGACCTTCAGGGAAAAATCTATGTTCATGTATCGTACCAGCGTGGTACCTGATCCACCATATATAATCCGTACTAGCGTAATACCCGATCCAACATATACATATTCGTACCGGCGTGGTACCCTATCCAACATATACATATCCATACCGGCGTGGTACCTAATTCAACATATACATATTCATATCAGTATGGTACCTGATCCAACATATATATATCCGTACCAGCATGGTACCTGATCCAACATATACATATCTATACCAACGTGGTACCCAATCCAATATATACATATCCATACCGGCGTGGTACCTGATCCAACATATACATATCCATACCGGTGTGGTACCTGATCCAACATATACACATTCGTACCGGTGTGATACCCGATCCACCATAAAAAAGTAATATCAATATCAAATTACACTACCTTACAACATACAATATGATGTACCAAGTTTACAAGTATACTTAAAGTCATAAGACAATTCCATCAAGTAAATTTTCAATAATCATTTATACATGCCTCAATAATCCAAACATAATCAATTTAAAGCATGTCCAAATACCAATCAAATAGTATCCAATTTAGGAGCATACACCCAATTAAATTGATTCTAAACTCCAATTAAACTATAACCTACCTCAAACAAAGAATCCAAATGCAAGATAATGTACAATGGGCTTGCCCTCCCATAAAGTCTCCGAATGATTAAATTCTGTTCAAATATATAATCTACATAAGAGTACGAATCTAATAACACTTATTTATAAATTCTTACCCTAAAAATTCCTGACCAAAAGTTCAATTACTCTAATACTAAAATCGGAAGCAGTGTACAAAAATTCAAATTCCCTCAAATTCACATAAACCTAACATAAACCTTAATATTAGTGCTAATGATTGGCAATCACTACCTAACATTTTTAATATATGTTATAAAACCAATAAGTGTAGATGTCCACTACTCTAGAAATTACTCCCACTACTAATCTCCATTACTTTTCTCTATTATGAAGATAACCTCCACCATTGATGGCCATTATTTTTGTAACCTTTCATATCCATAACTTCTTCAATTATGTTAATGGTTAATGTCATATTTATGACAACCTTTTGCATGACTCTATATGACACTATAAATAGAGGCATAAGGATTCATATTGTAGATACTTGAAAGACTTGTACACTTGAACAATTGAAAGAATAAAAAGTTCTCATCTCTTGTCTTGTCTTCTTATTTTCTTGTTTACTTCTTCTACACGATGCTATTGCATAGATTAATTTTAACACGTTATTAGTACGATGTTCTAACTAATTTAGCCTTTCAAAGTTGAGAACAACGCTGAGCACCAATTTTCATGATTTGAATTTGATGGTATTTCTCATTAAAATAAATCAGGTGACATGTTCTTATACCAGTTCATCTCCTTTTTGATTTGCTTAACTCTCTGATTAAATTTTGCATCCTGTATTATAATTATTATTACTATAATCTCTTGATATTTTTTTCTTTTATTACTGAAGATAAGATGATGGTCAGAAAGTGATTCATTATTTGACTAAAATGTGTTGTTAATTAAAGAATGACTTAGACGATTTTTTATCCTATTATGATCACTGTTGCACAATTTTTGGTTTATTAATTGATAGTCCCTATAAGATGACGATTTTTAGTTTATTAATTGATAGTCCCAAACATATACGCAAGAAACAACATTTATATGCAATTTCTATAGTAAACAAAGTGCAATGTTAATAAGTACATGGCTTCAATCTAAAATGATATTTATTTATATAAGACTCAAAAGTATGTTTTGTTGCACTTAATTTATTTTGTCAATGATTGATTGGTAAGACGTTGGGTTAATGTCCCAAGGTATTTTGACGATATGATGATGGCTAAAGCAGTTGACGAAAAGTCATTAAATTCGCCACATTTATATGCTCCATTCTTTGATGTGAATTTGATAACATTACGTAATAAGTCTGAAAAGAAGACAAGTGATTTAATATATGTCGGCATGATGAAACCAAATATATATATATATATATATATATATATATATATATAATAGTCATCATTTTGGTAATTGTAAAAGAAAAGAACATTATGAGTTCTCTAAATTGTCCTTCAAAAGGTGAGTTAATTTTTTTGTTCACCATCAATTTGGTATGAAAGGTAGTGGGAACATGGTTGTTGTGAAACCTAATTTGATAGGTTCTATAAATCCTTCATCAAAAGAGAAAAGAACAAAAGTGAAGATACACTTGATATTTCAAAGTGATGTTGAGGTGGGTATAAAATATGATAAATGTCAAGGCATGACAATGAACTTATAAAATAAATTATGAAGCATATATGATTTAGTCCAATTCTTGAAAAAAATGTGACTCGTGTAAGCATTTTGACTGCTTAGCCATTCTTGAAAGTGAATGTGTTAAAATGTGAAAATAGAAAGTTATGGATAAAATTGTGCTTATATATGGTTGGATAAATACCAAAACTCACCTCTATGGGAGGTTTGAGAGAAATAAAGAATTTAATTTGGTTTAAAAAGGTTATTGATGCTATAGTATGTTTTATCATGATCAACCAAAGGATAAAATAAAGTAGTGATTCTTGCCTATAAAGGTTTTGGCCATGACCAAAATAATTATGGTGTGGTCGAATGAATTTGTTATTGATTCCGTAAATATGGTACACCAAAAAGAACTTTGCCAAATGTTATAAAAATAAATTATTAAAGGCAAAAGTAAAGCAAGAAAGAGATCTTGCATAAAATGATTTTGACTATAATGACAATTATTTTCCTTTCTAAAAGAAGTTGGTCACCATAAGAATGGTGTTTTGAAATATGAGGTAGTACACAAGTATTTGATAGCATCGAAAAGCTAATGTGTTAGTACTCGAAGGAATGAAATTATTCAGGTCATTGAAATTGTAGTAAGTCTCCAAAAGAAACTTTTTAAGTTTAAAGGGAATTGAAAAAAACTATTATGATATTTAGACTGTAAATTATGAAAAGATTTTGTATATTCATATTACAACAATCGAAATGGGTTATAAATATTTATGGAAAAGGCTATCCGTTTTCCTTCTATTTATTGATATAAATATATGGGCATGGTGACGGAATTAATCACATGCTGCAGGAAACTAAAAGTGTACAAAAAATATATAAGTTGGCATGACCGGTTGACCATCCTGATTCAAATGTGATGCGAAGATAATTGAGAATTCACGAAGGCTTACATTGAAGAAATAATGATTCTTCAAGACTTGTTCTCATGGTAAAATACTATACTGACTAAGGTTATGGTTATATTTCCTAAATTTTTGGAACGTAAAACAAGGTAAATATGTGACCATTCACCTACCAGGTAGACCGCTTATTATGAAATGAGATGAATCTATGGTTGGTCACATGTGCTGCTATCAACTTGCAATTTGATTTTAGCAAGGTTGTTTGCTCAAATTGTTAAATTGAAAGTATGGTTCCAAACTTTAAAAGTTGATACTGCTAATTGATTTAGTAGAAAGAAATTGCGTGCCTCTAATTATAGCTGAACCATTGATTATGAGAACAAATCTCCCCAAAAGAAAATTTGGTATGAGACGATTTTATTTAAATGTAGCAACATTTATATGCATCAAGCCAACAAGGTTCCCCTATATTGTTGGTTCAGGGTCAAGAACCAATTAAAATCCATCTAAATAATTTGAATGTACAATATCCACCACACAAAAAGATGGATCCCCAAATAAAATTGGGGTGAATGTTAGATTTCCTAACATTAGGGGGAGATATGATTAATAGCTGAAATGTATGGAATGAATTATCGAGATCGTCGTAAAAAATAATACTAGTGAACTTGAATTTCAATTTATAATTCATGATTTATAAAATGTTGAAAGTTCATTGCCAGACTGATACTATTTTATAATTCATCTATTGTAATACCCCGTATTTTCCTAGCTTAAATTCATTCCTAGAGTGTTAAGGGATAGATTCCAAAATGAATAATATTTATTACACGTAGAATTCTTTAGATTTAGACTTTCCATTATATGGAAAATTGAATAACCTTTTCATCAATACCAAATTCGCCCAATTTCGACACTCGGTGAAGGAGTTATGACGTTTTTAAGTTGACAGTGTGCCACCTGGACAGTCACCGCGTCGCAGAGGTGGCTAAATTCATAATTGTCATTTTCCAGTGGAACTCAGCGATATTGGCATATCGTAGAGAGTTCTATTTTCCCATTTGTCAATTTCCAGTAGTCCAACGCTATAGTGGCGCGTTGCGCCGAAAGTCAAAATGGTGTTTCTATAAGGCACCGTGATGGTGGCGCATCGCGTTGAAGTTCCAGGTCCCAATTGTCAAAATCTAGTGGGACAACGAGATAGCTTCGCATTGCACAGACCCCAAATTTCCCAGTCGTCGAATTTCAGTGTGTCACCGTGATAGTGGCACGTTGCGGTGGCCCATTAAATCGGGACCCAGTTCACTTTTCCAGTTTTGCCTAGAAGTTTAAAGAGGGTATTTTGGACTTTTCCCAAGCCCCCATGTCAGGACCCAGAAGGCCATGAGTGACACCCACACTAATATTCCTGTGGGAGAACCATGTAAACGAAATCTTTATCCATTCACTTAGTCAATATTAAGATGATGATATCATAAAATCAACATAATAATAATAATTTAGGATTAATCGTTATTAATGAAGAAGTCAAATAAAATACTTATTAAAATTCCCAAGATCCGAAAGTCATCGTATAAGAACTACTAACAAAATCATGTCCAAAGAGATCTCAATATAAAGTAAATTAGGAATGTCTCATTGCCCGAAAGATGGACAATAATAACTAAGATGGCCTGTGACAGTCTGAAGACGGGATGCTCACCCTTCGGATCAAGATCTTCTATCCACTCTAGAGATAAGGTCATGTCTGAGCCTCTGAAAAACTTTCTGCACTCAACAAAAGAAGAGTACAGAGTAGTATCAGTACAAACCACTATGTACTAGTAGGCATCATAGGCCAACTCAACTTAATAGGATGTACACAACATAATTAGGAAAACAAGTAGACAGGCATCATCAAATAACAAATTCATTGAAACAACAATACAATAATAACAGGTCAACAGTGCTCTAAAACCAGCCACATAACTATCAAGAGTATCAACCGTACGGTAAACATCCAAAAAATCAACACAAGTATGTACACACATGTTATGAGACTTATTTTTTCCCAAATAGTCATGACCTGTAGGGAACAATCTATGTTCATGTACCGTACCGGTGTGGTACTCGATCCAACATAAATATAAACATACCAGCGTGGTACCCGATCCAACATAAATATAAACGTACCGGCATGGTACCCGATCCAACATAAATATAAACGTACCGGCGTGGTACCCGATCCAACATAAATATAAACGTACCGGAGTGGTACCCGATCCAACATAAATATAAACGTACCGACGTGGTACCCGATCCAACATAAATATAAACGTACCGGCGTGGTACCCGATCCAACATAAATATAAACGTACCGGTGTGGTACCCGATCCATCATAACTATAAATGTACCGGCATGGTACCCGATCCAACATAAATATAAACAAGTATTATCAATATCAATTTATACAACCTCACAACATACAACACAATATATCATGTTTACAAGTACACTTAAAGTCATAAGACAATTCCATCAAGTCAATTTTCAATAAACATTTATACACGAATCAACAATCCAAACATCAACGATTTCAAGCATGTACGAATACCAATCCACAAGTATCCAATTTAGGAGCATACACACAATTAAGTCGAGTTTAATTAAACTCCAATTAAACCGTAATCTACCTCAACCAATGGATCCGAATGTCACTAATCCACAAGTGACTTGTCCATTCTCAAAATTTTGGGACGTTCACAATCTGTTCAAATATATAATCCTTATAAGAATACGAATCTAATAAAAACCCTACTATTATGATTATTTTTAATTTAATTAGGGTTCACTTCTAATTTGAAGTGAACCATCGAAACAGTGGCTGCCCAAAACGCCTTAACTTAAACCTCACATTATCATATTTTATTTTCCAAGAAAATTTCTTAATGAAGACATCCAAGTTTTTGAGGCTTCACATAAATTCTTGGCTTAGAGAGGATTAGCCTAATGACAATTAACGTATCTCCATCACCAGAGGCAAGTTAAACATTCTATCAGCCTAATCAATATAAAATGAACAAACTTTAAGATATAAGTGCTAAATTTATTTTAGCTCCAACATACCAAAACATAACACATGGCTTACTGTCAGATTGCTAAAATTCTTTTAACTTAATTCAAATTGTAGTATAAACAAAATTCTCCAATATGCTACTGTTCGTCACGGCTTTCATAGCTTCAGTGGAAATAAACTCTACCTATATTATTTGTCATCATTACACTATTATTGATTTTTCTTTCAATTTACCTTGCACCAGAAACATCCAAAAGATTGATTGTTAAGGTCACTGTTTACCTTATCCAAAAGAACGTCCAACAAGCACGGTATTACTATCTATATATATCTTTGACACATGCATATTGTTTACATAATTACACTTTACCTAAAGTTGGTGTTCTCGGACGCTGCAACCGTTCTCGCTTCTTTTTTTCCTTCAGTTTTTGCTTATCCCCAAAGGAATTAAAACCCTATTAACTGAAAGTTCTTTCACGTAATATCTGATAGTAAATGGATTGTGGTTTTGACCCATTAAACCATTAATTACACTAATTATCTAAAATACCCTAAACTTTTAATAAATACTCAAAAATTTATTTTGAAAACCTCATAGACATAAATTAAATATGTATATTGACTAAAAAGTATATTTCGAACCTATTAAAAATATTATGACACTAATTCGAGGTCGTCTCAATTAAAGATTGACCATCACCGGGTTTAACTTTCTCAACTCAATAACCCCGTTAATGACTTAAATTACTTTCGACCACCTCAAGAATTTGTACTACTCATTTCGTAAATCATAATCTACGTATACAAACTACGAAGAGTGCTAAAATAAAGAAGATGAGGGAATTTCACATCAGATACCAATTAAACAACCATTCATCCCCGAACGGGCAAACACAGGACAAGAAGGGAAAACAAGAAGTTACCTGAATCAGCGAAAAGATTCAGATACTTGCTACGCATATCTGCTTCGGTCTCCCAAGTGGCCTCCTCAATAGGAAGGTTCTTCTACTGGATCTTCACAGACGCCATCTCCTTAGTCCTCAACTTATGGATATCTCTATCAAGAATAGCAACATGTTTCTCCTCATAAGAGAGGTTTTCATCTAACAAGACTGAATCCCAACAAATTATATACTTACTATCACCATGAAACTTCTTTAGCATAGATACATGAAACACAGGGTGCACTCCCGACAAATTCGGAGGCAATGCCAATCTATAGGCCACCGGCCCCACACTTTGAAGAATTTCAAACGGTCCAATATATCTAGGACTGAGCTTACCTCGCTTCCCAAAATGTATGACACCCTTCATGGGTGAAACCTCGAGCAACACTTACTCACCCTCCATAAAGTGCATATCTCTAACCTTGCGATCCGCATACTCTTTTTATCTTCTTTGAGCCACTATAAGCTTCTCCTGAATAAACCTAACCTTCTTCAATGAGTCTCTCAACAAATTAGTACCCCACGGTTTCACCTCAAAAGCATCAAACCACCCAATGGGAGATCTATACCTCCTCCCATACAATGCCTCAAACGGCGCTATGTCAATACTAGAATGATAACTATTATTATATGCAAACTTGGCCAAAGGTAGGAACTGGTCCCAATGACCTTCAAAATACATCACGCATGCCCGAAGCATATCCTCCAACACCTGAATCGTCCGCTCAGACTGCCCATCAATCTGAGGGTGAAAAGCTATACTAAGGTCCAACATTGTACCCAACTCTTCATGCAACTTCTTCCAAAAGGTAGAGGTAAATTGAGTACCTCTATCCGAGATAATAAAAATTGGGAGCCCATGCAACCGAACAATCTCCTTAAGATAAATCTTGGCCAACTTTTCTGCATTATAAGTCACCTAAACTAGAATGAAATGTGCAGACTTTGTCAACCTATCCACAATAACCCATATAGAATCATACTTTCCTAAAGTCTTGGGAAGACCAACAACAAAATCCATAGCTATCCCTCCCATTTCCATTCAGGAATGGGCATCCTCTGAAGAGTACCACTAGGCTTTTGATGCTTGTACTTTATCTGCTGACAACTCTGGCATTTAGTAACAAAATCAACTATGTCATGCTTCATCCTACCCCATCAGTAATGCTGCCTCAAATCATGGTACATATTGGTTGCACCAGGATGTATAGAGTACCTCTAACAATGAGCCTCAGCTAGAATAATAGGAATCAAGTCATCAACACGAGGTACACAAAATCGCCCCTTAATCCACAACACACTGTCGCATCAAGAATAGCCTTCTTGGCCTCACCCTACAAAACCTTATCATGAATTTTGCTCAACTTAGCATCCTCAAATTATTTAGCCTTGATTTGATCAAGAAAGGTGGAGCTTGCCTCAATGTTGGCTAAAATTCCTCCTCTCTCAGTCACCTCAAGTTGAAAAACTTGTTAGCAAGAGTATGAATCTCTCTAGCCAATGGATGTCTGCTAACATTCAAATAAGCCAAACTACCCATACTTTCTGACTTCCTGCTCAATGTATCAGCGACCACATTAGCCTTCCCCGAATGGTAGAGAATGGTGATACCATAATCTTTAAGCAACTCCATCCATCTACGCTGTCTCAAATTCAAATCCCTCTGCGTGAAAACATACTGTAAATTGTAGTAATCAGTGAACACTTCACAACGAGCCCCATACAAGTAATGCCTCCATATCTTAAGAGCAAAAACTACAACAACTAACTCCAAATCATGAATGGGATAATTATTCTCATTGGGCTTCAATTGCCTCGAAGAGTAAGCAATAACATTCATTTCCTACATCAACACAGCACCTAAACCGGAACGTGAGGCATCACAATAAATAATGAAATCCTTACCTTCTTTCGGCAAGGCAAGAATAAGAGCGGTAGTCAACAAGGTCTTGAGCTTTTGGAAGCTCTCCTCACACTCATCAGACTAAATAAAAGGTACATCCTTCTGAGTCAACCACGTCATATGAGTAGCAATAGAGCAAACCCCTTCACGAACCTGCGGTAATAACTTGCTAAGCCAATAAAGCTATGAACCTTCGTCACTGAAGTATGCCTAGCCTAATTCTTAACCGCTTCAATCTTCTGTGGGTCTACCATCACTCCTTCCTTCGAAACCACATGCCCCAAAAGAGATACGAAAGCCAACCAGAACTCATATTTAGAAAACTTTGCATAAAGCTTTTTCTCTTTAACAAACCCAAAATAATCCTTAAGTGATTCTCATGCTCCTCTTTACTCTTAGAGTAAACTAAAATATCATCAATAAAGACAATCATGAAAGAATCCAAGTAGGGTTTACATATCCCATTCATCAAACTCATAAAAGCAGCTGGGGCATTAGTCAGCCTAAAAGACATCACAAGAAACTCATAGTGCCATACTTAGTTCGAAAAGCAGTCTTAGGAATATCGTTAGGCCGAATCTTGAGTTGGTGATACCCGGACCTCAAATCAATCTTAGAGAATACGGATGCACCCTACAACTTGTCAAATAAATCATCTATACGGGGCAAAGGATACTTGTTATGGATCGTGACTTTGTTCAACTGCCTGTAATCTATACACATACGAAGACTACCATCTTTATTCTTTACAAACAAGACATGAGCACCCTATGGAGATGCACTTGGATGGATAAAACTCTTACTCAACAAATCTTGCAACTGATCCTTTAGCTCCCTCAACTCAGCCGGAGCCATCCTATAGGAAGGAATAGAAATAGGATGAGTACCTGACTCTAGATCAATACAGAAGTCAATGTCATGGTCTGGGAGCATACCAGGAAAATCTGCAGGAAAAACCTCTTAGAACTCACACACCACAGGAACTGACTCAATAGATGGGACCTCTACGGAAGAGTCCCAAAGATATGCTAGGAAGACCTAACAACCTCTCCCAATTAACCTCCTTGCACGCAGAAAGGAAATAAATTTCATTGGAGCAGTACTATAATCACCCTCCCACACAAGTCTATCCATTCTCGGTGTAGCCACAGTCACTATCTTAGCATGAAAATCTAATATAACATGATACGGGGACAACCAACTTATACCCAAAATTATATCAAAATCTACCATGTCTAGAATCACTAGATCTGCCCAAGTTTGATACCCCATAAACATAATAGAACAAGAATGATAAACTCTATCAACAACAATAGAATCACCAACAGGAGTAGACACGTGAATCGGAAAGTCAAGCAAATCACACACCATGTCCAATCCCACAGCAAAATTAGCAGACACGTATGAAAAAGTAGAGCCAGGATCAAATAATACGGTGGCCATCTGGTCACAGACAAGAATAGTACTTGTAATAATAGCATCTGATGCCTCTGCCTCGGGCCTGCCTGGAAAGGCATAGATATGGGCCCTACCACTAGTCTGCATGTCACCCCTTCCAAGCAGAGAACCACCTCGATGAGGCTGATTACCACCCCTACCTGCCTGATGACCACCATGACTACCATGTGAATGACCTCTACTATTACCACCACCTCCCCTACCTGCTGAAACGAAAGCTCCAGGAGCCTGCTGCTGGCTAGACTGACCAAACTAGTTTGTATTAGGACAAAACCTCCTAACGTGACCCACTCCACCACACTCGTAAGATGTACGGTCCAAGGTAGGCCACTGAGCTGACAAAGATAAAGCGAGGTAACCACCAGAGTATGAAAATGGCTGGCTAGCGTTTGACGGACCACCCATAAACACCAGGATCGCTGACTGAATGGGGAGGGCAGGGTATCCTTGAGAACTCTATCCCCTAGAATAAGAACCACTGAAATTGCCTCCTCTGCGGGCCTTCTTTTTTGATGCCTTAGCATAACCCTCTTTTCTTATACCCTCCACCTTCTTGACAAAATCAACCATCTCCTAGAAATACCTACCTGAAGATGTCATCTGAAGAGCAAAAATATGGAGACCGGTGTTCAACCCCTTCACAAAAAGATGGATCCTCTCTTTCTTTATTTTTAGCAAGTGAGATGCATACCGAGACAGGGAATGAAATTTGGCCTCATAAGCCGCAACTGACATGTTCCCCTGCTTAAGATTAGTAAACTCATCCCTCTTTCTATCTCTCAAAGTACGAGGCACGTACTTTTCTAGAAAAACTGAGTAAAACTTTGTCCAAGTCAAGGGAGGCAAAGCCGGATCCCTACACTTAACATAGGCCCTCCACCACATCTTAGCATCCCCCTGAAACTGAAAAGTAACTATTTCTGCACCATACCTCTCAACCACCCCCATCTTATGTAGCCTCTCATGACAGTCAATAATAAACTCATAGGCATCCTACGACTCGGTTTCGTGAAAGACAGGGGACTTCATCTTGATTAACTTATAGAAAAACTCATGCTCATCTCCGATCATCACCGGACCCAAAACCTATCTTGGAAAAACATCTTCTCCTAACTCTTCTTCGATCTGAGGGGCTACAGCAGCCAGCATGCTGCATCCTATGCTGGACTACAGGTGCTGCAGGCATAGTCCCTAGTCCTGCCAAACCACTCAGAAAACTCAAAACCTACTAAATCACAGCGGGGGACATCTGAATAGGAGCTGCACCTCCCTAAGAAGGTGCAACCCCATCATGAACCGACACTCGTTCATCCTATACTTTTATAGCTCTATCCTCTGCAACCTTGGCAAAATCTTTATGTGGGGGGGGAGATACTGGCCTTTCTATAGCTGGGCCCACAACCTAAGCTCTACCCCTGGCGGGCGCTGGTCTCCTTCTTCCGCTACGTCCTCCTCTTGCCCCATTCTTTTGCGTTCTTACCATCTACGAGAATAAGAGTGAAAAAAGTAAGATACCAATTGGAATCATCAAATACCAATTGAAATAATGTAATATCACGTAAGAAAGAAGAATTTAAATTTTTCTATTGCCCTGTAGCCTCTCGAAGAAAAGTACAGACGTCTCCGTAACGTTCCGCAAGACTCTACTAGACATGTTCTTGTACGACAAGATCGACGAACCTAGTCTTTGATACCAACTTTGTCACGACCCAAAAGGCCATGAGTGGCACCCACACTAATATTTCTATGGGAGAACCATCTAAACAGAACCTTTACACAATCGCTTAGTCAATATTAAGATGATGATATCATAAAATCAACATAATAATAATAATTCAGGATTAATGGTTATTAATGCGAAAGTCAAATAAAATACTTATTAAAATTCCCAAGATCCGAAAGTCATCGTACAAGAACTACTAACAAAATCATGTCTAAAGATATCTCCAAATAAAGTAAATTAGGAATGTCTGTTTTCTCGAAAGATGGTCAATAATAACTAAGATGACCCATGGCAGTCTAAAAACGAGATGCTTACCCTTCAGATCAAGATCTTATATCAACTCTAGAGGTGAGGTCGTGTCGGAGCCTCTGGAAAACCTTTCTGCACTCAACAAAAGAAGAGTACAGGGTAGTATCAGTACAAACCACTATGTATTGGTAGGCATCATAGGCCAACTCAACTTAATAGGATGTACACAACATAATTAGAAAAACAAGTAGACAGACATCGTCAAATAACAAATTCCCATTGAATCAACAATAATAGGTCAACTGTTCTCACGAAATAGCCACATAACTATCAAGAGTATAAACCATACAGTAAACATCCACAGAATCAACACAAGTATGTACACACATGTTATAGGACTTATTTTTGCCCAAATAGTCATGACCTGAAGGGAACAATATATGTTCATGTACCGTACCGGCGTTGTACCCGATCCAACATAAATATAAACGTACCGGCGTGGTACCCGATCCAACATAAATATAAACAAGTATTATCAATATCAATTTACACAACCTCACAGTATACAACACAATGTACCATGTTTACAAGTACACTTAAAGTCATAAGACAATTCCATCTAGTCAATTTCCAATAAACATTTATACACGAATCAACAATCCAAACATCAACGATTTCAAGCATGTTCAAATACCAATCCACAAGTATACAATTTAGGAGCATACAAATAATTAAGTTGAGTCTAAACTCCAATTTAACCGTAACCTACCTCAACCAACATATCCGAATGTCACTAATCCATAAGTGTCTTCTCTTTTCTCAAAATTTTGGAACGTTCACAATTTGGTCAAATATATAATCTTTATAAGAATACGAATCTATTAAAAACCCTACTATTATGATTATTTTTAATTTAATTAGGGTTCACTTAAAATTTGAAGTGAACCATCGAAACAGTGGTTGCCCAAATGCCTTAACTTAAACCTCACATTATCATATATTATTTTCCAAGACAATTTCTTAATGAAGACATCCAAGTTTTTAAGGCTTCACATAAAGTCTTGGCTTAGAGAGGATTAGCCTAATGACCATTAACATATCTCCACCGCCAGAGGCAAGTTAAACATTCTATAAACCTAATCAATATAACATGAACAAACTTTAAGATATAAGTGCTAAATTTATTTTATCTCAAACATACCAGAACATAACACATGACTTACTGTCAGATTGCTAAAATTCTTTTAACTTAATTCAAATTGTAGTATAAACAAAATTCTCTAATATTCTACTGTTCGTCACGGCTTTCATACCTTCAGTGGAAATAAACTCTACCTATATTATTTGTCATCATTACACTATTATTGATTTTTCTTTCAATTAACCTTGCACCAGAAACATCCAAAAGATTGATTATTAAGGTCACTGTTTACCTTATCCAAAAGAACACCCAACAAGCACAGTATTACTACCTATATATATCTTTGACACATGCATATTGTTTACATAATTACACCTTACCTCAAGTTGGTGTTCTCGGACGCTGCAACCATTCTCGCCTTTTTTTTCCTTCAATTTTTGCTTATCCCCCAGAGAAATTAAAACCCTATTAACTAAAAGTCCTGTCACGTAATATCTGATAGTGGTTTTGACTCATTAAACCATTAATTACTCTTATTATCTAAAATATCCTAAACTTTTAATAAATACTCAAAAAATTATTTTGAAAACCTCATAGACATAAATCAAATTTTGTATATTGACTAAAAAGTACATTCTGAACCTATTAAAAATATTATGACACTAATTCGAGGTCGCCTCTATTAAAGATTGACCATCATCGGGTTTAACTTTCTCAACTCAATAACCCCGTTAATGACTTAAATTACTTCCGAACACCTCAAGAATTTGTACTACTCATTTCATAAATCATAATCTACGTATATAAACTACGAAGAGTGCTAAAATAAAGAAGATGAGGAAATTTCACAAACGACCGGGTGGATTGTTACACCCCAGTTCCATCCAAACACAAGATTTAAGCCTATTACAAGCATTTTATTCTTATATTCATCAAAGTTTCTCTCAAGAAAAACCCTAAGCTTCAACATTCAACTTCAAAAATCCCCAAGATTTCACCATTCTTTTCCCAAATCAATTCAAGATTCAATGTTTTCAATTAAAGAATTCCAAGAATTATCATTCAAGAGCACAAATAGAATCTCAAAAGAAAACTTGTTCATCTAGTTCATCATCCAAGGTATGTGGGGTTATGAACAAGGATACTCCTTTTATCCTTGTGCCCATAACTTGTTTTAAATTACAAAGTTATTTGATTTTATATGATTTTCCATGAATTTGAAATTAGAGTTCATACCAAATGTTGCCATTTATAAGATTATGAGATTTCAAGAGAATTATAAGTTGAATTGCATGTCTATTTTCATATTTACATGCTTATTGCAGTAATTTCTAGATTTTGAGATGAATTTTCATTATTCTCATTATCAAGCATGATTATTATGATGCTTTTACATGAGTTTGATATTTGGGTTGTTAATCCCCAAGTATATATGTTGAGATTTTGAGAATGATGAAGCTTTAAGCAACCTATGAGCTGATTATTTCAGATTTTTTATACAGTTTTGATCTTTTGATCCTCAGATTAGTTTTGGAATCCACTTTACAGATTTACTACAGATTACAGAAAGCAAAATGGCTTCATTTACAGATTAATTTAGATAAATACATCAATGGTTTCAATATAAAACCTTATGCGAGTTTTAAAATAGATTTCTAAAGAGATGAGAGTAGCAAATTAAAGGGAGTAGTATTTAGCATCGAGATAGGTATGATTCCAAGGTCTCATGCCCCAGAACTATGTGCCACCATAGGATTTAGATTGAGTTCCCATAGTGGACAGAGTTGTGATCACTTAAGTTGAGGTTATACTCCCTGGCAAGAGTATGACACCTCTCTCCAATGTGAGGTTTCTTCCTTAGGAGGGCAAGACATTGGACTCCATGTAGCTCACATTGTTTATGTCGGTTAAGAGAATCTCCCTTGCAGAATAGTTTTCCCTAAAAGTTTAAAAGCCTAACAACAATGATTTTAAGATAAAGTATTTTCTCTAATAGAAAAGAACAACCGAAAAGCTTTTAGAAAACTAGGTGTAAAGGCTCATAAATTTATTCAGACTATGCTTTACAAAAATACTTTAGCTATAGTTTTCAGCTTTTAGATCTTAGATTTAAGAGTGAGTCCTTTCTACACTCAGACAATATGATTTAAAGAGAGAGTACAAGCACAACTTTTAGAACAAAGTGTTATGACTCAGAAGATTTATACAGTATGTTTTATCATTCATGATTTATGATTTTTAGCTTTCAGATATTCCAGCTTATGTGAGTTATTTACATTTAGCATGCATTGTTTTATAAATGATGATGATGAGATGTTGTTTTACTCATGCATTTCACCCCCATATACTGAGTACATCCTCAAAGTATTGATCCACATATACTTCTATGTGCTACATTGTCTCATAATGTAGGTACAAGTTGTAGCATGTACAGTCAGAATCAGACAGTGGCAGATTACAGCATGCAAATGATGAGTCCTCCTACTTTGGGGATTTTAGTTAGATGTTATTTATGTACCTTACTTCCTTACTCATGTGTATTGATTAATTGTATCTATAGTCAAGTCCCATCTATCTATAGTCAGTATAGTAGAGGCTTCACAGATGTTAGTTACAGTTAGTTATGTATTTTCTGTCCCTATTTCAGACCTTATCAAAATGTAAAAATTGTATCAGTATTGTATTTTCATAGATTCCACCATTATTATGTTTCCATGATGTAAACTCAGTTATTTCATGCATTTTTAATCAGTTGCTTATCAGTATGCCAGCTCATGGGTTAGCTTGAGATCACTTGTGGTCCTAAGCACCGTGTGACATCTCAGGAAAATTTTTGGAGGCGTTACAAATTTGGTATTAGAGCACAAGGTTCAAGTTTCCTAGGGTGTCTATGAAGACGTGTCTAGTAGAGTCTTTCAGAACAGTACGGAGACGTTTGTACTTTTCTTTAAGAGGCTACAAGGCAATTAAGAAAAATTTCCTTTCTTTCCTACTCTAGATCGTCTAGTAAAGTTATTTTCTTAGAATCATTTGTCTATTCATGTGTTACCCCCAAAATTCCTCATCTATGTATTATTATTGAGGTAACATAATTAGCAAGTTCCAATTCCTCCCCAGGTAATTCTCTCAGATTTGCTAGTAGAAGTTTTAGAAGTCACACAAGGGGCTTGAGAGGAGCTCCCTATTGTGTTAAGTTCCTTGAGTTGAAAGTTTATGTTCTCATCCTTATGATTTTTTCAGTTGAGACTGAATTAGATATGCATTCAGATTCCTCATTATTCCTTCAGTACAGATAATGCTCATGAGAGGAGATAGTGTGAACCTATATTTTTAAATACACCGTGCATTCGGGGGATTTTATGAACTTTATGTTATGGTTAATGAATAGTAGAACCTTATTATAGTTTAAAGTATGGGTATAGAAGAGTAGTGGCAAAAAGAGTGGGAATGATGATTGATAGAAAGTATAGAGATAAATTTATGCATGCTATCGAGATATGCTAAGGTGATATGTCCTTGTGTGTTAGTTTAGTGGAAAGTGAAGGAGGAGTTATTAGTTAAGGTGAAATTATTGCTTGCTTGAAGTACGAAAGAAGTTATTGATGTATATATTATATTAGAAAAGAGTCGGTTATTAGTGAAGGTATTTGGTGATTGAATACCATTAATTTAGGTGTACAGAAGGGTAAATAGTAGTGATGTGTAGAAGTAGTATGTGCTAATGGATTATAATAAGATAGGTCATATGATTTTGACCGATTACTATTATTATGAAGTTCTAGTGGACTAGTGTTTCTTGATGTTTTATTTTATAGCTTCCAAGTGAGAATAGTATGTAAGGTGGGTTGTTAAATCATGTTTAGCACTAGACATTAAGTTTGAAAATTTGATGGTCATCAAGGTGGATGCAATAATTTCTTGGTTAGTGGTGCTAGTTATATGGAAGTGATATAGTAGGCTTGAATAGTATGTGCAAGAGTTTGAGTCCATTTTAATTCATAATTAAGTATGGTGTTGTATGTATGATGAAGAAGTATGCCCATGGTGATATGGAGTTATTTTATTTTCTAAGGTTATTATATATTGTGTGTGGATAGTAGTACCGTTGAGTTGCTAAGAGGAAGAAGACTAGTTATATAGTTTGTGGTGTTCGTAATAGCTAAGTTAAGGAACTGAATTATGGATAGATAATGTTAAGCCTTTTTGTATGATCCTGATTCTCATGTTTTAGAAATATAAGTTCAGAGATGTGATATTAGTAGGCTATGACGGAAGCAGTATGGTTTATTAAAGGTTGAAGATATTCGTGTTAAGTGTTAGAATCTAAGTTTGAATCCTTGAAGATTGAGAAAATAGAAATACGAGTTGAGGCTCTAGATGGTGTGAACTCGGGATGTGGTGATACTCATCAAGATTCTATGTTAGTAAGTGTCTAATGTATTATGTGATGACTAGTGGGGCTATAGAAAGAAAGAGTTGTACCTCAAAAGGAAATATTGGAAGTGTGGTTTACACTTTCAGGTGTAGTCTTTCAGAGTAAGTTTATTATTTGTATGTATTGTTGTATTTTAGGATATAGGGTGTAGTGATTGTAGTCCAATTTAGAGTTTAGTAAAGGGTTCCTTAGACTTAGAGTGATGGCTTAAATTTAAGAGGGAGATGATAGAATGAGTAACCAAGTTAGATTCTCAGGTTCTAGTAGTGTTGTGTGGGAAGAAGATGCCCGACTCATTCTTATTTCGGTATTAGTACTTCAATAATCACGATGTCTACTCATGCCTTACGTGTCAACTTCTTGATCATAGTTCATGTTCATGCATATAATAGAGAGTCATGTACTCTTCCAATTCCTAGTAAGAGGATTTCCAGTTCATCCAGCAGTTTGAATCACATTTCAAAAGTTATGAACTCTAAAATTTAGGTCATGCAGATCATGACTCATGTACTCATACTTTACAGTATGTTCAGTTCCAGTACTCGTACAACACTCTTAACGATCAGCAAAATTCAGATTTATATCATGTATGTCCTCAGATTAGATCTCCTTAATAAATCCATATCGTGAATACTCAATTCCTCAGGCCTCAGTAAGGTGTCAAGTTCTTCTTAGTATCCCTTCATGTTTTAGACCCTGGGATTCCGACCTTTCAGTGACCTCCCCTGGGTCAAAAGAGTGAATAATTATGTAAATGGGAGAGAGTAAATGTGTTATATTTGGGAAGATTATCATATGCTTGTTTCAGGTAGGTATATAAATAAAGGAATATGGAGGTGAAGATTTTTGGTGAATGACCTGGTTAGTTGAGAATATTTTATGTGTTCCTTATTAAGATTAGTATATGAAAGTTTCTATTGATAGAGGTATTAGAGAATATGAGAAAGATGCTCTTATGGGTATTTGTTTGGAAGTGCATATGTGGATGTGAAGATAGGCTTGAACATCATGTTGGTGTATAAGAGGATATGCGTGTGGTACATTAATGTATTTCTAGTAAGAGGTTGAATTTAGTTGCTAAAGTGATAAGAAGAGTCATCCTAGAGTGGGTAGTTGTGTGACAATGCTTGGGGTATTGAATTCATGGTCCAGGCTAGTATTATGAGGTTATGTGTAGTACCTTGTGATTCTAAGTTAGGCCTGACCTTGATGAGAGGATTTAGTTCAGTTTATACTTTAGTAGACGATTTTTCTGATGCCTCATGAGAATTATAAGTTGAATCAAGTGAATATGGTATTTAAAAGGGAATTGTATAGTTGAGGGAGTATTTGCGAGGTCTTGCTAAGATTGAAAGTAAGAAGTTGCTTTGTTTAAGGCCGAGTAATTCCATCCTAGCTTATGATTTATGGGTCTTTGTTCCATGCTACAAAGTGCTAGCAATATTGTGATTTCTTATTCAGATGTTTTGTTCAGATCATGCCCAATGTTATTTACTCCATAATAGTATGAGAAACTTCTTAGAAAAGTGTTAAAGAAATACCCTATTTGGGTGCGAGCATTCAGTATGATCCAGTTCATATAGCCTGCAATCCAATTTAGTAATCAAACAGATAAGTTTCTATAGATTTCCAATGTCCCATGTAGTCGTACTACCCAAGGTTTTACAAGTAAGGCTATTCCATGAGCTAAAATGTCCGCCTTCATGAAAATTATGAATTCAGATATTAAGTCATGATTTAGTTCATAAGTATCCTGTGTATCGTCTCAATCTTTTCCTAGTACTCCAACCAAATCAGTATCATTCAAGGATGAACGATCCCAAGGGAGAGATATTGTAAAACCCCGAGTTTTCATGTTATAAACCTCTCATATTTTTCTCATGAAATCAGATCTAGACTAAAGAAATTATTACCCCTGAGTTGACTCTCTCATTTCGATCTAAGCCATATAGTTATTTTTATGAAAGTTCATGCACTCACAGATCAGTTTAGTAGCTCACTATGTTGGGATTCAGTTATAATGTTTATTTTAGTTGTGAATGATAGCTTATATCCTTAGATTCCTCAGTGATTTCAGCCTAATTATCCACATTCGAGGATGAATGTTCTCAAGGGGGAGATATTGTAAGACCCTCTATTTTTCTAGCTTAAATTCGTTCCTAGAATGTTAAGGGATAGCTTACAAAATGAATAATATTTATTACATATGGACTTTTTTATATTTATACTTTTCATTGTGTGTGAAATTGAATAAGCTTTCCATCAATACCAAATTCACCCAATTTCGACACTCAGTGAAGGAGTTATGACGTTTTTAAGTTGACAGTGTGCCACCTGGGCAGTCACCACTTCGTGGAGGTGGCTAAATTCATAATTGTCATTTTTCAATGGACCACCACGATATTGGCGCATCCCAGAGAGGTCCATTTTTTCATTTTTCAATTTTCAGCAGTCCAACGCTATAGTGGCGCATCGCGCCAAAAGCTAAAATGGCATTTCTATAAGGCACCACAATGGTGGTGCGTCGTGTTGAAGTTTCATGTCCCAATTGTCAAAATCCAGTGGGACAATGCAATATGTCCGTGTCGCAGAGGCCCCTAATTTCCCAGTCGTCAAATTCCAGCGAGCCACCGCGATAGTGGCGCGTCGCGGCGGCCCATTAAATTGGGACCCCAGTTCATTTTTCCAGTTTCGTCTAGAAGTTTAAAGAGGGTATTTTGGACTTTTCTCAAGCCCCCAATTCCATCCAAACACAAGATTTAAGTCTATTACAAGCATTTTATGCTTATATTCATCAAAGTTTCTCTCAAGCAAAACCCTAAGTTTCAACATTCAACTTAAAGAATCCCCAAGATTTCACCATTCTTTTCCCAAATCAATTCAAGATTCAAAGTTACCAATTAAAGAATTCCAAGAATCATCATTCAAGAGCACAAATAGAATCTCAAAAGCAACTTGTTATCTAGTACATCATCCAAGGTATGTGGGGTTATGAACAAGGATACTCCTTTCATCATTGTGCCCAAAACTTGTTTTAAATTACAAAGTTATTTGATTTTATATGATTTTCCATGAATTTGAAATTAGGGTTCATACCTAATGTTTCCATTTATAAGATTATGAGATTTCAAGAGAATTATAAGTTGAATTGCATGTATATTTTCATATTTACATGCTTATTGAAGTAATTTCCAGATTTTGAGATGAATTTTCATTATCAAGCCTGATTATTATGATGCTTTTACATGAGTTTGATATATGGGTTGTTAATCCCCAAGTATATATGTTGAGATTTTGAGAATGATGATGCTTGAAGCATCCTATGAGCTAATAATTTTTGATTTTCTATATAGTTTTGATCTTTTGATCCTCAGATTAATTTTGGAATCCACTTTACAGATTTACTACAGATTACAGAAAGCAAAATGTCTTCATTTATAAATTGATTTAGATAAATACATAACTGGTTTCATAATAAACCCTAGTGCGAGTTTTAAAGTGGATTTCTAAAGAGAAGAGTGTAGAAAATTAAAGGGAGTAGTATTTAGCACCGAGATTGGTATGATTCCAAGGTCTCATGCCCCGGAACTACGTTCCACCATAGGATTTAGATTCAGTGCCCATAGTGAGCAGAGTTGTGATCAGTTAAGTTGAGGTTATACTCCCTGACAAGAGTATGCCACCTCTTCCCAATGTGAGGTTCCTTCCTTAGGAGGGCAAGACATTGGACTCCATGTAGCTCACATAGTTTATATCGGTTAAGACAACCTCCCTTGCAGGAAAGTTTTTCCCTAAAAGTTTAAAAGCCTAACAACAATGATTTTAAGATAAAGTATTTTCTCTAATAGAAAAGAACAACCGAAAATCTTTTAGAAAACTAGGTGTAAAGGCTCACGAATTTATTCAGACTATACAGAAATACTTTAGCTACAGTTTTCAGCTTTCAGGTCTCAGATTTAAGAGTAAGTCCTTTCTATACTTAGACAATATGATTTAAAGAGAGAGTACAAGCACAAATTTTAGAACAAAGTGTTATGACTCACAAGATTTATACAGTATGTTTTATCATTCATGATTTATGATTTTCATCTTTCAGATATTCCAGCTTATGTGATTCATTTACATTTAGCATGCATTATTTTATAAATTATGATGATTAGATAATATTTTACTTATGCATTTCACCTCTATATGCTCAGTACATCCTCAAAGTATTGATCCACATATACGTCTATGTGCTACATTGTCTCATAATGTAGGTACAAGTTATAGCATATACAGTCAGAATCAGACAGTGGCAGATTCCAGCCAGCAGATGATGAGTCCTCCTACTTTGGGGATTTTAGTTAGATGCTATTTATGTACCTTTCTTCCTTACTCATGTGTATTGATTAATGATAGCTGGAGTCGCGTCCCAGCTATCTATAGTCAGTATAGTAGAGGCTTCACAGATGCCAGTTAGAGTTAGTTATGTATTTTCATTCCCACTTTCAGACCTTATCCAAATGTAAAAATTGTATCAGTATTGTATTTTCACAGATTCCACCATTATTATGTTTCCACGCTGTAAGGTCAATTATTTTATACATGTTTAATCAGTTGCTTATCAGTATGCCAGCTCATGGGATTGCTTGGGATCACTTATGGTCCTAAGCACTAGGTGTCATCTTGGGATAGATTTTTGGGGTGTCACATCTATAAATTCTCCAATGAGAAGTCCTTGAAGGATAAAGTCTATGGCATGCTTGAAGCATGATAGAAAAATCGGTTCCAAACATAAAACTCCTTGAAGAAGGAGAGGAGCAAATGATAAATATGGTCAATGCTAATGAGGCAAATTCTTAAAAGTGCATTATGACATAATGTTTCTTAAAATCTTGGGAGAATACTCACAAAAATATCTGAAGTTTGACCGGATTACCTGTTGAGCATATTGAACTTTGTGGGGGTCCTATTACACACCTATACTTTTTTAAGTGGAATTAATTCACCCCTAAACTTTTTTAAAGTGGGATTAATTCCCCCCCCCTCTCCCCCGCAAATTTATACCCAGTTTTGACGTCGGAAGTGCAGTACATGCGCTTTGTCATCTCCATTTTATCACTTTTCCATATTTTCACCATTATAACCATATTAAAGATTCCATAACTCAAATTCCTCCTACAAATCAAATTTCAAATGATTTCATTGAGTCAATTACAAATTTCAAGTCCAAACAACTGGAAATTCAAATTTCAATTTTCGACTATTCAACACAACTTGTGGCACATTGAAGCAATGAAACTAGAAATTGGAAACTGGAAATTGAATTTGAATTCAAGTATGAAATTGAATTTGAAATTATTCAAAGTTTCAAATTGAAAACTTTCTTCAAGAATTATTCAAATTTGCTTCTAGTTTCGGCGAATAATTTCCCCCCCTCTCTTAGTGGATTTTCTTTTTTGATTTTTCCCCTTAGTTGGTGGCTGATCAATGGTGGTTGGTTGGTGGTGTCAATGGTGGGTTAAATTTTGTCATTTTAATGGAATTGAAGATGACCCATTTGGGGTGTGTGTGTGTTGAAATTTAATCAAATTGATTTAATTGAATTGGGTGTGTTGAATATAACCATTTGGGTGTATATGTGTGCGATGAAATAGTATTCAATTTCAATTCAACAATGGAAAAATCATTGTTGAAGACTCCATTGTTGGAGAGAATAAAGAAAGAAGATAGAAGAGAAGAGAGAAGAATGAACAAATAAATAAAAAATATAAAACTTTAAAAAATTAGAATATTTAGGGGTTGTTTGGCCAAAAAAGAGGTTTTTAACGTTTTTTAACAGTTTCACTCGCTCAATAAGTGTGACTAACATGAAATGGGACAAGTGGCAGATATATGCCATTAAAATACGAAAAAAATCTAGGGGGTAATAGGACTCCCGCAAAGTTTAGTATGCTCAACTGTTAATTCGGTCAAACTTCAGGTATTTTTGTGAGTATTCTCCCTAAAATCTTGGCAAAAGTTCAGGTACGTGAAAATGGTGGAAATGAAGAGATCGATCTTGATATGTTATATCGTAATGGAATCAATATTAAATAACCGTCGACTTTATATTTGGTATAATGTAGAGGTCACCATTATAAATGGTATCGACGATCTTGAATTTAAATCTGTCAAACAATGTGGACAGATAAATTATTTAATTCAAGTTTATTATTTTTCACTTGAAAAGTGATGTTTTTGAATTAGTCCACAGACTGAGGTATAATGCCAGTAGGATACAATTTAGTGACTGTGCAAAAAGTAAAATCATAAGATATAAAATACGATTTGTGCCATGAGGCATAAAGGTTATTCGCAAAAGTCCTGGCATAATTATTTGGAGACGTGTTCTCCTATGGTGGATGTAATAAGGTTTCTTTAAATTTGGCAATGTATGAAAATCTTGAATGCGTATAACGAATGATTGTCATGTCTAGCTAGACGACAAATGTTATAGGAAAATCCTTAAAGGATTTAAAAGAGATTCGATCCATTGAATATCTCAATGCTTGAAAAATCACTTATCATAAAGAAAGATCAATTTTCATCTCATGAAAATGGTTAGAAAATACCATGTATTAGAGAAATTGATGTATTTTTATATCCTGTTATTTCTATACATGAGAATAATTTTTATTAATGTGTAGAAAGACATAATTTCACTTTTAGTGAATGTAAGTGAAATAAAATATTATGGATATAGATTTATTATTTCTAACAAATATTGGCAAAGGATAGTTGATTATACAAATAAAGGAAGAATATTTGATCTACCATGTAAATGAATTTCCACAGCTAATAGGTTGTTGCTATGAACAAGTTCAATATGCTAATGACTTGCGATGATGAGGTCACATATAAAGTGATTTTCAAGAATTTATTTGTCTTTGTTCATAGGCTTAACATATCCAAGAAATAAGAAAACAACACATCAGGACGATTTCAAGAATGCAACATCTTCATGAATGCAATTTGATCACAATGACACAATCAATATCAACATTTGAAAGTAGACATATAAGATTGGAGGCACCGTCTTTGAGAAGTGAAATAATGTTTGCATCAGGGGGCGTAATATACGTGTTGAACTCTTTTTTCCTTGGCCTAGGTTTTGACCCAATGGATTTTCCTAGCAAGGTTTTTAACGAGGCAACAAACAAACGCGTATTATAAGATATGTGTACTCTTTTTCCTTCACTAGGAATTTTTTTCCACAGGATTTTTTTTCTAATAAGGTTTTAACGAGGCACATTATCTATGGACATCAAAGGGAGAGTGTTATAAAATCAATAAGTGTGAATGTCCACTACTCTAGAAATAACTCCCAATACTTATCTCCATTACTTTTCTCTATTATGAAGATAACCTCCACCATTGATGGCCATTATTTTTGTAACCTTTCATAATGATAACCTCCTCCATTATGTTAATGGTTAATGTCATGTTTATGACAACCTTTTACATTCCTCTATATGACACTATAAATAGAGTCATAAAAATTCATATTGTAGATACTTGAAAGACTTGTACAATTGATCAATTGGAAGAATAAAGAGTTCTCATCTCTTGTCTTGTCTCCTTATTTTCTTGTTTAATTCTTCTTCATGTTGCTATTGCATAGATTAATTTTAACAATATATAAATTTTTCCCACTAATTCTATAATGATTGCTGTAATCATTATCATAGCCTTGCATGATATTTCATTACACCTAATTCTCAAAATCACCAATCATTAATAGACTACCCACAATTATTTACTACAAATACAGAAAATCACCTAAAGCTCGTTCTCCGCCTCTCGACATCGCAACGGTCTTTGCCCCCTTTTTTTCTATTTCTGTTTATGCCAAAAGGATTAAACCCTATTAACTGAAAGTCACATAATATCTGATAGTAAAAAATATTTTGGTTTTTACCCATTAAACTACTACTTCAACTAATTATATAAATTACCCAAACTTTTAATAAATACTCAAAATTAGTTTTGAGCTTCATAAAAATAAAATAAATTTGTAAATTGACTAAAAAATTACATTTCAAACCTATTAAAAATATCAAAATTCTAAATCGAGGTCGTCTTGATAAAAGTTGACCGTGGTCGAGCTTAACTTTATTAAAGTTCAAGAACCTAAGTAATGACTCAAATAACTTTCAAACACCTCAAGAATTGATACTACTCATCCCGTGAATCATCATTCACATACACCAACTACGAGGAGAGCTAAAATAGGAAAGATGAAAAACTTTCACAAATGACCGGGAGGGTCGTTACATCAGATACTAATTAAACAAGCATTCGTCCCTGAACGGGCAACAAAGATAAAAGAATGGAAAATAAGAAATTACCCGAATCAGCAAACAAATATGGATACTTTCTATGCATGTCTTCTTCCATCTCCCAAGTGGCCTTAACTTACATACAACCAAATAACTAGCTGAGTCTATGCGTACCCCCACCGCCCCAGACTCGGAATGTTCAATCAGTATACAACAACACAAGGCATATTCTTCACCCATATATATATGCAACCTTCCTATACCAGCCAATAAATATAGGTGAATACTAGTGATAGGTGATGCACATGCAGGAATGAATTCAAAGTACACAATCAATATCTCAACTCATCATAACTTTCCTCATTAGGACCATCATCATCGTAGTTAACCTCCGGCCTTGCCGGATATCAACACATCATCAATAGTATCCTTTGGCTTTGTCGGGTATCAACATATTATAAATATATCCTTCGGCCTTGCCGGGTATCAACATCATCACAATAGTATTCTCTGGCCTTGCTGGGTGTCAATATCATCATATTTGCATCCTTGACCTTACTGGGTATCAACATATAATCATAATAGTGTCCTCCGGCCTTGCCAGGTATAAACATATCATCATAATAGTCATTACCAAATAAAATACACTAAAATACCCATAAAAAATAGTCATATCACCATAGATTATCTATCTAGTCAATACTTCCCAACTATTCGTTATTAGCTAACAAACATTTATTATAATAGAGTCACTAGTTCGCTAGTCACCACATAACCTCTAGCTATTAGCCTAATCATTATCCTTCACATAATCCTTATTCGCGGGATAGTAACTAACCACTATTTATTTACTAGACAACATCTAACATCTAGTCAAGGTTCATTAGTAGACCGAAAACCCTCATTTATCCACGATTCATTATTATCAACTAATCATCCTATATCCTTTAATCATTACTCGACAACAAATTACTACTTGTCACCTAACCATCTTTTATTAACTGGTTGTATTCATTATCTAACCAT
The DNA here is from genome assembly GCA_030864215.1 of Capsicum pubescens. Lineage (NCBI taxonomy): Eukaryota > Viridiplantae > Streptophyta > Magnoliopsida > Solanales > Solanaceae > Capsicum > Capsicum pubescens. The sequence goes on from CM061548.1 coordinate 32,513,087, forward strand.
CTTTTACCAACTAACCTTTGCTTAACTATTCATTAGTTAACCATTTAGTAACTATTCAAAGTTATTAACTAGTCACCTCTTATTACCAACGTCTCTTATTATGTAGCCTCATTAACACACAACTCCTCATTTATCGACTAATCGGCATCATGAACTTAGTCATCAATACCAACTAATCTTTACCTATGCTAGACTCGACCTCACCATAAGCCATGCATTAACCATTGCTAGCTACCATGTTTCAACTAAGAAAAATTCATTAACTAATACATTATATTCCTATCCATACAAGTACTATAGACCCTTAATAGACAACCAGTTACCACATTGCTTGCCTGTTAATTAGGCAGAACAATCATAAGATCATATTTTAGATACAATCACATTAATTACCAATATAATACTCATGAATGTACTAAATCTGTGCATGCCATCACCAATATCAAATCAATAAAGTCGTAAGAAATATACTGCATCATCCTCCGTCCCATATCGGAGGATGTGTATACAAATATATATGTATTCATAAATTGTAATCATATCCTTTACACTGATAAACACTTCTCAGATATTCAATCATTATCATAACACGACCCTTGGACTATTAATTTATCCAGAATAGTCACAACATCATAATCACGGCCTTAGGCCCATATACATATCCGAAACTCATATCGATAATTATATTTATAAGCCATAACATATCTCTAATTATCTCACATATAAGAGGTATCTCACATATTGGAGGCATAATATAGATAGACATGTAATCGTTTATAGGATATCTTATATCGATAGGTCATACATCATGACTATGAGAAATATCACCTCTCTAGGCCAATATGTATATCTAAGAGACAATAGCATCTCTATTGGCCAATCATCAAGTCTAAGAGAAAATAGCATCTCTATAGGCCACATAACATATCTAGGAGGAATATCATCTCTAAATACCCAATATCACTTCCACAAGAAGTATCATAACTTTAACTTAAAAGCCACAATTTAGGAACATCAATACAAGTTACCAAGTTATGAGGTAACCTTATTCTAAGGTTTACTAGCCTCATCTATGTCTAATATTTGCAACTAAATCCATAAAAATTAACACAAGTTTAGGCCTAAGTGTGCCAGACGATCCCACTTCTAATTCTCAATTTCCATAATTAGGTACACTATGCCCCAAACTAGGATAAGGTATCTAGTTCATCTTCTAGATGTCAAGTGATCTATATTCAAGCATAAGATAGCAACTTCAACTAGAAACAAGGGCACTCAAGTCAACTCTACCCAAATTATAGTTTCAAGACTACCACACTAGCCCACAAAGGCTAAATATACAAATCATGCTTCAAATACTAAAACCACATCCCAAATATAGGTTTATATCATAACCACGCTACAACTAATCTAAACTAGAGAAGGAAAGCAATTGGATTCAAGAGGGGTATAAACATTTTTATGGGTCCCAAGCCTGCATCTAAACTCCAAACATCAATAATTGAGGCCAAGTCATCCTACTCATAATCAAGCCTAACATCCATATCCACAAACAATATATAACACACATAATCTATGAAGAAAAGTAGACAAAATCCTACCAGAACACACACTTTGAAAACTTTGCATCAAGTTTTTTTTGTTCTAACAAACCCCAAACAATCCTTAAGTAATTCTCATATTACTTTTTACTCTTAGAATAATCTAGAATATAATCAATAAAGATAATCATGAAAGAGTTCAGGTAGGGTTTAAATATCCCATTCATCAAACTCATAAAAGTAGTTGGGGCATTATTCAGCCCAAAAGACATCACAAGAAACCCATAGTGCCCATACTGGATTTGAAAAATAGTCTTAGGAATATCATCACGAAAAATCTTAAGCTGATGATATCTGGAGCTCAAATCAATCTTAGAAAATATGGATGCACCCTGCAACTGGTCAAATAAACCATCGATAAGGGGCAAAGGATACTTATTATGAAATGTAACTAGTTCAACTGCCTATAATCTATACACATACGAATACTACCATCCTTCTTATTCACAAATAATATAGAAGAACCCTATGGAGAGGAAGTCATATAGATAAAACACTTACTCAACAAATCCTGCAACTAAGCCTTTAGCTCCCTCCATTCAGCCGGAGCCATCCTATATGGAGGAATAGAAATAGGAAGAGTACCTAGCTCTAGATTAATATAGAAATTAATGTCACAGCCTGGTGGCATATAGGGCAAATATTTAGGAAAAAACTCATGGAACTCACACACCATAGAAACTGACTCAATAGATGGGACCTCTATGAAAGTGTCCCAAAGATGTGCTAGGAAAGCCAACCAACCTCTCCCAATCAACCTCTTGCACGTAGAAAGGAAATAAGTTTCATTGGAGTAGGACTATATCACCCTTCCACTCAAGTCTATCCATTCTCGACATAGCCACAGTCACTCTATTAGCATAATTGACCAATATAGCAAGATATAGAGACAACCAACTCATATATCAAAATCTACCATGTCTAGAATCCAAAATCTGCCCAAGTTTGATACCTCATAAACATTATAGAACAAGAACGATAAATCCTATCAACAATAACAGAATCACTAATAAGCGTAGATACGTGAATTGAAAAGTCAAGTAAATCATACACCATGTCCAGACCCACAATAAAATTGACAGACATAAATGAGAAAGAAGAACCAACATCAAATAATACACTGGTCATTCGATCACAGAAAAGAATAGTACATGTAATGATAATGTCAGATACCTCTGCCCTGAGCCTGTTTGGAAAAGAATAGATATAGGCCCTACTACTAATTTGAGCATCATTTTTATCAAGATGAGAACCAACTCAATGAGGTTGATTACCATCCCTACCTACCTGATGACCACCATAAGCACTCTGTGAATGACCTCTCCCATTACCACCACCTTCCCTGCCTTGTAATACCCTATATTATTCTTAGCTCAGTTAAGCTCCTAGTTGCATGTATAAAAGGCTTAAAGCTTAAAAATTTCTCTAAGTGTTAGGGACAGAGTCACATTTTTGGCCTCTTAACTTCAAGAATTTTTAAATTGGTCTTATCGACCCCGAGATGTTGGTTTTTAAGTTAGTCATGTTCAAGGATTTAAGCAACATGTCTCGAGGAAGTTTTGGATTTTTTGGACGAGGATTGGGTCATGTGTGGATTTTGATTCCAGCAGCTCACCGCAATAGCATCTCGTCGCGGTGCTTATAGTGATGGACTACTCATCGCAATGTGGTGACCCATTAAACCATGTTCTAGTTGCAAATTTAATTTCCTGAGGGGCAGTTATGTCTTTTCCCATCGAATTAATTCGTAAAAATATGAATTAAAACATCAGTTAGGGCATTATTTGCCTATCTTCTCCAATTTCCTCTCAAAGAAAACCCTACTTTTTCCCCCAAGATCATCAAATCCCATTCCTTTCTCTGCAAGAAACCAAGAATTCAAGCTTTCAAAATTCAAGAACATTCAAGAAAGCATCAATATTGGTGTTTCTTTTTCAAGATTAAGGGTTTAAGGTATGCGTGATGTTCATCCATGGGCCCTTTTCATCCATGGAGTCCAAGAATTCTTTTTGATTTTAAATTATAAGTTTTTACATGATTATGTTGAACTATCTTCAAGAATCTTTTGTTATTTCAACTTCAAGTTAAGATTATGAATGTTTTCAAGTGGAATGGATTATAGTATGTTTTGAATGTTGTAGTTCCCATATCATTATCATGCGAGTCGAAATAAATCTTGAATTTATGATTCCTGTCCTGTACTCATGTTATCTCCTCATGTTTAAAACCATCCCCATGTTAAAGTCTTGATCTCCATGTGTTTGATAAAAATGCCTAAGTAATGGGTTTTTGAATGATGATTTCCCATTATGGTTTTCAAAGCTTTTATTGTCCTTACTATTATTTCCATTCAGTGCTGGTGGGTTATGAACACCCAATACTTAGTTTTTTTTTACATAATTTAAGTATCAAAAATATTTTAGATATACCATGAGCATTATCATTCAGTGAGTTATTATGATCAGTTGTTGTTTAGTTATGCTTAGTTCAATCTAGTAATCAGTTTTAGTTTAGTTGGGAGTAGGATTTAGCACCGAGCGAACCTAGGGATAGGGGCTCACCCATCAGTTAGGAATGGGTCCTTAGAAGTAGTCCCTAAGTTTTAAAACTCATAGCCAATGTAGGATTATGAGATGTCACCCACCATTTTAGGACTGACACTCTCTTAGGGGTCACCCTCCAGTTTAGGACTAACTTCCTGGTCTTTCAGGACATCAGATAAGCGGATCCACACAACCATTGTTAGTAACTATGGTACGGTACTGACACCCATCCAACTGGGGTCAGATTGGGGTATGTTAGTTACATTATACCTCTCATAGTCTTAGTTTAGTATTTAGTACAGAATTCAGTTCAGGTTTGCTTGATCATAGCATACAGACTTCTAGTTATTCAGTTATCAGATTTCAGTAATTCAGTTTATAGATTAATTTAGAAACATTATATGCTTGGTATTGCATTCTCAGTATTTAAGTTTTCATACAAACATACTCAGTTATCTCATGCTATTTAGTTAGTCATTATATTCATGCATATTTAACCCATGTATTTCAGCCTAACCTCATCTTATATACCAATATATTCAAAGTACTAATTGCATACTTTTCTTTGTGCTATGATGTCTTATATTATAGGTTTGGAAGCTCAGTTTACTGAGCATGCTTAGACAATTTAGATTATTTGTATTGCCCCAAAAATAGGTCCCGATACATCACACGGTGCTCAAGAATATGAGTGGCCTAAAGCTAACCCTGTAAGCCTTCTACTAAGTTTGAAACTCATAATGGAGAAATATAAACATAAAATCAATGTGAAAGTCTGTCTGATCTAAGATGAAACTATCTGAACATAATATCTGAAAATATTAGACTCAAAAGTCTGGACAATCAATACTATAAAAATGAATTATGTCTAGCAGTCTGACAAACGTCTACGAGACCCACTGGGAAATGTCCCCATCTGACTTGAACTGACTGAAAATACTGAATCAACTATTGTGATAGGCTAGAAAATTTGAATAATTGGGTCCCCAAACAATGAGGACTCACCAACTGTCAGGATGTAGATGTAGATGCTCGAAATCACTCATGCTATTGAAACTGAGCACCTGAACCTACATTATTAAACAATATAGAACATAGACATATATGTGGATCAATACTTCTGGAATGTACTGAGCATATGGGGGTGAATACATAAGTAAAACATTGAGGAACTATATATATTTTTCTCATAAACAATGTATGCTAAGTAATAATGGCTCAGTTAGGCTTGAGTAATTGAAAACTGTAATTACAGATCATGAATGATAAAACATACTATATGAATGTTGTGAGCCACCGCACTTAGTTTTAAATCTGTACTTGAAATCTATTTTCAAATTATACATGCTAGGTGTAAAAAGACTCACCTCTGTATCTATAAATTGAAAGCTAAAATCTAGTAGCTAATGACTTATATATCTGAATAAAATTGTGAGCCTTTACATTTAGTTTCTAAAAGCTTTTCTTTTATTATTTTCTGTTAGGATAACTCTTTTCTGTATGGAGGTTCTTCTAACTGACATACACTATGTGAGTTATCATAGTGTCCAATGTCTAGTTCCCTTATAGGAAAACCTCACGTTGGGGAGAGGTTTCATACTCTTGCCATGGAGTATAACCTAAGTTAAGTGATCATATCTGTACCTGTCATACATTTAGAAATGGGAATAATCTGAACCTATGTTGGCACATAGTTTAAGGATATGTAAACATACCCAACTTGGTGATAAATACTACTTCCTTTAATCTGTATGCTCATTCTATAGGAAATCCACTTTTAAAACTAGTATAAGGGTTTACAATGAAACCAATCATGCATCTGTATTTTATAAACTGTAATGAAGCTGTAAAGTGGATTCCATATCTAAGCTAAGGATCAAAAGATCAAATCTTGATTCCAAAACTGAATATAAACTAATTATGGGATGCTTAAAAGCATAATCATTCTTAAAATATCAGCATTCAAACTTCATTCTTGAAATATCATCATTCAAACTAAGTCTTAGTTATCCATGCATCAAATTCATGTCAAATCATCATAAATTTCATGCTTAGTAATGAAAGTATTGATAATTAAATTCTAAATCTAGAAATTTATATCATACACATAAAAAAATGAAAGTAGACATGAAATTCAACATCTAAATCACTTGTAATCTCATAATATTAAAATAGTAATGACTGGGTATAAACCCTAGACTGAAATTCATATAATTTCATATAAAATTCAACTTCAGAATAAATTTTGGGCACAAGGATGAAAGAATTATCCTTGTTCATAATCCCACATACCATAATTAATGAATAGATGAAGAAGCTTGAACTTTGGGTTCCTATTTGTGCTCTTGAAGATTGTTTCTTGAAGATCTTGAAATGGAAATCTTGAATTTTCGGTTATCTTGGAAAAAGAATAGGGGAATTTGGGTTTCTTGAGGATTTGAAATTGAAGTTCTAGGATTTTCTTGGAGAGAAATCTTGTGAATAATGAGCGTATTAGTCTTAGAATAGGTTTAATTTAGTGTTTTTAACGATTTAGGGGCTTGGGAAATGACTGGGTTGCCCTTTAGAAAATTAAGTTCGAAATTGGAATCCTATTTTTGGGCTCAGCACGACGCGGAGCCATTGCGGTGGCTTACTGGAAAAAGGACGAGTGCCATTTTGGGCTCTGGCACGATGCGGCGTAATTGAGCTGCATCACTGGAAAAGGAAGAGTGCCATATTGCACTCCACTGTGATGCGGTGATATGCTTTACCGCGATTTCTTATACGACACTGTCCAATTACGGTGAGCTACTGGAAAGGGACGAATGGGATTTTGGACTTCACCGCGATGTGGTGTAATCGCTGTGCTTCATTGGAAAATGGACAATTGCAAATTTACACTTCACCGTGATGCGGTGCTATCGCGGTGGACTACTATTTTTCACTAAAAACACCATAACTTCTTACCCAAGTATCGGACTTAAGCGAAATTGGTATCATTGGAAAGCTGGTTCAATTATCTATAATTTAGTAGGTCTAAAACTGGAAAATTGTACATGTATCAAGATTTATATATTTTTAAAGTTGACCCTTAACACACTAAGAGCTAAATGGAAATAAAAAAAGTATGGGGTATTACAATATCTCCCCCTAGGAAAAATTCGCCCTCGAATGAGACTAGTTAAATTAAGGATACTGAGGAACTGAGACTATATGCTGGCATGCACAACTGAAATAAAACTGCATGACTAAATCTAAATCATACTGTGTGACTGAACTAATCTGTAAATGCATAACTTGACATGAAGATAATCACATGGCTGAAACTGAGACTTAAAAAGAACTAAATTAAAGGAGATTGTTACCTTAGGTTGAATCCGAGTTTGTGCAAAAAAGGTGAGGATAATTGGTACACATGTATGCTTCTGCTTCCTAAGTAGCACCCTCAATAGATTGATTTTTCTATAGAACTTTGACCAAGGGAACTTCTTTGTTCCTAAGTCTGTGAATCTGATGATTAAGAATCTCTACTGGAATTTCTTCGTATAAAAGGCTATTCTGAATATATGTGCTTTCTATAAGGACTACAACAGTTGAATCATCCATACACTTCTTCAATAAGGACACATAGAACACTGGGTGAACTGATGAAAAGTTTATAGGTAGCTCAAGCTCATATGCTACCTCCCCCACACGACTCAAAATCCTGTAGGGACCTGTATATTAGGGACTAAGCTTCTACTTTTTGCCAAATCTTTTCACCCCTTCATGGGTGAACCCTTCAAATACATAAGATCATCTACTTCAAACTCAAGATATTTCCTTCTAACGTCTGTATAGGATTTCTGACGACTCCAAGCTTCTTTCAATCTCTCTCGAATCAATTGAACTTTCTCCATAGAATTAAACACCATAGCTGGCCCAATCAAAGCGGCCTAACCTACTTCAAACCAACCGATAAGTGATCTATATCTTTGCCTATACAGAGCCTCAAACGGGGCCATCTGAATACTAGAATGGTAATTGTTATAGTATGCAAACTCGATCGACGACAAGTGGTCATCCCAACTGGATTTCAAATTAAGAACACGTGCCCTCAATATATCCTCTAAGTTATAAATGGTCCTCTCTGTCTGATCATCTATCTATAGATGAAAAGCTGAACTGAGATAAACTTGGGTACCAAGACCCTTCTGAAAGGCTTTCCAAAACTGAGAGGTAAACTGAGTACCCCTATCTGAGATGATGGACAAGGGAACTCAATATAATCTAACTAAATCTCTGATATATAGCTTAGTATAATCTTCAGTTGTGTAAGACGTATGAAATGGCAAGAAATGGGCTTATTTGGTCAATCTGTCTGTAATAACCCATATTGAATCATGCTGACGACGCGAATGGGGTAACCCTATCACAAAGTCCATGTTTACCTCTTCCCACTTCCAAGTGGGAATAGAAAACTCTTGTAATGTTCCACCAAGTCTTTGGTGCTCTACCTTAACCTATTGAGAAGTTGCACACTTGGCTATAAATTCTATGATATCTCTCTTCATACCATTCTATTAATAGACTTCCCACAAATCGCGATACATCTTGGTGGCTCCTGGGTGAATGGAGTAATGTGCACCATACGTTTTTGCCATAATATGCTTTCTCAAATCATCAACACATGGCACACACAATCTATTCTAGTATATCAACACACCATATCCCCCTTGGGAGAAAACCTCTACCTTTTGGTCCTTATCTGAACCCTTCAGTTTGACCAAATTAGAGTTCTTATTCTATTTTTCTTTCAGTTCAGAAACTAGAGAAGATTCTGAACTACTTTGGACCCAAACATTCCCTTCAGCTGAGTCAACCAACCTTACACCTAATCTAGCTAACAAATTAACTTCTCAAATTAATTCTCTCTTATCATTCTCTACATGAGCAATACTACCCATACACAATCTACTAAGGGCATCTGCCACTATGTTGGCCTTCCCCGGATGATACAACACTCATATTATAATTCCTCAACAATTCTAACCACCTTCTCTGACGAAGATTTAACTCCCTCTAAATGAACACATATTGCAAGCTTTTGTGATCCGTGAATACATCAACATGCACCCTATAAAGATAGTGGCTCCAAAGTTTTAATGCATTAACAATAACAGCTAACTCAAGATCATGGGTAGGGTAGTTCTTTTCATGAGGATTAATTTGTCTAGATTTATAGGCTATAACCTTACCTCTCTACATCAAAACACAACACAGACTAATTCTAGGAGCATCATAATAGATAATGAACCCATCTATACCATCAGGTAGCGCTAAAACTGGGGCTGAAGTGAGTCGAGTTTTAAGCTCCTAAAAACTCTTCTCACAGGAATCTGACCACTGAAACTTAACTTTCTTCTGAGTTAATATAGATATAAGGGATGCAATAGATGAAAAACCTCAATAAAACGTCTATAATAGCCTGCTAAACCTAAGAAAATTCAGATGTCAGATGGAGAGATAGGTCTAGGCCAGTTTCTTACTGCTTCTGTCTTTTGGGGATCAACTCTAATGCCGTCACTGGAAATAATATGATTAAGGAAAGCCACTGATCTTAGCCAAAATTAACATTTTCTGAATTTGGTGAACAACTGGTGATCTCTAAGAGTTTGCAACACAATTCTAGGATGGTCTGTGTGGTCATCCTCACTACTAGAATAGATAAGAATATCATCGATAAAGACTATGACAAACATGTCTAGATACTATTTGAACACTCAGTTCATCTAGACCATGAAGGCTGTTGGGGAATTTGTCAACCTGAAGGACATGACTAGAAACTTAAAAAGACCATAACAGGTTTTGAAAGTTGTCTTTGGAATATCACATTTCCTTACTCTAAGATTTTGATATATGGATATAAAGTCTATCTTGGAAAAATAACTTGCACACTAAAGTTGGTCGAAAAAGTCATTAATCCTAGGAAGAGGATATTTGTTTTTATTGTGACCTTATTCAGCTGACGTTACTCAATGCACATTCGCAAAGAACCATATTTCTTTTGCATGAATAGGATAGGAGCGCCCTGTGGAGAGAACTGGGCCTTATGAAACCTTTATCTAAGAGGTATTTAAGCTTCTCTTTTAACTCCTTAAGCTCGGATGGAGCCATATGATATAGAGGAATTGAAATGGGCTGAGTATCTGGAAGAAGGTCAATACCAAATTCTATTTCCCTATCGGGAGGTACCCCTGGCAAATCTTTAGGAAAAACTTTAAGAAACTCATTGACTACACGGACTGACTAAACTGTTGGAGCCTCAGACTTAGTGTCTTTGACTCGAGCTAGATGATAGATACACCCTTTTGATATCAAATTTTTGGCTTTAAGAAATGATATGAAATGACTCTCGGGAGACACTAAATTACCTTCCCACTCAAAGACTGGCTCATCTGGAAACTAAAACTTCACCACTCAAGTGCGACAATCTATAGATGCATAACAAGAATGAAGCCAATCCATGCCTAGAATAAGGTCAAAGTCAAACACATCTAATTCTATTAAGTTTGCTAATATGATCTTATGAAGGATAGTGATAGGACACTTTCTATAGATCTATTTGGCAACAACTGACTCACCCACTGGGGTAGAAACTTAGAAGGGCTTAGGGAGATTTTCAAGACCTACTTCAAAATTTACTACAACTAGTGGGGTCACATAAGAGAGATTTGACCCTGGATCTAATAAAACATAAACATTAAGATGAAAGACATGAAACATACCAATAACAACATCTGGTGAACTCTCCTGCTCCTAATGGGATGGTAAAACATAAAATATTCTGGCACTGATCGCCACCAATACTGGATGATACGCCCTGAGAAAAGACTGGGCGACCTAGAGGAGCTAGTTTGCTAGTACCTTGAGTCTAAGGACGAACATCCCTATTTACCTTATTATCATGAGGACACTCTTTGATTCCATGTCCCAACTTACCAAAACCACAACAACCCTTCTGTCTTAACAAATACTCACCAAGATGATTCTTACCGCACTTAGCAAATAGAGGCTAACTGGGTTTTCTACTCACACTATTCTAAGATCTTTACATAGAATTCTTACCCTACTACTCTTGACTAGTTATGGGGGAAGGAGCACTGGCTGAAGATGGTACTGGCATAGACAAACAACTCTGAAACTGTGAATGATTTCCTCCTCCAAACTTTGTCTGGCCATAATTAAACTGCCCGATTCTAGACTTCTTATTTTATCTCTTTCTCCCCTTTAAATTTTAATCCTCAATCTGGTAAGCATGAATTATCATCTTAGAAAGATCTATATCCCCTATAAGCATGGTAGTCCTACACTCCTTGACTACTAAACTAGATACTCTAGTAACAAACTTACTCATACTTAACCTAGGGCCAGCCATCGTATCATGAGCATACTTAGACAACTGGTTGAACTTAAGGAAGTACTCTTTCACTGTCATCAAGCCCAGCCTTAGGTTCAAAAACTACTCTACCTTAGCTTTTTTCATTTCACGTAATAAGAACCTATCTAGAAACGCGTCCTAAAATACCTGCCAACTCATAAGAGTTGTATTCTCACCTTTACCATTCTTCCAAATAACTACCCATTCATACGCCATATCTTTCAGCCTATAGGATGCCAACTCTACACTCTCTTTCTCAGTAACATGCTAAATCTGGGTGATCTTCCTTATCTCATCTAAGTAAACCTGTGGGTCCTCACCTACTTTTGACCCAAAGAACTCTGGCGGATTCATTCTCATGAAGTCATGAATTCTGACTACTGCTAAATTCCCATTATGCTGAAGTGGGACTACTGCCTGATAATTGCCCTAAATATTGGAAATCACAACTTGGGCCAATGCCTGAAAGGCAGCCTAAAATTAGCATGGGATATATTCTCATTTAGAGGGTCAGCGGGCTGGGGTGGTTGGTTATCATTTTTATGTTCATTAGCTTAGCGAAGAGGCATATTCAACTATCACGTAGGAACACAAATTAAAAGTAGCTAGAGATACTGTATGCACGATAGATCATGAAAAAAAAGGATGATTTTCTAAAATTTCCCATAGCCTCTTTCTTATAAATGTGGTGTGCTTCACACCCATGATCAACTCACTATATAGCACGGATTTTCTGACTCCCTAGGAATCTTATAACCTAAGGCTCTGATACCAAGTTTGTAACATCCCAAAAATGGGTCCCAAGACGTTACACGGTGCTCAAGACTATGAGTAGCCTCAAGCTAATCCTGTAAGCCTTCTGATAAGTCTGAAACTCATAATGGAGAAATATAAACATAAAATCAATATGGAAGTCTGTCTGATCTAAGCTAAAATTATCTGAACATAATATCTAAAAATATTAGACTCAAAAGTCTGGACAATTAATATTGGAAATTTGGATAATGTCTAGTAGTCTGACAAGCCTCTACTACTAATAAATAGAGATCCACTAGGACAATCCCCCAACTACCTCAAACTGATTGAAAATACTGAATCAACTACTATAATAAGCTAGAAAATCTTAATAACTAGGTCCCCGAACTATGAGGACTCGCCAACTGTCGGGATGTAGATGGAGATACTCGAAATCACTCACGCTACTAAAACTGAGCTCCTAAAACTATATTATTAAACAATGTAGCACATAAATATATATATGGATCAGTACTTCTGGAATGTACTGAGCATATGGTGGTTAATGCATAAGTAAAACAGTGAGGAACTATATATATTTTTCTCATAAATAATGCATGCTAAGTAATAATGGCTCATTTAGGCTTGAGTAATTGAAAACTGTAATCATAGATCATGAATGATAAAAACATACTATATGAATGTTGTGAGCCACCACACTTAGTTCTAAATCAGTACTTGAAATCTGTTTGCAAATCATGCATGCTAAGTATAATAGGACTCGTTTCTGTATTTGTAAACTGAGAGCTGAAATCTAGTAGCTACTGATTTATATAAAATAATATTTGAATAAAATCGTGAGCCTTTACACTTAGTTTTTAAAAGATTTTCTGTTATTTTTTTCTATTAGGATTACTTTTTTCTGTATGGAGGCTCTTCTAACCAATATACACTATGTGAGCTATCATAGTGTCAGACGTCTAGTTCCCCTATAGGAAAACCTCACATTGGGGAGAGGTGTAATACTCTTGCCATGGAGTATAACCTAAGTTAAGTGATCACATTTGTACCTGTCATCCATTTAGAAATGGGAATAATATGATAATCTGAACCTATGTTGATATGTAGTTCTGGGACATGTAAACATACCCAACTTGGTGCTAAATTCTACTCCCTTTAATTTGTATGCTCATTCTGTAGGAAATTCACTTTTAAAACTAATATAAGGGTTTACAATGAAACCAATCATGCATCTGTTTACTATAAATTATAATGAAACTATAAAGTGGATTCCATATCTAAGATGAGGATCAAAAGATCAAATCTTGATTCAAATACTAAGTATAAACTAATCATGGGATGCTTAAAAGCATAGTCATTCTTGAAATATCAATATTCAAACTAGGGCTTAGTAACCCATGTATCAAATTCATGTCAAATCATCATAAAGTTCATGCTTAGTAATGAAAGTATTGATAATTCAATTCTAAATCTGAAAATTAATGTCATACGCATAAAAATATGAAAGTAGACATGCAATTCAACATCTAAATCACTGGTAATCTTATAATCTTCAAATAGTAATAAGTGGGTATAAACCCTAGACTGAAATTTATATAATTTCATATAAAATTCAACTTCAGAACTAATTTTGGGCACAAGGATGAAAAAATTATCCTTGTTCATAACCCCACATACCTTAATTAATGAATGAATGAAGAATCTTGAACTTTGGGTTCCTATTTGTTCTCTTGAAGATTGTTTCTTGAAGATCTTAAATTGAAAATCTTGAATTTTGGGTTATCTTGAAAAAAGAATGGTGGAATTTGGGTTTCTTGAGGATTTTAAATTGAAGTTCTAGGGTTTTCTTAGAGAGAACTCTTGTGAATAATGAGTGTATTAGTCTTAGAATAGGTTTAATCTGGTGTTTTTCATGATTTGGGGGCTTGGCAAATGACTAGGTTGCCCTATGGAAAATTAAGTTCAGAAATAGAATATCTATTTTGGGCCTCAGCGTAACACGACGCCATCGTGGTAGCTTACTAAAAAGGGATGAGTGTTATTTCGGGCTCTGGTGTGACACAGCGTAATTGTGTTGCGTTGCTGTAAAAGGATGAGTTCCATTTTGCACTCCACCGTGATGCAGTGATGTGCTTTACTGTGATTTCTGGCGTGGCACTAACCAATCGCAGAGAGCTACTGGAAAGGGACGAATGGGATTTTTGATTTCACCACGATGCAGCATAATCGCGGTGCTTCACTAGAAAATAGACAATTTCGAATCTTCTCTTCACTGCGATGCGGTGCTATCACGGTGGACTACTATTTTTCCATAAAAATGCAATAACTTCTCACCAGAGTATCAAATTTAAGAAAAATTGGTATCGTTGGAAAGCTAGTTCAATTATCTACAATTGGTGGGTCTAGAGTTAAAAATTGTACACGTATCAAGAGTTATACATTCTTAAAGTTGACTCTTAACACTCTAGGAGCTAAAAAGGACTAAGAAAAGTATTACATTATCAGCAGCAGCAGTTGGGGTGAGTCCTCATCTATCGACGACACGTGTAAGACCCCATAAAATTCTAAGCTTAACTCAGTCTGTTAAATCTTGAAAAGAGGTCCCATACTTATAAAAATTTCAGCCAAGTGTTTATACTTAGGGGTATTTTAGCCTTCGTAAGTTGACGATCCTATTTCACGACTCTTATGATCTTAAACTATCGATTTTTAGGTTTATTCATGATCAGGAATGTCAGTAGGTCACTTAGGGTGAGTTTTAGATTTTTCGAACATTGTTTGAGTCACATTTAGAAATCCAAAAACTGGATCGACGTGATCTCGACGTGCCGCATCACCTATCGCATTAATAAATATTTTCCTCAGCTCCTAGTGCCAAATTCCAGTGAGTCAACGTGAACTCGATAGTTAATTTCCCCCCCAACTTTTAGTGCAATTCCAGTGAACCAACGCGAACTTGATGTGGCATATTGGTCAATACGTTGATGCCATCGACGTGGCACGTCAGTCTGCACGTCACTGGACACGTGTTTGGTCATTAAAAAGCTACATACAGATGGGTATTTGGGTCATTATCCCACCCATTTTTAGCCTCAAAACATAAAATCAAATGACCCTAGGGGCTAAATTTCTCACTTTATTCCAAATTCTCTCAAAGCTACTAAAGAACAAACTCT
Source organism: Capsicum pubescens (assembly GCA_030864215.1). Classification (NCBI taxonomy): domain Eukaryota; kingdom Viridiplantae; phylum Streptophyta; class Magnoliopsida; order Solanales; family Solanaceae; genus Capsicum; species Capsicum pubescens. Next base: position 32,528,565 of record CM061548.1, read on the forward strand.
AGGGCTTTTAATTTCAAGAGCAAATCTTCAAGGACAACCCATCAGTCTTCACAAATTCAAGCATCCAGGTATGTGAAGTGTTTATCCAAGGGTTTCCTTCCACCCTTGGAGTTGAAGAAACTCTTTTGAACTTCAAGTTAATTGATTTTAGGAATTCCAAATGGGATTTGAGAGTATTCATGATTATGATGTTAATTGTGTTCTAATCCATGGTTTATTCCAAGTTACATGTGAAATTATTTATCATGTGTGTAGTATCATGGGAATTCATGTTAAAAGCCCTTGATTTTCGAATTGGAATTTGAAATTATGATGCCTACATGTTGTTTAGTATCATGTGCATAGATTATCTTTCCCAAGTACTTGATAAATTGTTCATGTGAATTAAATGTGAAAATCATGACATACTAGAATATGTGCAAGATTATATCTTACAAATATTTGATAGAATACATCTATGAACGAGTTATGAGCAAGTGAACATTGTTATGCTTTACAAGTTTATGCTAGGGTTTACTTTTCATACTATCGAGTCCTAGGGATATTCAATACCCAAAAATCTAGCGGCTTACCTAGAGTTATAGTAGTTACAGAACAATCTCGATAGTCTCATGATCAGTAGTATTCAGTTAGTACAGAACTCAGTATATTCAGCCAGACAATAGAACTCAGTGAACTCAGTCCAGTTCAATTAGTTAACACGATCAGTAATAGTTCAGTCCAGACTAGTACAATTTAGAAATGAGTTCAATGTCTATTTAGTTGGGAGTAGGATTCAACACTGAGTGAACCTAAGGATGGGGACTCACCTGCCAGTAGAGTGTGTGATCCTTAGAAAAAGTCTTTGTGTTCTAGAACTACGTAGCCAGCGTAGGTTGAGACATCAACCTGCCAGATTAAGGGTTCATAAGGTGTTTACCTGCCAGATTGATGGTACCACCATTCTCGTATAGAGCACCTTCCATATGAGGGTGACTCTTCATCTTATCTTTACCTTTTGCATGGTACTAACACCCTTCCATCTAGAGTTACAGGCTGAACCCCAATCAGTTCAGAGAATGGCATGTCAGTTAGATGATTATCTCCTACAGTTTTAGTTTTAGTCTCAGATAGAACTAAGTTTAGTTCTACAGAATTAGGACTATTAGACTCAGTCACCCAGCTCAGTATAAAACTCAGTTCAGTTTTATAGAATCAGGACTATCAAAAATAGTCCCCCGCTATCAGTAATACGATTATTAGTAAACTCAGATATCAGTTATTCAGTTATCAGAACTTAGTATCCAGTGTGACTATGATCTCAAATACAGTATATGTAGATATGTGAAAAACATTGTATAATCAATGTTTCATCAGTTTCAATTAAACATGTACTCTCATCCAGTTATATTCATGTTACACAACCAGATATTATTCATGCATATGAACCCATGCATTCATCCTTACCTCACTTAGCATACTAGTATATTCAAAGTACTGACGCATACCTTTTTTTTGTGCTATGATATCTTATATCATAGGTTCATACACATGGGCTCCTGACCGCATTTAGCAGCCCGGATTATCAGCAACAAATTTAGTAATGAGTACTCATCTATTAAGGGTATGCTTTTATTTCAGTTATCAGTTTATCAGTAGTTCAGTAGTTGGAGTTAGTTGGGGGCTTGTCCCATTAACTCCACATTCAGACAGTTCAGTTAGAGGCTTTTCAGACTAGAGTATTCAGACATATATTCAGTTTTCAGTATTCATTTATTAGTATTTAGTACTTTGTTTTCAGTTATGAACCTTATGGCGACTTCAACTTAATTTCCACATTTATCTTAGTATTATTATTATCATTATTATGTGATTATTCAGTGCTCACAGCAGATATCAGTCATGGGTTATCTTGTAGTTCTTTGGGGTCGTAAACATCGTGTAACGTCTGGGGTGCAGACTCGGGGCGTTACAACATGATTGCTTTATTTTAGTTTATCTCAGTAGTTCAATATTTCTATTCAGTCAGAGTTAGTTAGGGGTTTGTCGCATCAACTCCCCAGTTAGTTAGTGGGTTTTCATACACTTAGACCGTCAATTAGTTTATCAGACTTATCCATTGGGTTTCAGTGTTTGTTGCAGATATTTTAGACTTTCTAATTCAGTTGTATTTTTAGCAGTTAAAACCTTATAACATTAGCAGTTGTTTCCACATATATCTTTATTTAATAGTTTACTTAGTACGCACAGTAGGTACTAACTCATGGATTAACTTGTGGTCACTTGTGATTGTAAGCACCATTATCGCAATTAGGGATAGCCTCGGGTTGTGACAAAACTTGGTATTAGAGCCTAAGTTTATACAGTCTCCTAGAGAGTCTGAAAGCTGCGTTGAGTAGAGTCTTGTGCATGGGTATGAAGCACGCCACACTTATAGAAAAGAGGCTACAAGATGTTTTAGAAAACTTTTTCCTCCTTTTAGTGTTCATATCGTGCGAGCGAGCATGAGCTCAAGTTAAACTCTCTTTCTAACTCATTCTTCCTTTTATTTACATACAATGCCTCCCAAAAGGAATAATGAAAGAAGAAATAGAAATCAGCACGCACCTCCGCCTATTTAGGAAGATTTCCTGAAGAAGCACGTCTCTCATGCCAAGTTCAGAGTTGTATTCACTGCCCTAGCTAACTCAGTAGCTTCTTAGAACAACCAGCAGGCAATTTCCCCAGCTAACCTAGTAGCAAACACAACTGTAGCTAGGATTCGAGATTTTTCCTGAATGAATCCCCATTTGTTTTTAAGATCCAAGTCCGAGGAGGATCCACAGGAGTTTCTTGATATGGTTCAGAATGTGACTAATATCATGGGTGTCACTTCAAGTGAGAGTGCAGAGTTGGTTGCATATCAATTATAGAATATAGCTCATAAGTGGTATAAGAAGTAGAAGGGGTATAAGGGTACTGAGGCAAGGCCTGGTGAGTGGGAGGAGATTGCCATAGCCTTTTTAGATAGGTTATTTTCTTTAGAGTTGAGGAAAGCTAAGGTGCTGGAGTTTATTAATTTGAAGTAAGGTAATATGAGTGTGAAGGAATACTCTCTTAAGTTTACACAGTTGGCGAGGTATGCTCCTTCGATGGTGGCTGATAATAGGTCTAGAATGAGTAAGTTTATTTCTAGCATAGCTGATAGTGTGGTCAAAGAGTGTAGGAATGCTATGTTGATTAAGGATATGGACCTATCTAGTCTTATGGTTCATACTCAGTAATTGAGAAAGAGAAGATTAAGGAGAAATAAAGAGAGAATAAGAGGGCTAGAACAGGTAGTTTTAACTTTTCTCAACCGAGGTTAAAGGGTGGTAGCTTTTCTTAGTTTTGTCAGAAGTTTTCATCCCCAGCTCAATCTTCAGCTAGTGCGCTAGTGCGAATATTCAGAAATGACAGTCGGGGTAGAGCATCATACTTCAAGTCCCAGGGTAGTGTGAATAGTAGTTGTACTAACCCACTTAGATAGAAATATGGTAGAAATCATTAGGGTGTATGCAAGGTTGGTAGTGATGTGTGTTTTGGGTGTGTCAATCCAGGCCACAAGGTCAGAGAGTATCCAATAGTTGCTCAAAAGGGAAAGAGTTTGCGCCGATAGGGCCAGTACAATTTGTTATTAGCTCCAGCAGGTCATCCAACTCAGCAGGGAGCTACTTCCAGTGCCACCAGTGCACAGTAGCAAAATAGGTTGTATGCACTTCAGTCCCAACAAGATGATGCAGTTACGGGTATGTTTCAGGTTTTTCATCTTCATATGTATGTTTTATTAGAATTAGGATCCTTACTTTCTTTTGTAACCCCCTATATAGTTGCCAATTTCGATGTCAGTCCAGAAATATTAGTAGAGCCTTTCTTAGTGTCTAACCCAGTGGGTAAGTCTATCATATCCAGTCGGGTATACAGAAATTGCTCGATTATAGTATTTTAAAAAATTAATTTAGTAGAACTTGTAGAAATAGAGATGACTGATTTCGATGTCATTCTCAGCATGGATTGGCTCTACTCATGCTATGCTTCAATTGATTGTAGAAATAGAGTCGTCCAATTTTATTTCCTAATGAACTAGTCATTGAATAGAGGGGTAGTACTTCAGTGCTTAGGGGGTCAGATTGTTTCATATCTTAAGATAAGAAAAATAATATCCAAAGGGTGCATGTACCATCTTTTTTGAGTCAAAGACTCTAATTCTACGACTCCCAGTCTCGAGTTAGTTTTAGTAGATTTCCAGATGTTTCCCTGAAGATCTTACGAGAGTTTCTCCCAAAAGGGAAATTGACTTCAAAATAGATCTTCTTCCAAATACCTAGCCTATCTTTATTCTGCCCTATAGAATGGCTCTAGCTAAGCTAAACGAGTTTAAAAAATAGCTGAAATATCTCTTAAATAAGGGATTCACCAGGCCCAGTACTTCACCATGGGGAGCTCCAGTCCTGTTCATGCATAAGAAAAATAGTTCTCTTAGAATGTGTATTGATTACCATTAATTGAACAAAGTCACAATCAAGAATAAATGCCTACTCCCTAGGATTGATGACTTGTTCGACCAACTTTAGGGTGCCAGTTATTTCTTTAAGATAAACCACAAATCCAGCTATCATCAGCTCAGAGTCAGAGAATGTGACATTCCGAAGACAACCTTCAAAACCCAGTATGGTCACTTAGAATTCCTAGTTGTGTCTTTTGGACTAACAAATACCCCAGAAGTTTTCATGGACATGATGAATAAAGTGTTCAAGTAGTACTTAGACATGTTCATCATAGTCTTTATTGATGATATTCTAGTCTACTCTCGTAGTGAAAATAATCATGCAGACCATCTCAAAATTGTATTGCAGACTCTTAATGCTCATTAGTTGTTCGCCAAATTAAGTAAGTGCGAGTTTTAGATAAGATCAGTATCTTTCCTTAGACATATTATTTCTAGTGATGGCATTAGATTTAACCCTCAAAAGATCATAGTAGTGAAAAACTAGCCCAGACCTATCTCTATTTCAGATTTCTAAAGTTTCTTAGATTTGGATGGCTATTATAGACAGTTTGTTAAATGTTTTTTTTCTATCGAATCCCCCATGTCTCGATTGACTCAGAAGAAAGTCAAGTTTCAATTGTCAGATTCTTGTGTAAAGAGTTTTCAGGAGTTGAAGACTTAACTCACCTCAACCCCAGTCTTGACTTTGCCAGATGGTTCATATGGGTTTGTTGTTTACTGTGATTCTTCCAGAGTTGGTCTTGGTTATGTATTGATGCATAGAGGTAAGGTCATAGCCTATGCCTCTAGACAACTTAAGCCTCATGAAAAAATTATGCTACCCATGATCTTGAGTTGGAAGTTATTGTGTTTGCCTTGAAAATTTTAGGGCATTATCTTTATGGAGTTTAGGTTGATGTGTTCATGGATCACAAAAGTTTACAGTATGTGTTTTCATAGAAGGATTTAAATATTCGTCAGAAGAGGTGGCTTAATTTCTTAAAAGATTATGATATGAGTGTATTGTATCATACGGACAAAGCCAATGTAGTGGAAGACACCCTTGTAGATTGCCTATGGGTAGCATTTATCATGTTAAGGAAGATAAGAAGAAATTAATTAGAGAGGTTCATCAGCTTACTAGGTTAGGTGTTCAGTTGGTTGATTCACCTGAGGGTAGCATATGGGTTTAGAATGGTATGAAATCTCCTTTAGTTGTCAAGATAGGGATTTTAATCTAGTTAAGTTGAAGAAATCTGTTAAAGATCAGAAAGTAAAAGTTTTCTCCCAAGGTGGAATAGTGTATTGCGATGTTAGGGTAGGTTGTGTGTGTCGTGTGCTGTTGGTTTGAGATAGCAAATTTTGGCAAAAGTATGTAGTGTGCATTACTCTTTACACCCAGGAGCCACTAAGATATATCATGATTTATGGGAAATCTATTAGTGGAGTTGTATAAAGAGAGATATTGCAGAGTTTATAGCTAAGTGTTCTAATTATCAACAGGTTAAGGTCGAGAATCAGAGGCCTAATGGCACATTGCAGGAGTTCAGTATTCCCACTTAGAAGTGGGAAGAGGTGAACATAGATTTTGTGATGGGTTTGCTTTGTACCCGTCATCAGTATGATTTGATATGGGTTATTATAGATAGAATGACTAAATTGTCTCATTTCTTTCCAGTTCATACTTGTTATTCCGCCGAGGACTATGCCAAGCTCTATATTAGAGAGTTGGTTAGGTTGTATAGAGTCTCGTTGTCTATTATTTCATAGAGAGGTACTCAGTTTACCTCTCACTTTTTCATAAGGTTCTTGGTACCCAAGTTCATCTCAGTACAACTTATCATCCTTAGACAGATGGTCAGGCGGAGAGGGACATTAATACCCTAGAGGATATGTTGAGGGCATGTGTTCTTGATTTCAAGGGTAGTTGGGATGATCACTTACCTTTGATCGAGTTTTCCTACAGTAACAGTTATCACTCCAGTATTTAGATAGATCTATTTAAGGCTCTCTATAGGAGGAGATGTAGATCTTCTATTGGTTGGTTTAAGAAGGGTGAGACTACTTGGACAGGACTAGATTCTGTGTTTGATACAATGGAAAAGGTTCAGTTGATTAGTGAGGGGCTTATGACATCCCAAAACCATCAGAAATCCTATGCAGATATGAGGAAAAGAGATCTTGAGTTTGAAGTTAGGGATTTGGTGTATTTGAAAATCTCACCCATGAAGGGAGTAAAGATATTTGGCAAGAAGGGGAAGCTTAGTTCCCGATATATTGTCCCTTACAGAATTTTGAGTCATTTTGGAAAGGTAACTTATGAGATTAAGTTGCCTGCAAATTTGGCATCAGTGCATCCGGTGTTTCATGATTCTTTGTTAAAGAAGTGTATTGGTGATCCAGATATTATGTTTCTTTAGAAAGCACAGATGTTCAGGATAGCCTTTCTTAAGAAGAAATCCCAGTCGAGATCCTTGATCGTCAGATTCAAAGACTAAGGAACAAAGAATTTCCCTTGGTCAAAGTTCCTTGGCAGAATCAGTCTATTAAGAGAGACACTTGGGAATCAGAGGCTAATATGCATACCAACTAACCTCATTTTTTCTCTGCAAACTCAGACTCAGCTTAAGGTAGCAGTTTTCCTTAGATTGTTTCTTTTCCATTCTCAGTTCCATCTATATATCCATTCTTATGTCATTGCATGCATTCACGAAATTAGTTTAATTCATGTATGATGTTGCATACTCAATCATGTAATCATGTTCTCATTTATGCATGTTCAGTATATGATCTCAGTTTCACCAGTTTTTCACCTTAATCAGTCTAATTCGAGAATAAATATTCCTAAGAAGGATATATTGTAATACCATATTTTATTCTTAGCTTAGTTTAGCTCCTAGTTGCATGCATAAGAGACTTAAAGCCTAAAAATCTCTCTAAGTGTTGGGGACCTAGTCATATTTTTGGTCTCTTAACTTTGAGAATTTTTAAATTGGTCTTCCCGACATCGAGATGTTTGTTTTTGAGTTAATTCATGTTTAGGGGTGCAAGAAGCATGTCTCGGTGAAGTTTTGGATTTTTCATACAAGGATTGGGGTCGTGTTTGGATTATGATTCCAGTAGCTCACCGCGATAGCATCGCGTCACGGTGCTTATAGCGATGGACTACTCATCTTGTCGAGGTGACCCATTAAATTGCATTCCAATTGTGAATCTATTCTCCCAAGGGGTAGTTATGTCTTTTCCCATCAAATCAATTCATAGAAACACAAATTAAAACATTAGTTAGGGCATTAGCCCATCTTTTCCAATTTCCTCTCAAAGAAAACCTTACTCTTTCCTCAAGATCATCAAATTCCATTCCTTGCTCTCTAAGAAAACCAAGAATTCAAGCTTCCAAAATTCAATAACATTCGAAAGCATCAATACTGTTGTTTCTTTTTAAATCTTAAGGGTTTAAGGTATGTGTGATGTTTGAAATACCCGAGAATGTAGCCCTACAAAATTCTTGGTTGATTGGTAGTGATCATGATATGTGTGTTGTGTTGTATCCTTGTGGTGTGTTATTTCTAACTTAAATTTCTTTGGTGTATGTTGAGGTGTTAAATTGTATCTATACTTACCTATCAAAGTGTGAGAGAATTGAGACATCTAGACCTTGGACCATTTGGAAAACCAAAACTTTTTTGTGTCTCTGGAGTGGATACGGTTGGGGTGCTTGAGTCGTACCCTAGGTCATGAATCGTACCCCTCTCTCCCTTCCTTTTTGTATCCTTGAAAGTATGTTAGGGTACTGTACTATCCTCCATACGATGAGGAAATTCCTTGGTCGTAACTAATGCATACGAATCGTATACTACTCAACCGTATAGAGTAAAGTCTCAAATCATGTGGACTATTTTGGTACCGAGTGGATCTCACGATTGGGTCATGATTCATACCCTTGGTTAAGACTCAAGGGTTCCTTTTAGTACCCAAAATAGTGTGGTTGACCTAGGAGGAGCCCGGGGTACGAGTTAGGATACCACTTGTACCCTAGGTCATGATTTCCAAGTGAACCGTAAGGGGGAGTCGTACCCCTGCACGTGTGGGCTTTTCAGCTTTAAATCAAGGACCTTTTGGTCATTTTACTTGCCTAAAATCCTAAACCCTCTCACTATATAAGTCATATTAGCCTCCTAAGTCTTCATTTACAGGACTCAAATACTCCCAAACACTCTTAAGGCTTCTTGAAGCAAGATTGGAAGCTAGGGTTTGGAGGTGCTTATCTAGTGGCAAGAAAGAGTGAAGATTTTTGGTGTGTCATCTGGTTTAAGGAATGTATCTATTACCTTCTTTAAATAACACTAAACCCATGTATTACACACTTGGATTAGAAAGTGCACATGGTGGTTTGGAATCAAATGAAAAGGGTTTTGCTATCAAACAATGAATAATGATGATTCATGCTTATAATTGTGTTGATTTATGTATTTGATAGTAGATTGTATATATGCATTCTTTTTGTATATTTTTTAACATAAGGGTCTTGAGTAACCCTAGTCTTTATGATTTTTACTATGTGAATGATCTTGTTAAAGGTATACACACAAGGTGTTTTTGAAAATGTCAAAGTGAAATGGCTAGTTGCATGTTTATAATATGTTGAGCTAGGGCAATGGACCAAATGAGTTTGAATGGTTGCTGAATGATATTGTGAGAGTATTATAATCCATGTATTGTGAAATTGATAGCCTTGTTGGTTGATGGCTAATGAGAGGGTAAAGCCCTAGACATAAAAATGAACTCGAATTGTGTGTGGAACCAAGTGTGGTGAAAATGTGATATAATGTTTTTAATGACATGTGAATGGCTTGTGTGGGTCTTGAGGACCACAAATAAAATTGTACAATAAATCGAATGAAGGCATTATCCTAATGAGATGGTCGAGCAATGAAAGCTCCCATAAGGACCATGTGGTCATGTAGAATGTTGAATTGGCTAAGTGAGACAAAGCCTTAAATGTGATATAAATTGTATGAATGAACATGCATACACTAATGGGTCAAAATTTCAAAGATAGGCTAATAATGGTTAGTGATTCGAGTTCCTCGTTTAATGAAATAACTAGAGATTTGAGTTCCGTGTCCAATAAACAACGGGTGATTCGAGTTCCTCGTCTAATAACCCGACTAGTGATTCGAGTTCCTACACCGGTGATATGGCCTATAATTTGAGTTCCTAGTCTGAATATATATCTTGAGGTTAGAATACCTCACAGAATGACATGACTAGTGATTTGAGTTCCTAGTCTAATGAAATGACACGGCTAGTGAATCAAGTTCCTAGACTGGTGAAGTGACTAGTGATTCAAGTTTCTAGTCCAATAAAATAAAAATGAGATTGGTTGAATGGGATAACTTAATGGAAAGTGTTTCCCCCCATGTGTTATGAATGAATGACTTAAGGATGCTTGATAATCCTTGTCTCCCTCTGTGGCATAATATGATCTTGTTGTGTATGTCTATGTGTATGAGTATATGTTCAAAAATGATGTTGATCCTTGATCTCCTATCTAGCATATAAAATATATATGTGTGTAGGGATAAGTGTATGAATATAAATAATGCTATATCTATATTGACTTATTTGTGAGAGAGGATGATATATTGACTTATTGTTAAATGATGATGTTATTTTATCCTTACCCTTGAGTTATATGCTAGCATTCCAACCACTAACCGTCTCCGGATGCTATGTCCCCATGCAACATAGAGGACAAACCATCTTCTTCTTTACCTGCACACTGATTAGATGATCAAGTGGTTCGTACATTGACTTGAAGGGGTGAGCTTCTTTACATCTGGAAGACGTTCATCTCTTAGTCCTTATCCTTAGACTTTGTATCTTTAAGACTTGGCTTTGTTGTAGTCAGGGGCTTGTCCCTATATATATACTTATTGACTTTGGTTTGTATAGAGGTATTGTGAACAACTGTGAACTTGGTCTTAGTTATTATTATGAATCTAATGTTGACTTATGATTTTATTCTGTGATCTTAACTTGTGAATTGGAGTTCCTTCGACTCCTATGATATTATGGGGTGTTTTGGTTGGGTTCTGGGGAGACCTCTGGTACATGTGTGCTTGGGGTACCTATACGACATGGCCCAAAGTTCAGGGTGTGTCAAGTTAGTATTCGAGCCAAGGTTTATGGTTGGTTGGGTGTTCACTATGCCGTGTAAAGTAGTCTATTTTTTTGGTGTGAAGTGCGCCACACTTATAAAAGAGAAGCTATGAGACATTTTAGGAAATTTTTCCTTTTCTTGTGTTTCAATATCAAGATATAAACTCTAAGGTCTTGAATTACTTTGATTCCATTTTCTATCTTTCAGATCTTGCCTCAAAGGAAATTTGAGACTCAAGTAAACACTACTGAGGGTCCTATAGACGAAACTCATCCAATTTTTAGAGTTCAGACTCAGGCTAGGGATGTGGCATCTGTCCATCCTCGTGGGGTTCCATCCACAAGCCCTGCTCATGAGAGTGGCATCCCTTCTTATTCTCCTCAAAGGGATGCTACTACTGTGAAGTTTCATCGCTCTATCAACCTCTTGACTCAATTGGTAGCCTCTCAAGCGTAGTGTGGTGCTCCATCTACCATTTGTTTTGAGGCTACAAGAATTGGCCACTTTATGAGGTTGAGCCCTCTCATGTTCTCCTGTACGAAGGTTGAGGAAAATCCTTAAGGTTTCATCGATGAAATGGAGAAAATCTTCCGAATCATGCATGCTTTGGAAATTGAGTCCATGGAGTTTGTATCTTACCAAATAAAGGATGTTACATACCAATAGAATGAAGGGTGGGAGTTGTCTAGAGTTGTTAATTCTAGTCCCACTATGTGGGAGGATTTCTCTGGCGATTTTCTTGACCGCTTCTTTCCTTAGGAGTTGAGGGAGGCAAAGGCAGAAGAGTTTCTAAAGTTTAAGCAAGGGAGAGTATTCATTCAAGAGTATGACTTGAACTTCCATCAATTGTCAAGGTATGCTCCCGAGATGGTTGCTAGCATGAGGTCTAGATGTGAAAGTTTGTCTTGGGATTGTCCCGTGAGTTCGTCCTTGAGAGAAAGGCGGCATTATTGATAGACAACATGGATATCTCTAGGTTGATTGTGTGTATGCAACAAGTAGAGGATGAGAAGAAGAGGCAAGTCGAGCTTAGTTAGAGGCAAGGGCGAAAGTTTAGGCCTTCTAAAAGTAATGGTAGAAATGGTGGTAAGTGTCCATGAAAGAAGTGGGGGAGTTCAGATTTGTTCTCCTCAACTAGTATTCTCTCTCCTTACCTAAAGTTTTCGGGTGGACGTCGTTCTCAGTTTACTGGAGGGTCCCGGGCACCGGGTGCCCAATTTTAGACTAGTTGTGCCTAGTTGGATCCACCCCGCACTTCTTGCAGATTTTTTGGTCAAATCCATCATGGTGAGTATGAGAAAGGGAGAGGCGGATGTTTTTATTATGGTAAGGTCGGGCACATATAACGAGAGTGCCCCTCTTGGATAGCTACTTCGGCCAATAGGGCCCCTATTGCTACTACTCCTCCCACACTAATGGGTGCTATGTCTGTTTTTGCTTCTATTTTTGGCAATGGCATTTCCTGGAACTGCTTATATGCACTTGCTACTCAACAGGATTCTGAGGCATCTCCCAATGTTGTCACAGGTATGTTGAGACTTTTATCCCGTGATGTATATTGTTTGCTTGATTCAGGGTCTACTCTTTATTGTGTAACCCTATATGTGGTTGTGCATCTTGATTGTGGTCCTAAGAGTTTATCTATTTTTTTTCTGTCTCTACCCCGGTCGGAGACCCTGTGATTGTTAGAAGGGTCTATAGGGGTTGTCTGATATATGTTGGTAGTGGAGATACTCTTATTTACTTGATAGAATTAGACATGGTTAATTTTGATGTCATCTTAGGAATGGATTGGTTACATTCTTTCTATGCTTCTTTAGATTGTCGGACTCACAGGGTCGTATTCAAATTCCCTAATGAGCCGGTCATTGTATGGGAAGGTGGTTCCTTTGTGCTTATGGGAAGATTTATTTCTTATCTCAAAACCTGAAAGTTGATTTCGAAGGGGTGTTTATATCATTTGGTCAGAGTCAAAGATTCTAACTAGTAAGATCCTTCTTTAGAGTCCATTCTCATGGTCAATGAGTTTCTCGATGTGTTTCTTAGTGATCTTCCCGTGTTTCTCCCGATAGGGAAATTGATTTTGAGATTGACATTGTTCTGGACACCCTTCCAATCTCTATCCCTTCTTATAGAATGGCTTCGACAGTGTTGAAAGAACTTAAGGAGCACTTGAAAGATCTTTTAGATAAAGGTTTTATCTGGCGTAGTGTATCTCCGTGGGGTTCTCCCGTGTTGTTCGTGTACAAGAAGGATGATTCCCTTCGTATGAGCATTGATTATTATTTGTTGAACAACATGACCGTAAATAATAAGTATCATTTTCCTAGGATCGATGATTTATTTGATCAACTTCAGGGTGCGAAGTGTTTTTCTAAAATAGATCTTAGATCGAGTTATCATCAACTTAAAATTAGGGATGCAGATATCCCTAAGACTGCCTTTAGAACCCTATATTATCACTATGAATTTCTCGTCATGTCTTTTGGGTTGACCAATTCCCTGACGACATTCATGGATTTGATAAATAGGGTCTTCCGTCCGTTTTTGGACATGTTTGTCATTGTTTTCATTGATGACATCTTAGTGTATTCTAAGAGTGAGTCATATCATGTAGATCACCTCCGTGTCGTGTTACAAACTTTAAAGGATCATCGTTTGTATGCCAAGTTCTCCAAGTGTGAGGTTTGGTTGAAAGCCGTAGCTTTTCTTCGTTATGTCATCTCTAGTGAAGGGATCATGGTGGATCTCCAAAAGATTGCGGAGGTTAAGAAGTGGCCTAGACTTGTGACTCCCATCGATATTTGGAGCTTCTTGGGTCTAGCCGGTTATTATAGAAAGTTTGTGGAGATTTTTTCCACTATAGTTGCCCCGTTGACCAAATTGACCCAAAAAAAGTCAAGTTCTTGTGGTTTGATACGTGTGAGGATAGTTTCGAGAAGTTGAAAGATAAATTGACTTTGGCTTCGATTTTAACCTTACTCAAGGGTAGTGATGGCTTTGTGGTTTATTGTTATGCCTCTCGAGTTGGTCTTGGTTTCATGTTGATATAACATAGTAGGGTGATGGCTTATGCTTCAAGGAAATTGAAAGTTCACGAAAAAAACTACCCCACCCATGACTTAGAATTGTTAGTCGTGGTCTTTGCTTTGAAATTTTGGCAGCATTATCTCTATGGTGTTCATATTGATATCTTTTCCAATCATAAGAGCCTTAAATATATGTTTACCCAAAAGGAGTTGAATATACGGCAAAGAAGTGGATTGAGTTATTGAAAGACTATGATATGAGTTTTCATTACAATCCTAGTAAGGAGAATGTAGTCGCTGACGCTATTAGTAGATGGTCTATGGAGAGTTTGGCCTATGTTGATGAGGACAAGAGGGAATTGGTCAGAGATATTCACTGGTTGGAGAATCTTGAGGTTCAACTTGCGGACATCAAGAATGGTGGTGTATTTGTGAATCTGATATCACAATCATCTCTTGTTGTTGAGATAAAGAAAAAACAAATCTTGGACCCGGAATTGATGAAGATCAAGAGTAATATGGGTCGACACAAGGCTGCGGACTTTGTGATTGGTGGTGATGGTATCTTGAGGTTCCAAGGTAGGCTATGCGTTCCCGGTGTTAATGGATTGAGGGAAAGGTTCATGGTCGAGGCTCATGGAGCCTGTTATGCTATTCATCTTGATTCCACCAAGATATACCATGACCTTAGAGAGTTTTATTTGTGTAATAATATGAAGAATGATGTCGTTAGCCATGTGGCTAAGTGTATGGTGTACCAACTAGTAAAGGTTAAGAACTTAAGTCTTGATGGCCTATACCAAGAGATTGTGTTGCTCGAGTGGAAATGGGAGTCGAATAATATGGATTTTGTTACTGTCCTTCCTAAATCCTGGAATCAATATGATTCGATTTAGTTCATTATTGATAGAATGTCCAAGTTCGCCCATTTCTTGCCCGCGAGGACTAATTACTCGGTAGAAAATTATGGTAAGTTGTATCTTGCGAAGAACGTGAAGTTGCACGGTGCTCGAATGTCTATTATCTCAGATCGTGGTCCTCCATTTTCTTCCTATTTTTGGAAGTCATTCCAAAAGGGTTTGGGTACTAGAGTGTGCCTTAGTACCTCTTTCCACCCGCAAATGGATGGTTAAGTGGAGAGAACTATCCAAACTTTGAAGGATATGTTGTGGTCTTGTGTAATTGATTATGGTGGTAGTTGGTATGACCACGTACCTTTGATTGAGTTCTCCTATAATAATAGCTACCACGCTAGTATTGGCATGGTGCCTTTTGAGGCATTGTATGGTAAAAGATATTGATCTCTTATTGGGTGGTACGAAGTTGGCTAGGGTAAGTTTCTTGGGCCCGATTTAGTTCACCAAGCCTCAGAGAAGGTAAAAGAGATTCGTGATAGATTGAAAATTGGTCAAAGTCTCCAAAAGTCCTATGCGGATGTGAGGCGTAGGGACTTAGAGGTTTGTGTAGGCGATTGGGTATTCTTGAAAGTGTCTTCCATGAAGGGAGTAATGCGGTTTGGCAAAAAGGGGAAGCTTAGTCCCCGCTATGTTGGTCCCTACTTGATTGTGAAGAGGGTGGGCAATATTTCCTATGAGTTGGAGTTTCCCCCTAGTATGGACTCCATTCACCCAGTTTTCCAGGTCCTTATGTTGTGAAAATGTGTGGGTGATCCTTTCTTGGTTTTTCCCTCGAAAAATGTTGGTATATCGGAATCCTTGTCCTATGAGGAGATCCTGGTGAGGAACTTGGATCGGGAAGTTTACCGGTTGCAAATGAAAGAAGTGGCTTCGGTGAAGGTTCTATGGAGGAACCAAAAGTCTGAGGAAGCTACTTGGGAGGCAGAGGAGGACATGAAGTCCAAGTATCCTCATTTGTTTTCTATTCAAGAAACTTATGATTGAGGTATGTATTAATCTCTTTGATTTTACGTATTTCTTGGGTTCAAGTCCCCTTTGATAATGGGCTAGAGTTCGTAAACTTTGAAGAAGCCATGTGGCCTTGATAAATGATGAGATTAGATTCCCAGTGAATGAAATGAAATGGTTAATTGATGATGATCATTATATGTGTTTTGTTGTGTTGTAACGTTGTTGTGTGCTTGTTCAAAATTTTGTTCAAAAGTTGGTTTGATGTTTGCCAATGTGTTGACTTGTGTTCATGCTTGCCTTACCCATCATTCGCGGATGAATTATCCTAAGTGGGGGAGAACGAAACACCCAAGAATATGGCCTTGCAAAATTTTTGGTTGATTGATAGTAATCATGATATGTGTGTTCTGTTGTTTCCTTGTGGTGTGTTGTTTCTAACTTGAGTAAAGATTTCTTTGGTGTATGTTGAGGTGTTAACTTGTTTCTATACTCACCTATCAAAGTGGGAGAGAATTGAGACACCTAGACCTTGGACTATTTGGAAAACAACAACCTTTTTGTATGTCAGGGGTGGATACAGTTGGAGAGATTGAGTCATACACTAGGTCATGAATCGTATATCTCTCCCTCTTCCCTTTCGTATCTTAGATAGTATGTTAGGTTAATGAACTGTCCTTCATACAAAAAGGCCATTCCTTGGTCGTAACCAATGCATACGAGTCATATACTACTCAACCATATAGAGTAAAGTCTCAAACTGTGTGGATAGTTTTGGTCAAGAATGGGGATCACGAGTGGGGCATGAGTCATACCCTTGGTTACGAATCAAGGGTGCCTTTTCGTACCCACAATAGTGTGGTTGACCTAGGAGGATCCCAGGGTACGAGTTAGGGTACCACTCGTACCCTAGGTCACGATTGCCTAGTGAACCGTAAGGGGGAGTCGTACCCCTGCATGTGTGGGATTTTCATATTTTAATCAAGGACCTTTTGGTCATTTCACATACCTAAAACCCTAAAATCTATCACTATATAAGGCATAGTATCCTCCTAAGTCTTCATTTACAAGGCTCAAACACTCCTAAACACTCTAAAGGCTTCTTGAAGTATGATTGGAGTCTAGGGTTTAGAGGTGCTCATCTAGTGGCAAGATGGAGTGAAGATTATTGGTGTGTCATCTTGTTTAAGTCATGTATCTCTTACCTTCTTTAAATAACTCTACACCTATTTATTTCACACTTGGATTAGCAAGTGCACATGGTGGTTTTGAATCAAATGAAAAAGGGTTTTGCTCTCTAACGATTAATAATGATGATTCATGCTTATACTTGTGTTGATTCATGTATTTGATGGTAGATTGTATATGTGTGCTCTTGTTGTATGTTGTTTAACATAAGGGTCTTGAATAAACCCAGTCTTGATGATTTCTACCATGAGAATAACTTTGTTAAAGGTATGCACACAAGGTGTTTGTGAAAATATCTAAGTGAAATGACTAGTTGCATGTTGATAATGTGTTGAGCTAGGGAAATGGCCCAAATGAGTGTGAATGATTTCTGAATGATATTGTTAGAGTATTATGAGCCATGTATTGTGAAATTGATAACCTTGTTGGTTGATGGATAATGAGAGGGTAAAGCCCTAGAAATAAAAGTAAACTCAATTGTGTGTGGAAGTAAGTGTGGTGAAAATGTGATATAATGTTCTTAATGACATGTGAATGGTTGGTGTGGGTCTTGAGGACAACAAATAGAATTGTATGATGAATCGAATGAAGGCATTGGACTTATGAAATGGTTTAGCAATAAAGGCTCCCATAAGGACCATGTGGTCATGTATAATGTTGAATTGGCTAAGTGACCCAAAGCTCTAAATGTGATATAAATTATATGAATGAACATGCATGAACTAATAGTTCAATAGTTCAAATGTCGGCTAGGAGTGATTCAAGCTCCTCGTTTAATGAAATAACTAGTGATTTGAGTTTCTAGTCCAATAAACAATGGGTGATTCGAGTTACTCGTCTAATAGCGCAGATAATGATTCGAGTTCCTAGACTAGTGATATGGCTAGTGATTTGAGTTCCTAGTCTGAAGAGATCTCTTGAACTTAGAATACCTCTTCTAATGATACGACAAGCGATTTGAGTTCCTATTCCAATGAAATGACACGACTAGTGATTCGAGTTCCTAGACCAGTGAAACGACTAGTGATTTAAGTTCTTAGTCTAATAAAATGAAAATGAGATTGGACGAATGGGCTAACTTGGTGGAAAGTATTTCACCCCATGTGTTATGAACGAATGACTTAAGGATGCATGATAAGCCTTGTGTCCCTTTGTGGAATAATATGATCATGTTGTGTATGTCCATGTGTATGAGTATATGTTCAAGAATGATGTTGAGCCTTGGTCTCTTGTCTAGCATGTGAAATATATATGTGTAAGGATAAGTGTATGAATATGAATGATGATATATCTATATTAACTTGTTGGTGAGAGATGATGATATATTGACTTGTTGTTAAATGATGATATTATTTTATCCTTTCCCTTGAGTTACATACTAGCATTCCAATCGCTAACCGTATCCAGACGCTACGTCTGCACGCGGCGTAGGGGGCGGAGCATCTTCTTCTTTACCTGCGCAGTGATTAGACGATCAAGCGGCTCATACATTGACTTGAAGGGGTGAGCTTCCTTACATGCGAAAGACGTTCATCTCTTAGTTCTTATCTTTAGACTTGGTCTCTTTAAGACTTGGTTTAGCTATAATAGGGGGTTTGTCCCGACATATATACTTATTGACTTTGGTGTGTATAGAGGTATTTTGAACAACTGTGAACTTAGGCAAAGTTATTATTAAGAATCTAGTGTTGACTTATGATATAATTCTGCGATCTTATCTTGTGAATTAGAGTTCCTTTGACTCCTATGATATGACGGAGTGTTTAGGTTGGGTTATGGGGCGACCTCCGGTACATTTGTGCTTGGGGTGCCCATACGACATGGCCCGAAGTTCAGAGCATATCAATGTTCATCCATGGAACCTTTTCACCAATGGAGTCAAAGAATCCTTTTTTATTTTAAATTATGAGTTTTTACATGATTATGTTGAACTACCTTTATGAATCTTTTGTTCTTTCAACTTCAAGTTGAGAATATGAATGTTTTCAAGTGCAATGGATTATAGTATGTTTTGAATGTTGTAGTTCCCATATCGTTATCATGCAAGTTAGTATAAATCCTCAATTTATGATTTCTGTCATGTACTCATGCTATGTCCTCATGTTTATAAGCATCCCTATGTTAAAGTCTTGATCTCCATGTGTTTGATGAAATGCCTAAGTGATGGGTTTTTGAATGATGATTTTCCATTATGGTTTTCAAAGCTTTTACTGTCCTTACTGTTATTTCCATTTAGTGCTGGTGAGTTATGAACACCCGATACCTAGTTGTTTACATAATTTCAGTATCTTCAGAATGATTTTAGATATACCATGAGCATTATCATTCACTCAGTTATTATGATCAGTTGTTTGTTCAGTTAAGCTTAGTTCAGTCCAGTAATTAGTGTCAGTTCAGTTGGGAGTAGGATTTAGCACTGAGCGAACCTAGGGATGGGGCTCATCCATCACTTAGGACTAGGTCCTTAGAAGTAGTCCCTAAGTTCTAGAACTACATAGCCAGCGTAAGATTATGAGATGTCACTCGCCAGTTTAGGACTGACACTCTCTTAGGGGTCACTCTCCAATTTAGGACTGACTCCCTAGTCATTCGGGACATCAAATTAATGGATCCACACAACCATTTTTAGTACCCATGGCACGTTACTGACACTTCGTCAACTGGGGTCACAGGTTGGACCCCAATTAGCTCAAATTAGGGCATGTCATTTACATGATACCTCCCACGATCTCAGTTCAGTATTCAGTATAGAATTTAGTTCAAGTTTGCTTGACCATAGCATATAGACTTCAAGTTATTCAATTATCAGATTTCAGTAATTTAGTTTAAATATTATTTCAGAAATATTATATGCTTTATCTTGCATTCTCAGTATTTTAGTTTTCATGCATGCATACTCAGTTATCTCATGCTATTCAGTCAGTCATTATATTCATGCGCAGTTAACCCATGCATTTCAGCCTAACCTCATCTCATTTACCAATACATTCAAAGTACTGATCGTATACTTTTCTAAAGGGGTGGCTAAAAGGTGCAACTCTTCAAAAACTAAGGCTAAATTGAGTCTCCTTTGTTAGGGAGTGCTTTTTTCCTCAATGTGGGACTTTTCCACGCTCATCCAAATATAGTCGAGTTCCAATGTGTTTACTGAGCACTGGATAGGAAACCAAATAAAAAAAGGTTAAATCATCGTGGAAAGAGAGAGAGTGTGTGTGTGTATGTGTGTGTGTGTGTGTGTGTATATATATATATATATATATATATATATATATATATATATATACTAGCTTAGGTGTACGCGTCTTGCGCGTGTACCTCACTTTAATGAGTTTGAACATTACATTAATAGAATATTTGTTTAAATAATAAAGATGAATATAATAATTAAATTTAATATTTTTTGTGTATGTAAAGATGAAGAATTTATTTATTTAACCTAATCTTTATCAAAAATATTTTTAAAAATCGATCGACATTCATCTACCATTTATAAATTGCAACAAAACAATATAATGATAGAGACATCAAAATAATACAATTAAATCTAACTTTTACACACAAAATTTTTCTTAAAGTCGTCCGACATTCATCTACCACCTGTAAACAATAACAAAATAATACGATATTAGAGATACCAAAATAATACAACTAAATCTAACCTTTACATAAATAAATTCCTCAAAGCCGACCAACATTTATCTATTACCTGTAAACTGCAACAAAATAATACGATAAAAGTGATATCAAAACAATACAATTAAACTTAAATTTTACACACAAATTTCTCAAACCCGATCGAGATTCATCTACTAACTGTAAACTACCACAAAATAATAAATTAATAGATATATTACAATAATACAATTAAACCTAACATTTACCTAAAAAAAAAATTCAGAGCCGACCCACATTCATCTAGCATATGTATATTAAAATAAAATAATAAGATAATAAAGATATCAAAATAATACAATTAAACCTAAACTTTACACAAGAAATTCTTTAAAGTCAACCGACATTCATCTACGACTTGTAAACTATAAAAAAAAAAAATAGTGATCACAAAGCTTCAATTTTGATCCAACTAATTCTTGTCTGAGCGAAAATTTTGACCCTAAAGAATGATTTTGAATGAAAACAAAGAAGATATATATATATACACACACATGTTGAATTTTATTATGCTGACAAAAAGAGTGAAGAAGTTGAGGGTTAGAAAATCAAGCATCCACCAATCTAGACATGCAATCGAATCGAGTTAGATAAGCATCAATCATCAATAGGCAAATCGGTTTGTTCTCTAGTTTAACGTACATCTCAATATTTATAAAAGTATTTTCTTAATAGAATCTTATTTTAGGAGTATTTTTCTAATTGAACAGTAGAAAGAAAAATATTAATTAATTCTCCTACCATATATTTTAGGAGTCCCATGTATTTTAGGAAGTCTAGTAGAAAGAAAAATACTATAGATATAAATTTTTCATGTACATTATTTTTTTTCTTCTTTTTTATGTGTATTTACAAACATAAAATATATGTAAATATGTTACTAATATGAAAAAAAAAAAACATGGAAGAGAAACATGAATGTCAAAACTTCAAGTGTGACTTCACAAATAAGCATAAATTTTACTACTATATTTTAACGTCCTATTTTACGTGGATTAGGAAAAGTTTTTTACCATATATTTTAATATCAAAGGAAAAAAGGAAATTTTGATGTCACCTAGAAAGTGGACTACGTTTTCTCTTGTAATACTCCTAAATTAAAGGTTCAAACACTATTTCTAATTCTATTTCGGGTAAGTTTTTGGTAGTGACTCCTATACCAGAAAGGTAAGGAAAGAAGCTCCATGTTTTAGAAAATATAATTAAATATTTATTTTGAAATATTAAAAAATTAGTAAAAGACTATTTTGTCTAAAGAAGAGACTTTTAATGAAGGGCAAAAAGTTCAAATCACTTTTTTAAGGGTCTTCACACTTTTAATATATTATATAATAGTGATCACAAAGCTTCAATTTTGATCCAACTAATTCTTGTCTGGGCGAAAATTTTAACCCTAAAGAATGATTTTGAATGAAAACAAAGAAGATATATATATATACACACATGTTGAATTCTATTATGCTGACAAAAAGAGTGAAGAAGTTGAGGGTTAGAAAATCAAGCATCCACCAATCTAGACATGCAATCAAATCGAGTTAAATATGCATCAATCATCAATAGGCAAATCGGTTTGTTCTCTAGTTTAACGTACATCTCAATATTTATAAAAGTATTTTCTTAATAGAATCTTATTTTAGGAGTATTTTTCTAATTGAACAGTAGAAAGAAAAATATTAATTAATTCTCCTACCATATATTTTAGGAGTCCCATGTATTTTAGGAAGTCTAGTAGAAAGAAAAATACTATAGATATAAATTTTTCATGTACATTATTTTTTTTCTTCTTTTTTATGTGTATTTACAAACATAAAATATATGTAAATATGTTACTAATATGAAAAAACAACATGGAAGAGAAACATGAATGTCGAAACTTCAAGTGTGACTTCACAAATAAGCATAAATTTTACTACTATGTTTTAACGTCCTATTTTACGTGGATTAGGAAAAGTTTTTTACCATATATTTTAATAACAAAGGAAAAAAAAGGAAATTTTGATGTCACCTAGAAAGTGAACTACGTTTTCTCTTGTAATACTCCTAAACTAAAGGTTCAAACCCTATTTCTAATTTTATTTCGGGTAAGTTTTTGATAGTGACTCCTATACCAGAAAGGTAAGGAAAGAAGCTCCATGTTTTAGAAAATATAATTAAATATTTATTTTGAAATATTAAAAAATTAGTAAAAGACTATTTTGTCTAAAGAAGAGACTTTTAATGATGGGCAAAAAGTTCAAATCACTTTTTTAAGGGTCTTCACACTTTTAATATATTATATAGATATATAGATATAGATTATAGATATAGATATATAGATATATGCTAGATGCTATTTCCAAGTCTTGAACCAATGACTTCCTAGTCACATCGATACGAGTTTTACAATTTTATATGATGTAAATGGTATTATTTTATGGAAAAATAACATAAATATGCATCTTAACTTATCATATTTATACATATTCCTACCCTTAATTATGTATTTTCGTTGGATGTATTGGAAGCTAATTATGTATCTCGATAGACCCAAAATCAGAAAAAATGTATCGGGAGTCAATTTTGTATCTTTACAAAGGAAAATATTATATCTTTGTTGGATGTATCGAGAATTAATTATGTATCTTGACACATCCAAAATCGAGTTTCAGAACTTTTTAAGGATTGATTCAAGTTTCCAAACAGAAGGAAAAGGAAACGCAAAATTTTCTATACTTAAGCATTTTCTTCTCAAAATATATTTCATGAATAACTACAAGCTTAATCAATATTTAGTATCGTTTCTATATTATTTCCTGAATTTTATTTTCATGTGAAAAGCATGGACAGGGAAAGATCAGTACGAAAGGACTGCGACATTAATTTCTCAGAACATTGAGTTTACATGGTAAAGTACCAAAATGTACACTTATTCTTTATGAGAAAACGTTTGGAAAATAACTTCTGATTTTTGAAAACAATCTCTCTGCCTTCACAAGATAGGTTAAGGTTTGTGTACAGACCTGTCACGTCCCAAAATTAAGGATCATGATGGTACTTATCGTGGCGTAGCTTGACTAGTAAATCTATCACTCAAACTGATGCACAAAAAGGAAAAAAAATAGAAATACCCCCAACATAAGGCTGACGGCCAAAAAGAGACGCAAAAAAAAAAAAAGACGAACTATGTCTCTTTAAAAAGCGACACTGTCCATCGATTTTTAGTTTAATTTTATTTTTTATTAAAATCGACGGAACATCTTAATATCCATTGCTTTTTTCGCGGATTATTGTGCCAATTAATCAACAAATAATTTATAATTTTTTTTTAATAAATGTGACGGATAGTGTCGCAATTTATTTAAAAATAATAATTAATTTTTTAAAAAGCGACGTAGTCCTTCGATTTTTAAATTTGATGTTTATTTTAGTTTATTTTTATTAAAAGCGACGGACAACGTCGCTATAGTTTTTGGTTTTTAAAATATTAATTCTAGAAAAGCTATGCTATCCGTCACAATTTGTAATTATTTTTAATTTTTCTTTATTTTTTACAAAAAATGACGGACAACGTCGCTTTTGTTAAAATTAAATAAAATTTAATTCTTTTTGAAAAGCGATGTTGGCCTTCGATATTTGATATTTTTAATTTAATAATAAATAAATAATTTTTATATTTTAAAAAATTATATTAAATATATAAATTTTTAAAAAGCGACGGCCAACGTCGAAACTTGTTGTCGAAATTAAGTCAACTTTTTAGTCCACACCATATTAGGGCAACGAACCCATTTCTTTTCTTTTCTCTCTCTCTTCCTTCCTTTCTATCTCGCCTTCAACACCTTTCTTTCTCTCTCGCGCGTGCGCTTCAACGTCGCAGCCGTCGCTCTAATGTCGCAGCCGAAGCTCTCGTCGACGATGTACGTGTTTGCTAATTAGTGAAGAGTAAGTTGAAATTAATGGTTAGAATTTGCTAATCTTTAACTAAAGTTCTTAATTTAAAAGCACCCTAATAAAGAACTATTAATAGTATATATATATATATATATTATATATCACTACTAGAAAACTGCTTATTACTTGGAAATTTTCATAGGGATAATGTGATAAAATCTCCAGGTAATTTGATTACCTGCGGATTTTCTTACCAATTAGAATCCAAAGGAAATATCTTCGTAGATAATTATTACCTGCAGATTTAATCCCTAGGTAATTTAACTGCGAAAATAAATCCGCAGGTATGTTATTTGTGGATTTACCTGCGAATTTTCATGAAAAAAATCACAAATCATTCCCCACGAATATTCTCAAGTAAATTCCTAGGTAATTTAGCTGCGGAAATAAATCCGTAGGTACGTTATTTGCGACTAAACATCAAAATTTTGCATGAATTATTTGGTAAAATTTCATAAAAAAGATTTTACCTGCGGATTTTTAGGAAAAATTTCCAAATTATTCCCCATGAAAGTTCTCAAGTAAATCCCTAGGTAATTTAGCTACGAAAATAAATCCGCAGGTACGTTATTTGCGAATTTATTTGCAATTAACCATAAAAATTTTGCATGAATTATTTGGTAAATTTTTTTGCAGATATTTATGAAACTATTCCGCAAGAAAATTCGTATGAAATATTCCAAGTAAATTCGCAAGAAATAAAATTTCAAGAAAAATTTCATAAATATTTAGCATGTACATCCCCATAAAAATTTCCAAATAATAATTCACACGTAAATTACTAAAAATATTTCACAATTAATCAAAAATTTATTCAAAACCTTCAATAATTCTCAAAAACATCATTCAATACAAATCTAATGTAAACCCTTACAGCTAACAAACAAAACATAATTCAAAACATCCACATCAACAATGTATGATTCTTAAATGGTCCAAAACAAAATATTTTAAACTTGAATCCTCAGAGTCACCATCACTTTCATCCTCATAAGCTTGGTTGTCTTGTTGAGATGGGCGTTCTTCATTTGCAGATGATTTCTTGTATACATGCTTCATCAACAAGTCTAATTCCTTTATCATCCTCCTTCCACAATTGATGCGCAACTAATATTTCTTGTTTCTTTCTTTCAAACTCATTCTGCATAAGAATATGTTAATTCAGGTCATAAAAAGTGTTAAAAATACATTATTAGCATAAAGTATATGATATTATAGTATCAAATAAAATCATATCAACAAATATAAATATGTATATATTAGCATTTTCAAGTAACTATACTTAACCATTTTCAAGTCACTAGTACATATTTCAAGTCACTACACTTGACCATTTTCAAGTAACTAATTCACATTTCAAGTCACTACACTTAACCATTTTCAATTCACTTGTACATATTTCAAATCACTACACTTAATCATTTTCAAATAATTAATTCACATTTCAAGTAATTATACTTAACCATTTTCAACTATACTTAACCACTTTCAAGTAACTAATTCACATTTAAAGTAACTACACTTTAACAATTTTCAAGTCACTAGTACATGTTTCAAGTCACTATACTTAACCATATTTTCAAGTAACTACCACTACTAGAAAAAACAAGAAAAGCGACCAACAAAAACCAACCACATGTGGTCTCTTTTCCCGTTTTCACTTCAAGTAGCTAATTTACTTCACAAGTTACCAAACGAAACTAAATTCGAAGATCACATTTCAAGTACCTACACTTAAACATTTTCAAGTTGCTAATTCACTTCTCAAAGTGACCATGTACTTTACTAAATTCAAAACAAAAGTTCACATTCAAGTACCTACACTTAAGCATTTCAAGTAACTAATTCACTTCACAAGTGACCATGTACTTTACTAAATTCAAAACAAAAGCTTACATTTCAAGTACCTACACTTAAACATTTTCAAGTCACTAATTCACTTCTCAAGTGACCAACAACAGACCCAGTATATTCCCACAAAGTGAGGTCTGGGGAGGGTAAAATGTAAGCAGTCCATACCGCTACCTCCGAAGAAGTAGAGAGGTTGTTTTCGATAGACCCCCGGCTCAAGAGAGAGAATATTATACCAAGGTCGTAAATGCAACTTGAAACAGGATGTATAATATAACAGAAATAAGAAATACAAATAATACAATAAATATCAAAGAAATACAAAATAAGTACAAGCAATACGAAATAAGAAATAAGAAAATGGATACTCTCCTGGTAGTAAAAAAACACTCACAAACCTAAGACCCCTACCACACCCACATTCTCCTAACACCTACCCAACACCCACATACTCACACTAGCCGTCTACCCTAATCTGCGACCTCCACACCTCCTAAATTTCAATTAAAAAAATAAAAATTTCAATACATTTCTATGATCAATTATTCATTCTGATGCAAGGAAGTAAATAAATTGAGCTGATAAAACAAATAAACAACCAAAAGAATACAGAAACAACCAACTTCTTTTCTAGACTTCAATTTCAAATATTATTTCCAATTCAGCTTCAAACATATGTTCAAATAGAACCAAAAGATCTGACAGACCATATGTTAACGAAAAAAATAAAGATCTCTTCTTCATTAATCGATGCATCCAAGTACATAAATTGAGCTTGAAATCAAATTAACAACCAAAGAGAACAAAAAATAGTCCAACTTATTAACTAGACTTCAATTTCAAATATTTTTTCCAATTTGAGCTTCAAAATTTGTTCAAATGGAACCTAAGGATCTAACAGTAATGAAAAATAAAGCTCTTTATATATCCAGATCCTACTTTATCTACTTATCCCCAAATTCCAATAAAAAAAATATTTTCAATGCATTTCTATGCTAAATTCTTCATTCTTGGATTCGCTGCAGGCAAGTAAACAAATTGACAGGCCATATTAATGAAAAATAAATCTCTCCACATATTCCCGATCCTACTTCATCTGCTAATCCCCAAATTCTAATAAAAAAACAATATTTTCAATACATCTCTATGCTGAATTCTTAATTCTTTGATTCGATGTAGGCGAGTAAACAATTGAACTGATAAAAGAAATCAATTATAAACAGTAAAATATAATAGAAAAGATTATCAAGTCTAACCATCTTCAATATCCTCTTCCTCCTCGTCCTCATCACTATCAACAACAGCTTCGCGGTCAAATAATTCCGAACCAGTCCTCCTTTTAGGGCGTCTTCTACCACCACTGTCATTATCGTATTCGTCCTCATCATCATCTTCCTCCGCGGTTGGTGGCGGTTTCACCAACTGGAGCTGTTGAGGGGGGCATCAGAGCAGCGACTGGTAGGCTCGAGCTGGTGGGGATGGTGGTTCGTCGCTGGTCTCAAATGTCCTTCGGCGTTGGTGGCTTGTCAGTGGAGCAGCGACGGGCAAGGGGAAGAGGCGGCAACTTTGGTGGCTTTTGTTCTATGAGAAAGAGAGAGAGTAGAGAGAAGTTAGAGAAAGAAGGAGGGTGGTGTACGACTGTTTTCTTTGAAAATGAAGGGGTAGGGTTTCTGTTGGATTAAAAAGGAAGGCAAAGAGAAATGTGATCTCAGCCGTTGGATCAAATTTGATCGACGACTGAGATCTAGTTATTAAGAATATGATCAAAATTGGATGAAAATTTTTAATTGAGTCTAATTAGACACCATTTGGCTAGAATTGTAATAAATCGAATAAAATTAGGTTAAAATTGTTATCAATTGACAAAATTAGGCTAAAATTTAAATAAATTAAATTAAGTTATTTTAATAAATGTTATAAATATTATTATGATAATAATAATAAAAAAATGACTAAGAATCAAACAGATTGGGAAATTGAATTGAATTAGGGCTGCTATTTTAATAAATGTACTGCTGATGTAATAATAAAAACGAGAAAAATAATAATATGTCGATATTAAAATAAACTATCTATGTAAAATCAATGTTACGTTAAAAAAATATTATATAAAACTGTTGACAATGAATTTGAAATAAATCAATAATAATCATAATAATATAATGTATTTGTAAATTGTGAATGTGCATATTTGTGAAAATAATTTGATAAATATTAACAAAATATTAACAAATTTACGTATGTCACATAGAAAATATTATAAAAATTGTTATTCCTATAATAAACTACGTATGTCACATAGAAAATATTATATAAAAAACCGATAATAAATTTGAAATAAATTGAGCATAAATATAATAATATAATAATAATAATAATTTAATAATAAATCAAGGTGGCATCTTTTGATTATTTTCTCTACGAGATTTCGAGAAAATGAATACAACAACTAACCCGATTTAGTCTCACAAATTGGGGTCTGCGGAGGGTACAGTATACGCAGACCGTACTGTTGAGATAAATAGGTTGTTTCCAATAAACCCTCAGTTCAAGAAAAATAGTCTGAAGTTGTCCAATTTCAAGAAAAATATTGGTGAAAATTGATTTAATATTGACTGTTGATCAAATATGATGAACGATTGAGATTAGAATTGAGGAGATGAGTCATATTGGAATTAGATATTGGATTAAAAATAGAATTGAGAATTTCGATTGAGTCAAATTAAACTCAATTGAAACAAATTGAGTATAAATGGCTAGAATTTAAATAAATTAGAAAAATTGAATTGAATTAGGTTGATATTTAATAAATGTATTAACTATGTAAAATTAATATTAAAAAATAAATAAATTTTTATTTTTAATAATTGAGTAGATACAATTTAAGAAATGTAGGAAAGTCGTAACAACAACAACAACAGCTGCAACAACAACAACAATAATAATAATAGACAATTTGTAAATTATGGGCATGTATACTTGCGGAAATGATTTAACAAATATAGTAACTATAAATTAATATAAAAAAAGCGACGGATATTAAGACTCGATATAAATGAAATAATAACATAATAATAGAGAGAAAAATAATAAGACTCGATATAAATTTGGTTTAAAATGAACCAAATTAAACTCAAAAACCGATTAAAATTGACATCAATTAGATATAAGGTTGGTTAGAATTTAAATAAAATTGAGAAGATAATTGAATCGACTTAGACTGCTATTTAAATATAATAATAATAATAAATAAATAAATATTGATCAACAGCTGAGATCTAAAGATTAAGAATTTGGTTAAACAAATTGAATGAAATTTAAAATTGAGTTCAATTGGACACAATTTAGGCTAGGCTTGTAATAAATTGGATAAAATTAGGCTAAAATTGTTATAAATTGGCAAAATTAGGCTAGAAAATAAATAAATTTAGAAAAATTAAATTGACTAAGGTTGCGGATTAATACAATGATAATAATAATAGTAAAATAAATAATATAATTATTCTTAGATTAGACTGCTATTTAAATATAATAATAATAATAAATAAATATTGATCAACAACTAAGATCTAAAGATTAAGAATATGGTTAAAAAAATTGAATGAAAATTTGAAATTGAGTTCAATTGGACACAATTTGGGCTAGGCTTGTAATAAATTGGATAAAATTAGGCTAAAATTAATATAAATTGGCAAAATCAGGCAAGAAAATAAATAAATTAGAAAAAATTAAATTGACTAAGGTTGCGGATTAATACAACAACAATAATAATAATAATCGTAAAATAAATAATATAATTATTCTCAGATTAGACTGCTATTTGAATATAATAATAAATAAATATTGATCAACGGCTGAGATCTAAAGATTAAGAATTTGGTTTAAAAAATTGAATGAAATTTAAAATTGAGTTCAATTGAACAGAATTTGGGCTAGGCTTGCAATAAATTGGATAAAATTAGGCTAACATTGTTATAAATTGGCAAAATCAGGATAGAAAATAAATAGATTAGAAAAAATTAAATTGACTAAGGTTGCGGATTAATAAAATAATAATAATAGCATTAAAATAAATAATATAATTATTCTCAGATTAGTTATAAATAAATTTTGAAAATAAAAATACGGCACATAATATATTACTTTAAAATCAATGATAACAATAATTCGAAATATACACCTATAGATTATGAATATAAAATTTAAAATTGCTGATAATACATGTGTGATACCATCTATGTCAATAAACTAATTTAAATTTATTGAGCATCTTTTGCTTGATAATACGTATCCACAAATTTAATGTCTAATTTCTTTTTATTTTATGTTTTTTATTCTTCAAATTTATCCTTTTCCTATTAAAATTTTTCAAGTCACAAAATTCCGACGTAAATCCCCAAGAAATAATTTCAGCTAAATTTGTAGCAACACAATCCCCCAATATATTTCCACCAAAATATCTCTAAGTAATTTGTAGGATAAATTACCGGAGAATTTTCTACAGATTTAAAAAATATATATATTTGTCCATATACCTGCGGATTTACCTAAAGATAAAATACCCGCTGATATATTTCCCCAGGTAATGTCGCAAGTAATAATTTCACAGGTAAATCCTCAAGAATAAATCCCCAGCAAAATTCGCAGAACAAAATCCCCAAATAATTTTTCAGGTAATAAAATCCATTAGATAAATTTTCACCAAAATATCTCTAAGTAAATCCATAAGATAAATTACCTGGGGATTTTTCAATGGATTTAAAAAAATATATATTTTACATATACCTGCAGATTTACCTAGAGATAAAATACCCGTCGATATATTTTCCCAGGTAATGTCGCAAGTAATAATTTCATAGGTAAATCCCCAAGAATAAATCCCCAGCAAAATTCACAACACAAAATCCCCAAATAATTTCCCAGGTAATAAAATTTATTACATAAATTTCCACCAAAATATCTCTAAGTAAATCCGTAGGATAAATTACTTGAGAATTTTACTATGGATTTAAAAAATATATATATTTGTTCATATACCTAAGGATTTACCTAGAGATAAAATACCCGCCGATATATTTTCCTAGTTAATGTCGCAAGTAATAATTTTGCAGGTAAATCCCCAAGAATAAATCTCCAGCAAAATTCGCAGCACAAAATCCCCAAATAATTTTTCATGTAATAAAATCCATTACATAAATTTCCACCAGAATATCTCTAAGTAAATTCAAAAGATAAATTACCTGGGGATTTTTCTATGGATTTAAAAAAAAAATATATTTTTTCATATACCTTCGGATTTACCTAGAGATAAAATATCTGCCGATATATTTCCCCAGATAATGTCACAAGTAATAATTTCGCATGTAAATCCCCAAGAATGAATCCCCAGCAAAATTCGCAGAACAAAATCCCCAAATAATTTCTCAGGTAATAAAATTCATTACATAAATTTCCACCAAAATATCTCTAAGTAAATCCGTAGGATTAAATACCTGGGAATTTTTTTATGGATTTAAAAAATATATATATTTGTTCATATACCTGCGGATTTACCTAGAGATAAAATACCTGCCGATATATTTTCCCAGGTAATGTCGCAAGTAATAATTTCGCAGGTAAATCCCCAAGAATAAATCCCCAGCAAAATTCGCAGCACAAAATCCCCAAATAATTTTTCAGGTAATAAAATCCATTGCATAAATTTTCACCAAAATATTTCTAGGTAAATTCGTAGGATAAATTACCTGGGGATTTTTCTACGGATTTAAAAAATATATATATATTTGTCCATATACCTGCGGATCTACGTAGAGATAAAATACCCGCCGATATATTTCCCCAGGTAATGTCGCAAGTAAGAAATTTGCGCAATATGGTGCCAAATTTACCTGCGAAATTTGTTGGAAATATATAGTTTGCAGGTAATATATTTTTATATTGACGAATTTAATAATTTCGTAGGTAAATTCGCATGCATTTCCTGCAATATTATTTCCTAGGTAAAATCTTCAGGTAATAAGTAGTTTTCTAGTAGTGTATACATACATACATACATATATATGTATATATATATATACACACATACATACATATATATATATATATATATTCTACTCCTTTACACGTTTATTCAATATGAATTATTCAAATTAATCGTAGATTTGAATGTGGAACAAAAAGGGTAAACAATTTAGTGGTACATATAGGGGTACCTGTATATACTCAACGAATTGTTTTCACATCCCAAAGCACATTTTCGGGCATTTTCCTTATCTAGTGATTTTTGTGGATATAATGTTTCCCATTCTATTTATGATGGGTCAAAATAGAGCCGTGTTTTGGGGATTGAATCCTAAAACACGCATCTCGTCATACATCTTTCGTGCATCAGGGTATCTCTTTTCTTGAAATAATCCCTGCAAAATAGTAGAGTATGTTACAATATCAGGTTTTATTCATTTTAGATGCATTTCTCTCACGAGATCTATGGCTTTGTTTATTCGCCTTTTTTTGTAGTATCAATTGATTAGAATGGTGTAGCTAGTAGTGTTAGGTTGAACACCACTCTGTTGAATGTAGCTAGTAGCCTTTTTTCAGAATGTAGTTGTCAAAGGTATTCCCAAAGTATGAATTTCTTTAAAGATATGAATAACAACAGAGCATTGCTTAATCTTCGTAACAAGCTTCAACACTTCAGTGAGGCTACATGAGTTTATCTAAAGACTAGTGAGGTTATGAACTTCAACCTCAGTTCTAGATCAGCTAATTTATGAGCAAATATTGTGGGTTGATAGTTGATGTTTTGCATATTGCCTTGAAACCATTTTTTGGAGATATAGTAACATTAACTTACTTATGCAATAGCTGACTTAAGAAACATCTAAATTTTGCAGATCCACCATAACACACATTGACTTAATTTGATTCTAGCAACAAAGCAACTTAGCTATTTAGACTATATTATGATTTTACAGTTGACAAGTTACATCAATTCCCAAAGTTCAACCTAAACAGTGAATGTGTGCTGCTTGATTTAACTTCGTACACATTCCCTTAGAGTTTCACTCATAAGAAAATATTTGATTAACTAGTATATTGCTTCATTTCTTAAGTGGTCAGCATCAAGTGATATAATATTGATGCTAACCTTTTACTTTATTTGCGATATAGTATTTTCATTATGAACAGGTTGGGTTGCTATTTCTTGAAAAAAAAGGTTGGTTGCTATTTTTCGACGATCGCTTGCCTTTTTCTCTTCAAATTAGGCCAAACAAAGGTAAGTTTATTTCTCTCCATTTTCTTATATTGAAGGCTTTATATGTAATGTAATGGTGGGATTATTTATTGTAGAAGGCTTCTAAAGCCATAGGTTTTGTGATGATTATATGGTGTGAGAGGGACATGTGACGCCTCTACTTATTAGCATTATTAAATTTATTGAATTACCTGACTTATATTACAATTGAGAATGTGAACTAGTGATTAGAAAATGGTTAAATGTAGTCACTTGAAATGTGAAGTTATGATTTGAAAATTATTAAGTGTAGTTACTTGAAATTGCGAACTTGTGACTTGAAAATGGTTAATTAAATTGGTACTTGAAATTATAAACTTGTGACTTGAAAATGGTTAGGTGTAGTCACTTGAAATATGAAGTTATGATTTGAAAATGATAAAGAGTTGTTGTTACTTGAAATTGTGAACTTGTGACTTGAAAATGGTTAAGTGTAGCTACTTGAAATGTGAAGTTAATGACTTAAAAATGCTTAAGGGTTGTGACTTGAAATTGTGAACTTGTGACTTGAAAATGGTTAAGTGTAGTTACTTGAAATTGTGAACTTGTGACTTGAAAATGGTTAAGTGTAGCTACTTGAATTGTGAAGTTAATGACTTGAAAATGCTTAAGTGTAGGTACTTGAAATTGTGAACTTGTGACTTAAAAATGGTTAAGTGTTGTCACTTGAAATGTGAATTTATGATTTGAAAATGATTAAGTGTTGTAGTTACTTGAAATTGTGAACTTGTTACTTGAAAATGGTTAAATGATTACTTGGAAGTGTGAACTTGTGACTTAAAAATAATTGAGTGTGGCTACTTGAAATGTGAAGTTAATGACTTGAAAATACTTAAGTGTAGTTACTTGAAATTGTGAACTTGTGACTTGAAAATGATTAAGTGTAGTTACTTGAAATTGTAAACTTATGGCTTGAAAATGGATGTGTAGCTACTTGAATTGTGAAGTTAATGACTTAAAAATGCTTAAGTGTAGATACTTGAAATTTTGACCTTGTGACTTGAAAATGGTTAAGTCTAGCTACTTGAAAATGATTTAAGTGTAGTCACTTGAAATGTGAACTAATGACTTCATTATTATATGTTTTAATGTAAACTTGCATATTATTGAATATCTATATTTTGTAGATGGATCATCGTTTGTGGATGTATGATACGGATTATGAAAATGTTGGTGGTTTAAAACCCCAATATCTTAATGGCGTCAGAGGTTTTATTGATCATGCGATGTCACTGGATCTATATAAAAAAATTAGAGTGGTTAGGTGTCCTTCTAGTTCATGTAGGTGCTTGAAGTTTTTTCAACCAGATATAGTTATGACTCATCTCTATCGTAATGATTCAAGCCAAGATACTTTGTGTGGGTCGATCACGGAGAGAGAGAGATGGGTTGAATAGTATATTTTATAATTCGTTGCCTGTGAATGAATATGACATACTTGTACATGGTCGACATGCTAGGATACAACATGCTAGAGTTTAACATAGGGTGCAACATGATAGGGTACAACATGATGATAGAATTCATGAAATGGTCAATGATGCTTTTGGAATTGGGGATGGGATGAAACCCGAACAAAATTTTGAAGAAGATCCCAATAAAGAAGCAAGAGGTTTCTATCAACAATTAGAAGAGGCTAGTCACCTACTATGTGAAGGGAGTTTGCATTCTGATTTATCTGTTGCAGTTAGATTAATGAGTCTCAAATCTGATTGGAATGATTCTCAAGCTGCTATGGACTCTATGATTGATCTTTTGGGTGAACTAGTAAATCCAGAGTTAAACATACCTTAGAATTTTTATCAAGCAAAGAAATTAGTTTCCAAGTTTGGATTGTCATATAATAGAATCCATTGTTGTATAAATGGTTGTATGTTGTTCTATAAGAATGATGCCGAATTAGAAAATCATAAGTTTTGTGGACATGCTCGTTATAAGCGGACTCCCGGTGGGAAGATGGTTTCTATTAAGGTGATGCACTATTTACCTCTTATACCTAGACTAAAGAGGTTATATGCTTCAATGAATTCTACCCCACACATGAAATGGCACTATGAAAGTAGAAGGCCACTAGGTGTCTTGTCTCATCCATCATATGGAGAGGCTTGGAAGAATTTCGATAGAACTTATCCTGATTTTGCTATTGAACCAAGAAATATTAGATTGGGGTTGTGTGTAGATGTTTCACACCATTTTCTAATTCTGGCACACCTTATTCTTGTTGGCCTATATTTATTACTCCACATAATCTCCCACCTGAAATGTGTATGACAAGTCCCTACATATTTCTAAGTTGTATTATTCCAGCTCCCCGCAATCCAAAAAGTTTGATCGATGTATATCTCCAGCCATTGATAGATGAATTACTACAATTATTGCATCGCTTTTTAAATCAGTAATTTAAAAAAAAAAAGACGATGAGTGCCTCTTTTTTATTCATTATGAAGAACAAAAAGCAATGATCAACATCATTTTTTATTCATTATGAAGAACAGAAAGGGACGACCAATGTCACTTTGTATTCATTATGAAGAACAGAAAGCGATGACCAACTTTAATTTTTTAATCATTATGAGGAACAAAAGGCGACGACCAACGTCGCTTTTTCTAAAAAAAATATTTTATTTTTCTCAAATTACTACACCAGTATCAATTTTTCTGAAAAAAATTATGTTTTTCTTCAATAAAGTGATGATGTCTGTCGTTTTTTGTTCATCATGTGTTCTTCACATGAAGAATAAAAAACAACGCACAACGTCGCTTTTTCTTAAAAAACTAAAAAAAATATTCCTAAAAGTGACGTGGTCCGTCGTGATAAAAGCTACGCAGACCATCGTTTTTAAAAAAGAACAACCCTTTATGCGACGCAAAATTAAGCGACGCTTTTTCGTCACTTTTGGCCCAAAAAATGAAACTGGCCGTCGCTTTTTGGCCTTTTTTCAGTAGTGTAAGTTCTGAAACAATATAATCAACAATACAACCATAACTCTAAAAACCTGATGTCAAAGGTATAAGAACGTATCTAGTACAACTTGAATAAAAAAATACATAAGATGTCCAAATACAAAAGAGAATCTGTCCAATCTAGACAACTAAAAGTCAACCACTACCTCGAAAGCATCAAATATTTGCCACTTCAACCAAGCTAGGGCGTACTCATACTAAGACCTGCACCGAAAGGGCGCAATAGACGTGAGTACGATCCACTTGTACTCAATAGGTACCATAGGCAAACCGAGCAAAATAAATAATAAAACATACAAAATACACATAAAAGGCACGTTACCTGCAATGAAAAAATATCCCACAACGGTAGCCCACACTGCATGCACTAACAGTTCTAATATATCACATATATTTGCAACAATAATAACAAGATAGAACACAAGTATACATCATATCACGTACAAGTAGAAGCAAGGGAGAACATGTATATACAAGATGGTCAAGTACAAGTAACGAAAGATCAAATAGATATATGACATGTCAATATGGCAATTCGATTACAACATAAACACAATAAAGCAAGTGTAATGTGTAAGATGAGGATGATGGTGGTGGTGATGATGGTGATGATGATGAGGAACGAGGTTGTCGCACAACCTCCATATACACCCATGGAGGCAAGCCTCCCGAAGTGGGATTCATAGGGTGTTCATCAACCCATATATATTCCATATGTATATCTATATCCATATCCATATCTCCTCCCTGGCATATTCCTCAGGGAGGATTTTATAAGATATCACATTTTCTGTCAAAAAGGTGTTGTCAGTATTTTGCAAATGTTTTCACGATGGTACCATTTGTTTTATGAATGAGTATGACAAGAGGATGTAATGCACACAATCAATCACAATGAATATTCTCACAACCAATTACATGATGTACTTCCGCAACCGACCATAATGATATATTTCACAACCACTTGAGCTAATATCCACTCATTATTTCCACCATTTATAAAATTCCACATGATTCATATGCCAATAAAGTATGAATATGACACAATACACCAGTGGTACAACAATAGTCATTTTAACAACATGATAAAATTATTCACATGTATTTTAAGCTGTCAACATCACATAGGACCCCATACGGTCACTCATATCACATATTATCTCAAAATCAATAATTACATCACATATTCCTGATTAGTTCTCATTCCCTTAACATGCATTTTGTGTATGAATTAACTACCCATCCTAGTCTGAAGATTTAAGTCATAACCTACGTTGAAGGTTGAAACTGGTCTGCAACTCTTCAACCACAAAGCCCTACTTCTCAAGAACGGTCCCGAAATCAACTAAAATCAAGAAATACAGAATCTATGCGTCAAAAAAAGGCTAATGATATCCATATTGTCAACTTTTTATTCGGGATCAAAATTGACTCCCAAAATAAATTTTTAAAAAAGGAGGGCAAAATCGTAACTTTACTTAAAAAACGTGTTCCCTATACCTTTAGAAATCTACAGTTTAAAATATATATCAAATCGAGTCAAAACGAGGTTCAAATAAAAAAAATATTTTTTAGCTTTACCGGGTAAAACCTTTGAAATCCATTTTAAAATTAAAAATCAAAGTTGTTTTGAAGATGAAATTGGGGAAAACTAGTAATTATAGAATTAAGAATATTATTCAAGTGAAAAGGTTTAGAATTTGGGGCTAAATCAAGTACTAAGGTTTGGGGATGGGGTGGGTTGAACAATTAATCAAGAAATTTTATAAGGAAAAAGGTGAATTCTCACCTTAAACCCATAAGAGAATCAAGAAATAAATGTTAATCTAGCTTTTCAAGAACCCATAAGCTTCACTTTTAAGCTTTCACACTATTTTAGAGTTTAGCTATCAAGAGTCAAGATGAAAAATGAGCAAAAATTGGGCAAAAGGGAGCTATTTATACTCATACCAGGTTACCAGATGCATAAGGCATAAAACACATTCCTAAAATGAGTTTTACCCTTTGTAATCCAGGTTGCACCAACAACTTGGTGCACCAAATTTTCTATGTCCAAAACAGACTTTGGTGGGGTGCCTGAAATTCAATCAAAATCTGATATATTCAAATGAATTATGTAATTACACTAAATTTGATGCTCCGTATACAATGTTGATATCAGAATTTTGAAAAATGTTATTTCCAAAACATCAACTCCCAAAATCCAAAATCATAAATTTCAAACCGAGAGTCGAAATGAGATTTAAAAGCCATAAAATTACATTAATCGTGTTACCACCCTAAAATTGATGTTTTGGATCTATTGGCGTAGTCCATTTAGCCATTCGTTGCACGGATCAAAAGATAATCACAGAAGTCCAAAATAAGGCTCTCAAAGCCTCCAAAAATCACAATATCGCACAAATGGTACCAAGATGCATTGGAAACTATGTCAATCACCCCCACACCCAAACAATTCCATAAAGCAATGATGGAGAGAGGTAAAATAGTTAAATTACACAAAATCACAAATTTTACATATTTCATCAAATTTCAGGTTGTTACAAGACCATCTTCCCTAGACCCCACTTGTGGGACTGCTCAGGGTATGTTATTGTTGTTGAAAGTTGATACAAAATTCTCTAGCAGTAGCTTTAGGGTGCTCAAGTAGCTTCTCCAAAGCTAAGGTTCGTGAAAGAACACATGCAACCAATCATTAACCAACAACTCCTCTTAAACATGTTTTTAAGGGTTTCATTCACTTATCTTTCTATTTTGAACAACTTTTCTTGACTTGGTTTTCCAAAACAAATTCTAGACACTCACTTTATAAGACATTTGGAAATGCATATTCACCATCACCCAATACAACATAGTTCTCATAATATATAATATAGGAAAGCAATCAAAAGGGCAAAAATCAACTAAAAGAAGGTATAAGTCCCCAGAGTATAGTCAAAGATCCGGACATTTAGAATGTAATCACAATCAATAAACATTTCAAGCATGCAACAAAGGATGTGGCCTATTGATCAATGAAGTGGGTTGAAACTCTAAGGTCTTAGGTTCAAATCCGAATAAAGACAAAAAAAATACTAGGTGATTCTTTTCATCTGTCATAGCCTTGATGGAGAGAGTTACTTGATATCTATTGATGGTCGGAGATGGAAGGTATCCCATGAATTTAGTCAAGGTGCGCGAAAGTTTGCTTGCCTATATACCACGTTTATAAAAAAACCATTTCAAATAATTTTGACTCAAAAATTTAACTTCATGCCTGCTACAATATAAAACAACCTCGTTTTTAACCATACAACTTCTTATTGAGTTTTTATCTTTGCACTTATTAAAAGAGTTTCGACTTTGGAAGAAATTTTAGTCCAAAATATAAGTCACTCAAATCCTGTAATATTTTTGGAAGAAACTACTCGATCAAACCCATATCTTAGCATCCTTCCAGTGGCAACAATGAACTACCTTACTAAACGAACTACATCTTCTCATAAGATGGCACTCCAACTTCATGCTTCTAGGCCTAAGATGGTTTTATCCTAAGTTGATAAGACTTGAGTGCGAGTATCCGACATGGATTCCAATACAGTGGTTGGATTTAACAAAGTTCAAATATTAAGATTCAGGGGTACGAATCCAGCTATGGATACAGGTCCTAGGATTTGTTTAAAAGAATCCAAAATTAAAGAATAGAGTTATACAAATATTTATTCTAAATTTTGAAAGATCTTCTAGGGCGTCCTCTCCAGGACCCTAACTTCTTCTTTCAAGCTCTTTGGTTCTTCCCATCAATAAGTCTTTCAAGGCCTTCCACCAACAATCCTTATAAATCCTTGCTATTGTCGGCAAGAAGTCAGAGCACAACCACTTTAATTCTTAGTTTCTCTCTATTTGGCCTGAAGAATGAATCAACAAATATTGATCAAGAGAGAAAGCTAAAAAGGAGACAAAAGGAAAATAATATTGAAGGTACGTAAAGTTGGGTTCAAGGTGTGTGTGGATGGAAATAGAGGAAAAAATAGTGGAGGAAAAATGAGTCCACATTAAAATGGAATGTGTACTAAAAAATGGAAAGTCCACTAATTCTCCCACATTGGTGGGAGAAGGTAACTTTTAAGTGTTTATAATAAGTAACACTTACTCCACATGGTATGTGAGGCAAGAACCAAAAGGTTCCTCGCGTCGTCGTCGTCGCCACTCGGCTAGAATTTGGATTTGGATTTGGATTTGGCAAATGATCGATCGATGAGATCTATCTTTTTGGACAAAATACGTGCCTTTTTCCAGAACCAATGCATCTTAAAATAGGTGCCTTTTTCTAGAACCAATGCATCCTTTCCGAAAGGACACATTAAGGCTATAAATACCTGACGTATTCCTTAGGTATTGATATAATTTTTGACAGCAAAACACTCTTCTTCTCTACAAAAACTCATTGTGATCATTAGTCGTTCAGTGAGTTTGTTGAATCCAATAATTTGAGGTACCACTATTGTTGGATTGAAAGATATTTTATCCTAGAAGGAAAATTTCATAACCTCGGATACATTGAGGGGAATTATTCCTTAAGGACACTCCGTGAAGTTGGTTGACTTGTCTTTAAATTTTTGTTTCATCTTATTTCTGAAATAATAACACACTTCTTGGATAGATCACTTTGATCTTGTGTTAAAGGTGTTGATACTTCAAAGTTGTTCTTGACAAAGCTTTGGTCTTGAACTTGGTTGAAGTGTATTGTACATAAAATACAGATTTCTGTTGTACCCGAAAATATTGAAAAATAACAATCTTAGGGAATAATTTGGAATCTGTATTGCTTGGTTTCTGGAGATTAAATCTTTAAGATTTCTACTCTGTTTGAATTTAAATAGTGATTTAAGACA
Organism: Capsicum pubescens; assembly: GCA_030864215.1. Lineage (NCBI taxonomy): Eukaryota > Viridiplantae > Streptophyta > Magnoliopsida > Solanales > Solanaceae > Capsicum > Capsicum pubescens. The sequence continues at coordinate 32,569,884 of CM061548.1, forward strand.
TAATTCTTTATCACAAGTTAAAGATCACTCGGTTGATGATTGGAAGTCATAAAACTTCATCGTTAAACTAAAAACAAGAGGTGTTTAAAGTTGCTGCAACTTTATTAATAGTATTTTGATATACTAAAGTTACTGTCTTGTTGTGATAGGAAAATGACTACGGATAGTCAAGTTCATGATACTGCAACGACTGTGGCAACAACTAGTGTTTCCATAACGAGTCTTGCAAATGCTCTGCTGGAAATGGCACCAATGGGAAAACCCAAAAAGTTCATGAGTAATGACTTCAAAAGGTGGCAGAAGAAAATGTTCTTCTACCTTACAACTCTTTGTCTTCAAAGGTTCACATTTGAAAAAGCTCCAGAGGTGACCAAGGAAGCTTCTGACCATGAGAGATTTGTCATTATGGAGGCTTGGAAACACTCAGATTTCCTATGTAGGAATTACATTCTGAATGGCCTCAAGATGAATTATAGAATTTGTATAGTGGGATGAAAACGACAAAGGCGTTGTAGGGGGCACTGGAAAGAAAGTATAAGACTGAGGATGCGGGAACTAAAAAGTTCTTCGTTGTAATATTCCTAGAGTTTAAAATGATTGATAACAAGCCTGTTTTATCGTAAGTCCAGGAACTGCAAGTAATCTTCCATGGTCTCCTCGCGGAAGGTATGATTTTGAGGAATACCTTAGTTGAATATATTAAAAATATTCTTAATGTTCACATGAACTTAATTATAGGTTTGATCGTGAATGAGGCATTTTAAATTGCGGCAATTATTGAGAAGTTACCACCTATGTGGAAGGACATCAAGAACTACTTGAAACACAAGTGAAAGGAGATGTCAGTCAAAGATCTTATAATAAGATTATGCATTGACAAAGCTAATAAAGCCTCGAAAAGAAGGTCAAAGGGAAATTCTACAATAAGTGGAGCTAATATTGTAGAAGATGACCAAAACAACTCTAAAAATGGAAGAAAACTGGACATGAAAGCAATCAACCCAAGAAGAAATTCAAGGGAAAGTACTTAAACTATGGCAAGATTGGCCACAAGTCTACAAATTGTCGTGCCCCAAAGAAAGGCAAGAAAAAGGACCACCAAGAAAATATGGTGAATCCAAGAAAGAAACGGATGATCTGTGTGTCATGCTGTCCGAATGCAACTTAGTGGAAAATTTTCGTGAATGGTGGATGGATTCCGGTGCCACCCGCTAGTTTGTGCTAATAAGGAGTTATTTGCTACTTTTTCTCCAGTTCAATGAGAGGATAAGATATATATGGCCAACTCCGAAACTGCTAAAGTTGAAGGAACAGGAAAAGTCTGCCTGAAAATGACATCAGGCAAAGTGTTGACTTTGAATAATGTCCTGTATGTACCGGAGTTACGGAAGAACTTGATTTCTGTATCACTTCTAGACAAAAACGGATTCAAATGTGTATTTGTTTTCGAAAAAAATGTACTTAGTAAAGGAGAAGTGTATGTAGGAAAAGGCTACCTTATTGAGGACCTATTAAAAATGAATGTAATGAATGTTGAAATCAATAAAATTTTAGTTTCTTCTTAACTTCTTGAGTCTTATGATTTGTGGCATGAACGCTTAGGCCATGTTAATTACAAAATAGTGCAAAAACTGATTAACTTAGAAGTCAACCCATCTCATGGTGGAAAAAAGTATTTTATAACTTTTATTGACGATTGCACTAGATACTGTTATGTCTATTTGCTAAATAGTAAGGATGAAGCAATAGATGCATTTAGGCAATATAAAACTAAAGTTGAAAATCAGTTATAGAAGAAGATTAAAACGATAAGAAGTGATAGGGGCGGAGAATATGAATCTCCCTTTGTGCAAATATGTGTAGAGAATGGAATTATCCATCAAACTACAACCCCATATTTACCTCAATCTAATGGAATTGCGGAAAGGAAAAATTAAACCTTGAAGGAAATGATGAATGCCTTAGTAATAAGTTCAGGTTTACCGTAAAACTTGTGGGGGGAAGCTATCCTTACGGCTAACCGAATACTCAATAGAGTGCCCCATAGTAATACACAATCAATTCCATATGAAAAATGGAAAGGAAAGAAACCCAACTTGAAATATTTCAAAGTGTAGGGGTGTCTATCAAAGGTCCAAGTTCCTATTCCTAAAAGAGTAAGGATATTACCTAAGACGGTGGACTGCGTGTTCATATGATAGGCTAAAAGTAGCAAAGCATGTCTCTTTTTGGTTTATAAATCCGAACATCCGGATATTAATGAAAATACGGTAATTGAATCAGATAATGCTGAATTCTAAACGACCATGAAATGAACCAAGTGAGGATGTACATAATGATGAGAATCCAAGACGTAGTACACGTCAAAGAATGTCAACTTCGTTTGGATCGGATTTTGTAACATTTCTTTAGAAAATGAGACTCAAACACTTAAAGAAGTGATGGTGTCTTCAGACTCATCCTTTTGGAAAGAGGCAGTCAATAGTGAGATTGATTCATTCTTAAGCAACCATACATGGGAGTTGGTTGATCTTCCTCCAGGAAATAAACCTTTAGGTTCTAAATGGATCTTCAAAAGAAAAATGAAAGTTGATGGTACTATTGACAAATACAAGGAAAGACTTGTTGTAAAAGATTTTAAACAAAAGGAAGGCCTTGATTACTTTGATACATACTCACCAGCAACAAAGATAACATCAATTCAGATGTTAATTGCCTTGGCAACAGTATATAGTCTTGAAATTCATCAAATGGATGTGAAAACAGCATTCCTAAATGGAGAATTGGAGGAAGAAATTTATATGGAAAAACCTGAGTGTTTTGTGGTTCCAGAAAAAGAAAATAAGGTGTGTAAACTTGTTAAGTCATTTTATGGACTAAAACAAGCACCCAAACAATGGCATGCGAAGTTTGACCAAACCATGTTGGCAAACGGGTTCAAGATTAATGAATTGTGATAAATGTGTTTATATTAAAGACACTCCAAATCACTAAGTCATTGTTTGTTTGTATGTGGATGATATGTTGATCATCAGTAGAGACATTTCGGACATAAATTTTACAAAATCAATGCTTGAGAGCAAGTTTGATATGAAAGACCATAGAGTTGCAGATGTAATCTTAGGAATAAGAATCCATAGAACTACCCAAGGATTGGCATTGTCACAGTCTCACTACATAGAAAAAGTACTTGACAAATTCAAGTATATGAAATTTGGTATTGCCAAGACTCCATTGGATGTGAGCTTCTCCCTTCAAAAGAATGAAGGTGAAAGTGACTCACAATTGGAGTACGCAAGAGTATTAGGATATTTAATGTATATAATAAATTGTACACGACCATACATAGCATGCACTATTAGTAAGTTGAGTCGGTACACGAGTAATCCCAACAAAACTCATTGGATGGCAATGAAAAGAGTTTTGGGGTATCTTAAATACACTCAAGACTATGCTTTGCATTATAATAAATATCCCGTTGTACTTGAAGGATTTAGTGATGCAAATTGGATCACTAGATCGAATGAAGTAAAATCCACAAGTGATATGTATTTACCATCGGTGGAGGAGCGGTCTCTTGGAAATCATCCAAACAGACATGTATTACTCGCTCTACAATGGAATCTGAATTTATCGCATTGGATAAAGCCAGTGAAAAAGCAGAGTGGCTCCGGGATTTCTTGGAAGATATTTCTTATTGGCCCAAACCGGTGGTGCCAGTATGTATACACTGTGATAGACAAGCGTTAATAGGTAGGGCGGGGAGCATGATGTACAATGGTAAATATTATTACATAAGACAGAGACATAATACCGTTAGAGAACTTCTCTTTAGTGAAATTATCACTATTGACTATGTGAAGTCAAAGGATAATGTATCGGATCCACTTACAAAAAGCCTTTCTAGAGAAGAAGTTAAGAGGACATCCAAGGAAATGAATTTAAGGCCTAGGATAAGTCAGCATGACAGAAAATCTACCTAGAAGACTGGAGATCCCAAGAGCTAGGTTCAAGGAGATCAAACAAAGTTGTGTTTGACAGGTTCAACATTGTCAATATACCAACCCATTCTCGTGATGTAGATAATATTTAGTAAACAAGGATAAGACTTAAGCTGAAAAGTTTTTTAATGATTATCTAAATTTGGCAGATTTGACCAAATAGTTTAATCTACAGGATTAAACATTTAGAAATCACTTATGTGAGGGCGAAGTGGAAGTTTCTTCAAGGAGAATATTAGTAAAGGCCTATTCTTTAAGTTCTCATAAAATCGGGATGTGTTCATAGCTGAAAAGAAAAAAAACCGTGAGAACTATAAACGGTAAAAGGTTGGTTATGTGACATGTGTTGTCTAGGTGTCCATTAAAGATCAACAGTAGAAAGTTATCAGATCTACAGATTGACCAAGTGCATCCAATGCATGTTCACTACGAAAAGTTCAAAGGAAAACCTATGTTAGAATACGAGCCCTACTACTTTTAATATTAAACTCTACTGATTGCCTATCTATGGAACAAGTAATTAAACGTGGTTCACAGAAGTAAAAACTAAACACAGTGTTTTGACGTGGAAAACACCCAACTCAAGAAAGGTGTAAAAGACCACGACCTGTGCCTCTACAGGATTTAACCCCAACTTCACTATAACTCTTGAGCCTCAACAATCAACAAAATTACAAGACTTCTTGTAAACAAGGAATTAAAACTTCTAACTCCTATAACTACAAAAACATAAATCTTCCTAAGATAAGTGTTCCCAAGTTTTCGAGCTCCCTAACTTGAAGACACAACTCCTAACTTAGTTTATAGATAACTGAGACTAGAACAATTACTCAATACAACTCAAAGAACCTTCCTACTACAAATTCTAAGACTTACTAAGTAAGAAACCAGGTTCTTCTTCAAGTAAGTGATTTGCTTTGCTGATTGTTGATTATCTTATCAGTGCATGAGTGAAAGCTTTTGATTTCGTTTTTGTATTTAAGCTAACATCTCATGGAGTCCTTCAGTTGATGTAATCTTCTATGTTGCTTAGGACTCCCATGAGTTTTAGCTCTTATTATTGTTGCTGTCTCTCACACTTTTTTTAATATGACTCTTTTTTTATCTCTACAAGACCTCTTGTTCAATTCAACTTCTATAAGACTTTTTGTTCAACTCAAATCCTGATGTGATGAGTGTTATCCACTCCTGTTTGCACACAAAGTTATCTTATCAATAACTTGTCTGCAGCTAAACTTTGTTCACTTGGATGGACCAGCTTTCACGACATGTTTCATTCACATGTCTATCATCAAAACTCCACATTCCTTAATAAATTACCCCTTTTTGATGATGACAAACATAGCAGCACAATACCACAAAAACCTTACATACTCACTAAGGAAGTTAAGTAAAAGAATCAGAATGAAGCACAGGTTAGTCAATTGGGTTATAAGCATTGTATAATCTGTTTTTTCCCCCTTTTGACATCATCAAAAAGCTGGACCAGTAAGTCAAAAAAGCTTAATAATTCATGGCCATTAGGGCTATCACTAAAACAATGAAGATTTTAGAGCAAAAAAACAAGCAATGCATTATAACACAGAAGTGAACCACATAAAGCAAAAAAAAAGCCATTTCATTGATAGATTAGAATACAATAATCATAACCCAATAAAAGCAATAAGAGAGAAATATCTTGGACCAAAAATAGGATAAAAATATGTCTAAGACACTAAGAGGGGATTAAGTGGATGAGGAAGAAGGAATAAGGGAGGTCAGCTTCCTAATGATATCAACATTGTCAGCTGTTTCCTTTTCTAAGATGGCTGTGAAAGGAGGCAATTTGAGCTTGAAAGACCTATTTCTCCTCCTCATGAGCAGCCTGGGAAGCTTTCAATACATCTTGTGCCACTTTCACCTCACTCTGCTTGGAAGTAAGAGCATTCATCAATCTTTGCATAGGGTTATCAGCACTCCTTATAGCAGCAGGTAACATAGCATGGTTCACAAAGCCAGTAATATCCTTTGTGGTCTGCAGTGACCAAACTTTGACAAGAATATAAAAGTCCTCAAAAATAGGGGCAAGCTAGAACTCATAGGGAAAAGCATAGCCATTTGCATCTTAGATTAACACCCTTTGCATGTGCTTGATGATAAGTCTAGAAAGATCAATTGGAGTCTGAGAGTCTAGCAATTCCATCAGGGTGAGCTCAAGAAAATTGGTTATCATTATCCTTTCCTGTCTAGGAAGGATCATCATGTGAACCACATCAAAATAGAACTGGGGAAGAGGAGACATCTCATTCTTGAGGACCCTTCTATGAGTTAAAAGAAGAGGATTTCGAGAGAATTTTCTAGAAATATCAAGAGCTGAAGGGAAGTTATCAAGAGGAGGCCAAGTACCTTACACATAATTACCCCAACCCCCAGTAGGAACATGTAAAATTTGACTCAGATCAGCAGGGTAAAGATTAATGGTTCTACCATGAACAGTGGTGGAGAATATCTCTCCGATAGAAACATTATTTGTATAAAATTCATACACTTCATATTTCCCAAACTTCTTTTGATGATCACCTTGAAGAAACAGGTGTGATCACCCCTTAGCTCTAAGTTTGGTGAGCAACACATCCATATCAGGTCCCCCAAAACCAGTGACAACTCTACCCCTAGCCAACATACGTTTTTAAAAGTGGAGAACATGAATTGACTGAGAAGCCATGTTAGTAGGAGTATCAAAAACAATAGCATAGTCAAGATCTGGATCAGGGTGAGTAGAGGGAGAAGGAGGAGTATCAGGAAGAAAATCAGAATTTGAGTCAGATAAATCAGAAGGAACAGATTTGGATTCTTGTTTCTTCAGATGGGAAGATGAGGCTTTAACAGTGGAGGCTTTCTGAGTAGAAGCTTTCTCAATAGAGTTCGAAAAGAGGAAGCTTTGAAAGTGGGTTGGGATGTAGAGGTAGGAGTGAACAAGGATTTTGGGGTCTTGGCAATGATGTGCTTCAGTTTTCATTTGGAACGAATGAGAATATCTAAAAAGGGAGCATTGGGAGATGGAGAAGCAAAAGGAGAAACTCGTTTCTTTTTATTTGCATGAAGTGCTTCTTCCAAAGAAGCATCTTTCCGTTGTTTGTTTTCTCGAGTAAGTGGAATTCGAGGAGAAGTGACTATAGGGGGAGGCTTAACTGAAGCAGCTTCATCTACATCAATGACACTAGAAGAGGGTTTTCATTTTAGAGCAGATCTTGACCTTCGAGGGATGAGATTTTCAATGGGTTCATTATCAGGGTAAACAATTTGAAGTAGGGTTGGTGAAGGAAGTGAAGGGTTGGACTGGGATGAGGCATTAGAACAAAATTGGGTAAAAGGGTTTGGGAAGTGTCTGAACACAGCAAAATCAGAGAATTTTTTGGAGATTTAAGAAGGGATTAATAGAGGTAAGGTTATATTTGGGTGAATGACAACGGAGGTGAAGGTGTTTGTGGTAGAGTTAGGTGAGGAGGATAAAAAAGATAATGAGGAATCCATGACTAGGGAAACAAAAAGTTAGTGATTTATTGTAGAGAGAGTTTAAAAGGAATAAGAAAGAGAGAAGAAAGAGGATGCATATTTAAGAGGGATTGAGGGAAGATGAATCGTGTGAGGAATGTATTTGATAGAAACGTAATGATGAAGGGGTATGCACTGATGGGAAAGGGCTGGCAACTTTTTTGAAGGAGATGAATTTTGGATTTTTGGTGGTTTAAGTGTAACGGAAAGGACCAAATGAAAAACTTGTTTCTCTCTTATGCTATCATGAACAAGTGAAAATCATACCTAAAATATGGAAAAAACAATGGACAAAATTAGCCTTGATGGTTCAGCCTATCTTCAAAATCAACACATAGCTGAGTTAATTTACTCTAAAACCTTGGAATTAGGATACACAACAAAATGTGTAAGACTAAATTAATCAACAATCACTTAAGTATAATCTTTTCTAATCAATCATTGAGGAATATTTATATAATTTTAATCATCCCCAAGGCTAACCTGTTCCTTTCAAAGTGTTCTCTACTCAAAGCCTTAGTAAATATGTCAGGAAGTTGTTCCTCAGTTGAACAAAACATAATTGATATATGACCTTTTTCAACATTATCTCTAAGAAAGTGATGTCTAATATCAATATGCTTGGTTCTTTTATGTTGAACAGGATTTTTAGCTATGTTAATAACACTTGTATTATCATAAAAAATGGGAACACAACCAATATATATACCAAAATCCATAAGTTGTTGCTTAATCCATAGCAATTGAGAATAACAAGAACCTGCAGCAACATATTCATCTTCAGCAGCAGATAAGGCTACTGAATTTTGCTTATTACTGGACAAGGTAATTAAACATGATCCAAGGAAGTGAGCCATGCCTGTAATGCTTTTTTGTCTACCAAATATCCTACATAACCAATATCAGAGTAACCTACTAGATTAAAGTTACTACCTTTAGGATACCATAAGCCAAGATTACTGGTTCCCTTCAAGTATATGAAGATTCTTTTCACAGATTTTAGATGTGATTCTTTGGGTTTTGCTTAAAACCTAGCACATAGCCCTACACTGAACATAATGTTAGGCCTACTAGCTGTGAGGTACAATAATGAACCTATCATACCTCTATACATATTTTGCTCCACATCTGGACCTAGTTCATCCAAATCAAGCTTTGTGGCAGTGGCAATGGGAGTACTGATTTCTTTAGCCTCTTCCATGGAGAATCTTTTAAGAAGCTATTTGGCATACTTCTATTGATGGATCATTGTCCCCTATGCTGACTGTTTTATTTGCAAACCCAATAAGTAATTCAACTCTTCCATCATGCTTATCTCAAATTCACAACTCATGAGTTTGACAAAACTCATGAGTCATATTCATGTTGGTTCATCCAAATATAATGTCATCCACATAAACCTGCAAAACTAACAAATCCTTTCCATTAGTTTTTAAGAAAAAGGTATTGTTAATTTTACCTCTGGTATGACCATGCTATAGTAGAAATTTTGATAATCTCTCATACTAGGCCCTTGGTGCTTGTTTCAACCCATACAAGGCCTTATCCTGTTTATACACATGATCAGGAAACTCCTTGCTTTCTAATCCTAGAGGTTGCTTAACATAAACTTCTTCCTTGAGAATTCCATTTAGGAATACACTTTTCACATCCATCTGATAGAAGATAAACTCTATATAAGCAGCAAAGGAAACTAGTAATCTTATAGCTTCAAGTCTTGCTACAGGAGCAAAAGTCTCATCAAAATCAATTCCTTCTTCTTGGTTGTATCCTTGAACCACCAATCTTGCCTTGTTTCTTGTAACTGTTTCATGCTCACCCACTTTATTCCTATATACCTACTTAGTCCTAATTACTGATCTATCTTTTGGGAGAGGAACTAAGTGCCATACTTTGCTTCTCTCAAACTGATTCAACTCTTTCTGCATGGCTATGATCTAATCAGCATGAAGCAATTCCTTAGTTACCTTTTTTGGCTCAATCTCTGGTATGAATGCCTTAAAGGCACACATACTACTCAGTCCAAACCTTGTGGTGATCCCAGATGTGAGATCAGTAAGAACATTCTCAATAGGGTGTGATCCTTGATAATTGTATCCTTTTGGGATCAAGCCTAGTGAGCTACTAGGATCACTACTAATGTTCTGAGCTGGGGTAGTTGGTGTCTCAGTTCCCCCTGTCATTGTGCCTTCAGCTTCAGTTCCCCTTGTTAAAGTTCCTCCATGTTTGGTAGCTCCAGTAGATGAACCAGGTTGTGTAACCTGTTCCTCAGAGTCACTTCCTTCCTGCAGGTTAGTCTTAACACAGAATTCATCAAAGATCACATACATTCTTTCTTCAACACAGTTAGTTCTGTTGTTTAAAACCCTATAAGTCTTACTATAAAGTGAAAAACCTAAGAAGATTACCTCATCACTTTTAGCATCAAATTTTCCTAGATTATCCTTTCCATTATTGTGTATGAAATATTTACAACCAAAGTTTATAAAGTGAGAAATGTTAGACTTTCTTCCTTTTAGTAATTCATAGGGAGTCTTCTCTAACATAGGTCTAATCATGCATCTATTTATGATATTGATTACGCTCAAACTACACCTCTCAATGAGAATGTAAGCGATCGTTCTCAATACAAAACCCAACTAGGTTGGGATCGAATCCCACAGGGAATATGGTGTGAACGTAAGTCGTTTGCAAATCAATCAACTAATAGTTGGATTTTTCCAGAAATGGGGGGGTTTTAGTTTAACAAGTAATTGTCGGTCGCTTTAATCAGTGTTCGTAATCAAGAGTTTCTGAAAAACCAGAATTATGTTCACTAGGGCTTCCAGTACTTGACAGATGCTAACGGTGATTCAAGATTCTCATGGTAGGTAGGACAACAAGTTATCTTTATTGAGGTTATGCTTAATTGTCTCTTGACCTACTTAAGAATTTAATTACCTAATCCTCTCGAACTTAGGGAATTTATATTCACTGCCTAGATTTTACCTCAGGTTAACCAACCTTGTTACAGTGCTAATTATTAAACAGAGTATTTTCTAGTCCTTGTCGATAACTAATTTCCCACTATATTTGATTTCTTTCTTAAGCAAACCAAATCAGGCGTTATCTATTGTTTGCAACTAACAGACGTTAATTAAAACCTCAGAATTATCAAGAAATCCTTCCACCTTTTGAATCTTGAATACTTAGCTCCTTATTAAGACCTAACCCTAGATCCCATAATTCAGGTTAAAGGAATTTAGCCACTCATAATGCTAAAATCAAAACAACAAGTTGTATTCATGCTTTGAAAGTTAAACATACCACAAGAAGAATAATAACTAGTGAACCGCAGATTAGATCACAAAGGAAAATCCCAGAATAATGATAACTATCTCTTCAAAGTATTTTCTTTTTCAAGCCAAGAAATTAGAGAGAAAATTTCAAAAGTATAGTCAAAACTCAATGTGCGGGCTCCTTAGAAAACCCTTAAACAAAGATTTAAATAGTTTACCCTAATTATGGAAATAAAATAATAGAATTCAGAAATCCCTCAGATTAGGTGACGATATTTGTGATAGCCTATCAGGAGGCTGACGACTTATCACAAATGGCGTCAGCTCCTTCTTCAGTTTTGACTCTTCCTATTTAAGACTGACGACAAACTTGACAACTTATCAGCTTCGTGACAGCCTATCAAAAAATTTCGTCAAAGCTCTGTTTCAATTCTCTTGTGCTGCTTCAGGCTGATGACATTCTTGACAACTTATCAGACTCTTGACGACTTATCACAAAATTTCATCACATCTTTCAACTTAGGACAATTCTCTTTTTACTGCTGACGATGAACTTGATAACTTATCACAGGGCTGACGACTTATCACAAATGTCGTCAGCCACACTTGTCTTTAGATTTCTTTAGATTTCTTCAGATTTCAACTTCTTTGCTTTCATTCTTGTTGGTTATCTATCATATCAGCTTAAACTACAAAATCAAACATAAACCAATCAAAAACAACAAAAGTTTCTTAAGACTTCACAATTATTCTTTGTTAAAAGCCTCAAATGTGTTAGCATTTGCTGACACGTCAACACCCTCAACTTAAAATAATTTATTGTCCTCAAGCAACTCAACACAACTAAGAGATTACAAAGTTCATTTGGCAGTCAATCATCCATATCATCTCAAAATACTTTTACCATCTCCAAGGTCACTCAATTTAAGAACAATGAAGAACACCAATGAAACACACAGGAATCAAGATATGGTATCAATTCAGTTATAACAACTATGCATAGAACATTATTACACTACCCGAAAAATTCAGTAACTAGAAATGTAACCAGTGTGCCCTCACAACAAAGACATCCCCCTCATCTCATATCAAGAATTATATATATAACTATGGGGACAATCAAACACTCACACTCAGAAGGAAGTTCCAATCAGTGTATGCCAAGTACCATAGGCTTGCCCTTATTTTCATTACCCAGATCTTTAGATAGGTCCGTTAGGATCACTATAAGACTTCTCTTAGGCTTGTAATGCAGGATTGGGCCTGGTAGGATACTCGATGGTATTTAAAGTGACTAATCCTCCTTGACACTACACTAGTTATTTTTTTTTTTAGGGGGGGGGGGGGAGTTACACTCATTAGAATTTTCTGCTCTTCTTTTTCCTTGATCACACTTATTTAGGCTGGGTACAGTCTTTTCTCAATTAATTATTCTTTTTCACAATTTTTCTTTTTCTTGTCCTTTCTTCTGCACCCAACTTTTTATTTTTTTGTTTTATGCTACCTTTCTTCATACTCATTTTATATCACGTACCCTATGATAGCCACCCTCAACTTAGGCCATTTGCCTAAGTCAAGGTGCACAGTGTCCAAGGAGGACCAGGGCCAAAACAGGTTCATTATGATCTAAATAAGAAGGTGATAGGTGTCATACAAAGAAATAGGCTAATTTGTCTCAAAACAGGGATCAAGGGATATTATGCACATAGGGAAGGTCATTTAGGCTAAAGTGAGCTAAAATCAAAATGGCCTATGATCCTTTCCTAACCCCTATCCTTCAACCTAGGTAAGACTAACCGGCAAGTTCTGGCTTCAGCATACAGAGGGAACTAAGTATTGGCTCACACACACAAGCAGATCACAAGCTACAACTCATTCAGTTCATGCAACTATTTAGCAATGATTACTATGTTACTAGAACTAATGCCATACAAAGATCCACAGTGGTCACACTTGAATGCAAATCACACAATTACAGAATTAGACCACTTGAAGAGGTGTACAAAAATCACAAAACAATTCAACTGCCTCAAGTACAAGTATTTCTCCTAATCGGCTACAAAAATTTACAACAACAATTTACTCTACACCCTCAACTTAAAATCAAAGAAAATCTGAACTTAGGGTTAGAGTATACATGGAATGGATCAATCCTGGGGGTCTTGGGTTGCCTCCCATGCAGCGCCTGATTTAATATCGCGGAACGACTTGGTTATCTTGATTACTCAGACTTCGTCAAGACAACCTGTTGATACCCCTTTACCATCTTCATAGAATACAACAACGATTGAGAAAACACTCATCTCTTTTTGCTGAGTCATGGATGAGTGTATTTCGAAGCGTGCTTCTTTATCATTGAGCCTGAACTTCAGCTCATTCAACTCCATGTCTACTATCACTCGTCCAGTTGCAAGGAATAGTCTACCTAAGATGATGGGCACTTCAAATTCCACTTCGTAATCCAGGACTACAAAATCAGCAGGTAGAATGAAATTGACTACCTTAACCAAGACATCATGTAATATACCCACAGGCCGCTTCACAGACCTATCTGCCATCACTAACCGCATGTTTGTCAGAGTAAGATCCCCCAAACCCATTTTCTTGTACATAACAAGTGGCATTAGGTTTATATTGCCTCCCAAATCGCATAGTGCTTTTGTAAAATTCAGGGAACCAATAGTGCACGGGATGTAAACGCTCCCGGATCTGCCTTTTTCTGCACTAAAAACCTTGTAGAGAGAGCTACACAATGAAGGAGATTGTCCTTCGGTTCATGGATAACCTTCCATTTCTTAGTCACAAGATCTTTCATAAACTTCGCATATCCTGGCATTTGCTCAAGTGCCTCAACCAAAGGCACATTTATTGTCAATTGTTTGAGAATTGTCATGAATTTACTAAATTTTGCCTTGTCCGTTTTATTCTTCAATCATTGAGGAAAGAGAGGTGCTGTTCTTGGGACAGTTTTTAGCACTACCTTTTTCTCCTTCTCTTTACCTTTCTTCGGAGTATCATCAGAATTGTCCAGCTATTCAGACTCCACTGGATCACCTTCTTCTGATTCATCAACAACTACTTGATCAGCTACAGATTTTCCCACAGAAGGGTTAGGTAACATATTACCACTTCTAGTGGTAATATCCATGCATGAGCCATCGGTCCGCAGATTCTGGACCGTATTACTCGATAACGTTCCGCTCTTTCTCTGGTTGAATGCTGTAGAAAGTTAGCTCATTTATTGCTCCAACTGTTTGATTGCAGTGGAGTGTGAGTGCACCAACTGACTGATGGATGTCAGATCGGTCTTCATGGTGGTCACACCATAGTTGGTAGCCTCCACTCCCTTTAACAACTTAGCCATCACGTCCTCCATGGATATCTTTTCAAAACTTGTTGAAGAAGCCTCACGATTTCTAGGAGAAACATATAGCCCGCTTCTATCATTGTTATTCCTCTAATTTCCCTGCTCCTTATCTTTATAACCAGGATTATCATAAAAGTTTCGACCTTGATTCCCTTGGCTATTGCCTCGGAAACCCTCCTGATTATTAACATAGTTAGCCTCTTCTTCTGCATCAGCCTCAATCCTATCCTGAGATCCTACAACTTTTTCCTTCTCAACCTTGCCTGATAGCAACTGCTTGGTTAGTAAGTCCGTCTGTGTTTTCAGGTGAGTCATGTCTTGGTCACACTCCTATTCTCTTCTGCGTTGTTCCACATTAATACCTACAGAAGCAGTGGGGATAGCCACCACAGAGTCTCTGGTATGTCATGCCCGACTCCGTTTGGTCACTCTATCCAGCATCTCTAAAGCCTCTGGTAATGTAAGATCAACAAATGAACCACCAACAGCATTGTCTATAATTGGCTTTGTAAAAGAGTTAGGAGCCTTGTAAAAAGTCTCCATCAAATGTATGTCTGTCATGTTATGGTTCAGTATGTCCGTCATGTTATGGTTCAGACACTGTGTCAGCTTCTCCTTGACTCTTTCCCAGGTTTCATGCAAGGCTTCAGTCGGTTGCTGCCTAAATTTTTTAATATCGTCCCTCAATTGTACCCTTCTAGAAGAAAAAAAGAACCTTTCTAGGAAAGCTCCTTTCAACTGCCTCCAGTTAGTTATAGAATCCGGTGTCAGCTCATTTAGCCACAAAGTTGCCTCCCCATACAGAGACAACGGGAACAATCTCAACCGGATAGCATTTTGGCCCACTCCTGGGTTATCAAAAGATTCACAAATGGTGACAAAATTCACCAGATGCAGGTTCGGGTCATCCCCAGGAAGGGCACCAAACAACTCCTTCAGATTCAGGAGTTGGATCATATTACTCGTAATGTTGAACTTGGCCCCAGGTTCCAATGGTGGAGGAATGATTTCACCCGTTGCACCTGCTTCATCCATTCCATCGTCATCATCATTGAGATCATACTGGACTGGCTGGTACTCTTGTCTTTCTCGGAATGGATGGTTCCTGTTAACATTACGCCGTACTGGTGCAACTATCTTCTCTGCACGCCTTGGGTTACCGGAATCAGCAACTCCTCATCTCCCAAATCATTATCCTCTGGGTTTGGATGTCGTGATTATTTCCTGATATTTTGCACATTCACCTGAGCTCGATCTAAGGCTGTCATTCTATCAGACTCTTGTTGTTCTGTCATTCTTCCAATTCGTTGCGATTCCGGATTAAGTAGTAATAATGGTTCTCCAGAACTTCTGGTTCTTGGCATACACTATAAAGATCCTGCAAATAAAAAAAAATAACAAATAAACATAAAACTAGGAAACTTAACTAACAGTTAATTTGTGCACACAAACTTCAGTTTACCACCTTATTCCCCGGCAACGACGCCATTTTTTGATAACGCTCAAACTACACCTCTCAATGAGAATGTAAGCGATCGTTGTCAATATAAAACCCAACTAGGTTGGGTCGAATCCCACAGGGAATATGGTGTGAATGTAAGTCGTTTGCAATTCAATCAACTGATAGTTGGATGTTTCCAGAAATGGGGGATTTTTAGTTTAACAAGTAATTGTCGGTCGCTTTAATCAGTGTTCGTAATCAATAGTTTTTGAAAAACCAGAATTATGTTCACTAGATCTTCCGGTACTTGACAGATGCTAATGGTGGTTCAAGATTCTCACGGTAGGTAGGACAACAAGTTATCTTTATCGATGTTATGCTTAAATGTCTCTCGACCTACTTAAGCATTTAATTACCTAATCCTCTTGGACTTAGGGAATTTATATTCACTGCCCAGATTTTACCTCAGGTTAACCAACCTTGTTACATCACTGACTATTAAACGAAGTATTTCCAAGTCCCTGTCGATAACTCACTTCCCACTATATTTGATTTCTTTTGCAAGCAAACCAAAGCAGGTGTTATCTATTGTTTGCAACCAACAGACGTTAATTAAAACCTCAGAATTATCAAGAAATCCTACCACCTTTTGAATCTTGAACACTTAGCACCTTATCAAGACCTAATCCTAGATCCCATAATTCAGGTTAAAGGAATTTTGCCACTCATAATACTAAAATCAAAATAACAAATTTTATTCATGCTTTGAAAGTTAAACTTACCACAAGAAGAACAATAACTAGTGAATCGTAGATTAGATCACAAAGAAAAATCCCAGAACAATGATAATAATTTCTTCAAAGTATTTTCTTTTTCAAGACCAGAAATTAGAGAGAAAATATCAAAAGTATTGTCAAAACTCAATGTGCGGACTCCCTAGAAAATCCTAAAACAAAGCTTTAAATAGTTCACCCTAGTTATGGAAATAAAATAATAGAATTCAGAAATCCCTTAGATTAGGTGACGATATTTGTGATAGCCTATCAGAAGGCTGACGACTTATCACAAATGTCGTCAGCTCCTTCTTCAGTTTTGGCTCTTCCTGTTTAAGGATGACGACAAACTTGACAACCTATCAACTTCGTGATGACCTATCACAAAATATCGTCAAAGCTCTGCTTCAGTTCTCCTATGCTGCCTCAGGCTGACGACATTCTTGACTGCTTATCAGACTCTTGATGACTTATCACAAAATGTCATCACATATTTCAACTTAGGACAATTCTCTATTTACTGCTGATGCCGAACTTGATAAATTATCACAGGGCCGACGACTTATCACAAATGTCGTCAGCCACACTTTTCTTCAGATTTCAACTTCTTTGCTTCCATTCTTGTTGGTTCTCTTTTATATCAGCTTAAACTGTAAAATCAAACATAAACCAATCAAAAACGACAAAAGTTGCTTAAGACTTAGAAATTATTCTTAGTTAAAAACCTCAAATATGTTATTATTCACACATCAGATATATGCTACAATACTTATTGCCTCAGCCCGCAAGTTTTTTGCAATATTTGATGCAAGCATCATTGTTCTAGCCATATCTTCTAAAGTTCTATTTTTCTCTCCACCACTCTATTTTGTTGTGGTGTTCTAGAAGCTGAGAAGTTATGATCTATACCGTTTTCTAAACAGAATTCTAAGAACTTTACATTCTCAATTTGTACCATGGTCAGATCTCATGGAAACTAATGAAGTGCCCAGTTTCTTTTCAATTTTCTTAATGAAAATTTCAAAGAAATCAAAGGCATCTTCTTTAGAGGCTAGAAACAAGGTCTAGGTAAACCTGGAATAATCATCAATAATCACAAAAACATACCTTTTTCCACCTCTGCTTTGAAGTCTCATGGGTCCACACAAGTCCATATGAACCAGGTCAAGGAACTTGGTGGTGCTAACATGGTTCTTTGACTTAAAAGAATATCTTACCTACTTCCTCCTTACACATGCATTACATAACGTTTCTTTCTTAAACTTGGTTTTGGGTAATCCCAATACCATGTCTTTGGAGGAAAGTATGTTTAGTTGTTTCAAACTTGCATGACCAAGTCTCATGTTCCAAAGGAGGGGATCACTTTCTATGGTACTTAGACAAGTCAACTCAGGTCTTGGTAGTGCCATGATGTCAACTTTGTATACATTTCTGTATCTTCTTACAGTGAGCACAATCTCTTTGGTGTACATCCTTTTGACTTTGACTCCTGCAGCTGTAAAAACAACTTTATTACCTTTGTCACACAGTTGTGAGATTCTTAAAATGTTATACTTTAATCCTTCTACAAGATAGACATCCTCCAATGCTTTTGACTCAGGTGAGATAATTTTTCCAACTCCAGTAATAATTTTCTTTTTTCCATCACCAAAAGAAACTCCCTCTCCATCTATTTTGGAGAGTGAAAGGAACTTTTTCTTATCACTAGTCATATGCCTTGATCAAGCGCTATCTAAGTACCAGTGCTTTTTGCTTTCTTTTACTTTCTCCTACAAAAGGAATCAATGGTTAGACTTAGGAACTCAGACAAGCTTGGGTCCTGTTTTATGAGTGAAAGTATAAATCAAGTTTATTCTTGTCCATGCAGGCAACATGTAGTGCAACCTATTTCTCTGACCAAAACTAGTCCTTTTCTGTTTGGTTTGAGAAAATCTGTTAGCCAGGTTTTGACTGTTTGATCTGCTTCTAGCAGCCACAGGACATTCAGTAGTGGGATGTCCAAGGTTTCCACAGATATAACATAAATCTTTTGGATCATCAACACCTTTGTGGAATCCCAAACCTGCCTTTTCATTATAATTTCTTTCACTCAATTTGTGAATAATTCTTGAGGAGTTTGTCCACCTATTTGCCCTTTCAAGATCAAGTCTCAGCTTATTCATTTTTTCAGTTAAATCATGGCATTCTTGTTTATATTTAAATAGCTCAAGTTCAATATTTTCTTGTTCTTTACTCATGGCCTTTTCCCATTTTTAGTGAGAGTTAATTTGAAAATTTCAGACTTAAGATCATTATTTGAAATCTCAAGTTCTGCAACCTGCTTTGTGAGAGTGCAATTTTCCTTGTCAATTGTACCTGTGCAAGCCTTTAAATTAATGAGATCAAATTTGAGGCTTGCAAGACTATTGAACAATTCATCCCTATCAGATGTTAATTCTTGAAAATCATCAATGAATGCACTCATCAAGGAAACAAGTTTTGGTTTTGAAAATAGTTGTAGTTTTTCTTTGAGTTCAAATACACTTACCTCAGAACCATCATCTTCTTCATCTAAGTCTGAATCTCCAAAAGCCATGAATGCAGTTTCATCAACTTTATCTTCATCTGAATCAGATCCCCAAGCTGTTATCATTACATGTTCCTCTTTTCTTTTTGTCTTTAGTTCCTTTTCTTCCTTTTCCTTCTTCCATTCTATTTCCCAGACTGGACAGTCTCTGATCTGATGATCAATTTTTCCATACTTGTAGCAGCCATTTGGATTGTCATTGGAACATTTCTTAGTACCTATTCCCTTCTTCTTCTTAAAGAATTTGCTGAAATTTTTAGTTATGAAGGCAACTTGCTCCTTGTCAAGTTCAAATTCCTCATCACTATCAGAGGATTTTAATGCTAAGACTTTCTCAAGAGCTTCTTATTCTTTGATTCCATCTACTTCCATTTCATAAGTCAATAAGTTCCCTACTAGTTCATCCAGGGTCATACTTGCAAGATCCATATTTGCCTCTCTGGCTGCAGTTACCTTAACATTTCATTTTGATTTAGGTAATACCCTCAGTACCTTTTCAACTTGTTCCTCCTCAGAGATGACTTTTCCTAAAAAATTCAGCTCAAGTGTTAAGGTAGTAAGCCTTGTCATCATCTCATGCAGGGTTTCATTTTCCTTCATTTTGAATGCCTCATACTCAGTGAAAAGGAGAGAGATCCTGAATTTTCTTACTCGAGAGGTACCTTCATGAGCATTCACCAGTGCATCCCAAAATTTCTTAGCAGTAGTGCAGGTTGATACCCTGTTGTATTCAGCTGGTCCTAATCCAAAAACCAAGATGTTCTTAGCCTTTGCATTTTTCTTCAAAGCCAACAAGTCATCAGGAGTAAATTCACTCCTTACTTTCTTGACTTGTTCACCATCAACCAACTTCATTGGAATAGTGGGACCATTAGTAATCCGATACCATAATTCATAGTATTCACCTTGGATGAAAATCTCCATCCTTGCTTTCCACCAGATAAAGGGAGAGCCATCAAAAAGTGGAGGTCTAGTAGTTGAATGAACTTCACTGTGACCAGTAAGAGGTTCAAAATTCATCATGTTGATATTTTCTTAGGTGCTAGCCTTATTTAAGACAACCCGCTCTAATACCACTTGTTAGAGTACGAGCCCTAATACTTTTAATATTAAACTCTACTGAATGTCTATCTGTGGAACAAGTAAGTAAACATGGTTCACAGAAGTAAAAACTGAACACAGTATTTTTACGTGGAAAACACCCAGCTTAAAAAAGGTGTAAAAAACCATGACCTGTACCTCTACAGGATTTAACCCCAACTTCACTATAACTCTTGAGTCTCAATAATCAACAAAATTACAAGACTTCTTGTAAACTAGGAATTAAAACTTCTAACTCCTATAACTACAAAAACACAAATCTTCCCAAGATAAGTGTTCCCAAGCCTTCGAGTTCCCTAACTTGAAGACACAACTCCTAACTCAATTTATAGATCACTGAGACTAGAACAATGACTCAATACAACTCAAAGAACCTTTCTACTACAAACAGTCTAAGACTTTCTATGTAAGGAACCAGGTTTTTCTTCAAGTAAGTGAACTGCTTTGCTGATTGTTGATTATCTTCTTAGTGCATGAGTGAAAGCTTTTGATTTCATTTCTTGTATTTAAGCCAACATCTCATGGAGTTCTTCAGTTGATGTAATCTTCTATGTTCCTTAGGACTCCAGGTAGTTTTTTCTCTTATTATTGCTGCCGCCTTTCACACTTTTTTTTGAATAGGACTCTTCTTTTATCTCTGCAAGACCTCTTGTTCAATTCAAATTCTGTAAAACTTCTTGTTCAACTCAACTCCAGATGTGATGAGTGTTATCCACTCTTGTTTGCATGCAGAGTTATCTTATCAATAACTTGTCTGCAGGTAAGCTTTGTTCACTTGGATGGACCAGCTTTCACGACATGTTTCATTCACATGTCTATCATCAAAACTCCACATGCCCTAACAACCCACTTATCCAGTTGCAATCAGTCTTTGCTAAATGATCACATGGTTGTCCGTAAATTCTTCAAAAAATAGCCATTCCCCATATATGTGGGGGATTTTTGGGTTCAAAGAATGTGTGAATGAAAAATAATTCACACTAAAATGAAAAGTGTACTAAAAAATGAAAAGTCTACTAATTCTCCCACATTGGTGGGAGAAGGGAACTTTCAAGTATTTATAATAAGAGCACTTACTCCACATGGTAAGTGAGGTAAGAACCAAGAGGTGCTTTGCACCGTCGTCGTCGTCACTCGCTCGGCTTGGCTCAGCTTCAGCTTCGGCTTCGGCTTCGGCTTCAGATTTGGATTTGGATTTATCAAATGATTGATAAATGAGATTTATGAACAAGTGAAATTTTAATCTAAATAATCTGATAGAAATATTTTTCTCCATGTGTGGCGTATTTCGGATGCCATGCAAACGCATGTATAATGCACCTCGAAGGGATGCGACCCTTCGAGGTAAAAGGCACATTGTTTTGCGCAAATAAGTGACCTGCGCACACACCTAGTGACCTGTGGCCACAGGTCCAGTGCAGGTGTAGCGCAGATAGCTACTGGAATTCGATAGTGTCACCTGCAGCCGCAGATCAGGCGCAAGTCCAGCACAGACTGGGCGCAAGTGACGTGACTGTACTGAAAAGGTGCCTTTTTCCAGAACCAATGCATCCTTTCTGATGGAACACATTAAGGCTATAAATACCTGACATATTCCTTAGGTATTAACATGATTTTTGACAGAAAAACACTCTTCTTCTCTACCAAAACTCATTGTGATCATTAGTTGTTAAGTGAGTTCGACTAATCCAATAATTTGAGGTACCGCTATTGTTGGATTGAATGCCATTTTATCCTGGGAAGAAAATTCCCTAACCTTAGGTACAGTGAGGGAAATTATTTCTTAAGGACACTCCGTGAAGTCTAGGAACTTGACTTTAAATTTTTGTTTCATCTTATCTCTGAAATAATAATACATTTCTTGGATAGATCACTTTGATCTTATGTTGAAGGTGTTGATACTTCAAAGTTGTTCTTGACAAATCTTTGGTCTTGAACTTGGTCGAAGTGTATTTTACATAAAATACAGATTTCTGTTGTACCCGAAAACATTGAAAAATAACATGTCATTTCCGATGTCTTAAATCTAATTTATCTTTTGTTTTGAGAAATCAAAATCTCAACTTTCCCCCAAATCTGCCCATGGACTCTAGTCAAACTGTCAAAGTATCCACACAACATAGATTTTATCATCATTCTTGGATTGCGCTTGGCTATTGAATTTGAGAGTAGATATTTAGAATTGATCTTCAATTATATTTTTGGCAATGGAATTTGATAAGAATTTTAAAATTTGACTTTGAAATATTTTCAAGTTCTCAAGTACAGGCTTGGACTAGTTTTTGAATATTTTGGACTTTAACTGATAAAACTTCAGAGTTTTTCCAACTAAAATGCATGTCCAAACATCACTTCAAAAACTGAAACTTTCTACTTTCAACTGCAAACTTTATAGCCAAATGATGAATAGTTATGTCTAGTTCATATTTCACATTACTCCTCCAACTTCCTTATGATTTTCACATACAAATCCTACTCAAACAACTTAGAATTTACATATTATAGCAATTTTCTTGACATATACGAACTTCACAAATGCACAAAAAAAGAATATTTTTTTAGTCCTTTTGGCATCTCTATAATTTCGAATTTCTACTTGTCATATTCAAGACCACGAGATTAAATAAAATTTCGATACATAGTGCAGATCTTTAGTTCAAACCACAACAAGATTCAAAAGTTTCTTACTTTCTTAAACTTCGTACCAAGTAAAATTGAAACAAACAAATTGAAATGGAAGGAATACATATTTAACTACTTTTTGAAAAAATTGCAAATCAAATGACATTTTAGTATATTCTGCATATCTTTAGTTTACGTCCACAAAATTTAAGTCTTTTTACTTTCTCTAACTTCTTGCCGACAAATAAATTTAAACTAAGAAATACATATTACCTACTCCATCCTTTTAGTTGGTATTTGTTGACTTGACACTCACCTTAAGAAAATATTTATTACTCCCTCTAGTCCAAAAGAAATGAATTTTTTGCCTCAATGTACACCTATTAAGAAAAAGAAACTACGACAAAAACTGTATTTTACTTTCCATGTTTAACCTTCTAGATATTATCAAACTAATTTTGAAATTTAATTAAATCTCTTGGAACACATAACCTAGAAACTGTAAATAATGGGTAAAACAAAAAGAAATTTTCAACATGTCTGTTGAAGAATGAATAATCCACTTATTTTGGACATTAAAAAAGGTATAAATAACATAAATACCAACCTTTTAAAAGTAATTACACTCTCTCCCACTTTTTAAATTATTTTACTCTCTCTCCCTATTAATATACATAACATAGCCAACATATACATAGCATTCTGTGTATATGTGAGATTTTTGTAATATGTTTAGGGAGTTGAGATTTTTTGTAATATTGAAAACATAAATTGTGTATTTGTGTAATTTTTAGATAAAAAATACCTCAAGAATTCATTTATTTTGAACTAAAGGGAGTAGTATCTTATTTTACCAAATTAGTCATATTAATTATTCTTTAAAAAAATAAATTTAAGTATATACATTTTATTTAATCAGTTAATATTAAGGATAGTATTAGAAGAACATACATATTGTTATAAATGTATTTATATTATAGTGAATGTCTATTAAGATCTACTTTGATATCTATTAGAATTTGAAGCATCTGTCTTTTACTCAGACTAGGAGTAAATTTCCCCTATAAATAGAGGAGTTTTGTTCATTGTATTTACAATCTTATGATCTCTCATCCCTCAAAACAAGAAATAAGAATTACTTTCTATATTCTCTCTACTCTTCTTCTTTATTATTTATAGTTTTATAAAGTTTTATAACACGTTATCAGCACGAGACTCTGCCAAACAAGGTGAGATTATAAATCTGAACGATTTCAAGGTTAGTAATTCTTTATGTTATCTTTCTTTTGCTACTATTAATATAATTATTATTGGATTTGAGGAAAAATAATTAGTTTGGAACTATTTATATTTTAAATTTATTCCTCAAAAATAATATTATCAAAAAGGATGATAATATGTTGGGTTCAAGTCTCATCGATTCATGCCTAAGATGCCTTTTATATTGATAAGATGTTGAGTTTGAATCTCAATACACCATATTGATGATATTATGATGGCTAAGGCAAAATAATGGGTGTTTAATGAAAAGTCATGAAATTCGACCCATTGAATATGCTCCAGTTCATAAAGTGAATGTGGTAGCAATATATGATAAGTCTGAAATATGACAACTTACTTTATTCTTGAGGAGTATTTGGTAGTAGTGCATAATATGTCTGAAAGAAGACAAGTGATTAAATGCACGAATATACGCGTGGAGGGACAATATGATAATGATCATAAAAAATGACGATATTTTCACACGCTTATATGATTATAAGATATACTAGAGAAAAAATCTCTACATCATATGTATGCCTCGATTTGCTTCTGAAGTAGCAAAATCTTGAAAGAGGTTATAAGCTATCATAATTTGATAGGCTTAAGGCACGATTATATTTCATTCCTGGGGAATGAGAAACTTATTAATGCAAACGTGCACTTGATTGTGATTATATCACAACTCACCTCCGAAAGAGGTTGAATAATTTTGAAATCTACTTCTGAAGTAGTAAATCTGAAATTTATTCATGTAATAGTAAATCTGAAATTTACTAAAGAAAAAGTACATGTCATGGTAAACTTGGAGTTTACTAGAATAAAAGTTCATAAATTGATATGAATGATTGTGACATCTCGAAGATGTGCATGTATTGAAGAACTAGAAGATTCTTCAAGAATTGTTTATGTCGTTTGTTCTCATGATAAGTTGGTTGAACCAACTAATATTGGGATTGGATTCCCTCAAATCTGAAAATTATAAAAGGTGAATAAGGGCCCGTTCACCTATCATGTGATACGTTGAAAAGATGCATCAATAAGATGATCACATGTACATTCATTGTCAACCTGCAGTTTGACATTCATAAAGTTGCTTGCTCAATAAAATTGAGTTAAGAACATAATTTTTAGATTTTTCAATCAAGAAAGTCATCTTGATGATGATGGTTTGACATTGAATGCCTTCGATAAATAGCTAAACCATCGCTAATGAGAACAAAGCTTCATGTGCTGGTCTGAAATATGATATGTTGCATACAATAACACTTGTATGCATTAGACCAATAAAATATAATTATTTCTTCCCCTTCAATTGGTTCAAGGTCATGAACCAACTATTCCATCTAATAGTTTTGATGTGCGGTATACGATTAATGAATATACCATGATGCACAAAGATGGATTCCTCAAAGAAGATAGATGATGTATGTTAGTTTTTCTAACATAAGGGGGAGATTATAAGCGCTATGGAATATGTTAGGAATTATCACCAGATCCTCATCCAAAAGATAATTGAAGTCAAATGTCGAAAGCATATCATATTAAGCGCAAGTGCTCTTATTTTGTGTTCCTAAAGGACAAAGTCTATGCATACGTGAAGCGTGGTAGACTAATCGGTTCTAAATGAAATAGTTCTTGAAAAATAAGGAGCAAATAATCATAATAAGAAGGCAATGAGCTCTTGAAGAGCCTACGACATAACACTTCATGAAACCTTATAAGAGGTTCATGTACCTGAAAATAATGAAGTGATGAGATCTCAAGATGTTATGTCGCATTGTGAACCGATACGAAATGATATATCATCAATATCTTTAACACAATGTTGGTGCAATATTGTGAAAAATTACGAGGATCTGAATTCTACATTTATTTAAGCATGTTGACGTAGAAACATTTATCAAGTAATATGAAAAGGTGCATCTTGGTAAGTGAAAACTTATTTGATTTGCAGTCTAGATACTTGAAGATGTCACACATAAAATGTTGAATATTGTCACTTGACAAAATTTTTATGAAAACTTCTTTAAGGATTCAAAATATAAAAGTTTCTAGGAAACTTATTGATAATCCTTATATTGTATAAGCTTATAGCTTGAAAATTATTGAAACTCTTGGAGAGTTTTCAAAAGCAATAAGATTATTTGCTGAAATGAGAAATATACCAATTTGGATTGGTTATGAAGTACCATATATTAGTACAATTGGTGCACTCATGTATCTTGTAAAAAACTACAAGACCCAATATAGCCTTTCACTCAATTTGTTAGCAAGGTATATTTTTACTCCTACTAAGAGACATCGAAATGGGATAAGATACATGAGTTTATTTTATTCTAAAGATTGTAGTCCCGATCTTACTGGTCATGCTGATGTTGGGTACTCATCTAACCCACATAAATCTCGGTCTCAAACATACAATGTGTTCACATGTGGGGATACTACCATATCTTAAAGATATACAAAGCAGACTATCGTAGCCACTTCTTTGAATTATGCTGAGATAATAGTTGTTCATGAAGAAAGCCGAGAATGTGTATGGTTGAGGTCCATGATACATCTAATTCGAGAAAAATGTGGTGTGAAATATGACAATCTACCCACAATTTTATACATAGATAATTTAGCATACATAGCACATCTTAAGGGAGGATTCATAAATGGAGATAGAATGAAGCACATTTTGCCAAAGCTTTTCTACATACATGAGCTATAAAAGAATGATGATATTGACGTGCAACAAATTCGTTCAACTGACAATGTGACTAATTTATTCACCAAGTCTTCTCCAATTACAACTTTTAGGAAGATGGTGCACAAGATCGGGATGCAAAGGTTCAAGGATGCTCTCATTAAGGGGAGTTAATACGCGTTGTACTCTTTTTTCCTTACGAGTTTTTGTCCCACTGGGTTTTCCTTGTAAGGTTTTTAATGAGGCAGCCGAAATGCGTATTATTAGAGATGTGTACTCTTTTTCCTTCACTAGATCTTTTTCCTACTGGGTTTTTTCTAGTATGGTTTTAACGAGGCATTTTATCTACCAATTAGACATGCAAGGGGGAGTGTTATAAATGTATTTACATTATAGTGAATGTCTATTAAGATCTTCTTCGATATCTATTAGGATTTGAAACATCTATCTTTTACTTAGACTAGGAGTAGATTTTCCCTATAAATAGAGGGGTTTTGTTCATTGTATTTACAATCTTATGATCTCTCATCCCTCAAGAGAAGAAATAAGAATTACTTTCTCTATTCTCTCTACTCTTCTTCTTTATTCTTTATAGTTTTATATAGTTTTATAACACATATTTCATAAATGAGACTGATCGACAATTTTGAAACGGAGTGAGCAAGTTAAAAGAGAAGAAATACATATTAAGTAATTTTCAAACTTTGGAAATTGGTGGAATTGGAGGTTGAATTGGTGGGATTAGAGGACCAATATCCCATGTTAAACGAGGTCGTTTTCGGGGTCGTCGATATTTCTCCCATTAAAATTCCATTAATGGTTGATTTTCCATATTAACAAAATATATAGAGTTGAAAATCTTTTCTGAAATGAGAGGAGAGAGAAAGAGGGCTAATGGGAAGAGAAGTTAACTATGGTTATTTTGTAGTTTACCGTGGTTAGGATGTAGGGAGCGGTTATTAGTTGACCCGCACGTCTAAACCTATCGTTTGGTATGACCAATAATAGATAATTATTTTTTTAATGGGTTTACGGTATGTTTGATTGAGATAAAATTGTAGGATAATTTATTTTAGATTTACTTATTTGGAGATTACAATGTTATTTTTATTTAGATTTTGTTATACGAAATTCGTTCACGTATTTTGAATTTCTTAAATTCCATGTCATGTCATCAGACAAATAAATTGAAAAAAAGAAATATATATTTAACTACTTTTCAAAAAAAAAAAAAAATCATCAAATCTTGAAAATTGGAGGAATTGGAGATCGCACGTCCCAAATTGAAAATCAGTGGGCTGAAAGCCTTATAAATTTAGTAGGTCTTTTGAAATGAGATGAGAGAGGAAGAGGGTTAATGCAAAGAGAACTTAACCCTGGTTAGTTCATCATTGACTTTAGTTAGAGGTAGCACGTCTAAATCCATCATATGAATTGTAAAATTTTATTATCATGTTCTCGTAAACTCATGCCAAAATATTTAAAGTCTGATCTTGGTCAAAATCATAATTGTAAAAAATATTAAAATTAAGTATTACCAAGATTATTGCTCCCTCTGTTTCATTTTTGTGTGTCACCTTTTGACCGGCTTTGAAAGTAAGTAAGAATTTTGTTAATTTTACTAAATTGTCCTTCTTTGAAAAGTAAAAATAAAAAAGTGTTATTTTTAAAGTTAAGTGAAATCAATAAATGTAATAGAGGAATTTACCTTTAAATAGATAACAAATAAGAAAATGTGACATTCTATTTGAAACAGATCAGAAAGGAAAGTGCACATGAAATGAGACTGAGAGGGTAGTATTATTTTTTGTCACCTCCCACCAACAACAGGTACAAGAAATCACCTATTGTTTGTCTTAAGTGAAACTTGAACCTCAGACCTCATGACGTGCAAACTCACTGCATTGAACCAGTATGCCACACTCTTGGGTCATTAAACTCTCCCCAAATCTACTTATCAAGTTCTTCCTAGATATGTTATTGCTGTTATTGGAATAATACTAAAGAGATCTAGGTAATTAATTATGATAAAGTTTCATTATAACAATCACTAGTCTTAAACTGACATCATATTAAAAACTAACTCGCTAATTATTAACTAACAACTTGAAGCCTGCATTCACAGATATAAATATCTCTGTTGACTACTCAACTACGAGTTTTTTCTTAGAACTTCACTCAAGTTTAGTTGTTAACTCAAAAGTCACTCAACCATGGATGTTATAGTACTGAAGTCACTCAGTTGATCTTTTCATTAAATTTTTATTGACGTAGAATTTTTATTTATAAAAGAATTTCAAAAAATAAAAAGATATTCATTTAAAACATTTTTAATCAAATAAAACATTTATAGTTGAGTAACTTTTGTGTTGAAATAAAAATTAAAATAACTTTATAAGAGAAAAACTCATAGTTGAGTGGGCATCTAAGATATTATCTCATATTCACGTCTAAAAGTTTAGTTGTTAACTCAAAAGTCACTCATCCATGATGTTATACTAATGAAGTCACTCAATTTATTTAGTTGACATTTTCATTAAATTTTTGTTGACGTAGAATTTTTATTTATGATTAGAATTTTAAAAAATAAAAAGATATTCATTTAAAACATTTTTAATCAAATAAAAAATTCATAGTTGAGTAACTTTTGTGTTGAAATCAAAATTAAAATAACTTTATGAGAGAAAACTGTCAGTTAAGTGGACATCTAAGATATTATCTCGTATTCACGTTGAAAGAAGAATCAAGAAGAAAATTACAACACAAGTTAAGCGATATTGAATTATTTGGAGTTTAACTTCTTTGCGCAAAGCTAGTGGGGCAAATTTTCCGAATGTTACTTAACCATACATTTTTTAAGTTGAAGTCACAACTTTATTTTGTCACTTGAAATAATTACTCAACTTCTTATATGTCAGACACATATATCAAATAAATAAATATAGTAGCTAGCCGTGTGACACTGCAAAGTTAGATAGCAGTATTAATTGGATCACCAAAATAAACTTCACCAAACACACTGTCATTATTATGAAGACGAAATAAACAACAGAAATATAAATAAAAGCCACGAAGAGCTTACCTAAAAATTAATACGAGTGTAGTAATAGAAAGCATAATTCATAAATGTTAAGTATACACTAAATAGTATGCTAAATTGAGATCCAATATATTTAGTCCATAAATAATTGATCCCATGTTATATATATCATTAACCTGATAGCACAAATATGATTTAATGATGGCAATCATTAGATATATTAAAAAGAAGTCACCCTTGAAAGGCAAACCAACTTATTAGGGGTGTATTGATCAATTCGATCTGATTTAGGTACTATCGATTGAATTTATCAGATTTTAATTTTTCAATACACTAAATTAATTACAAAAAAGGAAAAGGCTGATAGAACTAATATGTTTTAATAATGACAATCCTTAAATACATCAAAAAGAAGTCACATCTGAAAGAAAAATCAACAAATCGAATAAAAATAATATTGATGGAACCAAGGAAGTAAATAAATTAATATTGATGGAATCAAGGACAAACAAAATCATGAACGGAAAGAAATTAAGAGACAACTATCACCAGTCCAATAATTTAAGGAATCAGTCTACATAACAAGAAAAGAAGACAAATAGGAGATTCCCAACGAAAATCATACACAACATCCAAAGGAAAAAAAATCTCAAATACAGACTTAGCGAAAGAAAATCAAGACTCGGAAAGAAAGAAGATTATACAAACATATCTGATACGTATATATATCTATATAGTCAATTTTGAGTATATTTATAATTTTCAAAATTTACTGTATTCTTTGGGTTACCCTCAATAGTTTAAGCAGAGTAGAAAGAAAGAAAAATTGCAATTTCTAAAATCAAGGAAACATTAAAGACTCTTCAACGGTGCACTCTATATTAAAATTCTCCAACGATTTAATTTGGTGTTGCCTATAAAAGGAGACTTATGCTAAGGAATTCTTCGTACAACTTTACCTGTACTTTTTTAAATTTTTTTTTTTTTGATGCGACTTCACTATATCAGTTTTATTACTTGTTAGAACAAAAGAAAGGAGAGAAAAATAAAAAGTTATACAAATAGAGCTTGTATATTTGATAAAACTAATTATAATTCAGGATAAACTACATAAAAAATAAGATATGTATTCAAGTTAACGTTGAAGCTCTAGAAAAACTCTAGTAATCCAAGAAACTGAAAGTAGGCTCTACACTTGTGTTTCAAATCTATATAAAAATCATGTGTCGCTTTTTTACTTTAATTTGCTAAATTTATTGCTCATTTATATTCCGCTTGCCTCATTAAGTTTTTTGAAGATAGTTGACTAAGTCTTTCAAATAGTCAACTTACATAAAACTGAAAAGAGGTCAATTCAAACTCACCCTCACTCCCGGCTTCTCTTGACTTTCATAATCAATCAAAATATTATGAATTGACAGAATAAATGAGTTTAATGCTAAACAAAATAGTAATTTAAAGTCAAGAAATTAACCAAAACATGTAATTAAATATTGATCATAATTAGTTTCAAACGAAAAAAAACAAGCAATCCAAATAATCCCAAATAAAATAGACTCCAAAATTATAAAATGAAGATGCATTTTTCATACGAGAAATGATTGTCACTGCAAAAAACCCTCATGAGTGTTGTCACTAATAATCCCTATCACATTAAATCATTGTGTTGACAATTCATCGAAATAATCTGTTACTTCAAAAATTTAGACGTCGATGTCCCATCCACCAGCACATATATAATATTGATAGATTTTATTTAAACACTATTCAATTTTCTAAGGATTGATTTGTTTCAAAATAAAGATATTAGAGATAATAAATCCAATCAAGCACAGAAAAATGAGCTTTAATTTGTTCTAATGTGAATATATTATAACAGGAATAATTTAAAATTTATACTGATTTTAGCTAACCAATAACAAAAATGAAGTGTATATAATATAAAATTAGATAGTAGTACTAACCCGATTATCAAAATAAACTTGAAAAAACAACAAATGCAAACATAGAAATAGTGATCGATGAATAAAATCATAAATGAAATGACAAACATCATATTAATTAATCTCTTACAAAATGAAAATATGTAGAACTTAATTATAAAAGAATCAAAAAGTATAAGTTGTATATGTATCTTCGGAGGTAGCGGTATGGACTGTGTACATCTTACCTTTCCCAGACCCCACTTTGTGAGAACACACTGAGTTTATTGTTGTTGTTGTTGTACACCTTTATAGTTGCAAGACTTTAGTAGATAAACCATCTCATTAATGAATTCTTTATTATTATTAACACTATAAACACATGAATTTTTTCTATAATACCGTAATAAAGATCTGTCATTAAATTATATATTCCTCAGATTGAGAATTTTTTTCTTCGAATATAGCAAGGAGACACAAGAAAAAATTGTCACATAAACGGTAAAATTCGTAGAGAGATACTTAACCCTATTGATAAGCCAACTAGGGCATGTCTACTGTTGACCATAAGAAATTATTTTTATTTGAATGGTTTAATTTTTTTCATCAAGACAGCGATATATTTTTGTCCCTTTTTTCTTTTCCTTTTACAATTTAGTATAGAGGGAATTGTAGTCATTTTTTATTTAATAAAATATTTTTAATGACAAAGAAAAATAATTTTTATCTTTTATGAAATATATGTAAGTACTCATTTTCATTTAAAAGGCATAATAATTGCATTCTTACTTTATCTCAATTGTTCTAACAAATACTAATTGTTATTAGCAATTAGAATTCAAAAGTATACTAAAATTATCATTCCTTCTCACATTTTATCATGTTCAAACTTAAAAATTGCTATAAAATAACTCATTATTTTCAAGATAATTTTTTTTATTTTTTTTGTTAAACAAAACCTTTGTAATTTTGTCTACAATGGTGGCTGACAATGGCGTTGGTGATGGTGACGACAAATATGGTAAGTAGTGGTGACAAATTATTATGGATGAAGTAGTGGTGAGCATTATATATACAAGAATACCTTTTAATAGTATTACTTTGTTCTAGATCTTAATGGCTAAGACTCATTTAGATTAATTAAGTGCTTAAATCATAATAAAAATAAATGTATTAAATGACCTAAAGTCTGAACCATTAAAATTAGGGAAAAGGACAAAAATAGCTCCTAAAATTAAAATAAGACCACAAAAATAGCACCCATAATTAAATACCCAGTAAATAGCCACCGGCATAACCTTAACCCAGTCAACCTCTTTTCCTGACAAAAAAAAAGTAGTAAAATAGGACCGAGTACACATAATAAAATGCAACACACAAAATAAGATTGGTACCTCTAGATAGAGCAAAACATGCTCCAAC
Organism: Capsicum pubescens; assembly: GCA_030864215.1. Taxonomy (NCBI): domain Eukaryota; kingdom Viridiplantae; phylum Streptophyta; class Magnoliopsida; order Solanales; family Solanaceae; genus Capsicum; species Capsicum pubescens. The sequence goes on from CM061548.1 coordinate 32,602,906, forward strand.
CCGTTAAATTTATCTTAAAATTCAACCAAGACTTTTTTGGCTCCTTTTTAAAGATTCTACTTTTTTTTTATTCTTTTTAAACAACTGAGTAATTGCTTCTTCTTTTTTTCCAGATTATTTTGCATTCACCAACATTATTAAAATAACATACTATTTATTTTGTTTAGTTTTACTTATTTATACAATAAATTACAATACCATATACTTTTAATATAATACAATTGTTAAAGATAAATATTTATATATAATAACGATATAGTTTCTATATATATACATATTCTATATAATAATTATAGCATCTTTATACACATTCTATATAATTTTTAACTGCAATTATTATTTAGATACATATTTTATAGGACTCTATATATTTTTAAATGCATTCTAAAAATGTATCAATCTAGTATAAGAGAGTATCAATTGAGTATATGGACACTGCAAGTGTATCGATGTAGTATAAAGGTGTATTAATGTGGTAAAAAAAAGTATCAATTGGGTATAGGGACTGCATGTGCTTGCATAAAATTTCCTTTCTCTTTTTTAAAAAGTGTATCAATATAGTATAAAAGTGTATCAATGTGGTATAAAAGTGTATCAATTGAGTATAGAGACTGCATGTGCCCAATTGGGCCAAATGGCTAAAAAAGGAGATTACTTTAGCCGACTGGCTACATCATGTCCACCTTTTTAATTATGGGCCATTATTTTTTAAAATGGCCAGCCCATGTCTTTTTTCCTTAAAATTTACACTTTCATTAAGTGCAAACAAATACAACCTCTATGTTGAAAAATTGATTCTACTAACTACTGTGCTCGCAAAATAGGTGCAATTCAGTTATATGATGTGACTTCTCAAATTCAATTTTTTTTAACTTCATACGTGAATTTTGCTACTTCAATCTTGTATGTTTAGATGTAACACCCCGCACTTTTCGAACTAAAGTTTGAACCGCCTTTTCTATGCGCATAGGCCCGAACTCAATGATTCCTTTTTAATACATGTGTGATGATCAATCTTATAGTGTGTGAATACCTTTGAATATTAATTGAGGTCACAAAAATCCCCTAACTCAAAAGACGAGTTGAAAACTTACCTATCAATTAAGTTTTGGTGAATGTCTCAACTTGGGTCAAATTCCATCGACCATAACTTATTTTATATAACAATTTAGAGGGCATACTATATATCAAATTAAAGGTCTTTGAGTCTTCTTTCCAACTCCACTGGTTTCGCCTTCATCCAATATCAGAGTGGAAAGTTATGCTCATTTTACTTTGAAGTGTCTGTCTATCAACAAGGTGACGACTTGAGGTGATAGGCCATAAACTAAGTGACGACATATCAACCCAAGTCATTATCCTTAACCAGTGTGTGACCAATTCCAGCTTCAAGTGACGACAAGAGGTGATAGGCCGTCACCCAAGTGACGACTTATCAACCCGTCGTCACCCATAACCATCCCAGCTACCAAAGTGACGAATTAAGTTGATAAGTCATCAACTATTTGATAAGTTATCAACTCAAGTCATCAACTGAAAAATTCTGCAACTTGTACGTACTTTCCCTAGGGGTATTTTGGTATTTTCCTCACCCCAAACTTCTCCCACATGATTTAAATCATACCCTAAGTGTTATAATCCATCTATTATCAGTTTTACAACATCTCAATTTCCTCTCCACTTTCAAGAGAAAGACCAAACTAGGATTTCCTCTAAGTTTAAGATTTTAAGAAAAGGGTCAAGATTAGAGTTTAAATCTTCAAACTAAATGACATAAGGTACATGGGACTATCCTAAACCCCATGGTCATTGATTTTTGGTTTTAAAATTAGTTGTGAAGAATATATATATGTATATACAAAATTATTTCAAGATCACGAATAAACCTGTATTAAAATTATTACATCTTGATGAAGTGTTGCAAAAGTTATGGTATGAAGCCCTAAACTTGAATTTTCTTTTGTGTGATATGATGATGATTAGATTGTGAACTTAAATTAGAGCATAGGATATGTAATTCCCTCTTTTACTATGAAATTGTATCGATTTTACATGTTGAGAATGGATTATAAAAATTGTTAAATGTTTGATCCCATTATGTATAAATTGAACTGTTTTCGTGAGCTAATGGAAGAGTACTTTACTTGTTTTATGATGATCATGTTTTCTATTTAGAATGCCTAAAAGTGATTGAAAAGGGTGACCATCGTAGAATAAGTATTGAGAACGGTTTGATTTTTCAACTGTTTTGAAATATGAACTTCTGTTCAAATGGTAGATCTTTTGGGTGGTTACTAAACCTCTTTTGGAAATAAGATAAGGGCAGTAGATATGTTGTGACATGGCTTGAAAGTCTAGGTATGCCGATACCCTATTTTGATGTGCCCGAAGATATTAAGAAAGAAAAAACTTTTTCAAAGAGGATATGATTTAAAAAATCTAAAAAAACTGGGCTTAAGAGAGTTAGATAGTTACCCGAATAAGGCACGAGTCATACGACTCACTGCCCAAAACCATGATTTGTCGACATGGGTTTATGTCACCGAAAATAAAATTGTACGCTGGCGATGGCCCAATGGCATAGTAGAGAAACAAAGACTCCAACCCTTGTGGTAAACTAAGGTTGGGGGCTTGGCTGCCGAGTCAAGAGAGGACTCCATATAGACCGTGAAATAGAAAAGTTGTAGGGTGTACCATCTGGCTAAGAAGTAATATAAAGAGTAGAGTCGTGAATTGCAGAATATATATTTGAAAGTTTCAGATTTATGCCCATGTGTTTTCAATTATTTCAAGATGATATGAGATTTATGAAATGTTCTCACTTATGTTTTATAAAAATACATATTTTGTTTTTGGATTATTCTACGTACTAGTACATTTGTATTGAGAGCCTTCTCTATTCTGGAAGGCCGGTCTTATATAAACATTATCATTTGTTTGATCCATGGTCTGACTGGGGGCCTTGTCCCAGTTTTGTTTTAGATATATGTTGAATCTTGTAATGTTTGAGATTTCACAAATGGGTGTCATATTTTTTGAATATTAAGAATTTCTTTTCAAATTATTCAAATGTTATGAGATTGGCCATGGTTCCATTTTGTATATTTTTTTGCAAATTCTTTATATTGTATTAATGTTGTACGTGATTTCTAGAAATAAAGAGGTGTCCGGGCCTTCATGGTTAGGGATGCTCATTACGGCTAGGGCCCCGGCTTGGGTCGTGACAAACTTAGTAGCAGAGCATGGTTCATGGTCCTAGGGTGTCTACGAAATTATGTCAGGTAGAGTCCTATTTATGGGTGTGTAGCTCGCCACACTTATAAGTAGGAGGTTACAAGGATTTTAGGAATGTTTCTCTTTCTTCATATTCTAGTTCGTGCTATGGAGTTAGAATGTTCCTCTTTTATACTCTAGTTCATGCTATGGTGTAGTCCATAGGAAAGTAAAGTTATCCCAATTCTTTCCTTACTATGATGTTCTTAGATATGTCTCAGTATTGGGGTGATTCAAGTGCAAAATCTTAGAATCTAAATGATGTAGTCCTTTTTTATTTAGTCATGAATGATTATGAAATTGCACAAGGACTTGAGAGGAATCCATAATTTCTTTAAAGAGTATAGATTTTAGCTTATACCCCTATCTATATCAATCGTGCATTTGAGCCTAATGTATGAAGTATATTCGGTCTCTTTCAAAATTCTTATTGCAGATGTCATGGTTAAGGGTAGTGATATATGTGATAATGTTCGAACAATATTTCTACCGAGTAGTAGTATGTGCTAAGGTTTCATATTCTATTGGTAGTAAGATTATCCCAAAGTTAGTGATATGACGTCACATGCTTAGAAGTCAGAACGAGGGTGACTTTTACGGAAGGAAGCTAGTTTAGTTGTATAACCGTTGATTGAGGGATGAGTTACCATTTCATATGATAGACTAATATGGTAGCAATATTTATAGGTTATACGGTAGTCTGTGAAGAAAGTGGTTGGCTAAGATTATTATTTATTCAAAATAGAAAAAGAGCTTAGAATTGATAGTTATGGTGGTTGTAGAAATCAGCTATAGGAGGTAAACGGAAAAGAAGTAGATTCGCCAACAAGTTACAAGTATAGACTAACTTGGGGGAAAACTTAGTGATGTTTAAAGAATTTTGAAATTTGTCTAAATGTGTGCATGGGTAAGTAGACTTAATGTGAGAAAGTAGAATATGATGATAAGATTGCAATGGGTTATATTATAAGATTAAGATTGACTATCACCATTATATGACTTTACCCCCTTTATTTTATTTTCTCCAGTCGTTGTAAACTAGTACTACGTGTGAGAAGGTATGCAGCGGATTTTGAGGTATCATAGTGATGTCATAGAGGGGATGTGATTATAGGTAGTAATTAAGTGAAATGAGGTATTTGGGTTGATTTCCCAATTTGATGGACTAGTATAGTATATGAGATGTTTCATCAGTGTTACATGATTGGTGTTAGACAATAGGCTTGAACTTTAGATGTGGAGTGTAGTGGTAAGAACAGTAACTCCAGATTGATAATTCATGTTTTGTAGGAATGAATTAGTTGGCTTAGTGTAATATTTGAAATAGCTTAGGTTGGCAACTTGTGAAATAAGGAGTGAATAATTGGGATATATATATAGTCATGAGGATTAGTGTTAGATTGATGAATCGTGGTTGAGTTATGTAATACCCCATATTTCTCTAGCCTAGATTAACCCTCATTACATGGGTTATCCTAAATAAAATTTTTGGAATACTCAATAATTTTTAGATTTGAGCCTGCCATTGTGTAGCAAATTCAATTAGCTTTCCAATGATATAAAATTCGCCTGAATCCGACAACCGGGTAAGAAGTTATGACAATTTTAAGTTTCAGTCATTAAACATCGTCATTCAGGCCAGTAGCGAATCACGGAGTGTGTTAAAATAGCAATTGTCAATTTTCAATGTTGCTCCGCGATATTGGAGTGTTGTGCCATAGACCCAGTTCACAATTGTCAATTTTCAGTGTACCAACGCGATTCCACCGCATCGCGGTGCACTTTCAGTTCACAAATAAAGTGGCAATGCGATACCACCGCGTTACGCCACCATGCAATTTCCCAGTCGTCATTTTCTAGTTGCCCAGCGCGAGAGCGGCGTATCGCACTAGGGGTCCAGATCGAACAAATTTTTTGAAAAATTAAAGTTGCGTCCAGGGTTAAAACAGTCTTTTCCCATGATTTTATTCTGCCCAGATGTGGGATTTAAGCCCTAAAAATGTGTAAAACCCTTCATTATTCATTTTTCTCAAAAATCAAAAGATAATTCTCTCTGAGGAAAGTAAACCCTAGCTCTCAAGAATCAAGGTCAATCCCAAGAATTTCTCCAAGAACTCATCAAATTAAAGTATGTTAGATGTTCATCCATGGATCCTGACCATCCATGGAGCCCAAGAATCTTTTTTCAAAATACAAGATTTATGATGTATGATTTTCATATTTGAATTAGATTGAATTCATGTTCATGATGTTGTTTGAGTTTTAATCCATGATTTAGATTACAAGTTCCAAAAAATGATTCTAGTATATGTTGAATTAGATGGTATTCATGATAAACCCTCTAATTTGTAAGTTGATTGTTGTAGTCATGTTAAACCTAAGTGTTTATGATTTAATGAACCAAGCATGCTTCCCATTTGTTTGATAAACTGTCTATGAGAATGAAATAATGCCATTATAACATGCTAACATATAATCCCATTCATGTACAAGTTAATGCATTACAAGTGTTTGATGGAATGTCTCTATGAATAAATTATGACCAAGTGAATATTGCTATGTTATTCAAGATTATATTTTTCTTTACTTAGTTGTTTATTTAGAGCCAGTTTCAATTACGGAATAGTATCATTAATGTCACGATCAGTAGTACTCTCAGTCCGTTACAGAACTCAGTAGAAATCAGTCAGTTACAGAACATAGAAAAACTCAGTAATCTCAGTGAATTCAGTCCAGTATAATAGTTCAGTGTCTTTCAGTTGGGAGTAGGATTCAACACCGAGTGAACCCAAGGATGGGGGCTTACATGCCAGCAGAAGGTGTGATCCTTAGAACCAATCCTTGTATTCCAGAACTACATAGTCAGCGTAGGTTGAGACATCAAACCTGCTAGTTGAGGGTTGATGTGGTGCTCTACCTGCCAGTAGAGGGTACCACCATTCTCATTGATGAAACCTGCCAGTAAAGGGTACCACCATTCTCGTTGATGAAACCTGCCAGTAAAGGGTTACTCTTCAGCTTGCCTTTACCTGTGGCACGGTACTGACATCCTTCCAATTGGGGTTACAAATTGAATCCCATCTCAGTTATCTTATCTGATTTGTGGCATGTCGGTTAGATGATTACATCTCACAATTTCAGTTTCGATCTCAGTCTTCAGAATAGAACTCAGTTTGGTACTATAAAATCAGGACTATCAGATACAGTCACTCAGTTAACAGTAATTCAAATTATCAGTGATCCCATATTATCAGTATATTCAGTTATCAGATTCAGTTCTAGTATATTCAGTTATAGTAGGCACAGTATGTTTAGTAGTTACAGATCCTCTATGTATGCTAATTCATTTTTTGCATATCATTCATTTAGTTATTGATCATACATATAAACCCATGCATCCAGCCTTACCTCATTTAGCATACCAGTACATTCCCACGTACTAATTGCATACCCATTTCTTGCGCTATGATATTTCATATCATAGGTTTGGACACTAAAGCTCCTGACCGCGCTTAGCCAGATTCAGCCAGTAGTAGCAAATTTAGCAGTGAGTCCTCATCTATCGAGGATATTCTTTTATTTCAGTACTTTAGCTTAGCAGTATTTTAGTAGATGAAGTTAGTTAGGGGATTGTCCCATCAACTCCACTTTCAGACAAATTCAGTTAGAGGCTTTTCAAACTAGATTTCAGATAGTATTCAGTTTTACAAATGTTATATTTTATCAGTATTTTAGATGTTTTGAACCTTATGGAATTTTATCCCATTATTCCACAATTAATTAAGTATTATTGTTTGAGGCTCACAGTAGATATCATTCATGGATTAGCTTGTGGTTCTTCAGAGTCATAAGCATTGTGTGACAACTAAGTGGTAGTCCCGGGTCATTACAAGTTATTAAAAGGATAAGAGAGGGGGTATATAAGAATAAGTTGACCCCTCAGGTAGCATGGTGTTATATAAAGTTGTATGTGTATAAGTTTTTTACATACCTAGTTTGTGTTCTTGAAATTATAGTATGGAAAAGTTTAGTGAGTTGTTGTACGGTGTTCGTTAGAGTTGATTTGAGGAAATGTAGGTAGGCAATGTGAGCCTTGGGTATGGTTTTACAAATTTCATTAAGTTGTAAGTTATGTGATTAGAGGGGTAATGTGACTACTCTAAGGAGTTGAAGATAGAGTGCTAATAGTTTGAAAACGTGGATGTCCATGCCCATAATAATGTTAGTCATAAGTTGGTGACTTTAGGGGTTAAAGAAAGTTATGATTAGTGTTTCTTGACAAATGTCCTAGAAAGAATTAAACGTCTTTGTATTAGAAATTAATTAGAGGAGTTTGTATTCATGTATATACTGACCCCCCACCTTTGTGATAAGAAGTGTGGATGCATATGCTCATAAGAGTGGGAGTTGTAAAGTGATGGCTATAGATTCTAGCGAAAGTTAAGAGTAGCATTTCCAGAAAGCAAGGCCTTCAGAGTATAGTTTATCAGGAAGAGTTTAACATTTATGTGTATGGTGATATACCTTTTGCATTGAGAGTTGTGTCTATGTATTTGATGTGAGCTTATGTTCACAAGTCTAGGATTGTGACTTGGATCTAAGAGGAAGATGATGGATTAAAGTAGTTCCCGAATTTTCTCATTGTGGCAAGTTTATGTAAGAGTCATGATAAACCTATTCCTATTCAAGTATATTCCTCCTACTTCAGTTTAAGAGTTCATTCGACTAATGTCTTATGTATTCAAGCCCTACCAATGACTAAGGTTTGAGTTCTCTAAGTAAGTCATGTCATGTTCTGACCTCCAAACTAGAAGCAATGATGTCTCGATTAGTCCAGTCTTTCATGTATTCAAGCTCTATGATATGATGCTCATGATCCATAAAAAAATCCATGTCTTATAACATGCTTGGTTCTAAGAAAAACTATGCTTTCTATATGTTACCGATTCATGCTATGTCGGGTCTAGCCTAATGAGAGAAAGTTTATGCAAACTCATGGCCATGTTCAGTTCTTAAATGAGGAGCAATGGTTCCAAGTAGAAATATCTTCCTCAATCGTCAATTTCATGAATTCCATCCTTATGTTATACAACTCTTGTTGTGTGCACTTATGTTTTCACACCGTGCCCAGTCCTAAGAAATCATGTTGTATTGTGTTTATGCCGAACGACTCTCTACTTATGATCCAAACACTTGATATATGAAACCCCTTTGTGTATATTCAATCGTATCTTCACCTCATATCCCTCCTTGAGTATTGCAACAAGTATGGTTTATGATCTGACAAGTGTTACTTCCCTTCATGGTGCTTATACTCGGGTCCCTCAATGACCCTCCATATGATAGTATGATAGTAGTCATGGAAGAGTAGTGATGTTTTAGGTAGAGCAGTAGATGACCTTGAATGTGAAATTTTTTTAGGGGATTTCTTTAGCTAAAGTTATAGGTGAAGGGGGGAAAAAGGAGACAAACTTTCGTTATGTGAAATAGTTGGGAAGGAGATATGTGGCGAAACTATTTGTGAGAATGATTAAATTGCTGGTCTTAGTAGAAAGATTCATGAAGTGGGTGTAGTAATGATAGGCTTGAATGTGGTGATTGATGAAAACACAAACCCATGTCCTATGTGGTTAGTATTCCTTGATTTAGGACCTGAAAATTAGTTGATTATAGTGATAAGGTGAAGTAATGTTCTAAAAGGGATGTATAGGGTCCCATAGCTTAAGCATGAATCTTTTTACTCAGGGTTAGGCTTCAACATAGAAGTACAATGCAGTTAGACTCAAGATCTTGTAGTTATGTATTTAGTGGTGAAATTATAAGATTGAGATGTTGAAATGTGGTATCCATAACTGAAAGCATAGTTGAGGAGCGTTGAAAATTTTAAAGACTTTTAGACATATCAATTGAGGTAGAAAATGTTTCTATTCTATTCTTATGTCCCGCAAAAATCTCATCTCATGTCTTGTACCAATCTTAATCAGGTCAAAGAGTCTTATAAAAGCTCATGCCTTATAATGTTTTGATCATGTGCCATAAAACACATGCCAAAATCACGTCGATGTCAAGTTTTGTTAACTCATGAATTGTGCTTACACAATTTATTTGGTGATGCCACGAAGCCCTTCTTGAATGTCTATGTATGTTTCATTGAGCAAAATAAAATTCCTAATGTGAGGTTACGTCCTTTATTCCCTGCTTCTATAGCTTCAACAAAATCCTACCCATCATTCGAGGACGAATGATCCCAATGGGGAGATAATGTAACACCCTGCACTTTTTGGGATAAAGTTTGAACCGCCTTTTCTATGCGTATAGGCCCGAACCCAATGATTCATTGTTAATACATTTGTGATGATCAATCCTATAGTGTGTGAATACCTTTGAATATGAATTGAGTTAATAAAAATCCGCTAACCCAAAGATGAGTTAAAAACTTACCTATCGATTAAGTTTTGGTGAATGTCTCATTTTGGGTCAACTTCCATCGACCATAACTTATTTTATATAAGATTTTGAGGGCCTACTATATATCAAATGAAAGGTCTTTGAGTCTTCTTTCCAATGCCACCGGTTTCGCCTTAATACGATATCAGAGTGGAAAGTTATTCTCATTTTACTTTAAAGTGTCTGTCTGTCAACAAGGTGACGACTTGAGGTGATAGGCCATCAACTAAGTCACGACTTATCAACCCAAGTCGTCAGCCTTAACCAGTGTGTGAATAATTCCAGCTTCAAGTGACGACTAGAGGTGATAGGCCATCACCCAAGTGAATACTTATCAACCCAAGTCGTCACCCATAACCATCCCAGCTACCAAAGTGTCGACTTGAGTTGACAAGTCATCAACTAGTTGATAAGTTATCAACTCAAATCATCAACTGAAAATTTCTGCAACTTGTACATACTTTCCCTAGGGGTATTTTGGTATTTTCCTCACCCCAAACTTCTCCCACATGATTAAATCATACCCCAAGTGTTATAATCTATCTATTATCAGTTTTACAATATCTCAATTCCCTCTCCACTCTCAAGAACAAGACCAAACTAGGGTTTCCTCTAAGTACAAGATTTCAAGAAAAGGGTCAAGATTAGAGTTTCAATATTCAAACTAAATGACATAAGGTACGTGGGACAATCCTAAATCGAATGGGCATTGATTTTCAGTTTTCAAATTAGTTTTGAAGAATATATATATGTATATACAAAATTGTTTCAAGATCACGGATAAACTTGTATTGAAATTATTACATCTTGATGAAGTGTTGCAAAAATTATGGTATGAAGCCCTAAACTTGAATTGTTTTTCGTCTGACATGGTGATGATTAGATTGTGAACTTAAATTAGAGCATATGATATGTAATTCCCTCTTTTACTATGAAATTGTATCAATTTTACATGTTGAGAATGAATTATGCAAATTGTTAAATGTTTGAGCCCGTTATGTATAAATTGAACTGTTTTCATCTGATAATGGTAGAGTACTTTACTTGTTTTATGATGATCATGATTTCTATTTAGAATGGCTAAAAGTGATTGAAAAGGGTGACCACCGTAGAATAAGTATTGAGAACAGTTTGGTTTTTCAACTATTTTGAAATATGAACTTTTGTTCAAATGGTAGATCTTTTGGGTGGTCACTAAACCTCTTTTGGAAATAAGATAAGGGTCGTAGATATATTGTGACATGGCTTGCAAGTCTGGAAATGACGATGCCCTATTTTGATGTACCCGAAGATATTAAGAAAGAATCAACTTTTTTAAAGAGGATGTGGTTTAAAGAATCTAAAAACTGGGCATAAGAGAGTTAGATGGTTATCAGAAGAAGGAAGGATTCATATGACTCATTTTCCAAAACCGTGATTTACCGACATGAGTTTATGTCACCCGAAAGGGAAATTGTACGCTGGCGATGGCCTAATGGCATAGTAGAGAAACAAAGACTCCAACCCTTGCGGAAAATTAGGGTTGGGGGCTTGGCCGCCGAGTCAAGGGAGGATTCCATATAGCCCATGGAATAGCAGAGTTGTAGGGTGTACCATCTGTCTCAGAAGTAAGATAAAGAGTAGAGTCGTGAATTGAAGAATGTGTATTTGAAAGTTTCAAATTTATGCCTATGTGTTTTCAACTATTTCAAGATGATATGTGATTTATGAAATGCTCTCACCTATGTTTTATAAAATTACATATTTTATTTTTGGATTGTTCTACGTACCAATACATTTGTATTGACCCCCTATATTTCAGGGTCTGAGGCTCAGTCCAGGGGTCCCACTAAGCCATAGATTTATCAGACAGAAGTGAGCTGTTGGTGGGCCTTCTCTATTCCGAAAGACCACGCTTATATAAACATTGTCATTTGTTTGATTCATCGTCTGACTGGGGGCTTGTCCCAATTTTATTTTAGACGTATGTTGGATCTTGTAATATTAGAGATTTCTCAAATGGGTGTCATATGTTTTGAATATTAAGAATTTCTTTCCAAATTTTTCAAGTGTTATGAGATTGTCCATGGTGTCGTTTTGTAAGTTTTTCCACAAATACTTTATATTGTATGAATGTTGTGTATGATTGGCAGAAAGAAAGGGGCGTCCGGGCCTTCATGGTTCGGGATGATCATTACGGCCAGCGCCCCGGCTCAGATCGTGACATTAGAATTATGTACCATGCAAATAATTTTATAAACAAACTTACCCAAGACATAACCAGGGCCGGCTTTGGGGTAAAGCAACACAAGCCCCTGCTTTAGGCCCCCAATTTTGGGGGGGCCCACTTGACATCATTTTTTATAAAATCTATATATATATATATATATATATATATATAGTATATGTCAAATTGGTTTAAAAATTAGGGAGAGTGAAGGGGCCCCATTTTTATCAAATATGAATACTCAAACGTGTTTTCTGTAAAAAAAAAAAAAAAAAAAAACACAATCTTGAAAAAGCAAGTATACATTTAATGGCGTTGATTTGATTAAGTCTTGAAAAAGGTAAAATATATATATTTATAAGTAAAAAAATATGGAAAAAAGAATAAAAATTAATTAGTAGTTTTAGTTTTTTTCTTTCCAATTAAGAAGAGATCTTTCATTTTTCTTTTCTTGATTGATGAAAACTAACATACATATTCATTCTATTTCTTCTCTATTTATTTACCTTCAACTCTTTCTTTTTTTAATTCTTATAGATCAAACTTCAATTGTTCAAGAGATATTTTTTCATAATATTTTTATTCATTCACTTTTTTCTTGAATATCAAGATTGTTGATAGTTTATGAAGATTGAAGTTATTATTTCCAGATCAAGTTATTAAAGTAGGTTTTATTATTTTAATTTTATTATTTATTTTTTTAAAAAATAGTTATGCATGCATATATTGATATTTGGTAGACATATTTTGTTGTTTATTGATTTTCTTTTGAGTTTTTAGTTGTGGAGCTATAAATTACACTTTTACTGTTTATTAAAATTTAAATATGTCAACCAAAAAATATGAATCCGGTGCTTTGAAACTTTTAAAAAAGAAGAAGAATTAAAACTTTGGTAGAATCACAAAAAGGAGCTTTATATAAATTTTTAATAAATAATAAAACATAATTCGAAAATATAGGAGAATGTTCTCAAGATGAGCAAGTTATTAATTCAAGGCCTCTCATCGAAATTTGGCTTTAGGTCCCTAATAGTGTTGAGCCGCCCCTGGACATAACAAAAGCAATGATCTAAAAAATGAGAATTGATGCACTTACTCGCGTTTAGAAATGAAAATAAATAGGATGAGACATTCACTTCTTCAACATTTTGATACTTCTATTTTTGGCTCTTTAGTAGTGCAGACTGAATATCTAATCGAAATAAATTTGTTTCTTTTTTAAAATTTGATTATGTTCGATTTCAATTCAGTTATAATTTGCTGTGAATTTTATATTTGAGATATTATTTTTAACTTGTGAAATGGAATATTTTATGATTTCAAAATGTATTGTTTTCTTTGTATATATATTAGAAATGTGATTTCCATGACTCTTTTATTTCATCCAACTCTCCAGAGTTCAACTTTTAATGTTGTTCTTTTTCTCATGAATGTACAAGTTTTACTCTTATGTAGCAACTAGTGATGGTAGTTGCTCTTCGTGCGGTCATAAAATTACATGTACTTCATGCGGTCATGAAAGACTTCGTTAAATTTATGACTCAATTTTTTAATATCTAATTAATTTTAAAAATTAAACACATGTAATGTTTTTTTTTTTAACATGAAAACATTAAGGTTCTTTCATGAAAGATGTTTTAATCTCTTTTGGGTAGTCAAACACAATAATTAGTGTGCTTTAACTTCATTACGATATTAATTCAAGAAAGAAGTTATCATAGAGATGGAGAAGAAGGAAGAGTCGAGTGCTCATTAAATTTATTTTTTGTGACATTTAAAATCCTTTTTAATTTTCTTTCGTACCGTAAAATACACATATATCTTTAATAGTGAAAATAGATCTTGAATATACAAATTCCTTTAGTAATAATAAAAACTCGATGAATACAGTTTTGTTAAATGTCATAAATGAGATTGAAACTTGCTAGTAATTTTAAACAAAGCAGTGAACCAATAACCAAAAGGAAAACCAAAGAATTGAGAACTATCAATTCAACCTTTGTAATTTTACAGGAAAGAAAGGTGGATTATGAAGAAAAAGACAATTGGTATTACCGCTTCTCATTATTTTAATTCAAAATTTGCAACTTTAAATGAACCATTACTGTTTTACATTCTACAATTGTAACTTATGTTTTTACTAGTTGAGTTATCGCAGTCATTATAGTTGTAACCTAAATGTTCATTAGCTAAATTATCACAAGTCACAACTATTATAATATTTTTTGCTTAATTACATGTGTTAAGTTGGTGTATTTTTTAATTCAAATTGTTAGTATATTATTATTATCTAATAAAATGAAGGAAAGCATTCAAAAGAAAAAAAAATCTTTTAGGCGATTGTAACGATCCATTTCGTCGTTACTAAATTATTCATAATAAATTCATGAAAATTCTTAATTTTCATTCCTCAATATTAATTTGGGTCCAAATTAGCCAATTTTTTTATTTATTATGTCACCTTGAACTTTTCGGCGAAGATTTAGCCTTTGGATCTGTATAGATAGACTCAAGCAAATGAATTTAATTATTCATGAGTTATAATATCAATAACTTAGTTTGAAATTTCTTTAGCTATTAATTAAGGTCATACAATATCTCTAACACAAAGTTAAGTTTAATACTCTCTTTCCGATATAGTTTCGATATGGGTTTCTATTAGGGACAACTTCAAACGACCATATCTCATAGAATATAAGGAGTAAGGGTTCCATTACATATCAAATTAAAGATCTCTGAGTTCTTTTTCCAACTCAACAATCTGTTCCTTAATCCGAATTCAGAGTAAAGTGTTGTGACTGTTTTACTGAGCACTGTCCAGGTTGAAACAGGATTTCCCTGTAGCAAAAATTTTGATTGTATTTAAATAAACTTCAGCCGTTTTTTAGGCCTAAAAACCCCAAATTTCATTCCCCAACTCTAACAAGGGATTTTCCAATGCTTAAGGTGAAATTCCTTCGTTGAGGTAAGCTTTTTTTATTATTTTCTTCATTTTTTAATCCTTTAACATCTTACAATCCTTAGAAAGACCTTTAATGATGGATTTTTTTTGGGAAAAACTCATGGGTGGTTTTAATATGACATAGAGATAATTCTAAGGTATAAATTAAAGATTTCTAACATTAATTTCGTAAAATCTATTATGTATTTTGATGGTTAGGAACCTTGAATTCCGTAAAGATGAGACCTTTAGCATAAAAACTCTATTAATGGAGGCTTGAAAGAGCTAATTAATGGATAATTGACATTGGAAAATAATATAGACCTTGAATTAAGGGTATAATTAGTGGGTTTGAATCCTCATGATATTTGTTTGAAGAGTAAATATTTAATTACTCTTATAATTGCTTGATTTTTAGATGATTGATTGTTCCACGGCATGAAAGAAAGGAAAAAGCATCCTTGTTGCTTCTTGCTTCTTCCAAAATCATGGAGTCTAGGTAGGCTAGGTTTAATGAGTAGAAGATTGTGTTATTTTATATTTTCATAATTTAGAATTGATGGGAGAAAGCATGTCTAGGCCTGCGGGCATGGAGTTGAGATGGATAAAGACACGGGTACTTAACTTTAAACCCCGAAACTATATTATTGATTAATTATGTGATACTTGTGATATTATGTGCTATGTTCTGCAATGAGATTGTTGTAAATAAAAGATATGGACATGATAGTTCTTAGTTGTGCTAGTGATGAACCAAATTGAGTTATAATGATATTAAGTTGTATGTGTTGAACAATAATATAGTGAGGAGAACCATGCTAGGATTAAGTACTAATAAGCACAATAATATCTAAGGATAGATGACTTGAATTAGTATGATGATTGTATTGTGTGAAAAGAGGTAGAGGATAATGATACGCGTGAATGTGCTAGTTATATGTGGTGATGTTAGCACCCAAGTTGCGGTATTTAAGAAGATGATGATATTTTTAATAATTAATGAATAATTAAGGCTCCAATAGTGATTTGTATGAGTAAGTATTAAATTGTGATTTATTTTATGATATTCTTGTTCTGATATTGATAAAAATACTATATCTATTAGATTCCCATGACAGGCTAAATTGGTGATAATGATGATTTATTGAATTGTGCCTATGAGTGGCTTGTTTGATAATAATAACTCCTTAAAGTAACGCTATGAATACTTGTTGATTGGTATTCAGACATGCTTGAAATTTTTGATGCTTGGATTGTTGATGTGTGAATAAATGATTGTTGAAAATTTACTTGATAGAATTGTCTTATGACTTTAAGTGTACTTGTAAACTTGATACATTGTTGTACACTGTGAGGTTGTGTAAATTAGATATTGATAATACTTGTTTATGGTGGATTGGGAACCACGCCGATAAGGATATGTATATATTGGATCGGGTACCACGCCGGTATGGATATGTAAATATTGGATCGAGTACCACGCCGGTACGGATATATATATGTGGATCAGGTACCATGCCGGTACGGATATGTATCTGTTGGATCGGATACCACGCCGGTACAGATATGTATATATTGGATTGGGTACCACGCCGGTACGGATATGTATATATTGGATCGGATACCACGCCGGTATGGATAAGTATATGTGGATCGGGTACCATGCCAGTATGGATATGTATATGTTGGATCGGGTACCACACTAGTACAGATATGTATATATTGGATCGGGTACCACGCCGGTATGGGTATGTATATGTTGGATCGGGTAGGACGCTGGTAAGAATATGTATATGTTGGATCGGGTACCACGCCTGTACAAAAATATATATATTGGATCGGGTACCACGCCGGTACGGATATGTATATATTGGATCTGGTACTACACCGATACAAATATATATATGTTGGATCGGGTACCACGCCAGTACGGATATGTATATGTTGGATTGGGTACCATGCTGGTACGGTACATTAACATAGATTGTTCCCTGCAGGTCATGACTATTTGGGCAAAAATAAGTCCCATAGCATGCTTGTACTTATTTGTGTTGAGTGTGTGGATGTTTATAGTATGGTTGTTACTCTTGATGGTTATATGGCTTGTTTGTGAGAAATGTTTGATCTGTTATTGTTGTATTGTTAATTTATTGGGTATTTAATTATGTGATATGTATTTGAAAAAGTAAAACTTGTACTTACTTATATGTTGGTTAACTTGATTCATTTATACGTGTTTTAATGGTAGCTTATCAGAATGACTAGTTATCATTCTTTAATATTATAATAGAGCATTTGATTGTTAGCCCGAGAATTTAGTGTCGATTGTCTATGATTACGGGTTTATTCCTGAGAATATAAGTAATGAAAAAGATATGGTGAATATAGAGGAATAGTGATATATTAACGTTGGATTGTAGTTGATGGTGTGAATTAATGAGGCTAGAGTATGTTAGTAATGAATATAATATTGAGAGAGTTGGAAGAGTAGTTGGATGATGTAAGTTATATCGGTAAAGTATTAATGTTATTACAACCTTAGTTGAACTATATTCCATTCAAGATGTCATGATTTATTTTTCTTAATTCTATTTTATGATTATATGGACTAACACGGTCGGCCGATGATGCCTACCAGTACCTGTGGTTGTACTGACCCTACACTTCTATATTTCTTTTTGGGGTGTAGACTGGATGCAGGTTAGTTTGCAGTTATTAGATGGATGACGATATTCAGCACTAACTTCTGCACTTTCTTCCTGGCAGATGTTAGAGTCTTTGTATTATTATTTTATTTTTTGTTTATACTGTAGTGGATAGCTCTTGTACATGTCTGGCCAAGTCTTAGGATAGTGAAGGACATTTGTAAGAATTTTTTGAAAATTTTTATTTATTAGTATTTAATTTGCCTATTATATTTAATCCAGTATTTCCTTAAGTACAGAAGTCTTCCGCATATTTTAGTTGGGTAATAAGGGTTCTCCTAACTACTTAGAATAGCGTAGGTGCCCGGACGGTCCGTTATTATAGGTCGTGACAGTTGGTATCACGCATTTTGTTCATCGGTCCCACAGGTACAAGAGCAATGTTAAGTAGGGTTTCGTAGGTTGGTGTGTATGGCCCCACACCCAATCTCCAGAAAGCTATGAGGCATGTAGAAGTTGTTTTCCTTTCTTTCTCTCCATCGTGCCGTCCTAATCTTCGACTATTGGGTTGGATCCAATTGGAATCTAGACAATTCTAATTGGTATCTTAACAGAGCTCAATTGGAATGTAGTTGATTTCAATTGGTATCTTTGTAATTTTAAATAGAAATTTGGAAGATTTCAATTGGTATTTTTTAATAAGCTAAAAGTTATTATTAATAGGTAAAGACTTGCAAAAGTAGAGAACTTATAGGTTACTTGTGTTTGATATTTGGCTAAACTTGTGTTGCTAGATTCTTTTCATTGTTGTGAATTATTTTATTTTTATTTTAAGTGATGAAAATTAAGTAAGTTATTTTTGTTGATAATTATGATGGAATTATTTAATTTCTTGTTATTGTGAAACTAGCAATTCTATGGTGCTTACTTATTTTTTGTACTATCATACTGATGAAATTGATGGGATGATATGAGAACATGATGTCAAGAAAAGATGGTGAAAAAGTTACATGAATAAAAGACTGAGGTGATATGTGTTTTTTGTAATGAGAAGTTTTTGTTAATGATGTTGTGGATGGATGCTTGTGTGGTTCAATTATTTGATATTATGTGGGGATCCTTATGTGGTCCGATCATTGAGACTATATTTAGAATTTTTGTGTATTTCTATTATTGAAATTATAATAGGTTCCTTGTGAGGACTAGCTAAGTGACATTATTTTTAAGGTCCTTATGTGAACAGATTTTTAATGTTTGGTAAAATAATGAGTTTTAAATAAAAGTGACAAAAATTAATAGAGGTTGTTGATACCTATAGGACTTGATCGATTTGATAACTTGTCTGGAATGTGATATTAGTGATGAAACTGTTAATGACCTGTAATCGACTTATTTTGTTTGGCCTTGTTTATGTATTAGAGGTGTGTGAATCACTCTTGAGGTATCTATGAGTTAAGTAAAGCCCGTAATAAAAATATTGTTAGATAAAAATAAGAATGACTCTGTATATCTTTAATTGGTATTAGTGATATTGGGATGTTTTGGCTTGACAATGAAGTGTTTGATGTGTGAAAAATATTGAGTTAGTGATTGTCTGGACATAAGTTATAGTTGTGGATTTATGCATTATGGAAAATCTTGAGAAGATAAATTATTATTGACTTGAGCTTGTGGTTGAATTATGCATTTACATGTCCCACAGAGTTAGCTAATATATGACATTTTTAAAAGATGGTAATTTCCATGATATTGGCAATACAAAATAAAATGGCTTAGTTACATTCATAAAATGATCCTAAATGGGAGAATAAATGAATTATTAATGGCATGATTGATCTTTCCTTGGGCTATACTTGGTGGATATTTCTTGTTGAGTGATTAAGGTATGATGATTAGATGAATATTAACAATATTGTGGAGGAGAATTTGTTGTAGGCTATAATTCTTTGGGATCTTTATGACTAATAGTTGTAAGTCTATGTAATGAGTGAGAGGCTGTGTTGTCACCTATATATAGTAGTAAACACTAAGCTTGAAACGGTGAGTGATCTTGAGGAAAAGGGGATAGTGGTTGTGAGATGTTGAAGTTAGCTTTACAAAATAAATTTAGTAGTCTTGATTGAGTGCATGCAAGTGTCTAGGTTATGTGACTTGTAAATGGTGTGGTGACTTGCATATGATTAAGATGTAGATTCTCCATAGGATAGTCTTGGATAGAAATTGAGTCAGGTGTCTAAGAGAGAGATCATGTGTTAGGTGGATTAGGTGTGACTTGTTTAGTGTTGAAATTCAAATTGTAGATTCATGTAGCATCTCGTAGCACCTTTCAGAATTGAATTTGGGACTCTGGATCTTCGGTAGTGAGAAAGAGGTGATTTTGGATATTTGTCTTTATCAAGGTGAATCTTTTAACCATCTTTATCTTGCTTTCGTGAAACTCAAGTTTCAGACTTAGGTCATTTAAAGGAGAATAAGTGATTTGTGCGCAAATATTTTGCTCCGCATCTTCATATTTTGAAAAGCTTTATTAGAATTATTGATTATAGAATATGGGTTGATCGATAAGGATATCAAGAGAGTGAACAGAGAGTCAACTTTATTAGTAATATCTCTCTAATTCCAACCTCGTGCTTTTCTTGACTGAATCTCCGATCGGAGACAACAAATGGTAAATTGGTATCTGATTGTAACGAACCACATTGTTGTTACTAAATTATTCATAATAAATTCATGAAAATTCTTAATATTCATTCCTCAATAATAATTTGGGTCCAAATTAGCCAATATTTTATTTATTATGTCACCTTGAACTTTTCGACGAAGATTTAGCCTTTGGATGTGTCTAGATAGACTCAAGCCGATGAATTTAATTATTCATGAGTTCTAATATCAATAACTTAGTTTAAAATTCTTTAGCTATTAATTAAGGTCATACAATATTCCTAACACAAAGTTAAGTTTAATACTCTCTTTCCGATGCAGTTTCGATATGAATTTCTATTAGGGTCAAATTCAAACGATCATATCTCAAAGAATATAAGGATTTAGGGGTCCTATTACCTATCAAATTAAATATCTCTGAGTCCTCTTTCCAACGCAACAAACCTTTCCTTAATCCGAATTCAGAGTAAAACGTTATGATTGTTTTACTGATCACTGTCCAGGCTGGAACAGGATTTCGCTGTAGCAAAAATTCTGATTGTATTTAAATCAACTTCAGCCGTTTTTGAGGCCTAAAAAACCCCAAATTTCATTCCCCAACCCTAAGAGGTAATTTTCCAATTCTCAAGGTGAAATTCCTTCATTGAGGTAAGCTTTTTTCATTATTTTCTTCGTTTTTAATCCTTTAGCATCTTATAATCCTTAGAAAGATCTTTAATGGTGGAATTATTTAGGGAAAAACTCATGGGTGGTTTTAATATGACATAGAGATGATTCTAAGGTATAAATTGAAGATTTGTAACATTAATTTCGTAAAATCTATTATGAATTTTGATGGTAAGGAACCTGGAATTCCATAAAGATGAGACCTCTAGCATAAAAACTCCATTAATGGAGATGAGTTAAGCTTGAAAGAGCTAATTAATGGTTAATTGACATTGAGAAATGATATAGACCTTGAATTAAGGGTAGAATTAGTGGGTTTGAATCCTCAAGATATTTGTTTGAAGAGTAAATATTTAATTACTCATAAATTGCTTGATTTTTAGATGATTGATTGTTCCAAGGCATGAAAGAAAGGAAAGATCATCCTTGTTGCAGCTTGCTTCTTCCAAAATCTTGGCGACCAGGTAGGATAGGTTTAATGAGTAGAAGATTGTGTTATTTTATATTTTTCATAATTTAGAATTGATGGGAAAAAACATGTCTAGGATGCGAGCATGGAGTTGAGATGGATAAAGACACGAGTACTTAACTTTAAACCCCAAAACTATATTATTGATAAATTATGTGATACTGTGATATTATGTGCTATGTGCTGCAATGAGATTATTGTAAATAAAAGATGTGGACATGATAGGTCTTAGTTGTTCTGGTGATGAACCAAGTTGAGTTATAATGATATTAAGTTGTATGTGTTGGACAATAATATGGTGAGGAGAACCATGCTTGGGTTAAGTACTGATGAGCACAGTAATATCTAAGGATAGATGACTTGAAGTAGTATGATAATTGTATTGTGTGGAAAGAGGTAGAGGATAATGATACGCACGAATGTGCTAGTTAGAGGTGGTGATGTTAGCACCCAAGTTGCGGTATTTAAGAAGATGATGATATTTTTAATAATTAATGAGTAATTAAGGCTCCAATAGTGATTTGTATGAGTAAGTATTAAATTGTGATTTATTTTATGATATTCTTGTTTTGATATTGATAAAAATACTATATCTATTAGATTCCCATGACAGGATAAATTGGTGATAATGATGATTTATTGAATTGTTCCTATGAGTGGCTTGTTTGATAAGAATAAGTCCTTAAATTAACGCTATGACTACTTGTTGATTGGTATTCGTACATTCTTGAAATTATTGATGCTTGGATTGTTGATGTGTGTATAAATGATTGTTGAAAATTTACTTGATAGAATTGTCTTATGACTTTAAGAGTACTTGTAAACTTGGTACATTGTTGTATGCTGTGAAGTTGTGTAAATTTAATATGGATAATACTTATTTATGGTGGATCGGGTACCACGCCGGTACGGATATGTATATGTTGGATCGGGTACCACGCCAGTAT
This sequence comes from Capsicum pubescens, assembly GCA_030864215.1. Taxonomy (NCBI): domain Eukaryota; kingdom Viridiplantae; phylum Streptophyta; class Magnoliopsida; order Solanales; family Solanaceae; genus Capsicum; species Capsicum pubescens. Next base: position 32,625,161 of record CM061548.1, read on the forward strand.
GGATATGTGTATGTTTGATTGGGTACCACATCGGTACGGATATGTATATGTGGATCGGGTACCACACTGGTACGGATATGTATATGTTGGATTGGGTACCACACCGGTACGACTATGTATATGTTGGATCGGGTACCACGCCGGTATTGATACGTATATATTGGATCGGGTACCACGCCGATATTGATATTTATATGTGAATCGGGTACCACACCGGTACGAATATGTATATATTGGATCGGGTACCACGCCGGTAAGGCTATGTATATATTGCTACGCCAGTACGGATATGTATATGTTGGATCGGGTACCACGCCGCTATGGATATATATATGTTGGATCGGGTACCACGCCGGTACGGATATGTATATGTTGGATCGGGTACGGATATGTATATGTTGGATCGGGTACCACGCCGGTACGGATATGTATATGTTGGATCGGGTACCACGCCAGTATGGATATGTATATGTTGAATCGGGTACCACGTTGTTACGGTACATGAACATAGATTGTTTCCTCCACGTTATGACTATTTGGGAAAATATATGTCCATAGCATGTATTTACATATTTGTGTTATGTGTGTGGATGTTTACAGTATGGTTGTTACTCTTGATGGTTATATGGCTTGCTTATGAGCATTGTTCGATCTGTTAGTATTGTATTGTTAATTCATTGGGTATTTGATTGTGTGATATGTATTTGAAAAAGTGAAACTTGTACTTACTTATATGTTTGTAACACCCCATAAAATTTCCGAGTCCTTAGAGCTTCTAAAGTATGCCATGAAAGGCTTAACACTTACAAAATTTGGCTAAGTGTTGAAACTTTTCCATTCCATAAGCCTTCAAAACTTTGACGAATTATTTTGTGACCTTCCTGACCTCTGTTTCTTAATTTTCTTGTTGCGTTGCGATGGGGAAAGTCAAGAGTACATTTCGGGTGAGTTTCAGAATTTTTAGAAGAGACTAAGGTCGTGTTTGGGTTGGAAAAACAATAGCTAAAGGCTACAAAGGCGCGCCACCCAACTTAGAGCCTTGGCTCCCTCCCTCAGTAGCAAGGCGCCACCCATCCTACAAAAGGCTCTAGGAAAGGCGCCGCCTTTCCATAGCCTTTATGCCTAGTTTTTCAGCATTTCACTTCCATGTTTTCAAGGGCAATTTGGTCAAATCCCACCCCTATATAAGCTTCTTTAACACGAGATTCATCATATTTTCATCCAAAATATAAGGTTTTCTCTCAATTTTTCTCAAGAACAAGAATAAGGGTTTCTATTGAAGGTTTAAAATCAAGAAAATTCCACCGTTAATTTTTCAAGAATCATATAGCAAGGTATGTTGGATGTTCATTCTTGGGTTCCTTCCACCCAAGAAGTCCAAGAATCCCTTTTTAAATTCAAGATTTTATGTTTATGAATTTTTCATGGTTTATGTGGTTTGAATTTGAAGCCCATGTTAATATTAAATTTTAATTAATGTTGTGATCATAAAGATGCAAGTATGGACCTTAGTATGTGTTGGTTATGTGATGTTCATGATAAAGTCCCTTCAAGAAGCATGTTGAATTATGTAATCATGTTAATTATGTGTATTGAATGTTGTATGATCAAAGTATGCCTTCCACATGTTTGATAAATTGCTTATGTGAAGAAAATAGAGTCATTGTAGCATGTAGCCAAGGAATCCCCAATTTTGTGTAAGTCAATACAGGTCAAGTGTTTGTTGTAATGCCTAGACGAGTGAATTATGATATGATACATGCATTCCTATTCATGTTAATTCCTTATTGAATTAGTTATGAGACAACAACATGCATCCCTATACAATTACATGTTTAAGATTCTCCAAGTTCTTGAAATGATGCTTCATTGGTTATATTGCGAATGATAGTCTATTGTTATGTTATTATGCAAGAGTTGTCATGTCTTATTTATTTATGTTATCGAGTCCTAGGGGCATTTATACCCGAAAACTTAGCTGCATGTCTATAGCAGAGTCAGTCTCAAGATAATCTCAGTCGTGCTATGATCAGTATATCTCAGTTAGTGGCAGAAGTTAAGAAAACTCAGTAATCTCAGTATTCAATCTAATCAAGCTCAATATCTAGTTCAGACCTCAGTAGTATTCAGTAATCAGTGAGATTTCAGTAAAACTCATTAAGTTAAAAAACTCAGCGGTATTCAAACAAAAAGTAGAATTCAGTAGTATTCCATTAATCTTCAGAATCAAGTGAACTCAGCTTAACTCAGTTACTTAGTTTAATCAATAGAAGATTCAGCTCAGTCTAAGTTCAGTTAAGAATCAGTTCAGAGTCCTTTAGTTGGGAGTAGTAACTAGTACTGAGTGAGTACAGGGATGATGGCTTCCCGTTAGAGAGGTAGAGTTGTTAGCAGCAATCCCTGAACCCCAGAATTGCATAGCCAGCACAGGACCAGGAGTCACCCGTTAGATTAAGGCTTGACTATCATACTACCTTAGGCTTTACTTCCTGTTCAGGGTCACCCGTTAGAGAGGCTTGACCATAGCAGGGGTACTTACCCGTGGCACGGTATTGGTACCCTTCCAGCTAGGGTTACAGGTTGGACCCCACCAGATCAGATTCGGGGCATGTCAGTTAAGTGAGAGCTCCCACAGTTATAGTTTCAGCTTTAGATTCAGTCTCAGTCAAGATCTCAGATAGTTCTTTAAATTTAGGATCATCAGATACGGTCACACAGCTTAGTAAGAAACTTAGATAGTTTCACAGATTCAGATATCACCCACTAGATAGGCTTGATCTCAAACTCAGTCAATTATTATTATTATTTTTATCAGTATCAGAAGATTCAGAGATCACCCATTAGATAGGCCTGATCTCAAACTCAGTCTATCATTTCTATTATTAAAAGATTCAGAGATCTTCCGCTAGATAGGTCTGATCTCAGATACAATCATTCCTTTTCATTATTAGTAGATTCAGAGATCATCCGTTATAGAAGTTTGATCTCAGATTTAGTCAGTCGATAGTACCAAGCTTAGAACTCAGTTATTAGTAAGACTCAGATGTTCAGTCTCCCAGTGCTAGTGAATTCAGATGTTAGTAATAATAAGCTCAGTTGTCAGAAGCTCAAGTTTTCAGAAGTTAGTATTTAATGTTGTCATGATATTAGTTATGATTTATGCATTCATGCATGTATCTTCATTCATTATATTCAGATTATTCAATCAGTATAGTTCATGCATAAGCCCTTCCATTTAGCCTTACCTCATCTAGCATACCAGTACATTTAAAGTACTGACATATACTTTCTCTCGCGCTATGGTGTCTTATACCATAGGTTCAGAAGCGCGAGATCCAGAGCACCCATAGCAGTCCAGACTCAGTCAGAAGCAGTAGACGTAGTAGTGAGTCTTCTTCATTCAAGGATGCCTCCTATTTTAGTTTTATATTAGATTCAGTTTATTTTCGGTAGACGGAGTTAGTTGGGGACATGTCCCATCAACTCCACAGATCAGACAATTAGAGGCTTTTAAGACAGATATATCAGTATTCAGTTTTTAGTTTTGTACATTTTAGACGTTTTGAACCTTAGGGGAAGTTTTTGCCAGTTTTCCGCATTTGTTATATTATATTATGTAGTGCTAAGGTACAGATATCAGTAGAGGTTTACCTTGTGGTCCTTCGGGATCATGAGCACCGTGTGGCGTTCCGGTTCTAGAAAATTGGGGCGTTACAATGTTGGTTAACTTGCTTTATTTATACGTGTTTTAATGGTAGCTTATCAGAATGGCTAGTTATTATTCTTTAATAATATAATAGAGCCTTTGGTTGTTAGCCCGAGAATTTAGTGTGGGTTTTCTAAGATTATGGGTTTGTTTCTGTGAATATGAGTACTGAAAAAGATAAGGTGAATAAAGAGAAATAGTAATGTATTAGTGTTGGATTGTAGTTGATGGTGTGAATTAATGAGGCTAGAGTATGTTAGTAGTGAATATAATATTGAGGGAGTTGGAAGAGTAGTTGGATGATGTACGTTATATAGGTAAAGTATTAATGTTATTACAACCTTATTTGAATTATATTTCATTCAAGATGTCATGATTTATATTTTTTAATTCTATTTTATGATTATATGGACTAACTCAGTCGGCCGATGATGCCTACCAATACCATTGGTTGTACTGACCCTACTCTTCTATATTTCTTTTTGGGGTGTAGTCTGGATGTAGGTTAGTTTGTAGTTACTAGATGGATGACGTTATTCAACACTAACTTCTGCACTTTCTTTTTGGCAGATGTTAGAGTCTTGGTATTATTATTTTATTGTCAGTTTATGTTGTAGTAGATAGCTCTTGTACATGTCTGAGCAAGTCTTGGGATAGTGAAGGAAATTTGTAAGAAGTTTTTGAAAAAGTTTATTTATTAATATTTAATTTTCTTTATTATAGTTAATCCAGTATTTCCTTAAAAATAGAAGTCTTTCGCATATTTTAGTTGAGTAATAAGAGTTCTCCTAACTACTTAGAATAGCGTAGTTGCCCGCACGATCCCTTAGTCTGGGTCGTGACAGTGATACATAAATGTTACATCACCTTATTTATAGATATTTATGAGTATTTAACTTTAATTTATTAATACTTTCATAATTTTCAACTTCTCTAAAATCTAAATCTAAAAAAATTAAAAAGAAACAAAAAAAACAGGAAAATACAAATTTGAACTCATTTTCCACAAATTCATAAAATCAATTGATAGAAATCTTTCCTTCATCTTTTTCTTTCTTTTACCTTAAGTACACAATGATAGAAAACTATTGTTAAGATTATTATTATTATGACCATAGAAAATTATTATTAAAAGGATTAATAAAGAGAAGAGAAAAAGATGAGGTGTAATTAAGAGGATTAAAAAAGTAGTTTTTGAAATGTGTAATGTATCACAAAATAAATAGAATAAAATTTCACAATAATAAAAAAAAATAGAAAAGGAGGAAAAAAACCAAAAAAAATAAATTTTTGGTCAAAGAACTATATACATCAGCTACTAATAGACCACAATTATTTATAAATAGAGATTGTATATTTAAAGGTAAATAATTATGTAATAAAATATCAATCAAATATTTTGTTAGTAATAAAATTGTCAGTATATATACAAAGTGTAAGATTTTCTAATAAAATCTTGTTATTGGAGAGTACATATCTTATATTTGGTGAAATAGATAGTAGATAATACTAAAATAAGCAACAATATGTGTATCTATATTTATTAATAAATAATTTAAAAAATTCTACTTTTCTAAACTAATTTGACCATCTCTTTTGATATAGTATACATTCTTCTTCGTCACTTATATGAAATTATTTGACCATTCTCTCTTTGATGAATCTTATACCTCCATCAAACTTCCTTCTTTATGTTGGCGAGCTTGTGTTTGGTACATATGACATAAAAAAAATTAAAATAATATATCTCTGATCTTCATCATAATAGCCATATTGTCAAATCACGTTTTCAATGTTCCCTCTTTTAGTTATCGAACATATGATTGATGAAAATAATGAGAAAAGGCTTGAAAAGAAGAAAAAGATATAAATAAAAAAGAAGGAAGAATGAAAATTAACATCCAAAAACTCTATATATTATTGTTATTTATAGATTGATCAAGTCATAAGAATAGGTAGAAGGAAGTTGAGAAGACATTATTAAGTAGAGAATACAAATAGATGAAAGTTTTTTAATAACTCATGAGGTATAATTAGGTATAGTAAATATGATATAACTTTTCAAATTAATAAATAAATAATTAATGAAAAGAATGAAGAAAAAGATTCAAAAAAGGAGAAAAAAATAAATATGAATGGAAGTCATAGAGAGTTGACACATCACATTGTCTATGACTGGCAAAAAGGTACAAGTCTTCAAAAATAAGGCTAATTAAATTGAGTCCTCTGAATATGAAGTCGCCTTTGTTAGGGAGGGATTTATCCCAAGTGTGGAACTTTCCGACACAAATTCAAATATAGTTTGACTCTAATGTGGATACCGAACATTGAGTAGAAAATCCAATAAAAAAAGGTTAAATCACCGTACAAATATATATAAAATTCTTTCTACCGTGATTTAACCTTTTTTATATGATATTATACTTCGTATTCAGTATTCACATTGGATTCAGACTATCTTTGAATCCATGTTGAAATTTTTATTGATTTCAAGATCTCGAACATATGAGATTAAAGTAATTAAAATTTGTGCACATTTTTTCTACAGTCTGATCTGATTATCAAGGTTAATGTTAAATACTTTTTGATAAAAATTATAAACTTGCTAAAATAAAAATAAAACTTTCAGTTCAAAGATGGAGTTTTATCATTCTTCTAGATAATTACCATTTGCAATCATGGAAGACGTATCACAATCGCGAGACCTGACTCGATTCCAACCCTACCCACTCAACTATTTACGAACACGAAGAACAAACACAACCTAGATCAGCTTCGCCCTTTGTGAATGCAGGTCCTTCGCTCGCGATCGCAAGGGAAAAAACTTTCCTTCTCCAAGATCATGACCAAGACCTCATGAATGCAAAGAAAATTTGTCAACACCACTAACAACAGAGTCCAAAAATCTTAAATTTATTGCTCATTTATATTCTGTTTGTTTCACTAAGTTTTCTGAAAATAGTTGACTAAGTCTTTCACATAGTCAACTTGCTTAAAAATGAAAAGAGATCAATTTACCCTCATCACCCACTCCCGGCTCTTCTTGACTTTCATAATCGATCAAAATATTATTAATGACGGAATAAATGGGTTTGATGCTAAACAAAATAGTAATATAAAGTCAAGAAATTAACCAAAACTTGTAATTAAATACTAATCATAAAAACTAGCAATCTAAATAATCCCAAACAAAACAGTCTCCAAAAATATGAAATTAAGATGCAACTTCAATCGAGAAAATGGTTGTCACTACAAAAAACCTTGATGAACGTCGATGTCCCTGTCACCTGCATATATATAATATTGATAGATTTATTAAAATGCTATCCAAGTTGCTACGGACTTGTTTGATTCAAAATAAAGATACTAGAGATTATAACTCCAATCAAATACAGAAAAAATGAGATTTAATTTGTTTCTAATATGAATATATAATTAAAAGAATAATTTAAAATTTATACTGATTTTAGCTAATACCAATAATAAAACATGAATCATATATAATATCAAATTAGATTTTAGTACTAACCTGGTCATCAGAATAAACTTGAAAAGCAACAAATGCAAACATAGAAATAGTCTCATGATTACAAGAAAAAGAGAAATGAATCAAAAAAGAGATCGATGATAAAATCATAAATGAAATGACCAACATCATATTAATTAATCTCTTACAAAATGAAAATCATGCAGAATTTAATTATAAAAGAATCAAAGCGTATAAGTTGTATATGTGTAAGACCTCCCAAAATCCTAAGCTTAACTCAGTCCCTAAATGATACAAGTACGATCACGAGGATGGACGTGAATGAGTGCGTAGTGAATCCATCCAAGAAAGTACACAAGTGAAGTATAAAAGAGGGCCTAAATACACCAAAATCAGCCCACTTCTTGTACTTGATGGGCACCTCACCCTTGAGGGGTATTATGTATATTTCACACTATTTTTATAATATCTATAAATAGAAACTTTTAGGATTTCATTCATTATACTTTTATGATATTTGTAAGTTGTATAACACTTTGAAAGACAAGTCCTCTCTTACCTTTAGGAGGCAATCCAAAATTAGGGTGATACTAATGTGGAATCACTAGTGTTGCATTCATGGCTTGAGACGTTGGTGTTTAGAGGAGGTAAAGTCCCTTTTGTGTAAACGTAGGAGTTAGGTTAACTGTTGTGTGTAGTGTTAAGGTTCCAAGAGTATCACATGTTCTTGGGTTCTTAAGATTATACCAACCAAAGTCTAATTATCTATCCTTTGTTCATTGTAATCTTGTAACCATTTGTGTATCTTGTAATCTTCAATCCGTGAGTTGTTGTCTCTTGTTGTTATTGTTCTTATCATATTATTGTTCACCTTGTTGTATTGTTTCAGTTTTGGTGTAGTTATACACGTTATTATCTCATCATTGTGTAGCATTCTTGGTTTTTGGACTTGTTCCCAACTTTTCTCGGTTTTGTATTGTATTTGTAGACTATTTTTGTGGATGTTTTGGTACAATCCATGTTGCTATTGTATCATTTGGTATCATATCAAGGCTTGATATTGTTCCCACAAGATCAATCTTGGGCTTGTTAGTTGAAAAATAGAAAAAAAAGTTAAAAAAACTAAAAATTCCAGAAAAAGGTACAATCTGCCCGTGTTGTGTTCTTGGCCGAGAATTGTGTTCTTATTGTATATTGACCGAGATTTTTAATTTTATTGAGTGTTTCTAGTGTTAGTTTTGTTCTCCACTAACACTTTGAGTCTAAATCTAAGTTTGAGCTAGTATTTGTTGAAGTTGTAGTCGTGAACTTGGACTTGGTCAATTTGTTGTTGAACATTATTGTGGTGGACCTTTTTGGCCTTGTGTCCTTCATCTTGTTTTTATAATCTTGGATATGTGATATTGTTGTTCATTGGTGTCCTAAGAACCATTTTTTTGAAGTTGTAGTTGTCTTGGCCAAGTGTTGAAGATATTGTATTGTGAAAATTGCAAGTTGGCCGTGTGAAATTATTGGTGTTCTTGGAGATTGATCTTGATTGTTTATTTTGTTCTTGAAGTTCTTCACAACCTTCATAGCTTGTTAAAATAAAGTGAACCTTACATCTATAAAGGTGAAGGGAAAAAGGTGAAGTTTTGTTAGTCTTGAAAGACTTACCATCACTCATCAACTAGTCAATCACATCTCAACCACTTTCCAACAAATTTCCATGATTCAAGGACCCATGTTTTAAGGAGAAGTACAAGTAAAGTCAAAATCTTGACATTTGCAATTGAAAAGGGCTCCAAGACTTAATTGAATTTCCCTCCTTAAACAAATTCCACCAAAGTCCAAATTGAAAATTGACCAAGACTTGAAATTGGACAACAAAATTATGTGGGACAGTGACCAATTACGTGGCTGCCACATCATCACATTTTTACTGTTCATGCAACATAATTAAGCTCAAATTTTAGAATTCTTAGTTTTATTTTATTGTTTCTTAGTTTTGTTTGTTGGTTAGAACACTAATTGACAAGCTAGTAAACTCCTACTAAATTGTAAATTAGTTTTGTATACGTTTGTTCGTGTCAACGTTCTTTGTGTAATTTTCTCTTTTGTGAATTCTTTGTTAGTTCTTGAATCAAGTCCTACAAGATTTCGTTTGAGTTTCAAACAAAAATCTATTCTGGGCAAGAGTAGAATCGACCCTCAATCACTCACGGAGTATAAGTCGGCTTTCAACACTTGTGAAACCAAGTGTGAGGTAAAACTGAGAGTAAGAGTGTGGTGAGGCATTTTGATCTAACAAGTTTATTTTGTTGTTTGTTGTTGTCCTTTGCTTTAGGTACCATGGCTGCCACTAATATTGATGCCATGTTTGATCGCATCAATGGCGCTATTGAAGAAATAAAATGGCACGTGGAAAGGCTACGTCAATTGTTACCTAAACTTATCCCACAAAATCCAACTTCCTTTGTCCAAACACCTTGTGCCGAGAGCTTTCCGAAGGAAGAGGTGGACTTCCCCAACCCACACCAAGGTAAAGAGGAGATTGAAACATCTTTGGCACTTGATAGTCAAGTTATAGAGAGTGAAGCACTTGCTAGTTCCAAATCTGTCTGTGAGATAGATCATGATCTCTTTAAGTTTAATGTCTTGTTTGAAGATGATATAAACACTCATAATGGAACTAGTGGTGAAAAAGATGGTATAACTTGCTGTGAAGGCTATAGCCGATATGCTAACCCACTATGGTGTGACAACATTCCTCCTAAAGATGGAAATCTCTTCTTGAAAAATGATAGTACTCTTATGGGAAAAGAATGTGTAGTCTCAGAAATGAGTACTCTTGGGGTGCATGATGATCAATTTACTCTTAAATGTAGTTCACTACTTGATCATGTGAATAGTGTGCTTAAAAATTCTCAAGTTAGTGATGATCTCTATAGAATTGATCTTGATAATGCACATGACTCTTTGTACATCTTGTGTGGTTAAAGCATTGAAATTAGTTTTTTTCATAGAGACCATGTGTATGAAAATATTTTTGTGTGTGAGTGTGGGAGTGACATTCTAGGGGAAAGAAGGGCTAGCCTCGGCTTAGGCCCTTAGATAATTTTTCCATTTGATCCCGGTACCCTCTTAGAATGTGGAAATCTCTACACTCCCCACTTAATGCTTTGTCAAGACGACAAGCAATGTTTGGTTGTGGGTGCTAATGAAGGAAGACAAAGTTCTTTCTTATCTCTTTTTGTAGACGATGACCACTTCCTTTGTGTCTTTTGTACTAAGATTTTTATGTTTAACACAAAGGACCCATGGATATACTCCAAGTTTATACCCCCTCCCCCCCTCGGAATGGAATATGATGTGTGCATTTTGCTAACCCTAACCCCTTATGTCTTGAGGATATGTGTTTGTTGTCTTCTCTTGATTTTGCGAGGAGCGGATTTGAGGTCAAATCCTTTTCAAGAAGGGGAAGATGATACAAGTACGACCACGAGGATGGGCGTGAATGAGTTCGTAATGAATCCGTCCAAGAAAGTGCATAAGTGAAGTGTAAATGAGGGCCTAAACACACCAAAATCAGTCCACTTCTTGCACTTGATGGGCACCTCACCCTTGAGGGGTATTACGGACATTTCACACTATTTTTGTAATATCTATAAATAGAACCTTTTAGGGTTTCATTCATTAGACTTTGATGATATTTTTCAGTTGTATAACACTTTGAAAGATAAGTCCTCTCTTACCTTTAGGAGGCAATCCAAAATTAGGGTGATACTAGTATGAAATCACTAGTGTTTCATTCATGGCTTAAGACATTGGTGTTTAGAGGAGGTAAAGTCCCTCTTGTGTCAACGTAGGAGTTAGGTTAACTATTGCGTATAGTGTTAAGGGACCAAGAGTATCACATGTTCTTGGGTTCTTAAGATTATACCAACCAAGGTCTAATTATCTATCCTTTTTTCATTGTAATCTTGTAACCATTTGTGTATCTTGTAATCTTCAATCCGTGAGTTATTGTCTCTTGTTGTTATTGTTCTTATCATATTGTTGTCCACCTTGTTGTGTTGTTGCGGTTTTGGTGTGGTTATACACGTTATTATCTCATCATTATGTAGCATTCTTGGTTTTTGGACTTCTTTCTGTGGTTGTTTTGTATTATCGATGTGATCTCGGTGCGGCGTGGCGGCCATCGCGTCGATCAATATTTTCCTTAGCTCCCAGTGGCAATTTCCAGTGAATCGATGCAGACTCGATGTAGCGTATTGGCTATCGCGTCAATGCCAATGATGCGATGCATCGGTCTGCGCGTCGATGGTTTAATTTTTAGTCATTAAAAAGCTGCGTCTTTGGGGGTGATTGGGTCTTTTTTCCCACGTCCTTCAGCCCCCATAACATGAGATTTAGCCCTCAATTAGCAAATTATATTCATTCTTTCTCAAAATACTCAAGAACAAAAACCCTAGGAGATTAAATTTCAAATTCAAGGCTCGAGATTCCACCATTAATCTTCAGGAATTTAGCAACCAAGGTATGTCAAGTGTTCATCCAAGGGTTCCTTCCACTCTTGGAGTCCAAGAAACTCTTTTAAATTTCAAGTAGCTTGATTTTATGTTTTTCATGATTTGGATTCAAATGTATTCATGATTATAATGTTGATTGGATTTATATTCCATGATTAAGTGCAAGATTTATGTAAAAACAACTATTATGTATGTATTATCTTGTGAAATCATGTTAAAGCCTTGAAATTGTGGTACTCATATGTTGATTAGTACTATGTGCATATACAATGCCTTTCAAGTGTTTGATGAGTTGTTCATGAGAAGTAAATAATGAAATTATATCATGTTAGCATGTAATCAAGTTCATGTCGTGCAAGTGTTTGATAAAATGTCCCAATGAATGAATGATGATCAAGTAGTTATTTATCATGTTTCAAGATTGTGCCATGTCTTATAATTTATGCTATCGAGTCCTGAGGGTATTTAATACCCGATAATTTAGCTGATTACCTAGAGCCATGGTCAATCTTAGGATAGTGTCGGTCATGTCATGATCAGTAGTACTTTCAGTCAGTTATAGAACTCAGGAAAAACTTAGTTGGCTCAGTATCAGTCCATTCCAGTTCAGTATTCAGTTCAGACCTCAGTAAATTCAGCCAATTAACAAAATTTAGTAGTATTCCGTCAGTCAACAAACTCAATGAACTCAGTTCAGTTCAGTTAAACAGTATGATTAGTAGTAGTTCAGTCCAGCTTAGAACAGTTTAGAAATTAGTCCAGTGTCTATTCAGTTGGGAGTAGGATTCAGCACCGATTGAACCCAAGGATGGGGACTCACCTTCCAGTAGAGGGTGTGAGCCTTAGAAGCAGTCCTTGTATTCCAGAACTACGTAGCCAATATAGGTTGAGACATCAACCTGCCAGTTGAGGGTTGATGAGGTGATCTACCTTCCAGTTGAGGGTACCACTGATCTCGTTCAGATCACCTGCCAGATGAGGGTGAGGTGACTTAGCTTGTGTTTACCGGTGGCATCGTACTGACACCCTTCCAACTGAGCTTACAGGTTGACCCCATTCTATTCAAAAAGGGGCATGTCGGTTAGATGATTATCTCTCACAGTCTCTATTTCAGATTCAGTCTCAGTATAGAACTCAGTTCAGTTCTACAGATTCAGGACTGTCAGACATAGTCACTCATTTCAGTACGGAACACAGTATAGTTTCAGAGAATCAGGATTGTCAGATATAATCATTCAGTTATCAGTAATTCAGTATCAGTTTACTCAGATATCAGTTAATCAGTATTCAGACTCAGTATTTAGTGTTATCACGATCTCAGTTATAGTACATATTTATGCATATACTCTCATCCAGTTATACTCATGTCATTCAGTCAGCATTTTTCATGCATATGAACCCATGTATTTTAGCCTACCTCACTTAGCATACCAACACATTCAAAGTACAAACACATAATTTTCTCTTGTGCTGTGATATTTTATATCATAGGTTCAGACGCACGGGCTCCCGAGCACCCTTAGCAGTTCAGATCTTCAGCAGTCAGAGTTAGTGGTGATTCCTTATAGTTCGAGAACATGATTGTTAGCTAAACATTTTAGTTTATTTCAGTAGTTGGAGTTAGTTGGGGACTTTTCCCATCAACTCCACATTTCAAACAGTTTAGAGGCTTTTCAGACAGATGTTTCAGTTTTGGTATTGCTATACCATATTCAGTTTTCTTTTTAGTATTGAACCTTATGGAAAGTTTTCACCTAATTACCGCATATTTACAGTATTATTATTCAGCTATTGCAGCAGGTACCAGTCATGGGTGAGCTTGTGGTCCTTCGAGATTATGAGCACAGTGTAGCATCCGGGGTACAGACTCGGGGTGTTACACTATGTATTCTTAGTAGATCAACCATCTCATCAATAACCTCTTTGTTATTATCAGCAACTATCAACACATGAATTTTTCTATCAGACCATAATAAAGATCTGCCATTGAGTTATATATTCCTCAGATAGAGAATTTTTCACGTTGAATATAGCAAGGAGATACAAGAAAAAAATTATCATATAAACGGCGGAATTCATAGAGAGATACTTAACCCTATTGATAGGTGCTTATATAGTACCTCTGCCAGCTAGGGCATGTCTAGTATTGACTATAAGAAATTATTTTTATTTGACTTGTTTAATTTTTTCGTCAAGACAAAGGTATATTTTTGTCCCTTTTTTTTCTTTTCCTTTTATGATTTAGTACATAGGGAATTGTAATAATTTTTTTATTTAATAAAATATTTTTAATAACAAAGAAAAATGGTTTCTATCGTTTATCAAATCTAAGTAAGTGCTCATTTTCATTTAAAAGGTATAACAATTGCATTTTTATTTTATGTCAATTTTTCTAACCAATACTAATTGTTAATAGCCACTAGAATTCAAAAGCATCATAAAATTTTTATTTCTTCCTCCACATTTTATCATGATTAAACTTAGAAATTGCTATAAAATAACTCTTTTTTTTCAAGATAAGTATCTTTATATTTTTTATATCAGACACAACCTTTGTAATTTTGTCTAATCTATACCTTAAGAAATAAGGAATACGAGACCTCAGTATTTGAATTTGTAATTATTCACTTTTTTACCTCTCACTTACAAATACCTAGTACTATTAGTAAATTATTGAATATTTAAAATAATCTTTCTCTATTATAAAGTTGTATACTTGAAACTCAATATGTTATTATTATATCAACATATGGGGGTAAGGAGTGCATGGGGCCCAAGTATATTTTGAGTCAAAAATCAATCGGGGGCTCTTAGGCAGGCTGAGGAGCGGGGGAGTGTGAGTCGGTGGGGTAGGCGGGGCCGTCTGGGCGGTCAAACGAGAAAAATGGCATGAACGAACTATTTTTGGGCCAAATCAGTGTGTTATAGCCCACGGTTATCTATTGAAGACAAACATCAGAGCTATAAAGATCCTTATAGTTTTTTTATGATTTTTTACATATTTTTTATGGTTTACCCTTTCTCAAAGTTTTAGCATGATATTTGAAATTTGGGGAATAACTATCTTAATTTTCGAAGTGATTGGATGGGTTTATAAGAGTTTTTCAATTTTGAGAATTGAAAAATTAGAAGTCTGAACAAAATCAATATGTAAGAAAGATAAACTTGGAATGGAACATAATAGATCTTCTAAATTTTTAAGTGAGTTGGATCATTGATGTGGGTTCCAAGATGTCTAGATGAGATTCAAAACTTTGACTAAAAAATTAAAAATGTAGAAGTTAAAAGTTGACCTTAGTCAATATTTGGTGTTTTGATGTGTAACACCCCAGATTTTGGTCCTTGGAAAATTCCTTGACCTCGATCTTACTACCCAACTTACGACATACCTTACGAGTCGTAAGGTAAGTCATATGGGTTGTACGACCCCAATCATAGTGTGACCAGTGAGGTTGCCCAAAGTGTCTATTGTGAGTACAACTAGACTCAACGAGTCGTCAAGACTCTAAACGAGTCGTATGGTGTTTCTCATAGCCAACCCAGTATAGGTGTTTGATGTTTTTGCTTTGACAATATCTAAGACCCTATGTGTCGTAATGACACCACACGAATAGTAGTGTGTGACTTGTAGAGTCAACAGTGAGTTGTCCTGAAGCTACTGTTCAGACTACGAGTCTTGGAGATGACTTGTATCCAGACATCACGAGTCGTAAGGTGACCCATGACGACTGGACAACTTTTTTTGCATTTTTTAGTGGGGGCATTCTTGTTATTTCATCGGTCCCCACTAAGGACCCACGACTATAAAACATGTTGGAGACCCTATTCTCAATACTTAACTATCAAATACACTCTCTCAAAAACTCTCAAATCCCTAAGTCAAGAACATCTAGGGTATTAAAGGAACTGGAAACTAGAGCATCCAAGGGTTGATTTCTATCCGTAATTCTTGCTATCTCAGGCATGTTACTCTTTTCCAAATCTTATTTTATCAAAAACATGCGTTTATAATTGTACCCATGTAATTTAATTGATGATTTTTAATGTGGGTTTAGGGTTATTGAGAAATATTTATTAAATTGCTTTTCCCATGGATTTTATGAATCATGTATGGTTTGAATTGATGGTTTTGAATTTATGGGGTGCATGGGCATGGTGAATAAATAAAGGGTCCGTGGATCCCCCAATTATGTGGATATTAATAATTAAATTAGTAATAACCTCAAGCCTATCTTGTGAAATTGGCTTTGAACATGAGTATATATGCATTGAACTACTTTTGGAACTAATGTATTGCATAAAAGACTAATGAAACATTATGGTTTTGAATCAAACATTGTGGGGTCGTGGATTCCCCTAAGTTAACAAATAATTGAACCTAGGCCGTTGTGGATTCACCCCATGTGTATGAATTATTGAAACTTGTGGGGCCGTGGTTGACCTTAGCAATGATAATTAAAATGAAATGATAATAATATCTTGCAAGCATGGTTGGTATGGAGCCTATCTAGCAAGGGGGCTGGACCCATATAGCCCGTAGGTTATTTTTATGATAGTCAAGCTACACAGTCCAGGAAAATATTTTAAAGTTCATGCTAAGACTTGTTCTCTATCCCAACATGTTATATATATATATGTATATCTGTGTGCGTGTGTATGTTTGTGTATGTGTATATGCATATGATTGTGTGCATTGGTATTGAACGATTTTGAACTGTTGATCATGACATTACTTAATCCCCTTCCCTGAGTTACATGCTAGTGCTCACCCTACTAACCGTCTTTGGATGATGTATCCCCACATAATGCAGGACACGGAGACACGTCTACTTTTTCTGCATAGTGATAGGATTTCTAGATTATCAATAGTAGGCACTGAAGTGGTGAGCTTCCATTCTCCAAAAGGGCTATTATTTTAAATTCTTGTTTCATTTATATCTTAGACTACTTCTATTGGACTCTTCTAGCTATCATCGGGGCATGTCCCGACTTAGATTAGTTTTGGTCTGTTTAGATGCTTTATGGATTACTATGAATTGGGATGTCATTGAAATTATTAAATTTCTTTTCGAGTTTCTTGTCTTGTTATATTTTCAAAACTCAGCTTATCTTATTATATGTTCAGAATTAATTCACTGCTAGTTGTATTGTGTTCTGTTTGGCTAAGCAAAGGGGGTTGTCTCTAATCCTTGATGGACTTGAGATACCTATCACGGCCAGGACCTGGTTCAGGCCGTGATAAGCTTGGTATCAAAGTATAGGTTCATGTTCACTTAGGTGTCCAAAAAACGGTATCAAGTAGAGTCTCTTTTGTAGGTGTGTAGCGTGCCACACATATAAGGGAGTATCTACAAGACGTTTAGGAATATTTGCCTTCCATGTGTTCTACTTTCAGGTTGTATAGACTAGGATGTTTAAATCTCCTTTAATTCCATTTGTTCATATTTCAGATCATGCCTTCGTGAAGATCTGATGCACCTGAAAACTCTTTTGTCCCACTTGAAGACAATGTGGATATAACTCATCCTGCTTATGGGGTAAAAACTCGGTCTAGGGTCCTTTCTTCTAAGTGCCCCATGGAGTTCCACGGGTTCCCTCTAGTCCCCCTTGAATCCTCGAGGAAATGTTACTAATTCTGAGTTTTTTCAGTCGATTCATTTGCTTAATCAGTTGGTGGCCTCTCAGTCGTGCTAGTCTGAGTGTGTTGATCCTATCACTCTTTTTTTAGACCATAAGGGTTGGTCAGTTCATAAGGTTGAGTCCCGTAACTTTCATTGGTTCCAAGGTTGAGAAGGATCCTCAAGGGTTCATAGAAAGATAGAAAAGATTTTTTGAAGGATGCATGATTCTGACTCCGAAGGTGTGGAGTTCACCGCATATCAATTAAAGGATATGACATATCAATGGTATGAGGAGTGGGAGAAGTCAAAGGGTAAGGATATTGAGCCAACTATATGGGAGGAATATTTGAGTGCCTTTTATGATTGGTTCTTTCCTCGAGAAATGAGGGAAGCAAAGGTCGAGGAGTTTGTGAATCTGAAGTAAGGAAGAATGATTGTGAAAGAGTATGACTTGAAATATCACTAGTTGTCTCGTTATGCTCTGGAGTTGGTATCTTTTATGAGGGCTAAGATAAGGAAGTTTGCTTTGGGCTTGTCTTGGGACTTGGTATTGGAGTGCAAGGCCTCCTTGCTGAATAATGACATGGATATCTCTAGGGTTATAGTGTATATGCAGTAGGTTGAAGACGAAAAAAAGAAACAAGCCAAAATAGGAGAGAGTCGGAGTAAGAAATTTAGGCATTTTGAGCAAACTGAAGGTTAGTAGAATAGTGGTAGAGATGGCAAGTAGTGATGTAAGAAGAAGCAGGGAAATTTTAGTTCATATTCTATGGCTAGTGCTCCCTATCCTAAGCCATCAGGTGATCGTCGCTTCCAGACAGACAGTGGGTTTAAGGCCTAAGATGCCTAGTCTTAGGTTGGTGGAGCTCAATCAGCCCCATCCTATCCTCTTTGTCATTTTTGTAGGAAGGTGTATCATGGGGTTTATGATGAGGGAAGGAATTGGTGCTTTAGTTATAGTCAGTCAGGATATATGGAGCAACACTATCCAGCTAAGTTTTCTTCTAGAGCCAATAAGTTTCCTGTTGCTACTTCTTCAGCTCCTGTACTAAAGGGTGCTACTTCTGGTACCAGCAATGGCCGGAATCATCTGTATGCTCTTGCCACCCATCAGGAATCTGATCCATATCCAAATTTTATCAATGGTACGTTACAGTTTTTCTCTCATAATGTGTATTGTTCACTTGATTCAGGGTCCACTCTCTCTTCTGTAACCCCATATATGGTTGTTCATTTTGGTTTCGATCCTGAGTGCATTTCTGATCTTTTTTTTATGTCTACCTCAGTGGGTAATTTTTTTGGGGATAGAAAATTCT
Source organism: Capsicum pubescens (assembly GCA_030864215.1). Classification (NCBI taxonomy): domain Eukaryota; kingdom Viridiplantae; phylum Streptophyta; class Magnoliopsida; order Solanales; family Solanaceae; genus Capsicum; species Capsicum pubescens. Next base: position 32,643,802 of record CM061548.1, read on the forward strand.
ATAGGTGTTGTGTGGTATCTATCTGTGGTAGGGAAACATTGATGGAACTGATAGAGCTAGATATGTTAGACTTTGATGTTATTTTGGGGATAGATTGGTTTTACTCGTTCTATTTTTTCTAGATTTTCGGACCCAAAAGGTCAGTTTCCAATTCCTGAATAAACCGGTAGTTGAGTAGGAAGGTAGTTCTTTAGTACCTAAGAGAAGGTTTATTTCATATCAAAGATCCCAAAAATTAATTTCCAAGGGTTGTCTATACCACTTAGTTCAGGTTAAAGATTCTAGTTCTGAGGTTCCCTCTTTACAATCTGTCCCTGCAGTCAATGAGTTTCCCAAAGTGTTTTCTAATGATCTTCCTGGTATTCCTCCTAATAAGGAAATATACTTTAGGATTGAGCTTCTTCTGGATACCCATCCTATCTCTATCCCTTCTTACAAAATGGCTTCTACTGAGTTAAAAGATCTTCTTAATAAGGGTTTTATTTACCGTAATAATTCTCTGTGGGGTGATCCTGTGCTTTTCATGCGTAAAAATGATGGGTTCCTTCAAATGTGTATAGATTATCAGCAATTGAATAAGGTGACTATGAAGAATAAGTATCCTCTTAGTATGATTGATGACCTATTTTACCAACTTCAGGATACTTGATGTTTTTCTAAGATTGATCTTCGGTCGGGTTATCATCAGTTGAATATTAGGGAGGTGGATATCCCTAAGACTACTTTCCATACTCGGTATGGTCATTATGAGTTTTTGCTCATGTCATTTAGATTGACTAATGCCTCGACGACATTAATGGATCTTATAAACTAGGCATTCCATCAGTTTTTGGACTTATTCATTATTATGTTTATTGATGACATCTTATTCTAAAAGTGAGGAGGACCATTCCAATCACCTCCATATAGTATTTTAGACTCTTAAGGATCAACAGTTGTATGCTAAGTTATTGTAAGGTGAGTTCTAGTTGAATATTGTGACCTTCCTTAGCCATGTTGTTTCGAGTGGAGGGATAATGGTGGATCCATAGAAAGTTGTGGTGGTTAAGAAGTGGCCTAGACCCACAATTCCAATTGATATTCAGAGCTTCTTGGGTTTAGCTGGATATTATAGGAGGTTTGGGGAGAGCTTCTCTTTTATTGCTTCCCCATTAACTAAGTTGACTCAGAAAAAGGTGAAGTTTCTGTGGTTCGATGCTTGTGAGGGTAGTTTTGAGAAGTTGAAGGATAAGTTGACTTTAGCTTTGGTATTGACCCTACCAAAGGATACTAATAGTTTTGTTGTATATTGTGATACACCCCATGTGTGGTCGGATTATGTTTTGATACAGCATGGTAAGGTTTAGGTGTATTCCTCGAGGTAGATTAAGGTGTATGAGAAGAATTATCCGACTCATAATTTGGAGTTGCTAGCTGTGGTTTTTTCTTTGAAGATTTGGCGCCATTACTTTTATTGAGTTAATGTTGGTATATATTCTAATCACAAGAGCTTGTAGTGTGTGTTCACCCAGATGGAGTTGAATCTCAGGCAAAGGAGATGGCTTGAGTTGCTCAAGGATTATGATATGAGTCTTCACTATCACCCTGGTAAAGCTAATATGGTTGTTGATGCTCTTAGCATGTTATCTATGGGGGAGATTATCTCATATGGATAAGGAGAAGCAAGGGTTGGTGAAGGATATTCATTGTTTGGCTAATCTTAGAGTTTGTCTTTTGGATTTCAAGGATGGTGGGGTGATCGTTCGAGAAGTGGTAAAGTCTTCTCTTGATACTGAGGGGAAGGAGAAGCAGGTTTTGTATCCTATCTTGATGTAGATTAAGTATGATGTGGGTCAACAGAAAGTCATGGCTTTTGAGATTGGTGGTGATGGTATGCTGAGGTACTAAGGTAGATTGTGTGTCCCCGATGTTGATGGGCTGTGAGAGAGGATCTTGGTTGAGGCTCATAAGTTGAGGTACACTGTTTATCCTAGTTCGACAAATATGTACCATGATTTGAAAGAGATTTATTGGTGCAATAACATGAAGAGAGATATGGTCAATTTTATGGCCAAGTGTATGGTTTGTCAATAGGTGAAAGGGGAGCACTTGAGGCCTGGTGATTTGTCTCAAGAGATTAAGTTATCTGTGTGGAAATGAGAAGTGATTAATATGGATTTCATTAGTGATCTTCCGCGGTCTCATAGTCAGTTTTATTCGATTTGGTTCATCATGGATATGCTAAGTTCCATTCTACGAAGAATTATGCTAAGCTTTTCATTCAGGAGATCGTCAAGTTCCATGGTGAACCTGCTTCTATTATATCTGATCGAGGAACGTAGTTCTTATCTCACTTTTGGTGGCCAGTTTAGAGAGGTTTTGGGAACTAAGGTGAACCTTAGCCCCACTTTCCAGCCTCGGACAGATGGACAAGCGGAGAGGATTATTCAAACTTAGAAAGATATGCTAAGGTCCTGTGTGATTGATTTTAGTGGTAGTTAGGTTGATCATTTGCCTCTCATAAAGTTTGTATATAACAATAGCTATCACTCGAGTATTCAGATGGCTCTGTTCGAGGCTTTATATGGTAGGAGATATAATTCTCCTATTAGGTGGTTCAAAGTTGGGGATACTAGGTTGTTTGGCCTGGATTTTTTTTACTAAGCCATGGAGAAGGTGAAGGTAATAAGGGATAGACTTCAGACCACCCAAAGTTTCTAAAATTCCTATATGGATATGAAGCTTAGGAATTTGAATTTTGATGTTGGAGATTGGGTGTTCTTGAAGATGTCTTCTATGAAAGGGTGACAAGGTTTGGAAAGAAGGGGAAGCTCAATCCCCGTTATGTTGGCCAGTACTTGATCTTGAGGAGAGTAGGAAATGTGTATTATGAGTTGGAGTTGCCTTTGAGTTTGGATTCTATCCATCCGGTGTTCCCTGTCTCGATGTTAAAGAAGTGTGTGGGTAATCCTTCCTTAGTTGTCCCTTTGGAAAGTGTCTGCATTTTGGATTACTTGTCTTATGGGGAAGTCCCGCTTGAGATTTTGGATAGTCAAGTCTATCATTTGAGGACTAAGGATGTGGCTTCGGTGAAGCTTCTATGGAGAAATCATAAGATTGAAGAAGCTACTTGAGAAACTAAAGAGGACATAAAGTCCAAATATCTATTTTTATTCTTCGTTGCGGATAATCGTACTTAAGGTATGTGTTTTCTTTAATGTATTTGTTTTTTGACTTTGTTAAAGGAAAGTGTGGTTGTGTTCAATGTTAAATCATGTTAATGGATTCCATGTCTCATCATTCAGGGATGAATGATCCTATGGGGGGAGAATGTAACACCCTAGATTTTGGTCCTTGGAAAATTCCTCGATCTTGAGCTTACTGCCCAACTTACGACTTACCTTACGAGTGGTAAGGTCACCTTACAGGTAGTAGAACCCCAAACTTAGGGTGACTAGTTAGTTTGGACAAGGTATCTATTGTGAATACGACTAGACACAATGAGTAGTCAAGACTCTAAATGGGTCGTATGGTGCTTCTCGTAGCAAACCCAGTAAAGGTGACAAATGTTTCTGCCTTTACAATGATCAGGACCCTACGTGTCATAATGACACCTCACGAGTCATAGTGTATGACTCGTAGGGTTAATAGTGAGGGGTCCTTAAGCTACTGTTCAGACTAAGAGTTGTGGAGATGACTCGTAACCAGACGTCACAAGTCATAAGGTAACCCATAATGATCAGGCAACTTTTTTTGCACTTTTAAGTGGGGGCATTCTTGTCATTTCCCTCTTTCCGTACTTAAGACCCACGACCATAAAACATATAGGGGACCCTATTCTCAATACTTAACCACCAAATATAGTCTCCCAAACACTCTCAAATCCCTAAGTCAAGAATACCTAGGGTTTCAAAAGAATTGGCAACTAAAGTGTCCAAGGGTTGATTTCTATCCATAATTCTTGATATCTCAGGAATGTTAGTCTTCTCCAAATCTTATTTTATCAAAAGCATGTTTTTTGTAATTGTACCCATGTGATTTAATTGATAATTTTGAATGTGGATTGCGGGTTATTGAGTATTATTTATTAAATTGCTTTTCTGATGGTTTTTGTGAATCATATATGGTTTGAATTGATGGTTTTGAATGTGTGGGGTGAATGTGCATAGTGAATAAACTAGGGGTCATGGATACCCCTAATTATGCGGATATTGATAATTGAATTGGTAATAACCTCAACTCAATCTTGTGAAATTGGCTTTAAACATGAGTATATATGCATTGCACTACTTTTGCAACCAATGTATTGCATAAAAGACTAATGAAGCATAATGGTTTTGAATTGAACCTTTTGGGGTCGTGACTTCCTCCAAGTTAATACATAATTGAACATAGGGGGTCGTGAATTCCCCTATATTTATGAATTATTGGAGCTTGTTAGGTCGTGGATTCCCCCTAGCAATGATAATTTAAACGGAACGATGATAATAGCCTGCAAGCGTGGATGGTATGACGATGACAACGGTATGTGCCACAGTGAATTATTATAGTTCAATTAATGAGAATGTGTAAATATTTTAATTGGGATTAAAGGGGGTTGTGTAGCTTGCCGTGATGGGGGAGGTCCCAATGGACTGATACTGGAAACTCACATTTATCGGCGTGAGGGTTGGTCTTCATGATCATATGCTTATGTCACACACTATATATATATTTATATTTATATCATGGATGGTGAAGGGTCGTGGATTCCCTAGCCTTCTATGATATCTCTGGTTCATGATGCCAACACGCACTCGGCCTATCCAGCAAGGGGGATTGGACCCATATAGCCCTGGGTTATTTTTTTACGGTCAAGCTACACAATCCAAACTATTGTTTTAAAGTTCATGCTAAGCCTTTTCCCCATCCCATAATGTTATATATGTATATATATATATATATATATATATATGTATGTATATATATATGTATGTGTGTGTATATATATTCATATGATTGTGTGCATTAGTATTGAATGATTTTGCAGTGGTGATCATGGCATTAATTTATCCCCTTCCCTAAGTTACATGATAGTGCTCACCCTGTAAACCATCATCAGAGGTTGTATCCCCACGTGATGTAGGACACGAATACACTTCTACTTTTCCTATGCAGTGATAGGATTTCTGGATTGTCAGCAATTAGCTGTGAAGTGGTGAGCTTCTATTCTCTGAAAGAGCTATCATTTAAAGTCTTGTTTCATTCATATCTTACACTCCTTTTGTTGGACTGTTCTGGCTGTTGTCAGGGGCATGTCCCGACTTATATTGGTTTTGGTCTATTTAGAGGCTTTGTGGATTACTATGGATTGGGATGTTGTCAAAATTATTAAATTCCTTTATGTGTTGCTTATCTTGTTATATGTTCAGAATTCATCCGATGTTAGTTGTATTGTGTTTTGTTTAGCTGTAACGACCCTCCGGATCGTTTTTGAAAATTTCTCATATTCCCTATTTTAGTTCTCCTCGTAGTTTGTATACTGATTTATGACTTATGAAGATGGATAGTATCGATTCTTGAGGTGTTCCGAAGTAAGTTAAGTCATTAGTTAGGAATTTTAAATAATGAATTTAATTAGAAACTTAATGGGTTAAAGTTTTAATTTATTAACTTATGTGGTTAATACAAGAAGGAAATTAATTTTGAGGGTTAATCATATATAATGTTAATAGCATCAGAAACTTAGAAGGAAGAGAGTCACGAAAACAACAGTTTTTCACCATGGCAGAACGAGGAAGAGGGCTGTCGATTTGAACTATAGGTTACCTTTACATTGAATTGTTATATATCTATATATAGTACTACTGTAGCATGTTAATTGTTTGATTGGATAAGGTAGAATCTCACTTAAGTAACAAATTATTTTGGACGTTTTCTGGTGCAAACTTTGAGGTTGGATTAGAAAAATCACTATATGACTAATGATAACAGTAATGATTAGCCAATTACTAGTTATCCTAGTGGCTAAGGTAATTTCTTAACAAATTTAAGTGTACAAAATTCTATAACTCTCCGTTCATTCACGCATTATCACTAACAGTGTCCTTAAAGCATAGGTTGGATATTAAGATTCAATAGTGATAACTACTGATACGGAGAAAATTTAATTCTATGGTCAAACGCAACAGTACGTAGCCTGTAAATAAGAGATTATTGTTACAATAGTTAAATTTTATAATGTTAATGTTTTTGCTATTACAATTAGGTGTGATTCTGTAGAAATCATGTTTAATAATGACATAGGTTATAGTGAATTAATTATTGGATATTAATGAAGGATGAGTGAAGTTTAGTATTATATATTTGAACAGAGTTTAATCATTCGGAAGCTTTATGGAAGGGCAAGACCTTGGCAAATTAACTTGCATTTGAATTCTTCGATTGAGGTAGGTTATGGTTTAATTGGAGTTTAGACTTGACTTAATTGTGTGTATGCTCCTAAATTGGATACTTGTAGATTGGTATTCGGACATGCTTGAAATTATTGATGTTTGGATTGTTGTTTCGTGTATAAATGTTTATTGAAAATTCACCTGATGGAATTGTCTTATGACTTTAAGGGTTCGTTTGGTAGAGTGTATAAGAATAATGCAAAATATGATGTGTTAGTAATGTTTGTAATAGTTATGCTTGTGTTAGCTATACTTGCATTAGTTATGCTTGTATTTTTCTTATGCAGTGTTTCGTTTAATATATTAAAAATAACATGAATTAAATAATTTCTAAAAAAAAAAAAAATACAAAAATATCCTCCATATATATGTTGGAAAGGATTTTGGAAAATCTTTTGAGGTATAATAGTGTCTTTAATTATGTTAATGCATGCATTGGATCCATTGCATTGCTAATACCATGGAGTTTGAGGTATTAGTAAGACACACCTCAATACACAATATAGTGTATAACTAACGCATGCATTAGTTATACATAGAGTGAAAAAGTATACCAAACAAGGAATTAGTAGCACACATTAAACTAATGCATGCGTTAACTTTTCAATACACTCAACCAAACGACCCCTAAGTGTACTTGTAAATTCGGTGCATTATGTTGTATGCTGTGAGGTTGTGTAAATTGACATTGATAATACTTGTTTATGCTGGATCGGATACCACGCCGGTACGGATATGTTTATGTTGGATCGGGTACCATGCCGTTACAGATATATTTATGTTGGATCGGGTACCACGCCGGTACGGATATGTATATGTTGAATCGGGTACCACACCGGTACGGATATGTATATGTTGGATCGGGTACCGTGACAGTACGGATATGTATATGTTGGATCGGGTACCACGACGGTACGGATATGTATATGTTGGATCGGATACCACGCCGGTACGGATATGTTTATGTTGGATCGGGTACCACGCCAATACGGATATGTTTATGTTGGATCGGGTACTACGCTGGTATGGATATGTATATGTTGGATCGGGTACCACGCCAATATGGATATGTATATGTTGGATCGGGTACCACGCTGGTATGGATATGTATATGTTGGATCGGATACCACACCGTTACAGTACATAAACATAGATTGTTCCCTGCAGGTCATGACTATTTGGGCAAAAATAAGTCCCATAGCATGTGTGTACATTTTTGTGTTTATTCTGTGGATGTTTACAGTATGGTTGATACTCTTGATGGTTATGTGGCTTGTTTGTGAGAACTGTTTGGCCTGTTGTTGTTGTATTGTTGATTAATTGAATATGTGTTATGTGACGATGCTTATCTACTTGTTATTTGATTTATGTTGTATACATGCTATTAAATTCAATGGCCCTATGATACCTACCAGTATATAGTGGTTTGTACTGATACTACCCTGTACTCTTCTTTTGTTGAGTGCAGAAAGTGTTCTAAAGGCTCAGACATGACCTCACCTCTAAAGTTTGATAGCATATCTTGATCCAAGGGTGGGTACTCCGTCTCCAGACTGCCACAAGTTTTCTTATTTGTTATTGTCTATCTTTCGGGCAATGAAACGTTCCTTATTTACTTTATTCTAGATATCTCTTAGACATGATCTTTGTTAGTAGTGCTTGTATGATGACTTTTGGGTCTTGGAGATTTTAGTAAGTAGTTTGTTTGATTTCTGCATCAATAATGATTAGTCTTGGATTATTGTTATTATGTAGATTTTATGATAATATCATCTTAACATTGACTAAGTAGTTGGAAAATAGTTCAGTTTAGATGGTTCTCCCACAGGTAGATTAGTGTGGGTGCCACTCATGACGATTTGAGTTGTGACATTACCTAGGCAAAGAGGGTGGTCTCTGGTCCTTGATGGACTTGAGATACCCATTACCGTCAGAACCTGTTCCAGGTCGTGACATAATGATGCCAATAGATTCAAATGTTATTTCCAATCTAGTAGTATATTGAGTTTATCTTCATGGATTTTTGGACATGTTTTGCTGGTCCATTCCAAAATTTAAGAGTTTGGCCTTTGTTTTATGTGGTGTTGCTAACAAATCTTCTTTGCTTTCATGAGGTCTCGGTCACAATCTTGGAGAAGGAAAGCTTTGTCCCTTGTGATTGCAAAGGAAGGACCGGCAATCATAAAGGGTAAAACAGGTCTAGGGTGCATTTATTCTTCTAATTCACAAATAGTTGAGTGGGTAGGGTTGGAATTGAGTCAGGTCTCGTGATTGTGATGCGTCTTTCCTGATTACAAAAGGGTAATTATCTAGCAGAACGAGAAAACTCCATCTTTGAACTAAAAGTTTTATTTTGATTTTGTCGAGCCTATAATATTCATCAAAAAAAGTATTTAAAATTAACCATTACAATCAGATCAGACTATCGCAAAAATGTGTATGAATTTTAATAATATTAATCTCATATGTTTGTAATCTTGAAATCAATAACAATATAAAAAATGTAACTTCATATTCAAATGAAATTGGGGCCTTAGAAGCAAATATATGTGCATTTGTTTGTTTTCATTAAGGTTAGGAGGATTGAATCTGAATGTACACCTGAATGATTAAAATGTTGTCTCTAGATTTGAATACTGAACAAATAAGACTATTTGTTTTCAACATAAAAATGTGAAAAATTCAATTATTTGAATATACAATTTAATTATAATTGAAATTAATATTAATTATATATTAAAAAGATATGTAATTAAATGGAATAAAAGCATTACTTGATTAAAAAATTAAATATTTATTTTGTTTGTGTTGATAGACATGGTTTGTAATGGTGGTGGTAATGGTTGGTGTTAGTGGCTAGTAATGTTAGCGTTGATAGTTGTGATGACAGAGGTGGTTGATTTTGTAGTAAACTGCCATGATGGTGGCAACTGATGGTATTGATAGTGGTTCTGTGATGGCGAAGGTTGTTAACGTGATTAAAGTTTGTAGTTGACGGTGTTGATGGTGCTATACAAAGAATGTGTGTTAGTTGCTAGTAGTTCTAGTTGTGATGATTAAGGTGATTGGTAGTAAGAATTAACCGTACTGATATTAATGGTTGATAATGGTGGATGTGGCGCCGATGGTGACAATAGTGTGGTGATGGCCAAAGAGTGTATGGTAGTTAACAGTATGATGGTAGTAGTTAGCAATGATGATAATTGTTAAGGTGGATTTGGTTAGAAGTACTTGGGATTAGCCACAATGATGAAAATTGTTAATAATTGTGGTGACAAGGGATATAATTATATAATTATAATGATGGAAAGAAGGAAAAGCCTAGTCCCCGTTATGTTGGCCCATACTTAATGTTGAGGATAGTGTGCAAGTAGCTTATGAGTTGGAGTTTCCATCAATTTTGGATTTTGTCCATCCGGTGTTCCATGTCTCGATGTTGAAGAAGTGCGTGGGTGATCCTTCCTTGGTTGTCCCTTTGGAAAGTGTTGGCATTTTGGATTCGTTGTCTTATGGGAAAGTCCTATTTTTAAATATGCAAGTCCTTCATTTGAGGACTAAGTATGTGGCTTCGGTGAAGGTTCTATGGAGAAATTATAAGATTGAAGAAGCTACTTAGGAAGCTAAAAAGGACATGAAGTCCAAATATTCATTCTTGTTCTTCGTTTCAGATAATCGTGCTTAAGGTATGAGTTTTCCTTAACATCTTTGTTTTCTGACCTTGTTAAAGGAAAGTATGGTTGTGTTATATGTTAAATTGTGCTATTAGACGCCCTGTCTCATCATTTGGGAACGAATGATCCTATGGAGGGGAGGGGGAATGTAACACCAAAGATTTTTGTCCTTGGAAAATTCCTTGATCTTGAGCTTACTGCCCTACTTACGACTTACCTTACAAGTCATAAGGTCACCGTACGGATCGTAGAACCCCAAACGTAGGGTGACCAGTGAGGTTGCCCAAGGTATCTATTATGAGTACGACTAGACTCAATGAGTAGTCGAGACTCTAACGAGTCATATGGTACTTATCGTAGCCAACCCAGTAAAGGTGCCAGATGTTTCTGCCTTGACAACGACCAGGACCCTATATGTCGTAATGACACCTCATGAGTCATTGTGTGTGACTCGCAGGGTTAATAGTGAGATTTCCTTAATAAACTATTAGACTACGAGTTGTGGAGATGACTCGTAGCCAGACGTCACGATTCATAAGGTAACCTATGATGACTGGGCAACTTTTTATGCACTTTTAAGTTGGGGCATTCTTGTTTTTTCCCTCTTTCCGCACTTAAGAACCACGACCATAAAACATGTTGGGACCCTATTCTCAACACTTAACCATCACATATATTCTATCAAACACTCTCAAATCCCTAAGTCAAGAACACCTAGGATTTCAAAGGAATTGACAACTAGAGTGTCCAAGGGTTGATTTCTATCCGTAATTCTTGATATCTCAGGAATGTTACTCTTCCCCAGATCTTAATTCAAAAAAGGGTCAAAAATACTCCTGAACTATCTGAAATGAATCAAAAATACCTCTTGTTAGTTTTTTGGGTCAAAAATACCCCTCCATTAAATATTTGGCTAAAAAATATTCCTCCCCTTAACGGAATTCCACCAAGCATGCCACGTAGGTAAAAAAGCCACATGGCTATGCCACGTTACCATCCACATGTAAAATTTTATTTTTTAATTATATGGCATTCCTTTCTTCTTGATGAAGGAATTAAATAAAAAGATTATATTCAGTGATGTTGATTTATTTTTTCTGGACTCAATGAATGTTGATAGTTTTTCTAATTTATGTTTAGTCATCAAGTATTCTTTGAATTTTTGAAAATTCTACTTTCAGAAAAGTAAATGACATTTAATATATTTTAATCATTAGAAAAACATGAATATAATTTTCTTTAATAATCTAAGTGAAAAGTTTATCATATAAGTAAAAAAATTGAATAATTTGTACTCCTTTAACAAAATTTATTTAGTACCTTTCCAATGTCGAGAAATTCCAAAAACGTTAAACTAAATCCAGTAAAAACACTGATTTATTTCATTTTATTTAAATATTTTTAGAAATTTTTAATTTTGCTGATCATATTTTTTTTCAGATCGATAAAATTTCTTTGCAAAAAAAGAAGAAGAAGAAAGGAATGTCATATAATTAAAAAATAATATTTTTGATCCATTTCAGATAGTTCAGGGGTATTTTTGACCCTTTTTCATTTTTAATTTACAAAATAATTTAAAATTCTCTTTTTGGTTACTTTTACACTAAATTAATCTAGACGGTGAACTAAAATTAAATCATTTCCAAATCAAGTATCTGTGGAATCGATATTCGCTTTCTTGAAGGCTACTATATTACTTGGTAGATCACGTACATTTGTGTGTGTGCTTGGGCGCTGTCATCAGCAATCAACTTTGAAGTGGTGAGCTTCCATTCACTGGAAGGGCTATCATTTAAAGTCTTGTTTCATTTATATCTAAGACTACTTTTATTGGACAGTTCTGGCTATCGTCGGGGGCAGGTCTGGACTTAGATTGATTTTGGTCTGTTTAGATACTTTGTGGATTACTATGGATTACGATGTTGTCGAAATTCTTAAATTCCTTTCTGAGTTGCTTATCTTATTATATATTCGAAACTCATCTTATCTTGTTATATATTCAGAATTTATCCGTTAGTTGTATTGTGTTCTTTTTAGATAGGTAAAGGGGGTGGTCCCTGGTCCTCGACGGACTTGAGATACCCATCACGATCATGCCCTAGTTTAGGTCATGACATAATGATGCCAATAGATTCAAATGTTATTTCCAATCTAGTAGTATATTGAGTTTATTTTCACGGAGTTTTGAATGTATTTTGGTGGTCCATTCAGAAATTTAAGAGTTTGGCCTTTGTTGTTAATGGTGTTTCTGACAAATCTTCTTTGCGTTCATGAGGTCTTGGTCACAATCTTGGAGAAGGAAAGCTTTGTCCCTTGTGATTGCAAGGGAAGGACCGGCAATCGTAAAGGGTGAAGCGGGTCTAGGGTGCGTGTGTTCTTCGTGTTCGCAAATAGTTGAGTGGGTAGGGTTGGAATCGAGTCAGGTCTCGCGATTGCGATGTGTCTTTCCTAATTGCAGCGAGTAATTATCTAGAAGAACGAGAAAACTCCATCTTTGAACTGGAAGTTTTATTCTGATTTTGTCAAATTTATAATATTCATTAAAAAGTATTTGAAATTAACCATTACAATCAGATAGAAAAAATGTTCATGAATTTTAGCAATCTTAATCTCTTATGTTTGTAATCTTGAAATCAATAAAAATATCAAAAAAAGTAACTTCATATTCAAAAGAAATAGGGGCCTTAGAAGAAAATGTATGTGCACTCATTTGTTTTCATTAAGGTTAGGAGGTTTAAATCTGAATGTACACCTGAATGATTAAAATGTTGTTTCTAGATTTGAATACTGAACCAATAAAACTATTTGTTTTTTCAACATATAAATATGGATAATTTATCTATTTGTATATACAATTAAATTATAATTCAAATAAATATTAACTATATATTAAAAAGATATTTAATTAAATGGAATAAAAGCATTATTTGATTAAAAAATAAAATATTTATTTTGCTTGTGATGATAGAGATGGTTTGTAATGGTGGTGGTAATGGTTAGTAATGTTAGTGTTGATAGTTGTGATGACAGAGTTGGTTGATTTTGAAGTAAACTGCCATGATAATGGCAGTTGATAGAATTGATAGTGGTTTTGTGATGGCAAAGTTGGTTAACGTGATTAAAGTTTATAGTTGACGGTGTTGATGGTGCTGGCTGAAGAATGTGTGGTAGTTGGCAGCGGTTCTATTTATGATGATTAAGGCGATTGGTAGTAGGAATTGACCGTACTGATAGTAGTGGTTGATAATGGTGGATGTGGCGCCGATGGTAACAATAGTGCAACGAGGGCTGAAGAGTGTATGGTAGTTAACAGTGTGATGGTAGAAGTTAGCAATGATAATAATTATGATGGTGGAGTTGGTTATAAGTACTAAGGATTAGCCACAATGATGAGAGTAGTTAATAATTGTGGTGACAAAGGATAAAATTATATAATTATAATGATGGAAAGAAGCGGAAGCTCAGTCCCCATTATATTGGCCCGTACTTGATCTTGAGGTGAGTGGGCAATATGGCTTATGAGTTTAAGTTGACTTTGAGTTTTGATTTTGTCCATACGGTGTTCCATGTCTCTATTTTTAACAAGTGTGTAGATGATCCTTCCTTAGTTGTCCCTTTGGATAGTGTTGGCATTTTTTATTCCCTGTCTTATGGGGAAGTCCCTCTTTTGGATAGGCAAGTCCGTCGTATGAGGACTAAGGATTTGGCTTTGGTGAAGGTTCTATGGAGAAATTATAAGATTAAAGATGCTACTTGGGAACCTGAAGAAGACATGAAGTCCAAATATCCATTCTTGTTCTTCGTTTCGGATAATCGTGCTTAAGGTATGTGTTTTCTTTAACATCTTTATTTTCTGACTTTGTTAAAGGAAAGTGTGGTTGTGTTCTATGTTAAGTCATACTAATGGTTGCCCTGTCTCATCATCGTGACATAATGTTGCCAATAGATTCAAATGTTGTTTCCAATGTAGTAGTATATTGAGTTTATCTTCACGGAGTTTTGAATCTGTTTTGATGTTCCATTCAAAAATTTAAGAGTTTTGTCTTTGTTCTTAGTGGTGTTGCGGACAAATCTCCCTTGCGTTCATGAGGACTTGGTTGCAATCTTGGAGAAGGAAAGCTTTGTCTCTTCCAATTGTGAGGGAAAGACCTGCATTCACAAAGGGTGAAGCGGATCTAGGGTGCGTTTGTTCTTCGTGTTCGCAAATAGTTTAGTGGGTAGGGTTGGAATCGATTCTGGTCTCGAGATTGTGATGCATCTTTTCTGATTGCAAAGGGTAATTATCTAGCAGAGCGAGAAAACTCTATCTTTGAACTGGAAGTTTTATTTTGATTTTGTCAAGTTTATAATAGTCATCAAAAAGTATTTGAAATTAACCATTACAATCAGATCAGACTGTAGAAAAAATGTGCATGAATTTTAGCAATCTTAATCTCTTATGTTTGTAATCTTGAAATCAATAAAAATATCAAAAAAAGTAACTTCATATTCAAAAGAAATAGGGGCCTTAGAAGAAAATGTATGTGCACTCATTTGTTTTCATTAAGGTTAGGAGGTTTAAATCTGAATGTACACCTGAATGATTAAAATGTTGTCTCTAGATTTGAATACTGAACGAATAAGACTATTTATTTTTCAATATATAAATGTGGTTAATTAATTTATTTGTATATACAATAAAATTATAATTCAAATAAATATTAATTTTATATTAAAAAATATTTAATTAAATGGAATAAAAGCATTGTTTGATTAAAAAATTAAATATTTATTTTGCTTGTGATGATAGAGATGGTCTGTAATGGTGGTGGTAATGGTTGATGTTAGTGGCTAGTAATGTTAGCGTTGATAGTTGCGATGATAGAGGTGGTTGATTTTATAGTAAATTGCTATGATGGTGGCAGTTGATGGTATTGATAGTGGTTCTGTGATGGCGAAGTTGGTTAACGTGATTAAAGTTTGTAGTGATGATGCTAGACGAAGAATGTGTGGTAGTTGGCAGCAGTTCTAGTTGTGATGATAAAGGTGATTGGTAGTAGGAATTGGTCATACTAATAGTAGTGGTTGATAATGGTGGATATGGCACCGATGGTGACAATAGTGTGGCGATGGCCGAAGAGTGTGTGGTAGTTAATAGTGTGCTAGTAGTAGTCGGCAATGATCATAATTGTGATGGTGGAGTTGGTTAGATGTACTAAGGATTAGACACAATGACAATAGTAGTTAATAATTGCGGTGACAAGGGATATAATTATATAATTATAATGATGGAGGCGACAAGTGTGGTAGTGGTTGCCAGCAGTGGTGTTTGGTGGTTGACGTCGATGATGGTGGTTGTGACAACAAATGTGGTAAGTAGTTATAACAGATGATTATGGATAGAGTAGTGGTGAATATTATCCATACAAGAATACCTTTAATGGTATGCTAAAATATCTAAAGTTTGATCTTGGTCAAAATCATAATTGTAAAAAAAAATCTGTAAGTTTAAGTATTACCAAGTTTATTACTCCCTCCGTTTCATTTTGTGCATCAGCTTTTGACCGAACTTTGAAAAGAAGTTAAAAAAATTTAATTACTAGATTGTCCTTCTTAGAAAAATAAAAATAAAAATAAAAAAAAGAGTTATCTTTCAAATTAAGTGGGAACAATAAGGTTAAAAGAGGAATTGTACCTTTAAATAGATACCAAATAAGAAAATGTGTCATTCTTTCTGAAATGGATCAGAAAGAAAAGTGTGACATGAAATGAGGCGGAGAGGGTATTTTTATTTTTTGTCACCTCCCACCAGCAATAGGTACTAGGTAACTTTGTCAGCTAAAGCTAGAATAAATGGAAAGGAATCACTAATTGTTTGTCTTAGTTGGAAATTGAACTTGAGTACTCATGATGTGCAAATTGACTTCATTGAACAACTAGGCCACACCCTCGGGTCATTCTACTCTTCCCAAATCTGCTTATCAAGTTCTTCCTAGATATGTTATAGTTAAAGCTTTTCAAATGGAGAAAGTTTGTCCAAAACAGGGGTAGGTAGTCTATTAATTGTAAAAATGGCATAAAAGGCAGCATCGACCCAAAATTGAGGTAGTAAGGTAGCCTCCGTAAGAATGGTACGTACCATTTCAATAATGTGTCGATGTTTTTGTTCGGCAACCCCATTTTGTTGAGGGGTGTTTGGACATGACTTACGAAAATAAATACCAGAGTTAGAAAAATGTTGGATCATACTTTTGTTATCAAATTCACCACCTCCATCACTCTGAAAATCTTTTATTTTGGTATTAAAAATATTCCCCACAAGCTTCTGAAAAAATACAAAGTGTTGAAAAACTTCTGATTTGCTTTTATAGGATAAAGCCATGTAAATCGAGAAAAATCATCGACAAATATAACATAGTAACGAAAACCCAAATTTGATAAAATGGGTGATTTCCAAACATCTGAATGAATAATTTCTAAAGGAAAGGAACTATAATATTCAATTGAGGTAAAAGACAAGCATTTTGATTTTCCTAACTGGCAAGAAACACAACTATCACTAAACGAATTTACTAAACTAAAATGATGATGTTTTCTAAGACTATCCAGAATATGAGCTCCACTGTGGCCCAAACGATGATGCCAGACATCACCAGACTTACACACAGCAACAAGTGCTTGAGGATGAGACGACATAGGTGAAGAGGATAAAGGATAAACATCACCCTTACTATTGGCTTGAAGAAAAGTTTGCCCCGAAGTTTTTTCCTTCACAGAAACAGAAGAGGAGTCAAAGTTAACAGTACAATAATTATCTCTACATAATCATTTAACAGAAATAAGGTTATGACGAAGTTGAGTAATATGGAACATAGCGTTCAAGTGTAGAGGACGAGATGCAGAAGGTATTTTAGAATAGCCTATGTTAGCAATATTAAGCAATGTGCCATTTCCTACCAATACACGATCAAAACAAAAGTAAGGGAATTTTTATATAAAGTTACCTTTAGATGGAGTCATATGAGCAAACGCAGCGGAATCAAAATACCAAGTAGCATCATATGTTTCATCAACTGACATCCTAGCAAAAGACTTGGGAAGATCATCAGCAATAATTGAATGATTAAAACAATTATGACATTGCAGCGCAGTATGACCAGGAGATCCACAAATTTGACAAATAGTAGAAGAGGGGAGAGTACCTAATATCCCATTAGATGGTGATGATGGACTAACAGATTGTGAATTATAGGCGTTAGAGGAAGCACCATAAATACCTGAACAAGACTGACCAGTATAACCACTGCGTGTAATAGTATTCTAATTAGCATATTGACCGCGACCATATCCATGACCTCTTCCACCACGATCTCTTCCACCATGAGAATATGAACCTCATCCCCGACCACGATTACCTTGAGATGAAGTAGAATTTCCAAATACCTCAGAGGATCCTGATGGAATGGATTGTGTACTGAATGAATGATGTGACACGGGTAAGTCGAGTTCACGAGATCTCTTTAACCTCTGTTCATGGAGAAGAATCTTGGACTGCAATCTTCAAAAGATATATGGCCAGGAAAGTTAGTTATGATACCCACCCGTGTATCATACTCGGTACCTAATCCAAGGAGCACATAGTCAATAAAATCTCAATTAGAAACTGGTGAATTTATTATAGCAAGTGAATCAACCAATTTTTTGGCTTCCCGCAGATACTGATCAACAGACATAGAATCATTTTTCTTCATGGTTGTAAGTTGACATTTTAATTCGATAGCTTTTGTTTGACTAGTATCCATAAACCTCCTATGCAGGAATAGCCAAATATCATGTGAAGTAGGCAAAATGTGGACATCAACAAGTACTTCACGAGACAATGTAGAAAAAATCTAAGAACAAACAATCTGGTCGATTCGAATACATGAACGATGGGTTGGATTTGGTTGTGGAGAGCTAGCAGCATCACAAAGAAGTGGTGAAGGTGACAGAAAAGATCCATTAACAAAGCCCAATAAATCATGTGATATAAGCAGAGAAGTGAACTGTGTATGCCAAGTAAGATAATCCTCAACAAAATTCAACTTGATAGTTACCAAATTAGTAACATTCAGGAAAGAAAAAGTAGCAAAAGACCATAAATTATAAGAGGACGCCAGATCAGTATATGAAGAAGGAAACGACAGTCCAACAGAATTTGGTGGCAGGTTACGAAATATGGAA
Organism: Capsicum pubescens; assembly: GCA_030864215.1. NCBI lineage: Eukaryota > Viridiplantae > Streptophyta > Magnoliopsida > Solanales > Solanaceae > Capsicum > Capsicum pubescens. The sequence goes on from CM061548.1 coordinate 32,662,088, forward strand.
GATGTAGGAAATGAAGAAATTGGAGATTATAGAGGAGGTAGAGATGCTGGAAGATATATAGAAGTCATTGGAGAGGTAGAGATGAGTGGTACGAAAGCAGATGTAGTGGTCGCAGATGCCGACAAGGGTTGAGAAGCCATGAGTGGGACGGTAACAGATGCAGTGGTAGCAGATGCGGACAAGGGTTGAGAAGCCATTGTTTAAAGATTTATGGAGATTTGCAGGAGATATCTAAAAATAATAATGATATTAGATAGTATTGTTTCCAGAATATAGAGTCCTATTGCAACAGAATTGATCAAAGTCAACTTTGAAGGGGGAAAAGAACTATCATGTTGGAGAAAAAGAATTTTCTGGCTAATCTGATACCATGATAATGTTTTAGTGAATGGCTCAATGAATTAAGAGCCTGAATAACCTCTATTTATATTGAGAAATATACATGTATAGATAAGTACATCTCCTAACAAATAAATGTTTGTTATCCATTGGATAAGTACAACAAGAGTTCTAATACTTGGAATGATACTAAAGAGATATAGGTAATTGTGATAAAGTTTCATTACAACAATCACTAGTTTTAAACTGACAATAGTATTAAAAACTAGCCCGCTGACATTAACTAACAACTTGAAGCAAGCATTCACGGATATAAATATCTCAGTTGATCACTCAACTATGAGTTTGTTTTTAGAAATTCACTCAAGTTTAGTTCTTAACTCGGAAGTCACTAAACTATGAATCTTATACTAATGAAGTCACTTAATTTATTTAATTGATCTTTTCATTAAATTTTTGTTGACATAGAATTATTATTTATAATCAAATTTCAAGAAATACAAAGATATTCATTTAAAACATTTTAATCAAGTAAAACATTCATAGTTGAGTTGACCGTTGTGTTGAAATCAAAATTAAAATAAATTTATGAGAGAAAAACTCATAGTTGAGTGGACATCTAAGATATTATCTCGGATTCACTTTGAAAGAAGAATCGAGAAGAAAATTCTAACACAAGTTAAGTAACATTGAATTATTTGGAGTTTAACTTCTTTTGTCAAAGCTAATGGGACAAATTTTCTGAATGTTACATAACCATAAGTTTTTTTCACAACTTTATTTTGTCACTTGAAACAATTACTCAACTTCTGATATGTCAAACATGTATATCAAATAAATAAAGAGTAGCTAGCCTTGTGACATTGCAAAGTTACACAACAGTATTAATTGGATCAACAAAATAAACTTGGGAAAAAGCATAAAAATCCCCTAAACTTGTCGCCAAACTCACTTTAGCATGGGCAATTAGTTACCCCCTAAACAACTTTCAAATGAATTTTATACCACCCCAAAAATATCATACCACTCTCACTATGGGAAATTCATTACACGTGCGTCACATTTGAGAAATGTCGAAGCCACGTCAAAGCCACGTAAATAATTTTTGAAAAAAACAAATTCCTCCCTAAGCCAATATATATTTATATATACTAGTTTCTCGAAACATGTATTGCAGGTTATATTCTATGTTAGTTATATTAAATTTGTATGCAAAATTTATTTCTCTAAGGATGTGTGACACATGATATATATAACATCAAATAACATTAATAAAATGTATTAAGAATAAAATTCAGGCAGTTCGCCCAAAGTGTGGAAAACTACCAAAAAATAAAGATTTAAAGGGGGTTCGACCGAAGGCTTGAGAACTTCTTAATTTTTTTATAATATAATTAGAAAATAAAGGGAAAATGGGGACATTAACAAAATATGGGGTTAGATCGAAGACAAATGAAGTACTCCTTTTGGTACATGTTTTTTGGACATGTCCTTCTTGTAAATGGTGTTGAAAAAAATGCCCCTTTGTTGTCAAATTCAGATGATAGGGATAATTTTCTTGAAGTTCTGTTGAGCTTATCCCAAAGAATCCAATGTAACCTTTATTGAAGTACTATTTCCAGAGATAGTTGATGATCTATTCTTGTTCTCATTATCTTCATTAGCAGAAAAGTTAGTGCAACATAAGATTAGTTGAAAATGTGTTCATGTTATCACTATCTTCATTCACAGAATTATGAGCGAAACAATTCTTCTGTAAGCCAATATCAAAATCAAATATTATTGGAAAGACTACACAAAAGCCCACATCTAATACCAACAATACCTAAGATTAATGTTTATATCCAACGTCACTTGTTGTACCTGTTTCTGTCAATGTATGAACAACATCAGCAAGACGAACAACTTCATTTGTGATGGAAGAAAGACTTAAAAACTACAGGATACTGGTTTAGACCAATAGCGCTAATCCTTGCGAAATCTAAATTTTATGGAAATATAATAGACAAATTTCAACATTATTTGACAACATTTTCTAGCTCGATAGTAAGTAGAAGAATACTCTACTAGCATAAGCCTGAATCGAAAGTTTAATATTTTGATCAACGTAGATCTGGTAAATTTAAGAATTTTGATTAGTGAAGATTCAATAATTGTGAAAAAAAGTTGCAGCGCAAGAACTTTGCACCAAAAGGAAAAAAATTTATCTTCTTAGATAACAGATTATACCAAAAGTATAACATGTACCTGCTATATAGAAAATGTAACTATAAGATTATGTGTTCTTAATTATTATGTAAACTGGAAAGAAGAAAAAGAGCCAAAAATATGGTATTCAAGTTTGGAAGTGATATCATCTTCCAAGCTAATTAGAAGGAAATTATGATGAGGGCTTGATCTAAACTGATATAGTTCCAAGCGATGCAATATCCTGTATCACCAAAAAAAAATGTTAAACTTACGCACGAGAGCAAATAATCTATAGGGTAAGCTAAATTTATAGTAAATACGATTTTGAAACTAACATCCAAATGTACAAGTATTTGTATTTTACCACACAATTAAAGTTATATCCTGTAAACTCACTGCATCTATCTAAGTAATAATAGGCGAGAACATATGCATATAACATTAAACCATATTTAACACTCTCCTATTTCAAAGACCTCTTTGTTCCTTTTTCACCATGAATTTAGGCTTTGGAAGAACACATACTCAATTGTAGCTTGATTCTTTCACAGAGTTGTTTATTTAGATATCTTTAGAACTTTTATACAATTTAAGTCTAAACAGACTCCCATTCTAGTCACAGTTGACTCTAGGTCTGGTCACAGTTGTGATTATCCTTTCTTTCTTTTTTTAGTTTGCTTGAAGTTTATCTAACTTCCCACTATAAATGGAGAAAGTGAATATGTGCTTGCACAATAGAAGTTACCTTACAAGAATGATTCATAAAAAATTGCAAGTTGACCAAAAAGGTAAAGCATAGAACAAGGTACGTCATAGGGAATTGAAAGAGAGGAGTCTATAGAAACCAACATATGTACATGACACTAATACTAATGACTTGATGAGGAAGCATGATGAAGTCGTGGAACATATACAACCATCCTTTATTTGGTTTCATATATGTAGAACCTAATGAGATGTGAAATAACTAAAACAAATATGCAAGTACGATAGGAAAGAAAAAACACGCGACTTGTAGAATAAAGCATCAAAAGAGGCTATGAGGAGATAATCAATGAATGCTTCAGATAGCACATTGCATCCCTTCAGTTCAAGTAAAGCCATTTATGGAGCTTTGGTATGGAACATATTTATTTTGAGGTATATATAGAGATGAAGAGACCTATGACCAACCTGGAATAAGAAAACAAAGTGTAACGCCCCGAGAGTACACCCTGAGTGTCACACGGTGCTTACAATTCTGAGGGACCACAAGCTAACCCATGAGCTGGTACCTGCTGTGAGCACTGAATAACATAATTATAAATGCGGAAAAATAACTGATATGACATAAGGTTTTAATAACTGAAACAAATACTAAATTATGAATCTGAAGAAATAACTATCTAAGTCTGAATAAATACTGAAATCTGAGATAAACTAAATAACTAACTGTCATGTCAACTGAAGTCTGAAGACTGAATAACTGACTGTAGTGTCTGAAAGCCTCTAAACTGAATAACTGTGAGTTGATGGGACAGACCCCAACTAACTACTAGACTGCAAACATGAAATGAAATAATCTTTCCTCGAAATATGGAGACTCACCACTGCTACTGCTGAGAGTCTGAGAAGTCAAAGCACGATCCGAGAACTAGGCGTCAGAACCTATGATATTATACATCATAGCACAAGAAAAGGTATGTGATCAGTACTTTAAATGTACTGGTATGCTAAATGAGGTAGGATGATATGCATGGTTTTATGAATAGGAATAATAAATTATCTAAATATACATGTAAAGCATGGAGTACTGAATAGAGAGCATGAAATCTGTAGATACTGGAAATATGTGAAGTCTGTAAATATTGTGTATACATGAAGGTCTATAAATACTGAAGATACATGAAAATATATAGATACTGAGGATGCATGACCAAACACATCACATGAACTAAGTAAAGTTTGTAAACTGAAATACTGAATTAACTGACATTTGTATGCTTTGGTCAAATAACACTAAGACTGAAGTACTGGTTTGATTATTGGACTAAGACTGTGGAAGATATCATCTAACTGACATACCCCAATCTGACCTAATCGGGGTCCAACCTGTAACCCTAGCTGGAAGGGTGTTAATACCGTGCCACGGATACTAACATTGGTTGTGTGGATCTACTATACTGATATACTATCCCAAAGGACTTAGGGTGTTAAGCCTGAACTGATGGGTGACTTCTCATAGTCTACACTGGCCACATAGTTTTGGAGTTTAGGGACTGCTACTAGCGACTCTGCCTATCTAATGGGGAAGTCTCCATCCCTACACTCGCTCGGTGCTAAGTCCTACTCCTAACTGAATGACACTGAGTTACTGACTATTCTAAGTTTAACTGACAGATATAGTAATGCTCATAATATGTATTCTAAAGTTATTCTGAAGATACTGAGATGAGAATAAATAAGAAGCTATGTTTTTCGGGTATTCAATACCCCCAGGACTCAAAAGTAATAATAGTAACATGATACTAAAGCTTAGAGAACATAACACGAAGGATTTTATCAAACATGTATTCTTGTAGGCATTTTATCAAATACTTGGAGTTCATGATTTGATCAAATCATAAGAATGTCATGGAACTTGTAGTAAAAGTATAAATTCGACATGAATAATTTTAAATCATGATTTAATTCAAGGAATGATAACATTAAAACATGGAGAATTGAATAACAACGATAATTTCATTGAAACATGGTATACAATCATAGTTCATGGAGATTCATGGGTGAAAACACAATTTAAAATCAAATAACTTGAAAAGATCACAATTTTGTAATTTAAATAGGATATTTGGACTCCATGGGTGAAAGGAGCCCATGGATGAACATCTAACATACCTGAGTTAATGAATTTGGAAGGATTGATGGTGAGTTCTCGAGATTTGGCCTTGAATTTGAGATCTAGGGTTTCTTGGTTTTGAAAAGGAGATCTTTAATTTGAGAGGAATTGAATAATAATGAGTATTTAGGTCAATTAGGGGTTAAATCTCGTGTTTAGGATGAATTTAGGGCTTAGAAAAAGACCTAAATACCCCTAAACAAATTTTAAAAATGCAAGCTGGGAATTGAAAATCTCGATTTTTGGCTTTGGCGCGACGCGCCACTACAGTGCCAAGCCACTGAAATAGGGACAATTGGGAAATTGGGCGATGGGTAAGATCGCGGTCCTTCACTGGAATGACATTTTGGCCACCTCCGCGATGCTTCATAATCGCGGAGGCTCACTAGAAATTGCCAAACGTGAACTGGGTCCTTGGCGCAATACGCTAACATTGCAGTACCACACTGGAAACTGACAATTTTTATTTAGGCTGGCTCTGCGACGCGCTAAGTGTCAAAATGACAGTGTTTAACGACTGAAACTTAAAATTGCCATGACTTCTTACCCGGTTATCAGATTTGGGCGAATTTTATATCCTTGGAAAGCTAATTGAATTTTCTACACAATGGTAGGCTCTAAACTGAAAATTAATGAGTATTTCGAAATTTTATATATGAATACTCATGTATTAGGACTTAGTTTATGCTAGCAAAATATAGGGTATTACAATATCTCCCCCTTGGGATCATTCGTCCTCAAATAATACTGGTTAAGCTGAGGAAAACTGATGGACTGAGCTTACACATCGAACATGCATATTTGATCTATGGAATGCATGACTGAACTGATTTGTAAATGCACGACTGATATGAACATGAGGTACAACTGAAACTAAGCATAATAGAGAGAAATATTGAGAAGATTAGTACCTTAAACCAAATATGAATTCGTGAAGAAAAGATGAGGGTACTTGGTCCACATATCTGCTTCTGCTTCCCAAGTGGGTCCCTCAACGGACTAATTTATCCAAAGAACTTTGACTAGTGAAACCTCTTTCTTCCTTAGTCTACAAACTTGATGATTAAGAATTTTGACTTGAACTTCCTCATAGGAAAAAATGTTCTGAACATTTATGCTTTCTAGGAGAATAACTACAACTAGATCACTAATACACTTCTTCAACAATGGACATGGAACACTGGGTCTACTGAAGCTAGATCTTAAGGTAACTCAAGCTCGTAAGCTACCTTTCCGAAATGATTTAGAATTCTGAAAGGACCGACATAGCGGGGACTGAGTTTCCCTTTCTTGTCGAACCTCTTCACTCCCTTTACGGGAGAGATTTTCAAGTACACCAAATCACCGACCTAAAACTCGAGATCCTTTCTTTTCACATCTACATACGATTTTTGTCGGCTCTGGGTTGTTCTAAGCCTCTTTCTGATCAATTGAACCTTCTCTAAAGGCATCAAACACTAAGACAAGACCTATTACTGTGGCCTCACCCACTTCAAATCAACCAATTAGAGATCTACATCTCCTACCATAGAGAGATTCATATGGAGCCATCCGAATACTGGAATGATAGTTGTTATTATACGTGAATTCAATCAAAGGCAAGTGGTCATCCCAAATAACCTTAAAATCAACTACGCATGCTCTCAGCTTATCTTCAAGAGTCTGAATGGTTCTTTATTCTTGACCATCTGTCTGAGGGTGGATGTAACACCCCAAATATGATACCCGAAATGCTACACGGTGCTAGCAATCCTAAAGGACCATAAGCTAACCCATGACTAATATCTGTAGCTGAGCTACATACAATACTATATAAATATAGAATAAAAGGGATAAAAGGCCATAAGGTTCAAATATCTAATAAAACATAACATCTGGAAATATGGTATATCAATATCAAACTGAAATAAACTGTCTAAACATATTAGTCTAAAGCCTCTAAACTATCAAAAAACTATGGATTTTATGGGACATGTCCCCAACTAACTTCGTCTACTAAAACTGAAATAATGAAATAATCATGTTATCCTCGAATGATAAGGACTCACGGCAAATCTAATGCTGCTGGATGAATCTGAAGCTAAGTGCGATCGGGAATGTGAGCATCAGAACCTATAGTATAAAACACCATAGCATAGAAGAAAAGTATATGTCAGTACATCTGAATGTACTGGTTTGCAAAGTGAGGTAGGCTAAATGCATGGGGTTTATATGCATGAAAAATACTAACTGAATAAATAACTTGAACGTGAAAATACATGCATGAATGCGTAACTGTAAATAAGATCGTGATAATACTGACTATGAGTCTAAATACTGATAACATGAGTTTCGTATAACTGATATACTATTAATTGAGTGACTGTGTCTGACAGTCCTGATTCTAATGGAACTAGCTGAGTTTCGAACTAAACTGAGGGACTGTATCTGACAGTCCTGAATCTGAAGAACTATTTGAGTTATTTTACTGAGATAAATACTGAGACTGTGGAAATTAATCATCTAACCGACATGCCCCGAATCTGAACTGGTGGGGGTCCAACTTGTAACCCTAACTAGAAGGGTGTCAGTACCATGCTATGGGTAAAGATAAGTTATGAGTTAACCCTCTCTAATATGGAGCTCTTCTATTAACCCTTCCTAGTAGGAAAAACTCAAATAATATGTATAATCCCTAGAATCATAGGGGTACATCTCAACCTATACTGGCTACGTAGTTCTGGAATGCAAGGATTACTTCTAAGGATATCACCCTCAACTGGATGACAGGTGAGCCCTCATCCCTGGGTTTACTCGGTACTGAATCCTACTCTCAACTGAATAGACACTGAACTGATTTCCTAGTTCATACTAGGCTTGACTAAGCTGTCACTGATTGTGTTACTGACTAAACTGGACTGATTTCACTGAGTTTCATGGACTGATAGAATATTACTAAATTATGTTAACTAACTGAGTTTACTGAGATTACTAAGATTACTGAGTGGGACTGGACTGATACTGAATTTACTGAGTTTTCCTGAGTCATGTGATTGACTGAATTCTACTGATCATGGCTTGACTGAGAGCATCTTGAAAAGTGACATTGGATCTAGGCACACAGCTAAATTGTCAGGTACCAGTACCCCCAAAACTCAATAGCATGAAACAGACAAGACGAGACACTTCTTGAACACATGACCATAGTTAATAATTCATAATACAACCATTGGAGAGTTCATAAAGAACTTGATATTCATAATCTTGTACATGTAGAGGAATGCATTCAAATATATATCATGGTTTCACAATTCTAGTCTCATGGGCATTCCATCAAACAATTTCAATACATAAAAATAGCATGGGAGTTATTTTTGAACATAAGGGTAAAGTATGAATTCATCATTTAGGCCCTAATGAGTCATAATACTTAATTCTTGTTCTCTTGGTCATTTTATCAAACACCTTGCATGCATAACTTTAGGCTTAGGCATGAACATTAAATCAATACATCATGATTGCATAAATCAACACAATATAATATATTTCAACCCACATGCTAGTATAGATAGATGAAAACACATTAAAGATTTCAACTTGGGAATCATACAACAACATCAACATGGTCATAATCAACCCACAACATAAACGTCATAATTTATAATTTTGAAATAGGATTTTTGAGCTTTATGGATGAAAGAAATCTATGAATGAACACTTGAGATTCCTTAGATGGAAGTTTCTTGAAGATTATCGATGGAATTTTCTAGATTAGAACCTTCAATTGAAAACCCTAGACCTGTTCTTGAGGGAATTTGAGAGAAATAACTATATTTTGGTGAAAACCTAGTTGAATCTCATGTTATAGGCTTATATAGGGGTGGGAAATTGACTCTTTTTCCCTTAAAGACATGGACATTTAATGACTGAAAATTGGGCTTTGACGCGATTGGTGATGCAGTGCATCGATGGAATCGATGCGATACCCGACATGTCACGCTATGATCGCGCTAAGCCTCAGTAGTTTTTACTGGTGACATACAACAATGTTAACCAACATGATAGGAAATACAGCGGGCCAATATCGCATTGGTCCACTATTTTAGGACACCAAACATGGTCTAAACAAGGTTCAAAAATTTCTAAACTTGTTCGAAAATACCTATTGACCTCCCTGACCAAGAATTAGCAAGAATACTGACCATTAAAGGACATTAAGGTCGTGAAATGAGATTGACAACTTTCAAAGGACAAAAATAAACCATGTTTGGAAACTTAACTAGAATTTTCTAAGTCTGGGACCCCTTGATAAGCCTAAAGGACTGAATTAAGCTTAGGAATTTTGCGGGGTCTTACAATATCTCCCCCTTGGAAACATTTATCCTCGAATAGGACTGACTAGGATAGGAGAAATGATAAGTTAAAGTACATACTGAACATGAACAACTGAAACATGAGTACATGACTGATAGCTGAATGTATTATGCTAAACATGCATATCTGATGCATGAATAGCTGACTCAATGAATGCATGACTGGGATTACTAGTAAGCTGAATTTATCAAGCTGAGCATGCATATTTGATGCATGAATACATGACTAAATTGACACATAAACATATGACTAAATATGCAATGGTAATTGATACCAAGTTTATAATAGAATCTGAACATGGAACTGAGTGAATTCATGGAAGAATGTAACCTTAAACCAAAAATACTGATGAACCCGAGATCACTTACAGGGCACACGTGAATGGGAACATGGGAACATATCTAAGCCTAAAATGTGGTATATAAACTGAATATCGTGATCTGAATTGAGCACCTTGAATACGTGGCTTGCAGCTGAGGTCAGAGTTTGAGGGTCAACTTATGAGTACCCCTTACTCCTAACTGTATTCATTACAAGGAAAGAGAGTGGAATGTTTATGTCATGAAATTTGTGGGTATTATAGTGTATATACCCTTTGGGACACTAGGTCCCTCGAAGAATACTGATTTTGCTGAGATACTGAGGAAAACTCGGGTGATGCATGAGGCACCTACGAACTGAATTATGATTGAATATCTAGGATTTGAAACTAAGACATGATACATGAACTAAGCTGAGCATGTAACTACCTGGTTGGTCCATCTTAGAATGATCACATTCGTGGGACTCCGAATAGTGCGACTAGATGGAACGAAGGGAAACCACACCATCCAAACTTGTTCGCCTGACTGCTAAACTGAATTACTGGTTGCTTAAACTAACTCATACTAAACACTTATACTTAAATGAAATACTTCTCTGGAACTCTTTTAACTATACTCTCCACCTTAGTACAATACGTCACTCGAGACTACCAAAAAGATTCACATAACTATTGAGCATGACTTCTTAAATATACTACTCATCTGATTAACTGAAGGACTGATAACTGAATACTGGGTCTGCAAGACTTAACTGAACTTAGTCTGAACAACTGGACTGAAACTATAGAGTATAATTCATAGAAGGTAACGACTGACTGGGTAACATGAGGTAACTAATCATGAGTGAGTGAAAACTGTATTACCTTAAGAATATAAGATCAGGCATCTAGCATGTTTCGGAAACATTCTGTAAACTGGGGAACTGAACATATGCTATGGTCAGGAAATCCTGAAACTAAACTGAGTTACTGAACTGATTACTAGGCTATGACTGGGATTGAGATTGTAGCTAAGATGGTAATTGAGACTGTAACCGTAACTAAGACTGTAACTGAAACTGAATGATAGTTTCTGATAATTGAGGTTTAGACTGGTACTGAAGTACTGAATTCCAATGGCTAAGTAACTGATAACTGAAATCCATGGTCCTATAGGACTATCTGAGTCCTTTACTGAATATTAATTACTGAACTGATGTTGTAACTGAGGCCTGAGGGATAAAGCATCAACACCACGGATTCACCGAGGGATCTAAACTGAGAGTATACGTGACATAATCTAAGTTTGGCTGATCACTAGGAGTGGAGCATGAGTCATGGGCTGGATAACCTGAGCCTCGAATTTCTGTGTTCATGGGACATGATGCTTAACACTAGGTGAACTGGAACTCCTCATACTAGGAACTTGAAACACACACTATTCTATGAAAAATGCATGGATATAAGTTGTATTTGTGGGACTGCAACGTAAATCATGCGTAAGTATCGTGATGGTTGAAGTACAAAACTTTGCCCGGGGGTAGGAATGGGTCGAGAATCATCTTCCCTTATGGATTTCCTACACATATTGGAATTACTACTGGAACCTGAAGGCCTGACTTTTTGAGATATAATAACCAGACAGTCCCTGTATACCTTCCGGGCTATGATGGGCTGACCCAATGGATGGAGACTGAGAAAGGTCCTGTTAACATTTGGTCTAACCTTAAAGTTGGCTTCTATGTAAAGACTTACAAAAGAAAAAGAAGCTCCTGAATCTGAAGAAATATGAATATGTAAGTGAGGGATCGGTAACATATCAGTGGCTGCATCAGGAGGATTTTCCTGATTCTATCGGGACTGAAGAGCATAGATTCTATTTGGGTGTTGCCCACTAATAGCGCTGGAATTTGCACCCTGCTGATTTGGGCAACCAAACTGGGCTGAAGGACGATCGTGATGACTTTGAGGGTTGGGTTTAGGATAGTATTAGACCTTATGACCTAACTCACCACATCAGAAACTCACATCACTGTCGGTTCTGCACACACCCTTATGATACTTACCACACTCTTCGCAAAGTGGATTAGTAAAACTCCTGCTCTCACTACCCTGGGATTTGGAGCCTGGCACCCCATACTTACTGTCATTTCTAAACTTTGGTACTGGCGCACTAGCTGAGGATGGAACTAAGACTGAAAACTTCTGACTATGCTGAGAACGGTTACCACCCTGCAACCCTGGCTAAGAAAAACTATAGCTACCTGTTCTGGATCTCTTATTCTCTCTCTCCTTCTTCTTAATCTTCTACTCTTCAATTTGTTGAGCATGGACCATAAGCCTAGATATGTCCATCTCTTTAATCAACATCACAGTCATGTACTCCTTAATAACTCTACCTGATACCCCAGACACAAACTTGCTCATTCTGGATCTATTTCTGCTACTACATGGGGAGCATACCTGGCTAACTGAGTAAACTTGAGGGAGTATTCTTTTACGCTCATTCTACCTTGTCTGAGATTGATGAACTATAACACTTTGGCCTTTTTCTTCTCTAGGGGAAAAAATCGATCTAGGAAGGCAGTAGAAAACTCTCCCCACTCTATGGGCTCTGCATTTGTACCCCTGTCTACCTTCCACTACTTAAACCACGTATGAGCTACATCTTGTAGCTGATAAGCGGCTAACTCAGCACTCTCACTGGAAGTCACTCCCATGATATTTGTGACTTTCTGAACTTGATCGAGAAACTCCTGTGGATCCTTTTCGAATTTAGAACCTAAGAATAAGGGAGGATTCATTCGTGTGAAGTCCCAAATCTTGGCTGCAGTAGTATTGGCCACTGAGTTGGCTGGAAAAGCAGCTGGTTATTCATTCTTAGTTGTGACTGACTTGGCTAGAGTAGTGAATGCAGTCCTGGATTCTGTATAAGGAACATATTCGTCCAAGGGATCTGCTTTGACGGGTTAAGGGGCTGACTGATTTTCGTTGCATACTATACTGTATAAATGCGAAATAAAAGGGCCGAAAGGCCATAAGGGTCAAATATCTGATAAAATATAACATCTACAACTACGGTATATCGATACCAAACTGAAATAAACTGTCTGAACATGTTAGTCTGAAAACTGTGGAGTTGATGAGACATGTCCCCAACTAACTCCGTCTACTAAAATTGAAATAATTAAATATTCATGCTATCCTTGAATAATGAGGACTCACTGCAAATCTACTACTACTGGCTGAATTTGATGCTAAGTGAGATCGAGAACGTGAACGTTTGAACCTATGGTATTAAACACCATAGAGCAGAAGAAAAGTATTCGTCAGTACGTCTGAATGTACTGGTATGAAAACTGAGGTAGGTTGAATGCATGGGGTTCATATGCATGAACAATACCAACTGACTAAATAGCATGAACATAAGAATATATGCATAAATGCATAACTGTAAATTACGTCATGATAATACTGACTACTGAATCTGAATACTGATAACATGAGTTTTGTATAACTGAGATACAGTCAACTGAATGACTGTGTCTGACAGTCCTGATTCTGATGGAACTAGCTGAGTTCCATACTGAATTGAGTGACTGTATCTGACAATCCTGAATCTTAAAACCTATCTGAATTCTTTTACTGAGACTAAGACTGAGACTGTGAAAAGTAATCATCTAATCGACATGCCCCAAATCTGAACTGGTGGGGGTCCAACCTGTAACCCCAACTAGAAGGGTATTAGTATCATGCTATGGATAAACAAAAGCTATGAGTTAACCCTCTCTGATATGGAGCTTTTTCGTCAACCCCTCCAAGTAGGAAAAACTCATATAAGATGTATAATCCCTAGAATCGTAGGGGTACATATCAACCTACGCTGGCTACGTAGTTCTGGAATGCAAGGATTCCTTCTAAGGATATCACCCTCTACTGGATGATAGGTGATCCCTCATCCCTGAGTTTACTCGGTGCTGAATCCTACTCCCAACTGAATAGACACTGAACTGATTTCCTAGTTCATACTAGGCCTGACTGAGCTATCACTGATCGTGTTACTGAATGAACTGGACTGATTTAACTGAGTTCTGTGGACTGACAAAATTTTACTAAATTATGTTAACTAACTGAGTTTACTGATATTACTAAGATTACTGAGAGAGACTGGGCTGATACTGAATTTACTGAGTTTTCCTGAGTCATATGACTGACTGAATTCTACTGATCATGGCTTGACTGAGAGCATCTTGAAAACTGACATTGGCTCTAGGCACATAGCTAAATTATTGGGTACCAGTACCCCAAGGACTCGATAGCATGAAATGGACAAGACAAGACACTTCTTGAACACGTGACCATAGTCAACAATTCATAATACAGCCATTGGGGAATTCATGAAGAACTTGATATTCATAATCATGTACATGTAGAGGAATGCATTCAAATATATATCATGGTTTCATAATTCTAGTCTCATGGGCATTCCATCAAACAATTTCAATGCACAAAAATAACATGGGAGTAATTTTTAAACATAAGGGTAAAGCATGAATTCATCATTTAGGCCCTAATGAGTCATAATGCTTAATTCTTGTTCTCTTGGGCATTTTATCAAACTCCTTGCATGCATAATTTTAGGCTTAGGCATGAACATTAAATCAATACATCATGATTGCATAAATCAACACAATTTAATAGATTTCAACCCACATTCTAGCATAGATTCATGAAAACACATTAAGGATTCCAACTTGGGAATCATACAACAACATCAACATGGTCATAATCAATCCACAACATGAACGTCATAATTTATGATTTTAAAATAGGATTCTTGAGCTTCATGGATGAAAGAAATCCATGAATGAACACTTGACAAACCTTAGATGGAAGTTTCTTGAAGATTATCGATGGAATCTTCTGGATTAAAACCTTTAATTGAAAACCCTAGACCTATTCTTGAGGGAATTTGAGAGAAACAACTATATTTTGGTGAAAACCTAGCTGAATCTCATGTTATAGGCTTATATAGGGGTGATAAATTGACCCTTTTTCCCTTAAAGACGCGGACATTTAATGACTGAAAACTGGGCATCGATGCGATTGGCGACGCGACGCGTTGATGGCATCTACGCGATACTCGACGCATTGCGCCATGATCGCGCTAATCCTCAATAGTTTTGACTGCGACCTGAAACAATGTTAACCAACATGATAGGCGATGCGGTGCACCAAGATCACATTGGTTCACTATTTTGGGTCACCAAACATGGTCTAAACGAGGTCTGAAAAATCTGAAACTTGTCCGAGAACACCTATTGACCTCCCTAACATGAATTAGCAAGAATACCAACCATTAAAGGACATTAAGGTCGCGAAATGTGATTTCCAACTTTCGAAGTCCAAAAATAAACCAAGTCTGGAAACTTAGCTAGAATTTTCCATGTCTGGGACCCCCTTGACAAGCTTAAAGGACTGAATTAAGCTTAGGAATTTTGCGGGGTATTACAGTAGAAGGTTGTACTGAGGTGGACTTGGGTACGAAGATCCTTTTGGAATGCCTTCCAAAAGTGAGAGTTAAACATGATACCTCTATCAGAGATAATTGATAAAGAAACACTGTGCAACCTAACCAACTCTATAATATAGAGTTTGGTATAGTCCTCGGCTGAATAAGAGGTATGGACTGGCAAAAAATAAGCTGATTTGGTAATCCTATCTACGATAACCCAAATGGAATCATGTTGATGACGAGTACGAGGCAGACCCATCACAAAGTCCATGTTCACTTCTTCCTATTTCCACATGGGAATGCTGAACTCCTGCATAGACCCAGTAGGTTTCTAGTGCTCAATCTTAAACTTCTAGCACGTAGAGCACTTAGCTATGAACTTTATAATATACCTGTTCATCTCACTCCACCAATAAATCTCCCACAGATCGCGGTATATCTTAGTGGCCCCTGGATGAATAGAGTAACGTACACCATACGTTTCTATAAGAATTCATTGCCTCAAATCTTCTACATCAGGCACACATATCTACCCTGACAACGCAAAACAACATCTCCCCCTTGGGAGAAAACCTCCACTTTCTGATCTCTGACTGATTCTTTCAACTTAACTAGACCGAGATCTCTATCCTGCTTTTTCTTTACCTCAAAAACTAGAGATGATTCGGCACTACACTACACCCACATACTACCCTCTGCTGAGTCAACTAAGTGGACATCAAGTCGGGCAACTGATGAACTTCCTGATCTAACTTCTTCTTATCATCCTCAACATGAGCAACACTACCCATAGACATTCTACTGAGAGCATCAGCCACTATATTAGCCTTTCCCGAATGATATAGAACACTTATGTCATAATCTTTCAATAGATCTAACCACCTCCTCTAACGAAAATTCAAGTCCTTCTAAAAGAACACATAATGTGCACCTCATACAAGTAATGCCTCCAAATCTTTAAGGAAAACACTACAGCTGCTAATTCGAGGTCATGAGTAGGGTAATTCTTCTCATGGGGTTTAAGTTGTCTAGTGGCATAGGATATGACCTTTCCTCTCTACATAAGTACACAACCCAAACCTACTCTGAATGTATCACAGTACACAACAAACCTATATGAACCATCTGGCAAGGTAAGAATTGGGCTGAGGTGAGTCGAGTCTTCAACTCTTGAAAACTCTTCTCGAAGGAATATGACCACTAAAACTTGACTTTCTTCTGAGTCAATCTAGATATGGGGGATGCAATAAAAGAAAATCCTTCAATGAACCGATGGTAATAGCCAGCCAAATCCAAGAAACTCCTGGTTTCTGATGGAGAAATAGGTTTAGGCCAATTTCTTACCGCCTCAGTCTTTTGAGGATCAACCCTAATTCCATCACCAAAAATAATATGGCCAAGGAAAGCTACTGATCTTAGCCAAAATTCACACTTACTGAATTTGGAAAACAACTGATGAGTTCAAAGAGTTTGTAACACTATTTTGAGATGGTCTGCATGATTACTTTTGCTACGGGAGTAAACAAGGATGTCATCAATGAAGACTATGACAAACATATCCAAGTACTACGTGAACACTTGTTTCATCAAGTCCATGAAGGCATCTGAGTTATTCGTGAGACCAAAGGACATGACTAAAAATTTAAAGTGACCATACCGAGTTCGAAAAGCTATTATTAGAATGTCACATTCCCTAACCCTGAGGTGATGATAGCCTGATCTGATGTCTATCTTGGAAAACTAGCTGGCACACTTAAGTTGGTCAAATAAGTCATCAATTCTAGAAAGTGGATATTTATTCTTGACTGTGACTTTGTTCAACTGACAGTAGTCTATGTACATTCTGAGAGAACTGTCTTTCTTATGCATGAATAGAACCGGTGCGCCCAATGGGGAGATGTTGGGTCTGATGAATCCCTTATCTAGGAGATCCTTCAACTTATCTTTTAGTTTTTTTAGTTTAGCTAAAGACATTCAGTATGGCAGAATAGATATGGGTTCAGTGTCTAGGAGAAGGTCTATTCTGAAGTTGATTTCCCTTTCGGGAGGAACTCCAAGAAGATCTTTAGGGAAAATATTTGGAAATTCCCTAACTACTAAAACTGACTCAAGAGTTGGAGTTTCTCAATTTGAGTCTTTAAATCGAACAAGATGATAAATACACCCCCTTCAACATCATCTTTTATCGCTCTATGGTATGAAATCAACTGACCTCTAGGAGCTGTGGTACTACCCCTCTAATCAAGGACTGGTTTATTTGGGAACTGAAAATGAACAATTATGTATCTACAATCAACTGAGGGATAGCATGAGTGGAGCCAATCCATACTGAGAATGACGTCAAAATCCATCATCTCTAACTCCACGAGATCAACTAAAGTAACTTTCTGAGGTATTGTAATCGGACATTTCCTATATACCTGCCTGGCTACAATGGAAACATCTACTAGGGTAGACACTGAAAAGGGCTCTGCTAGGGTTTTGAGACTGACTTCGAAATTGATGGCTATATATGGAGTTACAAAAGAAAGAGAAGCTCCAAGGTCTAGTAAAGCATAAACATGTAAGTAAAAGACTTGTAACATACCAGTAACTACGTCAAGAGAATTTTCCTGATTTTGGCGGGACTAAAGAGCATATAGTCTGTTCGAACGCTGACCACAGGAAGCACTGGAAGCGACACCCTGCTGAGTTGGGCGATCAAATGGAACTGACGACTGATTGGACTTGCCCTGTGGGCGCAAATCCCTACTTTTCTGAGTAACTACCCAATATTTCTTAATCTGATGGCCTAGCTTGACATACCCGAAGCGCACATCACTACCCTCTCTACACTCACCCTAATGGTGTCTTCCATACTTCTGACTTTGAGTGGTCGTACGGGCACTGCTAACACTATCTTAGGACTTAGATCCTAGTGCTCTATCCCTGTTATCATTTTTGAATTTGGGTACGGGGGTAATGGCTGACAAGGGTGCTGGGGCTAAAACCTCTGATGAAACTGAGGACGGTTACCACTTTCTAACCTTGGCTGGCTGAAATTAAAACTACCCATTCTAGCCCTGTTGTTCCCCCCCTCTTACTCTTTAATCTTCTACTCCTCAATTTTTTTATCATAGACTATCAAACTAGACAAGTCCATCTCTCTAATCAGCATTGCGGTCCTGCACTCTTTGACCATACTATCAGATACTCCAGACACAAACTTACTCATCTTGGACCTGCTGTCAGCTACCACATAAGGAGAATATCTAGCTAACTGAGTAAACTTGAGGGAATACTCCTTCACGCTCATTTTTCCCCACCTCTAGTTAATAAATTCTTACACTTTAGCCTCTCTCAACTCCAATAGGAAGAATATATCTAAGAAAGTTGTAGTAAACTCCTCCCATTCTACAGGCACTGCATCTACACCCCTATCTACCTTTCACTGCTTAAACCATGTATGGGATACATCCTGCAACTGATATGCATCCAACTCAGCACTCTCACTGGATGTCACCCCCATAGCATTTGTTACCTTTTGAACCATATCTAAGAATTCCTGTGGATCCTCTTCAGACTTAGATCCTATGAAAGAAGGAGGATTTATCTGGGTAAAGTCCTGAATTCTGGTTGTAGCAGCATTGGCCACTGGGTTATCTAGAATAGTAGCTGGCAGTTCATTATGTGCTGCTACAGAATTTGCTAGAGTAGTGAATAAAGCTCTGAATTATGCATAAGAGACATGCTCATCTAGAGGATCTGCCTGGAGGGACTGAGGTGCTGGCTGGTTTTCTTCTCCTCTTCTGTTATTCTTTTTGGGAGGCATGTTATGTAAATAGAAGGAATAAATGGACTAGACTGAGAGTTTAACTTAAACTCATGCTCACTCGTACGACATAAATACTGAAAGAAGGGAAACTTTTCCTAAACGCCTTGTAGCCTCTTGCCCATAAGTGTGGCGTGCTACACACACATACATAAGGCTCTACTTGATGCCACTTTTAAATTCCTAGGAAACTTTAAAACCTTAGTCTCTAATACCAAGTTTGTAACACCCCGAGAGTACACTCAGGGCATCACACGGTGCTTACAATCCTAAGGGACCACAAGCTAACCCATGAGCTGGTACCTGCTGTGAGCACTAAATAACATAATCATAAATATGGAAAATAACTGATATGCCATAAGGTTTTAATAACTGAAACAAATACTGAATTATGAATCTGAAGAAATAACTATCTAAGTCTGAATAAATACTAAAATCTGAGATAAACTGAATAACTAACTGTCATGTCAACTAAAGTTTGAAGAATGAATGACTAACTGTAGTGTCTGAAAGCCTCTAAACTGAATAACTATGAGTTAATGGGACAGGTCCCAACTAACTCCAACTAACTACTAGACTGCTAGCATGAAATACAATAATCTATCCTCAAAATATGAGGACTCACCACTGCTACTACTGAGAATCTGAGAAGTCTAAGCACGATTCAGGAACTGGGCATCATAAACTATGATATTATACATCATAGCGCAAGAAAAGGTATGTGATCAGTACTTTGAATGTATTGGTATGCTAAATAAGGTAGGCTGATATGCATGGTTTCATGAACAGGAATAATAAATTATTTGAATATACATGTAAATCATGGAGTACTAAATAGAGACCATGAAATCTGTAGATACTAGAAATATGTGAAGTCTGTAAATACTGTGTATGCTTGAAGGTATGTAAATACTGAAGATACATGAAAATCTGTAGATACTGAGGATGCATGACCAAGCACATAACATGAACTGAGTAAAGTATGTAAACTAAAATACTGAAATAACTGGCATATGTATGCTTCGTTCAAAAAACACTAAGACTAAAGTACTGGTCTGATTATTAGATTAAGACTGTGGGAGCTATCATCTAACCGACATGCCCCAATCTGAGCTAATCGGGGTCCAACTTGTAATCCCAACTAGAAGGGTGTTAATACCGTGCCATGGGTACTAACGCTGGTTGTGTGGATCCACTATACTGATGTACTATCCTGAAGGACTAAGGGTATCAAGACTGAACTGACGGGTGACCCTTGCGAGATAGTCAAGCCTAAACTAACGGGTGACTTCTCATATCCTACGCTGGCTACATAGTTCTGGAGTTTATGGACTACTACTAGCGACTCTGCCTCTCTGATGGGAAGCCAACATTCTTACACTCGCTCGGTGCTAAGTCCTACTCCCAACTGAATGACACTGAGTTACTGACTATTCTGAGTTTAACTGACTGATCTAGTAATGCTCATAATATGTATTCTAAAGTTATTCTGAAGATACTGAGATGAGAATAACTAAGCAGCTATGATTTTCGGGTATTCAATACCCCCAGGTCTCAAAATCAATAATAGTAACATGATACTTAAGCTTAGAGGACATAGCATGAAGGCTTTTATCAAACATGTATCCTTGTAGGCATTTTATCAAACCCTTAGAGTTCATGGTTTGATCAAATCATAGGAATGTCATGGAACTTGTATTAAAAGCATGAATTCAACATGAATAATACTAAATCATGATTTAATTCAAGGAATGATAACATTAAAACATGGAGATTTGAATAACAATGATAATTTCATTAAAACATGGTATAAAACCATAGTTCATGGAGATTTATGGGTGAAATCACAATTTAAAATCAAATAACTTGAAAAGATCACAATTTTTTAATTTAATTAGGATACTTAGACTCTATGGGTAAAAGGAACCCATGGATGAACATCTAACATACCTGAGTTAATGAATTTGGAAGGATTGATGGTGAGTTCTCGATATTTGGCCTTGAATTTGAGAGCTAGGGCTTCTTGTTCTTCAAAAGGGATCTTTAACTTTAGAGGAATTGAATAACGATGAGAATTTAGGTCAATTAGGGTTTAAATTTTGTGTTTAGGATGAGTTTAGGGATTAGGAAAAGACCCAAATACCCCTAAATGAATTTATAAATAAACGCAAGATGGAAACTGAAGATCCCGATTTTTTCCTTGGTGCGACGCGCCACTATAGCGTCAAACCACTGAAAAAGGGACAATTGGGAAACTGGGTGATGGTGCAATGCGGTAAGATCGCGGTCCTTCACTGGAATACCATTTTGGCCACCTCCACTACGCGTCATAATCGCGGAGGCTCATTGGAAATTACCAAATGTAATCTGGGTCCTTAGAGCGATGCGCCAACATCGCGGTACCATACTAGAAAATGAAAATTGTTATTTAGACTGTCTCCGAGACGCGCTAAGGGTCAAAATGATGGAGTTTAACGACTGAAACTTAAGATCACCCTAACTTTTTATCCGGTTATCGAATTTGGGAAAATTTTATATCGTTGGAAAACTAATTGAATTTCCTATACAATGGCAGGCCCAAAACCAAAAATAATGAGTATTTCAAAAATTTTATATATGAATACTCATGTATTGGGACTTAGTTTATGCTAGGGAAATATGGGGTATTACACACAGTCTTCAACAATTTAGATAAAGAATTAAAATGCATAGTTAGAATCATAAAATCAGTAAGTAATCATTTAACTCCAGTCTCAAACCCAATGAGTATGTAAAGCAAAGAAGGCATGACATTACTTTTGGTTAAAAATAAGTCATTCCATCATCACTTTCTTGGAAAAATGATTCTATTTTTAATGTGGTCATAACCATCTAAAGAGATTTGCTCAAAATATGGCACCTAAATTCCAGAGAAAGTAAAGCACAAAAACTAACAAGAGAAAGAGAAGACAAAAAAAGTAATGTAGAAAGCCAGAATAGTCAACTGCTTAACAAAGAAGAAAATACAATTAGATTCAGACCATAATAATACACACAAATGCTACACAGATGCAACAGGATCCAATTCAAGATGGATAGGCCAAAATGTATAATCATTCTATTTCAACACAGAGAAATGACATTTTCCATTTCAAAACCAAAAAAAATATCTAGCAAAAAAAAGCAGCAGAAGGTGAATGCTTATTAGAACTTATTCTAAAACTGTTGAAAATTATTTTTTCACTCTTATCCCCCTTATTGTTCCTCGAATGAGTAAACCAAATATATTATTTGATATGTCTCTCTTTTTCCTTCTGATGGTTCATTGAATATTCCAAAAAAAGTTCTTCTAATGGTTCAAATTACAAAGGATGCTTGGCTAATATTCATAAGTAAAATAACATGAAGGTCAACTCTTGTAAGAAAGAAATACAAGGAAAGACACAAAAAATTATTGAAGGAGTAAGAAATTTCGCTAGAATCCCCATCCTTTTTTAAAAAACAAATTTGAATCCATAATATACAATTCTTGCAATAACATCGATTTCAAAAGAAAAAAGATATAAAAAGTGTTTCTTCCTTCAAATTAAAGGAGAAAGGAGGAAAACTGAACAATATATTCTTGTCGTATAATTTAAAAACAAAAACAATCAAGCTAATGGAAGAATGTCCAAAGCAACTTCTTTCAAGGATGGCATAGATTCCTAAGATGCAAGAAGATGTAGGTACTTCCTGCTCTTTGGAAAACTTTATAAGGACCAGAGTAATATCTAATTAATATGACTCATCCATTTCGTCCTTTAAAATTTTGAATGTAATGTACCATCTCTATTTAAGGAAAAAGAGTATTGAAAAGTGCGGTTAGCTTTGGATAGATGAATAGCGAATAATAACCAGAACTTATTCGATCAAGCTCTGAGTTGAATATAATCAGTTTTCTGGAAGTGTTCGACACTGCTGCTATGTATAGCTCTCCTATGGTGAGCATTTAATTTTTATATCATCACCTTTTAAAAGGAACAATACTCATAATAAATTAATATTTCCTTTGTCCTAGTTCATATGTCTTACTTTTATTTTTGGTCCATTTAAAAAATGTTTTTGTCCGTTTCTGGCAACTCTTTAAATCTAACTATCTACATGATATGCTTAAATGATATTTTGGTACATTAGATCTTCAATGTTTGTCGACAATCATTATTTGGTGACTATGGAAGGCCAGGTGCAAGAATAGGTATGAAAATAATGTCATGGATTCCAATAGAATCATTCATCTAAGTCATCAACAACTTATTTTGATTTCTCAAAATGTTTTAGTAAATCGATGGATCGTACTAAATATCATTCAGTGTCTACTGTAGTTAAATGGAACTATCAAGGGTCGGGTTCATGAAACTTCATTATGATGGATATTCCAAAGGTAATTCAATCCCTTGTGGTGGAGAAGAGATAGTCAAGGATAAAATAGGCACTTAGTCAATGCGTACCCTATAGATAGCAATGGGGTATAACGGTAATAACATTGGAGTTGAATGGTGCATCCATCAAAGGATCAAGAAACTTTAAATTGAATGTTACTCCAAATTAGTTATGGACTGGATCAAGAATAAAGAAAATCAACCTTAGACCTTATGGGACATCGTAGACAATATTCAAGACAATCTCCAAAATACAGAAGTTTGGAAATTAACCATTCTTTCATAGGAAGTAATGGTGTTGCATACAAGCTTGCTAACTGGGGACTTCAAGGCAATGGTAAAACTCACTATTCCAGATTTCAAGATTCCTGAAGATATTAGAGGATGCATAAATATGGGCATGTTCCGTGTTTCCTCATTTAGGATAAGCAATCACAAAGGATCTTTCTTTTTGGACAAGAACCTGTATAGAATTTATGATTTAGATGTACCTTGACTGGATATGCTTTGGCATAGGAGAGGGATGTATTAACACCTCTCAATTTCATCCTTTTTTTGGTGAGCGTACTTGAAAATCCTACTACCTAAGATGAATGGCGCATGTTCCATTCTTAGTAGGTCCTGGAATTTTTTTCTCTGTTTCAGGTTATAATACAGGCCCATCCATATCTTTGAGATGGATAATTAAAAGAAAAAAATATTCAAAAGTATTTTTAAATTTTATAAACTCTGTGTCAATTCAAATTAAGACAAATAAATTAAAATGGGTGGAGTGATAAAAACTACGGTATCTCATATTACAACGTTATCAAAAATATTGTTCTGCAATGAGCTGTTGTTAGAATTCAAAGATTAAATGTGAACATTCCAACAATATATTGTTAGAGAAATCAAATTTATCTTAGATACACATTCAAAAAGCACCATCTAAAGGATGTATATCATGCAATCAATAGCTGATTTAACTTTAATAAAATGCTGGGAATTCTAAATATGGACTTGAAAGGCAACTTGGTAGGATTAACCTTACACTTCACACCCCATCCAAGGTTACTATTAAAGAGTTTATTACTAATGGAGTTTGGGATGAAATCAAGCTTCAGAGAGTCCTTTCTAATGACATGATTCAGCACATAAGAAACATTCTGATGGGGAATAAAAACAACAAGGATTATGCTATTTGGACAAGAAGTGAGGATGGACAATACAACAACAAATCTCCTTGGGATCTCATTAGAGTTCACAGGGATTATAACAATATTTCCAGTAATGTACGGAACACTTTTTTGCCGTTTAAAGTTAGTTTTTGTCTCGGTGGCTTATCAAAGAAGGTTCTCTTAGATGACACCATTTCAAGATTTGGTTCCCCTATTCTCAATCAACCAAATGTTGCAACAGTCCACTAAATGACACCATTCAACATTTGTTTATGAATAGCTATGTAACTTAAAAGAAATGGAATTTTTTTGGTTCTACTCTTGGAGTGGTACACATCACAGGATCTTTGTTACATTTGACAAAAATAGTAGACTATGAGATACAACAACGCTATTCGCAAGTTACTATTTCAGATTGTCCCTTTACTTATTAACTAGGAAATCTGAAAAGTATTTGCTCTTGTAAGTATGGGGTTCAAAGACACTTTAATGTATATCATATGATCTGCCACATTGAATAAAATATCAAGGAAGCCATGAGCCTCGCTTTTCCCAAGAATAACTGGAATCTCCCTTGGCAAAATCTATATGAGTTTACTAAAAAACTTAGGCCTGTCCTTCTATGGAAGTAAGTTACCAGGATCGAACATGTTGAAGGAAGAATGAAGTTTAGTACTGATCGCTGATGGGAGTTTTATTAGAGAAATCAATTTTATCTTAGATACACATTCAAAAAGCACCATCTTCAAAGGATGTATATATGTGCAATCAACAGCAGATTTAACTTTAACAATATGATGGGAATTCCCAAGATGCTTCTAACTATATTATATGGCATTTTCCCAAGGACGCACCACTACCACCAAAAGTGTCTCTCCTGTAGACATTTCTACTTCCTTCTTCCTTTGATAATAAAGTAAACCTTTTGTTGTGAATCGAATATGCGAATCATTTTAGGATTAGTCAAATATGATTTTTTTCACTTACTATTTTTTTATGTAGTCCAATAAAACTAAATGATAAGATATTTTGTTCAGATATATTCCAACTCTCTTGACCCTATCATATGCAATAAATCAACATTAAGTGATTGAAAAAGCAAACCAAACCAGCACTTTCAGTGAATCTAGAAGACACAAATTCACCTTTGGCCCTATGTCAATATATATTCATTCTAAAATAGTGTGGCGATCCTAATTATTCACAAAGAAGGGACTGTGATGAATGTATTACCAATTACTGCCGCACCCTCCAAATCCTTGTCACAATGAAGTCTTTGTTGATGTGCACAAGCATTACCCTTATGATTTTTTAGGAAGCTTGGATGGACAAATATCACTGTCCATCTTAGAATGAAAGAATGAGGGAGAGAATGCATAATACAGAAAACCAGAACATACAAAAGTAGATTAACAGGTTTAAACATATACGGTTTGTTAAACAACAAAAATCATTAAATATACAGAATAGTGGAAAACCATAAAGCATTTATAAGTTAAATTGTCAAATGTACTGAAACTTTTGCGAAACCAAAAGAAACACTATAGTATGGTTTATATCAGTGCAAAATCTAACTCTACAAGGAGCGTGAGAAGGGTGAAAAGATATGATTTTTACTGTAGAAACTTCATATTAAGGGACTTACAGTGAGAATTCTCGATGGACAATTTCGCTAATTATTTGGACCAGCTTTAAGAATGGATCTAGATTGAAGGAATAATGACAATGGCAGAATTCAAAAGAAAAAACTACAATGGAGTAACTAGATTGTGTGAAATAGATGACAAGTTGCAAAAGATTGGTGATTGAGAAGTGACAGGGCAATACCTCTTTGCCGAATGGAGAAGATGGACAATCATGAGTATGACATCGTTGTGATTTCGATTATTGGAGTGATTAGTGCAACTGTTAAGGAACTTGTTCTTGAGGCGTCTATTGGATAAGTGTTGCGTCTACTGTACGTCGGTGTCTTCACGAAAAATTAACAACTCATATGTAGGGTTTTGAAAGTTAATTTAAATTAAATGGGATGAGGATATTTTTAGAATTTAAATAATTTTATTTTAATTAAATGAGTTAGGGGTAATTACGTAATTTCACTTCAAACTTTTGGAATTTATTTTTTAAGGTAGTATAGATATATATATATATATATATGTGTGTGTGTGTGTGTGTGTGTGTGTGAAAAAATAAACTTTCTTCTCCAACCCCCCTCCCACCGAGCCGGAGGAGGCATTTCCACCTCCCACGGCTATGGAATACCAACCTCACCACCGCCTCCACCGCCAAATTCCCCATCCCCACCATAGAATTCCCTATTCCCCAACCTCACCACCGACACCACCCTCCTTTCACTAAGTTTTGCTTTTTCAGGTCGACCCGTTGAAAACAACAACAACAACCTGCCAACGAAATTCACATAATATCAAATGGAAAAAATGCTTGCTGAAAAAGTTTATCAAATGCAATGAAATTGGTGTAGAGAAAGGCATTTTAAATGTATGGATGCACAATAAGAAGAATAAACCTTCAACCCACCCCTACCCCCACCCCTTTTTCTTCATATGTAGACCCATCTTTCCACCCCACCCTACCCCTTCGAATTCAGACTTGATCATTTTTTGGGGTCCATTATTTTTAATTCTTGACTCAAATCATTGGAATTTTATTCTTGTTTCAATTTGGTCAATCGAAACAATAATTTGACAATTATGGAGTTAATTTAGCTATTGAGGAAAACTAATTTTGGTGGAAAGAATTGAATTTTCTTAAATATTTTTGTGTAAGAAGATGATTTTATTGTAGAAATCCACTTGAAAATATTTTGATATGTATTTGATTGGAGATAGTTGATGGACAAGAGTGGAAAAAAAAAAGAAATAGAGGAAGGAGAATAGAGGGGGTGGTGCGGTGTGAGAAAAAAGAAGACTGAAAATTTAAAGTGGGCCCCACTTACTTTTTTCACTTGTTTTGTTGAATATGCGCTAGAATAAAGATTTTTCCATGTCAGCTATTGGGATGGTATAAAATGTTGTTTTCGGGTACATAATCTGTATGTTAACACACTACACTTCAACACAAGTTCAAGACTTTTTCAAGAACAATAATGAAGTTTTAACACCTTCAACGTAAGTTCAACATGAACTATCAAAGAAGTATGTTAATTAAAGAAATAAGATATACTGAACTACTGGTTGAAACTGTGGCAGGTATCATGTAACCGACAGGCCCCAATCTAAACTAATTGGGGTTCAACCTATAACCCAGTTAGAAGGGTGTAAGTACCATGCCACGGGTACTAACACTGGCTATGTGGATCCACTAATCTGTTGTCCCGAAGGACCAAGGTGTCAAGCCTAAACTGATGGGTGACCCCAGAGAGGAAGTCAATCCTAAACTGATGGGTGATCCCTCATATCCTATGCTGGCTACATAGTTCTGGAATTTAGAGAATGTTACTAACGACTTGCCTAAACTGATGGGGGAGCCGCCATCCCAGCATTCACTCGATGCTAAATCCTACTCCCAACTGAACTGACTCTGGTACTTGACTGAACTAAATTCAACTGAACATTTTTTTCTGATAGTGCTCATCATGATCATAATTATATGAGTATATAGATAAGATTCATGGCTTAACTGACTAAATACTTAAAAATCTAAAATCATGTAAAACACATAGGTATCGGGTGTTCATTGATGTTGGGCGTATTTATACGTCTAAGCACCATAACTTACCCATGTTTTAGCTAAGTTTTGAGGATAAAATACACAATTCTTGCACTTTTAGTCTATTTTTAGTTAAGTGAGCTGACCTATATGATTAGCATGCTTTTCAGGTACTAATGAGGAAGATTACAGCACTTTGGGGACCTGTGGACAGCAAAGAAAGCTTCACATAAAAAGGAAAGCAACTTTTGGACTGAATGTGATGTATGGGAACTTTTTCCCGGGGAAACACAATATTTTTAAATAGTTAAGGATGAAGTAGCAATTTATTAGAGAAGGATGTTATTAAAAGCCTTATTGCTATTAAAAGCCTTATTGCTGAATTTTTAGGGATGATTCAGATTCTGTATTATTTTGAAAACAAGAAAAAAGACGCTTAGCTTGAGGACAGAGGGAGAGAAGTGTGTTTCTCTCTTAACGTCACTTATCATCTTCATCACCAAGATCGTGATAAGTTTTGGTATGATGAATATTTCTATGTCGAGTTCTGTTTTATTCATTAGTAGCTAAGCTTATCTGTTAGGGTTATGGAAACCTTGTAGTATACTCTCTATTGCTATGGGTTCGTGAATTTATGATGTGTAATCCACTTATATCATTACTCTCTTCATTTTGATTGAATTCTCGTGGTTGAAAACATAGGGAATATGCCATTATAGCAATAACTTGTTTGATAGAAAAGTTACTGTTTGGAAAAGAGAGTGTGACAAGAAATTAGAGCTTCCAACCTCTAGTTTACACGTTAATGCCCTAGCAGGATTAACGTCATGGAGAGTTCATATAATTTGTTGTACACTTTAGGTTCGAGAGAACTAAGGTGAATAAATCCTTGATGGTTGAAAAACACTTGGATTAGAATTAGAATATGCCTCTCTATAAGTGCATGCATGTATAAAATCCGTATTACCCATAGTTAATAGAGAAGTAGAAGCTACAAGGTGGACATAACCCTAACTTGTCATTCTCTGTGATCAAATATAATTATACATATCATCTCATTGTTACACTGATAATATTACTGCGCACTTAAACCAAACCCCCCTTATCTTGGAACCTTCGACCAACAGTCTAATAATAATCGCAATACTTAGTGATCATAGTATTCCCTGTGGAATTTGACACCCAACCCAATTGGGTTCTATACTTGACAGCGACCGCTTACACTTTCTAACGAGAGTTGTAATTTGGGCGTACCAAATTTTGGCGCCATTGCCGGGGAATACGGTTGACAACTAAGTTTGTGATAGTTAATAGACCCTTTGGTCAAAGATTCTCAAATTTTACTTTTTGTTTGTTGTTTTTTATTTGTTCAGGTTTAGTGGATTGCATGCCAAATACACGAAGATCTGGTCAGCCATTATTACCTATAAATCCTGAACCACATCTCATTGGCAGAATGGATGCGCAACGAGACCCTGAAAGGATAGCTGCTCAACAGAAGCAGGCTAGATTAGCTGTATTGGCAGCTGCGCAAGTAAATCAACAGAATGCTAATAACCCAGGTCGGGTACCAAATCCTGATGATGAGGACCTGGGTGATGATGAGTTATTAAATCCAAGGCGTGCAGATGATGTGGCTGCACCAGTAAATAGAAATGTCAACAGAGATCGTCAAGCTTGAATGAGACCCGAACGCCGAGCGGTGCAAGTCGCTTTTGATGATGATGATGATGACTTGGATGGGGCTGGTGCCACAGGGGCTATTATTCCTCCGCCCTTGGCACCCGGAGCGAAGTTCAATATCACTAGCACCATGATCCAGCTATTGCAACTTAAAAGGTTATTTGGTGGACTTGCAGGCGACGATCCGAATATGCATCTGATTAATTTTATCTCAACATGCAAATCATTTGACAATCTAGGGGTTGGACAGAATGCGATCCGGCTTTGCTTATTCCCATTGTCTCTATCTGGAGAGGCAACTCTATGGTTAAATGGGCTAACTCCTGACTCTATTACCAATTAGAGGCAACTGAAAGATGATTTCCTAGAAAGATTCTTTCCGCCATCCAAGAGGGCACAATTGAGAGATGAGATAAGCAATTTCAGACAGCTTCCAACTGAAGCTCTCCAGGAAACATGGGAGAGGTTCAAGAAGAAGCTTACGCAGTGCCTAAATCATCAGATAACCAATGTCCACTTGATGGAAATATTATATAGGGCTTTGAACTTGGTGACTAAGCCAGTGGTAGATAATGTTGCGGGTGGGTCATTCATGGACCTAACTTTTCTTGAGGTGTCAGACATGATGGATCGTATGACAAAGCAGAGTAGAGCTTGGCATACTCTGATTTGTCATACCAGGGATTCTAAGGTAGCAATCTCTACTGTATCTATTGTCATGACGGCAGAACAGAGGCGCAGAGAAGAGGAACGTGACCAGGATATGGCTCACATGAAAATGCAGATGGACCTTCTTACCAAGCATTTATTATCAAGGAAGACAGAAAAGATCAAAGTTGTTGTATCATAGGGAAGAGACGACTCCGATTCTGAGGAGGAAGAAAATTACTTGAATAATCAGGGGGTTTTCGAGGCAATGTCCAAGGAAACCAAGGTCGGGACTATTATGAAAAATCTGGATACAAGGACCGACACCAAGGGAATTGGAAGAATAAAAATGATAGGAGCGTTTTGTATGTTCCCCCTGGAAATCGTGAAGCTGCTGCATCTAGCTCTGGGAAGATGTCCATAGAGGACATGATGGCTAAGCTATTGAAAAGAGTTGAGGCAACCAACACGGGAGTAACTGAGGTAAAAAATGATTTGTCCTCAATAAATCAATTGGTTGACTCGCATTCCACTTCAATAAAACAGCTGGAACAACAAATGGGTCAACTATCAGCGGCATTCAATCAAAGAAAAACTGTCACTTTACCGAGTGACACTGTCCAAAATCTAAGGAAAGATGGATCATGTTTGGCTATTACAACTAGAAGTGGTAAAGTATTGGAGAATCCATCCAAGGGCAAGCCCGTGGTTGATAGTATAGAGGAGAACATTATCGAAGCAGATTGTGATAATTCTGTAGAAGTTGAAGATCAGGATGAGAACGGTCATGATACTACACCTAGAGGACAACAGTCTAAAAAGATTGATAATGGGAAGCACAATAAAAAGGAAGTGGTGGAGAAAACTCTTCCAAATCCACCACCACCTTTTCCTCAGAGACTAAAGAAGAAGGCTGATGACACCAGGTTCAGTAAATTCATGACTATGCTGAAGCAGTTGACTGTAAATGTGCCCTTAGTTGAAGCACTGGAACAGATACCCGAATATGCTAAGTTTATGAAAGACCTGTTGACAAAGAAAAAGACTGTGAGATATGAAATGGTAGACAATCTTCATCATTGTAGTGCTATTTCTACAAGATCTATTGTCCAGAAGAAAGCTGATCCGGGAGCATTTACTGTTCCATGTATGATTGGATTGCTAAAGTTTGAAAAGTCCCTTTGTGATCTTGGGGCAAGTATCAATCTTATGACATTGACGGTTTTCAAGAAATTGGGTTTGGGAGATCCTACGCCCACTAATATGCGGCTTCTAATGGCGGATAGATCAGTAAAAAGACCGATTGGGATTCTACATGATGTACTTGTAAAAGTTGTTGATTTTATATTTTCTGCCGATTTTGTAATTCTTGATTGTGAAGTGGACTTTGAAGTACCCATAATTTTGGGTAGGACATTCTTAGCAACTGGAAGGGTGTTAGTTGACATGGAACTGAATGAGCTGAAATTTAGGCTCAATGAGAAAAAAGTTAGCTTTGAAGTATGTCGGTCTATGAAACAACAAAAAGAGATGAGTGTCTTCTCGATAGTTGATGTATTCTATGAAGATAAGCGAGATGTACCAGTTAAGGATATGTCTTTTGTGGAGACCATAGCTGGTTTGGTTAAACTTGCAAGCAAGGATGTGAGTGATTTCAAAGTGGTTGGACTAAGAATAAAGCATTGTCTTGATCCAATGTGTAAGGCTCAAGTATGATTTGCATTAGATTCGTGCCTTGAATTATGTTAATTCGACCCCAAAATTTTCGCGGTGTGACTTTATTTTGTGAATTTCAATGAGGTCTGTGGTGGTAGCGTAGGGATCGGGCCGATTGGCCCGATCTTGAAGCCCACCACTGACCTCGATGGGGGTGCGGGGGAGAAGCCCCCGCGGTATGGACCTTTTTGACTAAGAGTGCACCATTTTTCCAATTGCCTATGCCAACATAGGCAATAGGCTAGGCGCCGCCTATGCCTACATAGGCAATAGGCTAGGCGCCGCCTATGCCAACATAAGAAATAGGTTAGGCGCCGCCTATGCCATTTCCTATGCTCACTGCCTCACATAGGCAATAGGCTAGGCGTCGCCTATGCCATTGCCTATGCTCACTGCCTCACATAGGCGGTAGGCTAGGCGCCGCCTATGCTAACATAGGCGATAGGCTGGGCGTCGCCTATGCCAACATAGGCAATAGGTTAGGCGCCGCCTACTTATTCTTAGGCAATTCTATAGGCGCCGCCTACTTATGCTTAGGCAATGCTATAGGCGCCGCCTATCAACATAATTTTTGCCCACTAACCCGTTTGTGAATGGACCAACCCGACCCATGGCTTATCCTTTAAACATATTCTCTACTCTTAAATCCCACTCCATTCTTCTTTCACCTAAGATCCTCCCAACCCCTCCTCTCTCAAAACCCTTCTCTTTGCTCTACTAATCTTACAAGCTCCTCACCACTTTCAAAACCCAAGAACATCGACTCACTTTCTTCAATCCTTCATCTTCAAGGTAAGTGTTCTTTTCTTAATCCTTAGGTGTTTTGAATTTATTCTGTAGTTATTAATTGATCACTTGATGATTATGAATTAAATTTTTGCCATGGCTATGTTGGGAAAGTGATGGTGTTTTGTATATCTTGATATGGTTGAAAGTGTATGGTATGATTTTGATAAAAAAGTGTTTCATTGAAATAGACATGGGGAAATTTAAGTGATTGAATTGTATTGTGACTAACGTGGTGCACCATGTCAAAGTGTATGTCGGTGAAGTCTGAGTACCCGATAATAACACAAAATTAGTTGATACTAACAAATTAAGTGTGGGGTGGTGACTTCACCACCCTCATATTAATTATAGTTAGTTACATTATGTGTGGATGACATGGATGACAGGATGAATAAAGGAAAAATGGCTCCAATGATGATCTCTATGCAAGTGGCATGACTCCTAATGTGGATGAGAAGTACTACTATCCAGGTTCTTTATCTTGTTATTTACACTGGGGACAGTGCAGAGCTTAAGTGTGGGGTGGATGGTTACTTTGCTACTTGTTTCGTAAGAAAATAGGACCTTCTCCTTAGTATACTTGTGGATAGGATTAGTTATTTTGTTCATTTTGTTAGTTAGTTAGTCATAATTAGGTTTTTTTTCTCGATGATGGATGGATGACGATCGTCTTAAGAGAAAAGTAGTCTTTTAATTACATGTAACTGCTCTTGTGGATCATATGACATTATAACCTAAATATGTGATGGATCATTACGTTTGAAACACCTAGGCTCTAGTTGTGACTCTTTTTGTGATTGTTGGTTTTAACTGAATTCATGTAATTGTTTGGTCGAGAATCTATAATGCTCCTAATTGAGTTGACCATATGCCATGAGTGTGTAAGACTATTGTATATTCCTTATTGTAACTGATGCTAGAACTTTCCTGGTGTGTATGCAAAGCGAAATAAAGATTGTGAGTTTAGGAGATGATTTAGGCATTTCTTTGATAGCCATTGTTCATACCTTCTTTTGACCTACCTTTGTACATTATCTTAGATAGCCCCGTCGATCCTTTACCTTGTTCTTTTGTTAGCCTCATATGTAGCCTAATTCGTTCTTTAATAGACCGTAATTTGATCTAAAAAGCTCCTAAGCGCTTTAATGTAAAATCAATGTGAGTTAAGAGTTTGAGAATAAGAGGAAAAAGGTGAAATTGATGCCCCAAAGTCTGGTTATTGGCGTGAGCGATTGATGTGGTTGGGAGTAGCTAAAATTGTTGAAAAAGTTCAAAATTTTATCCTGGACATGTTACAATGAACCTTTTTTTGGCCCTGGTCCTTCTTGGACATTGTGCACCTCAACTAAGGCAAATTGCTTAAGTTGAGGGTGGATATTATAGGGGTGCGTAACGTGAAAAGGGTGCCAAAAAAAATTGAAAGGGTTGCATACTCCCACCATAGTGTTATTAATTAAGCTTAACGAGTTGGGGTGAAAAGCAAATCTGTGAAGATAGAAGAAGTGGAAATTGGTTGTTTGAGATTGATCTTAATTGCATAATGTAGTGTATTAAAGCGCTTAGGGAAGATAGTCACTATTTCTGGCCAAAATAGTTCCTACCCATCCTTTAGCCTGCATTACAACCCATAAAAGACCTATTTGATCCTAATCTTAGCATTCTGATATTAGTGGAGTATTACACTAAGGAAAAGCATATGGTCATCAGTTGTAATTTGAGAATTCTTTGTGAGAGTGAGCGCAACTTGATTCTTGTGCCCATTTTGTTAGAAATTGCATAATTGTGAGTGATTATGGGTAACTCTCTTGTTGTGAGGGCACATGGTTGATGAAGGTTGGGTAATTTATATGATTTTCTTGAATGATATGCATGAAATTTCCAACTTAATGAGTCTATTCTTGAGGGTAGGTTGTATCTAGGAATGATTCCTGAAGCTACTTCTTGTTCATAATTATTGTGTGAGCCTATTTGAGCATCTTGTCTTCCTTTGTGGGTGCTAAGGATTGTTGAGCATGCATAAATAGATATGTTGTTCGAGGACGAACAAAGCTTTAAGTGTGGGGTGGTGATGTTGGGCGTATTTATACGTCTAAGCAGCATAACTTACCCATGTTTTAGCTAAGTTTTGAGGATAAAATACATAATTCTTGCACTTTTAGTCTATTTTTAGTTAAGTGAGCTGACCTATGTGATTAGCATGCTTTCCAGGTACTAATGAGGAAGATTATAGCACTTTGGGGACCTGTGGACAGCAAAGAAAGCTTCACATAAAAAGGAAAGCAGCTTTTGGACTGAATGTGATGTATGGGAACTTTTTCCCGGGAAAACACAATATTTTTAAATAGTTAAGGATGCAGTAGCAATTTATTAGAGAAGGATGTTATTAAAAGCCTTATTGCTGAATTTTTAGGGATGATTCAGATTCTGTATTATTTTGAAAACAAGAAAAAAGACGCTTAGCTTGAGGACAGAGGGAGAGAAGCGTGTTTCTCTCTTAACGTCACTTATCATCTTCATCACCAAGATCGTGCTAAGTTTTGGTATGATGAATATTTCTATGTCGAGTTCTGTTTTATTCATGAGTAGCTAAGCTTATCTGTTAGGGTTATGGAAACCTTGTAGTATACTCTCTATTGCTATGGGTTCGTGAATTTATGATGTGTAATCCACTTATATCATTACTCTCTTCATTTTGATTGAATTCTCGTGGTTGCAAACATAGGGAATATGCCATTATAGCAATAACTTGTTTGATAGAAAAGTTACTATTTGGAAAAGAGAGTGTGACAAGAAATTAGAGCTTCCAACCTCTAGTTTACACGTTAATGCCCTAGCAGGATTAACGTCTTGGAGAGTTCGTATAATTTGTTGTACACTTTGGGTTCGAGAGAACTAAGGTGAATAAATCCTTGATGGTTGAAAAACACTTGGATTAGAATTAGAATACGCCTCTCTATAAGTGCATGCATGTATAAAATCCGTATTACCCATAGTTAATAGAGAAGTAGAAGCTACAAGGTGGACATAACCCTAACTTGTCATTCTCTGTGATCAAATATAATTACACATATCATCTCATTGTTACACTGATAATATTACTGTGCACTTAAACCAAACCCCCCTTATCTTGGAACCTTCGACCAACAGTCTAATAATAATCGCAATACTTAGTGATCATAGTATTCCCTGTGGGATTCGACACCCAACCCAGTTGGGTTCTATGTTTGACAGCAACCGCTTACACTTTCTAATGAGAGTTGTAATTTGGGCGTATCATTCATAACCCTCCAGCATGGATTGATCATAAAAATATGATATTAATACTTAAAATTTTAACATGGAAGTCATGATTCAAAAACCCAAAGCATAAACATTTCACCAAAACAAGTGAGAAGCATAAACTTGAACATGGGAATGTCTTAAACATGAAAAAACAATATGATTACATGGATAAATTTATAATTCGGGGATTTAACATGAAATCAATGGACTATGACATGAAAACTTGCAATTCAAAACATGACATAGCGTAATTCTTTTTGAAACACTTGTAGACATGACTTTTAATCGATTTAGCATGAAATTCATGGATTAATTTCATAAAATTGGAGAAGATTTATACTTTTTAGTTAAAATAGGGTTTTGGGGATCAATGGGTGAAAGGGACCCATTGATGAATACCACATGCCTCAATAGATAGTTTCTTGAAGATTTCTTGAGGATTTTTTGAACTTGGAAGCTTGAACTCTCGATTTCTTGAGAAAGAGCTTGGGTTTTTTTGGGGGAAAAAAGTAGGGTTTCTTGAGAGTAATTTTGAGTGAAAGGGGTAAATAATGCCTTTATAGAAGTTCTAAATCATATTAAGGACGAATTGGGTTGAGCAAAATGACTCAAATTCCCCTTAGGCACATTAATTAAGAAGTTGTACGGGAATAACCAATGTGTCGCATCTCTCTCTCCGAGGGAGAAAGCAATGCCGTGTCACTTACTTTGGGGGAGAAATTAAAGTCTAGCGGACCTCGGCACCATGGGAAAGACCAACGCGTCATGGGCTTATCGTGTTGGCTCACTATTTTAGCCATCCAAACAAATCCCGAACCTCTTCCAAAGATCCTGAAACTCCCCCGAGACATACTATTAACCTCCCTAAACATGAATCAACTGAAAAACCAATGTCTCAGGGTCAGGAAGGCTAAAATAAAAATCTATGAAGTATAGGGGTCTTGAAAATGACTAAGTCCTTAACACTTAGTGAAAATTTCAAGCCTTGGACCCCTTAAGCATGTAACTACAACTGAACCGACCTTATTATCGTACAGGGTATTACAATATCTCCCTTTTTGGAACATTTATCCTCAAATAAGACTGGTTAAATTGAGAACACTAAGGCAACTAAGATTATATATTGAACATACATTACTTGAAACATGATTACATAATTGAGTTTGAAGCATGATACATGAACTGAACTAATTTCGCGAATGTACGCAATGTCATGAGAGTGATTACGTAGATAAAACTAAGAATAGAAAAGAGTCTATCTAAGGAAAAATTGTTACCTCAAGCTGAATCTGAGTTTATGGAGAAAAGATGAGGGTACTTAGTTCGCATATCTGCTTCTGCTTCCTAAGTAGCTCCCTAACAGACTGATTCCTCCATAGAACTTTAACCAAGGGAACTTCCTTATCCCTTAGCCTACAAATCTGGCGATCAAGGATCTCAACAAAGACTTCTTTGTAGGAAAGGCTGTCCTTAACATCCATACTTTTTAAAGGAATAACAGAAACTGAATCACCAATACATATGAGCCAAATCTGCAGGCAACTCAAGCGCATAAGCTACCTTCCCAAAATGGTTCAAGATTATATATGGGCCAACATAGCGGGGACTGAGTTTCCCCTTCTTGCCAAACCTCTTCACTCCCTTCATAAGTAAAATCTTCAAATACACCAAGTGACCAACCTTGAACTAGAGATCTCTTTTCCTCACATTTGCATAAGATTTTTGATGGTTTTAGGTTATCTTCAGCCTCTCCTGAATTGACTGAACTTTCTCCATCGCCTCAAACACTGAATCTAGACCTATCAAAGTAGCCTCACCTATTTCAAACCAACCAATAGGAGACCTACATCTCCTTCCATAGAAACCCTCAAACGGCGACATCTGAATACTGGAGTGATAACTTGTCATGACCCGAGACTACCCACTAGTCATAACACGGTGTGTGGAATCACAAGTGATCCCAAGCTAACCCATGAACTAGCATACTATTAAGCAACTAAAATATAATATATTAAATAACTAGTTCTGTTGTGTTAAAATATAATCATGACAAAATTTAGGAAGAATTATAATACTGATACAATTTACAATTTGATGAAAACTGAAGAGAGAACTGAAATTACATGACTGACTCTGACTGATGTAACGCCCTAACAGTACACCCTAGATGACACATGGTTCTTGGAACCACAAGTGATCCCAAGCTAACCTATGAACTGGCATACTATTGAGCAGCTGATTTAATATGTATAAAATACCTGAGTCTACTATGAAGAAACATAATCATGGTATAATATGAATAAATACAATACCGATAAAGCTTACAATATGATAAAACTGAGGAAAGAACTCAAATTACATGACTGACTCTGACTGGCATCTATGAAGCCTCTACTATAATGACTTTAGGTAGCTAGGAAATGCCTCCAACTACCACTAATCAATACACAAGAATAAATACAACATAGTACATGAATTAAATTTGACTGGAGTCCCTAAAATAGGAGAACTCTTCACCTATGGCTGAAAACTGTAACTGTCTAATTATGATGCATAAGATATAACTGGTACCTACATTATGAGATAATGTAGCACATAGACATATATGTGTATCAGTACTTTTGGAATGTACTGAGTAAGCGGGGGTGAATGCACTAAGTAAAACTGATTATGTATGAAATCTTAAAACATGCATGCTAAGTGTAAGTACAATCACCAATAAGCTGGAATGAATTGGAAGATGAAAACATCTTAAAACATGAGTAATAAACATAGTCTGATAAGCTAGTGAATCACTACACTTAGTTTCTTAAAATATTACTTTTGTAAGATAAGTAGAACTGAAGATGGGATATGGTAAAACATGGATACATGAACATACGAACCCAAACATACATGTACTGAGATGATCTGAGTGCTGGAATAACTAATGCCTAGGTGACAAAATAATTGAAATCTAAGAAAGGCAATAATTGGCGCCTATATACTAAGTAGATGATATAAAAATATGAATTACTAATCTTCAACACGAGATAGTTGAGCACAAATGTATAAAAACTATAGAATCTGAGGATACATGACAAGGCATATAATTTGATTCTGAAATAGTTTGAAAACTAAAATATTGAAATCTTATATCTGAATGACTGATAATCGTATGATATGGTCAAGCAAAATTGAATTGAGTTCTGAACTGAATACTGAAACTGAAACTGTGGGAGGTACCATCTAACTGACATACCCCAATTTGAGCTAATCGGGGTCCAACCTGTAACCCCAGTTGGAAGGGTGTTAGTACCATTCCGCAGGTACTAACTATGGTTGTGTCAACCCTAATTTGGTAGGAAGACTCATGGGATATATGTATATGTCAACCCTAATCTGGTAAGAAGACATCTCAACCTATACTGGCTACGTAGTTCTATAACTCAGGGATTGCTACTAAGGGTCAAACCCTAAACTAGAAGGAATGCCTCCATCCCTGGGTTCGCTCAGTGCTAAATCATACACCCATTTGAAAGACACTGGAATACTAACTGGTGCATGCACTGATAACTAATAACTAATAAGCTCAATGATCTTGGGCGTATTTATATGTCCAAACACCTCTATTAACCCATATTTGGACTTGTTTTGAGAATAAAAAGTGTGCTAAATATATTGAACTATGAGTAAAATTATGTTTCGTGGCTAACCGATGTGATTAGAGATACAGGGTTAATTTTTCATGGATTTAGAAGAAAATAGGATACATATCATGAAAATGCGAAAGACCATATGGATTAAAGGCTAAAATATCTGGAGGATTAACGAGAGGAAAGAAAGAAACTGGAGAAAAATACCAGTGACAAGATGCAATCTCAACACGTCGCGTCAAATGGTAATATATTGTGCCTTAGCAAAACATTGAAGAACAATTTCCAGTGCATCGACGTGATGTAAACGCGTTGCATCAATGTGTGATTTTTGTGCCTTAGAAGAAATTTCAAAATCAACTTCCAGTGCATCGATGGGATATCAACGCGTTGCGTTGATGCCTAAAGTTTTGACACTTAGCCAGATTCTGAGGAGCAAGTTCCAGTGATACGACATGATGTCAATGTATCACGTCATGTGGTGAAGAAATTGACTTAGCTTTATTTTCAAAGATGAATTCCAGTGTGACAATGCGATGTTGACGTGATGCATTAGTTGGCATAACGCGATTAGCGGCGCGTCACGTCATGACTACATGAAAAGGTGATAGACCATGTCGATGGTTAAATATTTTGGGTATGGTTAATTACTTATTTTGGATATTGAATTCGAACATGAGTGGCTAAACACCCTTATTTTGGGGTTGAGGCCAAGAACATTATTACTCTTTTACATTCTTATTCATAGTTTCTTTTTGGATTATCATCTGGGTTGTTCTTAATTTCTTGAGCTTACTATTTTGATGAGTCGCCACCATTAGAATAAATTTATAAAATAAGGGGTTTGAATTAGCATCTAGGATAGGGATATACCTAGAAGCCTTGCTTGGTTCAATTGCAAAACGATAACTTTATGAATCTATAAGAATTGTTGTATCTCTACGGGAGTTGTAGCTACAATGTTCAATAGGTAGAAGATCTGAGGTCGAGAGACCCAGATCATGGCATAACTCTTCCGAATCAACAACCCGATAACCAATTAGACTATGATAAGAATAGAGAATTGTATGATTGTCCGAAATTCCTCAACCCTGGAATCCTCATCATTATTGATTACTACCATTGCTTGTTTTGTTCTAGTCACCATTAGTTATTCATTGTTTAATAATTTACATTTTTATTCATAAATACAACATAATCTTGATACTCTCAAGCACTTAATACCTAATTGTCGTAAACTAAAGATTGATTAAATTTCTAGTTTATTAGTCCTTGTAGGAATGATATCTGACTGTCTAAGTCTTAACACTACTTGTACGATCGCGTACACTTGCGTGTGCGTAAGGATGCAAAAAGTTTTTGGCATCATTGTCGGGGACTAGTATAATTAGTAAATTGCTTAATTTTTGGTTCTTGATAATAAGTTTAAGTGTTAACAACTTGATCTTAGCGGCTGAATTTTGTAGGTTTAGCTGAATACTGAACTGGCTATAGATAAAGAGTTGGTAGAGCCTTTTGCAGAATTGG
This sequence comes from Capsicum pubescens, assembly GCA_030864215.1. Lineage (NCBI taxonomy): Eukaryota > Viridiplantae > Streptophyta > Magnoliopsida > Solanales > Solanaceae > Capsicum > Capsicum pubescens. The sequence goes on from CM061548.1 coordinate 32,703,978, forward strand.
AATTGATTTTTCATGTAAGTCAAAGAGCTCAACATTCTATTCAACAGGGCCTGATGGCTAAAATACAAGATCATAATGATCCTACTAATCCAAATGCCGGAAATATTCCAGCTCTAGTTATTCCAGTTGTTCCTATTCAACCAGCTGCAAGACCTGTTTGTGAGGTGGCAATCCCACTTACGAACCATGTGACTGACAATATTTGGAAGCCTGAGCCAGGAGGTCGGTGGGAATTGAAACAAAATATGGTTCAATTGTTGAATTCTGCTAGACAATTTCACGAACTCAAATGTGAGGATCCGCAACAGCGCTTACAGACTTTCCTAGAAAAAAGTGATACATACATTACTGAAGATGTAAATGCTAATTATGTTAGATTGACGCTCTTCCTTTTTTCTCTAAATGGGGAAGTGAAGATGTAACACCCCGATTTGTTGAATCGGAATGCTACACGGTGCTTATGACCCCGAGGGACCACAAGTTAACCCATGACTGATATTTGTACCTTATACTACAAATCATGACATAATAATGCGGAATACATAAAACTGTAAGGCCATAAGGTTCAACTGAATAAAACCATGTCTGAAAATCATAACGTCCATGTGGGTGAAAATACCCAAAACAACTCAATCTGAAAGCTAAGTATGAACGTAAATCTGAGCATAAATTTGAAAGCCTCTAAACTTTCGAAATAAGGAGTTGAAGGAACAAGTCTCCAACTAACTCCGTAAAATTGAACTGAAGAAATAAATAAATTTATCAAATCATATTGTCCTCGAATTAATGATGACTCACTGTGTCTCTGCGACTGGAATGCTACCGCTACTGCTGGGCTGGAGCTCGTGTCTCGAAACCTATGGTGTAACATGAAAAGAAAGCACCATAGCACAAATGCGTCAGTACAACTGGAGTACTGAGTATACGAGGAAGGCAGGCTGAACATAAAGGGTTTTATGCATGAACAACACTGACTGACTAATATGAACGTGGGAGTGCAAACATGCATATATAGAAACTGGGACCGTGAATGCGTGATAGCAAGACCTATAAGCTAATACATGGTTTACTGATAACTATCATGACTGATACTGCAAGCAGATAACATGGACGACTGTATCTGACAGTCCTATATATACTAAAATCTGAAGAACATAACGACTGTATCTGACAGTCTTATATATACTGAATTCTGAAGAACGCCCTGAGTTATTTTACTGAGACTGATACTGAAACTGTGGGAGGTAGTTTTTAACCGACATTTCCCAAGTATGCCATTATGGCTAAGCTGGGGTCCAATCTCTGCCCCGACTGGAGGGGTGTCAATACCATGCCATGGGCAAGGACAGCTTGTGAGTGACCCTTATCTGGCAGCTACTCAATGAGAACGGTGGGAACCCTAAACTGATAGGTTAAACCACCTCATAAAGCCCAATCTGACAGTTTAAGATATCTCAACCTACGCTGGCTACGTAGTTCTGGAACACAAGGACTGCTTCTAAGAATCACACCCTAAACTGGCGGGCGAGTTCCCATCCTTGGGTTCACTCGGTGCTAACCTCTTCTCCCATCTGGAGGGACTGGACATGAATAACTGACTATACATGACATAACCTTACTAAATTCCGTTGACTGGCGGAATGTTACTGATATCTGACAACTGACTGAGATCATGAAGTTTTCCTGAGTCACACGACTGACTGAAGTCTATGGAATCATAGCTTGAGTTCGGATATCGTGAAACATGACATGGCTCTAGGCACACATCTATAGTTTTCAGGTACGAATACCCCCAGGAATCGATAGGAGGAAACTGACACACATGATATGACTTGATCACAAGATTTGAGTCCACAATTCACAATATCATAAGCAGGGGATAGTATACTTCATGTATTTATTTAACATTTCAAACATGATAGAAAAAGCATGGATATATTTTGTGTACATAATTTATATCTTCATTATCATACATGTTTTATACCACAACAATAACAACACATAATTTGCATGGAAATTCATATTGGAGTGTATGGCTAACATGAACTTGTTATTTAGATATCATGAAATCATGTAAATATGAAGTTCTAATATACTAAGCATTTTATCGAACACCTTGCATGAATTCTTTAAGGCATAGGTGGATTTCATACTTGCATTCTATCAATCCATCTAAAGATCATGTTTTTCAGCTAACAACATAACTTTCATGAGATATACAGTCAAGATACTATTATATAGCAAAAGAAACAAGCATCAACATGGGTATGATCATATCACCACAACCAACCAAGCTTTTGTATTTTAAAGATTGATTCTTGAACTCCACGGATGAAAGGAATCCGTGGATGAACACTACGCATAGCTTGGAAGGGAGGTTCTTGATGATTGACAGAGGAATTTCCTTGAAATTTAATCTTCAAGCTTGATTGTGCAACCCTAGTTGTTTTTCTCCTATGGTGCTCTTGGATAATGAACTTTGAGATGTTAATAGGGTTTTAATGTGTTTAGAAGCTTTAAATTTTGTGAGGTTAAGTTTAGGGACATGTAAGGAGTGTTAAAATACTTAACTACCCTCAAAATAACTCAAAAACTAAGTGTTTTCGTGGCTGAAATCATACATAGGCGCCACATATGTTATCGCCTATATTTACATAGGCGCCACATATGATATAGCCTATGCTTTCCAGTGGCCATGTGCGATTGGTTAGGCGACGCATTCTACTTTGAAAGGCCATAACTCCTTGCTCGGGTGTTGGATTTTAATGAAATTGGTATCGTTGGAAAGCTAATTCGATTCTCTATAACTTGGTGGGTCTAAATCTGCCAAAATGTCACATATCTATCAAGTTATTCTTTTTCAAAGATGACCCTTCCAAAATTGAACACTAAGACTTGATGGATTCAAAAACTCTTAGCTTGCATCACTCTAAGCGACTTATATGAGCATTCTTAAGACATCGCAAGCTATCCTATCGCTAGGATATTCATTGTAAGTCATGCACTAAAATTCTACTCACAGGATAGGAGGTTTCATATGTAGGAAAACTTATTCACTTCCTAGCTTAGAAATATGCGGGGTATTACAATATCTCCTCTTTGGGAACATTCGTCCTCGAATGAGAATTTACTGAGAGCTGAACTGAACTTGAAGAACTGAAACTTGATCTCATGACAGACATGCTAAATATACTGAACTCGTGCATATCTGATGCATGGACAACTGATACATGAATGCATGACTGAGTATGCAACGGTTAATAGGTACTAAGTTTATACTGGAAACATGAACATGAAACTGAATAAGCTTAAGGAGAACTGTTACCTTGAGCTTGATCTGAATTGGCGAGGAAAAGGTGAGGATACTTGGTACACATATCTGTTTTTGCTTCCCAAGTAGCTCCCTCATGAGAATGATTTTTCCAAAGAACCTTGACTAGAGGGACTTCTTTGTTCCTCAATCTACGATTCTGATAATCTAAGATTTCGAATGGAATCTCTTCATAAGAGAGGTTGTTCTGAATGTCGATGCTCTGAATAGGGACAACAATTGTTGGGTCACCTATGCACTTCTTGAGCAAAGAGACATGGAAGACTGGATCGACTAAGGCTAGATCTAAAGGCAACTCAAGCTCATAAGCTACCTTGCCGAAGCGACAGAGAATTTTGAAGGGACCGACATACCGGGGGCTGAGTTTCCCTTTCTTGCTGAACCTCTTCACTCCCCTCATGGGAGAGATATTAAGATAGACATATTCATTGACCTTGAACTCAAGATCCTTTTTACAAACATCTGCATAGGACTTCTGTCGACTCTGATCAGCCCAGAGTCTCTTTCTGATCAACTGAACTTTCTCTAAGGCGTCGAATACTAAGTCAGTACCTATGACTGACGCCTCACTAACTTTGAACCAACCACTCAGAGATCTACATCTCCTACAATAGAGAACTTCGAATGGAGCCATCTGAATACTAGAATGATAGCAATTGTTGTATGCAAACTCAATCAAAGGAAAGTGGTCATCCCAACTTCCCTTAAAGTCAATTACACATACCCTTAGTATATCTTCAAGAGTCTGAATGGTCCTCTCTGCTTGACCATCTGTCTGAGGATGAAACACTGTGCTGAGATGGACTTGGGTACCGAGACCCTTTTGTAATGCTTTCCAAAAGTAAGAGGTGAACTGGGTACCTCTGTCTGAGATGATAGATAGTAGAACACCATGTAACCTAACTAACTCCCTGATATAGAGTTTGACATAATCCTCGATGGAATAAGAAGTACGAACAGGAAGGAAATGAGTTGACTTGGTCATTCTATCTATAATGGCCCAGACTGAATCATGCTGATGACGAGTTCTAGGAAAACCCATCACGAAGTCCATGTTCACTTCTTCCCACTTCCAAGTAGGAATGGTGAACTCTTGCATGGAACCACTAGGTTTCTGATGCTCTATCTTAACTTACTAATATGTAGAGCACTTATCCACAAACTCTGCAACATATCTCTTCATCCCACTCCACCAATAAATCTCCCGCATATCGCGGTACATCTTAGTGGCCCCTAGATGAATAGAGTATCGCGCACCATGCGCTTCTGCAAGAATTCGCTGCCTCAATTCATCTACACCTGGAACACATAGATGACCCTGACAACAAAGAACACCATCTCCCCCTTGGGAGAAAACCTCGACTTTCTGATTCTGAAATGAATCTTTGAGCTTGACAAGGATAGGATCCCCGTCTTGCTTCTCTTTCACCTCGAAAACTAGAGATGACTCTGAACTACCGTGAACAATATACCACCCTCTGAAAGCTGATGGATCTTCTAAACCATCTTTTTTTTTCTACCCTCAACGTGAGAAATACTACCCATGGAGATTCTACTAAGAGCGTCGGCCACAATATTGGCCTTGCTCGGATGATAAAAAAAACTCATCCTTCAAGATCTCTAACCACCTTCTCTGACTAAGATTGAGATCTTTCTAGGAAAAGACGTACTGGAGGATTTTATGGTCTGTGAAGACATCTACATAAACTCCATAGAGATAATGCCTCCAAATCTTCAAGGCAAAAACTACCGCTGCTAACTCAAGATTATGAGTAGGATAATTCTTCTCATGTGGCTTTAACTGTCTGAAGGCGTAGGCTATGACCTTACCATGCTGCATGAGGAAACAACCTAAACCTACTCTGGATGCATCACAATAGACTACAAAACCGTCTGAACTATCTGGAAGAGCTAGAACTGGAGATGAGGTTAGTTGAGTTTTCAACTCTTGAAAGCCTTTCTCGCATGAATCTGACCACTGAAACTTAATCTTCTTCTGAGTCAATCTTGACATGGGATATGCAATAGAAGAAAATCCCTCGACAAACCATCTGTAATAGCCAGTCAAACCCAAGAAACTCCTGATATGTGATGGAGATACGGTCTGGTCCAGTTTCTTACTGCCTCGGTTTTCTGAGGATTTACTCTAATGCCATCACCGAAAATAATATGGACAAGGAATTCTACTGATCTTAGCTAAAATTAGCACTTGCTAAACTTAGCGAATAACTGGTGATCCTTGAGAGCCTGAAGAACAATCCTGAGATGGTCTGCATAATCATGCTCTGTGCGAGAATTGACCAGAATATCATCTATAAAGACTATGAAAAACATGTCCAAGTACTTCTTGAACACACGATTCATCAAATCCATGAAATCTACAGGGGCATTGGTAAGACCAAATGACAAAACTAAAAATTCAAAGTGACCATACCGAGTATGGAAAACTGTCTTCGGAATGTCACATTCTCTAACTCTGAGCTGATGATAGCCTGATCTGAGGTCTACCTTGGAGAAGTAACTGACACCCTAAAGTTGGTCGAATAGATCATCAATCCTGGGAAGAGGATATTTGTTCTTGATCGTGACCTTATTGAGTTGACGGTAATCAATACACATCCTGAGAGAACCGTCTTTCTTACGCACGAATAATACTGGCGCACCCCATGGGGAAATGCTAGGTCTGATGAATCCCTTATATAAGAGATCCTTCAACTGATCTTTCAGTTCCTTGAGTTCTACTGGTGCCATTCTGTATGGCGGAATAGAAATAGGTTGAGTACCCGGAAGAAGGTCTATGCCGAAGTCTATTTCTCTTTCGGGAGGAATGCCTGGAAGATCTTCGGGAAAGACATCTGAGTATTCATTAACAACTGGGATTGTTTCAAGATTGGGAGATTCAGAACTGGAATCTTTAACATGCACGAGATGATACACACACCTCTTAGAAATTATTTTCCTTTCCCGAAGGTAGGAAACAAGTTCACCCCTGAACGCTGAAATGCTACCCTTCTACTCTAGGAAGGGCTCATTCGAGAACTGAAATTGAACTATCCTATTTCTGCAGTCGACTGTGGCATATCAGGAATGAAGCCAATCCATACCGAGAATGACATCAAAATCAGTCATCTCTAACACAACTAAATCTTCTGACGTGGATTTCTGAGATATCATAACTGGAAGTTCTTGTATACCCACCGGGCTATGATGGTTTTACCCACTGGGGTAGAGACTGAAAAGGGCTCTGCTAGAATTTCAGGACTGATTCCGAAATCGCCTGCTATGTATTGAGTAACAAAAGACAAGGATGCACCTGGGTCTAGAAAAGAATAAACATGAACATGGAAAATTTGTAACGTACCAGTAATGACATCAGGAGAATTTTCCTGATCTTGCCGGGACTGAAGAGCATAGAGTCTGTTTGGGCGTTGCCCACTAGTAGCATTGGAAACAACACCCTGCTGGTTCGGGCGACCGGACTGAGCTGCAGAATGATTTTGCTGACCCTGAAGACTTGACTACGGAAACTTCCTAATCCTGTGGCCTGGCTTGCCACAACCAAAACAGACATCACTATCGGCTCTGTAAATGCCCTTGTGGTTCTTACCATAAGTCTGACAAAGGGGATTCGTTCGGGCACTGCTAACATTGCCCTGAGATTTAGAGCCTGGCGCTTTGTCTTTGTTGCCGTCTCTGAACTTTGGCACTAGAGCGCTGGCAGAGGAAGGGGTTGTAACGGCTGACTTGGATCGAAACTATGAACGGTTTCCTCTATCTGACTTGGGGTGGGCAGAGTTGAAGTTACCTGACCTTGCTCTCTTGTCCTGCCTCTCCCTAGTCTTAACCTTCCGCTCTTCTACTTGCTAGGCATGGGTCATGAGTCTGGATAAGGTCATATCACCGATCAGCATCGCATACCTACACTCATTTACCACGCTATCATTGACCCCTGACACGAACTTTCTCATCCTAACCCTATTGTCTGCAACCACATGAGGAGCATACCTGGCTAGCTGAGTAAATCTGAGAGAATACTCCCTAACCATCATATTCCCCTGCCTGAGGTTGATGAACTCAAGAACTTTGGCTTCCCTCAGCTCTTGGGGAAAGAATTTGTCTAAGAAAGTCGTGACAAATTCCTCCCACTCAATAGGACCTGCATCATCTAACCTCTCAGACTTCCACTCTTTGTACCAATCATGAGCAACATCCTGTAAATTGTAGGCGGCTAACTCAGCACTCTCAATAGAAGTAACACCCATGATGTCAATGATCTTCTGGACTTGGTCAATGAACTCTTGAGGGTCCTCATCATACTTAGACCTATGGAAAGATGGAGGGTTCATTCGGGTGAAGTCCCGAACCCTATCTACTATGGGATTGGCCACTAGATTATCCGGAATGACTGGTGGACATTCATTCTGTGCAGTCACGGACTGAGAAAGTGTGGTAAATGTGGCTCTAAACTCCGCATGGGAAACATGTTCGCCCAAAGGATCTTTGGGTTGAGGAGCTGGCTGGTTTCTTCTCTCTGGGTCCATAGTCTGGAATAAGAGAAGAATGGATTGGACTGAGAGTTTAACTTGTTATTGTGCTCACAAGAATGGCATGAATACTGAAGAAAGGGGACTGTTCCTAAAACATCTTATAGACTTCTGTACATAAATGTGGCGCGCAACACACCCAGGTACAAGACTCTACTATATGCGGCTTTCAGACTTCCCAGGACTCTATTAAACCTTAGGTTCTGATACCAAGTTTGTAACGCCCCGATTTGCTGAACCGGAACGCTACACGGTGCTCATGACCCCGAGGCACCACTAGCTAACCCATGACTTATATCTTTACTTGTATACTGCAAATCATGACATAATAATGTGGAATACGTAAAACTGTAAGGCCATAAGGTTCAACTAAATAAAACCATATTTGAAAATCATAACGTCCATGTGGGTGAAAATACCCAAAATAACTTAACCTGAAAGCTAAGTCTGAACATAAATCTGAAAGCCTCTAAACTATCTGAATAGGGAGTTGAAGGAACATGTATCCAACTAACTCCGTAACACTGACCTGAAGAAATAAATAAATGTATCAAAACATATTGTCCTCGAATCAATGAGGACTCACTGTGTCACTGCGACTGGAATGCTACCGCTACTGCTGGGATGGAGCTCGTGTATCGGAACCTATGGTGTAACATGAAAAGAAAGCACCATAGTGCAAATGCGTCAGTACAACTAGAGTACTGAGTATACGAGGAAGGTAGGCTGAACATAAAGGGTTTCATGCATGAACAACACTGACTTGCTAATATGAACGTAGGAGTGCAAACATGTATATATAGAAACTGGGACCATGAATGCGTGATAGCAAGACCTATAAGCTAATACATGGTTTACTGATAACTATCATGACTGATACTGCAAGATGATAACATGGACGACTGTATCTGACAGTCCAATATATACTGAAATCGAAAGAACATAACGATTGTATCTAACAGTCCTGTATATACTGAAATCTGAAGAACACCCTGAGTTCTTTTACTGATACTGATACTGAAACTATGGGATGTAGTGTTTAACCTACATGCCCCATGTATGCCGTTATGTCTAAGATGGGGTCCAATCTCTGCCCCAACTGGAGGGGTGTCAATATTGTGCCATGGGTAAGGACAACTTGTGAGTGACCCTTATCTGGCAGGTACTCAATGAGAATGGTGGGAACCCTAAACTGACAGGTTAAACCACCTCATCAACCCTAATCTGACAGGTTTAGATGTCTCAACCTATGCTGGCTACATAGTTCTGGAACACAAGGACTGCTTCTAAGAATCACACCCTGAACTGGCGGGTGAGTTCCCATACTTGGGTTCACTCGGTGCTAACCTCTTCTCCCATCTGGAGGGATTGGACAGGAATAACTGACTATACATGACTTAACCTTACTAAATTCCATTGAATGGAGGAATGTTATTGATATCTGACAACTAATTGAGATCAATAGGTTTTCCTGAGTCACATGACTGACTGAAGTCTCTGGAATCATAGCTTGAGTTCGGATATCGTGAAACATGACATGGCTCTAGGCACATAGCTATATTTTTCAGGTACGAATACCCCAAGGACTCGATAGGAGAAAACTAACACACATGACATGACTTGAGCACAAGATTTGAGTCCACAATTCACAATATCATAAGCAGAGGATAGTATACTTCATGTATTTATTAAACATTTCAAACATGATAGGAAAATCATGGATATATTTTTTGTACATAATTTATATCTCTATTATCATACATTTTTTATACCACAACAATAGCAACACATAATTTGCATGGAAATTCATATTGGAGTGTATGGCTAACATGAACTTGTTATTTAGATAGCATAAAATCATGTAAATATGAAGTTCTAACATACTAGGCATTTTATTGAACACCTTGCATGCATTATTTAAGGCATAGGTGGATTTTATACTTGAATTCTATCAATCCATCTAAAGATCATGTTTTTCAACTAGCAACATAACTTTCATGAGATATACAGTCACGATACTATTATATAGCAAAATAAACAACCATCAACATGGGTATGATCATATCACCACAACCAACCAAGCTTTTTTATTTTAAATATTGATTCTTGAACTCCACGGACAAAAGGAATCCGTGGATGAACACTACGCATACCTTGGAAGGGAGGTTCTTGATGATTGAGGGAGGAATTTGCTTGATATTTGATCATCAAGCTTTATTGTACAACCCTAGTTGTTTTTATCCTATGGTGCTCTTGGATAATGAACTTTGAGAATTTAATAGGGTTGTAATTTGTTTAGAATCTATAGATTTCGTGAAGTTAATTTTAGGGACATGTAAGGAGTGTTAAAATACTTAACTACCCTCAAAATAACTCAAAAACTAAGTGTTTTCGTGGCTGAAATCATACATAGGCGCCGCATATGATATCGCCTATATTTATATAGGCATCGCATATGATATCGCCTATATTTACATAGGTGCCACATATGATATTGCCTATGCTTTCCAGTGGCCATGTGCGATTGGTTAGGCGACGCATTCTACTTTGAAAGGCCATAACTCCTTGCTCGGGTGTTGGATTTTGATGAAATTGGTATCGTTGGAAAGTTAATTCAATTCTCTACAATTTGTGGGTCTAAATCAGACAAAATGTCACATATCAATCACGTTACTTGTTCAAAGATGACCCTTGCAAAATCAAACACTAAGACTTGATGGATTCAAAAACTCTTAGCTTGCATCACTCTAAGCGACTCATATGAGCATTCTTAAGACATCGCAAGCTATCCTATCGCTAGGATATTCATTGTAAGTCATACACTAAAATGCTACTCATAGGATAGGAGGTTTGATACGTAGGAAAACTTATTCACTTCCTAGCTTAGAAACATACGGGGTATTACAAAAGAGGTGGTTACATGCTAAACCATCTCACTCCATCACTTCTTGGGAAGATTGTGCTCGAAAGTTCCTTATTTGATTCTTTCCATCTCAGAAAACTGAATTATTGAGGAGTGACATCTTGAGTTTCAGACAAAATGATAAAGAAAATCTCTACCAAGCTTGGGAGTGATTTAAAGGCATGCTCAGAAATTTTCCTCATCACCATCAATCGAATGATGTCTTGTTGCACACATTTATAAAAAGCCTTGAGTCGAATACAAAGATTTTCTTAGATTCAACAGCAGGAGACCAAGCCTTGGAGAAAATTTATGAAGAATTGTATACACTATGTAATCAAATCTTACAAAGGAGTCCTGATTGGCATGTAGACTCAAGGAGTACTCCTAAGAAGGTTGCAAGGGTATTAGAGGTAGATCAGTTCACTGCATTACAGGCACAAATTGCAGCAATGCAAAACCATATGACTACTCAACTAAATAACTTATAGTTGGGTGCAACACAACCAGCAACCACAGAAAACGTAGTTCAACAGGTATATTCGTGATGTGAAGTTTGCAGAAGTGGTGAGCATAAAGCAGATGCATGTTCTGTTAATCCAAATTCTGTGAACTACGTGGGGAATACAAATCGTCAGGGTCAATAGAATTTTTGCAACATGTATAATCCAAACTGAAGGAACCATCCTAATTTCTCATGGGGTTGAAATCAGGCACAGAATGCAAATCAGTACAAGGGACCGGTGCAACAAAATCCACAGCCGACTCAAAATAATCAGGCGACCACTCAGACTAGCAATGTGGAGGAGTTGATTAAGCAGTTCATGGCTCAACTAGCATAGTTTGCGGCAGACATAAAGACTCAACTGGCACAGTTTGCAGATGAGTTAAAGAGCCAACAATTGCTTACAAGAAATCTAGGGTTGCAGTTGGGTCAAATTGTAGGATCGCAGAATACAAGGCCATAAGGATCATTGCCTAGAGACACTGAGGCTAATCCAAAATAGGTGAATACAGTTACAATAAGGAGTGGGCTACAAACTAAGGAGACAGTTCAAAGATAGGCTAATCCCTTTGTTATTGATGATAGTTTGAAAGATAAGGCAGAGTTGGAGGTCACAAAAAAAGGCAAGTGATGAAATTCGTGTGGACAAGAAGACTATCCCCTTACCCTTTCCTCAAAGGGAAAGGAAGCATCAAGAGAAAGCAAGTTATAAGAAGTTTCTAGATCTTCTGAAATAGGTTCAAGTAAACCTTCCTCTTGTTGACATTCTGCAAAGTGTGCCAAAATATGCAAAATATTTGAAGGATATTGTTGCCAACAAGAACCGGTTGACCGAATATATTACAGTTGCACTTACTCAAGAGTGCACGTCCAAAATTCAAAATAAACTTCCCACGAAATTAAAGGATCCAGGTAGTTTCACCTTACAGATTACCATTGGACAGACTATTTGTGCACATGGATTGTGTGACTTGGGTGCTAGCATAAATATTATGCCCACATCATGGTACCGGAAGATGGGTCTTGGGAGTCCCAAACCCACGACTATTGTGTTGCAATTAGCAGATAGGTCCCTTGCTAGGCCAGAAGGCATTATTGAGGATGAGTTGGTGCAAGTAGGATCTTTGATTTTCCCAGTGGATTTTGTGGTTCTTGATTTTGAAGTTGATTTTGTTGTTCCATTTATTTTGGGATGACCCTTCTTACCAACAAGACAGTCACTCATTGATGTAGCATCTAGAAAAATAAAAATGCGAGCACATGATAAAATGGAAGTTTTTTATAGGTACAAAGCGTTGAAACTGCCAACCATATATGAGGAGTTGTCTTCTATATCAGTTATTGATATTGCTTCAGATTGGCAGTTGTTGTTGTATGATGATCCTTTTGAGTGAGATTTGATGGGTCATGATCTGTATAAAGACGTGGAAGCATTGGAATTGGTCCAGGTTATGAATTTTGGTTGTGGTTGAGACGAAAAAAGTGTCGTTCAAGCCTTTGAATAGGCCAATTGGCCCATCACCCAGGCCCTCAGTTAAAGAAGCTCCTAACTTGGAGCTTAAGGTTCTTCCTCCTTATTTAAAATATGTGTTTCTTGGTGATCAAGATACTTTGCCTGTTATTTTATCTGTAGGATTATCAGATGTATAGGTAAAGAAAGCTATAGCAGTTCTAAAGAGGAGAAGGAAGGCGATTAGTTGGTAGATATATGATATTACAGGAATTAATCCAGCATTTTACATGCACAACATCTACATGGAAGAGGGTTACAAACCTAGAGTGCATCAACAATAAAGGTTGAATCCTGTGATAAAAGAGGTGGTAAAAAAAGAAGTGATCAAGTGGTTAGATAGTGGTATTGTCTATCCAATTTTAGATAGCAAATGGGTTAGTCTGATGCATTGTGTACCAAAGAAGAGAGGAATGACTGTAGTGACCAATGATGATAATGAGTTGATTCCCACACATACGGTGACCGGTTGGAAGATCTTTATTGATTATCGGATGTTGAACAACTCGTAAAGATCACTATCCAATTCCCTTCATTGACCAAATGCTGGATAGATTGGCAGGGCAAGAGTATTTTTGTTTTTTGGATGGGTATTCCGGCTACAATCAGATAAGCATAGCACTGGAAGACCAAGAGAAGACCACTTTCACTTGTCCATATAGTACTTATGCATTTAGACGTATGCTTTTTGGCTTATGCAATGCACCTCGTACATTTCAGAGATGTATGATGGTGATATTCTTAGACATGGTGGAAGAATTTGTGGAGGTATTCATGGGTGATTTCTCTGTGTATGATAATTCTTTTGAAAAGTGCCTGCAAAATCTTGACAGAGTCTTAGCGTGATGCGAGGAAACAAACTTGGTGCTGAATTGGGAGAAGTGCCACTTTATGGTTAAGGAAGGAATTGTCCTAGGCCATAAAGTGTCATACAAAGGACTTGAAGTGGACAAGGCAAAGGCTGAAGTGATTGAAAATTTACCTCATCCAATGACAGTCAAAGAAGTGTGAAGTTTTCTAGGACATGCAGGGTTCTATAGACAATTCATTCAAGATTTTTCAAAGATTGCAAGCCCCATGTGCAAATTGTTAGAGAAAGAATCCAAGTTTGAGTTTGGTACAAATTGCCATGAAGCTTTTGAAAAGCTTAAGAAGAAGTTGACTGAAGCACATATTCTGATCGCACCAGATTGGGAGTTACCTTTTGAGCTGATGTGTGATGCTAGTGACATTACTGTGGGAGAAGTTTTGGGTCAAAGAACAGATAAAGTATTTTTCTCTATCTACTATGCTAGTAAAGTGTTGAATGATGCTCAAGTTAACTACACAGTTACAGAGAAAGAAATGTTGGTAGTGGTGTATGCATTTGACAAGTTTAGATCTTACTTAGTTAGTACTAAGGTCATTGTTTATACTGACCATGCTACCATTAAGTATCTTGTGAACAAAAAGGATGCAAAGCCACGACTTATTAGGTGGATTCTGCTACTACAAGAACTTGATCTTGAGGTGCGAGATAGAAAGGGAGCTGAAAATCAAGTTGTTGATCACTTGTCATGGCTGGAAAATTCTTGAGTATTAAGGAAGATTTTCTTGATGAGAAGATTTTCTCGGTAGATGCAGTTGAGTTCCCATAGTATGCTGATATTGTGAACTTGATAGTGTGTGAGGTGTACCCTCCTGAGGCCACCACACAACAAAGAAAGAAATTTCTCCATGATTCTCGTGCTTACATTTGGGATAAACTGTACCTTTTCAAGAAGGGTCCAGATGGAGTTATTCGTAGGTGTATCCCAGAGGCTGAATTTTCAAAGGTGCTAAAAGATTGGCACTCATCTCCATATGGTGTACATCATGGGGGTGAGAGGACTACAATAAAAGTGTTGCAATCAGGTTTTTTTGGACTACTCTGTTTAGAGATGCAGTTGCTTTCGTAAAGAATTATGATCATTGTCAAAGGTTGGGTACCATATCTAGGCGTCATGAGATGCCCCTCAACAATATTTTAGAAGTCAAAGTCTTTGATGTTTAGGGGATCAATTTCATGGGTCCATTCCCACCTTCAAAAGGTAATCTTTATATTCTAGTAGTGGTTGACTATGTCTCTAAATGGTTGGAAGATGTGGAGAGTCCGACCAACGATGCAAGAGTGGTGCTGAAATTTGTGATGAAGAACATATTTTCCAGATTTGGTACACCAAGAGCAATAATTAGTGACGGAGGTACGCATTTCATTAACATTTGGTTCAAGAATCTTCTTGCTAAATATGGTGTTAGGCACAAGGTTTCCACTGCATATCATCCCCAAACTAGTGGACAGGTTGAGGTGTTAAATCGGGAGATTAAGCAGATACTTCAGAAAATGATAAATGGGCAGAGAAAAAATTGGGCAAAGAAGCTAGATGATGCACTTTGGGCTTATCGAACATCTTATAAGACGCCCATTGGGACATCTCCATATCACTTGATGTATGGTAAAGTATGTCATCTTCCTGTAGAGTTGGAACACCAAGCATATTGGGCGATGAAGAAGCTGAACTTTGAGATAACTGTCGCGGGGGAGAAAAGGTTATTACAGCTGAACGAGCTTCAGGAGTTTAGACTTCATGCTTACAAAAATTCCAAACTATACAAGGAGAAGAGAAAAAGATGGCATGATAAGCAAATTCAATAAAATGTATTTAAACCCGGACAACTTGTTTTGTTGTTCAATTCATGGCTTAAGTTGTTTCCGGATAAATTACGGTCGAAATGGTCTGGACTTTTTGAGGTGGTGTGTATGACACCTCATGGATCTGTGGAGTTGTGGAATAAAAAGAAGACGTAGAAGTTTCTTGTGAATGGACAGCGTGTAAAGCACTATTGGGTGGATCATCCAGATAAGCATAAGGAATCTATCACTTTTGCTAATGAGTGATGTTGAGCTAAGTCGTACCACGACGTAAAATAAGGTGCTATGTGGGAGGCAACCGACAAATATAATGTAATAGGTAGTTTAAAATTTTAGTAGATGAAGAATGAAAAGAAAATTATAAAAAAGATAAGTTGTGCCACGATGGAAAATAAGGTGCTTGGTGGGAGGCAACCCACTTTTGCTTGCATAATTTTGTAGTTTTTGATTGATGTGCAGGAATGAGAAATTAGGTAGAGATAAAGAAGATGGTGAACATGGGCCATTGAGTAAGTAAAATAGCTAATGAGTTTCCAAAAAGGTAAGGGGAAAGAATACATGCTTAAAAATCTGAGAAATTTGGCCTTGAAAAAATTTTCGGATGCAATTTCCAGAGGATCGATGCGATCTTGGCGCATCGCGTTGATGGGCATAAATTCCACACTTAGAAAAAAAATTCAAGGCTATTTCCAGAGAATCAACGCGAACTTGACGCATCGCGTTGATTATTCAACGCGATATACATTGCGTCGTGTTGATCCTCATTACTATATCACATCTATAAATACCATACTTAACCATTTTTACTCCCCTCACCTAACCCTAGCTGCGCGTTGCCCCTTTTTCCCCAAACCCTAAGTCGATCCTTAGTTAAAAGTTGTCAAAAATTTTCATAAGGCTTCAACTTCAACCTCTTTTCTCAACTAAGACAAGGTAAATTCTCATGATACTTTGACTTTAAATTTTAAGAATCAAATGTTCTTAAATATTGCTATAACTTGTGTGATTGGAAACGTAGTTGATTTGAAATTTCAATTCCAAGGGATTTTGTTTCACTAAATTGAACTTACTCTGAATAGTAGTTGTTAAAATTGTGTGGGAATGTTAGGAGGTGATGGTGATAGCTTGTTGATTGGTTTGACGCATTGTTCATGTGGGTAAATAATGACTTAATTGATGTGTTTTGTTGATTCACTATCAATAAATTCGGATTTGTTGATTTACTACATGATAGAAATTAAGTGTGGGGTTGCGTTAAGGTAGTTTCTATTTAAATGAACTGAAAATGGTCATAATAATAGAATTTTCTTTGTCACTTCCTCAAGAATTTATTGATATTAAAAGACTAATATTGGATAACTGATCTTTGATTTATCATGGATTCAGTACAACTGAATGTACTGAGTATACGAGTGAGGTAGGCTATATGCAAAGGGTTCATATACATGAACTATACTAACTGACTAATATGAACGTGAGAATACATACATGATTACGAGACTGAAACTATCATAACATGATACTAATAACTGACAACATAAGTGACTGTAACTGAGAGTCTGATGCTGGTGGAACTAGCTGAGTTCCGTACTGTAACTGAGTTAACTGTATCTGACAATCTTGATATTCTGATGAACTATCTGAATTCTTTTACTGAGACTGAGACTGAGACTGATACTGAAACTGTAACTGTGGGAGAATTCATCTAACCGACATGCCCCGAATGTGCTTCAATAGCTAAATTTTGTACCTTGATTGGAAGGGTGCCAATACCGTTCCATTGGTAAAGACAAGCTGTGAGTGACCCTCAAATCTGGTAGTTTCCCCATAAGAGAATGGCGGGTATCCGCCTCATTAACTCTAAAGTTAGTAGTGTTGATGTCTCAACCGATGCTGGCTACATAGTTCTAGAACGCAAGGATTGCTTCTAGGAATATCACCCTCAATCTGGCAGTGTGGATTCCCATCCTGGGGTTCGCTCGATGTTGAATCCTACTTGTATATGAATATACACTGAACATGAATACTGAGATGAGTTACTGAGTTCCGTTGACTGACGAAATACTACTTACAACTGACTAAGTTCATGAGATTTCTGAGAATACTGAGTTACTGCATTTCTCCTGAGCACATGACTGACTGAGTTCTATGGAATATGGCTTGACTGTGGATATCGTGAAAACATGACATGGCTCTAGGCATACAACTATATTTTTTGGGTTCAAGTACCCCCAGGACTCGATGGAAAAAAACTGACACACATGAATGACTTGTTCATAGGAATAGAGTCCACAATTCACAATATCATAAGTTGGGGATTCAATACTACACATGGTTCTCAACATTTCATACGTGGGAGGGGATACATTCAACATGGAAATACTTTCTTAACTTCAACATCATGTTCACTACATATCACCACCATAATACATCAATAACATGGAATTCATGTAGAATAAAGCATAGAGCATGGACTTGTTACTTGGTACTCTTAAGTCATGAAAAAATGATTATTATTATTCTAGGCATTTCATCGAACACCCTGCTTGCACAATTTAGGCATAGGTGAAACCATAAGATTTTACATCATGAACAACCAAGTTTTACATGTTTTCAACTCACATGGTGTCATAGATTCATAATAACACATAAAGATTCCAACTTGGGAATCATTCAACATCAACAACTTGATTATCAACATCCAACAATATAGATATCGTAAACAACTAATTTCATAGATTTCAACTTACATACTAACATAGCTTCATGAAAATACATAAAAATCTCAACTTGAAACCATACAACAACCATCAACATGAACATAATCATACCACAACAAAGTATTCACAATACATAATTTAAAACCTGATTCTTGAGCTCCATGGATGAAAGGAATCCATGGATGAACACTACACAAACCTAAATTCTTGATTTTACAAAGATTGACGAAGAAAATTCTTGAATTTGGATCCTCAATTGAAAACCCCTCTTATTGTTCTTGAGAGAAATTAGAGAAAAAGAGTATATTTTTTTTGAAAATGAGGCTTAATTAGGTGTTAAGGGGTATATATAGGGGTGGAAGATGACCAAAATGTCCCTAAAGAAAGAGAGAAAGACGCAGCTATCCCTCTGTTGACTGTCTGATAGACTGAAGTAAATTAATCATAACTTTTTACTCTGATGTTCAAATTGGATGAAACCAATTGAATTGGAAAGAGGACTCAAATATCTTTCCATTTATATATAACAGCTCTCATAGTTAAATATATACAGGAAGTTATGATTGTTGGAAGTTGACCCTGAAATGCTGAAAATTTCTGGAGCATGTATAGAACATGCGACGCATGCTAATCTCATGGTGCCACTGTTTTGGGAACCCAAACATTCCCTTACACTACTCCAAAAATTTTGAAACATACCTGGGATGTACTATTGACTTCCCCGATTGTAACGCAACTTGAAAATCCAAAAACGGAGGTCGGAAAGGTAGTCAAATAAATCCCTGAAGTTCGGAGGCTTGAAATAGGCTAAGTGTTGGAATACTAACCAAAATTTTCTAAGTGTTGAATCTTTTAAAGAGCTTTAAGAGCTAAACGAGCTGAATTTCGGACTTAGAATTTTATGAGGTATTACAATATCTCCCCCTTGAGAACATTCATCCTCGAATGAGACTGACTGAGAGGGAAGAAAAGATAAGACGCCGCGTATACAGATTATGCTCAAACGGCACATGATTTATGAACTAACATGAATGCTAAACTGAATATAGCATAACTGAACATACATATCCGATGCATGACTGGCGAGCTGAATTCATGAATGCATCAGTAGCTGAATTCATGAATGCATGATTATCTGACTGAACTGATACATGAATGCATGTCTAAACTAACATATGGGCATATGACTGAATACGCAATGCTAGAAGATACCAGGTTTGTAACAAAAACTTGAACATGAAATAGAGTAGGCTTAAGAAGAATTGTTACCTTGAGCGGAATCTGAATTAGCGGAAAAGAGATGAGGGTACTTGGTTCCCATGTCTGCTTCTGCTTCCCAAGTGGCTCCCTCAACAGAATGATTCTGCCAAAGAACTTTGACTAGAGGGACTTCTTTGTTCCTCAATCTATGAATCTAATAGTCTAGGATTTCAACTGGTATCTCCTCATAGGAGAGGCTGTTCTGAACATCTAAGCTCTGAATGGGGACTACAACTGATGGGTCACATATGCACTTCTTGAGCAAAGTGACATGGAAGACTGGATGAACTACGGCTAAATCTGAAGGTAGTTCAAGCTCATAAGCTACTTTGCCAAAGCGACTGAGAATCTTGAAGGGACCGACATATCGGGGAATGAGCTTTCCCTTTTTGCCGAATCTCTTCACTCCCTTCATGGGAGAGATCTTGAGATAGACAAAGTCACCAATATCAAACTCGAGATCCTTTCTACGAATATCTACATAAGACTTCTATCAGCTCTGAGCATCCTGGAGTCTTCCTTTAATCAACTAAACTTTCTCTAAGGCGTCAAATACTAAATCAGGCCCTATGACTGAGGCCTCACTAACTTCGAACCAACCAATAGGAGATCTGCATCTCCTATCGTAGAGAGCTTCGAATGGAGCCATGTGAATACTGGAGTGATAATTATTATTGTATGCAAACTCAATCAAAGGCAAGTGGTCATCCCAACTTCCCTTGAAACCAATGGCACACGCCCTCAGCATATCTTCTAGAGTTTGAATGGTCCTTTCTTCTTGACCATCTATCTGAGGATGAAATACTATACTGAGATGGACTTGGGTGCCAAGACCCTTTTGGAAAGCTTTCCAGAAGTGAGAGGTGAACTGGGTACCCCTGTCGGAGATAATAGATAAAGGAATACCGTGTAACCTGACCAACTCTCTAATATAGAGTTTGGCGTAATCCTCGGCTGAATATGAGGTAAGGACTGGAAGAAAATGAGTTGATTTGATCATCCTATCTACAATGACCCAAACTGAATGATGTTGACGATGAGTACGAGGCAAACCCATCACGAAGTCCATATTTACTTCTTTCCACTTCCAGGTAGGAATAATGAACTCCTACATGGGACCACTAGGCTTCTGATACTCTATCTTAGCCTGCTGACATGTAAAGCACTTAGCCACAAACTCTACAATATCTTTCTTCATCCCACTCCACCAATAAATCTCCTGCAAGTCACAATACTTCTTAGTGGCCCCTGGAGGAATAGAGTTGCGTGTACCATGAGCTTCTGCAAGAATTCGCTGCCTTAAATCATCTATACCTAGAACACAAAGAAGACCCTGACAATGAAGAACACCATCTCCCCCTTGGGAGAAAACCTCTACTTTCTGATCCTTGACTGACTCTTTCAACTTGACTAAGCTGGAATCTCTATCTTGCTTTTCTTTCACCTCGGAAACTAGATATGATTCTGAACTGTGCTGGACACAAACACCACCTTCTGAAGAATCGACTAAGAAAATGCCTAGTCTGGCAAGATGATGGACTTCCTAAGCTAAATTTTTCTTACTATCCTCAACATGAGTAACACTACCCATAGACAGTCTACTAAGAGCGTCGGCCACAACATTGGCTTTGCCCGGATGGTAAAGAACACTTATGTCATAATCCTTCAAGAGCTCTAACCACCTTCTCTGATGAAGATTGAGATCTTTTTAAGAAAAGACATACTGGAGGCTCTTATGATCAGTGAATACATCTACATGAACTCCATAGAGATAATACCTCCAAATCTTCAGGGAAAATACTACAGCTGCTAACTCAAGATCATGAGTAGGATGATTCTTCTCATAGGGATTTAACTATCTGGAGACGTAGGCTATGACCTTACCATGTTGCATGAGGACACAACCTAAACCTACTTTGTATTCATCACAATATACTACGAACCCATCGGAACCATCGGGAAGTGCTAAAACTGGAGATAAGGTGAGTCGAGTCTTCAATTCCTGAAAACTCTTCTCACATGAATCTGACCACTGGAACTTGTCCTTTTTCTGTGTCAATCTGGACATAGAGGATGCAATAGAAGAAAATCCTTCAACAAACCATCTGTAATAGCCATCCAAACCCAAGAAACTCCTAATATCTGATGGAGAGACAGGGCGAGGCTAGTTTTTTACCGCTTTGGTATTTTGAAGATCTACTCTAATTCCATCACCCAAAATGATATGGCCAAGGAACTCTACTGACCTCAGCCAAAACTCGCACTTACTAAATTTGGCGAATAGCTGATGATCTCTGAGATCTGAAGTACTGTTCTGAGATGGTCTGCATAATTACGCTCAGTACGGGAATAGACCAGAATATCATCTATTAAGACTATGACGAACATGTCCAAGTACTGCTTAAACACACAGTTCATCAAGTCCATGAAAGCTGCAGGGGCATTAGTAAGACCAAAGGACATAACTAGGAATTCAAAGTGACCATACCGAGTATGAAAAGCTATCTTCGGGATGTCACGTTCCCTAACTCAGAGCTGATGATATCCAGATCTGAGGTCTATCTTGGAAAAATAACTGGCACCCTGAAGTTGGTCGAACAAGTCATCAATTTTGGGAAGAGGATACTTGTTCTTGACTGTAACTTTGTTGAGCTAATGATAATCTATGTACATTTTGAGAGAACCATCTTTCTTCCACTCGAATAAGACTGGTGTACCCCATGGGGACACACTAGGTCTGATGAATTCCTTGTCTAAGAGATCCTTCAACTGATCCTTTAACTCTCTGAGCTATGTCGGTGCCATTCTGTATGGCGGAATAGATATAGACTGAGTGTCTAGAAGAAGATTTATGCTGAAGACTATTTCCCTTTCGGGAGAAATTCATGGAAAATCTTTTGGAAAGATATCCGAATATTCATTCACGATGGGGACTGAATCAAGGCTGGGAGTCTCGGTACTAGAGTCCTTGACATGAACGAGATAATAAATACATCCCTTAGATATTATTTTCCTGGACTGAAGGTAAGAAACAAGCTGACCCCTAAAAGATGAAGTACTACCCTTCCATTTAAGGATGGGTTTATTCGAAAACTGAAACTAAACTATTCTGTTTCTGCAGTCGACCGTGGCATAGCATGAATGAAGCCAATCTATGCCGAGAATGACATCGAAATCCATCATCTCTAATTCGACTAAATCTGCTGAGGTGACCTTCTAAAATATCATAACCGAACAGTTCCTGTATACCCGTCTGGCTATGATGGATTTACCCATTGGGGTGGAGACTGAGAATGGCTCTGCTAAAATCTCGGGACTAACTCCGAAATCGGCTGTTATTTAAGGAGTGACAAAAGACAAAGAATCTCCTGGATCTAGCAAAGCATAAACATGAACATAAAAGATCTGTAACGTACTAGTAACCACATCAGGAGAATTTTCTTGATCCTGTTGAGTCTGAAGAGTATAAAGATGATTTGGGTGCTGCTCACTAGTAGCACTGGAGGTGGCACCCTGCTGGTTCGGGTGACCTGACTGAGCTGAATAATGAAGATAACTTTGCTGACCTGACTGAGGACAATCCTTGACCCTGTGACCTGGCTTGCCACAACCAAAACAAACATCGCTACCAGCCCTGCAAACACCCTTGTAGTTCTTACCATAAGTCTGACAAAGAAGATTGGTTCGGGCACTGCTAACACTGCCCTGTGCCTTAGAGCCTAACGCTCTATCCCTGTTTCCCTCTTTGAACTTAGGAGCTGGAGCACTAGATGAAGAAGGAACTGGAGCTGGTGATTTAGGACGAAACTGCGAACGGTTTCCTCCTTCTCATTTGGGCTGTCTAAAATTAAAGCTACCCGTCCTAGCTTTCTTACTCTTCTTCTCCCTCATCTTGACCTTATTCTCCTCGATCTTCTGAGCATGATTCATGAGTCTGTATATGGTCATGTCACTATTCAGCATAGCAGACCTGCACTCATTTATCAAATTATCGTTCAGTCCTGAAACAAACTTACTCATTCTAGATCGGTTGTCTGCCACCACATGAGGAGCGTATCTTGCTAATTGAGTAAAATTTAGGGAATACTCTTTCACCGTCATGCTTCCCTGCCTGAGGTTGATGAACTCAAGAACTTTTGCCTTCCTCAGCTCTTGGGGAAAGAATTTGTCGAAGAAAGCCATGACAAATTCCTCCCACTCAATCAGACCTACATCTCCTAACCTCTCGAACTTCCACTGTTTATCCCAAGTATGAGCAACATCTTGTAACTGGTATACGGATAACTCGGCACTATGACAAGAAGTAACCCCCATGATATTCGTGACCTTCTAAACCTGGTCAAGGAATCCCTGCGGATCCTCATCGGATTTAGACCCTGTGAAGAATAGAGGATTCAATCGAGTGAAGTCCCAAATCCTGGCTGCAGCAGAGTTGGCCACTAGGTTGGCTTGAACGATAGTTGGATGCTCATTCTGAGCAACGATTGACTGTGCAAGAGCAGTAAATCCAGCTCTGAACTCTGCATGGGAAACATGCTTGCCCAAAGGATTTTCGGGCTGAGGGGCTGTCTAATTCACACTCTTTCTTTTGGGAGGCATATTCTGAAAACATGAAAGAAAAAGATTAAACTGAAAGTTCAAATTGAGATTATGTTTACTCGCACAACATGAATACTAAAAGAGGGAAAAATTGTTCCTAAAATATCTCATAGCCTCTTGCACATGAATGTGGCACGCAACACACCCTTGTACAAGACTCTACTAGATACGGCTTTCAGTATTCCTAGGACACTGTTGAACCTTAGGCTCTAATACCAAGTTTGTAACGCCCTGATTCTGGTAATCGAAATGCTACATGGTGTCCATGACCCCGAAGGACCACAATCTAACCCATGACTGATATCTTTACCTATACACTACATAATATAAAGCATAAATGTGGAATACATAATACTGTAAGGCCATAAGGTTCAATACTGAATGAAACATAATATCTGAAAGGGGTATCACAATACCAAAACAACTGAAAATACTAAAGTCTAAATCTAAAGATACTATAATCGTCTGAAAGCCTCTAACTTTCTGAATAAGGAGTTGAATGGGATATGTCCCCAACTAACTCCGTCTAGAAAACTGAAATGAAATAATAAAATAAAATTAAGTACTGAAATGACAAGCCAAAATATGTCCTCGCATGATGAGGACTCACCACTGATGCTGAAAGCTAGAACTGGGCAACTACTGCTGCTTCGAAACTCGTGCCTCTGAACCTATGGTGTAACATAAGAGAAAGCACCATAGTGCAAATGCGTCAGTACAATTGAATGTACTGAGTATACGAGTGAGGTAGGCTATATGTAAAGGATTCATATACATGAACTATACTAACTGACTAATATGAACGTGAAAATACATACATGATTACGAGACAGAAACTGACTTAACCTGATACTAATAACTGACAACATAAGTGACTGTAACTGAGAGTCTGATACTGGGGGAACTAGCTAAGTTCCGTACTATAACTGAGTTGACTGTATCTGACAGTCCTGATATTCTGATGAACTATCTGAATTCTTTTACTTAGACTGATACTGAAACTGTAACTGTGGGAGAATTCATCTAACCGACATGCCCCGAATGTGCTTCAATAGATAAATCGGGGTCCAATCTATACCCTGATTGGAAGGGTGCCAATACCATGCCACGGGTAAAGACAAGTTGTGAGTGACCCTCAAATCTGGAAGTGTCCCCATAAGAGATCGGCGGGTATCCGCCTCATTAACTCTAAAGTTAGTAGTGTTGATGTCTCAACCTATGGAAGCTACATAGTTCTGAAATGCAAGGATTGCTTCTAAGAATCTCACCCTCAATCTGGAAGTGTGAATTCCCATCCTGGGGTTCGCTCGGTGTTGAATCCTACTCCTATCTAAATATACACTGAACATGAATACTGAGCTGAGTTACTGAGTTCCGTTGACTGACAAAATACTACTTACAACTGACTAAGTTCATGAGATTTCTGAGAATACTGAGTTACTGCATTTTTCCTAAGTCACATGACTAACTGAGTTCTATGGAACATGGATTGACTATGGATATCGTGAAAACATGACATGGCTCTAGGCACACAACTATATTTTTTGGGTACAAGTACCCCCAGGACTCGATGGAAAAAACTGACACACATGACTGACTTGTTCATAGGAATAGAGTCCACAATTCACAATATCATAAGTTGGGGATTCAATACTACACATGGTTCTCAACATTTCATACGTGGGAGGGGATACATTCAACATGGAAGTACTTTCTTAACGTCAACATCATGTTCACTATATATCACCACCACAATACATCAATAACATGGAATTCATGTAGAATCATAAAGCATAGAGCTTGGACTTGTTACTTGGTACTCTTAAGTCATGAAAACATGATTATTATTATTCTAGGAATTTCATCAAACACCTTTCATGCACAATTTAGGTATAGGTGAAACCATAAGATTTTACATCATGAACAACCAAGTTTTACATGTTTTCAACTCACATAGTGTCATAGATTCATAATAACACATAAAGATTCCAACTTTGGAATCATTCAACATCAACAACTTGATTATCAACATCCAACAATATAGATATCATAAATAACTAATTTTATAGATTTCAACTTACATACGAACATAGCTTCATGAAAATACATAAAATCCCAACTTGAAACCATACAACAACCATCAACATGAACATAATCATACCACAACAAAGTATTCACAATACATAATTTAAAACTTGATTATTGATCTCCATGGATGAAAGGAATCCATGGATGAATACTATGCATACCTTAATTCTTGATTTTAGGAAGATTGACGGAGAAAATTCTTGAATTTGGATCCTAAATTGAAAACCCCTCTTATTGTTCTTGAGAGAAATTAGAGAAAAGTAGTATATTTTTATGAAAATAAGGCTTAATTCGGTGTTAAGGGGTATATATAGAGGTGGAAGATGACCAAAATTCCCCTAAAGAAACAGAGAAAGATGCAGCTGTCCCTCTGATGACTGTCTGATAGGCTGAAGTAAATTGATCATAACTTTTTACACTAATGTTCAAATTGGATGAAACCAATTGAATTGGAAAGAGGACTCAAAGAGATTTATATTTATATATAGCATCTCTCATAGTTAAATATATACAAGAAGTTATGATCGTTTGAATTTGACCCTGAAATGCTGAAAAGTTCTGGAGCATGCTATAGAGCATGCGACGCATGCTAATCGCATGGTACCACTGTTTTGGGAACACAAACGTTCCCTTACGCTACTCCAAAAATTTTAAAACTTACCTGGGATGTACTCTTGACTTCCACGATCGCAATGCAACTTGAAAATCCAAAAACGGAGGTCGGGAAGGTAGTCAAATAAATCCCTGAAGTTTGGATACTTGAAATAGACTAAGTGTTGGAATACTTGCCAAAATTTTCTAAGTGTTGAATCTTTTAAAGATCTTTAAGAGCTAAACGAGCTGAATTTCGAACTTAAGATTTTATGGGGTATTATATTTGCCTACCCTTATGCATATTCATAGTCAGCCTCGTTGGGCCTATAGCCTGATTTCTTTGGTAGCCTCATATGTAGCCGAATCCTTTTATTTGATAAGACTTTAATTTGATCCATATTTTCTAAGCACGTTAATAATGAAATAAGAGGAAATTTGAAGTACAAAGAATAAAAAAAGGTGAAAGAGAAGCTCTAAAAGAAGTTATTTGCGCAATTAAATCGTATGTTAGGAGTTAGAAAATAATTTTTGATTAAGATTTGAGTTGTTGTTACCCGGTTATTGTGTTACAGTGATCCTGTTTTGGCCCTGGTCCATTAAGGACAATGTGCACCTCAATTAAGGAAATTTTCTTAGGTGGAGGATGGCTATTATAGGGGTGCGTAACGAGAATTGGGATGTAAAGAAAAGCTGAAATGTAAAAGAAAACACTCCTTCCAAAGTGATGTTAATGTGCTTAGAAAGATCTGGGTGAAATAATGGATGTGTAAAGATAATGAGGTGGAAAGTGTGGTTGGCGAAATGTGATTTTAATTAAAGGTAGTTATGTATTAAAGTGCTTAGGGAGATTATTCATTATTTACAAAATAGTTCCTACCCATCCCTTATCCTGCATTACAACCAAAAAAGACCTATTTGATCCTACGTTTCAACATCCGACTATTAGTGGAGTAATAGACTAAGGGCAAGCCTATGGTTCATCTCCTATTATGTATGAATTCTTTGTTGAGAGCGAGTGGTTGAATTTTTATATTCCCCTCCTGATTAAGTTTGTTAAATTGTGAGTGATATGGGGAAAACTTTCTTGTTGTGAGGACGCATGCGGATGAAAGTTCGGATTACTTATGGAATTCCTGATTTCGTGCTTATATTAGGTTTGCCAACAAATTGAATGACATTGTCGGGACAATGAAGTGTGAAATAAAGGTTTATTTTCCCAATACTAGCATGATCCAAGTTGTGATTAAAAAGATTGATGCTCGTGTTGCTTGAAGTTGTTCGAGGACAAACAAGGTTTTAAGTGTGGGGTGGTGATCTTGGGCATATTTATATGTCCAAACACCTCTATTAACCCATATTTGGACTTGTTTTGAGAATAAAAAGTGTGCTAAATATATTGAACTGTGAGTTAAATTATGTTTTGTGGCTAACCGAAGTGATTAGAGATACAGGGTTAATTTTTCATGGATTTAGAAGAAAATGGGATACATATCATGAAAATGTGAAAGACCATGTCGATTGAAGGGTAAAACATCTGAAGGATTGACGAGAGGAAAGAAAGAAACTGGAGAAAAATACCAGTGACACGACGCGATCTCAACGTGTCACGTCAACTGGTAATATATTATGCCTTAGCCAAAAATTGAAGAACAATTTCCAGTGCATCGACGCGATGTCAACGCGTCGATGTGTGATTTTTGTGCCTTACAAGAAATTTCAAGATCAACTTCCAGTGCATCGACGCGATATCAACGCTTCGCGTCGATGCCTAAAGTTTTGACACTTAGCCAGATTCTAAGGTGTAAGTTCCAGTGACACGACGTGATGTCAACACATCACGTCGTGTTGTGAAGAAATTGACTTAGCTTGATTTTCAAAGATGAATTCCAGTGTAACAACGCGATGTTGACGCGATACATTGGTTGGTACAACGGGATTAGCGACACGTCGCATCATGACTACAAATCTGGTGAAATTTTCCTAAGTATAAAAGGAACACGTGAGCATAATTTCAGGAACTTTTGGGGTAAGCATAGCAGCGGCGAAAAAGCACAAAATTCTTTCTTTTAGGTTTCTAAATATTTATTTTGAACTTCTTTACTTTAAGAATTATTTTGGGTATGGTTAATTACTTATTTTGGATGTTGAATTCAAACATGAGTGGCTAAACACCCTTATTTTGGGGTTGAGGCCAAGAACATGATTACTCTTTTATATTCTTATTCATAGTTTCTTTTTGGATTATCATCTGGGTTGTTCTTAATTTCTTGAGCTTACTATTTTGATGAGTGGCCACCATTAGAAAAAATCTATATTTTTATGTGCATCCAAGAGAAGAATCATAGGATAGAACGAAGAAATTAAGGAGCAAGGTTCTTATCCTTTTATAAAATAAGGAGTTTGAATTAGCATCTAGGATAGGGATATACCTAGAAGCCTTGCTTGGTTCAATTGCAAGAAGATAACTTTATGAATCTAGAAGAATTGTTGTATCTCTGTGGGAGTTGTAGCTACAATGTTCAATAGGTAGAATATTTGAGGTCAGGATACCCAGATCGTGGCATAACCCTTACGAATCAACAACCCGATAACCAATTAGACTATGATAAGAATAGAGAATTGTATGATTGTCCGAAATGCCTCAACCCTGGAATCCTCATCATTATTGATTACTACCATTGCTTGTTTTTCTCTAGTCACCATTAGTTATTCACTGTTTAATAATTTACATTTTTATTCATAAATACAACATAATCTTGATACTCTCAAGCACTTAATACCTAATTGTCTTAAACTAAATATTGATTAAATTTCTAGTTTATTAGTCCTCGTGGGAACGATATCTGACTGTCTAAGTCTTGATACTACTTGTACGATCATGTACACTTATGTGTGTGTAGGAATGCAACACTCAGGTCATGGTATTCTGAAAATAATAGTGCATATAGATCTTGAGGTAATTATTAATGTATAAATTGATATTGCAACTGAAACTAGACTGGGTTAAGCTTAATTGGACTCACAACTAACCATATTACTGACTGAATGACATTTCTCATGGTATAAGTTAAATCATTCTATAGATACTGAAAACTAGGTAACCAGCTAAATTTTGGGTATTCATAACCCCCAGGACTTGATAACATCAAGAGTAAAAGCATACTAAAATTTCGAAACCATAATAAGAAAGCATTTTAAAGAAATCCATCACTTGGGCATTTCATCAAACACATGGAGATTAAGACTTTAACATGGGAAAATTCATCAAACACATGGGAATCATGAACTTAAACATGGGAATGTGTTAAACATGGTAGCATAGCATGAATACATAACTAAAATCATGAATTGGGGATTTACATGAAATTCGCGTGAAATGGGACATGGGCCTTTCTTCAAAACATGTAAATATCATAGCTTGAACATAAGAATTTCTTAAACATGAGGGAACAATGGAGTTACATGGAAAAATTCATAACTTGGGGATTCATCTTGAAATTAATTGAACATGATATGGGACTTTCATAAAACATGTGGAAAG
Organism: Capsicum pubescens; assembly: GCA_030864215.1. NCBI lineage: Eukaryota > Viridiplantae > Streptophyta > Magnoliopsida > Solanales > Solanaceae > Capsicum > Capsicum pubescens. The sequence continues at coordinate 32,734,243 of CM061548.1, forward strand.
CATGATTTTAAAATATGGGAATATTGCTAAACTTCATGAATTTAGGATCTATCATGGAATTTACTTGAATAAAGCATGGGAAACTCAAATTCATGGCATGAGGAATTCAAAATCTTGCATTTAATCACACATCGGCTGAATTGAATTAAAAACACCATGAAAACATGAAATTCAATCTTTCCTTGAACATACGAAATAACATGATTCATTCTTTAATTGAAAGAAAATGGTTTTGGGCTCCATGGGTGAAAGGGGACCCATGGATCAACTCCCACATACCTTAAAACTTTAAATCTTGAAGAACAAATAAAATCTTGAAAGTTTTCTTGAATTGAAAAACTTGATTCTTGATTGTTCTTGAAGAGGAGAATTGAATTTGATGTTTTGGGGATTAGATTAGAGTTTCTTGGAGAGAAAAGTGAAGGAGAATGGGTAAATAATGCCTAAATGACATTTTAACTCATGCATATATGACTAGGCTTGAGGTTAAAATACTTAAATTCCCCTTATACATTTAAATTCGTGACCGTATTGCGATTTGAAGGCTCACTGCGATGCGGTGTAATTGCGGTGGCTTACTGCCTCACACAAAAAATGCCATAACTTTTCACTCAGATATTAGATTAAGACAAAATTGGTATTGTTGGAAAGCTAACTCAATTATCTACAATTTGGTGGGTCTTAATATGAAAAATTCTACATACATAAAAATTTATAAACTTTCAAAGTTGACCATTGTAGAATCGAATACCAAACTTTGGACGAATCAAAGGATCTTAGCTCAACTTGGCTCTAAGTGATTTCTATGAATATTCTTCACCTAATAAGCACTTCACATACTAGGATAAAGATCATGACACATGCATTTGAATTATGTATCAAGAACATGACAAATACACCTTCACCGCGATGCGCCAAGGCTGCCACCGTAACAGCCACAATCGAGGTGACTTGCTGATTTGGAAATCAAAACATGGTCCAAACCTCGTCAGAAAAATCCAAAACTTACCTGAGACATGCTACTTACACCCCTGAACATGAATCAACTCAAAAACTTACATCTCGGAGTCGGGAAGGTCACTTCAAAAATCGTCAAAGTTAAGAGGCCAAAACTTAAGCTAAGTCCCCAACACTTAGCTAAATTTCTAGGTTTTTAGCCTCTTATGCAAGCACTAGGAGCTGAACTGGATTATGAAAAGTACAGGATATTACAACTAACATCTATAAAGCCTCTACTATACTGACTATAGATAGTTGGGATAGACCCCAGCTACTACTAATCAATGCATATGTGCAATAAAGTAAAGTAAATGAACAACATCTGACTGAAGTCCTTGAAATAGGAGAACTCATCACCTAATGGATGGAACTGCAACCATTTGATCATGATGTGTGGACTACAACTGATACCTACATTATGAAATAATGTAGCCACACATATGTATATGTGGATCAGTACTTCTGGAATGTACTGAGTAAGCGGGGGTGAATGCAATAAGTAAAACTGATTTCATATGTAATCTTAAAACATGCATGCTAAGTGTAAGTAGACTTACCAAGTGAATGGAGTAAACTGAAATCTGAAGTAGCTTAAACATGAGTAACAAACATAGTCTGATAAGTTGGTGAATCACTACACTTAGTTTCTTAAAACATTATTTTGTAGGATAAGTAGAACTAAATTTAGGATATGGTAAAACATGAATACATGAACATACAAAACCAAACCAAACATACATGTACTGAGCTGATCTGATTACTTGAATAACTGATTTCTGGGTGACGGAATGAGTGAAATTTAAGAAAAAAGGGTAACTAGCATATACATACTGAGTAATTCATATATGAATATGGACTACTAAAGAACATGAGATAGCTGAGCACAAATGCATGAAAACTGTAAAATCTGAAAATGCAAGACCAAGCATAAAACATAATTCTGTATAGTCTGTAAACTGAGATACCAAAATACTGATAACTGAATAACTGATAATTGTATGCTATGGTCAAGCAAACAAGAAACTAAACACTGAACTGAATATTGAACTGAGACTGTGTGAGGTATCATCTAACCGACATGCCCCAATCTTAGTCAATCGGGTAATGGTAATGGTTGTGTGGATCCACTAAACTGGTGTATCGAAGGACTAAAGAGTCACCCTAATCTGGCAGAAGTACTCATAAGATTAGTGTCAATCCTAATTGGTAGGATGACATCTCAACCTGCGCTGGCTACGTAGTTTTGTAACTCAGGGATTGCTACTAAGGGTCATACCCTAACCTGGCAGGAATGCCCCCATCCCTTGGTTTGCTCGATGCTGAATCCTACTCCCAACTGAACTGACACTGATCGCTAGACTAAACTAAGCTTAATTGAACCGCAAATGATTGTATTAACTGACTGAGTGATATTGCTCATAGTATGACTGAAATCATTATGTAGATACTGAAAACTAGGTAAATAGCTAAATTTCGGGTATTCATAAACCCCAGGACTCAATAACAATAACAATAGGAATATACTGAAGCTTCAAAAACATAATGAGTAGTCATTGTTCAAAACTCAATCATTTAAGTATTTCATCAAACACTTGAAATTCATAGGCTTAAGCATGAGAATGGTTAAAACATGTGATTACAACATAGTTGCAATATTAAAATCATGGATTAAGGAGTTAACATGCAAATAATCATCATCCAAACGTGTCAAGGATGAATTGCAATGAAAGCACTTGGGAATCATGAAATTGAACATGGGAATGTCTTAAAAATGGGAGCATAGCATGATTACATGACTAAAATCATGAATTGGGGGATTTACATGTAATTCGCTTGAAATAGGACATGGGAGTTTCATTAAAACATGTAAGAATCATAGCTTGAATCCTTAGAATGTCTTAAACATGAGGGAACAATAGAGCTTCATGGCAAAATTCATAACTTGGGGATTCATCTGGAAATTAACTGAACATGATATGGAAATTTCAATACTCAAACATGATATGACTCATTCTACTTGAAAACACATGAAACCATAACTCATAATTAAAATTAACAAGATATTCATGGAGATACTTCAACTTGAAACATGTAAAACTCATAAATTTAAATTTAAAAAGGATTCTTGGGATTTATGGGTGAAAGAGGACCCATGGATGAACTCCCACATACCTTAATAGATGATTTCTTAAGGATTTCTTCAACTTGAAATCTTAAATTCTTTGTGTTCTTGAGAGGAAAAACTTAAGCTTTGTTCATGGGGGAAAGAGGAGGGTTTTTATGTGAGGGATTTCTGAGGAAGATAGGCAAATAATGCCCTTTTGGATGCTATAAGTCGTCCCTTAGACGTTTGGGGTCGAGGGGAAAGGACCAAAGTTCCCCTTGACCCTTAGAAAGTTAAAAACAATGTGGTAATGGACCAGGCAGCACCCCATGTAGTCCATGGTAGTAGAGCTCGGGGTGTCCCCTCTATCCTGGTGCAATAACCCGGGCGGCGTGGGCTTATCGCACGCCCTCACTTTCTATTACAAAAATAGCTATAACTTTTTGCTCAGGTATCGGATTAAGGCAAAAATTAGTATCGTTGGAAATCTGACTCAATTATCTAGAATTTGATGGGTCTTGAGCTAAACAAATCCATGTACATCAAAAGTTATACACATTCAAAGTAGAAACTTGTGGAATCGAATACCAAACTTTGGACGAATCAAAGGATCTTAGCTCAACTTTGTTCTAAGTGATTCCTATGAATATTTTTCACCTCGAAAGCACTTCACACACTATGATACTGATCATGAAACATGAATTCAAATAAAATCATGGGATTATAGCTTACACATATAGGAACGATCCTTCAAAGTCTAGCCCGACAATGTGAGGTGTTACATAACTATTGTTATAGGCAAACTTAATAAAAGGTAAGTGGTCATCCCAACTACCTTTAAAGTCAATAAAACATGCCATCAATATGTCCTCTAAGGTCTGAATGGTCCTCTCTGCCTGACCATCTGTCTGAGGATGAAAAGTTGTACTGAGATGAACTTAGGTACCAAGAACCTTTTGAAAAGTCTTCTAAAAGTGAGAGGTAAACTGAGTACCTCTATCTAAAATGACTATGCAATTTCACCAACTCCCTAAGATAAAGCCTGGGATAATCCTCAGATGAGAATGAAGTATGAACTGGCAAGAAATGGGCTGACTTGGTCATTGTATCTACAATGAACCAAATCGAATAATGTTGACGACGCATACTAGGCAATCCTGTCACATAGTCCATATTCACTACCTCCCATTTCCAAGTAGGGATGCTGAAATCCTAATATGTACTAATAGGCCTTTGGTGCTTAACCTTAACCTGTTGATAGTTTGCACACTTAGCCACAAACTCTACGATGTCCTTCTTCATACCACTCCACCAATAGATTTTCTGCAAATCGCGATACATCTTAGAGGCTCCTAGGTGGATAGAGTATTATGCACCATGCACTTCTGCAAGTATTCGCTTTCTAAAACCATCAACACATGGAACACATAACATTCCCTCATAATGAAGCACACCATCTCCCCCTTGGGAGAAAACCTCCACTTTTTGATCTCTAACCGCCTTCTTCAACTTAACCAAACTGGGAGCCCTATCTTGTTTTTCTATCACTTCATCAACCAGTGAAGATTCCAAACCATTATGAACCCATATACTACCTTCATCTGAATCAACCAACCGAACACCTAATCTAGAAAATTGATGAACCTCATGGACTAACTTCTTCTTATCTCCCTCAACATGAGCAACACTACCCATGGACAGTCTACTAAAGGCATCCCCTACTATATTGTCCTTGTCTGAATAATATAACACACTCATATCTCATAATCTTTTAACAACTCGAGTCATCTTCTCTGGCAAAGATTTGGATCTTTATTCATGAACACGTACTGTAAACTTTTATGATCTGTGAATATATCAACATGAATCCCATAAAGATAGTGCCTCCAAATCTTTAAGGCAAAAACAACAGCTTCCAACTCAAGATCATGGATAGGATAATTCTTTTCATGAGGTTTAAGCTTTTTGGAGGCATAGGATATGACCTTGACTCTCTACGTTAAAACACAGCCAAGACAAACTCTAGAAGAATCACAGTGAACTAAAAATCCATCTAAACCATCTGTCAAAGTCAATACTGGGGCAGAAGTGAGTTGAGTCTTCAACTCCTGAAATGTAATGCCCCGAGTCTGTACCCCGGACGCCACACGGTGCTTACGACCCCAAAGGACCACAAGATAACCCATGATTGGTACCTACTATGAGCACTGAATAATAAATACTAAAATAATACAGAAAACAGGTTGAATTGCCATAAGGTTCATAATCTGAACGTTTATAAATATAGTATTGAAATAACATCTGATAAAATATGTGAAATCTAAATACTGACTGAACTAGTCTAGTCTGAAAAGCCTCTAACTGAACCATCTGAATGTGGATTTGAAGGGACAAGCCCCCAACAAACTCCGACTACTGAAATACTGATAAACTGAAATACTAAAATAAAAGCATATCCTCGATAGATGAGGACTCACTACTGAATTTAAAATAGCTGACTGAATCTATCTAAGCGATGTCAGGAACCTGAGCATTCGAACCTATGATATGAGACATCATAGTGCAAAGAAAGAGTATGCATCAATACGTGGAATGTAAAGGTATGCTAGATGAGGTAAGGCTGAATGCAAGGGTTCATATGTATGAATAGTAACTGACTGAATGATATAGAGTAACTGAATATGAATACATGGATAACTAAAACTACTGTAAAATACTGAGTATGCAATACTGTGCATATACATATATACTATATCTGAGCTTTTACTAAAGTTGAGTACTGATTTCTGATACTGAGTAACTAATATCTATGATCATTGATAACTGAATTACCGATACTAAGTGACTGTGTCTGACAATTCTAATTCTGCAGAACTGAACTGAGTTCTATACTGAGACTGAAACTGAAACTGTAGGAGGTAATCATCTAACCGACATGCCCCAAATAATATAACTAGGGTCCAACCTATAACCCCAGGTGGAAGGGTGTTAGTACCATGCCACGGGTAAAGACAAGCTGAATAGTCACCCTCATCTGACAGATGCCCTGAACGAGAATGGTGGTACCCTCAACTGGTAGGTAAAATACCTCATCAACCCTCAACTGGCAGGTTGATGTCTCAACCTATGTTGGCTACGTAGTTTTGGAATGCAAGGACTTCTACTAAGGGTCACACCCTCTACTGGTAGGTGATCCCCATCCTTGGGTTCACTCGGTGCTGAATTCTACTCCCAACTGAAGACACAGATTACTATACTGAGTTGAACTGGACTGATACTGAGCTTCACTGAGTTCTTTAACTGACTGAGTTCACTGATTTCTGTAACTGACTGAGTTCACTGAGTTTTATAATTGACTGAGTTCACTAATCGTGACATTACTGAGACTACTCTGTAACTGACTATGGATCTAGGTAAACAGCTAGATTTTTGGGTATTGAATACCCCCAAGACTCGATAGTATTGAAAATAAAGCATAGCATGATCATAAAAACATAATAATACTTGTTTGCTAACAATGCACTCATTTAGACATTTTGTCAAACACTTGTATGGCATGAACTTGTACATGAATTGGACCACATAATAACATGTCATAAAATTCACTATCCAATGCACTTGAGCATTTTATCAAACACTTGGGGAACATGATTATTTCATATAGCAATAAACATATAATAATATCATGGCTACTACATTCAACTTGTAATTCAAGAGTTCAACATGAAGATCACATAATTCAACCCACAAACCATTTATTTTTCATGATACTTGTAATTAATCATGGAATTAAATTCCCAATAATATCATGAACATGAATTCAATCTATTTCAAGCATGGAAATCATAAATCTGAGATCTTGTATGTTTAAAAAGGGTTCTTGGACTTCATGGGTGAAAGAAACCCATGAATGAACACCTAATATACATGAGAAGATTAATTCTTAAAGGTTCTTGGAGGATTTCTTGAGCTTAGTTCTTGATTCTTGAAAACTAGGGTTTTGCCCCTTTTGAGAGAGAATGATTTAATATTGAGAGAACTTGAGTAAATAATGACATAATAGGTTATGTAGGGCATTAATCACGTGTTTAGACTGATTAGGGGTGTGGAAAAATACCAAACTATCCCTGGAAAGATTTAATATTTTCGTTACTGGGTGCCCGAATTTGGCGTACACCGTGATGCAGTGGCATCGCGGTGAGCCACTAGAAATCGACTAGAAACTATTTAAAAAGGGACAATTGCGAAATGGACTTGTGGGACAATGTGGTGGTTTCATAGAGTTAAACTAGAAAGTGATAACTGGGAAACTGGGCATTGTCACGACGCGATGGAATCGCGTTGCCTCAGTAGAAATTGGAAAGTGGAAGCTGGAACTTTGGCGCAATGCAGGCTTATCGCGATGACACACTGGAAATTGACAATTGGCAATTGGACTGGCTCCGCGACGTGGTGATGCTCACTTTGGCACATTGCTTTACCAAAACTACTATAATTCTTCACCTGGGTATTGGATTTGGGCGAATTTTATATCATTGGAAAGTTGATTGAATTTCCTACGCAATAGCAGGTCTTATACTAAAAAATTCCAAATATTTTAAAAAAATTATATAGGAATACTCATGTACTGAGAGTTAAATTGATCTAGGGAAATACGGGGTATTACATGAAAACTCTTCTCACATGAATCTGACCGCTTAAACTTGATCTTCTTCTGAGTCAATCAAGACATGGGGAAGCAATAGAAGAAAACCCTTTAACAAACTCTTTGTAATAGCCATCCAAACCAAGAAACTCCTGATAACTGATGAAGAGGTGGGTCTAGGCCAGTTTCTTACTGCTTCGATCTTTTAAGGGTCAACTTGGGATGCCATCACCAGAAACTATATGGACAAGGAAAGTTATTGATCAAATAACTAATGATCGCTAAGGGTCTGCAACACGACCCTCGGATAATTTGCATGATTATTCTCATTGCAATAATAGAAAAAGATATCAATAATGAAGACTATGACAAATATGTCCTAGTACTGCTTAAATACCCTGTTCATCAAGTCCATGAATGGTGCAGGGGCATTTGTTAGTCTGAAGGAAATAACTAGGAATTCAAAGTGACTATACCGAGTTCTGAAAATTGTCTTTGGAATGTCATATTCTCTAACTCTAAGCTGATGATAGCTGGATCTGAGGTCTATCTTAGAGAAATAATTGGCACCCAGAAGTTGGTCGAACAAGTCATCAATTCTGGGGAGTGGATACTTATTCTTGATTGTGACTTTATTCAACTGATGGTAATCGATGCATATTCTGAGAGAACCATATTTCTTATGCATGAACAAGACTGGAGCACCCCATGGAGAAATAGTAGGCCTTATAAAACCCTTATCTAAGATATTTTTTAACTGTTCCTTTAATTTTCTAAGCTCAGCTGGAGACATTCCGTAAGGTGGAATAGAGATAGGCTGGGTATCTGGAAGGAGATCTATTCTGAAGTCAATTTCCCTTTTGGAAGGAATTCTGGGAAGATATTCAGGGAACACATCTGGAAATTCCCTTACTACTAAAACTGACTCGAGACTTGGGGCCTCAGAATTAGAGTCTTTGACTCGAACAAGATGGTAAACACAACCCTTAGAAATTATTTTTCTTGCCTTAAGGTATGAAACAATTTGACCCCTAAGCACTGAAGTTCTACCCTTCCATTCAATAATTGGTTTATCTGGAAACTGAAACTGAATGACTCTATTTCTATAGTTAACTAAAGAATAGCATGAGTGGAGCCAATCCATGCCGAGAATGACATCAAAATCTATCATTTTTAACTCCATAAGATTAACTTAAGTGACTTTCTGGGATATTATGACCGGACAGTTCCTGTATACCTGTCTAGCTACAATAGAGACACCTAATAGAATGGACACTGAGAAGGGTTCTGCTAAAGTTTTAGGACTGACTCCAAAGTTGACAGCTATATAGCGGATTACAAAAAAAGAGAAGTTTCGGGATCTAACAAAGCATAAACATGTAAATGAAAGACTTGTAATGTACCTATAACCATATCAGGAGAACTTTTCTGATTCTGTCAGGACTGAAGTGCATACAATTTGTTCTGGAGCTGACCGTTGGTGGCACTGGAAGTGGACTTAAGATATGAAACAATCTGACCCATAAGCACTGAAGTATTAACTCTCCATTCAATGAGTGGTTTATTAGGAAACTGAAATTGGACAATTCTATTTCTACAATCAACTAAGGCATAGAATGAGTGGAGCCAATCCATGCTAAGAATAAGATTGAAATCAGTCATCTCTAACTCAACAAAATCAACTGAGGTGATTTTATGAGATACTGTGACCGGGTAATTTTTGTATACCCATCTGGCTATAATAGGTTTACCCACTAGAGTAGACACTAAGAAAGGCTTTGCTAATATTTTGGGACTAACACTAAAATTGATGACTATATAAGGGGTCACAAAGAGAGTGAAGCTCCGGGGTCTAATAAAATATAAACATAAAGATGGAAAACCTATAACGTACCCGTAACCATAGCGGGAGAACTTTCCTGATCATGCCGAGTCAGGAAAGCATACAACCTGTCCTAGCATTGCTGCCCACTGGTGGCACTGGACATGGCACCCTGCGGAATTAGTCTAGCCCTATTGGCAATCACTTCTGCCTCTCTGAGCAACCACCGAACACTCCCAGATCCTGTGGCCTGGCTTGCCACATCCAAAATACACATCACCCCGCTCTACCCTCACCGTAGTGGTTCCTACCATATTTCTTATGGATTGAATTTGTATGACAACTGTTCACACTACCGTGGGACTTAGAGCCTGGCGCTTTATCCTAACTGTCTTTACTTAACTTGGGCACTAGTGCACTAGCTGAAGATGGAGATGGGACTGAAAATTTCTGACAAAATTGAGAACAGTTACTGCCTTATGACCTTGGCTGAGAAAAGTTGAAGCTACATGTTTTAGCCCTCTTATTCTATTTCTTTCTCCTTAAGTAGGGGTGGGCATTCGGTTTGTTCGGTCTAATAGTTTAATATCAATTTTGTTTTTTGATTTTCGAATTGACAAAAATGACAACCGTAACCAAACTAAAATAAATTCGGTTCGATTTCTACAAAGTTTAAAAAAATAAAGAAGACTTTTGAATCTTGTGGCCTTCAATTAAAGTTGTGTCAAATGTACCAAAATTCTCTTTAATCTTGCGGTCCTAAACATGCCATGTGTAAAGTTGAAATTAAAGTATTGTCAAAAAAAGAAAAGGGGTCATTCCTTTTTAAACGGACTAAAAAGGAAAGTAGGTCGTTCTTTTTTTAAACGGAGGGAGTAATATATTATATATATATATATATATATATATATATATATATATATATATATATATAAAATATATTAAAAGTGTGAAGACCTTTAGAAAAGTGATTTGAATTTTTTGCCCTTGATTAAAACATCCCACAATAGACAAAATCGTCTTTTCGCTTTTTTTTTAAATAATTAACATTAAATTATTATTCAAATATTTAGGATACAAAAAGAAAAATAAGAAAGAATCACATAACTAAAAGGAATTAAATATAATGTGGCAATTTTTTATTTTAATTAGGAATCCTACACAAATTTTTAGGAAAAAAATTATCCTTGAAAAGGAAAAAAGAAAATAAAGAACCAAACGTTTTTTTTTTTTGGTAAGAATAACCAAACATTATAGGTAAGAAAAAGACATAAAAGAAAAGGTACCAATTTATTGATGAAAAAAATTAATTTAATAATGGAAAAATTTTAGGAACCAAAATATATTTTTTTTAAAAACATATGTATAGAAAGAAAAAAATATATTTTACTCATATAAGAATTCATAATATTTAACACTTCTAAATCAAATAGAATTTTATCTTATATAAAAAAAGAATGTCTACAATTCTATTTAAGTAGTTATTTGATCAAATTTTACTAGAAAAATATCTTCTACTTCTATATTTTCTTCTTATTCTTAGTTTTGTTTTGATTTTGATTGATGATTAATTAATATTTTCTTCTTTGATTCTTTAAGTTTTTCTAGCCTTCTTCATTATATGAAGTTTCTTTTAAATTTTTTCTTATATGAAATAATTTTAATTGTAAATAAATCATGAGATTTAGCATATCATCATTATGTTTATTCATATACTTTAATGATTTTTTTATTCTTTTTTTGGATACAGGCTCCAATTGTTATCATACATACAAAATATGATCAAACACTCTTTCCAAAGGTAATTTTAATTTCTATTGTCAATTAAATAACTTTCTCTAATAAATGGTGCTTTGCAGCTTACAAGCATGTTTTTTTAATTCAAAATTGGGATATACCTCCTTTTTACTATCTGCTTTTTTTTCGTTTTTCTTTGTATATAAGACAAAGTTAGAGTCTTTTCATGGATTTATTTATTTTAAAGTTAATTAATATTTTTTAATAATTTTATTTTGTGTAATTCTTTTATTGATTGACTCGAGATATACGTATAGAACACATTTCAAGCATTTAAAAATAAATATTTTATTATGACACTAATATTTAGAGCTTATATATACTAAATTTTTTATATTCATTGTTTACAGGAAGTAAATATATATTTTTGATAAGTAATACCTTTTTAATATAAAAATTAAATATATGTAACCATGGCTAATCATAATTATCCCTTTTAAATATAGTTAGTTTTATTTATTTTTTTCTTGGGCCATTTTATTTAAATAAAATATAATATACAAAGTTGAAACAAAAAAGCAACACGTCTTGAAAAAGAAAAGTAAACAAAAAGATTAAAAAAAAATTGTGAGTTTATATTGGAATCCATATTATTTTAGTATTGACAGATAATTTATGAAATAAAAATAAAAATTTATTATATTTAGATAAAAAAATTTAAATAAAATATTTTGGACTTCTAAATCAATTAGAATTTCATTTTATATATTAAAAAAATATACAATTTTATTCAAATAATGCTTTGATCAAACTTTAATAAAGAAAAACCGCCACTTCTTCTACTAGACTTTTTTTCTTATTTTGATTATGATTGAAGTCGTATTTTTTCATTCATTGTCATCAGTGATAAGTTTAAAGATTGTATATGAATTATACGTAAACAACAATTGACAATGGCTTATTCCCTTTTAATAATTTCTTGTGTTAATTGGATAAGACAAACTTGTTGCCACCTAGTGAAGTAGCAGTAAAAATCAAATGTTTATTTTACCTAAAAATTTAAATTTATATCACGAGAATGATGATTCTCTTTTAGGTTGCCACAAGTTTTACTCCTTTCTAAGGTATTCCATCATCGGTTGATTTATAGTTCGGTATTATGCATTATCGATTCGTTTTATTAGTTTTTAATTTCTAAACATATTAAATCGATAACCACCACTTGGTGAAAATATATTAGGTATGTTGTTGTATTAGATGGATAACCAAATCAATAAGATGTTTCTTATCAATGTGGGTTTTTAACGATTAGATTTTTGTGGTAATCGATAAAAAAGTGCTCATTTATATACACGGTATGAAAATGCTCATATAGTCAAAGACTATGGTATTGATTTATACAGAAGTAATTTAATGTTACGTTTATACAGTATAATTTTGTACTATTTTAATATCTTATCATAGCTTTATTAGTATTAATTAATGTGACACATGTGCTTCTTCTCATAGCTTTATTAGTATTAATTAACGTGACACACGTGCAAAGCACGTACACTTGACTAGTATATATATATAATATTAAAATATATATATTATTTATTTATGTATAAAATTTTGATTTTTCGGTTTAACCAATTTTTTATTTTTTTTTGAAAAAACAAAAATCGAACAGAAAAACCGAATTTTAAAAATTACAAAACGAAACTGATTCGAAAAACTGAAAAATCAAAACCAAAATTAAATTTTGATTTGGTTTTTCGGTTTAGACCAAAATATGCCCAGCCCTATCCTTAAGCTTCTCTTCCTCAATCTGTTGAGCATGAACCATAAGTTTAGATAGGTTCATCTCCTTAATCAACATAGTGGTCCTATACTCTTTGACCACACTATCAGATACACCAGACACAATCTTACTCATCTAGACCTAGAGTCAGCCACCATAGTCAGAACATACCTCGCCAACTAAGTAAACTTGGGCGAGTACTCCTTCACACTCAAACTACCCTGCTTCAAGTTGATGAACTCCTGAACCTTAGCTTCCCTAAACTCTAAGGGGAAGAACCTATCTAATAAAGTTGTGTCAAACTCCTCCCAATCTACCGGCCCTATATCAATACCTCGATCCTCCTTCCACTTATTAAACCAGGTGTGAGATACATTCTGCAACTGATATGCAGCCAACTCTGCACTCTCACTCGAAGTGACACCCATGATATCTGTCACTTTCTGTACCATGTCCAAAAACTCCTGCGAATCCTTCTCAGACTTAGATCCAGAAAATAGATGGAGATTCATTCGAGTAAAATTCCAAATCCTAACTGCAGTTGTATTTGCCACTGAATTGGTTGGGGCAACAGCCTGTTGGTTGTTTTGAGCATCTACAGAATGGTTTAGGGTAGTGAAAGAAGGCCTGAATTCGATGTGAGATACATGCTCATTCAGGGGATCTTCCTGAACAGGTAGTGGTGCAAGTTGATCCCTATTCCTTCTTCCATTATTTCTTCTGGGAGATATTGTCTATAAATAAAAAGAAGGATGAGTTATAAAGAGGAATTAAATATAGATCATGCTCTTTTGCACGACATGAACACTGAAAGAAGGGAAACTTTCCTAAAATGTCTCGTAGCCTCTTTCCCATAATTTAGTGTGCTTCACACATATGCACAAGAATCTACTCAATGTGGCTTTCTGAATTATTAGGACACTTTAAAACCTTAGGCTCTGATACCAAGTTTTGTAACAACTCGAGGCTACCACCTAATCGAGACAACGGTGCTTACGGCCACAAGTAATCACAAGCTAACCCATGAGCTGGTACCTACTGTGAGCATTGAGTAAAATAGTAATAAAACACATGTGTGGAAGATAAGATGATAAGATGTTGTAAATATGAATAGAGAAATACGTAGTAATGACATGTCTGAAATATCTGATAAAAAAACTGGAAACTAAAATGTCTGTCTAAAACGACTAATAAAAAATGAAAAAACTGTTGAATGTCTAACTGATTGTCTAAAAGCCTCTAAACATCATGAGGAGTTGATGGAAAAAACCCCAACTAACTTCGACTAGTTGAACATAAAAGAATACTAAAATAACTATAAAAATATCTCATGTCCTCGGTGGATGAGGACTCACCACTACTGTTGTTAGATATCACTGAGTTGTAAAAGAACGGTTGAGAAACTGAGCATCCGAACCTATGTTATAATACAACATAGCACAAAGGAAAAGTATGCGGTTAGTACTTGTACTGGTATGTGAGATAAGGGCTGACAGAAATACAGGAGATAACTGAGCATGAATGCATGAACATGTAATATCTGAAAATGCAAGACCAAGCATAAATATATTACTTAGATAATTTGTAATCTGAAAGACTGAAATATGTATGACTAAATAACTGACAATTTGTACACTTGGTCAAGCAAACCTGAGCTGAGATATACTGAAATACTGACTGAAACTGTGGGAGGTATCATGTAACTAACATGCCCTAATATGAGCTAATTGGTGTCCAACCTATTACCGAAGTTGGAAGGGTGTCAGTATCGTGCCACGGGTACTAACACTGGTTGTGTGGATCCAGTAATCTATTGTCTCAAAGGACAAGGGTGTCAAGCCTAAACTGATGGGTGACCCCTGAGAGGAAGTCAAGCCTAAACTGACGGGTGACCCCTCATATCCTATGCTGGATACGTAGTTCTGGAATTTAGGGAATGCTACTAATGACTCTGCCTAAACTGAAGGGGGATCCTCCATCCCTACATTCACTTGGTGCTAAATCCTACTCCCAACTTAACTGACTTTGGTACTTGACTTACTTAAATTCAACTAAACATTTTTATAGTGCTTATCATAATCATATTTATCTGAGTATAATGATAAGTTTCATAGCTTAACTGAATCAATACTTAAAAATCTAAAATCATGTAAAACATATAGGTATTGGGTGTTCATAACCCGTCAGCACTAACTGATCATAAAAATATGAAATTAACACTTAAAACTGTAATATGGAAGTCATGATTCAAAGACCCAAAGCATAAACATTTCACCAAAATAAGTGAGAAGCATGAACTTGAACATGGGAATGTCTTAAACATGAGAAAACAACATGATTACATGGCTAAATTCGTAATTCGGGGATTTAACATAAAATCAATGGACTATGACATGGAAACTTGCAATTCAAAATATGAAATAGCGTGATTCACTTGGAAACACTTGTAGACATGACTTTTAATCGATTTAGATTGAAATTCATGGATTAATTTCATAAAGTAGGATAAGATTTATACTTGTAACTTAAAATAGGGTTTTTGGGCTCAATGGGTGAAA
Source organism: Capsicum pubescens (assembly GCA_030864215.1). Taxonomy (NCBI): domain Eukaryota; kingdom Viridiplantae; phylum Streptophyta; class Magnoliopsida; order Solanales; family Solanaceae; genus Capsicum; species Capsicum pubescens. Next base: position 32,749,891 of record CM061548.1, read on the forward strand.
GGGACTCATTGATGAATACCCGCATACTTCAACAAATAATTTCTTGAATATTTTTTTAGGGTTTCTTGAACTTGGAAGATTGAACTCTCGATTTCTTGAGAAAGAGTTTGGGTTTTGTTCTTGGTAAAAGAGGAGGATTTCTTAAGAGTAATGTTGAGTGAAAGGGGAAAACAATGCCTCTCTGGAAGTTCCAAATCGTGTTAAGGACGAATTGGGTTGAGGAAAATGACTCAAATGCCCCTTGGACATTTAGATCAAGAAGTTGTGTGGGAATAACCAACTGCCGCGTCACTTACTCCGGGGAAGAAAACAACGCATTGCGGACCTTAGCACCATGGGAAAGACCACCACACTGCGGGTTTATCATGTTGGCTCACTGTTTCAGTCATCCAAACACATCCCAAACCTCATCTGACAATCCCTAAACTCCCCCGAGACATAATATTGACCTCCCTAAACATGATTCAACTCAAAAACCAATGTCTCAGGGTCAGGAATGCCAAAATAAAAATCTGTGAAGTTTAGGGTTCTTGAAAATGACTAAGTCCTTAACACAGTGAAAATTTCAAGCCTTGGACCCCTTAAGAATGCAACTACAACTGAACCGAGCTTATAATTGTAAGGGGTGTTACAAGTAGAAACAAAACCAATTCTGCCGATTTCATGGAGTGTTCTTAAGGAATTAATTCCCCTTAGGTACCCGAGGTTGTGGAATTTTTCCTTCTAGGATAAATGGCTCACAATCTGAATGTAGCGGTACCTCAAACTTTCAAATTCTTTAAACACACTCAACAGCTGATGATCATAAAGAGATTTTTGGAAGTAGAAGAGTATTTTTTATATATTCAAAATTTTGCACATACCTGAGAAAAAAGTTCAGGTATTTATAGCCATCAAGTGCCCCTTCGGAAAGGAAATAATGGTCCATGGAAAGGTGTATTACTTTGTCTGAAAAATTAATCTCATCGATCATTTGACGAATCCAAATCCAAATTCAAATCAAAGTATGAAGCTGAAGTCAAGCAACGATGACGACGATGTGAGGCGCCTCTTGGTTCTTGGCTCACTATCCACTTGGAGGAGTGTTTCTTAATAAAAACACAATAAAGTTGTTTTCTCCCACAATGTAAACTTTCCTTTAGTGAGTACACTTTCCTTTTAAGTGTGAGCCCACTTTTTCTCCAAGAATTTCAACCATTTTCCATGCACACATCTAATTGAACCCAACATAAAATTCATTTAATAGTTATTTAGAAGGTTAAATAATTGCTCATAAGGTTAAAGTGCTAAAGTGAGTTATGGCGACAATTTTATGGGGGGTTTTATGTGTTTTTCCAATAAACTTCACCAAACACATTGTAATTATTATGAGGAATAAATAAACAACAGAAATATAAAGAAAATCCACAAATAGCTTATCTAAGAATCAATACAAGTGCAATAATAAAAAGCATAATTCATAAATGTTAAGTATACACTAAATATTATGCTAAATTTATATCCAACATATTTAGTCCATAAATAATTGATCCCATATAATATATATCATTAACCTGATAACACAAATATCTTTTAATGATGACAATCATTAGATACATCAAAAAGAAGTCACACCTGAAAGACAAACCAACTGATTAGGGGTGTGTATCGATTAGTTTGATTTGATTTATGTATTATCAATTCGATTTATCGAATTTTAATTTTTGAATACACTAAATCAATTACCATAAAGGGAAATATTGATAGAACTAATATGTTTTAACAATGATAATCCTTAGATAAATCAAAAAAATGTCAGCCTGAAAGACAAATCAACAGATCGAATAAAGGAAGATTGATGGAATCAAGGAAGGAAATAAATCAAGACTGATGAAACCAAGGACAGATAAAATCACGAAAGATAATAAATTAACAAACCAAAATCATCATATGAGATTCCCGACAAAAATCAGACGCAACATCAAAAGGAAAGAAAATTCCAAATCCAAACTCAGCGAAAGAAGATCAAGGCTCAAAAAGAAAGAAGATTATATGGATGTATCTGATACATATATATATATATATATATATATATATATATATATATATATATTCACTTTTGATTATATAGGTAATTCTCAAAATTTACTGTATCCTTTGAGTTACCCTCAAAAGCTTAAGCAGAGTAGAAAGAAAATTGCAACTTTGAAAATCAAGAAAACATCAAAGACTCTTCAACGGTGCACCCTACGTTGATAATTCTCCAACGATTAAATTTGATGTTGCCTATAAAAGAAAATTTATTCTAAGGAATTAATTTTACACGTGCTCTTTTATTGAAATCTTTATTCTTGCGACTTCACTATATCAGTTTTATTACTTGTGAAAACAAAAGAAAAGGAGAGAGTAATAAAAGGCCAACTAAGTATATTTCGGGCTAAATTATAAAAAAAAATAAGATATATATTCAAGTTAGCATTGAAGCTCTAGAAAAACTCCGGTAATCCAAAAAACTAAAAGTAGGCATCACACCTGTGTTGTAAACCAATATAAAAATCTTGTATCATTTTTACTTTAGTCTGCTAAATTTATTGCTCATTTATGTTTTGTTTGTTTCACTATGCTTTCTACAAATAGTTGACTAAGTCTTTCACATAGTCAACTTGCTTATAAACGAAAAGAGGTCAATTCACCCTCATCACCCACTCCAGGCTCCTCTTGACTTTCATAATCAATCAAAATATTATGAATGACAAAATAAATGGGTTTGATGCTAAACAAAATAGTAATCCAAAGTCAAGAAATTAACAAAAGAATGTAATTAAATACTAATCATAATTAGTTTCAAACGAAAAAAAAAAAAACTAGCAATTCAAATAATCCCGAACAAAATAGTCTTCAAAAATATGAAATTGAGATGCAACCTTCAGTTTAGAAAAATTGTCACTGCAAAAAGCCCTGTCACCTACATATATTAATAACAATAATAGAATTATTAAAGCGCTATCCAATTTTCTACGGACTTGTTTGATTCAAAATAAAGATATTAGAGATTATAACTCCAATCAAATACAGAAAAAATAAGATTTATTTTGTTTCTAACAAGAATATATAATAAAAAGAATAACTTAAAATTTATACTAATTTTAGCTAATACCAATAATAAAACACGAATCATATATAATATCAAATTAGATAGTAGTACTAACCTGATTATCAGAATTCCCGACCATTCTTAAGCAAATCCAGTCAGCAGTCACATATTTAGTAGTGAGTCCTCATCTATCGAGGATGAGATTTTATTTTAGTATTTCAATTTATCAGTAGTTCAATAGTTGGAGTAAGTTGGGGGCTTGTCCCATCAACTTTATATTCAGACAGTTTAGTTAGAGGCTTTCAGACTAGACCAGTTCAGACAGTGTCTAATTTTCAGATGTTTCTACCAGATGTTATTATTTATCAGTATTTAGATTTTGAACCTTATGGAAATTCAGCTTAATTTTGTATTTATTTTAGTATTATTATTTAGTGCTCATAGCAGATATCATTCATGGGTTAGCTTGTGGTCCCTCGGGATTGTAAGCACCGTGTGACGCTCAGGGTGTACTCCGGGGCGTTACAGTCAAATACGTCATCAATCCTATGAAAAGGATATTTGTTCTTTATTGTGACTTTGTTCAACTGGTGATAGTCAATGCACATTTGGAGAGTGCCATCTTTCTTATGCATGAATAGGATTAGAGCTCCCCATGGAGAAACATTGGGCCTTATGAAACCTTTATCTAAGAGGTCTTTAAGCTGTTCTTTTAACTCTTTAAGCTTGGTCGGAGCCATATGATATAGAGAAATGTAGATGGGCTGAGTATCAAGAAGAAAATCAATACCGAATTCTATTTCCCTATTGGGAGGTACCCCTGGCAAATCTTCAGGAAAAACCTCACTAAACTCATTGACTACACGGACTGACTGAATTCTTGAAGCTTCAGACTTAGTGTCTTTGACTCGAATTAAATGATAAATTCACCCTTTGGATATCAACTTTTTGGCCTTAATACAAGATATGAAATGACTCTTGGGAGATTTGAAACTACCTTCCCACTAAAAAACTACCTCATCAGGAAACTAAAACTTCACCACACGGGTGCGACAATTTATTGATGCATAGCACGAATGGAGCGAATCCATGCCTAGAATAACATCACCATTTCTATAACTATTCGGTCTGCTAGTATGATCTTATGCAGGAAAGTGATAGAAGACTTCTTATAGACTTGTCTAGCAACAACTGAATCACCTACTAGGGTGGAAACTAGGAAAGGCTTGGAGCTTTTTAGGATCTATCCCAAAATTTGCCACAATCAAAGGAGTCATATAAGAGAAATATGATCCAGGGTCTAACAATACATAAACATCAAAATGGAAGACACGAACCATACCAGTAACAACATATGGTGAACTCTCTTGCTCCTGTCTAGATGGTAATTCATAGAACTGATTCTGGCGTTGACCGTCACCAGTACTGGATGATGCACCCTGAGGAGGGGACTAGGCAACCTAGAAGAGCTGGTGCGCTAGTAGTCTGAGTCTGGGTAAGAACATCCCTACTTTCTTACTTATCATACAGACACTCTTTGATTCCTTGACCCAACTTTCCACATCCATAATAACCCCTTCTTCCCACCAAACACTCACCAGGGTGGTTTCTGTCATACTTTATACAAGGCGGGTAATTGGGCCTTCCACCCACATTACTCTGAGACCTAGCAATAGAAGTCTTGCCCTACTGCTCCTACTGGGTTTGCGGTGCAAGGGCACTGGATGAAGATGGCGCTGGCATAGAAGAGTGACCCTAAAACTGCGAATGATTTCCCTCTCCAAACCTTGGTTGGCCATACTCAAACTATTTGATTCTAGCCTTTTATTTTCCCTCTCTCTCTCCTTCAACTTCTCTGCCTCAATCTATTGAGCATGGGTCATTAGCATAGCAAGATCCATATCCCCAATAAGCATGGAAGTCCTACACTCTTTGACTACTAAACCAGACACGCCAGTAACAAACTTACTTATACTAGATCTAGGGTCAGCTATCAACTCGGAAGCATACTTAGACAACTAGGTAAACTTAAGATAGTACTCTTTCACTGTATTGAGCCCTACCTTAGGTTCATAAATTCCTTAATCTTAGTTTCTCTAATCTCACATGGAAAGAACCTATCTAGAAATACATCCTGAATCACCTACCAACTTATAGGAGTTGCATTCTCACCCCAACCATCCTTCCACATAACAACCCAATCATAAGCAATATCCTTCAACCTATAAGATGCCAACTCTACACTTTCCTCCTCAGTAATATGCATAACTTGAGTGATCTTTCTCACCTCATCAATGTAGAGTTGTAGGTCCTCACCAACTTTGGACCCAAAAAACTCAACTGGATTCATTCTCATAAAGTCACAAATTCTGGATGCAGCTAAATCACCATTCTATTAAAATGGGACTGCAACCTGATAGTTACCCTGAACATTGGCAGTCACAGCTTGGGCCAATGCTTGAAAGGCAGCCTGAAATTCAACATGAGACAGTCTCATTCAGAAGATTGGCTTGCAGTGGTGGTTGGTCACTATCTCTGCATGCATTGGCTTGGCAAGGAGGTATATTCTATCATGTAAAATCATGAGTTAAAGAAGATAGAAACAATTATAAGCACAATAGATCATGAAAGAAAGAGGATGATTTCCAAAATTGTTTCGTATCCTCAAGCTCATAAATGTGGTCCGCTTCACACCCATGATCAAGACACTACGTAACGCAGCTTATCTGAATCCCTAGGACTCTTTAAACCTTAGTCTCTGATACCAAGTTTGTAACACCCCGAAAATACACCCTAGACGTCACATGGTGCTCAAGACTACAAGTAGTCCCAAGCTAACCCTTTTAGCCTTCTAACAACTTTGGAACCCAAAATAAAGATAAGTTGTCATATAAAATCTTAAAATACTGAATTAATGTAATAAATGAAAGCCTTAAACTCAAATTCTTAAAACCCAACATGATGAATCCAAAATAGAAAACAGTCAGACAAGCCTCTACTTTTAACTAGAGAGCCACTGGGACAAGCCCCAGCTGACTCAAACTAAACTGAAACCAAATGACTAAAATAATGTATCAATATCAAAGTCTAATAATAATGGGTCCTCAAACTATGAGGACTCACCAAAGTTGGGATATAGGTGGAGATGCTCGAAGTCAATCATACTGCTAGAACTGAGCACCAAAACCTACATTATAAGACAATGTAGAACATAGACATATATATAGCACATAGACATATATATGAATCAATACTTCTGGAATGTACTGTGTATGTGGGGGTGAATGCATAAGTAAAACAGTAACTCAATATTCATATAAACTTTTAAATAATGCATTCCAAGTGTAAATGACTCACCTTGAGCTTGAATAATTGAAAACTAAAAATCATAAATCGTGAATAATAAAGTATAATGTATAAATCTTATGAGCCATAACACTTAGTTCTAAAAGTTATACTTTTACTCTTTCTATTGGGAGGTTCTTCTAACCGACATAAACCATGTGAGCTATCATGGAGTCCAACGTCTTGCACCCACGTTGGTAGGGTTTTCCTACCCTTGTCATCGAAATAGAACCTAAGATAAAGTGATCACTATGCTGAACTCATTTTGGGACTTAATCCTACAGTGGAACGTAGTTATAGGGAATATGACCTTGGTCTCATACCCAACTCAGTGCTAATACTACTCCCATATTACTTATATGCTCTCTCTTTAGGAAATCCACCTTAAAATAGCATAAGGGCTTATAATGAAAACCAGTCATACTCCTCTTTGCTTTAAATCATAGACTGTATGAATAGTGTGGATTCCTTATCTTAGCATAGGATCAAAAGATCAATTCTTGATTAAAATCTTGATATAACTCATCAAAAGAAACTTAAGAATATAATCTTCTTGAAATCTCAAACTCATTCTTGGTATAAACTTATCAAATAAATCTTAAGAGCATGATCTTCTTGAAATCTCAATACTTAAACTTAGGGCTTAAAATTCATGTTTAAGTTCATGTCAATTCAAAATAATACCTCATACTCAACAATAATCTTGAAATACTTCAACAATAATAAGTCAAGATAGTCCAATCTCATTCATAACATAAATCATGTAATTAAAAACATAATAATAAGAACTTATTGATATACTTAAGCTTTAAATCTCATGAAAATCACCTACTTTAAGAACATACATACTTGGGTATGAACCCTAATTCAAAACAAGTGAATTTAATCTGAAAATCATGCAATTTGGGCACAAGAGTGAAAGAAATCCCCTGTTCATAACTCCACATACCTTAGTTGATTAATTAACGGAAGTTCTTGGTTGTTTTCTTGACATTTGAGCTTGAATCTCGAGGAGGCTAGGGTTTTCTCTTGAGACAGAATTACTTTCTTGGAGAGAAACTATGAGTTATGGGGCAAATAATGCTCCTTGGAAGCTTTAATTTTATGTCATGGATGAATTTGAGTAGCAAAAGACCCAATTGACCTTAAGAAAAATGGGATCTAAAGGTAGAAAAACAAAGGGCGCGATACTGCGGGTGTTGCGCGCTCCGGTACAGTGCACTGGAGAGGGCATCGCGGGCTCCATTGTAGTGTACTGGAGCAGGCGGCGTGGGCTCCACTTCGGTGCACTACAATGGGTGATGCAGGCTTATCCCGATGCAGCTACTATTTTGGAAGTCCAAACATTCCCTTATGCTGGTCCAAAAATTCTGAAACCCAAGACGTACTACTGACTACCCCGATCATGAATCATCTTTAAAATCAACGATCCGATCTCGAAAAGGTCAAAAATAAAATCATCGAAGTTTAAGGGGATTTGGAAATGACTTAAGTCTTACCACTTAGTGAAATTTTCTAAGTCTTGGACCACTTTGACATGCACTAGTGAACTGAATTAAGCTAGGATCTTACGGGATCTTACAAAATTGAAGGTCCTCCTATCTCACTTGTGGTATGCATTTTTAGTGGCCAACAATACCTTGTCGGTCATTATTGTTGTTGACTTATTGGAGGGACTGGTTGAGGCATGGATCTCAGTATTGCATAGATTTAAGAGGGTCATTAATGGACCATTATAGATATTATGGGGATTTTACCCAGTATTTATACCTACAAAGTATAGGTTGAGCCAGATTGTATACCCAACATTGAGCACTAGCATTGGTTGAATCCTCTGATATATTAGGTTATGAAGAAAGATATCATCAAGTGGTTAGATACAGGAGTGGTTTATCCCATTGCGGATAGCAAGTGGGTTAGCCTGATTCAATGCATACCTAAAAAGGTTGGGATCACTATGGTCCCAAAAAAGAAGAATAAATTAGGGCCCATAAGACTGATTACTGGATAGAAAGAATGCATGGACTACAAAAAGTTGAACACTTGGACTCAAAAGGACCATTTTCCTATGTTGTTTATGGATCATATGCTTGACAGACTTGCAAGCAGTGGTTGGCACTATTTTCATGATAGGTACTCATGATATAATTAGATTTCTATTGCTCCTGAAAACTAGGAAAAGACTATTTTTACTTGCCCATATGGTACTTTTGCTTTCAAGGGGATGTTGTTCGGACTATGCAATGCTCCCGCCACTTTTTAGCAATATATGATGTCGATATTTTCTGATATGGTGGAGAACACTATAGAGGTATTCTTAGATGACTCATTGGTTGTTAGGGGTTATTTTGGCAATTGTTTGGCCTATTTAGCCAATGCACTCAAGAGATGTGAGAAGTGTAATTTGGTGTTAAATTGGGAAAAGTGTCAATTTTTGGTAAAGAAAGGTATTGTTCTCGGTCACAAAATATCAAAGCAGAGTATTGAGGTGGATAGAGAGAAGATACAGGTGATTGAAAAGTTATTTCCACCAGTCTCAATAAAGGGTATCTGAAGCTTCTTGGGTCATGCTAGCTTTAATAGGAGGCTCATGAAGGACTTCTCTAAACTTTAATTTACGAACCTACTTATGAGGCACTTACGACCTCGTAAATGGTGTGTCGTTCAAATCGGAATCAAAGTTCAGAGAGGGGGGAAATTTTTGCTACTTACAGGCCGTAAGTGGCCAATATTTGAATTTTTAAATTGGATCGGGCCCAAGTGACCCTACCCAATCCAACCCTACCAGCCTTATTAAAACCCTCAAACCTAATTCATATGCCCTATATTCTCAGAATTTCATAACTCCTTCTTAAATTCATACTCTCTAACTTCCCCCTAGACTCCTTAAAAGGCAAGAACCCTTCCCATTCTCAGTACCAAAAAGTCAATTTGCACGCACAAAGCACTTAAGCTAGGGTTTCATCCGACTTCTTCAATCTTCTACTTCCATCACTGAAATTAAGATAAATTACTTGGCTCCTAGTGGTATAATATATGATACTTCCTACTGGTAAATCTAAAAAATCTTTTTAGTAGGGCATAGAATAAACCAAAAATGAAATTGTATATAGTTCTTAAAGGGGAAATATGTAATCATTACCCTAAATGGAAGTAGAAGTTGAAGAGGTTGATGTAAGCCCAAAATTTTGTTTGCAATAACTGTGATTTTAAACTTGATAAATGTTGTTGTGTGCGAAATTAGACTTAAAATGTAAAATACACTTTGTGGAGGTGAAAAATTTGAGAAAAATTGAAGTACCCGTAGAAGGGTACCTATGATGGAACTTACAACGCCACGTAAGTAGCACTTACAGGTCATAGGTTCCTTCATAGGTGTCTTACCTAAAGACCTGAAGGTTTAGGGCTTTGTCTAAAACTTATGAGGGTACTTACGATCCCATAAGTGTCACTTATGACCCGTAAATGGGGTCGTAAGTGCCCTACACTGAGAGTTTTGAATTTTTTAAAACTTTTTTGTTCCCATCTTTTGTTTCAAGCACTAACTACTACTTTTTCAGGTACCATGGCACACAAGGTAACCCAAAAAAAGGGATTGCAGTTGAGGCTTTGGGATGAGTCCCCTGAGCATGGTGGATAAGTAGAGGAGTACCCAGTTACCCCAGATAGACTAGAGTCCCAATGAACAAGGGGTCAGAGACAAGTTATCGATGGAGTAGTCGTTGCAGCCACACTAGGCAATTGGGGCACCCAACCTTCCCCCGTACAGACACAGCCAGGCACTCAACCCGCACCTGCACAGGCAGGGGACCGAACAGCCACATCTAAAATGGTTCTTAGGCCAAGGATAAATACGGTCAAACTTAACCACCTGATAACGCTCAATCTACAGCTCTCGTAGGAGTGTAAAGCGGTCGTTAGAAAATATAGAACCCAACTGGGTTGGGTATCGATCCCACAGGGAATAGCTTGGTAAACAAGTAAGTAAAGATTACTAGACTTTTAGTGCAAGTCTCGTAAAAAGGGGGGAGTCTTGTCGTGCAAGTAATGTAACATAAATAAGATCTAAAAATGGCAATAGCAACGTAAAAAGAGAAAGAATGTTTTAGTGAGATGTAAACAATGAGAATTGAGAAGTTGGGGTTATGTCCACCTTCTGAGGTATACGTCTCTATTGGCTATGAGTGTGTAGAATTCTGACATGCAATTGCTTATAGAGGATTGTAGTCGATGGTAAATCCAAGCGTCTCTCGACCTAAACAAGGACTATTTCACTTTAACTCTCTCGAGCTTAAAGCGTATCTAACGGTACGAATTCTCCAAGAGGTTAGTCCAGTTACGGCACTAGCTTTTTAATAGGAAAGGGTGTCCTACTACCTTGACATTATCTCTTTTCCAGACAAATAACTTTTCTCTCGAACAAGTTAAATGTTAGACTGGCGTATTCTTGCGTTTGCAACCGCAAAGAATGTAGATTAAGATGAAGAGAATAATGATATAAGCAATATACGTGCCTCGAACTCACAAACTCACAGCAATAGATAGTAACTCATTCGGCTTCCATAACCCCAACAGAGAGGTTTAGTTACCCATGAATGCGAAGGAGATCACGATTGACATTGTTGTTATACCACAAGATTGATTAATTTCGTGTAGCGTAAGTGGTAGGCGTGAGGCGTGAATTCCTTAGCAAGGTAACGATTCTCTTGTTGCGGAAATTAAGAATAGATGAATAGAAGAAGAAAACTAGAATTAATAGAAAGATTAGAAGAGTTGTAGAATTGTTTGTAGTGTAGAATAATAGAGGAGTAGAAGATGAGATTAAATCTCTAGCATGATAGGGTATTTATAATACCCATATCCTAATCCTACTAAGCTAATGAAATAAATAACCAAATCCTATTAGACTAATGAAATCCTTAACCCAAATGTACTAGGTTAAGGTAACATTATCATAATCCACTTAAAATAATGAAATACATAACCTAATTGTACTAGGTTAATGTATCATTGTCAAAATCCAGCTTTGTGTCTGTAAGTCCCCAAAGTCTTCAGAATTGTTGTTTTAGCCCGAGACAGATTTTCCATGCAGCAGTTTTGGTCCTTAGGCGTGTAAACTCCCTTCCCTTCCTTCGTGAGCTTTCTTTTGCGTCAAGTAAGCCATAAAATGCTGAATTCTGCATCATTTATACCTGAAACTTTACTAATCATGTTCGTTAGCTCATTTACAGGAAAAAGGACTAAAAGTGCATGAAATATATAATTTGTTCTCAAAACTAGGCTAAAATATGGGCAAAATATATTGATATAGGCGCGTAAATTCGCCTATCATCAACACCCCACACTTAGAGCTTTGTTCTTCCTCGAACAAACTATCATGTCCTTCTAAACGTCAACTTAGGGTTTTACAGCAACAACACAAAATATTCGTCAAGACAAGCACAACAATTATCAACAAAGAGTATCTTTTCGATTATAAGTAGAAACAGTTTAACCTCTAGCATAGACTCGGGATGGTGGTCAATTCGCATGCAAACGTTAAGGTACAAGGAATCATATATGACTACCCAAAACTCATCAACCATGTGTGTCTCACACTATAGTACCCATAATCACTCACAAATATAGCATATTTTTCAAACATGGGTATCAAAATGTCCTTGCTCTCACTCTCACAAAGAATTCATATGTAGCGACTGATGACCATAGGTTTGCCCTTAATGTAATACTCTACTAAATGTTGGAATGTTAATATTAGGATCAAGTAGGTCTTTTGATGGTTGTAATGTAGGCTAAGGGACGGGTAGGACTATTTTGGCCAGGAATAGTGACTAAGTTCCTAAGCGCTTTAATACATCACTTTGTATCATTGACACTTTTTTCTTTCAACCTTTCTTCTTTCTTTTGTTATACCACCCTTGTTCTCCTCTTTTGTTTTTCAATTTTAAGCACAACTCGCTTTTCATCTTTCTTTTCCTTTTTCTTTTCACAACATACCTCTTATGATAGCACTTTCTTTTTCATAACACATTCAAGCACCATTACAATTTATAGCATCATACTTACCCAATTTCCTCTTATGTTGTCACATGACTTTTTCACTTTAAAGCACTTAGGAGTTTGGATCAAATTACGGTCTTGAAAGAAATGGATTAGGCTTACATACAAGGTTGTCAAAGAAATAGGCTAAAGGCTCAAAAGGGTTTAACTAGGATGATGTCCATGGGTAGGTAAAACTGAAGGTAAACAAATATAGGTTGCCAAAGAAATGCCTAAATCATATCCTAAACTTACACTCCTTATTTTCGCTTTGCATACATACCAGGCAAGTTCTAGCATCAGCCACACACATAGAATATACGATTATCTCACACACACAAGGCACATGGTCGACTTGATTGGAAGTAATATAGACTCTCGACCCAACAAGTGAAGGAATTGAACCACACAATATCACATAATGAGTCACAACTAGAGCCTAAACGTCTCAATAGTCACAATTGTAGCACATACTCTTGTTATAATCTCATGCTGCCTATCAAAATAATTTCATGCTAAGCTAGAAAAAATTTACTACTAAAAAATGAAACAAAAACAAAGCAAGCAAACATAGATGCAATAGAGAAGTATAGCATACGATACCGCTACCCCACACTTAAACGGGACACTGCCCTCAGTGGAAAATAAATACGAGGAACCTGGTTAGTCGGACTCTTCCTCATTGTCGGGGGTCATACCCCCTTCGTCGGAATCATCATAAGAGTCGTCGTCAGAGTTCTCCTCCTCGTCAGAGTCTGGCAAGCGTCGATCGTCATCAGTCGGCACATCATCATCTAGAGGTTCCTCAAAGTATATGCCCACTCCACACATCTCCCGTGCATGCATGTTCATGGGATAGTCGTGGTCCAGCTGTTGGAGCTCTGCAGCAGTTGGAACACGACCTCCGCTCATCATTGTAAACCTCATCATGCCGTACATATGGCGGGAGAAACTCTCATCCCGAGCATGTCTCTCTGCCGTAGTAAGGTTGATGTCATGTGTTGATTCAGCATCTTTGACCTTTATGAGGTCAACCTTCTTCGGATTGTGTGGGAGTTTATGATCAGCTGGTTCCTCTTCGATATCCTCCTTCCGCAAGATTGTTGTCAACAAATTGCCAAATATGAAATGGGACCTTTTGTGTAGTCTGGCCTTCCTCATGGTGGATCGAATGATTGCCCCAAAGTTGATTGGTACATTCGTCATCAAAGCATAGACCAAACACACTCTATCTCTCGATATCTTGGTGTATTGAGTCCCAGGAATAAGACATGAGTTGACAATGCACATCCAGATTCTTGCTTCCCTATTTAGTGGAGCATAGGGGAAGGTGTTGTGTCGGCCGGTTTCTTTATGTCTGCCCCACCTTGCCATTGATCTGCTTCCACAAAGCGTGTGTCGTATTGCTCTATAAGGAGGCCTGTTGTACAGCTCTTTGAATGGTGCTGCGTCAATTGAAGGTAAGCCAAGAAAAGAGTTGATCCAGTCCGCGGTGAGCTGTAACACCTGGCCCCAAATTTTGACTTCATTGCCTGTTGTGTTTGGAGACCAGTTGGCATAAAACTCTCTTGTTAGATCAAGATTACACTCTCCCATGTCGCGGAAGATGAAATCCAACTTTAAAGCCATTATTTTTGCCAACATACGCGGCTCCTTCTTTGCTAAGGTATCCTTGTTGATCAAGTCGACGTGCACATATTTTCTTTCTTTGTTGCTGTTGTACCATGCTTTGGCTTCTTCCTCAAGAACCCATTTTATTCCGAACATTCTGCGTGGTGGTTGTGCTGAGGATGATTCTCCTTGGTCTTTTCGACTTCTCTTCTTGCCCTTTTGGGAAGTGGTCGCCTTCTCCTTATCTTGCCTCGCTTTAGGTGCCATTGTACCTGAGATTGCTTGAAACTTGTGGAGATGGTTTTGTGAATTGGAAGAGCAAAAGAAGAAAATTTTTAGAAGATTTGGGAGAGTATGCGGCGCCTTTAGGGTATTTTCTATTGTGGTTGTGTTATAAGACTAAGTCCTCTTTATATAGGAAGAGTATGGGTCGGGTTATGACCCATTTACAATCGGTTTTGGAGACAAAAATCCTACATATGCGGCGCATTGTCTATGGCATAATGGGACATATGCGCCGCATAGTCTATGGCATTTGTAGACATATGCGGCGCATTGTCTATGGCATAATGGGACATATGCGCCGCATAGTCTATGGCATATGAGATACTGAGACCAAATGCCATAGCATAGGCGGCGCATAGTCAAAAGCATACCTAGGAATAGGCGGCGCATAGTGTATAGCACACTAGATTCCGAGACCTTAGGCTATAGGATAGGTTGTGCATCGTTCGTGGCCTAGTTTTACCAAGGCCTAGCCTTCCTCGAAGCCTATTTTGGCGTGGGAAAGGCTCAATCCATAGCCTTATGCATCACCCTTCCTAATTTACCAACTTTACCATACAATGCGTCCAAATCGTCAATTGAAATCAATCTCCTCGTTGACTACTTCTTGCACCTATATTCGCTCAAACAAATGAAAACGATTAGTACGATGGGTTGCCTCCCACCAAGCGCCTTAGTTTTGGTCGTGGCACGACTCTTATTTTTGGATTTTTATTTATCAAAAGCAAAACACATGCTAGAACGAAATGAAAAATGAAAAACGATAAACGATAAATGATAAACGATGGGTTGCCTCCCATCTAGCGCCTTATTTATTGTCGTGGCTCGACGTAGTAATCTCGAGTACTTAGACTTCATCGAGATAAGTGATGGCCATGTCATTCATTGAGTCAAGAGGACCGATATACGGCTTAACACGCTGGCCATTCACTTTGAAGACAACACCCTTATTGCCTTCCAATTCGACTACTCCAGACGAGTAGACTTGGATAACTTTAAATGGACCGGACCACTTAGATTTTAACTTACCTGGGAAGAGCTTAAATCTGGAGTTGAAGAGTAGTACCATATCACCCTTTTGGAAGTTTCGTCGAACAATCCGCTGATCATGATACTTCTTCATCCGCTCCTTGTATAAATCCGATCTTTCATATGCATGGAGACGGAACTCATCTAATTCGTTCAGCTGCTCCAACCTTAGATTCTTCACATAATCCCAATTCAGATTCAAGTGCTTCAATGCCCACAATGCCTTGTATTCAAGCTCGATGGGTAGATGACAAGCCTTCCCATAAACTAGTTGATAAGGAGACATGCCAATGGGTGTCTTGAATGCAGTCCTATATGCCCATAGTGCATCATCTAGCTTTCGAGACCAACCCTTCCTATTTGCATTAACCGTCTTTGCAAGGATTTGCTTAATCTCGCGATTGGAAACCTCTACTTGTCCACTAGTTTGGGGATGATAAGGCGTAGCTACCTTGTGTTGCTTGACACCATACTTGGCCAATACAGATTTGAATAGCTTGTTGCAAAAGTGAGATCCTCCATCACTTATGATAGTATGAGGTACCCCAAAGCGAGAGAAGATATTCTTCTTTAAGAACGCTACAACACGTTTTCCTTCGTTGTCGGCCAATGCTACAGCTTCAACCCATTTCGAAACATAATCCACAGCAACCAAGATGTACTTCATTCCAAACGAATTCACGAATGGACCCATGAAATCAATACCCCACACATCAAAAAGTTCTACCTCCATAATTTTGGACATGGGCATTTCATGGTGTTTTGAAATAGCACCTTGACGTTGGCATTGGTCACACCTTCTCACATAGTCGTATGCATCTCTGAATATCGAAGGCCAATAATAACCACTTTGCAATACTTTTCTTGCCGTTCGATTCCCTGCATGATGTCCTCCAACTTGCGAAGTGTGGCATGCTTCCAATATAGTAGGTACTTCTTCATGGGATATACATCGTCGAATGATCCCATCCGCGCATCTTCGAAACAAATAAGGTTCATCCCAATAGTAGTGCTGAACGTCATGCATAAACTTCCTCCTTTGGTGGTAAGATAAGTTGGCAGGTATCACATTACTCTCTACGAAATTTGCAAAGTTGGCATACCATGGTACTTTCTCCATTTTTGTCGCTAATATCTCCTCGTCAGGGAATGCATCATCAATCTGAATTTCAGGTTGCGCCACATGTTCATTCTCAAGTCTAGATAGGTGATCAGCCACTTGGTTCTCGCAACCTCTTCTATCTTTGACTTCGAAATCAAACTCTTGCAGCAGCAGTACCCATCGAATCAACCTTGGTTTGGCATCCTTCTTCGTCATTAGATACTTAAGAGCTGCATGGTCTGTATGGACGATCACATTGGTACCCAATAGATAGGCACGAAACTTCTCAAACGCATATACAACCGCTAGGAGTTCTTGTTCAGTAACAGTGTAGTTCCTTTGGGCTTCATTTTGGACCTTACTCGCATAGTAGATAGGATGAAATAATTTCTCCTTTCTTTGTCCAAGAACAGCACCAACGGCTACACCACTAGCATCGCACATGACCTCAAACGGGAGCATCCAATCTGGTGCTACCATGATAGGGGCTTCAATGAGTTTTCCTTTAAGGCATTCGAATGCCTTTAAGCAATTGTCATTAAAGTCAAACTTCGCATCTTTCTCCAGTAGTTTGCACAATGGACTAGAAATTTTGGAAAAGTCTTTGATGAATCTACGATAGAAACCAGCATGACCAAGAAAACTACGGACTCCCTTCACCGAAATTGGAGGCGGTAGCTTCTCAATTACCTCTATTTTTGCTCGATCAACCTCTATTCCTCTTTCAGAGATCTTGTGCCCAAGAACGATTCCTTCTTTTACCATGAAGTGGCACTTCTCCCAATTCAGCACAAGGTTGAACTCTACACATCTTTGCAATGCCATGCTCAGGTTTGCCAAACATGCTTCAAAAGACTCACCGACAACTGAAAAGTCGTCCATAAATACCTCCAAAGTGTCTTCAACCATATCAGAGAAAATAGACATCATACAACGTTAAAAGGTGGCTGGGGCATTACACAACCCGAATGGCATGCGTTTGAAGGCAAACGTACCATATGGGCATGTAAACGTTGTCTTCTCTTGGTCTTCGGGGGCAATACAAATCTGATTATAACCTGAATAACCATCCAAGAAGCAAAACCATCCTTTCCCCGCTAATCGATCTAGCATTTGGTCCATAAATGGCATGGGGAAGTGATCCTTGAGTGTCCAAGAATTCAGCTTGCGGTAGTCCATGCATACTCTCCATCCAGTAACGGGCCTGAGTGGAATAAGCTTATTCTTTGCATTTGCTACCACCGTCATTCCTCCTTTCTTGGGAACACATTGTACAGGACTTACCCATGTACTATCAGAGATAGGATATACAACTCCTGCGTCTAACCACTTGATAATCTCCTTCTTCACCACTTCTTGCATAGGTGGGTTTAAACGCCTTTGATGTTCAATGGTGGGTGTGCACTTTTCTTGAAGCTGAATTTTATGTGTGCAAATCCCAGGTGGAATACCAATAATATCTGCAATGGTCCATCCAATGGCTCTAATATACTTGCGTAAGATTGAAATAAGAGCTGCAACTTGTTGCTCACCTAAATCGGCTGCCACTATGACTGGGAGTGTGTTTCCGCTTCCTAAGAATGCGTACTTCAAATGGCTTGGCAACTCCTTCAATTCTAGTGTGGGTGGTTCTTCAATAGATGGCTTGGCTGGTGGTGTGGGTCGATTCTTGAGATCAAGATCCAGCTTCTTGGGAGTATAGCGATATGTCCCTAATCCCGATAGAGCACAAATAGCTTCTTCAGAAATTTCAGCATCCTCATTCTCTCCCTTCATGAGCAAAACCTCCAAAGGATCATCAAGAATTTGCTCTTCTTCAAGTCGTTCTTTCTCATCGTCAAAGACAACATCAGCCACAGAAAATACACTCAGATCTTTGGGTTGCTTCATTGATTTGCAAACATCAAATCGAACCACTTCGTCATTTATTCGGAATGAAAGTTCATTAGCTCTCAAATCAATGAGCACACTTCCTGTAGCAAGGAAAGGGCGTCCCAAGATTATGGGAACCTCTGAATCTGCTTCACAATCCAAGATGACAAAGTCTGCTGGAAAGATAAATGAAGAAACCTTTACCAAGACATCACATAGAATACCAACCGGTCGTTTTACCGACCTATCTGCCATAACAAGCCTCATGTTAGTTGGTGTAGGATCTCCTAACCCCAACTTCTTGTAGATCGATAATGGCATCAAGTTGATGCTGGCTCCTAGGTCACATAATGCTTTGGCAAAGTTCAAAGATCCGACGGTGCAAGGAATAGTGAAAGCTCCGGGGTCGGCCTTCTTCTGAACTATCGATCGGGTAGCAATTGCACTACAATGATGCACATCATCCTTCAGCTCATAACTTGCTGCCCTCTTCTTAGTCAAAAGATCTTTCATAAACTTTGCATACCCAGGCATTTGTTCAAGTGCCTCTACCAATGGAACATTAATGGTCAGCTGCTTCAACATAGTCATAAATTTGCTGAACTTAGTGTCATCCGCCACCTTCTTCAATCTTTGGGGAAAAGGTGGTGGTGGGTATGGAAGTTTTCTCTCCATGGCTTTCTTCTCCTCTTGCTTCCGTTTTTCCATTCTTTCACGCTGCACGTCACTGGGTGTGACATCCTTGACGTCAGGATTGGTTGTTGCGGCATCTTCTCCTTTTACGTTATCATCCATGTCCGCAACTTCGTCAACCACTTGCTTGCCTTTTTCTGAAGATTCCAGCACCTTACCACTTCTGGTAGTGATGGCCATGCATGACACATCATTCCTTGGGTTTTGCACAGTATCGCTAGGTAAAGTGCCAGCCTTTCTTTGGTTGAGTGCTGCTGAAAGTTGGCTCAATTGCTGCTCTATTTGCTTGATTGAAGTGGAATGAGAATCAACTAGTTGTTTCATGGAGGACAAATCATTAATTACCTCAGTAACTCCCGCGCTCGTTGCTTCCATTCCTTTCAATAATTTAGCCATCATGTCTTCCATACTTCCAGAATTAGATGTGGTGGTATCACGTCTACCAGGGGGAACATATACACCACTCTTTTCATTGTTTTTTCTCCAACTACCTTGGTCCTTGTTTCCAGAATTATCATAATAGTTCCGACCTTGGTTTCCTTGGGTATTCCCACGGAAACCCCCCTGATTGTTCACGTAGTTGGCCTCCTCTTCCGAATCAGATTCGCCTCTTCCTTTTAGCGCCACAGCTTTCAATTTTTCGGTCTTCCCTGATAATAAATGCTTTGTCAGAAGATCCACTTGCGTTTTCATGTGCGCTAAATCTTGATCATGTTCTTCTTGTCTTCTTCTTTGGTCTGCAGTCATGCCTATAGATAAAGTGGGGCTTGCTACCTCGGAATCCCTGGTATTCCAAGCTCTACTTTGTTTCGTCATGCGATCTAGCATATTGCTTGCTTGACCAAAGGTGAGGTCCATAAAAGATCCTCCAGCTGCGTTATCCACCACTGGCTTAGTTATTGAATTCAAGGCTCTATACAATATCTCCATGAGGTGAACATTAATCATGTGATGGTTTGGGCATCTCGCTAGCTTTGTCTTGAACCTCTCCCATGTTTCATGAAGAGCTTCAGTGGGAAGCTGACGAAAGTTGCTGATTTCATCTCTCAATTGTGCCCTTTTGGAAGGCGGAAAGAATCTTTCTAGGAAAGCGTCTCTCAATTGCCTCCAATTTGTAATTGAATCAGGAGTCAGCCCATTCAACCATAGTGTTGCCTCCCCAGACAGAGACAATGGAAATAGACGTAATCGAATTGCATTCTGACCAACACCAGGATTGTCAAAAGACTTGCATGTAGAAATAAAGTTGATGAGATGCATATTCGGATCATCGCCTGCTAGTCCACCAAACAATCCCTTGAGTTGCAATAACTGAATCATGGTGCTTGTGATGTTGAACTTGGCTCCGGGCGCTAATGGTGGTGGAATTATAGCTCCAGTGGCTCTGGCACCATCAAGATCATCATCATCATCGTCGAAGGCTGGCTGCATAGGTTGGTGATCATGTCTATACCGAGCTTGTCGACCTCTTCTGTTAGCAGGTGTTATGATTTCAGCATCACGCCTAGGGTTTAGTAACTCGTCATCACCTAAATCCTCATCGTCAGGATTTGGTGCTCGTGCAGGGTTATCAATGTTCTGCTGTTGAACCTGGGCTGCGGCAAGGGCAACCAATCTTGCTTGTTCCTGTTGAGCAGCCATCCTTGCGATTTCAGCTTGTGCTTCCATTCTACCAATGCGTTGTGGCTCAGGATTGATTGGTAATAACGGTTGACCAGAACTTCGAGTATGGGGCATGCACTAAAATAAAAACCTGCAGTAGACAAAAACAAAAACTAAAAGTAAAAGTACGAGAATCTTTGACCAAAGGGTCTAGTAATTTTCACGAACTTAATTGACACTTGTACTCCCCGGCAGCGGCGCCAATTTTTGATAACGCTCAATCTACAGCTCTCGTAGGAGTGTAAAGCGGTCGTTAGCAAATATAGAACCCAACTGGGTTGGGTATCGATCCCACAGGGAATAGCTTGGTCAACAAGTAAGTAAAGATTACTAGACTTTTAGTGCAAGTCTCGTAAAAAGGGGGGAGTCTTGTCGTGCAAGTAATGTAACCAAAATAAGATCTAAAAATGGCAATAGCAAAGTAAAAAGAGAAAGAATGTTTTAGTGAGATGTAAACAATGAGAATTGAGAAGTTGGGGTTATGTCCACCTTCTGAGGTATACGTCTCTATTGGCTATGAGTGTGTAGAATTCTGACATGCAATTGCTTATAGAGGATTGTAGTCGATGGTAAATCCAAGCGTCTCTCGACCTAAACAAGGACTATTTCACTTTAACTCTCTCGAGCTTAAAGCGTATCTAACGGTACGAATTCTCCAAGAGGTTAGTCCAGTTACGGCACTAGCTTTTTAATAGGAAAGGGTGTCCTACTACCTTGACATTATCTCTTTTCCAGACAAATAACTTTTCTCTCGAACAAGTTAAATGTTAGACTGGCGTATTCTTGCGTTTGCAACCGCAAAGAATGTAGATTAAGATGAAGAGAATAATGATATAAGCAATATACGTGCCTCGAACTCACAAACTCACAGCAATAGATAGTAACTCATTCAGCTTCCATAACCCCAACAGAGAGGTTTAGTTACCCATGAATGCGAAGGAGATCACGATTGACATTGTTGTTATACCACAAGATTGATTAATTTCGTGTAGCGTAAGTGGTAGGCGTGAGGCGTGAATTCCTTAGCAAGGTAACGATTCTCTTGTTGCGGAAATTAAGAATAGATGAATAGAAGAAGAAAACTAGAATTAATAGAAAGATTAGAAGAGTTGTAGAATTGTTTGTAGTGTAGAATAATAGAGGAGTAGAAGATGAGATTAAATCTCTAGCATGATAGGGTATTTATAATACCCATATCCTAATCCTACTAAGCTAATGAAATAAATAACCAAATCCTATTAGACTAATGAAATCCTTAACCCAAATGTACTAGGTTAAGGTAACATTATCATAATCCACTTAAAATAATGAAATACATAACCTAATTGTACTAGGTTAATGTATCATTGTCAAAATCCAGCTTTGTGTCTGTAAGTCCCCAAAGTCTTCAGAATTGTTGTTTTAGCCCGGGACAGATTTTCCATGCAGCAGTTTTGGTCCTTAGGCGTGTAAACTCCCTTCCCTTCCTTCGTGAGCTTTCTTTTGCGTCAAGTAAGCCATAAAATGCTGAATTCTGCATCATTTATACCTGAAACTTTACTAATCATGTTCGTTAGCTCATTTACAGGAAAAAGGACTAAAAGTGCATGAAATATATAATTTGTTCTCAAAACTAGGCTAAAATATGGGCAAAATATATTGATATAGGCGCGTAAATTCGCCTATCATCACCACCTCACACTCACCAGTCTAAGAAGAGAGAGTATAGTTCAGAGGATGACATATAAAAGGAAGAGGGTAAAGGGTCTGGTGATGAGGTTAAGTTTGAATCTGCTTCTAGTTCTGTTAAGAAGGGTAACACGGAGGGCCCCCAGTATGAGGAGGGGTCAGAGAATGGGTTTAGTTCAATGAGTGAGTCAGTATCGATAGTACCCCAATCTGAGGAAGGTATGTGTAACGCCCCAAATCTGGTACCCAGAATGCCACACGGTGCTCATGATCCCGAAGGACCACAAGCTAAACCATGACTGATATCTGTAATTGAGCACTGCATAACATACTATATAAATGCAGAATAAAAGGCTGAAAGGCCATAAGGATCAAAAATCTGATAAAACATAACATCTGGAGATATGGTATATCAATACCAAAACAACTAAAATAACTGTCTGAACATGCTAGTCTGAAAGCCTCTAAACTGTCTGAATAAGGAGTTGATGGGACATGTCCCCAACTAACTCCAACTTCTGAAATAAACTAAGTATTGAAAGAATGAAATAGTCAAATAATAACATCCTCGAATGATAAGGACTCACTGCTAGTTTGTCTGCTGAACGGTTGATCTACTAAGAATGCTCTGGATCTCGCGCTTTTGAACCTATGGTATTAAACACCATAGCATAAATGCGTCAGTACGATTGAATGTACTGGTATGCAAGTGAGGTAGGCTGAATGCAAGGGGTTAAAACCTAATAGGGATAAGTGTCTAGACTGGCTTACCCGAGTTGACACTCGAGCCGGGGAGGGACAACTTGGTCGGTAGCAGGGAAACACCGCCTTCGTTGTCGATCCGAACCCCGCCTAACATGTGTGACTATATCCTTCACCAGGTGCCTTGACACTCCGGTTATCTCAAAAAGAAGGTGGGATACATATGTTGCATTCCCTCTATCCTATTTCAGAGACTCAGAGGTGGTACGTGAGAGAAGACAATATATAATACAGTTCAAATAATATCAAAGCAGTAAATGAGCAACAAGTAGCACATAAGGCCAACAAACAAACACAATATCAAAATAATTAAAGCAAGTAAAAGTCAATATCTAAAGCTCAAATTCTAGTTTGTCCCCAGCAGAGTCGCCAGAGATGTCACACCCCTTTTATCCGCTCGAGAGCTGAGTCGAAGGGTTTTTCCAATTAAAGTGACGATATTGAATAGGGATTAAATTATTTATAGAGTCGCCACTTGGAATTGAGTTTTGGTGTTCCAAGGCACCCTTTTTTTTTCGAATCCCTAATCAAAAGGAAATGACTCTTATTTGATCTGCGATAACAGAAAATAGGTAAGGAATTCTGTTGATCGAGGGGAAGGTGTGAGGCACCCCTCGAATCCCGTGGTTCTAGCACGGTCGCTTTTATTGACTTATCTTGACTTAAATTATGTTAAGACCTAAATCGCTCATTTTATATATCTAAAATCTCGTTTATTATTAAATAAATCGGTGACAAGTTGAAAAATATTTGTCAAGTAAATTTTAGAAAAATATTTACCAAGGTGTATTTTTACATCCTTGAATTATTTTTAAATGTCTCAGAAAGATGCGTGCGCAGCATTCTTAGTTGAAACGAAAATTTTAAACGTGCCTAAAATTTGTCTAGCGTTAAAGGCGTTGGTTCTTCTCTTGTAAACTCGCGACAGTTTTCTTTACCTATTTTCAATTTTTTTTATTTTTTTTATTTTTTTAGGTCTAACAAAACTGCCTCGGAATCTTTAAAGAATCTGAGGAACGTCTTTATCGGAATATTTTTGCTGCTCACTCGGTCAATTAACAATAACTAATCACACATGAATAAAGAACTCATTGTGCTGAAGTTATATTTCAAAAAATACAAATCAAACAGATTACATTTTACTAATGGATCAAAACAGATTACATTTTACATTTTTTTTTTCAAATTTGCAATAAATCTCAAATTAATTCACAATTCCATTTTATTTTACTCACGAAATTAACCGATTTGGCCCTTAAGTATGTAAGTCTAATGGCAATAACTGGTGCATATTAAACAACTTCTCAAGAAGTGAACTAACAAAGAACAACTTTAAAAGAGTAACAGTACTATAAATTGAAGATTAATTTAATAATAATCAAGGAATGAACGGGACATGTGACCACGATAAATTCAAACATAATTCAATATTAAACCAAAAAGAAAATCGAACATATGACCAGAACATTAACTAAAGAGAAACCAAATTCTTGAATAATTTGTCCCACAAAATAAAATCAAACCAAACAAACAATAATATGATATATTTCACACTTTTGAACCTTTCTAATTTGAATATTATGTTGTTGTTGTTTTTCTTTATTAAAAATAACTTTACTATTCAATTAATGTTGCATTTTTTGTTTCTTATTTATCTATTTTTTTATGTTTTATTTTTTTAGAATCTGAAAACGTAAACATTTAATACCAATAGGATGAGTCAAAATCTACTTCAGGAAAAACAGTGTATCAATTAAACAAACACAAGTAACAAGTTCTAATACTGAAACAATTTAGAGATATCTCATCTAAAGCCAAAATGCTCATTCATCCTTTTTTTTTTACACCCAACGACAGCATGCATGGAACCAAATTGACGTACCAACCAACAAATATCTCATAAAAAACTAATTAAGGGTGCACCATATTTTACCCACATTGAATCATGTACGAAGAAATTAATATAGGTTCTAAGAGTTAATTAACACTCACATAATTGATCGACAATAAAGACTAAATAATATATGAAACATTTAAACAACTTCATTCATGCTTTGATTTACAACTTTTAAAAAAATATGAATAAAAGAATCAAACAGAAACCTGTGTAGTAGAATAGAAACAAGAACACCTTCACCGAAAAACTCAAACGGAACCCAAACTTTAACTCAAGTCGTCCCTCTTTCTCCTTTTTTTTTTTTACTTTCTGCTCTCTTTTCTTTTCTAAATATTTCTCTAGTTTGGTTTCTTGTTTTCTCTAGTTTTTGTTTTAGTTTTCTTTTTTTTCGTGTCTGTTTTTTCTTTTTTGCCGTGTGTGTATGTTTGTAATATATATATTGTGTTGTGTGCATGTGTAGTGTTGTGTTGTTGTGGGTGTAGTTGTTGGGGACGTGGGGAGATTTTGAGGGAAATGGGGAATGTGGGGGGGTTAGGGTAGGTTTTAAGATTCTTTTTTTTTATTTATTTATTTTTTATTTTTTAAAAAAAATATAAAAATAACAAAAAATAATAAATAAATAAATAAATAAGATAATAGTAACAAAAATAATAATAATAATAATAATAATAATAATTAATTAATTTTTATATTTAAAAAAAAAAAAAAAAAAGTCTAAAAATAGTCAAAAAATAAATTATATAATTAAGATGGTACAAAAACTACTAACTTATTTATTTAAAAAGAAAAAAAATATTTTTATTTTTATTTTTAAAAAAGAAAAAAAAATTGTATTATATATATATATTTTTTTTTAAAAAGGAATAAAATAAAATAATATCCTAAAATTAACTTCATTTAATTATTTTAAACATAAAATAATAGTCAAAATAATATATGATTAAATATAAATATAAATATTTAATATCAATAAACAAGTTAAAATTTAGGGAGAATAAAAAATCATGTGTCTACATTTTTGCCCCTCTTTGTGTGAAATCTCGAAGAGTTTTCATACAAAGAAGTAGACAAGATATGATTTTTGACTCTCCAATTATTTGAAAGGTAAAAATAAAAATAAAAATAAATAGACAAATATGACCGAGTCCTATTTTTTGGACATCCTACCTATCCCGGGTTATAAGGGAATCAGGTCATGAGTAGTTCAAAAGGTAATTTGGTGAGAGAAAAAGTTAAAGTCGAGTGAGATTCCGTCGAGTTTCCGGTTGACGACTTCTGCTTTTACATTCAACTGACTAAAAAAAATCAAAAATGAAAAAATACAAGTAAAAATTGCAATCTCTAGAATCTTGATTCAAATCTTCATGACTTGAACTTTAAAATTTACCCTATTCTTCAGGCGGGCTCCTGAACTTTCTTTTCTTCACCCTGTTCTTCAGGTGGGCTCCTGGATTTGCAATTTCTGCACCCTGTTCTTCAGGCGGGCTCCTGAACTTTCTTTTTCTTCACCCTGTTCTTCAGGCGGGCTCCTGAACTTACAATTCTTCACCCTATTCTTCAGGCGGGCTCCTGACTTGCAACTTCTTCACCCTATTCTTCAGGCGGGCTCCTGGACTTACAATTCTGCACCCTGTTCTTCAGGAGGGCTCCTGAACTTACAATTCTTCACCCTGTGCTTCAGGCGGGCTCCTGACTTGCAACTTCTTCACCCTATTCTTCAGACGGGGTTCCTGGATTTGTAATTTCTGCACCCTGTTCTTCAGGCGGGCTCCTGAACTTTCTTTTCCTCCACCCTGTTCTTCAGGTGGGCTCCTGGACTTACAATTCTTCACCCTGTTCTTCAGGCGGGCTCCTGAACTTTCTTTTTCTTCACCCTGTTCTTCAGGCGGGCTCCTGGATTTGTAATTTCTGCACCCTGTTCTTCAGTCAAGCTCCTGAACTTATAATTCTTCACCCTGTTCTTCAGGCGGGTTCCTGAACTCAAAGCAAATAATGAAACAGAAAAATAACATCATATTCTTCAAGAGGGTCCTGAGCATAAAAATAAATTCCCATTCTTCAGGAGGGTCCTGAGCATAAAATAAATTCCCATTCTTCAGGAGGGTCCTGAGAATAAAATAAATTCTCATTATTCAGGAGGGTCCTGAGCATAAAATAAATTCCCATTCTTCAGGAGGGTCCTGAGCATAAAATAAATTCTCATTCTTCAGGAGGGTCCTGAGCATAAAACAGATTCCCATTCTTCAGGAGGGTCCTGAGCATAAAACAGATTCCCATTCTTCAAGAGGGTCCTGAGCATAAAATAAATTCCCATTCTTCAGGAGGGTCCTGTCTCATAAATTAAATTTCATACAACACACATAAAATTTTGCCCCAGTTTGTACTGAAAAAATTTATGTGTTATTGGATCTTAATATATCTCGCAAAGAATAAAGCTTATCATGACCGAGATCCAGTATCGGATGTTGTAATCATGCTTCTTGCATTGAATGAAGTGTGAAATTGTGTCCTTTATCTGAAAGAAAAATTGTGAGTTTTAAAACATATGGTGGTTAGTTTATGGCATTTGGCTTTTGAAGTGGCCGCTCTCGCACTTGCCATGCTCAACTCTTTTTCAATCCATGATAATCTTCTTTGAATTGTCATATTTCTGACTCAGAATTCTGACTACTGATATCCTCAACTCAAATCATATTTCTGTTATATGATGCTTCTGAATTTAGCTTCCAATACATCCCTTAGATTTCCTCAAGTTTTAAAATGGTCAAATCATAATTATCTTGAGTACTTTACTTTTACTTTGAAATGTTGTCTCTGTACATCGAACATGTGTCTTGCTTTGTACCCTTAAAGGAGTTGGTAGAGAGTTGGAGTCTTTTCTGACTCGACCTGATGTGAATTTGACTCAAAAGACAACAAAGATTTTTTGTTTGATGACAAAAACACAGCAATCAAAAATAAAAATAAAACAAAATAAAAAAGATAATAGATATCTCTTTTTCAAAATAAAGAGAAAACTTATCTGAATGTGGAAATCGATTCTGGTGATTATGACATGCATCTTGAATAAAACAACCAGATCTAACTACACCAATCATTACAACTTTTGTCCACATATTGAGCTTGAAATTAAGCCAAATCTTGAATTTGTTCCTTCTTGATAACAACCTTTCTTAAGCTAATGGCACCTCAATGGATTTTTTGCCAACGAGCCTATCTCCTTTTCATCTTCGTCTCAGCTCACAGTCGTCTTATGATGCCCGAAAGGGTTTTTCAACAATAAGACTCTCATTTTCATTTTTTTCATCACATTTTTTTTTATTTATTTTTATTTATTTTTTTTAAATAAACACCCAAAATATGAAATTTCATGCGCTCATAATATGTTTAGCCTTGAAATTCTCAAAGATTAATTCGAAGGTCTTTCTTTGGTTGTAACTTGGCTTTTGGATAGGGCTAGAAAGAAATGTAGGCATGAGGCTCATTTATATAACATTGGGTGAAACATACAACTTTTGGAATCGATTCTTTTAAGAAAATAAATTTTTGCCCCAGTTTCATTTCATTCTGGGTGATTTAAATTTTCTTCTAGTTAGACCGAACCCCGGAGTAGGGCTGCCTACGTATCTTGTCATAGCAAGAATCAGGTCAAACGTAGTTCATGAAACATCATTCTTTTGTTTGATTTTGAATTTTTGATTGATTTTTCTTCTTCTTCTTTTTTTTTATTTTTATTTTTATTTTTATTCCAAAAGAGGGGTTCGAAGAAAAATAAAAGCTCAAAGGGGTAGGCAAAGGTTTATATATTATTTAGATAGTAGAACAAAATGCCTTCATCATTTCAATCTTTAAAAATATAAGTACAAAACATACATAACATAATTGTACATGAATATCATACATAATATCTTTTAACTGCATCAGCATTGACCGGCATTCCTTCCATTTTTCCTTCTACATCAGTCAGATATAACGCGCCATTAGGTAACACTTTCTTTACCATGAATGGCCCATGCCAATTAGGAGAAAATTTGTCTTTGGCTTCAATCTGATGAGGAAGGATGCGTCTTAGTACTAACTGACCAACTTCAAAATGTCTGTAACGCACTTTTTTATTATATGCTCGTGCCATTCTCTTCTGATATAGTTATCCATGACATACTGACGCCAATCTTTTTTCATCAATCAAGCTTAATTGCTCCAAACGAGTCTTGACCCATTGGTCTTCATCAATTTCAGCTTCCACAACTACTCAAAGAGATGGAATCTCAATCTCTGCAGGTATAACTGCTTCAGTTCCATACACTAACAAGTAAGGAGTTGCACCAATTGAAGTCCAAACTGTAGTACGATAACCCAACAAAGCAAAAGGTAACTTTTCATGCCATTGTCGGGAACCTTGCACCATCTTACGGAGTATTTTCTTTAAGTTCTTGTTGGCAGATTCTACAGCTCCATTCGCCTTTGGACGATAAGGATTTGAATTTCGATGCATAATCTTAAATTGCTAGCACACTTCTTACATCAGATGGCTATTGAGATTCGCAGCATTATCCGTGATAATTATCTTTGGAATGCCGAAACGACAAATGATGTTAGAGCGAATAAAATCAACCACAACTTTCTTGGTCACTGACTTGAACGTCATTGCTTCTACCCATTTCGTGAAATAATCAATGGCTACCAAGATGAACCTATGTCCATTCGAGGCCTTTGGTTCAATTGGTCCAATTACGTCCATTCCCCAAGCCATAAAAGGCCATGGAGCAGTCATTGTATGCAACTCAGATGGAGGGGAATGTATCAAGTCTCCATGTACCTGGCATTCATGACATTTACAAACGAAATTGATGGAATCTTGCTCCATGGTGAGCCAATAATAACCTGCTCGGAGTATTTTCTTTGCCAAAACATACCCACTCATGTGTGGTCCACAAATCCCAGAATGTACTTCAGTCATGATTTTTTACGCTTCTTTAGCATTTACACACCTCAAAAGTCCCAAATCAGGAGTCCTCTTATACAAGATTCCTCCACTTAAGAAAAATCCACTAGACAAACGTCGAATGGTTCTCTTTTGATTACCATCAGCATGTACAGGATACTTCCCAGCCTGAATATATTCTTTGATATCATAGAACCAAGGCTCCCCATCAAATTCTTCTTCAACCACATTACAATATGCATGTTGATCATGAATCTGTATATGCAAAGGGTCAATATAAGTTTTATCGGGATGTTGAAGCATCGAAGATAAAGTCGCCAAAGCATCAGCAATCTCATTATGAGCTCTGGGAATGTGTTTGAACTTTACTAATACAAATCGTTGACAAAGATCTTGCAAACAACTTCTATATGGTAGGAGTTTCGAATCACAAGTCTCCCAATCTCCTTAGATTTGGTGGACTAATAAATCTGAATCTCCTAATACCAACAATTCTTGGACCCCCATGTCAATGGCTAATCTCAATCCCAGAATGCAAGCTTCGTATTCTGCCATATTATTGGTACAGTAGAATCGAAGTTAGGCTGTTATGGGATAATATTGTCCTAATTCAGAAATAAGAACTGCTCATATCCCCACTCCTTTTATATTAGCAGCTCCATCAAAGAACAACTTCCAGCCTGAATGGCAATCTTCTAAAACAAACTCATCAACATACAATACCTCTTCATCTGGAAAATAAGTCTTCAATGGCTCATACTCCTCATCAATAGGATTTTCAGCCAAATGATCCGCCAAGGCTTGAGCTTTCATTGCAGTTCGTGTCACATAAACAATATCAAACTCTGTGAGCAACATCTGTTATTTCGCGAGTCTGCCTGTGAGCATAGGCTTCTGAAAAATGTACTTTAAAGGATCCATACGAGAGATGAGGTAAGTAGTATAAGATGACAAGTAATGTTTCAGCTTTTGGGCTACCCAAGTTAAGGCGCAACACGTTTTCTCAAGAAGAGTGTACTTAACCTCATGAGTGGTAAACTTTTTGCTGAGGTAATAGATGGCTTGTTCTTTTCTTCCAGTAACATCATGTTGACCCAATACACAGCCAAAAGAATTATCTAAAACAGACATGTACAATATCAAGGGTCGGCCTGGCTCTGGAGGAACCAAAATAGGCAGATTCGACAAGTATCTCTCAATTCTGTCAAATGCCTCTTGACATTCTTCAGTCCATTCAACTTTAACATTCTTCTTCAACAACTTGAATGTTGGCTCGCAAGTTGTCGTAAGCTGAGCAATGAATCTACGAATATAATTCAACCTTCCAAGTAAACTCATCACCTCCGTTTTATTTTTTGGTGGAGGTAAATCT
This sequence comes from Capsicum pubescens, assembly GCA_030864215.1. NCBI lineage: Eukaryota > Viridiplantae > Streptophyta > Magnoliopsida > Solanales > Solanaceae > Capsicum > Capsicum pubescens. The sequence continues at coordinate 32,781,246 of CM061548.1, forward strand.
TGGATAGCTTTTATTTTTGAAGGATCTAACTCAATACCACGTCGACTGACTATAAAACCCAAAAGTTTTCCTGATGGAACTCCAAATACACATTTTGCTGGATTAAGTTTGAGATCATACCTCTGAAGCCTTTCAAAGAATTTTCTCAAATCTTTGATATGATCAGATTGCTCTCTCGACTTAATGATCACGTCATCCACATAAACTTCAATTTCTTTGTGCATCATGTCATGAAACATTGTGGTCATTGCCCTCATGTAAGTTGCCCCAGCATTCTTTAATCCAAAAGGCATAACTCTATAACAATATGTTCCCCATGGAGTAATAAATGTGTCTTTTCCGCATCTTCTGGATCCATAATGATCTGGTGATACCCCGCATAACAATCCACAAATGAAGCAAGATCATGTTTGGCACAATTGTCCAACAAAATATGAATATTGGGAAGTGGAAAATTATCTTTCGGACTTTCTTTATTTAAATCGCGATAATCAACACACATCCGAACTTTGCCATCTTTCTTTGGAACAGGGACAATATTTGCCAACCAAATAGGATACTGGGCCACTTGAATGACTTTAGCCTCAAGTTGCTTCGTGATTTCCTCTTTAATTCTTATACTCATGTCAGTTTTAAGTTTTCTTAACTTTTGCTTGACAGGCGGAAAAGCAGGATCAATTGGCAACTTGTGAACTACCAAATCAGTACTTAAATCGGGCATATCATCATAAGACCACGCAAAGATGTCTTTATACTCATGTAAAGCTTCAATTATAGCTTTCTTTTGTTGTGGTTGCACATGTACACTTATCTTAGTCTCTCTAATATTTTCAAGATCTCCTAAATTGATCGCCTCAGTTTCTTCCAAATTGGGATTTGTCTTATTCTCAAAATGTTTGAAGTCTTTGCTTATATCCTCAAATGTTTCCTCTCCATCGTATTCAACCTCCTTATTCATTATTTCAAAATTAGATTGGATTTTTAACTCTGGTGAATAATTCTTCATGCATGTCATATCATTAGAATCGGCATAGAAAGAACTGTATGATAGAAAATAAATAAATAAAAATCAGACTTAAAATAAAACAAAGGGGAAACTGCGCTTAATTAGAAACATAGATAGAAAGAGTTTTAACCTAACATACTAGATTTAAAGTTCTAAATTATAATCCTAGAATAATTTAAATTACAGAAGTAAAAACAAACAAACTACTAAGACTGTAAGAAAACAAACAAACTACTAAGACTGTAAGAAAACAAACAAACTACCAAGACTCTTTTATAATAGGGAGAGGAGTGGCCTCCCAATTGTTAAGCTGGACATCAGGGCCGACAAACTGCACATCTGCATTACTGGTACCTTCCCCAATTTCAACCATATCAGCTTCGATGAACATATTCTGAAAAAGGTCAATCAACTCTGTATCATCATCATTCATTGATTTTGCAATAGGTAACTTGGAGGATCCAACAACACTAAACTTGATGAAAGACTCATAAAGTGGAGGTATAGGCTTGGAAAGTGACCACGACTCTTTCTTACACTTTTTAGCCTTCTTTATATCTTCAGCAGTAGGCTCGTATCCCAGACCAAAAGTACCAAAGTTCTCATAGAGGTTTACTGGATGAACTATGCCTTGCAAAAATATCCCTAGACCTTTTCCTGGTTCGAATCCATGCTTCAACATTTCATTCACTACCATAACAGATGCAGATGACAATTGTGGTCTTGCGATGAGATTTCCCTCGAGGATATACTCAACAGCCACTACCTCAGAAGCTTGATGAATTAACACATTGGCAGTATTTGCTTCGATGGAAGAAATAGAGTAGTCTTTATACATTGATAAATCTCCTACATCATGAACCACTATCTCTTGCCTGTCACATTCGAATTTGACCATTTGATGCAACGTTGATGCGACTGTTTTAGCCCTATGAATCCATGGCCTTCCCAATAACATATTATATGAAGTATCAATGTTCAGTACTTGAAAATCCATAGCAAAATCCACAGGCCCAATTGTCAATATGAGTTCTATTTCACCAATGGCATCAGTTTTTGATCCGTCAAAACCTTTGACGCACACATTGTTAGGTCGGATTCTTTCCACATTAACATTCAACTTTTGTAAAGTTGACATAGGACAAATGTTAGCGCCTGATCCTCCATCAATTAACACTCGAGTGATGATGGAATGTTCGCATTTCACAGAAATGTACAGACCTTTGTTATGCTCCGTACCTTCTATAGGCAATTCATCATCTGAAAAAGTAATTTTATTTGCTTCAACGATCCTTCCAACAACTTTTTCCAGCTGATTTACTCTAATCTCACTAGGAACACATGCTTCATTAAGAATCTTCATTACAGCCTCGTGGTGTTCCTCTAAATGTATCAATAAAGACAACAAAGAAATCTGTGCTGGTGTCTTCTTCAACTGTTCTATAACAGAATATTCTGGCAACTTCATTTTCTTTAAGAATTCTTCAGCTTCTTCATCAGTGACAGGCTTCTTGACTGTCATTCGTTCTTCACCACCTTGTTTATTCTTTCTTAACTCTACTGGAGCATAACATCTTCCAGATCGAGTTAATCCCCCTACTTTATCTACTTCTTCAGTCACTTTTTTCCCCTTGTGCATCACCACAACGCGATCATAATTCCAAGGGACTGCCTTGGTATCAACCATAGGCAGTTGTGGCACTGGTTTAATAACAATAGGAGCTACAGGAGCTCCTTTTATGATTAAAAGAGGCTTATTAGATCTTCCGGGAATAATGAGTTTCGGCTTTATTTGACTTGATCCAATATTTTTTGAAATCTCTTTCCCCATCACTAAGGGATCATTCAATAATTCGGGTTTTGCTATCACCACCTCCGCTTCTGCAGGCTTTTCTTTCGTTAAATCTACAACATTTGCTGATTTTTCCGAATCAGTTCTAATTTTAATGATCGGCTTAAAGGGAATCGTATCATCTTCACCACTGAGTATCGCATCAAGCATATTTGTTTCATTATGATCTGGAAGCGGATTTTGATTGACATTTGGAGTGCCTGGACTTTCTACCATAATCTGTTGGGTATTAATCAACTCTCGAATGGATCTTTTCAACTACCAACATTTCTCTGTGTCGTGCCCTGGGGCATCAGAGAAGTATTCACATCTTCTAGAATAGTCCAAATTCTTCGGAGGGGGATTCGGGATCCTTCTCTCAATTGGGTTTAGAATATTCATTTTTCTCAGTCTATGAAATAAACTGGTGTAAGATATTCCAATAGGAGTGAAATTATCTTTTACCATGTTATCCCTTTTGAATTCTACTTTAGGCCGAAAATTAGACCTCGGAGGACCTCTTTGAACTTGCGGGGCCATTGGATGATTTTGGATTGCTGGTGTACGCCACTGCGGGTAAGAAGGACCTCGAGCATATGATTGTGTATTGTAAATAGGATATTGGGGAGATGGAACAAAATATAATGGATTCTGCTCGTATGGTTGACGCGCACCTGTCCAATTTTGTCGTGGACCTGCCATGACAATTGCTACATCCTCTTTTCTTTTCTTTCCCCCAAAACTTCCTGTACCACTTTGAATTGCCTGTGTTGTTGCTTTCAAAGCGGCCTGGCTGATGATCTTTCCTGATTTGATTTCATTTTCTACCATCTCTCCAACTTTGATAACTTCTGCAAATGTGCTTCCGATAGTAGAGAGCAAATGATGGAAATAATCAGGTTCTTGTGCTTGCAAAAAAATATCAATCATTTTAGATTCTTTTATCGAAGGTCTAACTCTTGAAGCCTGCTCTCTCTATCTGACGGCATATTCTCGAAAACTTTCAGTCATCTTTTTTCTCATGTTGGCAAGCGTAGTGCGATCTGGCACTATCTCAATGTTATACTGAAATTGTTGAACGAAATCTCGAGCCATGTCGTCCCACATGTGCCAACGGGAAATGTCTTGGTCAATGAACCATTCAGAAGCTATCCCTGTAAGGCTTTCTCCAAAGTACGCCATCAATAATTCTTCTTTTCCTCCTGCTCCCCTTAATTGATTGCAAAAAAATTTCAAATAAGCTACAGGATCGCCGTGTCCTTCATATTTGTCAAATTTTGGCATTTTGAACCCTATCGGCAAATGGACATCAGGAAACATACATAAATCCTTGTATGAAACACTTTTTGGTCCACCTACTCCTTGCATATTTCTCATACTTTGTTCCAGGCTTCTAACTTTTCTAGCCATCTTCTCCTGTTCCTCATTCTTAGCAATCTTCTCAATCACGATAGGAGTATCGCGTTGATGAACATGATAATGTGGATTTTGTGATTTGAAAGTCATTTCAGGAGGATATAACATATCATGATTTGGTTTTCCCATATTCTTTGGTATTGTCAGTTGAATACTCGCAGTAGCTGGCGCTACAGAAGTAAAAAGTGGGTTATTTGCGATAGATGGATTTGGTGGGCGCACGGTAGAAGTACCAGCAACTCCAGACATATTAGCAAATGGGCCAAATCCTGGTGGGTAAAATGGATCACTAGTTTTAGCTGGGTCAGAATTTGGATCATTTGAAGTTGAAAGTCCAGGGATTGAAGAAGGCGGGGCTTGTCCATTCAACCAAGCTTTGTACATCTCCGCCATCTGTTGTTTTAATGCCTTTATTTCTTCCATTGATGTTACTTCCTGCGAAATCAATTGATTCTGCTCTTCTTCACTATCAGACCCTATATCTTCTCTGCGAGTCATTCTTCTTTTACCCTTGTATCTGGTATTATACGGATGTGATGCCAGTTTAAACCACAAACCAACCACCAATTATTTTATGTCTGTTTTCAAGTAGCAAACGGGTGAGTGTTATATATTTAACACATTATAATGCCATGTTATATGTCAAGTTTCTATATGCATTTCCCAACCTATCATGGAAGCTTTGTGTTTCATCCCGGCTTTTCTAGGCATATTTTCAAAAATTATGATCAAACCTTTTGGAAGGTTGCCTACGTATCATGTCAGGACATGAATCAGATCTTGCGTAGTTCGGTAGGAATTTAACAAAATTGTTTTGTCTTTTTTTTTTATTATTATTATTGAAGAAAATAAATAAAGTAAGTGAAATAAAACATATGTAATATATATAAAAATAAACAGCCAACTTCATTACATTCTATAATATAAATACGATAAAATAACTGACCCAACTCCTAAAATAAAACCTACTAACTGACATCTGAAAACTAAAAGACATAATATCTAAACAAGAGATTTTTAAAACTGAAAATGAAAAACTATGACAAAGAAAACAATGATCCATTCAAGGAGATTTCGATTTAATATGTCCTCCCAAACTCAAATATATGTCCTCCAATGAAGTAGTGAGTCGTTGTGCGAAAGCTGGTACTTGTGCCAAAAAGTCCTCACAATCCAACTGCTGATAATCTAAACCCATTCTGGCAGTATCCTGCGCTACACGGTGGATTTTCCCTCGAAGAGAACGAAAGCCTGATCCCATTCCTGGACCTGTCGATCTCGGAAATCAACCATCTCTCTTGCACGTTGTTCACGAGCAGAAATAACCTCTAACTGTTCTCGCAATATTCCTTTTTCACGAATCCACTGAGATCTCTCTCGATCAAATTCTTCTTGCATATTTTTTTCAACTTCTTGAAGTTGTTGTCGGCGAGATGCGGCAAGTTCTGCAACGTGTGACCCCCTAGTGGTAGCAAACTTGATTTGTCCCCGAAGCGCAACCTCAATAGCTGCTGACTTAGCTTTCTCTTTAGAAAATTCCCTTTGTTGTTCGTCTATTTTTGCCCTGGCATGCTGTAATTCTTCTCTCAGAACTTGGTTGGCTTCATGATATTCTCGCATGGCTCTTTCAATTCCTATCCTGATTGCAGCTTCCTGATCTATAGGTCCCTTAACCGATCTTTCTGGTCTGACTGGAGGACTTGACTGTTCTTCAAACCATTCCTGGTAATCTGGGTGCACTTCTCCTTTCTCACGCTCTATGACCATCGTTTCAATTCCCATAATTCGGCGACCTTCCCAAATCTGCTGGGCTAAATCTTCTGGAAGTGAAATCTCTGGTCTGACGTCAAATATGAACTCAGCCATGTCTTCCGTTATGGGAATTATTTGACGCCTGCCTAGATGACGTAGAACTCTCAATGGAACATACGGTTGAACACCTGTAATACCCATTAATAACAAGAACGGACGAATGACAGAACTATATATGACTTGCCTCCAAGGGAACCAATGAAGATTCCAAGTGATTTTATCTGTTGTCAAAGAACGAAAAAGTTTAACCCAATCTCCAATTTCTTTTGGACATTTATATTTCTCCATCCTTTCCTCGTAATCGTTGATGCGATTAAATCGCTCGGGATTGAACCTTGTCAATATAGGACGTTGATAAAGATGCTCCACAATCCACATCTGTAACAAGATATTACATCCCTCGAAAAATCTTTTTCCTTTTTGACAAACAGTCAGAGCACGGTAAATATCAGCTAGGATCATTGGTATCATGGTGTAATCTTTCTTAATCAGTATCTATACCACTCCCGCTAAACGAATATTAATTTTTTCTTCTCTTCTTGGAAAGACCATAGTGCCGAAAAAGGCTACCATGAATGCAAATCGTCTGTGAATTTTCCAAGCCTCAAAACTTCCCTTATTACAAAGTTCTTTACCGTACTTTTGTAACCCCTCTTGCTTTCCATATCTGTCATACAAAAACTGCAAGGAAACCCAACCTTTTTTCATTGATTCTTCTTTTGTGTTCCTTATGTTCATGAGCTTGCAAAATTTGTTTATCGAAATAAGTCTTGGGGCTATAAGTTTCTTCCGATGCATATCACCATATCCAACATAGCCTGCTATCTCTTCTAAAGTAGGTGTCAACTCAAAATCTGAAAAGCGGAATACATTATTCTTCGGGTCCCAGAAGTTCAGTAATGCATCAATCACCTCCCTATTAGGGTTGATTCTCATGATACTCATCAAAAAACCCAAATACTTATGTATTTCTCCATAATCAAATGTATCCATTTCATTCCACCATAACCAAAGTTGCAGAGGGATACAATCCACAACCTGAAGCGGTACATTCCCATCTCTCTTTCTCTTTGGACGTTTTTCACGAACAGGGGGGGACATTTTATACCTATTGAAAGGGACATAAGATTAAGAAATATCTAAACTTAGACAAAACTTAATTTATTAATTTTGAAAAGAATTTATAACTTAACTTGTAAAACCTAGTGCGACCATTATTTAAACTTAGTTGCAAAGAACAATTTTATCAAAAATCAAAGTGAGAGAAACAAGATTGATAATATTATTTTTTATTTAAATTGACTCTATCAAAAACTTTTCTATAACAGACTTCTAGACAATTTTATCTATATGTTTGAAGACAATATTCCCTAAGTGCAAAATAAAATAAAAGGACTCAGAAATAAAGAAAAATAGAATGACCGTTTTATGTATGAAGTTGTATAAAATTTTCAGTCTCACGACCCTAAAGGTTCAGGACTTGTTAAACTTGATATATATATATATTTTTTTAAAAAAAAAAAAACTTAGTCTCATGATCCCTAAAGATTCTGGGCTGTTAAGATTTATATATTTTTATTTATTTTTGTAAAAACTTAGCCTGATGATCCTTAAAGATTCCAGGCTATTTAAAATATATATTTATTTTATTATTGTTATTTTTTTTTAAAACTTTAGCCTCATGATCCCTAAAGATTCCGGGCTATTGAAATATATTTTTTTTTTGTAAAACCATAGCCTCATGATCCCTAAAGATTCAGGGCTATTACGATATATATAAAAATTGGACTTGAGAATTAGAAAAATAATTATGAAAGTAATCATATTTTCAAAATATTTTCCAATAAATCTATGAATAATTTTTTAAAAGATAGGGTCATATCCTGGGAAGGACTTCCTACGTATCTCACTAAGAGTGAGAATCAGACCCCCGTAGTTCATAAAGATTGTAAAAATTATGTTGCTGTATAAAAAAAAAAATCTTTATTTTAAAAATAAATTTTTTCTTTCAAAAATGATCAACTAAATTTGAGAATAAATTAATCTCTCGTATATTAAAATTGCCTAAAGCCGGTCAATAAATAAATAGTCTTCCAAGCAAATGTCAAAGAGATGTAGGATGCGCATGTTGGTCTTTATAAAGTAGGTTACCTGTCCTAGACAGACTCGACCCCTGTGCCGAGTCCCGCTAAGTCAAATGCATATGATGCAAATAAAGCGGTACCTAATAGGGATAACCAGATTCTGAGTTTTCAGTTCATCTAAGTTAAAACCTAATAGGGATAAGTGTCTAGACTGGCTTACCCGAGTGGACACTCGAGCCGGGGAGGGACAACTTGGTCGGTAGCAGGGCAACACCGCCTTCGTTGTCGATCCGAACCCCGCCTAACATGTGTGACTATATCCTTCACCAGGTGCCTTGACACTCCGGTTATCTCAAAAAGAAGGTGGGATGCATATGCTGCATTCCCTCTATCCTATTTCAGAGACTCAGAGGGGGTACGTGAGAGAAGACAATATATAATACAGTTCAAATAATATCAAAGCAGTAAATGAGCAACAAGTAGCACATAAGGCCAACAAACAAACAAAATATTAAAATAATTAAAGCAAGTAAAAGTCAATATCTAAAGCTCAAATTCTAGTTTGTCCCCAGCAGAGTCGTCAGAGATGTCACACCTTTTTTTTCCGCTCGAGAGATGAGTCGAAGGGTTTTCCAATTAAAGTGACGATATTGAATAGGGATTAAATTATTTATAGAGTCGCCACTTGGAATTGAGTTTTGGTGTTCCAAGTCACCCTTTTTTTTTCGAATCCCTAATCAAAAGGAAATGACTCTTATTTGATCTGCGAAAATAGAAAATGGGTAAGAAATTTTGTTGATCGAGGGGAAGGTGTGAGGCACCCCTCGAATCCCGTGGTTCTAGCACGGTCGCTTTTATTGACTTATCTTGACTTAAATTATTTTTAATAAATTATGTTAAGACCTAAATCGCTCATTTTATATATCTAAAATCTCGTTTATTATTAAATAAATCGGTGACAAGTTGAAAAATATTTGTCAAGTAAATTTTAGAAAAATATTTACCAAGGTGTATTTTTACATCCTTGAATTATTTTTAAATGTCTCAGAAAGATGCGTGCGCAGCATTCTTAGTTGAAACGAAAATTTTAAACGTGCCTAAAATTTGTCTAGCGTTAAAGGCGTTGGTTCTTCTCTTGTAAACTCGCGACAGTTTTCTTTACCTATTTTCAATTTATTTTTTATTTTTTTTTTAGGTCTAACAAAACTGCCTCGGAATCTTTAAAGAATCTGAGGAACGTCTTTATCGGAATATTTTTGCTGCTCACTCGGTCAATTAACAATAACTAATCACACATGAATAAAGAGCTCATTGTGCTGAAGTTATATTTCAAAAAATACAAATCAAACAGATTACATTTTACTAATGGATCAAAACAGATTACATTTTGCAATTTTTTTTTCAAATTTGCATTCACAGTTTTTTTCTGTTAAATAGTTCAACAAAATTTACACATCGAAATTGAAGAAGATTATAAAATGATATTGGCTGTAAAAATACAAATTTTTTTTAGGTCTAACAAAACTCCCTCGGAATCTTTAAAGAATCTGAGGAACGTCTTTATCGGAATTTTTTTGCTGCTCACTCGGTCAATTAACAATAACTAATCACACATGAATAAAGAGCTCATTGTGCTGAAGTTATATTTCAAAAAATACAAATCAAACAGATTACATTTTACTAATGGATCAAAACAGATTACATTTTACATTTTTTTTTCAAATTTGCAATAAATCTCAAATTAATTCACAATTCCTTTTTATTTTACTCACGAAATTAACCGATTTGGCCCTTAAGTATGTAAGTCTAATGGCAATAACTGGTGCATATTAAACAACTTCTCAAGAAGTGAACTAACAAAGAACAACTTTAAAAGAGTAACAGTACTATAAATTGAAGATTAATTTAATAATAATCAAGGAATGAACGGGACATGTGACCACGATAAATTCAAACATAATTCAATATTAAACAAAAGAAAATCGAACATATGACCAGAACATTAACTAAAGAGAAACCAAATTCTTGAATAATTTGTCCCACAAAATAAAATCAAACCAAACAAACAATAATATGATATATTTCACACTTTTGAACCTTTCTAATTTGAATATTATGTTGTTGTTGTTTTTCTTTATTAAAAATAACTTTACTATTCAATTAATGTTGCATTTTTTGTTTCTTATTTATCTATTTTTTTTATTTTTTATTTTTTTAGAATCTGAAAACGTAAACATTTAATACCAATAGGATGAGTCAAAATCCACTTCAGGAAAAACAGTGTATCAATTAAACAAACACAAGTAACAAGTTCTAATACTGAAACAATTTAGAGATATCTCATCTAAAGCCAAAATGCTCATTCATCCTTTTTTTTTACATCCAACGACAGCATGCATGGAACCAAATTGACGTACCAACCAACAAATATCTCATAAAAAACTAATTAAGGGTGCACCATATATTACCCATATTGAATCATGTACGAAGAAATTAATATAGGTTCTAAGAGTTAATTAACACTCACATAATTGATCGACAATAAAGACTAAATAATATATGAAACATTTAAACAACTTCATTCATTCTTTGATTTACAACTTTTAAAAAAATATGAATAAAAGAATCAAACAGAAACCTGTGTAGTAGAATAGAAACAAGAACACTTTCACCGAAAAACTCAAACGGAACCCAAACTTTAACTCAAGTCGTCCCTCTTTCTCCTTTTTTTTTTTTACTTTCTGCTCTCTTTTCTTTTCAAAATTTTTCTCTAGTTTGGTTTCTTGTTTTCTCTAGTTTTTGTTTCAGTTTTCTTTTTTTCCGTGTCTGTTTTTTCTTTTTTGCCGTGTGTGTATGTTTGTAATATATATATTGTGTTGTGTGCATGTGTAGTGTTGTGTTGTTGTGGGTGTAGTTGCTGGGGACGTGGGGAGATTTTGAGGGAAATGGGGAATGTGGGGGGGTTAGGGTAGGTTTTAAGATTCTTTTTTTATTTATTTTAAAAAAAAAAACAAAAATATAAAAATAACAAAAAATAATAAATAAATAAATAAATAAGATAATAGTAACAAAAATAATAATAATAATAATAATAATTATAATATAATAATAGTAATAATAATAATAATTAATTAATTTTTATATTTCCAAAAAAATACAATAAAAGTCTAAAAATAGTCAAAAAATAAATTATATAATTAAGATAGTACAAAAACTACTAACTTATTTATTTAAAAAGAAAAAAAATATTTTTTTTTATTTTTTAAAAAAAAAATATGTATTATATATATATATATATATTTATTTTTTTAATAAAAAGGAATAAAATAAAATAATATCCTAAAATTAACTTCATTTAATTATTTTAAACATAAAATAATAGTCAAAATAATATATGATTAAATATAAATATAAATATTTAATATCAATAAACAAGTTAAAATTTAGGGAGAATAAAAAATCATGTGTCTACACTGATTGAATAACATGAATGTGAGAATACATGCATGAATACGTGAACTGTGACTGAGATCATGACATCACTGAATCTGAATACTGATAATATAAGTTTTGTACATCTGATATACTATTATCTGAATGACTGTGTCTGACAGTCCTATTTTTGATAGAGCTAACTGAGTTTCTTACTGAACTAGGTGATTGTATCTGATAGTCCTGAATTTTGTAGAACTATCTAAGTTCTATTACTGAGACTGTAACTATGGGAAGTAGTCATCTAACCAATATGCCTCTTTTCTGTATAGAGTTGGGGTCCAATCTATAACCCCAATTGAAAGAGTGTCAATACCGCGCCACTGGTAAGGACAAGCTATGAGTGACCCTCATCTGGCAGTGTCCCCAAAGAAAAATGGTGGGACCCTCATCTGGAAGTGTTGATCCACCTCATCAACCCTCAACTAATAGTGTTGATGTCTCAACCTATGCTGGCTACATAGTTCTGGAATGTAAGAATTTCTTCTAAGGGTCACACCCTCAACGGTCAGTGTGTGTGACCTCATCCTTAGGTTCGCTCGGCGATAAATGCTACTCCCAACTGAATAGACACAGAACTAATTATACTGAGATGAACTGGACTGAGTTCACTGAGTTCTATGGACTGGCGGAATGTTACTGAATCCAGTTAACTGACTGAGTTCATGAGATTACTTAGTTTTCCTGAGTCATATAACTAACTGAATTCTACTGATCATGGTGTGACTGAGATTATCATGAAACTGACACTGTCTCTAGGCACACAGCTAAATTTTCGAGTATAAATAACCTCAGGACTCGATAGCATAAAAGTAATTCACGGCACAAGTTTAAAAGCATAACAATGGATACACATATATCTATAATTCATTGACTAAGACATTTCATCAAACACTTGACATGCATTAACTTGTACATGAATGGGGATTTCATACTATCATACTATAATGGAATTTTTTCCTTCACATAGGCATTTAATCAAACATATGGGGAGCATACTTTGGTTATACCATCATCAATGCATCTAATTATCATGGTTCCATAAATAAATTTGCAATTTGAAGGGTTTATCATTAATATTATGCAAATCATCACATACTAGGATCAATCATTGGAACATAAAATTTAAAACATGAATCAAAAACCCCATAACAACATGGACATGAATTTCAATTCAACTAAATCATGAACATTCATAAATACACAAATCTTGGATTTTGAAAAGAGATTCTTGAGCTTCATGGGTAAAAGGGACCCATGAATCAACACTTGACATACCTGGGTGGATGATTTCTTGAAGATTGGTGGAGAAAAGCTTGAGATCTTGACTTGGAATTAAACACCTAGGGTTTCTTGTTCTTGGGGATTGATCTTTGAGAGAAACCCTAATTTGGTGTTGAGAATGAATAATGAAGTTATGAGCTATGGTATGGTATAATTAGGGTTTAAAACGGGTGGAAAAAGACACAAATACCCTTTTTAAAATGGCTTAAAAATCACTGAATGGGATATGCAATGGCTCATGTGATGGTTCATCGATGGCTCAACAGTCCGTCGGCCTGACCATCGTACTTGGACCAGAATAGGGACTTGCTGTCTTAGTATCGATGGCTTGGGCGATGGTCCATCGCAAGCTCAATGGTCCGTCAACCTGTCCGTCACACCTTAGCCAGAAGATTAACTTACTGCCTCACCTACGATGGTTTAGGCAACGGTCCATCGCTAGCTCGATGGTCCTTCGGCCTGACCGTCGCTTCTGAGCAAGTCTAACAGTCTTCGGTAAAACGTCCATAACGCTTTACTCTGATACCGAATTTGGATGAAATTGATATCGTTGGAAAGCTAATTAAATTTCTCACATGATATAAAGTCAAAATTGGGGAAATTTTATCTTATTTAAATATTAATCATTTAGGAAGTCATCACTAACTTTTTTGGAGACTAGATTTGACTTAAAGAAAGTTTGGGGTATTACAGTATGGCTCAGGTGCCACCAAAGATTCCATCATCCTTAGCACCTAACACATAGCCACCCGTATAGGATGCTCAACTCTCATTTCAGCACCGACTAACCTTGCATCCGAATCTATACACATCTCAATTATGCCTATAGCTGAGATAAACTCGAGATGGTGTATAAAGGGAATGGATCATATTTACAGTAGGATAGCTTCATTACAGATATGGGTTGGCCTAAGATGAGTATTGTGGACAAGAGGAGGATTAACTTATCTAGGCTAGCAGGGGTACTAGACTTGCAGGCCTCATTTGATCGATACCAATTGGGGTAGATAGATAGATCCTAGATTCTTACAACCAGGCCTAAATCAGAGAGTTCTATACCTCCTCAATCTACTTAGTTACACCTAGGGCCATGGGGGCATAGAGAAGTCTCAGTTGGAGCACACTTTTATGCGAGAAATTCGTGTTGATATTTATGTGGTGGCCATCTGTCGAGTTCTATTTAGGCCTGAATTTATCCCTAACATCTACTGCAGAGTATGACTTTAAGATGTTATTTGTGCAGGACATGCACGGCATGAAGGATGTTGAGTATAGATGATTGATGTTGGATTTTACGAGGTAGATCACCCATCAAATTTTAGATTTAAGAGATGATTCCCTCTGGATCAAGGGTAAAGGAGAGATTAAGAAGGTGCACTGTATTTTACAGCCAAGTTATGGTAGATGGTGGTATGCTTTAAATTATATTCGACTGTGTCAGACAATATTTTAAAATGGGATAGGGTCGCACTGGTTATTAGTTTGTTTGCACGGTAAGAAATTGACTTTGCGGCGCTGATCCGATTTGAGATACATGAGCTTGCATTCAGGCTCTTTATTTTTTTTGCCTCATCAAATAACTATGTGATGAGGTAGGTATGATAGAGGTTTCCAATGTTTATAAGAGGCTTGAGGTGATAATCATGGCATATATTAGCTTGATCAAAGGATCCGACAAACTAGGTACTTGCATAAAGAGCTTAGGCATCTCCGACAGTGATTTTGGTTCATTTTGAGGGACCATCAGATCTGTAAGAGCATATTGATAAGTCAAATATTAAAGTTGATATTGATATGGGAGAGGAGAGGGATACACCCAAGGTTGCTACTGACAAGGAGGGGGCCCCAGCTACTTTTACTTCAACCCCTGCCTCCATTTCTGAATCAGTTGAGGCATCTACTATGCCCCCTCACCCTACTGCTACTGCTACAGCTATAGGTTTTATTGGGGTATTGTACAAGTTCTTACAACGCCTAGTAGAGAAGCAAGATGAGACTACCATCCGCCTTACTGGTGTAGATTCTGAGTTTTCTTCTTTGTATGGACAAATTCAGCCTTAGGCTCGAACGACTTTAGAGAATGCTGAGACTAGAATATGGGCTGCAATTTGGGCTGAGATTTTGAAGTTTATGAGTGAGTTGCTCGCCTAATTTGATGTTCATAAGGGTAGAGTGGTTGTACGGTTTGGAGATACATAAGCTCCTGATCTAGTTAGGATTCAGGAAGAGGTGGCCACTCTCCGGATAGAGGTATGCTCTCTTGCTGAGATCCAAGTTCTGGTCATCCCTCTAATTATTCCCTTATTCAAACAGTCGATGCCTTTATACCATCATTAGCAGTTTGACATATTTGCTGAGAAAAAGACTATCTCGGTGGTTGGGACCAAGAGAGGTAGAGATACAGAGTTGTACAACCCCACTATTCCATATGATCAGGCCCTAAAAAGTGTCGTCAATGAGTCTAGGGAGTCTGCGGTAGTTGATGAGGTAAGACTCCATGAGATAGTAGCGGATGCATCTTCTAGTCATGCTCCACCACTACCACCACCTCTGTCAGTCGAGTTACCAGATGCCCCAGCTAGGGTGAGCATGAGACGAAGGCCTATATTATCCCAGTTATGTCCTTATTCCCTTTTTTTGTTTTATATTTATGTAAGGACAGTACATAGTCTTTTAGTTGGGGGTGGGGGTGTACCACAATCGAGGATTTTCTTGTCGTGCTTCTTTTTTCATCGACTGTGCTATCAAAGCAGAACCGACATGTTTAGGACATATTGTGTTTTGTTTTGTGAGGTTTTTTGTTGGTTATGTCTAATTAGGAAAAAATAAGTACCTAAAGGCAGTTGATGTATTTTGTTTTGATTGTGCTTAAATGTGTTAGAAAAATGATACCCTTTCGCAAAATTTGATTTGAACTGTGTGATGTGCGTATGGGTGTGACCACTGTGAATATCATTATGGCATTAGGATTAGGGACGTAATATACATAGTTAGCATTTGCATGAATCGTATAGGTAGTAGTTTGTGATGGAACTGTGCCATATGTGTGTGAGATGTTTTCTTAGTTTCCCTTATATATTAAATCCATAACTTTCCCAGTTAGTCTTGCCTAGGTTATAGGATAGTTGGTTAGGAAAGAATCATAAGTCGTTCTTGAATCAGTCCACTTTTAGCCTAAACGGCCTTCTAAATGAGATGAGTATCCATTGATCCCTACTTTAAGCCTATGTAAACAATTTTTCTTGCTTTCACCTTTTATCTTCCCAGTTTAGTTGCAATGAACCTATTTGGGCATTGGTCCTTCTTGTACATTGTGCACCTCAACTCAGGAAAATAGCCTAAGTTAAGGGTGGATATCATACGGGTGTGATAACGCTCAATCTACAGCTCTCGTAGGAGTGTAAAGCGGTCGTTAGCAAATATAGAACCCAACCTGGGTTGGGTATCGATCCCACAGGGAATAGCTTGGTCAACAAGTAAGCAACGATTACTAGACTTTTAGTGCAAGTCTCGTAAGAAGGGGGGTTTGTAATGTGTAACCAAATTATTAAAGCAAAAACTAAAAATAGCAAAGTAAAAAGAAAGAATGTTTAGTAGGTTGTGAAACAATGAGAATTGAGGAGTTGGGATTATGTCCACCTTCTGAGTTATATGTCTCTATTGACTATGAGTGTGTTGAATTCAGACATGCATGTGCTTATAGAGAATTGTATTCGATGGTAAATCCAGGCGCCTTTCGACCTATTCGAGGATTATTTAACTTTAACTCTTTCGAGCTTAAAGCGTGTCTAACGGTACGAATTCTCCAAGAGGTTAATCCAGTTACGGCACTAACTTTTTAATAGGGGATGGGACCCTACTACCTTGACATTATCTCTTTTCCAGACAGATAACCTTTCTTTCGAACAAGTTAAATGTTATACTGGCGTATTCTTGCGTTTGCAACCACAAAGAATTTAGATTAAGATGAAGAGAATAATGATATAAGCAACATACGTGTCACGAACTCACAAACTCACAGCAATAGATAGTATCTCATTCGGCTTCCATAACCCCAACAGAGAAGTTTAGTTACCCATGAGTGCGACGGAAATCACAATTGACATTGTTGTTATACCACAATAAAGATTTCACGTTTGTAATGATGTGGTAGGCGTTAGGCGTGAATTCCTTAGCAAGGTAACGTTTCTCTTGTTGCGGAATTTAAGAATAGATGAATAGAAGAAGAAAAATAGAATTAATGGAAGAATGATTGTTTAGAACTAGAATGTCTTAGAAGTAGAATAGAATAGAATGTAAGAAGATGTCTCAAAATCTATAGCAAGATAGGGTATTTATAATACCCATATCCTATTCCTACTAAGCTAATGAAATGCTTAACCAAATCCTACTAAGCTAATGAAATACTTAACCCAATTGTACTAGGTTAATGTATCATTATCCTAATCCTAATAAGCTAATGAAATACTTAACCCAATTGTACTAGGTTAATGTATCATTATCCTAATCCTAACAAATTACTGCTAGTCCCCAAAGTCTTCAAAAATGTTGTTTTAGCCCGGGACAGATTTTCCATGCGCCATCTTTAGTCCTTGGCGTCCAAGATTGGCTTTTCTCCTTTCGTGAAGCTTTCGTTGGCGTCAAGTTATCCATAAAATGCTGAATTCTGCATCATTTATACCTGAAACTTTGCTAATCATGTTTGTTAGCTCACTTACAGGAAAAAGGACTAAAAGTGCATGAAATATATAATTTGTTCTCAAAACTAGGCTAAAATATGGGCAAAATATAGTGCTATAGGCGTGTAAATTCGCCTATCATCAGGGTGCACAATTAAAATTGGGTATGAAAAAATGCATAAATAAGAAAAAGAAAGTAGGTTTGGGTGTGGTAAATAAAAAAATGCAAAAAGAAAATCAAAAAGAAAAATAAAAAAGAAAGAATAAAAGAAACCACACCCGACTAGAATGACCAATAAAAGAAAAAGGGGGAATAAGGGCAGAATAAAGAAAAGTTGGTTGATAAGTGGATCCCTAACGTAATTGTAGTGCCAAGGAGGCTTAGTCACTAAATTACCAAATGTACCATACCAGCCCCCAAGCCTACGTTACAAGTCGACTAAAGTCCTATAGTGATCCTAATCTGACTGTCCGAAAATTGAGGTAAAGAAAATAAGGGCAAGCCTATGGTATTCTATGCACAATGTTGGAACTTCTTTTATAAGAGTGAGTGTCTTCTTACAGTCCCAGCATAGACATGCATGATTCTCCTAAGTGAGTGGGACTTCTATGATTGTAAGGGTACATTGTGTATGTTGCTAGCTGCTTATCTATTTGGGTAGTGTAATTTGTACAAATGCTTGATTATTTGTGTAACACCCCACGTTTTCAGGCTAGAATTCAAACCGTTGTTTCTAAGTATACAAACCCAAACCCAATGATTTTATGTCTATATATGTGTGATTATAAATACTATAGTGTGAAAATTTCCTTTTATATCAGTCGAGGTCATAAAAATCTCCAAACTAAAAGACGAGTTGAGAACATTTCTGTTGATTAAATTTTAGTGAATGATTAAGCTTGGGTCAACTTTAAACGACCAGTACTCCTTGTACATAAGGATTTACATGTCTATCTTATATAAAATGAAAGATCTTTGAATCTTCTTTCCAACTCATTTGGTTTCACCTTAATCCGATATCGGAGTGAGAAGTTATGCACATTTTACTCCAGCATGTCAGCCTGTCAACAAAGTGACGACCTGAGCTGACGGGTCATCACCTATGTGACGACTTATCAGCACAAGTCGCCAGCCTTAGGCAGAAAATCATCAATTCCATCTCCCAAGTGACAACCTAGGGTGATGGGCCATCACCTAAGTGACAACTTATCAGCCCAAGTCATCACCCATGAAATTCAGCAATTCCTATTCAGATTTAGAGGGGTATTTTTGTATTTTCCCTCACTTCCCATGACTTAAGTGACGTGTAAAACCCTATTAAGTGATAAAATATCAGTTTCTCATCACTTATAATCCTCTCCACTCTCAAGAATAAGAAAATTAGGGTTTCCTCTCAAGATCATCTCCCAAGAACAAAATTCAAGCCCTTCTTCAAGAAAACCAAGAAATTATAATTCCCAATCCAAGAACATTCAAGAAAGGTCAATTCTCTTTCAAGATTAAATCTCTAAGGTATGTTAGATGTTCATCCATGGGTCATTTTCACCCATGGAGTTCAAGAATCCCTTTTTAGAATCATGATCTTTATATATTTCTAGGAATTATGTCCATGAACTTTCATGAATTTCGAATCTTTATCATGTTTTCATGAAATTGTTCGTGATATTAAACCTTACATGTTTTAATGGTGTTGTTTGTTAAATTTAAACCCTAATTGGTGATCTTAGAAGTGAAATCATACTGTTACTACAAGTTTTAAAACTATTCCCTTGCTTAGTTTAAACCATGCATTGCAAGTGTTTGATGAAATGCCTCAAAGAATGAGTTTTGAATATTGACTACATGTCATGTCCTTAATGTTTTAGTATGATCTTGATATTATTGCTATTGAGTCCTGAGGGTTTGAATACCCAAAATTTAGCTATTTTACTTAGTGTTCAGTACCCACAGAATGATTTCAAAATATACCATGAGCATTATCAGTTCCACCAGTCATCATAATCAGTTAAACTTAGATCAGTTCAGAATTCAGTGTCTTTCAGTTAGGAGTAGGATTTAGCACCGAGAGAATGCAGGAATGGCGGCTTCCCCGTCAGTTAGGTAGAGTCGTTAGTAGAAGTCCCTGTGTTCCAGAACTACGTAGCCAGCGTAGGATGAGGAGTCACCTATCAGTTTAGGCTTGACTACCTCCCAGGGGTCACCCATCAGATTAGGCTTGACTCTGTGTAGGTGTCACCTGTCAGTTTAGTCTTGACATTCTGGTTTTTAAGTAACTTAGTGGATCCACATAGCCATTGTTAGTACCCATGGCACAGTACTAACACCCTTTCAACTTGGGTTATAGGTTGAACCCCCGTCAGTTCAGAGCGGGGCATGTCGGTTAGATGATACCTCCCATAATTTCAGTTTCAGTATTTAGTACAGAACTCAATTCAATTTTGCTTGACCATAGCATATAGTTTATCAGCTATACTGTTATTCAGTTATTCAGTTATCAGATTTTAGTATTTCAACTTACAGACTATTTTCAGAATTATGTTATATGCTTGGTCATGTATTCTCAAATTTTATAGCATTCACTCATTTATATCAGTTATTCAGATATCTCAAGCTATTCAATTAGTTATTATTCATGTACATAAGACCATGCAAATCATCCTAACCCCATTTAACATACCAGTACATTCAAAGTACTGACCGCATACTCTTTTTTACGCTATGATATCTCATATCATAGGTTCAAACGCTCAGGTTCCCGAGTGTACCTAGATATCCCATCATACCAGTAGCAGCAGCCGTGGTGAGTCCTCGTGTTCCAAGGACCAGTTATATTCATTTTAATTTTTCATTTTTAGAAGACATTCAGAGTTAGTTGGGGGCTTGTCCCATCAACTCCTCAGTTATTCAGTTAGAGTCTTTCAGACTAGTACAGACAGTTAGTCAGTTTTCAATATATTTTCAGACGTTAATATCATATTTCAGTATTGATTACAGTTTTTAAAACCCTATGGCATTTCAGTTAAATTTCGCATGTGTTTTCTTTAAGATTTTATTCAGTGCTCACAACAGGTACCAGTCATGGGTTAGCTTATGGTCTTTCGAGACCGTAAGCACTGTGTGCCGACCAGGGAGTATATTTGGGTCATTACAAACTTGGTATCAGAGCCTAAGATTTTACAGTGTCCTAGGGAATCTGAAAGGCGCATCAAGTAGAGTTTAGTGCATGGTGTGAAACGCACCACACTTATGGACAAAAAGCTACAAAATGTTTTAGGAAAAGTTTTCCTTCTTTCATATCTCAGATCGTGCAATAGAAAGGTCCTGTAAGAAAATTATAAATATTCTTATTTTTCTCTATTCAAGCTAGCCCTGCCTTGTTTTAAAGGTAACAGAAACAATCAAGCTTAAATCCTTACAGATAGAGCTTTCTCAGATAGTCCCCATAGACAGCTATGGGATTGTCGCAGGCTCAAAAGTATCCCATCAGTTCCGTTATGTTCCAAAGTTTTAAAGATTTTATTCATGATCATGAAAACTCGTGCACTAACCCAAAGTAAGTTGTGCCCTCAGATCCCTTCTCAGTATTCTAGGATAGCATATGACCTAGAGTTAGAAGCATGAAACCAAGAGTTTACCAACAGTAGTGGAGTTGGGATAGTGTTATTTGAATTTGAGAAGATTATATTTCATGGGGCTAGTTGTATGAAAGGTGAACTAGTAGTCTTGAATCAGTGTATGCAAGAACTTAAGTTTGTTGATTTGAAACGTATGTTGTGGATATGATATTTGTAGGCTATGATGAAAGTAGTATGGTTATTAATGATTTGGAGATATCCATGTTATGTGTTAGAATCTATGTTTGAATCTTTGAAGGTTGAGCTAATAAAAAGAAGAGTTGAAAATTCTAAGTTAGTCAGTGTTTAAGCTATTGTATGATGAATATTGGGGCTATAGAAAGTTAAGAGTTCTATCTCAGAAGAAAGTACTAGCAGCGGGTTTTACACTATCAGGTGTAGTTTTTTGGGGTGAGTTCATCATTTATGCATATTGTTATACCCTAAATTCTAAGGTAAAGTAGTGATAGTTTAGTTTAGAGTTATTGATTAAGTAGTTCACAAACTTAGAATAATGACTTTAAGCTAAGGGGAGATAATAGAATAAGTAACCAAGTCAGACTTTCAGATTTTAGTAGTAATGTCAGTATGTGTAGAAAAGTAGTAGGAGAGGATGATGTCCAACCCATTCTTTTCTCAGTGCAAGGTTTTTCAGTCATCATGATATCTACTCATGCCTTACATATCATCCCTATGATCATAGCTCATATTCGTGTACTTTATAGAAAATTAGGTACGCTTCCAGTTCCTAGTAAAAGGAGTTCCAGTTCACCCAGCAGTCTGAATCATATTCCATGAAGTTATGAACTCTAAACTCAGGTCATGCAGCTCATGAATCATGTATTCATGCTTTACAGTATGTTCAGTTCCAGTACTCATGCTACACTCTTAATGATCAATGAAATTCAGATTTATGTCATGTACATCCTCATTTTAGATCTCTTGGTGAATCTGTGATATTGATATTCTATTCCTCAGGCCTCTTTTAAGTGTCAAGTTCTGTATAGTGTTCATTCATGCTTCAATTCCTCATGTTTTAGCCTTTCAGTGACCTCTCCTTATAAAATGATATAGTGATGAGCAATTGCTTAGATGGGAGAGAGTCAATGTTTCATATTAAAGAAAGATTGTTGCATGCTTGTTTTACTCAAGGATGTAGTTATAAAGATAGTCTTGAATGTCATATTGATGTGTAAGTGGATAAATACATTACGCGTTAGTAAATGGCTAGTAAGGGGTTATATTTAGTTGTTGAAGAGGAAATCAGAATTTATCATAAGATGAGAAGTTGTGAAACTATAGAGTGTATTGAATTCATAACTCAGACTAGTATTACAATTTTATGTGTGTATTTTATAGATTCGAGTAGGCTTAAACACAGTGGGGGAATTCAGTCCAGCTTAGACCTCAGTAGATAGAGTTATCAGTGCCCATGTGAATATTTTTAGTAGTCTCAGGTAAAGTTCAGTATTAAGGTGTAAGGTATAGCTGAGAGAGTATTCGAGGAGTATGTCTAAGCTTGAAAGTTAGTAGTTGCAGTGCATAAGGCTTAGTAGCTCTATCCTAGATAATGTTTCACAGGTCTATGTTTCATATTACAGAATTTTAGCCATGTGTGATTTCTTATCCAGATGTCTTATTCAGACCATGCCCAAGATTCTTTACTCCCCAAAGTCATTAGAACTTCATAGAAAGTGTGTCGAAGAAATACTCTAGTTAAGTATAGGCTTTTAGTATGAGTTAGTTTGTATAGCTAGTAATCCAAATTAGCATTCAGACAGACAAGTTCCTATGGTTTTACCATCTTCTAATCTAGTCTTACTATCTGAAGTTCATGAATATGTCCCTTCCAAGAGATAGTCTGTTTGCATCCATGTGGATTGTGAATCCAGTTCGGTTCACGCCTCATGCATCAGTTTTAGATTCCAGATATTTAGTCATGATTTAGTTTATAAGTGTCCCGTGCATCATCTCAGCCTTTTCTTAGTAACTCAGTCTGGTCAGTATCATTCGGGGGACAAACTATCCCAAGGGGGAGATATTGTAATACCTCGAGTTTTCATGTCCTAAATCTCTCATTTTTTTTAATGAAACCAGACCCAGATGGAGGTAATAGTTATTCATAAGTTGAATCTCGTTTCTATCTCATCCTTATAACCATTCTCATTTCAGTGCATGTATCCACGAGGCCAGTTCAGTTCAGGTATCATACCCAGACTCAGTTATGCATTCACATTTAGAATCATGTATGTTCAAGTTCAGTATATGCTCTTAGTTACCTTAGTATAGTACTCTCATTCTAACCAACCTCATTCAAGGATGAATGTTCCCATGGGGGAGATATTGTAACACCCCACATTTTTGGGCTAGAATTCAAACCATTGTTCCTAAGTATACAAACTCAAACCCAATGATTTTATGTCTATATATGTGTGATAATCAATACTATAGTGTGAAAATTTCCTTTTATATCAGTCGAGGTCATAAAAATCTCCAAACTCAAAGACAAGTTGAGAACACTTCTGTTGATTAAGTTTAAGTGAATGATTCAGCTTGAGTCAACTTTAAACAACCATTACTCCTTGTACATAAGGATTTATGTGTCCTACCTTATATCAAATGAAAGATCTTGGAATCTTCTTTCCAACTCATTTAGTTTTACCTTAATCCAATATCAGAGAGAGAAGTTATTCCTATTTTACTCCAGCATGTTAGTCGGTCAACAAAGTGACGACCTGAGCTGATGGGCCGTCACCTATGTGATGACTTATCAGCCCAAGTCATCATCCTTAGGTAAAAAATCATCAATTCCATCTCCCAAGTGACGACCTGGGGTGACGTGCTTTCACCTAAGTGACGACTTATCAGCCCAAGTCATCACCCATGAAATTCAGAAATTCTCATTCGGATTTGGAGAGGTATTTGGGTATTTTTCCTCACTTCCCATGACTTAAGTCACGCGTAAAACCCTATTAAGTGATAAAATATCAGTTTTTCGTCACTTATAATCCTCTCCACTCTCAAGAACAAGAAAATTAGGGTTTCCTCTTAAGATCATCTCCCAAGAACAAGATTCAAGCCCTTCTTTAAGAAAACCAAGAAATTATAATTCCCAATCCAAGAACGTTCAGGAAAGGTTAATTCTCTTTCAATATTAAAGCTGTAAGGTATGTTAGATGTTCATCCATAGGTCCTTTTCACCCATGGAGTCCAACAATCCATTTTCAAGTTTAGAATCATGATCTTTATATATTTCTAGGAATTATGTTCATGAACTTTCATGAATTTTGAATCTTTATCATGTTTTCATGAAATTGTTGGTGATATTAAACCTTACATATTTTAATGGTGTTGTTTGTTGAATTTAAAACCTAATTGGTGATCTTAGAAGTGAAATCATGTTGTTAGTACAAGTTTTAAAACTATTCCCATGCTTAGTTTAAACCATGCATTGCAAGTGTTTGATGAAATGCCTCAAAGAATGAGTTTTGAATATTGACTACTTGCCATGTCCTCAATGCTTTAGTATGATCTTTCTATTATTGCTATCGGCTCCTAGTGGTTTGAATACCCGAAATTTAGCTATTTTACTTAGTTTTCAGTACCCACAGAATGATTTCAGAATATACCATGAGCATTATCAGTTTTATCAGTCA
The DNA here is from genome assembly GCA_030864215.1 of Capsicum pubescens. Taxonomy (NCBI): domain Eukaryota; kingdom Viridiplantae; phylum Streptophyta; class Magnoliopsida; order Solanales; family Solanaceae; genus Capsicum; species Capsicum pubescens. Next base: position 32,806,121 of record CM061548.1, read on the forward strand.
TCATAATCAGTTAAACTTAGATCAGTTCAGAATTCAGTATCTTTCAATTGGGAGTAGGATTTAGCACCGAGTGAATGCAGGGATGGCGGCTTCCCCGTCAGTTAGGTAGAGTCGTTAGTAGCAATCCCTTTGTTCTAGAACTATGTAGCCAACGTAGGATAAGGAGTCACCCATCAGTTTAGGCTTGACTACCTCCCAGGAGTCACCCGTCAGATTAGGTTTGACTCTGCCCAGGTGTCACTCATTAGTTTAGGCTTGACATTCTAGTTTTTTAGTAGCTTAGTGGATCCACATAGCCATTGTTAGTACCCGTGGCATGGTACTAACACCCTTTTAACTTGGGTTATAGGTTGAACCCCAATCAGTTCAAAGCGGGGCATGTTGGTTAGATGATACCTCCTACAGTTTCAGTTTCAGTATTCAGCACAGAACTCAGTTCAGTTTTGGTTGGCCATAGCATACAGTTTATTAGTTATTCAGTTCTTTGGTTATCAAATTTTAGTATTTCAACTTACAGACTATTTTTAGAATCATGTTACATGTTTGGTCATACATTCTCAGATTTTACAGCATTCACGCATTCATATCAGTTATTCAGTTATCTCATGCTATTCAGTTAGTTATTATTCATGTACATAAGACCATGCATATCATCCTAACCTTATTTAACATACCATTACATTCAAAGTACTGACCGCACACTCTTATCCTGCGCTATGATGTCTCATATCATAAGTTCGGATGCTCAGGTTCCCGAGCGTACCTAAATATCCTAGTGTACTAGTAGCAGCATCCGTGGTGAGTCCTCATGTTCGGAGGACCAGTTATATTCATTTTAGTTCCTCAGTTTTAGAAGACAGTTGGAGTTATTTGAGGGCTTGTCCCATCAACTCCTCAGTTATTCAGTTAAAGGTTTTCAGACTAGTACAGACAGTTAGTTAGTTTTCAGTATGTTTTCAGACGTTAACATCATATTTCAGTATTGATTACATTTTTTAAAACCTTATGGCATTTCAGTTAAATTTCGCACATGATTTCTTTGAGGTTTTATTCAATGCTCACAGCAGGTACCAGTCATGGGTAAGCTTGTGGTCTTTCGGGATCGTAAGCACTGTGTGGTGACCAGGGTGTATTTCTGGGTCGTTATAGTTTGTTGTTAATATAATTCCATAGCTTGATTCCCTTTTGTCATATTATTGGGCCACATATATCCACACAGTTAGTTTTGCAAAGTTAAAAGTAGGAGGGAGTGATGCTTTTGAGCTGAAATTGAGATTACTGTCGTAGGTAACTTAGGCTTCTTTTGGTTAAGCATCTTCCTGTGTTTTGTTGTGTTTTTATTGCCTGAAGATATAGAAACATTCTAAATTAAAGGTGTTGATGTGTCATAGTTTCATGGCACTTTCGATGCTTAAAATTGAAAAATATGCAAACACTTAGGTTCGTTGTGGCAGATATGATGTGTTTTTGTGTCTATTTTGCAGGAAATTAGGATTTGGAGCTTGAAACGAGAATAAAAGTTGAAGTTGCTGAAAATACTCCTCTTACGAGCCTACTTACGTAGCGTAAGTACTACTTACGGCCACAGTAAGTGGCTTCATATGTTTCAGAGATGCCAAGTCCAAGAACCTGAAAGTTGATTTTTGATCTGACACTAACGAAGGGATACTTACAGCCCATAAGTACTACTTATGACGGCGTAAGTACTATTGCAAGTAGTAGATATTGAAGATCACAGGCTCTGGAGTTTTGAAGATTTTTCTGACGGTGATGGGGAGACTAGTTATGGGCCGTAAGTCCTACTTATGCCCTGTGTGTGCCATCATGAGTACAAGTACTGAAGCATGCTGAAGCTCTGAAGAAGCTTGTCACTTACGATACCCACCTACATGGTGTCGGTGCCACTTACGACCCGTAAGTGGGTCCGTAAGTGGCCACCGACTTAGTTTTTTATGTTTTTTTTGGTTTAATTTTCAGGGGTTTTTTATAATCTATAAATACTCTTTTGATATTTTTTTTAGTCAGTTTACGCACTCATTATATGCACACAAACATATATTTGATTCTCGATTGACTTTTGATCTTGGAATCCTCTTGTTTTTGACTATTTAGTTGATTATTAATTTGAGACTTTGGGTTTTCTTCTTTAATTTCTGTGAGATTTTTACTATGCTTTCTTTTATGAAATCCATGGAGTTTCTTACAACTATGAGCAGCTAAAAATCTTAGCTAAGGTTGTGGGAACCTGGCAGAATAACGAAGTAAGAAAAGTGTGAGGTTCTTCTAGATCATTATTTATGCATGCATTGTGATCTTCTTCGGATTGTTTGCTTGATTAATAACTACAGAAGTTATGTACTTGCCTGTATTCGAGATCATCTCCATAAGAGAGATTGAGACTGGAAAAAGAAGATTACAACAGTGATTCAAGGCTACCAACCCTTGTATAATTAACTTGACACTCACAAGGTAATAGTTAAACTGGGATTGAAGACAAAGGTTTGAAAGGGGACACTCTGAGACTCACAAGGTGAAGAATGAAATTTACCAAGGCGTTCAGAAGAAGGTTGGTGATACCTATCTTGTTAGGTTCTGCATGTGTGGCATTGAAATAGTCGGATTGAGAATAATAAACCTGCGGAGTTAGGAAGCCATAGGGAATATAATCTTAGTGTTCATCTCAGATTGATTACAATTGAAAGTAACCAATATTTGTCACTATTTACTATTTACCACAAATTTCCCACATTTACTTTCCTACGTTGTTCGGCTATTTCAACAAGTTCGATAGAGATTTCTGACCTATTTCCTGTGGGATCGACCTCAACCTCTATTGGGTTACTATAATTTGACAGTGATCGTGTTGTATCTTCTTAGAGGGTATATTTTTGGCGACATCAATGCTGACTGAAGAATGTGTGGTAGTTGGCAGCGATTCTAGTTGTGATGATGAAGGTGATTGGTAATAGGAATTGATCACACTTATAGTAGTGGTTGATAATGGTGGTGGATGTGGCACTGATGGTGACAATAGTATGGTGATGGCTGAAGAGCGTGTGGTAGTTAACAATATGCTGGTAGTAGTTGACGAAGATGATAATTGTGATGGTGGAGTTTGGTTGGAAGTACTAGGGATTAGCCATAATGATGATAGTAGTTAATAATTGTGGTGACAATGGATATAATTATATAATTATAATGATGGAGGCAACGAGTGCGGTAGCGGTTGGCGACGGTGGTGTTTGGTAGTTGACATCGGTGATGTGGGTGACATGGTGATGGTGGTCGTGACGGCAAATGTGGTAAGTAGTGGTAACAAATGATTATGGATAGAATAACGGTGAATATTATCCCCATACAAGAATACCTTTTCATGGTATTACTTTGTTCTAGCTCTTAATGGCTACGACTCATTCAGACCATTCAAGTGCTTAAATCTTAATAAAAACAAGAAAATGCATATACTGTACGAGTAGTGAATGTTATGCATTTCTAATTCATTGTGTGGTTCATTAAAAGTTGGTGCAAGACCTAACACCTAAAGCAACTAAAGCTTAAGGACTCGTTTGATACGTTATACGTCTACTAAATTATTTTGGGATTATAATTTTTGAATTGATTTATTTCACTGGAAATCAGATAAACAACCTAAATTGAACAAGATAAAATGAAATAGTTCATGAATAAATATGGAATACTTTTTTTTTACTCAATGATTTCTTTTTTCCTCATTTCACACGCACCTCGCCCTCTACTTATATCCCTAGCGTTTTAATTGAAGATTTTGACATAAAAAGCGATGAATGAGTGGGCAGGTGCATGCATTTGCTCTCAGTTCGTGGGAATTACTTCCATCACTAATCAGTTCAGCTCGGCTAGTGGACTTTTATGTTCGAACCTCAAATCCAAACCTGTTCGACAAGACCAAATTCATCAACAAACTTAGGTCCAACATTTACGTGTACAAGCTAGCCATCAACACACAAAACAATCTTTTATCATAGTTTTCCCCTATTGGGCATATACTGTTCTCGGTTAGGCTCTTGTAAGGGCGGGTATGAGAAGGGTTCCCCTCTTATTGTCAAAGCTTAGCTATCCATGAATGAGAACTCGCTTTGCTTCTTTCTCCATTTCACCTATATCTCTTCCTCTATTTATAACTCCAGTATATTAGTTGGAGTTCAACTAATTTGAGTTTTGAATTTCATCAAAAAAATGTTAGGGGTATTTTTATTTAAATATTAATTGTAAATCAAAAATAATTATTTTTAATTATATTTAAACGATGACTAAATATTAGTCCATTCGTCTTATATGTCACTTTTCAGATTTTAAGATTCAAACAAGTTTATCTTTGATCGTAGTTTTTAAAAATATCTTTTAAATATTTTGAATTGTCAATAATTGTGACTTAAAATACTTTTTATGTAGTTTCCAAATATACAAATTTTTATTTCAAAAAACTTGAAGATTTTGTGCTTAGATTTACTGTCAAGCTCAAATTGTTTGACTCTTGAAAAACGAAACGTGACACATAAATTGGGACAAATAGAGTAACAAACATTCCAAAAGAAAGGAAAAAAACTAGCCATCAAGACTAAAAGGGCGGTCCAATGCAATAAAGTTTCCGCTATGTGCGAGGTCCGAAAAAGGACCGGACCATAAAGATCTATTGTACACAATCTTGCCTTGCATTTTTGATAGATGTTATTTCCACGTCTTGAACTCATGGCTTCCTGATCGCATCAACACGATTTTTACAATTTTATGTGTTGTAAATGGTATTCTTTTATGCAAAAATAACATAAATATATATCTTAACTTATCATATTTACACAAATTTTCACCCTTACAAAATAATTACAAAAAGTTCAACTAATTATGTATCTTTGTTGGATGTAACGGGAGCTAATTATGTATCTCGACAAACCCAAAATCAAAAAAAAAATGTAGATCTAATTATGTATCTTTACAAAGGAAAAAATGTATCTTTATTGGATGTATTATGTATCTCGCCAGACCCAAAATCGTACAAAAATGTGTCGAAAGCTAATTATGTATCTTTACAAAGGAAAAAATTGTATCTTCGTTGATGTATCGAGAGCTAATTATGTATCGTAATAAGTCCAAAATCAAAATTTTCAGAAATTATGTAAAATATAGGAATTTAGTTCACAGGTAAATTTTCTTAGTGTTGTATTTATGCAAATGCTTTGATTTTGTTTACTTCTTCAAAAGATCCTATATGTGAAAATTTAGGATGCAGTCAAAAGAATAATAATATGACTAATGAAAAAGGGACAAATATACCCTCGAACTATGATAAATGATACGTATATATCCTCCATCATACTTTGGGTACACATATGCTCCTACCGTTAATGAAATGGTACGTATATACCCCTCACACTAACAGTAAGGGTAAATCTATACCCAAAGTATGACGAAGGGTGTATATGGACTATTTATCATAGTTCAGGGGTATATTTGTCCCTTTTTGTTTTAATTTTTTATCCCAAATAATTAACCCAAATTCATTATTGGATAATAAACCCATCAATCCTGATTTCAAACCAACTTGACTCGACCTCTATTTTTTGTTCCAAATAGAGCGCAGATTGGTGTTGCACATCGTTCAAACCCGATGCTCCCTCTGTTTTCCTCTTAAACATGAACTCCAATCAAATTGCATTAATTGGTCACTGCTACTAGTTGGTGTTTACAGATTAGAGGGAGTGGAGATTAAGCCGAAGGTGGCCGGAGCTAGGGGTGCGGCGATGGTTCGTCGGTGGGTGTTTCGGTTCGACGGAGACGATGGGTATGTGGTATTGGCAGATAGTAGGTAGTGTTTTCCCGAATAAATTTCGCTGAAAATTTAAACGTGAGGGGTTCAATTTATTTGATATTGTTTTGGGGTGTTATGGATTAATGGGTTTTTTCAAAAATCGATAGTAGTGAGTGTTAGTGTATCGTATGTGTGTATATCATTATAGGGGTGAGAGAAATGCATATGTTAGATAGGCGTCTCTTGGATTTTAATTAAAACCGGGATGAGTTGAGTGTTTATTGGGTCAGATAGTGAGTTTGGGTTAATTATTTGGGATAAAAAAAATTAAAACGAAAAGGGACAAATATACCTCTGTACTAGGGGTGGCAATTTCAGCCCATATTTATGAAAAGAGTCCATTTAACCCATATTTATTGAATTGAATCACTCATATTTAACTCATATTTATTGAATTGGATCACTCATATTTCAAATGGGTAAATATGGACTTCAACTCATTTTAAAAGCTCATACAAATATGGACAAAATGGGTAAAATATGGGTACCCATTTAAACACAGAGATCACCCACCTATGCTTTAAATTTTATTTTTTATCTTCTTTTCTAGTTTCTTCTTCTTCTTTTTTTGTCTTTTCTTTCTTTTTTCCTTTAATTTACTTTTTTTCTTTTGCATTTTGTTTTTTCAATTTTTACTCGTTTCTTATAATTTCTTTTTTTCTTTCTCATCTTTTCATCTATTTTTTTTTTTATTTCTTTTTCTTTGAATTTTTTTTTTCATTTTCTCCTTTCTCATTCTTATTTCATCATTCGTATTCGCTTGAGACCTACATGGGTTAATAAATATAAACTTCTAATTATCCCATTTAGCCTATACAATTCATAGCATCTCTTATCAATTAAATATAATCTATATATAGTCTCTCCCTTTTATTATTATTTTTTTTTATCTTTTTTTCACTTTTTCTTTCTTTTTTCCTTTAATTTACTATTTCTTTCTTTCTTTTTTCCTTTAATTTACTTTTTTTTATTTTTTATTTTTCTCACTTATTTTTTACTCGTTTCTTACACTTTTTTTCTTTCTTACTTTTCATCAATTTTTTTCTTTTTCAATTTTATTTATTTTTTCTTCGCATTCTTTTTTTTTTTGTATTTCCATTTCCACCTTTTTCATTCTTGGTTCATCATTTTTGTCATTTTTCTTCTTTTTTTTATATTATTTTCCTCATCTTTTTTTTCATTGCATTTTATATTTTATATTTTTTTTTACTTTAAATTTATTTGTATCATACTATATATTTCTAATAAATTTATTATTTGAATTTGTATTGTTCAATTTATATCAATAAAATATAATTTGTATCAATATATATAAAATATAAGTGTGAATTATATAAAATATTTATGACGGTGCAAACTATAAAATACAAATATGAGATTGAAGTCTAAAAACAAATACAAATATACAATTGTATTAAGTAAGCTCGGTCCATCTTTATTCCATTTCATATATGGCTGAGGATTCACATAGCCTTCGATTTATGGGAAAGTTCAGCTTCAAATCCGATTCCTAACTCCCTCATCTTAGAGTTCTCGTTAGAGCAGAAGTAAGGCACGAAGCGAGGAGCTCAAGGTAAGGCAAGGCAGGAAGTACGTAGAAACCTTGATTTGTGTACTTCTTGCGACTGCTAAAGATATTTGGTTTGACGAATGTAATTCCAAGATCTTTCTGGATACTATCTTTGTATCTGTTCATTAGGTGGAGTCCACTTGAGTATACTTACAAAAATTATAAATGTTGGACGAATATAAACCAATATGCACTTATGGTATTTTCGTTATCATAAAAAATAAAAAAATAAAAAAAAATAAAAGAGGTAGAAGTTAGACATAGAAGATAGAGAAAATCGTAAAGAAAAAATTGAAGAAAAAAATACAAAAAAAATCAGAAAGAAAAAATAATGAAAAAAGAAAAAGAAAGAAAATGATGATGAATACAAATATTCTGAATGGTTATGATATCTCAGTCATCATTCATAATTTGTACTCGACTTAATCATGTTCTTCGAAAATAAAAAAAATATAAAATATAAAATAAAACCAAAAAAGAAGAGAAAGAAGTAAAAAAAAATTAGAAAAAAAGGAGACTAAAAAGGAAAAAAGAAAGAGAAGCAAAGGGTAGAAATAGAAAAGAGAGAAAAAAGAAAATAAAAAAAAAAAAAAAAAAACTAGAGGTTATATATAGAAGAGAGGGAGAAAAAAACTAAAAAGAAAAAACTTAAAAAAAGAAGAAACGGGAAAAAGTCAAACTGATATGATATAGAAGTTTTAAGTTTTTGATTTTAGGAGATAAAGTGGGTTGGAACCATTTTTACCCAATCCATATTTACCCATATTTATATGAGCGGATTGCAATCCAAATTATTTTTGCTCGATCCATATTTAACCCGTTCAAATCCAATCCAATCCGCCCATTTGCCATCCCTACTCTGTACTATGATAAATGATATGTATATACCCTTCGTCATACTTTGGATTCACATATGCCCCTACCGTTAGTGTGAGGGGCATATACGTACCATTTCTTTAACGTTAGGGGCATATATTTACTTAAAGTATGACGAAGAATATATGCGTACCATTTATCATAGTTCGGGAATATATTTATTCCTTTTTCATATGATTAATGAACAATTTAATAAGAATCGATCAAGGTTCAATTCAAAACTATCTATTACATGTCGAACTATAGAACTAGATTCGTAAATAATTTTGAAAAAGATGCATGACTTTTTCAGTCAACACATATGATGCAAATTGCAAAATGCAAATCTCCTCTTTAATTCTATGAACGTATTAATCGTGCATTTCATATTTTACAGTTTTATCACCTTTACACTCTCTTTAGTTAATCAAAATTCTCTTAAGAAATACATTCAAAATGTAGTGTAAGAGGTTGTGATTTTAAATGATTCTTATTTTATCAAAAGAACCTAATAAAAAATTATTATTGTATGTAACAGTAAAAGTTTAAAGAACTATATAGATCATGCAATATAAAAATTAGAAAAAAGTAAACAACATGAAGCAGAGAGAAAATTTACCACTTGAATGTCTAATGAATTCAACAAATAGAAAAAGCAGATTCAACCCTATTATGAGTGCATTTGCAGTTGTAAATTAAACATGTCTTACAATATTCTAAATATTTCATCTTTAAAAAAAAGCTCATAAAATAAATAAATATTTTATAACCATGCAAAGCGCGGATAAATTCTACTAGTAATATTAAAAACTCGCTCGCTAACTATTAACTAACAACTTGAAGCTAGCATTCACGGATATAAATATCTCAGTTGATCACTTAATTATGAGTTTTTTCTTCGAAATTCACTCAAGCTTAGTTCTTTTCTCAAAACTCTTTCAATTATAGATGTTATACTAATGAAGTCTCTCAATTTATTTAATTAATTTTTGATTAAATTTTTGTTGACATAGAACTTTTATTTATAATCAAATTTTCAAGAAATAAAAAGATATTCATTTAAAACATTTTAATCGAGTAAAACATTAATAGTTGAGTGTTTTTTGTGTTGAAAATCAAAATTAAAGTAACTTTATGAGAGAAAAAACTCAGAGTTGAGTCGACATCTAAAATATTATCTTATATTCACATTGAAAGAAGAATTGAGAAGGAAATTCTAACACAAGTTAAGCGATGCTGAATTATTTGGAGTTTAACTTCTTTGCTCAAAGCTAGTGGGGCAAATTTCCTGAATGTTACACAACCATAAATTTTTTAAAATCAAAGTCACAACTTTATTTTGTCACTTGAAATAATTACTCAACTTATGTCATGTTAAATACGTATATCAGATAAATAAAGAGTAGCTAGCCTTGCAACATTGCAAAGTTAGATAGCAGTATTAATTGGATCAACAAAATAAACTTCCACCAAATATACTGTGTCACTGTCACTATTATCAGGAAAAAATAAACAGCAGAAATATGAAGAAAAGCCACAAAGAGCTTATCTAAAAATCAATACGAGTGCAACAATAAAAAGCATAATCCATAGATGTTAAGTATACACTAGATATTATGCTAAATTGAGATCCAATATATTTTGTCCATAAATAATTGATTCCATGTTATATATATCATTAACCTGGTAGCATAAGTATGTTTTAAAAATGGCAATCATTAGATACATCCAAAAAAAAAGTCACACCTGAAAGACAAACCAACTGATTAAGGGTGTGTATCAATCTGTTCGATTTGACTTATGTATTATCGATTCGATTTATCAAAATTGATTTTTAAAGACACTAAATCAATTACCAAAAAGAAAAATATTAATAAAACTAATATGTTTCAATGATGGCAATCCTTAAGTACATCAAAAAGAAGTTGCGACTGAAAGACAAATCAACATATCGAATAAAGGAAGATTGATGGAATCAAGGAAGGAAATAAATCAAGGACAAATGAAATCATGAAAGAAAAGGAATTAAGAGACCGTTAACATCAGTCCAACTATTTAAGGAATCAGTTAACATCACAAGGAAAGAAGACAAAAAGGAGATTCCCGAAGAAAATCATACGCAACATCAAAAGGTGAGAAAATTCCAAATCCAAACTCAACGAAAGAAGATCAAGACTCAAAAGGAAAGAAGATTATATGAACGTATCCAACACATACATATACGGTCAATTTTGAGTACAAGCACAATTCTCAAAACCTATTGTATCCTTTGTGTTACCCTCAAAAGCTTAAGAAGAATATAAAGAAAGAAAACTGCAATTCCTAAAATCAAAGAAACATTAAAGACTCTCCAACGGTGCACTCTATATTAATAACTCTCCAACGGTTCACATAGGTGTTGCCTATAAAAGGAGACTTATGCTAAGAAATTCCTTGTACAACTTCACCTTTTTATTTAAATCTTTATCCTTGCTATTTCAGTGTATCAATTTTATTACTTGAGAGAACAAAAAAAAGAGAAAAATAGAGAGCTATATAAGTGGAGGTTGTATATCTAATAGAACTAAGTACAATTTGGGTTAAATTACAAAGAAATAAGATCTATACTCAAGTTAGCGTTGACGCTCTAAGAATATCCTTGTAATTCAAGAAACTGAAAGTAGGCTCCACACCTGTGTTTCAAACCAATATAAAAATTATGTGTCTTTTTTTATTTTGCTAAATTTACTGCTTATTTATATTCTATTTGTTTCACTAAGTTTTTTGTGGATAGCTGATCAAGTTTTTCACATAGTCAACTTGCTTAAAAATAAAAAGAAGTCAATTCACATCAACCCCCTCCCCCCTCCCACCGGCTCCTCTTTCATAATCAATCAAAATATTATGAAATGACAGAATAAATGAGTTTGATGCTAAACAAAATAGTAATTCAAAGTCGGGAAATTAACAAAAGCCAGTAAACGAAAAAAACTAGCAATTTAAGTAATTTCGAACAAAATAGTCTACAAAAATATGAAATTAAGATGCAATCTTCACTCGAGAAAATGATTGTCACTGCAAAGAGACCTTACGAGATTTGTCACTAATAATCCCTATAGCATTGAATCATTATATTGATAATTCATCGAAATAATTTGCTACTTCAAAAATTTAGACATCGATGTCCTTGCCACTTACATATATATAATAATGATAAATTTTGTGAAAACATTAGCCAATTTTCTAAGGACTTATTTGATTCAAAATAAACATATTAGAAATTATAATTACAATCAAACACAGAAAAAATGAGATTTAATAATATGACTATATAATTAAAAAAAATTAAAATTTATACTGATTTTATCTAATACCAATAATAAAATACGAATCGTATATAATATCAAATTGGACAATATTACTAACCTGATCATCAGAATAAACTTGAAAAACAACAAATACAAACATAGAATAGTGTCGTGATTATAAGAAAAAAGAGAATTCAAAGTTTACAAGATATATAATCGAATCTAAAAGAGATCTAAGATAAAATCATAAATGAAATGACAAACATCACATCAATTAAATCTCTTACAAAACAAACATCACGCAAAATTTAATTATAAAATAATCTAAACATATAAGTTGTATATGTATTTTTAAAGATGACATCTTTATAGTTGTAAAATTTTAATAGATCAACCATCTCATGAATGAACTCTTTATTATTATCAACAACTATCAGCACATGAATTTTTTCTGTCATATCTGTCATTAAATTATATATTGAGAATTTTTCGCTTCGAATAATAGCAAGGGGATACAAGAAAAAAAAATTGTTATATAAACAGCGAAATTCATAGAGAGATACTTAACCTTATTGATAGGTACCTCTGCCAGCTAGGGCATGTCTAATGTTGATAATAAGAAATTATTTTATTTGACTTGTTTAATTTTTTTTCGTCAAGATAAAGGTATATTTATGTCCCTTTTTCTTTCTTTTCCTTTCACGATTTAGTAGAGAGGGAATAATCATTTTTCAAGTAATAAAATATTTTCATTACAAATAAAATAGGTTTTATTTATGGGATCTAAGTAAGTACTCATTTTCATTTAAAAGGTATAATAATTGCATTCGCACTTTATCTCAATTGTCTTAACCAATTCTAATTGTTACTAATCACTAGAATACAAAAGCATCATAAAATTATTATTTCTTCCTCCATATTTTACCATGATTAAACTTAGAAATTGCTATAAAAAAAATTCTTTTAAATATTTTCATATTTTTTATGTCAGACACAAACTCTGTAATTTTGTCTACTCTATATCTTAAGGAATAATGAATGCGAGACCTCAATATTTGAATTTGTAATTATTCACTTTGTTATCTCTCACTTACAAATATACAGTAATATTAGTAAATTATTTAACATTTAAAATAGTCTTGCTCTATTATAATATGTTATTATTAAATCGACATATATCTATTAAGAACAAACTTCAAAGCTATGACGCCTCTCATAGTTGTTTTATGATATTCTGTGTATTTTTCATTATTTAACCTTTCTCAAAGCTTTAGCATGATAGTTGAAATTTGTGGGGGATGACCGTCTTAATTTTTGAAGTGACTGAATTTTAATAAGAGTTTTTCAATTTTGAAGATTGGAAAATTAAAAGTCTAACCAAAGTCAATATTTAAGAAAAAAGAAATGCTTATGGATCTTTTAAATTTGTGAGGTGTTATTTAAGTTAGTTGAATCATTAATTCGGGTTCCTAAATGTTTGGATGAGATTCGGGACTTTGATTAAAAAATTGAAAATGTAGAAGTTAAAAGTTGATCTTATTGATGTTTTAATGGTGCCAATAGATTCAAATGTTGTTCTCATCCTAATAGTATATTTAGTTTATCTTCACGGATTTTTGAACGTGTTTCAAGGGTCTATTCAAAAATTTAAGAGTTTTGGCCTTTGTTGTTAGTGGTGTAGCTGACAAACCTTCTTTGCATTCATGAGGTCTTGGCCGTGATCTTGGAGAAAAAAAGCTTTGTCCCTTGCGATCTTGAGGGAAGGACCTACATTCACAAAGGGTGAAGCAAGTCTAGGTTATGTTTATTCTTCGTGTTCGCAAATAGTTGAGTGGGTAGAGTTGGGATCGAGTGAGGTCTTGTGATTGCTAGGCGTCTTCCCTGATTGCAAAGTCTAATTGCCTGGCAGAATGATAAAACTCCATCTTTGAACTGAAAGTTTTATTTTGTTTTTGTCAAGTTTATAATTTTCATTAAAAAGTATCTAAAATTGACCTGGACAATCAGACCAGATATAAAAAAAATGTGCATGAATTTTAACAACTTTAATCTCGTATGTTCGAAATCATGAAATCAGTAAACATTCGAAAAAAATTAACTTTATATTCAAATTAAATTGGGGTCTTAGAAGCATATATATGTGCACTCGTTTGTTTTCATTAAGATCAAGAGGTTTGAATTTGAATGTACACCTCAATGATGAAAATGTTGTCTCTTGATTTGAATACTGAACATAAAATTGTTTGTTTTTCAAACATATAAATGTGAATAATTTATTTATTTGTATATAGAATAAAATTATAATTCAAATAAATATAAATTATATATTAAAAAAATATTTAATTAAATAAAATAAAATTATTATTTGATTAAAAAAAGGAATATTTATTTTTCTAGTGATGATGGAGATGGTTTGTAATGGTGATAGTAATGATTGGTGTTAGTGGCTAGTAACGTTAACGGTGATAGTTGTGATGACAAAGGTGGTTTGATTTTGTAGTAACTACCATGATGGTGGCGGTTGATGGTATTGGTAATGATTTTGTGATGGTGAAGTTGGTAAAGTGGATAAAGTTTGTGGTTGACGATGTTGATGGTGGTGACTGAAGGATGTGTGGCAGCTGCCAGCAGTTTTAGTTGTGATGGTAAAGGTGATTGGTAGTAGGAACTGACCATATTGATAGTATGGCGACAACATTTTGGTGATGGCTAAAGAGTGTGTGGTAGTTAACAATATGCCGGTAGTAGTTGGCGGCGATGATAATTGTGATGGGGGAGTTGGTTAAAAGTATTAGGGATTAGCCACAATGGTGATAGTAGTTGATAATGGTGATGACAATAGATATAATTATATAATTATAATGACAGAGGTGCAAGTGTGGTAGCGGTTGGCGGCGGTGGTGTTTGGTAGTCGACGGCGATGATGGTGGTTGTGATGACAAATGCGGTATAGTGGCAACAAATGATTATGGATAGAGTGGTGTTGAATATTATCCATACAAGAATATCTTTTAATGGTATTAGTTTTCTAGATCTTAATGATTAAGTAGCTGTTTGGCTTTGAGAATTATTTATTTATTTTCGAAAAATTATTTCACTTTAGTGAAAAAAATATAAATATTTATGTGTTTGGCTATGAGAATCCAAATACAATTTGGAATTGTATTTGGAAAAGTGAAAACAAGTAAAACTTGTTTTCACTTTTTTCACTCCTACTTCTCTCACAAAATTTTAAAAACAACTTCAATTTATATTCATGATCAAACACAACTCCAACTCCAACTTCAACTCCGAAAAATTATATTTTTCATTGCCAAACGGGGCCTAAGATTCATTCAGACCAATTAAGTGCTTAAATCTTAAGAAAAACAAATATATTAAATGACCTAAAGTATGAATCATTCAAATTCAGAGTTTCATTAAGTGTAAACAAATACAACCTCTATGTTGAAAAATTAATTGTACTAACTACTATGCTAGCAACAATAGGTGTACTTCATTTATGTGAAGTGACTTCTCAAATTCAAATGATTTTTTTAACTTTATACGTGAATTTTGCTACTTCAATCTTGTATGCTTAGAATTATGTACCATGCAAATAATTTTATAAACAAAATTATCGAGGACATAACATAAGCAATGATCAAATCGAGTATTGGTGCGCTTCTCATATCTAGATCAAACTGGCAATAAATAGGACTAGACATTCGATTCTTCAAAATTTTGATACTTCTATTTTTTACTCTTTATTGGTGCAGATTGGATATCGAACCGAAATAAATTTGATTCTTTTTTAAAATTTAATTATATTCGATTTCAGTTCACTTATAATTTGCTATGAATCTCATATATTGAGTTATTATTTTTTCACTTGTGAAATGGACTGTTTTATGATCTAAAATGGATAATTTTCTTCTAAAAATTACACAAAATCACAACTTAAGTATCACTTACTATACAAAATCCCAACTCTCAAAATATATTACAAAAATCTCACTTTTTCAATTTCTCTCTGTAAAAGTACATATACATAACTTTTTTATTTTTTATACGGTTTGTTCTCCTTAAAAGAAGCCTAAAATCAAGGCGTCGTTATATAGAGGTTACTATTTTTGAATTCATTATCATGTTTGATTCAAACTCTTACTCAATTGCATTCAATTCTAACAAAAATGCCATTTTTCATATTCTATAATTTTTAAAATTTGAGCTTAGTTATTTTTTTTTTACTTTACCAAAAAATCATATATTATGATTGAACAATTTCTTGCATGTTGTTCATTCAATAGAATAAGTTCAAACTTTTTTTTTTCAAAATATTATAACTACCCCATTAAGATAAAAAAAAAAAAAAGCTTAGGAAAGTTACTGATGGAAGTTCGACAAATCATATTGAAGAATCGTCAAGAAAAGCAAAAAAAGATGATTTTGCACGGCCACGTCTATCAAAGTTAATTTTAATTTTTTATTTTTGAATATGATTGTTAATTTGTAATGAAATATTGTGTTTTTTTTAGTAATGTAAGTTTTTTTTTTAATTTTTATTTATTTTTGGAGATGATTGTTAGTTATGTAGTATAATGTTGATTTTTTCATCAATGTGATGATTCCTATAGAAGTTGTCCGTGTATATACATAACACCAGTTTTGTATATGATAGACATATACATAAGTGATAATGTGTTTATTTTTGAACTGTAATGACATGTATAGTTCATATACACTAACAATGTTATGTATATAGAGCCATGTGCATAATAGTCTTTATTATGCTATATCTATAGTTCATACATCACTTTATTATCTACAGTATTTATTTGTAGGTTCCGTAGGAATTGATTGATTTAGTTATACCAATATACATTCTGAAGTTATGTAATTTTTTAAAAATTTATGAACTATTATTAATAATGTTGTATGTAAATCAACGTGTTTCATTGTATGCATGCAGGGACTATGCAGTATTTGTTGCTGGGTATGCAGAATACCTAAGTGAAGAAATTGTTGTGCCGTCAGTTGGTTTTGAAGATGAATATCATTGTATGTGATACGCGTCACTCCTTCGGAATTACGATCTCAAAAAGCGAAGAAAGGTTATGTGAGTGACAACGACGACCCTCCAAGACTAAGGACAAAATAGGTTCCCATACCTAACGAAACGGAAATAGTTAGCATTGAATAGGGGTAAAAGTTGCTTATGGTGAAAATATTTGTATTTCTGTGGAATTGTTAGAAATTTGATTTATTAAACTATTTTAGGTGTTATGTACAAAGTTATTAGAACACATTTTCTTATATTTTTGGATTATTGATTAAACTGTTTTGTCTATGAAGTTGTGTTTTGTGCTTATTACTTATTTTTTATTACGTATGTATGTGTTATTGTTATTATATGTTATCATAGTTGTCGTATGATTATCAATACATAATTATATGATTTCGTGAATAAGAAAGTCATATAACAATACACATCAGCAGTGATAATTTAAAATTTATAGATAGTCATATACATAGAATTTAAATAGTGTGTAACAATACGATATGACGTAACATCATAACTATATGATGAAAGTTGTTTTCACTCTGATATACATAACTATATGATAAACATCATAACTTTATGTAAATCTATACATTTCAGTATTTGGGTACCAATTGTGTACTGTAACATGTTTTTTAACTTATACATACACATTAATAGTGATACGTTAAATATATATGCAGTCATTTTTCACTTGCCATATGTGAACATAACACATAATTCGTATGTATATGTAGTCATATAATTATAACACTTATATTCATAGACTTACAATATATATTAAGCCATTTTTCATTAGCCATATGTATTGTTAGACACATACATACACATTAACAGTCATATACACAGACCAACAATATATATGCAGTCATTTTTCATTTCATTTTTATGAGAACGTAACAGATAATTTGTATGTATATGTAGTCATATAATTATATCAGTCATATACACAGACTAATAATGTATATGCAATCATTTTTCATTAGCCATATGTGAACGTAACACATAATTTATATGTATATGTTAGTCATATAATTATAACACAATACATAGTAAAATTTTGGGATATACATAATGCTAATTTTTCATTATTTTAGCTAACCATTTGAAATTTATATATAACTATTTCAAAATCCTTGTATATGACTACATAAACATTGAACTAGTGCCTAATCTGTATGTATATGTAGTCATATAATTATAACAGACATATACATGTATATATAGTCATTTTTCATTAGCCATATGTGAACGTAACACAAATTTGTATGTATATGTAGTCATATAATTATAACACAATATATAGTATAAGTTTGGAATATACATAACACTAATTTTTCACTATTTTAGATAATCATTTAAAATTTATATATAACTATTCCAAATTTCTTGTGTATGACTACATAAACATTAAACTAGTGTCTAACAATACATATCTATATGTACTGAAAAACTTAGAATATGAAAACATACAAATTGAATTAATGAGTAACAAATGCACATGCATACCAATTTATTCAGAATACATGCAAACATAAACAATGAAGTAATGGATAACTAATTGTAACATATGCACATACATACATACTTATACAAGAAACCTTTAAACTAAAAACTCTAATTTACATCTGTCTGTGGTTTGCAACTTATTTTAATGAATGAATACAATAATAGAACAGAATTGATATACACCTTTAAAAAAAAATAAAAAACAATGAAAAGGTAAATTGCATAAAATTGATATTCAACTGTTCGAAGCGACGAACAACTAAAACAGTTAAAAAAAGTAACACAAACTAATTTCTAAATGATAAACGAATGATTAATCATTGTATGTAAAGTAAATAATTACTCCTTCAAAAAAAAGTTACAAGAACGTCTATTGTGACCGGCATATCTGTATCGTCCACAACAGTTTGTGCTTGATAACAATCCCTTCACTTTTGTACTTTACATATTCCATTTCAGTTTTTCACTGATCAGAGTGCCTTAAAAGAATTGCAATATTCATCTTCTTGAATACAACAAAAATGTGTTTTTTTCAATAGATCAAAAACAATGATTAGGATGTTTGAAGTTTCTGTTTTTTGGTTGATTTTACTTTGATGTATTGTTATTTCAAATTTTGAATTACTATAGCTATTACACAAATTAAGGGATGCAGTAATCTATTATTAATGTCAGCATTAATTGTTTAGCTAATAGAATGCAAAATTTGTTATTTTTCCTTTCTAAAGAAGGTTGAAAGATTCTCATATACATAGCGTTGAATGTATATAACGGCTAATTTATGTATATGAATCGGGAGAGAGAACAAAGTAATTAAGAAAATGAGAGAGAAGATAAATAAGTCTAATAGAATTTGGATTTATGTTATTTATACAATTTTTTTTGTATCTTAAAAATGTGATTTTCATGATTGTTTCATTTCACCCTGCTCCCTGGAGTTCAATTTTTAATGTGGTTCTTTTTCTCATGAACGTACAAGTTTTACCCTTATGTAATAATCTGCCGAGAAAAAAAAGAGGAAAAAATGGGTGGGCAAAAGTTACAACTCTTCAAAAATAGGGCTAAATTGAGTCCTTAGGTATAAAGTTGTCTTTGCTAGGGAGCACTTTAATCCCCAATGTGGGACTTTTCGATGCAAATCTAAATATAGTCGGACTTCAATACGGGTGCTGAACATTGAATAAAAAATCAAATAAAGAAAAGGTTAAATCATCATGGAAAGAGTTTATATTTTATATATAAAATAAGTTATTCCAAAAAGAAAAAAAAAAGACTAACGAGAACTAAGGCAACTAGGACTTAATTAAGGACTCGTTTGATTACGTTATAAGTCTATTAAATTATTTTGAAATTATAATTTTTGAATTGATTTATTTTAGTAAAAATCAGATAAACAATCTAAATTGAACAAGATAAAATGAAATAGTTCATGATTACGCATGGAATAATATTTTTCTTATTCAATGGTCCTTTTTTTCCTCATTTTACACACACTTCTTAAATGGCTCGATGGACTCTTGTACTATGTCCGTTTTGTAATGTGGATACTCCTACTTACATGTTTGTCATCTGAACCCTTGAATCCATTAAAAAACATCATTTTAAATCCCCCTGACGGTGTGTGTAATACAACCGTCTCACGTCAGCTGCCACGTTAGCTTCCATGTCATTTTTAGTATTACTTTAAATTCCATGCCCACGTCAGCTTCCACGTCAGCTGCCACATCAGCTCAATATTTTTTTTTTATAAATTGTAGAAAAATTTAAATAATTATGTTTTTATTTTTGCTCACAAATTAAACATCAAATTCATTTCAAATAATTAAAAATCTTCTCCAACTAATTTAAATTTTTAACTATAAATTCATATATAATGAATTTTTTATTTTAAATTTGAATTTCTTTAACAAATTCACAAAAACTTTGAATTTTTTCTAGCTTATTCATGAAATTCACTAATTTTTCAATATCCACTATCACTAACTTTCAATTCAAATTTAAATTTTAATCCAAAAAAATACGAAAAGATTTCAAATTTAAAATTTAATCCAAAAAAAATATGAAAAAATTTGAATTGAGAGGAAAAACTTAAAAAACAAAATAAAAAGTGAATTGAAAGTTTTTTTGGTTTTTGGGGGTGGGGTGGGGTGGGGGGGCTGGTGCTGAGGATGGGGGTTGGCTGATGTGAAGGAAGGGGGTTGGGGAAGGATGTAGGTGGGTGAGGGCTGGTGCATTGGGGGTGGGGGGTATGGGGTGGGATAGGGGTGCTAGATGGGGCTAGGGTGGGGTGGGGTTGTTGGATGGGGGTGAGGGCTGGGGTAGGGTGCTGGATGCGGGGAGGGGGTGCTGGGGGTGAGGGGAGGTGGTGCTAGACGGAGGGGGTGGGGTGGGGGGACGGGGGTGGGGGTGCTAGACGGAGGGGGTGGGGTGGGGGTGCTGGACGAGGTTGAGGGGTGGGGTGCTAGACGGAAGGGGTGGGGTGGGGGTGCTGGACAAGGTTGAGGGGTGGTTGGACGGGGGTTGGGGGTTGGGGGAGGGGGATTTTTTTATTTTTATTTTTAATTTATTATTTTTTAATTTTTAAAAATATTTTTAAATTAAAAAAGATGGATGGAAAAAGGCTCTTTTTTTATTTTTTTTTTAAATTTTAATATTATTTTAATATAAATATATTGCTTTCACTCGCTCATACACGCGTGTAGTCAAATCCTACTCAGAAATTTTAATGCCACATAGATTCGGTCAACGGTCAAAGGGCTTAAAATATTGAGTTTTAGTGAGTTGAAGAGTTCAGATGACAAACATGTAAGTAGGAGTATCCACATTACAAAATGGACATAGTACACCATCGAGCCATTTTGCCCTGCTTATATTCCTAGCGTATTAATTGAAGATTTTACATAAAAAACGATGGATGAGTGGTCAAGTACATGCTTTTATTCTCCGTTTGTGGAAATTGCTTCCATCACTAACCAGTTCAGCACGGTTAGTGGACTTTTATGTCGGACCTCGAATTCAGACATGTTCTCCAAATCAAATCCATCAACAAACTAAGGTCCAACATTTACATCTATAAGCTAGCCATCAACATACCGGCATCCTTTTATCGTTGTCTTCCCCTATTGGGCATATACTTTTCTCCATTAGACTCTTGTAAGGGTGGGTATGAGAAGGGTCTCTTTCTCCCTTGTCAAAGCTTAGCAATCCCTGATTGAGAACTCGTTTTGTTTCTTTTTCCATTTCACCTATCTCTTCCTCTACTTATGACTCTAGTATGTTAGTTGGAGTTCAACTAATTAAAGTTTTGAATTTCAACACAAAATGTTAGGGATATTTCTATTTAAATATTAATTGTAATTCAAAAATATATGTTTAATTATATTTAGGGATGGCAATGGTGCAGTGCGGTGCGGATTTTTACTAAACCCGCAAGTTTTAAAATCGTACCGCACCGCATGACATTTAAACCTGCATAAACCCGTCCCACATTCATACCCGCGGATAACCGCACCGCCCCATGTTTTTATTTTTTCCCTTTTTTTTTGAAAAATTTGTAACTCTATTGAAAATCATAATATTTTCAAATCTACAACTAGAAAATAATAACTAATTTCTATTATATCACTTTTCACTAAAAAATTATCAAAAAGTATAACGTGTACAAGTAATGATCAAATATCATATTTTTATTCAAATGAATAGAGATGTTAAAAAAGCTACTATAAAATTATTTTTTTGTTGTGTTATGCATGTAGTTTTAAGTATCATAAAAGTTAAGTAAAGAACACATATAATTTTAGGTATATTCACGAGAACAATATTAATTTTTAGCTTTTTTGTTATTTTAAACCCGCATATACCCGCAACCCGCACCGCACCATTTAAAAAAAAAATTACTTTAACCCGCACCGCATAACTTAAAATCCGCACCGCACCGCACCCGCACCGCCCCATTGCCATTCCTAATTATATTTAAACAATGACTAAATATTACTCCCTCCGTCTTATGTATCACTTTTCAGATTTCGAGATTCAAACAAGTTTATCTTTGATCGTAGTTTTTTTATATATCTTTTAAATATTTTGAATTGTCAATAATTTGACTTATAATATTTTTGCGTAGTTTTCAAATATATAAACTTTAATTTAAAATCTTGAAGATTTCGTGCCCAAATTTATGGTCAAACTAAACTGTTTGACTATCGGAAAACAAAAAGTGACACAAAATTTGGGACAAATGGAGTAACAAACATTCCGAATGAAAAGAAAAAAAAAACTAGCTATCAAGACTTAAAAAGGCAGTCTGATGCACTAAAGTTCCCTATATGCGAGGTTTGAAAAAGGATCGGATCATAAAGATCTATTGTACACAATCTTACCTTATATTTCTGCTAAATGTTATTTTCACGTCTTGAGCCCATGACTTCTTGATCACATTGACACTGTTTTTTTACAATTTTATGTGCTGTAAATGGTATTCTTTTACGGGTAAGTAACATAAATTCCGACAGTTTGGAGTTTAATTACAGAATCTCGACATTTTTCATAATTACTAAAAATCTCAATTTTGAATTTGTCGAGATACATAATTAGCTCTCAATACATCAAATGAAGATACATTTTTTTCTTTGTAAAGATACATAATTAGCTCCTGATACATTTTTTTCCGATTTTGGATCTGTCAAGATACATAATACATCCAACGAAGATACATTATTTCCTAAATAAAGATGCATAATTAGCTTTCGATACATCCAATGAAGGTATATAATTAGTTTAAATTTTATAATTATTTTGTAATGGTGAAAATCTTTGTAAATATAGTAAGTTAAAGCTCTATATTTATGTTATTTTTCCATTCTTTTATCTGGCTTCTCTTACCACTCTAATTATGGGCCTCCAATATGTACTGAATAAACTGGGCTTCAAGATTCAAACATTCACCCTTAGCTAAGCCCTACTATAAATATCCATACTGCTTCACTCTCCAAAAACCCTAAATCCCCGTAGCAGCTTCTTCCTTCTCTCAGGTATATACACTTCCATCAAACCCTAAATCTTAAATTTTTTTTACTATATATAATGCATATATTTATATAATTCATCTGTTTGTAGGTAAGTTGGTGAATTTGTTGTAGGGTTCAGAATTTCTACCTATCCAAATGGCTCCTAAAGGTACATTTTTAGCTCTTTATTGAGATTTTTTTGGTGAGATTCGGTTAATATATGAGTTGAATATGCTGACATTTTTCCCTCTTTTTTTGTGAGATTTGGTTAATATATGTGCTGAGCTATGTTTATTATATCGTTGGAAATGTGAAAAGTTGTTTTTTTTATGTTGTCTAATAATATACTCCCTCTGTCCCATTTTATCCATCCCAAATTTCCTAATTTGGTGTCCCATTTTACTCGTCCTGTTTTACTTATCAAGGCAAGACAATTTCTTTTTCTCATTATACCCTTAGTGTAATTGATTATTCCTTTTTATTAGCATTCTTGAAAAATGTTGCAAAGAAGAGTACCATTGAAAATATAAATGGTGTTTTGGTATTAGTTATCCATCAATATTGGAACTAACAACAAGACACAATTAAGAGGGGCAAAATGGTAAAGTTACATTACCAATCATTGTTTTCTTAACAGCTGTGCCATTCCAATTTGGGACGGGTAAAAATGGGACGGAGGGAGTAGATAATTATTGGACTTATATATAATTGGTGTTGATAATACATTTGATAAAAGATTTCAGTAGTTTTATTATTACTTGTGTTAAAGGCATGAATATACAGAGGATTTTTAACATTTGAAGCTGCTAAAACCTTAATTCTTTTTTTCTGTTTGATTTCTTTTTTTGGTGTGGCTTAATTTTGCTATCATTTGAGATATAGTTTAGAATATGTGAAGAATATGCCTGTTGTGTTGTTGGAAATGTGAAAAGCTGTTGTCTTTGTGTGTGAAAAAAATATGAGTATTTATTGAACTTAGCTCTAATCTGTGATATGCTCTTTGTAGCCCTCTGTTCATTTTTATTTGTCCAATTTGGACTTTGCACACTTTCTAAGAAACTATGATTAGCAGGAGTATTTTACCACAGTACACACATATTAATTGAAGTGTAGACATATGTCTTGGGAAATAATTTGGGGACCAAGTAATAATTAATGTTGAGGTCTAAGCATGAAAAAAGGTACTATGTTTTTCCTTGATATGCTAAAACTGAAAATGTACTTTTAGTATATTGGACAAGTAAAAGTTAACCGGAGGTTTATTTAATTGGTGTTGATAAACCTCCGGTTAACTTTTATTTATTTGGAAAAAGATTTCAGTATTTTTATTGTAATTTATGGCAAAGGCGTTAATAAGTCTGGGTTCTTATTGTTTGTTGGGGGTAGTGATAGTAGCTTTAGTGCTGTGAGGACTTTTCAGTATTGTAATAAGAAAATGCTTAGTTGAAGCTGTTAAACCCCTGAGCCGAGTGTCTTTTTGAAAGAGACTCTCTACCTCCTAGAGGTTGGGGCAAGGTTTGCCTACATTCTACGCTCCCCATACCCCACTTTGTGGGATTTCACTAGGTATGTTGTTGGGTGGAAAATGGCATTGAGTTGTTTTGGTGAATAGTCTTATGGTGTGGTGTTTTTCTGCATTTTGTTGAGATTATTGGAAAACATATTAATGAGTCATGTTATGAGTCATTTGTTTTAGTAACAACTGCAGCTTCAATTTTTGCAAAAAAACTGATAATTGGAGTGGGAGAGGTAGTAGTCAGGGACTTGTATGTTTGGTGCATTTCTGAAGTTTCATGAAAATATAATTATTGCATTGATTATTGTTGTCTATAGCAAGTCGAAATAGGTTATGTGATCTTGATAAATGTGCCATTGTTTTAGTAACAATTGGAGCTTTAATACTTGCAAAAAAAAAGAAGCCTGTAAGTGGAGTTGGACAGATGTATAGGGGCGTGTATAATTGGTGCATTTGTGAAATTTCTTGAAACTAGAGTAGTTGCCTTAATTACTGTGTATGGTAAGTGGGCCCTCAGTAGGTTTCGGAAGCTTGATAAACGAGAAGCTAGTATATTTGAAATAGTTTTGCAATATTTAGATTTTTTGTTTGTTTTGAGAAAGATTATCTTAATTAGGCTTGAATTTTTTACCTGGCCTGCTTAATACTCTAAATTATGGAATCATTAGGATTAGGATAAGAGTCAATATTCTGATTTGGGAGATCTTCTAACATCCTGCTAATTGAAACCTGCAGGAAGTAATTCATGTAAGACTAGGACGAACTAGGCTTAGAGGTGTGTAGATAAATGTATAGATTCTAAATGTGCTAGGAGGAAAAATCAATTGTACTACTTTCTTAGATTGATTTGAAGAGTGGATGTTAATTTATTTGCTGCCTCTGTACTAAAATCCTAATACTGGAATTTTAATCTTCGATTGCAGGTGATTCAACCAAAAAAACTGACCCTAAGGCTCAAGCCATGAAGGCTGCCAAGGCTGTCAAGTCAGGATCAACCTCTAAGAAGAAGTCACAAAAGATAAGGACAAAAGTCACATTCCACCGTCCTAGAACTTTGAAGAAGGATAGAAACCCCAAGTATCCTCGTGTTAGTGCACCTGGAAGGAACAAGCTTGATCAGTATGCCATTCTCAAGTATCCTCTCACCACTGAGTCTGCGATGAAGAAGATTGAAGACAACAACACTCTTGTTTTCATTGTGGACCTCAAAGCTGATAAAAAGAAGATAAAGGATGCTGTGAAGAAGATGTACGACATTCAGACTAAGAAAATCAACACATTGATCAGGTATATTTCTGCTGTGCTGTTCTTCATACCAATATAGTCCTAAAATGATAAAATTCAAAGGTTCATATGAAAATTGGTCGGCGTCCAACCATCATGTCAAACGATGAAAGAATGTCAACCTGCTGAAGGACTATATTGCTTTCAACTTCATCGGCTGTTCTTCATTTTGCCTTGTTCATTCCTTGCTAAGCTGCTTTTTGTCTTCATTGTTCAGGCCTGATGGTACAAAGAAGGCATATGTGAGGTTGACTCCTGACTATGATGCTTTGGATGTCGCCAACAAGATTGGGATCATCTAAATTAATGGCCTGTTTAGTATTTTAAGAGAAATTAGAATATTTGATTTTTGTTTTTGTGAACACTTGAATGCAAGTGCCTTGTGTTTTGGATTCTAAATTTTGCATTTCAGAGACGTATTTGCTCCATATATAAGGGAATTTCAACCTTGTCCTCGATTTTTCTTAAATTTCTCTCAAAGGGGTTTCTATGATCTTAAACCCCTCGAGTCAAAGGGGGTCAAGAATCATGAATGATTGTGAGCCTTACATTGCCTCTTTAAGTTAATGTCCTCTTTTGGTTTTTAAGTTATGCTTTCATGAAATAGATATTAACTAGTATGCTAATGATCTTGAGCAACCATATCATTTGTACAACCAGCATAGATGCTTCTGTATTACAAGAATATTATCTGCCCAGCAGTATCCGGAAAGTGCCGACTGTTTTTGTTAGTACGTGATCACTCTGCTTGGAAGTTAACGAGGAAGTTTTGTTTATAATTCCTCACATTTTGTGATTATAGCTGGTTGCTAATACTTGTTCAAGGCTTTCTCCTAATATAATTTGGATATCTTTGGTTCCTCATATCATAGCATTATCTGCGTAACTTAAGCACCGTGCCTTTATAGATTAAAGCCTCATCAAAGAATTCATCAAGTGGGTAGTAGTTGTAAGTTGAGAATTGAGGTATGTAAGGTTAAATCCTCTTGTTTCACCTCAATACCGCGAATGGTTTTGGTATATCTTTGTACAGCAGCCTCCAGCACTCAATTTCCTTGTGGCAGAGTTTTTGACCTTTATTCAGATCCCAAAGTATATATTCTAACTTCATTATTTTTGCCCATTTACATCGGGTACAGGGGTAATCATTTTTCACAACCATATGGATTCAATGAAAGACTTAATTAATACTCCCTGTTTCTCCCCATTTAACTTCTCAATATACCTCACAATCTCAAGAAACTTGACTAGGTACCTTCAAATGCATCTTTAAAATTCATTGATATTTGATATCTATTCTGTAGTACTTCAAAAAATTACAAGGTGAGCGGCAATGACATCTTCGTTTTCCCTTCCATGTTGTGTCTGCTGGACATTGAATTGTGGAGCTATGTATCAAAATTCTCGAAGAAAATCAGTTTCTTGATTCTTCATTGCGTGCTCGAGGAAGTAGCCAAGAAGTTCATAAATCTCAGGCTTGTGGGCATGTCTCTTGTCTCCAGTAACAAATACATGAATTTTGCATTTGATTTCAACCCAACTACAACCAGGGACCGTCTTCAATCCCTTTTCCCTCATCTCATTCCTTACGATGGACACACTCTGCCATCTTCCAGCAGCAGAATGTGCATTCGACAGCATCACATACGATGAAACATCTCCGGGCTCTAAAGCCAACACCTTTTCAGCAGCATACTCCCCTAACTTCGTGTTAGAGTGAATCTGGCAGCCCCCCAACAGTGCCTTCCAAAATCCTAAACCAGGATCAAAAGGCAAATCCTGAATAAATTTCTCAGCTTGTTGAAACCTCCCTGAACGCGATAACAGATCAACCATACATGCATAATGCTCAGATTTCAACAGCTCAGCATCCTGAGTTCTTGCCTGCTCAAAATACGTATAAGCCTCCTCAACAAGACCAACATGACTACACGCCAATAACAAACCAAGAAGAGTGACACTATTTGGCTTGACTCCCACCTCTTTCATCCTCTGAAACAACTCAATCGCAACTTCACCTCTCCCATTCTGGGCATGAGCACATATTAAAGCATTCCAACTCACTACATTTCTTTCACGAAGTCCACCAAAAACGCGAACACAATCCTCTAAACTCCCACATTTCGCGTAAAAACTAACAAGAGAATTCCCCACAAACACACCAACCTCACCCAAGTACTTCAAAGCACAAGCATGATAACTTTTTCCCCTTCCTAACACCGCCATATTTGCAGCTGTACTAAACAAAGAAGGAAAAGTCGATTGATCAGGCACACAACCTCGTCTCAACATCTCAACAAAAAGATCAACAGCCTCTTCATTACGTCCTTTCTTGCTAAAACCACTAATCATAGCATTCCAAGAAACAACATTCCTCTCTGGAATCACCCGAAAGACTTCCATCGCTTCATCAAACCTATCTTCTTTAAGATACCCACATAGTAAACTCGTGTACGAAACAGCATTTGGTTCATGTGTATCCTCAAAAACAAATCGAGCTTCGTCAACGCTACTTAACTTCACGTAAAGGTTCAAAAGCGAACTACCCACGTAAACATTCGAGTTAAGCCCAAGTTTTATCGAAACCCCATGAAACTGCTTTCCTAAATTTGAATCATCGAGAAACACGGATGACTGCATAACAACGCTGAATGTAAACTCATTGGGTTTAATATTCAACGCAAACATTTTTGAGAACATAGAGATAGCTTTATTGTGTTGG
This sequence comes from Capsicum pubescens, assembly GCA_030864215.1. Classification (NCBI taxonomy): domain Eukaryota; kingdom Viridiplantae; phylum Streptophyta; class Magnoliopsida; order Solanales; family Solanaceae; genus Capsicum; species Capsicum pubescens. The sequence continues at coordinate 32,834,756 of CM061548.1, forward strand.
TTCAATCTAGTAAAATGGCTTATTAAAGATGTAGCAGATACTACATCTCGTTGAGGCAATTCATCGAACAGTTGGTAGGCAATTGGATCAGTTTGGGTAAGGCATTTACAAGATAATCGAGTAGAACGGAACAAGCACAATGAATTCAGATAACGCATGGTGAATGGGCTAATTTATGTTGCTCGGAGTCTTCAAAATATGAACCAGTGCATGTCAGATACTAAAAAATACACTATTTTAATAGATTTAATACGGATGTATTTTTGAAAAGTACGAGCAGCATGAGAGTTAACGTTATGAATTTTATTTGAAATGAATTATTGGATTCTTTCATTGTTCATAAACTAAAAATTTTGGTCTTTTATTCCATGTCTCGGAATATTAGTTACTTCAAGTAGTGTAGTGGAATTGAGCTGGTATGGGAGTGTAACAAATTGACAACTTCGAGAGCAACAAATTAATTAAGCTTGTAATTTTATTATCTACATGCACACACCATTGACCAAGTTTTCAACAAGTATAGTATGGCAGTGGAGACAACAAACATTATGTGATTCTTTACGCATGTTTTAGTTTTTATGGACAAAATTATTTACTAATAATTACTGATGTCGTAAAATTAATTAAGGTGTACAAAAATAGCTGGAACGCCATCACCACTATCAACATAATATATTCATTGTATTTCCACATAGTGGAGTTTGGGGAGGATAAAGTGTACGCAGTACATACTACTACCAACCTCGGCTCATGACAGATAATAGTATAACAAACAAAAAAATATAAAAACACAGAACAAAACTATAATACACTGCTAGATAATAAAGGAAACAAGATACCCACAAGGTAATACTATAAAATCATATACATCAACGAAACACAACGAACAAGAAAATCCGAACGCAGATACAAATCAAACACTCATCCCTACTATCACGGTCGAACTCCTACCCACTAACCCTCTACCCTAACCCGAGTCCTCTACACCTTTCTATCAAGGGTTATGTTCTCCGTAAGTTGTAATTGCCACTACTAGAAAACATCATTTTTCCAACGGTTGATGTAGTCGGAAAATGATCGGAAAACAAGGTAGTTCCGACTACTTTCCGACTATTTCATGGTAGTCGGAATATAGCTTGCTGGAAAAATATTTTCGACTGTTGTAGTCGGAAATTTCCGACTACATTAGTCGAAAACATAGTCGAAAATTTAATTATAAATATTCCGACTACTCTAGTAAAAAATTTATTAAATAATTATTTAATAATTATAATTATTCCGACTACTGTAGTCGAAAAGCTAATAAATAATTATTTAATAATTATATATTGTCCGACTGCGATAGTCGAAAATTTAATAAATAATTATTTAATAATTATAATTATTCCGACTACTGTAGTCAGAAGATTAATAAATAATTACTTAATAATTATAATTATTCCGACTACTTTAGTCGAAAAGTTAAAAAATAATTATTTAATAATTATAATTATTCCGGCTACTGTGGTCGAAAATTTAATAAATAATTATTTAATAATAATAATTTTTCGACTACTGTAGTCGAAACATTAATAAATAATTATTTAATAATTTTAATAAAAATATTCACCCAATAATTATATAATTAAATCTTGCATTAGCTTACACTGCTCTCAGATTATAAATAACATAACTAAAGTATTTTTCACAATAGGATCAAACACGACAAAAATTTATAAATACAACCACTTTAAAACATCCAAAACAAACATCAAATCAAATAGATTAAACATCTAAATGTCACAATAAAAAACTGCAATCTAATTATCATCAGATTCACTATTTTCCTCATCATGAAATACTTGAGGCATATGCTTCTTAACCAACTCCTCAAATTTAGCAAAATAGCATTGTTAGCTGCGCATTGTTGTGTCAATTCCACAATTTGCTTTTTCATCGCTTTCATACTTTGCAAAGTAGAAGAGGAACTGGGAAACAACGAAGGACTACTGGAGGATTGGAGAACCCCTGTCCCGTAGGTTCTACCTTTTTTGGACCACCTACCACAGCTGTCCACATATTAGTCATATCTGCAGGTGATGGTTGGACCATGGTACCAACCGCTGAAGTAGGTTGGATTTGACGCCAATCTTCTATTCTGTTTTGAAATTCTTCCTGAAAGAAAAATTATTTGTCAGTATGTAAACAAGCAAAGTTGGGTAATAATAAAAAAATGTAAGTAAAAGTTTTTTTTTTGGTAACAAGGCGATATATTAGAAAACCCAAAATAGAGATTTGTTACAAACTGCTGACTTGTTAGTCAGGTACAAAAATATGAGTATCAGCATTCTGATAATTAGTACACTGATTGATTTTCCTAGTAAAATCAGTTCCTAGAATGTCTGCCCACACATGTTTTTGTGCATACACCGGAGGAACGCCAAAAATTTAGTTGTGCCAAAAAGTTTCTTTGTCGCTCCTTCTTTAGCTAGACAGTCTGCTACATGATTTTGCTCTCTAAAGATGTGGGTCGCTGGTGGATGCCCCACCCTTCTCAGCAGGCACCTGCAAGATTCAAGAATAGGATTATAATGCATGTTTCCATCTTTTAACATATGAATTACCTCTGTTGAGTTCACGTTTATCTCAATGGGGAAGAGATCCTGGTTCTCCGCCAATTTGAGACCTTCAAAAAGTGCTAAAAGCTCCATTTGGTTGTTAGTTGCGTTGGGAAAGCCCTTAACGAAGCCAATAATCCAATCACCATTGGGATTTCTAATACAACCTCTTATACCCGAATTTTCAAGGCACGCTCCGTCAGTGTTGAGCTTGTAAGGGGTGTTTATAGGGGGAAGCCAACGTACATGAATAGTAGCTTCTTGGTAAAGGGAAGAGGGTGAAGGCATAAGGTAAGATTATTCAACAGTATTAGCATAAGCATTCTTGAAGGAGGGGGAAACATTTAAGTTGTTAAACAGGTTATCATTTCTGCACCTCCAGATTTCCCACAAGCAAAAAATGATTAGAGGTTGTAGGCTGATGTACTGATCCGCCATGTTGTTGCCAGCCCAGTCCCTAACAATTTCCATGAAGTTATCACTGTTAAGGTTAGTAATGGAAGGAGTACTACAGTTGATCATTTGGAAGAAAACATTCCAGAGTGAGATGGCTTTTGAGCGGTACCAGAAGATGTGGGGAATGTCTTCATTCTGGTATGTGCAGAACTTACAATAAGGTTCAATAGGCACAATCATACGACTAAGAGTTGAGTTTCAAGGGAGCCTATCGTGATTTAGGAGCCAAAGAAAATGTTTCATCTTGTTAGGGATTTTCAAGGACCAAATCCAATTGTAATCCTTATGACAAAGAGGAGGTGAGTTGTGGAAGTGATGAATTTGTAGGCACTTTTAGTGGTGAAAATCCCTTTGTCAGTGAGAGTCCAAATAGGATAATCATTCGTGCCCAAGGTATCTAAGAAGAAAGTGTGTTGAATGGAGTGGGTAATAGACATCGATAGCTGGAAGGGTAAGGAAGAAAGATCCCAAGAACCATTTTTCCATACGTCAGAAATTTTCAAGTCCAACATGTAATGAGGCATAGGTCCCTGAATAATACTTCTAAGGGGTTCACTATTGGGTAGCCATCTATCAGTCCAAAATTTTACCATATCACCCTTGTGGATGATCCACATAGACGCCTTTGAATAGGTATCAAGACCCCTGATAATGTTCCTCCAAGTTCTAGAGGCACCCTGGGACTGGTTTATGGAGGTTCTGATGGGTCTGGAGAATTTATTTGTCAAGACTCTGTCCCAAAGGGACTGGGGGTTTGAAGTGTATCTCCAAGCTAAAGCTGTTAAGGAAGTAGCATTCTTGTGACTAGCTTGTTGGATAACAAGGCCACCAAGGTGCCTTGGTCTAGTGACCATTTCCCAGTTAACCATATGCATTTTCCGCTTACTATTGATGGTGCTCCAAATGAAGTTTTTTTAGATTTTATCTATGTGCTTATGAACTCCAGCTAGGATTGTAATGTATTGCATTGAATGGTTAGGAATACTATTAAGAGTGGCTTTGGTGAGGGTGGTTTTGCCAGCCTGGTTAAGAAATTTGGTTTTCCAACCTAAGAGCTTTGTTTTCATCCGATCTATGATGAACTAAAAGTCCTCTTTAGTTGGAGATCTATGGAAAATAGGAAACCCCAGATATTTCCCAAAGATGTTGCTGGTAGAAATGTCCAAAAGAGTGGAAATGTTGTTAGTGACATCGCTAGAGCAATTTTTGGAGAAGATTATCTTAGACTTAGTCCTATTGACCTTTTGACCTGAGAAAGAGCTAAAGATGTCAAGGGTCCTTTTGACAGTTTGACAGTTGGAAGTATCGACTCTGGTAAAAAGAGTTAGGTCATCAGCAAAAAAGAGATGAGACAGCTTGGGTCCTCCTCTACTGATAGAAATAGGGGTCTAGTTAAGGATATCTACCTCATATTCAATCCTCTTGGATAGAAGTTCCATGCAGAGGATGAAGATGTACGGAGATATGGAATCGCCTTGCCGTATTCCCCTAGAAGGAGTAAAGAAGGGGGTTTTAGAACCATTAATAAGGACAGAGATAAAGGACGTGAATATATAAGACATGATAAGCTTGGACAGAAGGGGAGGGAATTTAAAGAAGGAAAGAGCTTGTCTGATGAAAGATGATTCTATCCTATCAAAAGCTTTTTCAAGGTCGATTTTGAGAATCATGTTTCCTTTTGCTCCCTTCATTTTGGAAAAGTGATTCTGAAATTCCTGCACGATGATAGCATTGTCAGAAGCTCTTCGGTTAGGCAGGAAACTTTCTTGAGTTGGAGAAATGATTTTACTCAAGAAAGGCTTGATCCTATTGGCAATGATTTTTGTTATAATCTTGTATTGAGTGTTACAGAGGCCAATAGGTCTGTAATTCTTAAGAGAAATAATATTCTGACACTTAGGGACAAGACAAAGGTAAGTAGTGTTAACCTCTTTATCCATTGTACCCAGAGAGAAGACCTTGTTATAGAAGGAGATAAGCTGAGTATGGGTAGAGTCCCAGAATTTCTAAAAGAAAAGTGGATGAAGACCATCCGGTCCAGGTGCTTTTGTTGGTTTGAAGATAAAGATAATTTTTCTTATTTCAGAAATGGTAGGAAGACTGTCTAACAAGACATAAGCAGTTGGAGGGACAAAACCACTAGAAGGAGGGTTAGTGAGACAATTCCTGGTAGAGCTGGAATGGTCAGTTGTGTAAAAGGATATGTAAAAAGACATGATAGAGTCCTCTATATCCCCCTGAGAGTACTGCCAGTTACCCAGGTCATCCTTCAGGGCATTGATATTATTCTTCCTTCTCCTGTTAGGAGTAGAAGTATGGAAAAATCTAGTATTAGCATCACCTTCGGTGAGCCAATTAACCCTAGATTTGACTTTCCAGAATTCACATTCTAATATGAGGATTTTCTTATACTGTTAAATCAAAGAATCCTTAAGATTATGGAGGAAAAAACTAGTGGGATAGTGAGGGCTCTTTTGTAACCCAACTAGTTTTGATAAAAGATTTTTTTTCTTAGAATGGATGTTACCAAAAACATGTCTATTCCAAGGAATAATAATGGACTGGAAGGAGTGAATAGAACTTGTAGGATCCTCACTATTCTGGAAGGCTTGATTTATCAAGTCAGGGAAGTCCGAGTGAGAGCACCACATGGGTTCCATTCTGAAAAGTTTATCCTTCGGTGGGAGGTCTCTATTTAGCTGGATGAGGATAGGGCAGTGGTCAGAATAGTGATGTTGGGCGTATTTATACCCCTAAGAACCATAATTTACCTATATTTTAGCTAAGTTTGGAGGATAAAATATATAATTCCTGCACTTTTAGTCCATTTTCCTTTAAGTGAGCTAACCTATGTGATTAGCATATTTTCAGGTATTAATGATGAAGATTTCAGCACTTTGTGGACCTTTGGGCAGCAAAGGAAAACTTCATATAAGAGGGAAGGCAGCTTTTGGAAGTTTGTAGACTGAATGTGATGCATGGAGAACTTGTCCCGGGCAAAATCAGTATTTCTAAATACTTAGGGATGCAACAGTAACTTAGTAGGACAAGGATGTTATAAAAACCCTATTTGCTGAATTTTTCAGCATTCTTTTTGGATTCATTCATTCGATCATTAGTGATTATTCAGTTTACAGATTCTGTAAGTTTAAGACAGAGAAAAACGCTAAGGCTACACGAACGGCTAAAGGGAAGAAAAACGTCAACCTCTTCTTTGACGCCAAACTCATCCCCATCGTGAGATTATTCTAACTTTGGTATGATGATGATGTCTTCTTTGATTTCCGTTGTACTCATGAGTAGCTAAACTTCTTTGTTAGGGTTATGGAAACCTTGTAAGATACTATTTGTTGCTATGAGTTTGTGAATTCTTGATGTGTATGCTACTTATATCATTACTCTCTTCGTTTTAATTAAATTCTCATGGTTGCAAACATAGAGAACATGCCATTATAACATTAACTTGTTCGGGAGAAAAATTACATGTTTGGAAAAGAGAGTGTGACAAGGAAATAAGGCTTCTAACCTCTATTTACACGTTAATGCCTTAACCGGATTAACTTCTTGGAGAATTTGTACCATTTGTTATACACTTTAGGCTCGGGAGAGCTAAAGTGAAATAAATCCTTGATGGTTGGGAAACACTTGGATTTAGAATTAGAATACGATTCTCTATAAGTGCATGCATGTCTAAATTCCGCGTTACTCATAGTTAATAGAGAAGTAGAAACTACAAGGTGGACATAACCCTAACTTATTATTCTATGTGATTAACCTTTACTAAACAAATCATTCATTCATTACTTTGATATTATTAATTCACGCCTAAATCAAAACCCCCCTTTTCCGTGGAATTTTCGACCAACAGTCTACTAACAATTGCAACACTTAGTGACCAAGTATTCCCTGTGGGATTCGACACCCAACCCAGTTGGGTTCTATATTTGACAGCGACTGCTTACACTTTCTAACGAGAGCTGTAGTTTGGGCGTTATCAATTTTTGGCGCCGTTGCCGGGGAGTACGGTTGTCAACTAAGTTTGTGATAGTTACTAGACCCTTTGGTCAAAGATTCTCAAATTTTACTTTTTGTTTGTTGTTTTTGTTTTGTTCAGGTTTGGTAGAGTGCATGCCAAATACACGAAGATCTGGTCAGCCATTATTACCCATAAATCCTGAACCACAATTTATTGGCAAAATGGATGCACAACGTGACTTTGAAAGAAGGGTTGCTCAACAGGAGCAGGCTAGGTTAGTTGCGTTGGCAGCTGCTCAAGTGCATCAATAGAATATTGATAACCCAGATCGGGCAACAAATCCTGATGATGAGGACCTGGGTGATGATGAGTTACTTAATCCACGGCGTGCAGATGAGGTGGCAGCACCTGTGAAAAGGAGAGATCGTCAAGCTAGAATGAGACCTGAACGCCGAGCTGTGCAGGCTCCTTTTGATGATGATGATGACGATCTGGATGGGGCTGGTGCCACAGGGGCTATTATTCCTCCGCCCTTGGCACCCGGAGCCAAGTTCAATATCACTAGCACCATGATTCAGCTATTGCAACTTAAGGGGTTATTTGGTGGACTTGCAGGCGATGATCCGAATATGCATCTGATCAACTTTATCTCAACATGCAAGTCGTTTGACAATCCAGGAGTTGGACAGAATGCAATTCGACTGCGCTTATTTCCATTGTCTCTATCTGGAGAGGCAACTCTATGGTTGAACGGGCTAACTCCTGATTCTATTACTAATTGGAGACAACTGAAAGACGCTTTCCTAGAAAGATTCTTTCCGATATCCAAAAGAGCACAATTAAGATATGAGATCAGTAATTTTCGACAGCTTCCAACTGAAGCTCTCCACGAAACATGGGAGAGGTTCAAGAAGAAGCTTATGCGGTGCCCAAACCATCAGATGACCAATATCCACTTGATGGAGATATTATATAGGTCTTTGAATTCGGTGACTAAGCCAGTGGTTGATAATACTGTAGGTGGGTCATTCATGGACCTTACTTTTATTGAGGCAAGTGATATGCTAGATCGTATGACAAAGCAGAGTAGAGCTTGGCATACCAGGGATTCTGAGGTAGCAAGCTCTACTGTATCTATTGGCTTGACGGCAGAACAAAGACGAAGAGAAGAAGAACGTGACCAGGATATGGCTCACATGAAAACGCAAATGGATCTTCTTACCAAGCATTTATTATCAGGGAAGACCAAAAAGGTTAAGGCCGTTGTATCACAGGGAAGAGATGAATCCGATTCTGAGGAGGAAGCAAATTATTTGAATAATCAGGGGGGTTTCCGAGGCAATGCCCAAGGAAACCAAGGTCGGAACTATTATGATAAATACGGATACAAGAATAAGACTGACAGGAGTGGTTTGTATGTTCCTCCTGGAAATCGTGAGGCCGCGACATCTGGCTCTGGGAAGATATCCATGGAAGATATGATGGATAAGCTGTTGAAAGGAGTGGAGGCAACCAACACGGGAGTAACAGAGGTAAAAAATGATTTGTCCTCAATAAATCAATTGGTTGATTCGCATTCCACTTCAATAAAACAGTTGGAACAACAATTGAGTCAACTATCAGCGACACTCAATCAAAGAAAAGCTGGCACCCTACCTAGCGACACCGTGCAAAATCCAAGGAATGATGGATCATGTATGGCTATTACTACTAGGAGTGGTAAGGTGTTGGAAAATCCATCCAAAGGCAAGCAGGTGGTTGATAATACAAAAGAGAATGTGATTGAAGCAGATTGTGATAATTCTGTAGAAGTTGAAAGTTAGAACGTTCATGACACTACACTTAGACGTCACCAGCCTGAAAAGATTGATAATCTGAAGCAAGATAAAAAGGAAGTGGTGGAGAAAACTATTCCCCTTCCACCACCACCTTTTTCTCAGAGACTGAAGAAGAAAACTGATGACACCAGGTTCAGTAAATTTATGACTATGTTGAAGCAGCTGACTATTAATGTTCCTTTGGTGGAGGCACTGGAACAGATGCCTGGGTACACTAAATTCATGAAGGACCTTTTGAAAAAGAAGCGGGCAGCAAGCTACGATCTGGCAGATAATGTTCATCATTGCAGTGCAATCGCTACAAGATCGTTAGTTCAGAAGAAGGCAGATCCTGGTGCTTTCACTATTCCTTGCACGGTTGGATCTTTGGATTTTGCTAAGGCATTGTGCGATTTGGGAGCTAGCATCAATTTGATGCCGCTATCTATTTACAGAAAGTTGGGGTTGGGCGATCCTTCACCAACTAATATGCGGCTCGTGATGGCTGATAGGTTGGTAAAATGACCTGTTGGTATCTTATATGATGTATTGGTGAAGGTTTCTACCTTCATTTTTCCTGCAGACTTTGTTATTTTGGATTGTGAGGTGGATTCTGAAGTTCCCATAATCTTGGGGCGTCCTTTTCTTGCAACAGGAAGTATGCTTATTGATTTAAGAGCTAATGAGCTTTTATTTCGGATGAATGACGAAGTGGTCCATTTTGATGTATGCAAATCAATGAAGCAACCCAAAGATATGAATGTGTTCTCTGTAGCTGACGTTTATTATGAAGATAAGAAAGAATTATCTGTAGAGAAACAACTTATTGTTGATCCATTGGCTGCTGTGCTTATAAATTTTGAGCGTGAGGATGTTGAAGAATATGAAGAAACTATTTGTGCTCTAACAGGAATAGGGTCATATTCTCATGCTCCTAAGAAGATGAACCTTGATCTTAAGAATCGACCTTCACCACCAGCAAATCCATCCATTGAAGAACCACCAGTGCTAGAATTGAAAGAGCTGCCCAGCTACCTGAAGTATGCATTTTTGGGAAGTGGTGATACACTTTCGGTTATTGTTGCGGATGATTTAGGTGAACAGCAAGTAGCGGCTCTCATCTCTGTTCTAAAAAAATATAAGAGAGCCATTGGTTGGACTATTGCTGATATCATTGGTATCCCTCCTGGGATATGTATGCACAAGATTCAGCTCAAAGAAGATTGCGTGCCCACAATTAAGCATCAACGTCGTTTGAATCCACCTATGCAAGAGGTGGTGAAGAAAGAAATTATTAAGTGGTTAGATGCTGGGGTAGTATATCCAATCTCCGACAGTAAATGGGTGAGTCCGGTACAATGTGTGCCCAAGAAAGGGGGCATGACGGTAGTCGCAAACGAAAAGAATGAGCTAATTCCACTCAGACCTGTCACAGGGTGGAGAGTGTGCATGGACTACCGGAAGCTGAATTCGTGGACGCTAAAGGATCACTTCCCAATGCCATTCATGGACCAAATGCTTGATCGATTGGCAGGGAAGGGATGGTTTTGTTTCTTAGATGGTTATTCCGGCTATAATCAGATCTGCATTGCTCCTGAAGATCAAGAGAAGACAACTTTTACATGCCCGTATTGTACATTTTCTTTCAAACGTATGCCATTTGGGCTATGTAACGCACCTGCCACTTTTCAGCGTTGTATGATGTCCATTTTTTCTGATATGGTTGAAGACACCTTGGAGGTGTTCATGGACGATTTTTCAGTAGTAGGTGCATCATTTGAATCATGCTTGGCAAATCTGAGTATGGCGTTGCAGAGATGTGTTGAATTCAACTTGGTGCTAAACTGGGAGAAGTGCCATTTTATGGTGAAGGAAGGCATTGTTCTTGGGCATAAAGTCTCTGAAAGAGGAATTGAGGTGGATCAAGCCAAGATTGAAGTCATCGAGAAACTACCACCTCCAATTTCTGTAAAGGGAGTTCGTAGTTTCCTCGGCCATACAGGTTTTTATCGGAGGTTTATTAAAGAATTCTCCAAGATTGTTAGTCCATTATGCAAACTTTTGGAGAAGGATGCAAAGTTTGACTTTGGTGAAGATTGCTTGAAGGCATTTGAATGCCTCAAAGGGAAGCTAGTTGAAGCTCATATTATTGTAGAACCCGATTGGTCTCTACCGTTTGAAGTGATGTGTGATGCAAGTGGGGTATCTTTGGGTGCTGTACTTGGTCAGAAAAGAGAAAGGCTATTTCATCCAATATACTATGCGAGCAAGGCCTTGAATGGAGCCCAGAAGAACTATACCGTCACGGAACAAGAGCTTCTAGCAGTTGTTTATGCTTTTGAAAAGTTCCGTGCTTACTTGTTGGGAACCAAAGTGGTGGTTCATACAGATCATGCGGCTCCGAGATATTTAATGGCAAAGAAGGATGCTAAGCCAAGGCTAATTCGGTGGGTGTTATTGCTTCAAGAATTTGATTTCGAGGTAAAGGATAGAAAAGGTTGCGAAAACCAAGTAGCTGATCATCTATCTAGACTTGAGAGTGCGCACATAGCGTAACCCGACCTTGAGATTGATGATGCATTTCCCGATGAAGAGATCCTAGCCGCTATGGTGGAAGACTTACCGTGGTATGCAGACTTTGCGAACTACGTGGTAAGTAAAGTGATGACTGAGAATCTCTCCTTTCATCAAAAGAGAAAGTTCATGCATGATGTGAAACACTACTTCTGGGATGAACCGTATCTTTTTCGACGATGTGCTGATAATGTTATTAGGCGATGCATCTCTGATATGGAGGTGCCTAGCATCTTGGAAGCAAGTCATGCTTCCCAAGTTAGGGGTCACCATGCAGGTGATCGGACAACCAGGAAGGTATTGCAAAGCGGCTATTATTGGCCTTCATTATTCAAGGATGCCTATGATTTTATGAGAAGATGTGATCAGTGTCAGAGGCAAGGCGCGATTTCAAAGCACCATGAGATGCCCATGTCTAAAATTCTTGAAGTGGAGCTATTTGATGTATGGGGTATTGATTTCATGAGCCCATTTGTGAATTTGTTTGGGATGAAATATATCCTAGTTGCTGTGGATTATGTATCCAAATGGGTCAAAGCGGTAACGCTGGCTGATAATGAAGGTAAGCGTGTTGTAGCATTCTTAAAGAGAAATATCTTCTCTCGTTTTGGGGTACCACGTACCATCATAAGCGATGGAGGATAACACTTTTGCAACAAGCTGTTCAGAGTTGTGTTGGTGAAATATGGGGTCAAGCAACATAAGGTAGCTACACCTTACCACCTACAAACTAGTGGGCAGGTAGAGGTTTCTAATCGGGAGATTAAGCTGATCTTTGCTAAGACTGTAAATGCTAGTAGGAAGGATTGGTCCCGAAAGCTGGATGATGCCTTATGGTCTTATAGGACTGTGTTCAATACACCAATTGGTATGTCACCTTACCAACTAGTTTATGGGAAGGCTTGTCACTTGTCAATCGAGCTCGAACATAAAGCGTTGTGGGCGTTGAAGCGGCTTAACCTGAATTGGGATGATGCTATTAATCTGAGATTGGAACAGCTGAATGAGATGGAAGAATTCCGTCTACACGCATATGAAAGAGCAGACCTCTACAAGGAACAGATAAAAAAGTACCATGATCGGAGGATTATCCAACGAAACTTACAGAAGGGTGATTTGGTACTTCTTTTCAACTCCAGACTGAAGCTATTTCCAGGTAAGTTGAAGTCTAGATGGTCTGGTCCATTTAAAATTAGCCAAGTCTACTCGTCTGGAGTAGTAGAGTTAGAAAACAATGATGGTGGTGTCTTTAAGGTGAATGGCCAACGAGTGAAGCCATATATCGGTCCACTTGACTCGATAAAATGTATAGCCACCGTCTATCTCGATGAAGTCTAAAGTAATCGAGATAACTATGTCGTGCCGCGACAATAAATCAAGCGCTACATGGGAGGCAACCCATCGTTTTTAATAGTTTTGTTTTACTAGGAGTTTGTTTTTGTTAAATAAAAATCCAAAAAAGAAGAGTCGAGCCATGACCAAAACTAAGGCGCTTGGTGGGATGCAACCCATCCGTCTAATCATTTTCTTGTTGTTTTTGATTAAGTGTAGGTGAAAGATGTATAAAGGAGGAGATTGGTCCTAGAATTTTGATTTGAAAGTGAGCCATGCTAAGGGTGGTAAGCTAGGAATGATGGAGCAAATGTTATTGGTTAGGCATTGCTTATGCTAATCTAGGCAATGGACAAGGCAAGGCCTATGCTAATCTAGGCAATGGATAAGGCAAGGCCTATGCTAATCTAGGCAATGGACAAGGCAAGGCCTATACCATTGCCTATGCTCACTGCCTGACATAGGCAACAGACAAGGCATTGTCTATGCAAATCTAGGCAATACCATAGGCGCCGCCTATGTAAATCTAGGCAATACCATAGGCGCCGCCTATGCCATTGCCTATGCTCACTGTTTCAACAAGGCATTGGCAAAGGCACCGCCTATGCCCAACTAGGCATTGACAAAGGCGCTGCCTATGCTAAGCATAGGCAAAGCATTAGGCGTCGCCTACTTATGTATTTTTTTCTCCTAACCCGATTTTACATGGATCAAACCTGACCCATGGCTTAGTCTATAAATAAATCTTCAACCTTAGAACAAAATGCACTTTTTTGCTCAACCTAGGTGCCGCCTAAGCTTCCCAAATCTCTTAAAAATTCTCTTTTTGCTCATCTAATCTTGCAAGATCATCTTCCCGAACCATCACCAAGTAAGTTATTCTTTTATATTCCGTAGTTGTTGCAATACTACATTTATAATGGTATTTTAGATTTTGAAGTGGTGTTTGGTGATAAGAATATGATTGGTTGTTATGATACATCTAGATCGAGTAAAAGAATACGTGTGGGTGTTCTTGACTTTGTTCCGACTTGTACTTGATTGTTATACACTATCATATTTTTATGGAGTCGAAATTGTGAAGTTAATGCGTAATAGTGAAAGTTGAAAGCTTGAATGTTTGAATGACTCGTTCATCGAGATAACAATCATGATTGACCACGAGCCTAAGATGTTGTGATTATTTCTCTGCAATAACTTGATACGATCTCTATGTGGTAGTCTTATTCAAGAAGTGCATTAATCCAAACATGAAAGGATATTCAAAGATTACATGAAAGTATGACTGTGCTAAACATGTTGTTGGAACATATCGCCTTAATGTATGTCGATGAAGTCTGAGTAATCGACATCACTCACTTAATTAGTCTGTGCTAACAAATTAAGTGTGGGGTGGTGCCATTACTGTTTGCTTTTCGATTGAATCTTTTGAGATGAAGCTAACATGACTCTATTTTAATCTCAGGTAGAATGGCCCCAAAAGGACGACAAGGAAAAGAAAAAGTAACCACCTCGCAGAAAGGTTAGAAAAGGGGAAGAAAAGATCAAGCCGAGTCCTCCTCTCTACAAATACCTCAACGCACTTTCGGGATAAAATGGATCCTAGAGGAGGAAGGAAAAGAGTGGTACAAGAACAACAAAGTGAAAAAATATGTTCACGTGGATTTGATGCAGAAGGAGAATCTAGCAAAGAGAGAGCCCCACATTTTGCCGAAAATCATGGCACTAAATCTTGATTTCATTTTCCGAGATATGGGGGAATGCAATCTTGATCTAACGCGAGAGTTCTATGCCAATTGGTCCCCAAAGACTACCGGAAGTGAAGTGAAGATTCGAGGCCAAGTCTTGCAATTGAATGCGGAGTTTTTCAACTCTTTTCTGGGTCTTCCATCTGTGGATCCATCACCGCTCAAGGAGCTTTATCACAGACCTCCCTACAGGACAATCAGACATACACTGTGCGGAACAATGTCCATGGCCCGATGGAGTCGTCACAAGGATAACGGTCAACACAATACCTTCCCGTATGCTTCCTTGACAGAGAAGCTCGTATATGGTTGAGGATAGTCAACTCTTGCCTGATTCCTGGGACACAGTACACAAAGATCACATGTGATAGAGTATGCTTGGTGTATGCTCTGATGACAATATTCCCATCAACATCGGTGCGGTTATACGATCGTCAATGCGTAAGGCTAGGCTGCACAAAAGGTCCCATTTCAGCTTTGGCAATTTGTTGACTGCGATCTTAAGGAAGGAACACATTCAAGAGGAACCTACAGATCATAAACTTCCACACAGCCCAAAGAAGGTTGATCTTACGAAAGTTAAAGAGCCTGAAACTGGTCATGACATCAACCTTACCACTGCAGAAAGACATGCTCGGGATGAAAGTTTCTTTCGCCATCTATATGACATGACTCGATTTACCATGATGAGTGGGGGTCGGGTTCCGACTGATGCAGAGCTTCAGCAGTTGGATTATGACTACCCGATGAATGAGCATGCGCGGGCTATGTGTGGGGTAGGGGTACATTTTGAGGAACCTCTCGATGATAACGTGCCGACTGACGATAATCGCCGACTGCCAGACTCAGACGTGGGGGACAACTCTAATGACGACGACTCTGATGATGATTCCGACGCAGGGGGTATGACCCCAGACATAGAGGAAGAGTCCGACTAATCAGGTTCTCCTTATTTATTTTCCACTGAGGGCAGTGTGTCCAGTCTAAGTATGGGGTGCTGGTATTTGTATGCTGTATGGTACTTCTTTGCCTACATTTATTCTTGTTTTTTGCTAATTAATCGTAATTAGTTAGTTAAATTTTCGATTTTTTTTTTATTTTGCATGAAATTGTTCTGATAGACGGCATGGTATTATAACAAGAGTTTGTGCTAATTCATTACTATTGAGACATTTAGGCTCTAAGTGTGACTCACTGTGTGATAATTGTGTGGTTTAATTCATTCATCTGTTGGGTCAAGAGTCTATACTGCTCCCAATAAAGTTGACCATGTGCCTTGTGTGTGTGAGGATATAGTATATTCTGTGTTGTAACTGATGCTAGAACTTGCCTGGTGTATGTGTAAAGCGAAATAAAGAGTGTGAGTTTAGGAGATGATTGAGGCATTTCTTTGGCAGCATGTAATTGTTTACCTTCTTTTTACCTACCTTTGTACATTATCCTAGTTAACCCCCTTTGAGCCTTTATCTACTTTCTTTGACAACCTCATATGTAGCCTAATCCATTTTTTTTTCAAGACCATAATTTGATCCAAATTCCTAAGCGCTTTAAATTGTAGATTCATGTGACAAAATAAGAGGAAATTGGGTGAGAGTGATGCCTCAGAGTGTATTGGTACTTGAAATTATTGTGAAAAAGAGTGGCTATCATAGAGGTGTTTTATAAAAAAAAAAGAGAAAAAAATAAATAAATAGAGCAATAAAAAAATAGTTGTGTTTATAATTGAATAACAAAATAGGTGAAAAGGGGTGGTAGATGAAAGGAAAGTAGAGGGGTTGTTTAAAAGAGAGTGTTAATGACATAACGTAGTGTATTAAAGCGCTTAGGGAACATAGTCACTATTTCTGGCCAAAATAGTCCTACCTGTCCCTTAGCCTACATTACAACCTGTAAAGGCCTATTTGATCCTAAGCTTAGCATTCCGATATTAGTAGAGCATTACACTAAGGGCAAGCCTATGGTCATCAGTTGCAACATAAGAATTCTTTGTGAGAAGTGAGAGCAAGGAGAGTCTTATACCCATGTTGCAAAAATTGCAAAACTGTGAGTGATCATGGGTAATATCTTGTGTGAGACACACATGGTTGATGATTTTTGGGTAGTATTATATGATTCTTTATGGCTTAACTTGTGGATACGAATTAACCATTCTCACGATTCTATGTTGGAGGTTGAATTGTTTCTAGTAGTGATCAAGAAACCTACTCTCTGTTAATAATTGTCGTGCATGTCTTGTTGAACATTTTGTGTTGCTATTGTGAAATTCTAGTTAGGTGTTTGCATGGATGTAATATTTTATTCGAGGACGAACAAAGCTTTAAGTGTGGGGTGGTGATGTTGGGCGTATTTATACCCCTAAGAACCATAATTTATCCATATTTTAGCTAAGTTTGGAGGATAAAATATATAATTCCTGCACTTTTAGTCCATTTTCCTTTAAGTGAGCTAACCTAGTGATTAGCATGTTTTCAGGTATTAATGATAAAGATTTCAGCACTTTGTGGACCTTTGGGCAGCAAAGGAAAACTTCATATAAGAGGAAAGGCAGGCTTTGGAAGTTTGTGGACTGAATGTGATGCATGGAGAACTTGTCCCGGGCAAAATCAGTATTTCTAAATACTTAGGGATGCAACAGTAACTTAGTAGGACAAGGATGTTATAAAAATCCTATTTGCTGAATTTTTCAGCATTCTTTTTGGATTCATTCATTCGATCATTAGTGATTATTCAGTTTACAGATTCTGTAAGTTTAAGACAGAGAAAAACGCTAAGGCTACACGAACGGCTAAAGGGAAGGAAAACGTCAACCTCTTCTTTGACGCCAAACTCATCCCCATCGTGAGATTATTCTAACTTTGGTATGATAATGATGTCTTCTTTGATTTCCGTTGTACTCATGAGTAGCTAAACTTCTCTGTTAGGGTTATGGAAACCTTGTAAGATACTATTTGTTGCTATGAGTTTGTGAATTCTTGATGTGTATGCTACTTATATCATTACTCTCTTCGTTTTAATTAAATTCTCATTGTTGCAAACATAGAGAACATGCCATTATAGCATTAACTTGTTCGGGAGAAAAGTTACATGTTTGGAAAAAAGAGTGTGACAAGGAAATAGGGCTTCTAACCTCTATTTACACGTTAATGCCTTAACCGGATTAACTTCTTGGAGAATTTGTACCATTTGTTATACACTTTAGGCTCGGGAGAGCTAAAGTGAAATAAATCCTTGATGGTTGGGAAACACTTGGATTTAGAATTAGAATACGATTCTCTATAAGTGCATGCATGTCTAAATTCCGCGTTACTCATAGTTAATAGAGAAGTAGAAACTACAAGGTGGACATAACCCTAACTTATTATTCTCTGTGATTAACCTTTACTAAACAAATCATTCATTTGTTACTTTGATATTATTAATTCACGCCTAAATCAAAACCCCCCTTTTCCGTGGAATTTTCGACCAACAGTCTACTAATAATTGCAACACTTAGTGACCAAGTATTCCCTGTGGGATTCGACACCCAACCCAGTTGGGTTCTATATTTGACAGCGACCGCTTACACTTTCTAACGAGAGCTGTAGTTTGGGCGTTATCAAATAGGTTCTAGGGAGATGAGTGATGGAAGACTCCGGGAAGAAATGAAGTCATTGCACATTAGCTAGGCATCTGTCGAGTCTTTCAAGAATAAGATTATTTCGGTGGCGGTATCTTTTATTTGTCCAAGTGTATTTACTACCCTTGAAACCTAAATCAACTAATTTATAATGATTGACACAATTCCAGAACAAGTTGAATCTACTAGGCAATATGAGATTACCACCATATTTGTCATGAGCTGTAAGAACTTCGTTAAAGTTACCTCCTACCAGCCAGCTAGTGTCAGAATTACTAGCAATGGTGTTAGCCATTAAGGAGAGTTGATCCCAAAGAGATTTCCTAGTATTAACATGAAGACTAGCATACACAATACTAAAGAACCAAGAAGATGGGGGAGAAGTTACCTTGACAACAACATGAATGCTCTGAGGAGTGATAGATATGTCAGTGATGTTGAACATATCCTCTTTCCACAAAAGGACTAGACCACCGGACATTCCAATAGCAGTAGATTGGATCAGACAGTCATAACCGAGGTCTTAAGTTAGTTGGTGGTGATCACTCATTCTAGTTTCAAGAAGAGCTAGCATGACAGGTTTATGGAGGCGTAACATATCATTGCAGTGGCGCCAGAATTCAGCATTGTTTGCGCCTCTAACATTCCATATTATTAGGTTCATCATTAATTTGTTGTGAGGTGGATAGTGGGTTGCAGTCACTGATTTCCCCTTATCCTGAGGGTCCAGGGGTGACTGCGGTGAATTGATATTGATCATGGTCTTCAGGGGGTTTAGAGAGATCAGGAAGTTCCCCTTGTCAGGACACTTGGGAACTTAATGTTCATTGTGAACTTGTTTAAGTTCCATGGAATCAGGATTATCTACATATCGTTTACTAATTCTGCGAATCGTAATCCTATCTGTTTGTCTAGAGTGGTTGCTTCTGTTATGGGGACTTTCATGGTTGCTAGAAGAGCTTCCATTTCTCGATTGTTTGCTTTTAGCATTTCCAGGGTTTTTTCTCTTTCCCATATATCTGGAGGGGGAAGTTTGTCCTGAGGGTTTTCCACTTGAGAAGGAGAATTCTCTAGTGAAAGGAAGGGGGGTCCATTCAGAAGCAATAGAGGATTTGGTGGCGGAAAAAAGGAGAGAGTCTGTGAGACTTGGTTTAATGTGGCTGATAGAGTCTCTGTTGACAGGCTCTCCATTGGGTTGTGGTTGGCAGCTGTCAGCAGGGTGGTCTTTCAGAGGTTGTTGCCATAGTTTGCCAAGCTTTTGTTCAGGGATTCCATGACCAACAGTGCCAGATACTCTGGATTTTGGAGTACCACTTGTACCTGTCTTCCCTCTACTATCCCTTGGAAGGTGATCGACATATTCTGTAGACCTATTTCTAACCAAGAGGTTGGTGCATGGTCTAGAGGTAGTGGCGCTGAGACTAGAGCTATGGAGGGACGATTGATCTAGGAGGGTTCTGTGGAGTTCATTTTGTGAGAAGATAGGTTTAGAGGGTGGAGAATAAGTGAGTGAGTATTTATGCAAAGTCTTAATGTCCACATACTCCTTTTCAAGAGGTATAGGTTGGTGATGATGAGAAGTGAAGCAGGAGGGATTTTCAGAGGCGTCAGTCTGCGCGAAGAGGCAGTTTGTCTGGTTGATTTGACCGGAGACGGTCATATCACTCTGAGAGGTCAAGGTGTCAACATGATTAAGGGCTTAAAATTTGTTAGTGGAGCCCATATTGGACTTAATATTTTTATAAGAAGAAGATTGACCCTTTAAGAAATTGGTTTGGGCCTTACCCGGTTGGGTATTCATTCCCATAGGCTTTGCACCCTTTTGTTGGGCCCAATTATTTTTTCTTTGTTGAGAGTTTGGGCCCTGGGATTCAGAGATGGAACTCTTTCCATTTCTTGTCGAATTAGGCCTGTCCAAATTAAGGTGGTCCAAATTCGAGGTATTGTTATCCTTGCCCGAAACACTAGGCGTATCGGCGCCTGTCGGAGGATGTGAATTTCGATGGGATTTATCAAGAAACTTACTTGATTTGTAGTCGAAT
This sequence comes from Capsicum pubescens, assembly GCA_030864215.1. Classification (NCBI taxonomy): domain Eukaryota; kingdom Viridiplantae; phylum Streptophyta; class Magnoliopsida; order Solanales; family Solanaceae; genus Capsicum; species Capsicum pubescens. The sequence continues at coordinate 32,854,914 of CM061548.1, forward strand.
GATTTCTTCTTGACATTAGACTTGCCGAGCTGTGTCGTACCTGATGTTGAGGCCTTCCCCTTTTTTGATGCTTTAGTACCTTGTTTACCAAAGAATACGGTTCGCCATTCCTTGTCTACCTGCTGGGAAGGAGGGGACTTCGTTTTGCCTGCATTTTGATGGTAGTCTTCTCCAACGTGTTGAATGTATTGACATGTTCTAATTGTATGGCCCAATCGACCACAGTTAGTGCACAAGATGCCTTCTCCTTCGTAGCAGATCGATTGCTCGTGATGCCCAATCGTAACACTCGTGCGAACAGGTTTCTCCATTTGGATCTGGACGCAAATACGAGCGTACCAGCCTCGTAGTGATGAGGAGGTACATGCATCTATTTTCAGCAGACATTCAATTTTTTCAAGTATATTCTTGTCATAAAATTCTATTGGTAAGGACAGTAACCTGACCCAGATTGCTATAGAAGCAATTTTTGACTGGCAAGGCACAAAATTTGGCTCCCACACCCTTATAGAGATGTATGAGCCTGCCACAAACCATGGTCCTTCCAATAGAATCTTTTTCTAGCTTTCTTCAAGTGCTAATTTTACTGTGTAATAATCCTCACCAAGATCAATAAGAATAACAATCTCTTGGAGTTTCCATAGATCCGTCAATTTTGAACGAAGATACTGGTGGTTCAACCTCCTTCCAACATATTTCAAGATAATAGATCTTTTCGAAAGGCTGTAGAGCCTTTTCTTGTCTTCATCAGTGAGCTGAATAGGATCTCCGTCATAGTCAACAGTCGATGTTTCCAAGTTTTCAAAGTTTAACGGGGCTTCGACATTTCCAATATTGAGACCAGAATATTCTTCAGTTACTTCTTTGTAGGACATTTTCTTTGGGGGGTCCTCCTCCATGGCGGTTGGGGTTGGGTCTAGAGGATCCGGTGGAGGTTTCTGTGCCGGTGGGTCTGGATTACACGGGGCAGTAGTCGTTGTCGACATTGGGGATTTTTGGGGATTTTTAGAGAGAAGAGAGTCGTTCTCTCTCTAACTTGATCTTGATATATTATTTTGTGTAAAGTGAATATGGGTAAATATTATGTAAAAGTTATTATCTTACATATGCATCCTTAGCATGCATTTCAACCTAATCTTCTCTTGTACCGTCCTTTATTTTCTTCTTATGCGTAGTCGTGGACCTTAAGAAAAGCGGGCGCTTTTCCACCATTTTCATATTCCTACAAAATTTTAGAAAAAGAGATAATGCAAAAGTATGAACTAACTGGTTTCTCAAATTATAGTAGAATTGAAACTGTTAGATGACTCCTTAATTCTATCAGTAATAGATATTTTTCACTTAATTGAGAACTCAGAAGTGTTCGTTTGCAGATGTTACTGAAGTTAGCAATCTAACAGCAGGAACATCAAAAGGGGGTCACTTTTGGACAATCTGGTTCTTGGTAGCCACAAGTCTTCTTTCTTCAAAAATAAAACCACTGAAGCATTTTCAGCGCAGCGTTGTTGAAACTACCTGGAATAGGCCCTGAAAGTCTATTTGTAGAAAACAACAAAACCTCTAAAGAAGACATAGCACCAAGAAACTCAGGCAAAGGACCAACCAAATTACAATTTATCAACTGAGCTGGATCTTGAAGCCCATTTGGCAATAACCAACCACTAGTAGCATTTAAAGGATTTTCATCCAAAGCCAAAACTTGTAGACTCACAAGTCCACTAAAAAAATCCGATGGTATAGTATCGAACTGGTTGAAATTCAAGTAAGCAAACTTCAACTCGGACAGACCACTAAAAGATGGCAACTTTCCACTAAACTGATTCTTTTGCAAACCCAAATTTGTCAACTTTGACAACTTATTCAAGTTTTGAGGTAAATGGCCTTTTAATCCCAACCCCATAACTTGAATCTGCTGAATTCTATTACTAGTACACACAATATGTGGCCAAACTGGTAAACCACAAGGGTCACCACCACCATTTTCAGGCTATTTCAAGATTTCAGGATTTTCCAACCCTTTTCTAAACTCATTAATCACAGCTAAGTCATTAGGATCAGTAACACTAAAAACAAGTGAAGCAAAACCAAGAAACAAAGCTACTGCAAACCAAAATAACTCCATAGATGATCCACAAAGCAACAACAACATTTTAGCATTTGCATTAACATTTAACACATTAAAATCAAGAAAACTTCAACCTTTAACACCCAATCAAGAAAGCTACAATCTTTGACACCCAATCAAGAAAGCTACAACCCTTGACACCTAATGAGGTTGATTCTTGAAAACTCCCATGTTTTAGACATCCAATCAAGAAGCTATAATCTTTGACACCCAATCAAGAAATCTACAAGCTACATCTAAAAATATGGGAGGCTGTGGTAAAGGAACCTTACATTTGAGATGTATATTTTATGAGAATTGGATATCACAGCTGTTACTAAAAGCAAAAGAAATAGCACAAAAATGTAAGCTGAAGGAAATGCATCATGATTTAGAACTGCACTACTCTTGTTCAAAGTCTAAGGATGATAACGATGTTTCTAGTGGCAAGCTACGTAAGGCAGTTGCTCGGGAAAATTCTGATGATAATATGTATTTTGTCCAGAAGCTGTGGATACTCGGCGTGTAAATTTGAGGTATTTCTTTATTTTTTTCTTTCGACTTATATTTCTTCTCTTATTTGTATCTACTATTTGAATTGTAGACAATTTCCCAGATAGTGCATGACTTCATTTTGTTTCCACAGGTGCTAGTTTGTTTATTGTTGGACTGTTGGTTTTACTCCTTTGCTTCACATGTTAAAGCCTCATAATATCCTACTTGATGACAACTTTTGTCGTAAGATTTCTAATTTTGGTCTTGCCAAACTGTGTTTGAAATCGGAGAGTAGTGTGTCAATATTAGGTCCACGAGGCACTATCGGTTATATTGCTCTAGAAATTATTTGCAGAAACTTGGGAGGTGTCTCTCACAAGTCTGACGCCTATAGCTATGGAATGATGGTCCTAGAGATGGTTGGAGGAAGAAAAAATATTGACGCTGAAGCTGATCGCATGAGTGAGATCTACTTTCCACACTGGCTCTATCAACGAATTGAACTAGACGAAGATTTTCAACTCATCAGGATAATAATGGAGATGAGAGCGAATGTGCAAGAAAGATGGTCATAGCCAGTTTATGGTGCATACAGACTGATCCATCAAATCGACCATCCATGAGCAAGGTTGTTGAAATGTTAGAAGGGAAACTAAACTCTTTAGAAATTCCTCCCAAGCCTTACCTATATTCTCCGTCAAGAATAGAGGTGGATTCATCAACAACATAACTAATGTAGTCTTTAACTTTTCGCGAGTTTCATACCTCAATGATCCATTGTTACCAAAAATAGTGACTTTTCTAAGTAATTTAGTTATCACGAGTGATCATTTAAGAAATTAACTCGTAAAAACTCTTAAGTTGTTCAAGATTACAGATGATGAACTAACAGTTTCAAGAACGTTTTAGGCATATTTTTCTAAACTCTACTTTTAGACATTTGAATTATTATTAGCAAATTTCCCGCACCCATATCCATATCTAGATCTGTACACCCGATTTCAAAGCTTGGATCATGGAGGACCCGATATCTAGATCTGCACCAACGTAGTGTGCATGTAGTATAAACAACAAGTGCAAGTAAATTTTTCTATTTCCAATGCCTGAGAAGGCATCTAGATATGATATAACCATAGTTGGAATATGCTATAATAGATATAAGATTTTAACTATACATGATAATGACCAAACGAAGAAAGAACAGAAAAATATGCATAACTAGAGGATAAAAAACTTTGCAAATATCTATACATAATGCATAGATTTTTCCAATACCAAGTCTTTGCAGTCCAATTCTTACGTGGAAATGACCACTTACAAATTGAATAATTCGGTCACAAGGCTTGATAGTTACATCTTAATAATTGGTGCAAGACTTTAAATCTTTCTGTTGACTTGAAGATGCTTTGAAGATTCCCCCACAACCCTTAGTATACGTTTTAACAAATTTTCCATATCCAACTATGCTATTAAACACAAGTGCAGTGAACAACAAGAGTTCATATTTAGTCTTCCTAGAGTTAAAATGGCTTTTGCTTATTTTATATGTTTTTTTCTGATCTTTTACTTAGTTCAGGCAAAGAGCATAAGTGATTCGATTTGTCCAATTAGAGTACATTTTCTAGCGGTGTCTAAACATGTATTGTCTTACGTTACATATGAGCGAAGTTCATATATTAGAACATTGAACTGAACCGAACAAATCAGAAATTTAAGCTAATATTACCAGTCTTCGTTGGTGGATAGCGAAACTCATCGAACCTCTTATGTGCAATGAGCCACCCATTTGAGATGCTCTATTTGCCTTTGCCCATTCCCTTCTCGCCCTATATTCAGGAGTATCCTATTTTTCCAAGAACTTGACCCACACATCAGCATTCAGCCAACCAAGTTTTCCAAGTTCCTCCTGGACTCATACAAGTGTTCTTTGATCCATACAGCTGCTTTCAACTTGAAAATGCGTTGTATTTCATTTTCATGACAAGAATTCCATACACACTTTGTCTACAAAATAGTTTAATATAAAGTCATGAAATGAGTTGATGGATACAAAGGTAAATTCATCATTGATAGCATATTGAAATGGTAAATTCTTTGATTTTGATTATACCATAAACTGTTTCCATATAAGAATTCTGATGTCGAGTTGAATCTCGTTCCAACTACCCCACGGCTCCGTATAAAATGGTTTAGTAGCTTCTATAACCATATGTCTAGCGCTATATGCGGGAATGAACCTGCAATAAAATTATATTAAATTATCTTAGCTTTCAAAAATTTTAAAAATTATGAAAAAATATAAGGGTTACTTACCCATTACCATCAGGGGCGATAATTAGCCTCCCGTTGCCGTCATATTCTACTACCTCTTTAAATTTCAGAATCTGGGAAACAGTTGCTGTAGCATTAGACGTTTTAGCACTATTAATGGATGGCGATGCTGATGTGATAGGACCTCCAATTCTCAATCCAGAAAGGCTAGGTGTGGATGATGTCGAAGGTACAAATGAAGAGCTACTATGTAGACTATTATGGGGAGAATAGGTTGAAACTGGTGGGGCGGTGGGGGCATGAAAAATGCATTTGGTAATGAAATAGTTGCCCTTGGAGGAGGAAGAATATTTGTAGTAGCTGGTTGAAGAGTTGTGGTAACAGGTGGTGTTGTATATTGACCTGCGGGAAGATTATCAGGTCCTTTCTTACCTTTCTTATGTCGTCCATTATCATAACCTTTTGATGCCATTGGTTTTCTTTATTAACCACCTCAAAAAAAAAACAAATTGATATCAACAGGTTCACTTGCAGGTTCTGCGAATATACTGGGGTTGTTGTTTTTGTTGTTGTACTCTCAAGTGTTTGTAGATATCAGCAGGTTCACTTGCACATACTATTAATCTAAGACATATAAGTTTGTCCCGAAAGAACTGATAAACAGATTAAGTGTGACACAAAAGAACAACCTACCAAGAATTTTCTACATAGAAAAATAAGGAAAATAAGAAGGAATATGATCCAAACATTGCAACTCAAAACAAAACACATAATCCAGTAAGATGTTTTAAATGGACAACAAATAAAACTTTGTTCTTTTGTGCTCTAATATCCTAGCAAAGAGAAATTCCTGACGGCTTAGAGTAGTTAATACTGCAGGGTATATTTCTAAATATGCCAATTCATCATAAAACAACTTATATTCAGATCACATTACAGAAGAACCATAATTAATTCTGTTAGCATACATCTTAGTTAGAGGGATCACCTGGTTAGTGCTAATCACGTCGTGGTGGTGATCTAATAAGCAATTGCCAATAAGTATAACAAGAAAATGAGGGATATATGTTTTGCTATAAATTTGTGTGCTCTTCTAAGTCACAAGCAATTAGCCTTTAACCCCTTTTTCGATTCCTTCTAAGAATGCAATATATGGCTGACTTGTTTCTATATCTTGTTTTACAGGTGATTCTTGAAAAGTTAGCCAGTTCGTATGTGCAGAAGTTCCATGATCTCTACCATTTGAGGGAAAACATAGAAAAACTGCAGAATACATTACCAACTGCTAGAGCTTTTCTTGATGATGCACATAAGCGACAAGAAACGGATTAATAGGTTGAAAACTGGTTGGTGAAGCTCAAGGATATAGCGTACCAGTCCGAGAACTTACTGGATGAATTTGCTGCAGAAAGTGTACTATGCGAGTATCGCACTAAAAAACGACAACAATAATAATAAAGAAGAGAAACAAAAACAAGAGAACCAAAACAATAACAATTTTTTACCACAAATCCCACTCAAAACTCAAAGAGAAACAAATTCTAGGGAAAAAAAATCTCATCATTTGATTATGCATCATCTAATATACTCAAATCTTCTACCATTTAAACAATGCATGGTCTTTTTCTGTTCTCTTCTTTGTTTTTGATGGATAACTTTAATCACGTAATCCATAAAACGGATGTGCCTATAGCATAAGTTCTGCAGTCTAGGACTATAACTAGAACTACTAATGCCCAAATAATGAATGAAAGGAAATCCAAGGCCAACCTATAACTCAATAATTGAATGTGTAATGTGTCTACTGCCTATCATGTGTGTTTTGCAGCCTAGAACTGCAATTAAAATGTCTGTTGTCCAATGATTATGGAAAAGAACACAAAGGCAATAGCAAGACAGAAGGCTACAATATAATAAAGACTTGTAGAAGGAAATGCAAGAGGTCTACCAAAAATCATCCAAGCAATAAATCAATAACAATTCAATCTTTGACCATAAGTATACAAACACACCCACTTACATGTATAATTGAACAAGGTATAGATGTTGTGGATTCATATAACGAACCCCAATTAGTTTTGCAAGAAAAAATAGAAATTACCAGAAATTTACATAACTAAAACATGGGTACGACATATTAAGGGAGGATGATGGATGGAGAAAACCCAAAGGTTCAGCAAAAGGCAAAAATGGAACCTCTGAAGCGTAAGCAGAACTTACCACTAACTCAGAACGTCCAAAGACCTTACCACTACCTCAGATACTCAGAAATAGAATGGATTCAGTGAAATTTTACAAACACCCAAATGGCATTACCTCAAGATAATCAACACTACAATCAGAATCAATCATAATTTACAAATTTTACAGACACCCAAATGGCATTACCTCAAAATAATCAACACTACAAGCAGAATCAACCATAATTTACAACTAAAACATGGGTATGGCATTTTAAGGGACGTTAAGCAAAAGGCAAAAATGGAATGTCTGAAGCGTAAGCAGAACTTACCACTAACTCAGAACGTTCGAAGATAAAAAATTAGATATAGAAAGCCAGATATAGAAAACCAAAAACCAAAAACCAAAGTTTCACAGCATTTGGAACAAACTAAATGGGGATTTCATCAAAACCATATTTGAACAAAATTTTACCTCGAATCACGGGATTCAGTGAAATTGACCTTCAATACTGCTTATTCACCATCGTCGTTACCACTCCACCGCTTCAATACCGCCGTTCATGGTCAATTTTTAAGAAAGAACGCAGAGAGAAGAGAGAACGCAGTGAAACCTAGCTTAGAGAGAGAGACGACTGAGAGAGAAAATGGGAAAAGCTGATATGTTTAGTTTATATTTAGAGTAAATACATAATTACACCACTGATCTTGTCTGAGTTTGCAAAAAGACACCTAAATTTTAACTTTGACCTATTACCCTACGATTTTTCTTTATTTTATTGCAAATACACCATTTTTTACTGAATCTCAGTCACAATAAAGAGAGTAGATGCATGCACCAATCAGGTGCTGCCACGTGTCAAATATTTTTAATTTCATATTTTATTTATTTTTTTAATAAACTTTTCCTTTTTATTTAATTTATCACCCCCCTCTTCCCCCACCCCACCCCACTTCGCGTCCAACAGCTCCCCCATGCGTCCAGGTCAACAGCTCCCCCCACCCCCGCGCCCAGTTTCCTCCATTAAAATGGAGCTTAAAGCTCATGTACAATCTCCATTTTAATGGACCTTTAAGATTCATTTTTATTTATGACCCCACCCCACCTCCTCACCCCTACCCCGTCCAACACCTCTCTCCCCCATTTCCGTCCAGTTTTCTCCATTAAAATGGAGCTTAAAGCTCCATTAAAATGGAGGTTGTACATCATATTTCCTTTTTAAAATTATGGTGATGATGATGTTGTTGTTGTTGCTTTAATTAATATTGTTGTTGTTGTAATTGATGTTGTTGTTGTAATTGATGTTGTTGTTGTTGTTGTAATTGATGTTGTTGTTGTAATTGATGTTGTTGTTGAGTTATGGTGATGAAGAAGAAGTTGGGGAAGAAGATAATGGTGGATGGGTGGGGTTGCGGGGGTGGGGTGGGGTGGGGGGTTATGAAATAATTTTTAAAAATATATTTTTTTTTTTTAAAAAAATTATATATTAAATTATTTACACGTGGCAGCTTCTAATTGGTCAAAAAAGTCAATTTTTATCTTTTCACGCGCTTCTGGCGCGTGTATACACGTAGAGGATCAAAATGATGTATTTGCAACGAAATAAAGAAGATTCGTGGGGTAATAGGTCGAAGTTAAAGTTTAGGAGTCTTTTTGAAAATTTCAAAAAAAATCAGTGGTGTAATTATGTATTTACTCTTATATTTATATAAATTATTTGATAATTTAATTTTCCAACTTGGGTAGAAATTTAATATTTTCAGCTACACCGGTTGGTTAAATAATTAATATATTTAATTATTCATTATTTTCAACTACATCATTCAGTTAGATAAAATTATAAGTTTAAATTAATTATTTATAAAGTTTTCGACTATATTAGTCATAAATATTTTTATTATATTTAATTATTTAATATTTCCGACTACATCAGTCGGTTATACATTTTATACAATTTAATTATATATTTAAATTATTTAATATTTCCAATTACAGTAGTCGAATAAATTTAATATATTTACAGAGCAATTTTTTTATAATGTATTTAATAATATTTTATTTAATTATTATAATTTTCGATTACAGTGGTCGAAAACGTAATTAATAATATATTTAATTAATTATTAATTTTCTGTATAAGGGATATGATTATATATTTAGTCATATATTTATTTAGTTATTAGTATTTCCAACTACAGTGGGCAGAAATATATATTTAATAATTTATTTAAATAATTATTTAATTTCCGTATCAGTGTCTGACTATATGTTTTAGTACTCCCCCCGTCCCATTTTATGTGTCGTCATTTGACCGTGCACGGAGTTTAAGAAATAAGTAAAGAATGGTTTTTACCAAATTGTTCTTTATTAAAACAATGTACTATTATTATTTTTAATTAAGTGGGCCCTTATAAGTGGGACCAATAAGGATAAAAGTATAATTGTGTCTTTAAATAGTTACCAAATAAGGAAATGCGACATTCTTTTTTAGACAGACAAAAAAAGAAAATGATGACACATAAAATGGGACGGAGGGAGTAATATATTTATTTAATTACTTATTTTTCCGACTGCAATAGTCGAAAATACATGTTTATTAATTTATTTAATTTTCGGATAAGGACTTGATTATATATTTAGTAATATATTTATTTAATTATTTTTGTTTCCGACTACAGCAGTTGGAGTATATATTTCTCGAAATTTAGCGCCAAATATTCTGACCGTTGTAGTCATAAATAGTATCAAAAAAATATTTTATAAAAAATAAATATAAAAATAAAAAAGTAAGTTTTCCTATTGAAGTAGTTGGAAATTTGCGGCTACTTTTTTCAGTCGAAAAATAGCGACTTTCTGATAGTGTGCTCAATATATATCATGTTTAATCACCTCCCTCCAATATTTCTTTGGCCTATCTCTACACTGCCTAAAATCATCCATAGGCAACCTCTCACACCTTTGTATTAGAGCATCCGTGCACCTCCTCGACATATGTCCGAACCATCGGAACCTCACTTTTCGTATCTTGTCCTCCACCGATGCCACTCCCACCTTCTCCCGAATAACCTCATTTCTAACTTTATTTCTCCTGACAAGTCCACACATTCATCAAACATCCTCATCTCCGCCACCTTTTAACTTTTGAATGTGAAAATTCTTAACAGGTCAACACTTTGCTCCATACAACATAGCCGGTCAGACTGTCACTTTGTAGAACTTACCTTCAGAGGCGAATCTAGAATTTACACATTCATCAAACATCCTCATCTCCGCCACTTTTTAACTTTTGAATGTGGGAATTCTTAACAGGTTAACACTTTGCTACATACAACATAGCCGGTCGAACTGTCACTTTGTAGAACTTACCTTCAGAGGCGAATTTAGAATTTAAAGTTTGTGGGTTCCTTTGGCAAAATAAAATATCAAAATATAGTGGCTTATAGGGTTAGTACCCAGAACAAAGAAGCCTGCAAAGTTTTTGCAAGCTCCTTCTCTACCACTAGGCCATTAACACACTTCATTTGTGGGTTCCAAACTAATAATTATCATATATTCACTATATTTCTCAATATAAATAAAAGATCCACACGAAAGTTACTGGGTTCCCAGGAACCCCCATGTACCACTCTGCATCCGCCCCTGCTTACCTTTAAGCTTAGAAGACACCTTCTTATCATACAAAACTCCCGAAATGAGCCTCCATCTTAACCATCCTGCATCAATACGGTGCGCGACATCCTCGTCAATCTCACCATTCCCATGAATCATAAACCCAAGATACTTGAAATTCACCCTTTTCTGAATGACCTGAGAATCCAATTCCACTACTGCTTCAGCTCATGCGACAAATTACTATACTTACATTTCAAGTACTCCATCTTCGTCCTGCTCAACCTAAATCCTTTAGACTTAAGGGACTATCTCAAGACGTTCAACTTATCATTAACTCTTCCCTATGTCTCGTCAATCAGTACAACATCATTAGCAAATAACATACACCAAGGCACCTCCCTTTAAATATGTCGCGTCAGAACATCCATCACAAAGACAAATAAAAATGGGCTAAGAGTCGATCCTTGATGCAACTCTGTCAAAACAGAAAAGTGCGCTGAATCTCCTTCTATCGTCCTCACACAAGTCTTCGCGTCGTCATACATATCCTAAATCGATGTAGTATACTCCACGGGCACCCCTCTAACCTCCAAGCACCTCCGCATAATCTCCCTAGAGATTTTGTCACATACCTTCTCCAGATCAATGAACACCATACATAAGTCCTTCCTTTCTCTAAACTGTACTGATTTCCTCACGAGATGAATGACCTCAGTAGTTGAGCGACTTGACGTGAAACTGAACTGATTCTCGAAAATAGTTACGATCCTCCTCAACCTCATCTCTACCACCCTTTTCCAAACTTTCATAGTATGACTCAACAACTCGAAACTTCTATAATTGTTGTACCTCTTGATGTTCCCCATGTTCTTATACAATGGAACAAGTACGTAATAGATATAGTTATTAATATGTTGCTACAAAAGTTCTTGATCCCTTCATATATAAGATATCAATATCACGCAGTACTTTTGAATCATACAAAAATATAGTATTATATTTGACTATTCATGAAATTATATTACCGTCAAATATACAAACTATACAAATATAACACATAAATAATTAAGAGCGAACAATTAATAATATTATGATACATTTTTCCATATGCACAAACAAAAGGAATAAAAGAGAACATTCAATTAGTTAAAATCTTAATACACTCAATCATACAATATATTTGCCCGTTTGAAATTAGTTGTCTTTCGTTGACTTAAAATTTTCTTTAAAAAAATATTTATTAAAATTTTATTTTATTAAACTAGCCTCATCAATATTTCAAAAATATAATTTTGAGTATATATATATTTTGTTTAATCATACTAAATATCATAATATTAAAAAAAATAAAAATATATACCATATATCATATTAAATATCATAATATCAAAATTATGATATTAAAATTTTTAATTTGGTCCATATCCATCCTAATTGAAAAAATATAAAAATATAAAGTAATAAAAATATTTTAATTTCATAAATAGTACTTCCTCCGTCTCAAATTATCCGTTTCAAATTGAGATGACATATTGATTAAGAAAAATAATTAATAATATATTTAGTTCATCATAGTATTCCTGTTAAATGATGTTTACAATTTAATTTGAAGAAAAAATAATTAATGCAAAGGATAAAATATAAATATTTTTTTAATTTTATCTTTATTAATGAAAAAAGATAAGTAAAATGAGAAATTAAATTAAAAAATTTGGAACGGATAATTTGAAACGAAAGGAATAGATTAAATTGAAATAGATATTTTAAAAAAGAGTATTAGTAACTATTTTGAACGGAGGGAGCAGTATGTAAAATTTTTACTAAAGTTTCCCCAACATTTTCAAACTATAAAATTTGTCAACGGCGATACAACTCCATACCCGCCGCCGTCGTCCTAACTGACCAGCTCCTTCAATGGGGATAGCCGCCGTCATTACAGCGCCTCTCACAACTCCAATACGCCTTCGTTCTCTTCCTTCCATTCGTTTATCTTCTTCTTCTTCAGTCAATTTACAATCCAACAATCTCAAATTCGGCGCCGGTAGAGCCGCCGCCGTACACTGTCCTAGTAAGTTCCGAATTTTTGCGGTTTCTTCAATGAAAACTGAAGCTCCAGAGGGTATCTCTTTCCTTGATCGTAAGGAAAGTGGCTTTGTTCACTTTGTTAAGTACCACGGCCTCGGCAATGACTTCATATTGGTAATACAAACACACACACATTAGTTGTATATATATATGCAATGCTCAATATCGAATGTTGATTTTTCTAATTTACAAGGAATTTGAAAGTTGTGAGTTTCATACCTAAACTATTGCCGGCTATTTATTTGAGCACACCTCATATATCAATTAATTTCAATATTTCAGGTAGGAAAATAGAACTAATTTATAGTTGAGGTGTGTTTTGATACACATCAACTATCAATTGGTGCCTATTTTTCTTAACCGAATGATGGTGAGATTTCAGGTAGGCAAAGGGAACAACAGATAGTTAAGGTGTGTTTTTGATAAATAGTTGGTGGTGGTTCAAGTATGAAATTTGATAAATGAGGATACTTAAGGTGTGTTTTTGATAAATGGTTGGTGATAGTTCAGGTATGAAATTCGATAATGAGGATACTCTAGGTGCATTTTTGATAAATAGTTGGTGATCATACCTCGATAAATGAGGATACTTTAGGTGTGTTTTTTAATAAATAGTTGGTGATAGTTTAGGTATGAAATTCGATAAATCAGGATACTTTAGGTGTGTTTTTGATAAATAGTTGGTGATAATTCAGGTGTGGAATTCGATAATGAGGATACTTTAGGTGTGTTTTTTACCATTGACTCAAAAGTAAGAGATGGAACTTGCTGCATTTGTTTCCAATTATCTTGTCAATATCTATTTTCTGATGTAAAGCTATAGTTTGGTTATGTCATGTTTGACTAGTTTTGTTTTTCCCTTTAAATACTAGTTCCTTTAATGATCAAATTCACAGTTTATGTATTGAAATTTTTTGGTACTCCTCCATTTCTATCTTATATGATGGTGTTTGACATAGTACAAAGTTTAAGATGTTAGTTTTCCTTCTATATGATAGTAGTGAAAGAAAATAATTAAAGTCAGTTGAAAAGTTAGCTACTGGATGAAAATCAGTTTGATACAGAAAGCATTATTTCAAAGTTTTAAGTTGAGCATTTAAGTATCTTCCTGGTGTTTTTGAGTTTGAATATGGGGAAATTATCTTATTCTAGTTTAATATAGCTTGGAGCTTTTTATTTCTTGTTTGCTCTCTTTCTTGAATTACCTTATCCATCTTGCCATTCTCTTTTCTGTCTTTGCATTATGCTAAAATGCTGTTTCTTGTTCAATAAAATGTGAGAAGGATGGAGTTTTACCCTAGTGATGGCTTGTTTAGAGATTAGTCTTGGAAAAAATGCAGTCTTGCGGAGGATACTCATAGTTTTTAATCCCTTTCAACGATTTGCAAAACCTATGCTGGTTTGGGACTGAAAAGTTTCTCTTTTGTTGGAATATTGTTGGTTTTTAATTAACTATTGACAGTTTAGAATTTTGAAACTTTGTATGTTATTTATTTGATTAAGCTCAAAATATTTAAGGTCTACAGACCAAAGTAATATGTTCATGAGTCACGAATAACAGTCCATATATGGGATTTTGGCATTTGGGGAAATACACATAAAAATATGGGCCGGAAAGAGCCATGGTTCTTTGATAGATGCTTATATCCTCTATATGCTTGTTTTGAGTAGGTTGACAACAGAGATACAACAGAACCTAAGGTCACTCCTGATCAAGCTGTGAAAATGTGTGATAGAAATTTCGGTATTGGTGCGGATGGGGTAATATTTGCAATGCCGGGTGTCAACGGCACTGATTATACCATGAGAATCTTCAATTCGGACGGAAGTGAGCCAGAGGTAACATTACATGTTACTTGAATCTAGAATTGATTGCATTTCTGTCTCAGGAAGGATTTGACCTCTAAAAATTGTGTCTTTGTATTTGCACATCTATGATTGAGAAAAGGAAAAAACATGTTGAAATGTATCTTGCTTTCCATTTGGTCTCTATCTTTCTAATTCCTTACTTTCTTTTCTTTTTTGTGATTTTATTTTAGTCATGCCCTTGCTTTCCTTGTTTGATGGCAAGAAAATAAATTATTAATTATTAATTCAGAAGAACAGAAAATTTTGTTGGCAGCAAAATATGATCTTTTCCCTCACGGAATAAAAGCAGAACATGCTTTGTTTTTATTTTCATAGTATGAACTTGCTTTTACGTGCAATTAGGTCATTCCTTCTTGTTATCATCCTTTTCTTTTCCCTTTTCTGCATAGAACGAAAGGAAGCCTGACATGTATAAATTCCTCTCTGCAGCAAACCGGTAGATCCCTCCTTGTATGCACTGCTTTTATATAAAAAAAATCCATCTCTGCATCTACTCAGCCTCTTTCATTCATCTTCCTTTTATCTCGTAGTCCCTTTTGAAGTTGAAATATCTGATTGTTAACACATATTTCCCTTTGTCTACAAACAGATGTGTGGTAATGGAATTCGATGCCTTGCCAAATTTATAGCTGAGCTTGAGAACTTCCACGGAAAGAAAAGGTGTTTACAATCTATTTGTTTCTCTATGTACAGTATTCTACTTTATAGAGCCTCAAACATCTGCCTGGTAGTTCCTGCTTTATTTTTTGAATTACTTTCTTTTACTTGTTTCTAAGTATTGAGAACTTCTGAGGAATTTGAAGCTTCTTTAAACCTACTTAGTTGGTGCTTTCGAGTGGTACATTATGAATTTGCTTGACGAATTTATGATTTGGAAATATCATGAACCATCATAGAACGTAAATAGTGCTCCCTTAACTTGATCATGCTGTTCACGTTGTGAACTGGACCGTCAAGCAAGGTATCTTGTTTTTCTTTTTTCTTCTGTTAAGATTCCCTCTTTATGGAATATTTGTGGTACTTATTGTTTGAATTGGTATCATGAAAAGCTCTACATAAAGATCCTAAGCATCAGATGCTATTTGGTTGATGTTTCAATATCTGTATAACTGAACATATTCTAGTGGCTTGGATGTTTCAATGTTTTAATATGTCTTTTTTGAATGTAAATGCATCTCGGGACAACTGAATTTTTAACAGTTATATGAATATGACCATCAGGTCTCTGCATTAATTAAACAGTGATAAGAAGCATTTATTGCCCCTTGTTGTTCTGTATGCGTAATCTGATCCTTGTTGATGGGACGAATTGATTGAATAACTGTCCGTATGATTGTTGTGGCTCACCAGTCCTGTTGTATCGTTAAATACACCAATAGTATTATTGCATCTAGTGAATTTGATTTCCTTAATTAGCCTGACTGACTGGCTAGCATTTTTTTCTTAATCTTGTAGTTTCACCGTACATACAGGGGCTGGACTTATTGTTCCTGAAATCCAAGAAGATGGAAAGGTAAATTCCATTTACTCAGCCATTTAGCTATATCAAGGGCTCATAAGATCATATAGGCGCCCCAACTAGATCGGGATGTGCACTTAGGTTGATTGATTGAAGGAGCTGCGTGCTGTTAGGCATTCAACACTCAATTTTATTCTTCCATTGAAGTTTGATTTCAGATTATTTGCGATCACATGGTCTTTTTTTAAAACTTAATATTTGTTTCTAATTTCAGGTTAGGGTTGACATGGGTGAGCCCATTCTGAAGGCATCAGATGTGCCCACTAAACTACCCCCTAATAGAGATCAATCTGTTGTTAAAGCAAAACTAGATGTAGATGGAAGAGCATGGAATGTAACCTGCGTTAGCATGGGGAATCCTCATTGTGTCACTTTTGGTACAGAACAAAGCCAGGTACTTTTCTTTGGCTTAGTGCTATTTGCTACCATTTTTGTGGAATCAAAGGTAGATGGTGCTACAGTTGATTTGAGCTGTTGTTGTATAGGGATAGTAAAATGTTCCGTTATCTCTAAAACGTTCAGGACTCTAGCCTATGAAAATAATGGATGACTTCTCTTATTTCGCAGAATTCTTATGTCCATGCTTTCTCCTCTTTACCTTATATTTTGGCTGTAAGTTGAACATGGGGGTGCTAAACTTTGTACCAAGCTATTCTCTCTGTAAACCGGCCTCTTAAATATCTCATGTTTTATTTAAGAACTCAAGTCAATCATTCTATTATTTTCTTAAGATGAAATGGAGTAAGGTAACCATAGGATTTGAATTTCATCTTTTTTCTTTATGAATACTAGTCATTCTGTTTCTAGTGACAATTTAGTGGTTATCTGATTAATCAAACAGTAAGCTTCTGTTTGTGCAGAAATAGAACAAAAATTCACTGAAAGCTTGTGTCTCTCCCATTTGTCGGGTTTTGATTGCTTTCATTTTCTGCTTACTATGCAACAGGATTTGCAAGTAGATGAACTAAAGTTAGCAGACATTGGTCCAAAGTTTGAACATCATGAGATGTTTCCTGCTCGCACTAACACAGGTCAGTTTAAATCTCAGCTTGGAGAAATTTAATATCTTTAATGATGCAGGAGTTGATCTTCAAGTTAGCCTTGTTATGTTTTTTTCCAAAAGGTTTTTTCAACTGCACGCCAAGATATTTGGTGGCTCTTTCTCATCCTCTGTCTATGCTGAATTAGCATTATTTTCATTTGAAAATCTCCCTAACCCAAAAGTAGCCGTGAGGGTTTTGTTGGGTTTGGGGGGGAGGGGGGGAGGGAGGGAGGGGGGATTGTCTCTCCTTTATGTAAATACCGAGAAAGCAGAATTTGCGTTCACATATTGATCACATTGTTCAAATTTGCTACCAGAGCAAGTTTTTGGCCACTAACAGAGTCATACACTGATTCTCAACTGAATTCTGTACTTTCCTTTTCTTTTTCCTTTTGCCTTTGCTATTAGGTAGAACTTCCTTAGGGTGATGAATTGATAAGGCCATGACTCTAACTTCTCTTTTTTCCCTCCTTAGGCCAAAGTTCTTTCCAAAAAGATAAATTTTCCTATTTATACCCTTGGAATTTGCGTAGAAACGAAATTGAAGTGTAAAAATCCCTTCAGAAGGTGCTGCAGCCAGGGAAAACATGGCGGTAGCACCTTGCTTATGTCTGGGTTCAAGAAATCCGGCCCATGGACAGTGCCATGAGTTTTGAGAAGTGATATTTCAAGAATATAGGTCTCTCCTGCTTATTCCAAAAAGTTGAAAATTTCTATTTATTTACCCCTTGGAATTTGCCTTGAAAAGGAAATGGAAGGTTGAAAATCCCTTCAGGAGGCGCTGCAGCCACGGAAAACAATGGCTACAGCAACTTGGATTATGTCTAAGTTCAAGAAATTCTCCCTCCATTCGGTTTTACTTGACACATTTTGACCTGACACACCTATTAAGAAAAACAATTAATAACATAGCTATTTTGTAATTAATTTGGAGAAAAAACAATTAATGCCAAGGATAAAATAGGAAAAAAAAAATTGTCTTTTCTTGATATGTCAAAAATGACAAGTAAAAATAGAAATCCAATTAGGAAATCAGTGACAAGTAAAAGCGAAAGGAGGAGTATATATATGGTTGCAGCACCATGAGTTTTGAAAGAGGTTATATTTCAAGAATATAGACATCTCCTGCTCATTCCATACAGGACTCAGGCTACTTTTTTCGTATTGACAATACTGCACTGACACCATGCATCATCCAAAAAATTGCACACTATATCCATTAAAGGAACACGTCTATTCCTCTTCTAAATTCGAAATGTGTTAAGGTGACATTGCTCAATTAAGTATAATTTGGGAGTGTCAATCTCAGTTCGATTAGTTTTATGTTAACTCTATCCTCTAGAGAAAAAAATATGTGCGTCTGTACATGTATACAGTGAAACCCCGCATCAACACCCCAAAAAGAAAATACAAGAAATTAACAAGATCATTCAATGACGAAACTTGCCCCTTTTTGCCTCGACCGTGAAGACACAATTTAATCATGAACATGTGAAAGTCAATGATTACAACCCTTTACCCAACACGCTGGCAAACTGAAAATCTGCACCTTCACCAACAAGCCAACCCACAACATACTAGCTAAATCTCTCTTTAGATTGTCTTTTATTTCTAATTTTCTATATTCTCTGCTTGTTTTGCTTCGTGGAACTCCTCTCATGTTCTCATTACCCTTTATCATACTTATTCTGTGATTGCTGTAATAGATAAATATGATACCAAAAATGGATTAGAAAATAAATTAGTAAACCTATGGTTGAATTTAACAACTGCCTTATTATGTCTTAGCATCCTAAGCCACCAGATTGAAAAATATGGATTCCTTCAGGGAATTTTGATGCCTTCATTTTTCAGCTTAAGTTCAGGACAAGTGCAAACTGCAATTTCTCTCGGTCATGAATGACATTTGCTCAGGGTACAGTGTTGTTTACTGTTAATCCTCCATAGCCTTCGTAGACCAACATTAGGAAGTACGACACTTGAAAAGTACTAGTCATATGCTTAGCAGCTAAATTTTGCAGCATACCTGTCTGTCCCTGATAATAATTGCTCGACTGTAGGAATAATATCTGCCTGTCAAAAGGTTTAATATGGATCATTCAGAAACCATGTCATGCCTAAGTTATGTCTAACAAGATGTACACAATTCATAATTGCGATACCTTTGGTTCATTGTATATGGTATGAAGTGAATCCAGAAGAGGATGATGAAACAGTGTTGATCAAGGCTCCTCTCTAAATGCAACAAGGGGAACCTCACATTAAATAGAATAGAGAAATGTATAATTATAATAGCATGTGGTGGTATCTGCAGAGTATATGCAACTTTGTTGTAGGTAATAAGCTGATTTATGGATTAGGAAACAGTAATTGTACACTTTCCAACTTATTGCAGCTAATTAAAAAATATTTTAGCTGTTGAAAACAGAAGTAACAAGTAAATGCAATATTTATTACTAGAACAAGATGAAAAATTTGAGATGGTGCTAGAAGGAAGAGGGGAAAGGAAGGTGAAAGGGACGTAACTTTAAGTAAATGGAAACAAGAATTACGAAAAGTTTGAGAGAATAAAAATGACAATGAAACTTGCGTACATAACCAGTATACATTATCGTTTGTTTCTTTGGGGGGTTTTAAACGAAAATGCAATTTCAGTATATGGAAATGTACTAAATGTAGTAGAACTGGTCTACATTATATCATGTGGCTTTGGAAAGAAATGAAGACTGACCGTTGGCAAATGAAAGTGATATTCTGTTTTTATATTTAATTAGTTTGGTTATATGTACTCTACTTTGACAAAGCCGTTCATGGTTTTTGTAACATTTCTTATCGAAAAGTGTCTGAGTGCTCTCATTTGGCATGCATTATCCAGCAGCACTTCTTTGACTGTTCAATAAAGGGCTTTAGGTGCACTTACCAGTATCATTATAGGTGTAGGGTGATGCAATCCATAAGTTTGTCGTCTGTGTTCGAAATGTATGGCTCGATTAAGAGTGCCTCAATTTCTGTGTTTCAAGTACCTGCTGCTATTTGATACATAAGGATTACCAACTGTGTGTTTATGGCCATGTTGTTTCATTTATTATTATTTGACGAACTTCTTTCTTGCACTTTTTGGTAAATATTGAGATATTTGTTTGATTTGCAGAATTTGTACAAGTCTTCTCCCCAACACACCTTAAAATGCGCGTATGGGAACGTGGTGCAGGTTTGTTTTTTGAACAAAAAGGAGATCTTTACCCTACAAACAATTTGATGTATTAAATTGATCAAGTTGCTAAATCTAACTATGAAGTTATCCCTTATGAGTATAGGCGAGACACTAGCCTGTGGGACTGGAGCTTGTGCCGTAGTAGTTGCAGCAGTGCTTGAGGGTCGTGCTGCAAGGGTAAGAAGTTGATTACTTTTGGGTTTTATTGCTGGAAAATACGAAAATCATGTCAAGTATGTGTGGCTGTGTTTCCCATTTATTTATTTGCGTTGCTGATTTCTCCTTTGTTCGTTGCTCCAAAGCAGAGCTGTACTGTTGATTTGCCTGGTGGGCCGCTCAACATTGAGTGGAGTGAGAAAGACAACCATATATACATGACGGGGCCAGCAGAGGTAGTTTTCTATGGGTCAGTTCCTCTCTAAGCCCCTAAATGTAAGTCTATTTGTACTTCACCCTTTCTGTAAGCTATTTGAAACTTTCAGAATTCATAAATTTACTCCAAATGTTGTCAACTTTGTTGGAAAATGAAAGAAAAACAGAAGAATGGGTTTTGGATAAAACAGATCACTCTCGTTCTCGCCTCAAATTGAACTCTTTTCTTCTTTCCATATTCTTTTGCTGTGATATTTCAAAGCTGTGAATTTTTATTTTTTCTCAATTAGTCATTTCAAGGAGGTGGAGAAAGTATATTAGTTTCATATTGGCTCCTTGAAGTTGTACGAGTATCATCATTGAACAGAGGCGGTCGTTCTTCTCGTGGAGGACACTCGTACAATTAATGGGTTGTGTTGAGCTTTAGGACCTGTACGTAGGGATGACAATTGTGCGGTGCTAGTGCGGTGGAGGTTTAGTAGTTTTAAAATCGTACCGCACCGCATAACATTTAAACCCGCATAAATTCACCCTACATTCATACCCGCGGTGGTGCGGTGCGGGTTTAGTAGTTTTAAAATCGTACCGCACCGCATAACATTTAAATCCGCATAAATTCACCCCACATTCATACCCGCGGATAACCACACTGCACCGCCTCATTTTTTTATTTTTTCCCTTTTTTTTGAAAAATTTGTAACTCCATTGAAAATCATAATATTTTTAAATCTACAACTAGAAAATAATAACTAATTTCTATTATATCACTTTTCACTAAAAAAAAATGTCAAAAAGGATAACGTGTACAAGTAATGATCAAATGTCATATTTTTATTCAAATGAATAGAGATGTTAAAAAAGCTACTATAAAATTATTTATTTGTAGTGTTATGCATGTAGTTTTAAGTATCATAAAATTTAAGTAAAGAACACATAATTTTAGGTATATTCACGAGAACAATACTAATTTTTAGCTTTTTTGTTAATTTAAATCCGCATATACCCGCACCGCACCATTTTAAAAAAATTACTTTAACCCGTACCCGCACCGCATAACTTAAAATTCGCACCGCCCCATTACCATCCCTACCTGTACGCTGTATAAGATCAAGCCCAGGCCATTGACAAACCTAGTTTGCGCCAACAAGTAAAGCGCGAACGCTTAAAATTAATTAGTTGAAATTAAATATCTCTTTTTATTATGTAATTTCGTAGTGTTCCACAGCGATCACATGTTGATGGATACATACACCTATGTGAATATCTTTATTTAGCTTTCTAGTAAGTATTGAAACAATGTCCACCCTAGTAAATGAAAATTTCAGACACTAAACGTGTTCTTCCCAGTACAAATGTTGTATAAGTAAAATGCAACTTGTTTAACCCGAGGCTTG
This sequence comes from Capsicum pubescens, assembly GCA_030864215.1. Taxonomy (NCBI): domain Eukaryota; kingdom Viridiplantae; phylum Streptophyta; class Magnoliopsida; order Solanales; family Solanaceae; genus Capsicum; species Capsicum pubescens. Next base: position 32,877,072 of record CM061548.1, read on the forward strand.
TTAAAAGTACCATTAATCCTTAACATATACTTTCCCAGGTAAGCTTTAAAATTTTTGGTTGTGGATGGTTTTCATTTTGTGTTTTAAATCAAGTTCAAAGGCAAATATTCTTCTGGAAAAAGTAGTTTCGGACTTAGGGAAGCAAGCCCTTGTTTTCTACCTTCACAAGGTATGGATAAGGCTGCGTGCACTTTATCTCTCTCAGTCCCACTAATGGGATTACACAAGGTATATTATTGTTGTTGGAAGCAAAATAATACAATAACGAGAAAAGAAACCTACTTGAAGTCAAATTGAAAAAAGATTTAAAAAGTTGCATTAGCAGTGGAGAAATAGTATTAAAATATACTGTAATTAGGGTAAGTAGTTTAATCATAATCCCACTTAATATCAGTCACATGATTAAGGCACGTAATGTAATTATAAACTTCAATGCAGTTGAAATGATGGACATATTGCAGCTGCTTAAACAATTATGTATTGAAAAAAAGATAAATTTAATTGCACTTTGTGTGCGTGCATGCGCGCAAATGCTTGGAAGGTGGCCAACTCGAATAATATAACAATAATTTTATAAGTGGGGTGTGAAAAAGAGAACTTATATGTACATAGTCGTAGCAATTTCAGCCCATATTTGTGAAAAAAGACCATTTAATTCATATTTAATGAAAGAAAAAATACATAAAGTAACATATTTAAGTATTAAATTACAAAAATTAACAATACTTTTATCAAATTACATTTTGTAGCATATGTATTTGTATGTATTTGTATTTTTGTAGCAACAGTTTGCAAGATTACAAAATACATATCGATCATAAGGACAGTAAAAATCATATGTATTTTGTACTTTTGTAGCAAAAATTTGCAAAAATACAAAATATAACTTGTTATATTATGTAATTATGAAACTGTTGCTATGAAACTCATAATTAAGGGGATAAGTATGCTATTTCTGAATTTTGCCATTTAGTGAATTGGATCACTTATATTTCAAATGGGTAAATATAAACTTCAACTCATTTTAAAAGCTCATACAAATATGAACAAAATGGGTAAAATATGGGTACCCATTTAAACACAAAGATCACCCACCTATGTTTAAAGTTTCAGTTTATTTTCTTTTTCTAGTTTCTTTTCTTCTTCTTTTTTTCTTTCTTTTTTCCTTTAATTTACTTTTTTTTTTTTTTTTTTTTTTTTACTCATTCTTTATAATTTCTTTTTTTCTTTCTCATTTTTTCATCTATTTTTTTATTTTTATTTCTTTTTTCTTGTATTCTTTTTTTTTTTTTCGCTTTCTCCTTTTTCATTCTTATTTCATTATTCGTATTCGCTTGAGACCCATATGAGTTAATAAATATAAGCTTCTAATTATCCCATTTAGCCTCTATAATTCATAACATCTCTTATCAATTAAATATAATCCATAGTCTTACTCCTTTATTATTTTTTTTTTCTATCTTTTATTTCTCTTTCTTTCTTTTTTTCCTTTAATTTACTATATTTTTCTTTCTTTTTTCCTTTAATTTACTTTTTTTTTCTTTTTCATTTTTTCTACTTATTTTTTACTCATTTCTTACACTTTTTTTCTTTCTTCTTTTTCATCATTTTTTTCTTTTTCAATTTTATTTCTTTGCATTCTTTTTTTTTTTTGTATTTTTCGTTTTCCCCTTTTTCATTCTTGGTTCGTCATTTTTGTCATTTTTCTTATTTTTTTATATTCTTTTCCTCATCTTTTTTTGTCATTGCATTTTATATTTTTTTACTTTAAATTTATTTGTATCTTACTATATATTTCAAATAAATTTATTATTTGAATAGTTTAGTTGTCAATATGTGCAATTTATCATTTGTATTTATATACAAATAAGTATATGAATTAAAATCAACATGAGTTGTGGTGCAGTGGATGGGGTTGTTCCACCCTAAACCAGAGGTTGAGGGTACAACCTTGGTTGTGGAGAAAACTCTGTTGGGAGCGCTGCCACCTTAATGGGCCCTGCAACGCCCGATCCAGATTGGTCGGGGCTCCGATGCAGGCACCGAACACCGGATGAAAAAATAAAAAAAGTATATGAATTAATTGTATTTTCTTGAGACTAAAATATATATGATTGAGGATCCACATAGCCCTCGAATTATAAATGTTGGAAGAATATAAATCAATATACGCTTATGGTATTTTCGTTATCATAAAAAAAAGAAGGAAACCAAAAATAGAAAAAAAAACAAAAAGTAGAAAGAGAGGTAGAAGTTAGAGATAGAAGAGAGAAAAAAGCGTAAAGAAAGAATTGAAGAAAAAAATACAAAAAAAATCAAAAAGAAAAATTAATGAAAAAGGAGAAAAGGAAAAAGAAAAAAGATGATAGTGAAAACAAATATTCTGAGTGGTTACGATATTTTAGTCATCATCCATAATTTGTACTCGACTTAACCATGTTCTTCGAAAATAAAAAAAATATAAAACATAAAATACAACCAAAAAAGAAAAAAAATGAGAAAGAAGTAAAAATAAAAAAATAAAAAATAGAAAAAAAGGAGACTAAAAAGGGAAAGAAAAAAAAAAGAAAGAGAAACAAAGGGTAGAGGGTAGAGATAGAAGAGAGAAAAAAAAAAAAACTAGAGGCTACATATAGAAGAGAGACAAAAAAAACTAAAAAAAAATGAAATGAAAAAAAAGTCAAGTTGATATGATATAGAAGTTTTAAGTTTTTGACTTAGGAGTTAAAGTGGGTTGAAACCATTTTTACCCAATTCATACTTGACCAAATCCATATTTACCTATATTTATATAGACAAATTACAATTCAAATTATTTTTGCTTGATCCATATTTAACCCGTTCAAATCCAATCCGCCTGTTTATCACCCTATATGTACCCATATTACCCCTTAAATATCTGAATTGCTACGACATGCCGTTGATGAATAACAAATTAAAGTCAAACGTTTCTGACTTTATGTGTCAAGAGTAGCCACATGAATGATTGTCTCCAATGATTTGCACCTTAGTGGAAAGCTCAATTATCTAAGAATGATCTAAACCGCTTATTTTCTGTCTTTTGACTTTAAATTAAAATCTGTTTAAGGGCAAGTTGAAGAACATTTATTAGGAATTTGTATATTTTTCATAACGAAAAAGATAAAAAATACTCATGAACTATCTGAAATAGATTAAAAATATCCTTCGTTAGTTTTTTAATTCGAAAATATTCCTTCGTTAGTTTTTTGGCTATAAAATATTCCTCTATAATAGACTTCTACCAAACATGTCATCTGTGTAAAAAAAGCCACCTGAACACTCCACATCATCGTCAACGTGTAAAATCCCTTTTAAATTTCTTAGCTCATCAACCTAATTTATAACCCGACCCGGTCCAATAGGAAAAAACTCAATTCAAGAGGCAAAACTATTAAGACCGGTCTATCATCAACAACCCTCATTTCATAAAAACTCCAAAAAAAATCCATGCATATACGGTTCTTTAGGTTGTTGGCAATTGCAGGTCAATAAATAGAATTGATTATGAAGTTTTTCTCCGTGAAAAACATATGTAAGCCACGAAAAGCATATAACCTTGAGCAATTTTGCAGCTTTCTTAAACCCTTTATCTGCATATACGTCCAGTCATAACAAAGTAGGTCAATAAATAGGACTGATTATGAAGGTTTTCTCCGTGAAAAATACTATGTAAGCCACGAAAAGCATATAACCTTGAGCAATTTTGCAGCTTTCTTAAACCCTTTATCTGCATATACGTCCAGTCATAACAAAGTAAAGAGTTTGACTTCGCCAAGATTGAACTTGGTCGGACTTGACATGAAAGTTCGCCGGATAAAAGTTGTAGGGAAGCTTCTGAAGCCCCCACTGTATGTAAGAATCTTAAATTGATGATGCCTTCAGCTTTCCAACTATAGTAATAATTTCTGAATTTAATCAATGGTTTTACACGAAATAACATAATTCAATATTAAAAAAAAGGGACAATCTTCAACATGAACAAGTAAACTTTGACATAAGCAAGTATTAGAATTGAATAAGATGAACAAACGTAACCCAAATTGTTGAAGCCACAACAGTTGCTTTCCTAAATAAACTCAAGAGTGACAACTTCTAATCCCTTAGATTATCAAGAAGAACCCTAGATGCATCAATTTTTTTTGGAGTTTTTCTGAAATGAGGGTTGCTGATGATAAATTCGTCTTAGTAGTTTTGCCTCTTGAAACGGGTCTATTTCTATTGTGTTGGGTCGGATTATAAATTAGGTTGATGGACTAAGAGATTTAAAGGAGCATTTTACCTGTGGGCGATGATGTGGAGTATCCAGTGGCTTTTTTTTTTTTTTACACAGGTGACATGCTTGGTGGAAGTCTGTTAGAGGGAGGGGTATTTTTGAATCAAAAAATTAACGAAGGATATTTTTAATCCATTTTAGATAATTTAGGAGTATTTTTTACCCTTTTCCGTTTCCATAATATAAATGAGATTGTGAGATGATAATTAAGTTGTAAAAATGTTTGTTACTTGAAAACGATGTTCTGAGTTCAAATACAATAATCAAGTCGATTTGTAAAGTCTGTGTTGCTTATCGGTGGTTCGATTTGATCATATCAATTTGATTTTTGTACTAAACAATTTAATTATAGAGTGGCAGTCCGTCCGGTCATGTTGTATGGTGCGGAGTGTTGGTCAGTCAAGCACTTCCACATCCAAAAATTGAAGGTGGCGAAAATAAGGATGTTGTGTTGGATGTGTGAGCTTACTAAAGGGGACAAGGTTAGGAATGAGATTATCCGAAAAAAGATGGGAGTGACTTCGGTGGAGGACAAGGTGCGAGAAGGAAGACTGAGATAGTTTGGGCATGTGATGAGGAGGGACGCGGATGCCCCAGTTCGTAGGTGTGAGAGACTAGCGTTGGATGGCTTCAGGAGGAGTAGATGTAGGCCGAAGAAATACTGGAGGGAGGTGATCAGACATGACATGGAGCAGCTGCAGCTTACTGAGGACGTGACTCTAGATAGGAAGGTGTGGAAGTCACGGATAAGGGTAGAAGGCTAGCAGGAGGGTGTGGGTTGTAGCAAGCCGTCAGGAGGGATCTTGTGTAGTCGGGTTAGTAATCTTAGGACCGTGTACATACGTATCTTTGGTTTGTGAGTGTTTGTTACTTCTAGGTGGGTGCCCCATTCATAATTTCTTAGTTCCTATTTTCTTATTCCGTGTTACCTTATCGTTCGTATTTCGTATTTCTCTGATTTATATTTTATTATTTCTTACGCCCTTTCTATTATGTCATACATCCCCTTGTTTACTATTCTTTATCTTGAGTCGGGGGTCCATTGGAAACAACCCCTCTACTTCTTCGGAGGTAGCGGTATGGATTGCGTACATCTTACCCTCCCTAGACCCTACTTTGTGGGAATACACTGGGTTTGTTGTTGTTGTTATTGTTATTGTTGTATCAATTTCTATTTTAAACTGTGCATACCGAATTAATAAGATGTCAGCTGATTCACTTTGTCTTAATGGTTGGCTATCGATTAATTAGTCGATGTATTTGATAAAAATTGACCACCCCCCATATGAGTAGTTTTAGGTATTTGGTCATGAAAATTAAAAAATTTTGAAGTTGAAATTGAAGTTGGAGTTAGAGTTGTGTTTGATCATGAGTATAAATTAAAGTTGTTTTTAACTTTTCGTAGAGAAGAAAAAGTGAAAAAAATGAAAATAACTTTAACTTGTTTTTACTTTTTCAAATACAATTTCAAATTGTATTTGAAATTTTTATGGCCAAACACTACAATTTTTACTAAAGTAAAATAATTTTTCTAAAAAAGTGAAATTTTTTTATGGCCAAACACTCCTATACGGATAAATTTTTTATAATTAATGATTTATTGGTGTGGAGACGGATTACTCAATTTTCTTATCGGGTAAACCATTAATCTATTATTATAATTATATTTTTACCCCTAGATATATAAGTATCTTTTGTCAATCCCACATATAAAACTTCATTTATTATTCTGTTCACTTCTTAGTCTAAAAAATAACATGCCACTTCTTGTGAAATCTAACCATAAAGTGCAGTCAAACTCCCTAAAATATGAAGAAAATCTGAAATTAATTCTCAAACCAAAACATAAATTACAAAGGACCGCAATAAAAGTAAAACAACCCAAATGTGTCCTTCACAAGGTTTGATATAAAACATAAAAATTCAAATAATATTAAAGTTTGAATTTTTTTTTTTGTCAATCCAATAATTAAAAATATTTCTACATACATTTTAGGTCTAGAAGAAAATTCTTATTTGATTTGATGTTTTTACTTATTAAATAACTACACGAACAAAACTCAAGAAGCCTAAAAGATTGATAAATAGATCAATCATAGTATACATACAACTTAGTTGATGAAGAAACGGAGGAACTACCAATAATCGCTCGATATTTCATTCTCTCTTAAATTTATCCGTTACACCATCCGATAACCGTCCTTTAGTAACTAATCCGATACCAAATCAACCGTTATCTTATTAGGTGGCTAACAAATTAGCATATTTAAAAATCGATAACCAATAAGTCGAATCGTTAAGCATAATTATCCAATCGATAAGCAGCCCTACCTATACCCCACCAATAACTTCTCGTCCAATGGCCTGAATTCATCGGATGCCTGCCGATGAAGAATACGATTGGTAGGCGGTGATGATGGTAATTGGGGTGAGGGAAGAAGATAAATATTTCGAAGCAAAGGAATTTAGAGTGAAAGTTGTATTATTGGTTGGGAAAGAGGGTGGGGGTTGGCGGCGCGAGTAAAGCGAGTTCTCAGATATTAAGTTATTTATAAAATCCTAAATTACTTCTAAATTATTAATCTGATAACTTGATACAAATAATTTGAAACATTTTTTAATTTGAGTTATCAATTATAGTTTGATTTTATACACTCCTAGAGTTGTGTTGCTGAGTTCTACATCATTAGGGGTTTAAATTATTTTTTTAATATAATCTTGACAATTCTCACCTTTAAATTAGCTTTTGAAGTTTAGAAAAATTTCCTTTCTTGCCCATCCAGATAGTAAAATTTCCTTTCTTGCCCAGCCAACTAGTAAGAACCATATGTATGTAGTCAAAATTTCGCAGAAACAAGTCATTTCAGATTGTATCTTTTTTTTTTTCTTTTTCTTTTTTGTCTAAATTTATTTTCGCTATAAGTCATTTTTGGACATGACACAAGTGTATCCTTTCAGGAATCCAGAGTCCAAGAAGAAGCTGACACAAATTAAATTTACTCATACATTAACGTATCTCAAAATCTAACACGTGGACAAGTTGATATCGCAAGGATTTATGATAAATTTTAAATAACTGAAATCTAAATTAATAAAGACATTCTACCTAAACATCCCTAAGAAAAGGTAATTTCATGGTAATCTTATGGCGTATAGCGATGACTACTCATCTCCTCCCTAAGAAAAGGTAATTTCATTGTAATCATAGGGTGCATAGGGATGGATACTCGTCCACACCCTAAGAAAAGTTAATTTCATGGTAATATTAGGGCGCATCGGGATGGTTAATCATGCCTGCCCTAAGAAAAGGTAATTTCATGGTAATTTTAGGACGCACAGGGATGGCTACTCGTCCCTGCCCTAAGAAATGGTAATTTCATAGTAATCTTAGGGCGCATAGGGATGACTACTCATCTCCACCATAAGAAAAGGTAACTTTATGGTAATATTATGGAGCATAGGATGGCTACTCATCCCCGCCATAAGAAAAGGTAATTTATGGTAATCTTAGGGTGCGTAGGTACGACTACTCGTCCCTGCCCTAAAAAAAGGTAATTTCATGATAATCTTAGGGCGCACAGGGATGGCTACTCGTCCCCTCCCTAAGAAAAGATAATTTCATGGTAAACTTAGGGTGCATAGGGATGGTTATTCGTCCCCACCCTAAGAAAAGTTAATTTCATGGTAATTTTAGGGCGCACAAGGATGGCTACTAGTCCTCGCCCTAAGAAAAGGTAATTTTATGGTAATTTTACGGCACATAGGGATGACTACTCATTCCCTCCATAAGAAAAGGTAACTTTATGGTAATCTTATGGCGCATAGGGATGATTAATTGTCCCCTCCATAAAAAAGGTAACTTTCTGGTAATCTTACGGCGCATAGGATGGCTACTCATCACCGCTATAAGAAAAGGTAATTTATGGTAAACTTAAGGTGCATAGGGACGGCAACTCATCCCCATCCTAAAAAAGGTAAACTCAAGAAGGTTTGAAGGATATAAAGACTTTAACTTATAGATCAAACCACCTGATGACTCCAACTTTCAGACTTTGAAGGCTTTAATATGGCAGATTTGAAAACTTCAACTTATAGACATAGAGCATATGAAGACTTCAATTTGTGAACTTATCGGCCTTCGTATAGTTAATTTGAAAGCTCTAACATGAAGACTTAGTGAATTTGAAGACTTCAACTTAAGACATAGATCATCTGAAGACTTTAGCTATCAGACTTTAAAGGCTTTGATATGGCAAATTTAAAGACTTTAACTTAAAGACTTAGTGAATTTGAAGACTTCAACTTATAAACATAAAGCATATGAAGACTTCAACTTGCAGGATTCAGTATGGTGAAAGCTCCGACACGAAGACTTAGTGAATTTTAAGACTTTAACTTATAGACATTGGTCATCTGAATAATTCAGCTATTAGACTTCATGAACTTGCATGCTTCAATATGGTAACTTGAAAGCTCCAACATGAAGACATAGGTCATCTTAAGACTTCAACTATCAGACTTCGTGAACTTGCATGCTTCCATATAGTAACTTGAAAGCTCCAATATGAAGACTTAGTGAATTTGAAGACTTCAATTTATGTCAAAAAAACTTATACTTCATAGGGATTTACCCCCATTGAGTCACCAAAACTTATGCAAGTCTGAAGATTGATGAAGTTAAAAGTCTCTTGAAGTCTAAATTTTTTGTATGAGGGGGAACATGTATTTTTTTTACACTCATGCAACTGAACTCAGAATAAAATTCCACGCGCCTACGTACCTCAATGAAGAGAATCAAGTCACAACATAGTTCTGGGGTGAGTGATTTTTTTGTGTCCTAACTTTTCTGTAGGCAGCCTCTTTCGAGGTTTTCACCTAGCAAATATTTTTTTGAGCCGTACACAGTTTATACTCTTGCGGGCCAGGAGTGGACATGCATTTTATACTCGTTTCTTAAGGAATGTCATCTCCCTTCAAGGATAGTACTTCTTCAAGAACTTGTCATTGGGGAAGGGGGGTATTCCTCACGCCATCTGTATTGACAAGATTATAAGCACCATTTGAATGTACTTCTTGTATGATATGTGATTCATCCCGCTTTGGGGTGAATTTTCCCCTAGACTTACAAGAAGTAATAATGGGCCTTCTTACTACAAGGACTTGATCTCCAACTTGGAAGCACTTCAAGCAAACCCTTTTGTTGAAAGAAACAGATAGCTGGGCTTGATAACATTCAAGATTTTGTTGAGCCTTTAGCCTCTTCTCATCAAGAGCTTCTAACTCTGCAAGACGCAACTTAAAATTTTCTTCATCGCTGAGCCCTTCTTGGATAGCCAATCTCAAAGAATGTATTTAACGCTCTAGTGGCAGGACTGCTTTAACTCCAAAAACAAGTGAGTATGGGGTTTCTTGCGTCGGTGTATGGTAAGTTGTCCTATATGCCCATAAAGCTTCTTACATTTGCTCATGCCAGTCTCGTTTGGATTTGGAGATGACTTTCTTCAACAAGTTACATAAAGTCTTATTGAATGCTTCGGCTAGACCATTGGTGGCAACATAGTACATTGAAGACTTGCACTGCTAGAAACCAAAGAGATCACATATTTTGTTCATCAGCTTACTATCAAATAGCTTTTCATTGTCAGTTATTATGTACTGAGGAATTCCAAAGCGGTAGATGATATTCACTCTGATGAATTTTGCAATATTTTCTTTCTTTACTTCATTGAGATAAACAACTTTGGCCCATTTTGAGAAGTAATTTCTCACGGCCAAAATGTATAAGTGTCTACCAGAAGATTTTGGTAGTGGACCAACAACATCCATTCCCCAAGTGGCCAAGCATTGAATGACCAAGATGCTATAGTTGGGTGTAGTACCTCAGAGGTTGATATATGAAATTTGCATGGAATTGGCAAGCTTTGCATCTTTTAGTATAGTCCAAGAAATCTTTCACCATCGTTGGCCAATAATATCCCATCCTTTTAATGTAAAAATGGAACTTCGGTCCAGACTGATGTGATCCGCAAACCCCCGAGCGTGCTTTTTGCAAAGCTTGAATTGCTTCTTCCTCTCCTAAACACCATAAGAGTACTCCTTCAAATGATCTTCTGTACAGTGTGTCTTTGTAGTAAAGGAAGTGAGATGCACAACAATGAATTCCAGTCCTTCTCCTTGGATCTTCTAGAAGTATCCCATAACACAAATAGTCAATGATAGATTGTCGCCAATTTTTCTTTATAGCTTCGTACACGACAATGAGGTATTCAACCTTCTTTTATACATCCCCATCCTCATTCGATGGAGGTACTACCCGCTCTTGGCAGATAGTAACTCATGTCTGATTTAGAAGAGTTAAGGTTGAGGCCAAAGCAGTTAGAGCATCAACTTGCTTATTTCTTTCCTTGGCACATGCTGGAGGGTTACTTCTCCAAGCCACCCCATTAACTTTTGTGCATCATCATGATATGGTCGTAGCTCAGGATTTCTGACTTCATAGCTTCCCAAAAGCTGCTTGATCACCATTTGGGAGTCACCAAAGACTTGTAATTGAAGTTATTTCATGTCAACCGCCATCTCAAGTCCAAGTATTAATGCTTGATATTGGACAACATTATTGGAGCAATAATTGGTCAAGGTAAAAGAGTATGGGATGACCTCTCCTTGTGGCGTGACAAACACTATGCCAAAATCGGGTCCATCTCAATGTGCGACACCATCAAAGTACATCTTCCACGGAGGTCTGGCTTCAATAACCATTGCATCTTCGTCAGGAAGTTCATCGCTCATTTCCCAGTCATCAGGTATCGGGTGGTCTGCCAAGAAGTCAACCAATGCTTGTCCCTTTACATCCTTTTAGGGGATGTACACGATCTCAAACTGTTGAAATTATAGGTAGCACCTTGCAAGTCGGTCACTGAGGACTGGTTTCGACATTACAAACTTGATGGGATTTGCCCTGGACACAAGACAAACAACATGATCTTGAAAGTAGTGTTTTGTCTTTTGGATTAAGAAAGCCAATGACAAACATAACATTTCGATCAGAGAATACTTTAGCTCTGTAACACCCCAACTTAGGATATGGAGTCCCACATTGGTAAAACACAAGAGTAATGTTGGGTAAATAAGTAAGCAAGCCTAACTCCCTAGTACAGGCCTGGGCCAAAGCAGACAATATTACTTGTGGGTTGGGGAGTTACAAGGGTTCTCGGGCCTTGATGGTTCAGGATTCCCATCACGTCCAGGGCCTCAGCTCGAGTCATGACAAGAATGGTATCAGAGTCGCTCCTGTGTCCGCCCTGTCGATGTGGTCCAGAGTTCAAATTGAGTGTAGGAGAATCCTGGTAAGTAGGGGAAAATCTCAGTCCTGAGTGTAGATAAATTCCATTAGGTGGGGAAAACCTCAGGGAGGATGTTGCGTTTATAAGGGGGTGTATGTAACACCCCAACTTAGGATATGAAAGCCCACATCATCAAAACATAGGAGGGATGTTGGGTATATGAGTAAGCAAGCCTAACTCTCTAGTGACGTGTTTTAAAGTCATGTGGGCCTGGGTCCAAAAATGACAATATCACTAGTGGGTTTGGGAGTTACAAGGGTGTTTCGGGCCTTGATGGTTTGGGATGCTCATTGCGGCCAGGGCCTCAGCTCGGGTCGTGACAAGCTCATTTGGTGTCATTATTCTGCTCAGTTAGTAAAGAGTATTTTCTTTGCCTTCACTATTCTCTTGAGCCAATAGTGCTCCAACTAACCTTTCTTGTGCCGCGATATAGAGTATCAATGGTTTTATAGTTATGGGTGCCGTAAGAACTGGAGGTTTCATTAAGAATTATTTGATACTCTCAAAGGCCTTGCTACAAGCCTGGTCCCATTTGAAAGGGGTATCCTTTTTCATGAGACGGCTAAATAATTGACATTTTTGGCCAGGTTTGAGATAAACCTCCTTAAATATGCTAGCCTTCCTTGTAGGATTTATAACTCGTGAATGTTTTGAGGCTCGGGCATTTTTAAAATTGCATCGACCTTGGCTTAATCAATTTTAATTCCTGGGTGTCGTACAATGAAGCCAAGAAACTTTTAAGAAGTAACTCCAAAGGCACACTTCAATGGATTCATCCTATGTTGATATCTTCGAAGTAACTTGAACACCATTCTTAGGTCCTTTAAGTGGTCTTTTCTCTTTCTTGACTTTTCACCACTAGATCATCCACGTAGCATTCAACATTTTTATGAAGTAGGCCGTCAAAGATGTTTTGTATAGCCCTTTGATAAGTGGTGCCAAAGTTCTTCAAACCAAATGGCATCACCTTGTAGCAATAAATACTTTTGGGTGTATGAAATGCAGTGAGTTCTTCATCATTTGGTGCCATACAGATTTGATTGTAGCTGGATAAACCATCCATAAAAGACATTGCCTCATAACCAGTGGTGGCATCAATCATCAATTCTGGTATGGGGATTGGAAAGTCATCGGCATTGTTGAGATCCCAAAAGTTGACACAAACTCGAATTTAGATATTCTTCTTTGGTAATGGAACAATACTTGAAATCCACGTGGGATATTTGACTTCGCGAATAAAGCCAGCTTCAATGAGCTTGTTAACTTCATTTTCAATCAATGGAACCAACTCTGGCCTAAAGCGCCTTTTGTCTTGCTTAATAGGACGAGCGCCATTCTTGACTGCCAACTGATGGACTGCTACTTTTCAATCTAAGACAGACATTTCCTTATAACTCCAAGTAAAGACATCCATATATTGTTTGAGTATGTCTATATAAGCGATTTCCTCCTCTATTTCTAGAAAACCACTCAGGTAAGTTGGTCTTGGGTCTTCATTGGTTCCAAGATTAAATTTTTTCAAGGAATCTATTATGCTCTTCACTCCTTATTCAAGTTGCGATGAAGCATCTCCAACATCTTCCTCCTCTTAAGGATTATCGTCGTTGATGGATATGTGGTAACACCAGAAAATATCCTCCATCTCTTCATCAATCTTTATTTGAGATGAGGCCTCATTCTTAGTTTGGGTTGTAACATGATATGAGGATCCAATACTTTCTTCATTTTCCTCACGTTCTTTGGTATAAACAACAGTATGAGCCTTCGATTTTAACACCTTGTTTCATGAAACCACCAGTTCTGTCTGCCGCCTTATTCTATAAGGAATCAAACTTTGGAACTCGTTTTGGATTTTTCGTGACGAGTGAATCATTGTGCCTTGATAACTTCTCTGATGCTTGTTGTTTTTCTTCTTATTTAGAGGACCCAACCTCTCGAACATAGAAGATTTTGTGGTTAAATCTCCAAGTCGTTCAAAGACAGAAGGCTTTTTTTAGATGTAGTAGACTCCTCTTCTACAGTGATGTAGTTACTAACCACCCTTCGTATGGAGATGCAAATTATAGGTGGCTGTGTGTATCCTAGGCCTTCATGTGCCTGCCTGGTTGTACCTTCCGATGGAAGTTTGCCCAATCTTGATGGCTCATTAGGATTATATCTAGCCTTTACAAATAGCTTGTATGTATTTAAATCGAAGCCCTCTTTTGGCTCATTAGGTTTTGAGCCACAGACTCTCCAAAGTAGCCTTGAGGATGGATTTATTGAATCAATCTTCCTGATAGGTAAAGTTAGCTCCTTTAGGACATTATCTTGGGAATCAGATAGGTTATCTTTCTTTTTCTTTACCTTTGGTACGTAGTGAATAATAGGAGTTGCCTTTTTTTTCATATGTGCGACGCTTTCTTTATTTAAAGTGAAGAGAGGCTTCTTGGTGGCAGCTTTTTCAACAATCATTGCGACTTTTTTGGATGCAAGATCATTGCACTTGGTCTTGGTGACATTATCAACCCTTTTATCATTCACGAAATAGTTTTTCAAGTAGAATTTTGCATCGGCAAAGTCTGATTCAGCTTCAGTGAATGGCTTATCATCGGCTACTATCTTTATTTCCACTCCACCTTCGTGGTACTTTAAGCCTTGATAGTAAGAGGATGAGATAATTTTGTTCTCATGTACCCAAGGCCTACCAAGCAATATATTGTATGAAGTTTTGGCATCGATCACATGCATCAACGTATTTGATCAAAAATCATCCATACGAATCCCCAACTTGACAGATCCTATGGCCCTTTGGCCCCCTTGGTTGAAGCCTTGAATTATTATACAACTTTCGTCCAGTTTGTTAGTAGCGATGCTAAGTTCCTTCATTGTGTGGATAGGCAGTATGTTGACTACGGATCCCTCGTCAATCATGATTTTATTTATTTTCTTTCCTAGAACTTGACCTACCATGTACAAGAGGCGATTGTGTAGGGCTCCTTCAAGCAGAAGATCATTATTTATAAATGGGATTTTTGTATCACATACACATGCCTCTTCGCCAGGAGTTTTAACAAGCTTTTCAGAAGATGAAGGAACTTCCATGGGTAGATTTTCTCCCTTTGCCCCCTCTTTGGCAGTATTAAAACAAGATACCTTAAGGTTGACTAGAGCAGTCTTCGCACAAAACCAAATTTGTAAGAATTCTTCCAACTTTATTGGACATCGTGGTTTTTTATGGTGAAGCTCCATTACCTTCATCTTTTTTGAAAGTTCAACCAACTTCTGTTTTCTTGGTTTCTTCACCATTCTCCTTCTAGTTGGCTACTCGGATGACCTTTTTTGTAGACTCATCTTCTTGCATCTGCGCCTGGTTACCAGAGTCTAACCTTCATTATTAACTTCATTAATTGAAGAATTATGATGCTCTAACAGTTTCTCATTATGCTCTTCGACACATATTTGGACCGGATTGAGCGAGCCAAAAGTGATAGAGATTTGATGAGAACTGGCCATCTCATCATCGAGAAAGATCTTTTTCTCATTTGCTAATTGCATAAATTTGTCCTTAAATACAAAACACTTTTCTAGAGGGTGACCCACAAGCCTACGATACTTGCAATAATTTGGGTCATTGGTCCTTTCAGCTCCATCGGGCCGCTTCATCTCTGGTATATCAATGAGCTTATGCTCAAGAAGCTCATAAAAACTCTCAGCCACATCTGAATCAAGGAAGGGGTATTTTTTTTCTTGCATCTCCATTAAAGTTAACTTTTGATTTGGATGTGCTCGAGAAGTCGTCTTCACACTTTGCTTTTTGGTCACCTTCGTGGTGACCTTCACAGGAGACACATCGACATTCATGGATTCTTTGTTATCATTTTTAGGGACAAACTTGCCCCATCTTTTGGGTTCCTGCTTATTCTTTCCCCTTTGAGGGTCATGGATAGGCGTTACTCCCTTTCCAGCAGAAGACATGCTCAACTCCATGTAGTGAGCACGAGTAGCTAACTCTTCAAAGGATTTTGGTTTATTTCCTTGCAAGATATAGAGAAGCTCCCAGTGCTTTCCTTGGACGCACATCTCTATTGCAGAAGCTTCACTGAGCCTATCTTTGTAGTTTAGGCTCGCATTTCTCCACCGATTGATGAAGTTGGCGACTAGATCATCCTTTCTTTATCGAGTATTTATGAGATTTATTATGCTCACTGTACGTCTTGTGCTGTAAAAGGGATTTAGGAACTCATGCTTCAATTGCTCCCAACTATCGATGGAGTTAGGCTCAAGGTCCGTATACCAATCAAAGGCATTTCCCTTCAGGGAACAAACAAACTATTTGACAAGATAGTCACCATAAATTCCAACATTATTACATGTCTCAATAAAGTGTGCGACATGTTGTTTTGGGTTCCCTTTTCCCTTAAATTGTTAAAATTTGGGGGGTTTGATAACCATCAGACATTTTGAGGCTATCAATCCTCGTAGAGTAGGGCTTGGCATACGCAAGGGAAGACTTGGTGACAACATCATACTTTTCTTTGAGGGTCCCTTCAATGAATTCCTTCAATTGCTCAATCGAGATCATTCCCTCAGAAGAAACTTGTACCTCTTTAGTCGGTGGTGTTTGTTTCACAGGATGTTCTATCTCGTGAACTTTCAGAGCTTTTCTAGGTGCATGGATAGACTCTTCGTTTATCAGTCCTTCCATTCTATCTACTATCTTATCAATTCGAGCATCTTGATTTTGAACATACTTGTTCAGGCCCTCAATTGCCTTTGTGAAATTTGCCAGCTACTCCTCCATAGATGAGGCATCAGTCACTATTGCTTGCATGATCACTGGAGACATTGGAGAGTAACATGAATTGTCGGATAAGTTGATCTTCAAAGTGTTCGTCTTATGCGGTGTAAGTGAAGATAACACATTTATTGAACGACCATTGATCTTTGTGCCAGAGTATTTCAAACCAGAGTGCTCAAGTAGAGCAAGAGTCTTCTTAAGTGTTTCTGCCATGTTGCTTCCTCCTTCCAAAGCATTTGCATTGAACTTCATTCCTTTTGGGGTTGAAGATCCAAAAGCTGGAGTTGGCACAGATGACACTGGATGTGTTTGTTGTCCTAACATGTTGTCCTTGCTCCTTGTGACAGCTCCTAAGCTTTTGAAAGTAACACCAAGGATACTTTCTACTTCGGCAGAGAACTTTGAATCAACAACCTTGGAAGCAGTTGTTTGAGAGTTGATCTTCTTGGAATTCATTTCAGCGTTCTTAATCTTCAAAGTTTGAAAAGGTGAGATGAGAGGTAAAGATCATCCCACTGGGCATGCTAGTTTGTTTGCAATAAATTTTTACGATGACAGAAATAAATTGCAATCAGAAGCAAAAATATGGAAAAACATGATATTTTATTGATAAACAATGTGGGTACAAATTTGTTTCTCCCTTGATTCTTCTCTCTTAATTTTTATCGTAATTCGAGGGCCGTTAGTGGTGTATTTCTCGAATGTAGGCATATTTAAATTTGATATGAATTTCTTCATAATCCGAGTGTCGTTAGTGGCGTATTTCTCGAACTTAGGAAGATATGAATTTGATCTCCATAAAAGGAGGATTTGTGGATCTTCTTGATTTATTTAATTATGAAGAAGAAAGGGTTTTGATCCCTTTGTGATATTCCATGAATTTATAAAATTATGTAGAGATATTCAAGATTTATGAATATCTCATGAATTTGTGGGATATCGGTATCTTGATCTCTTTATGAATATCCCATGCATTTATTGGGAATTTGTAGATTTATGAATATACCATCAATTTATCTGGACTTTGAAGATTTATAAATATCTCCCATCAATTTATTGGGACTTTTAAGATGCGTCTTTAAAGGGATATTTGCCCCTTTATATAGGCATTATTCAGGATTTAGGATAGAGTAGCCTCCAATAACTCTAATAGAATTTGGATTCTTCTTGAAGAGTCCCACAAATTTTAGAACTCTAAGTACTCTAACGGAAATTGAATTCCTTTTGTAGAGTCCACAAATCTTTTATGTCTACAAACCTTATTGAAGTTGTTGATATAAATGGTCAAGAACAGACAATTATTTTTGACCTAAATCATAACGAGGTGCTTATTGGTCAAGTTTATAAGGACAAAGCCACTTTAAAGTCAGTGATGACCCAGTATGCAAACAGAAATAAATTTCAATTCAATACAAAAATATCAAATGCAAACGGGTAAGTGAGTGTTTTCTATTATTATATATATTTTTATATATTTGTATATGTATTTATTCATACATATTTCAGAAGGAAAAACTTTAATATTTTATTTTAATGAGTGTCTAAAAATCATGTCCATTCATTCATTACTCTACTATATATTTCATAATATACATATTGACTGTCTTATAATATTTCTAGTTAATTGGTATTTTTAGTTAATATATGTATATTGACTGTCTTCTAATATACAGATATACATATGCTTGTATATCTGTTGTTTATATTTTTGTATTTTAGTTTACATAAGTTTGATATTTGTATTTGGATATATTTATTTTAATTTACATAAGTTTGGTATATCTGTATTTGTATAACTGTATAAACTTATTTGTATATGCTTTTTTTTAGTTTACATAAGTTTTGTATATCTGTTCTTATGTATATCTATTAATAGTATATTTGAATTTATGTATATCTGTAAACATAAGCTTCTAATTGTTTGTATATCTTTTTTTTAAGGTTACAAAGGTTTTTTTTAGTATTTGTATATCTGTTGTTTGTATATCTGTATTTTAATTTACATAAATTTGGTATTCGTATATTTGTTTTTTATGTTTATCTATTAGTAGTATTTTTGTATTTATGTATAGCTATATACATAAGTTTAGTGTGTTAGTATATTTGTAAATTTTCAAAAAATTAGTTTTATAGAATAAGTATATAGGTTTCATATTGTCGGTACAGACTGTAGGTTCCATAAGTTTAATTGATTTTTTTTTTAATAATTATGTTTGTTGTGTTTGTGAAAATTATTAATAGATAACTATTTCATATCAGGTATACTTTGGTGTGTAAATCGAAGGAATGTGGTTGGTTTCTAATGGCATCTAGTAATAAGAAGATCAATTTCTTTAAGATTCAAAAGTTTCTGCATGAATATACTTGTTCTTTAAAGGATAGAGTGTACCAGCAGAAACATGTTAGTAGTGCATTGATTGGTGGGATTGTGAAGCAAAAGTTATCCGACCATAAAAGAGTGTATACGGCGAAACACTTACAGAAGGATATTAAGAATGAGCTTGGATTGGATTTGTGGTTTCTAATGGCATCTAGTAATAAGAAGATCAATTTATTTAAGATTCAAAAGTTTCAGCATGAATATACTTGTTCTTTAAAGGATAGAGTGTACCAGCAGAAACATGTTAGTAGTGCATTGATTGGTGGGATTGTGAAGTAAAAGTTATCCGACCATAAAAGAGTGTATACGGCAAAACACATACAGAAGGATATTAAGAATGAGCTTGGATTGGATTTGACTTATGCAATAGCCTAGAGGGCTAGAGAGAAAGCTTTGATTTCATTGAAGGGGACAACATATGCATCATACAACAGACTGTTGGGATATTTATACATGTTGGAAAAGACTTACCCTGTTTCACATATACAAATGAAAAAAATACCAGATGATGAAGTCCTTTATGAGTTTATGTCGCTCTACTCTTCAGTTAAAGGGTTTGATTCATGTCGATCGATTGTTGTTGTTGATGGCAGTCATCTAAGGGGAACATATAATGAAACTTTTGTGTCAGCAAGTACACTTGATGGAGTAGATTTTTACGCTACTTACTCTTTTAAAAAAAAATTTCAATGCTATATATATGGTATTAAATACATATTATAATATGGAATTTTTTTTAATATTAATTATATTGTATACCTTATATATGAATATGTACTCATACTAATATGATTTTGTCCTTAAACTGTATATTGTATATGCACACTAAACTAAAGAAATACTAATCAAATCCATCATTAAATAAGCACATTTTTATCCCAAAAGCATATGAAATAATCGCATCACACGAAATGCTAGTTTCTTATCGAAGCATGTCCAACAAATGCTCTTGAAAACACTATCCAAAATTAAAGCATAGACACAAAAACATGTATTATTTCAATAATTTTTACCGGATGCAGTAATTTTATCCTTCATATTTCATCACGAGAGAATGATCCAAATGCAATTCAAGCCAGATATATTTGGACAAGTTCACTCTATATACATACATGCAAACTGTATATACATATATGCACTCCATATACATATATACAAACTATATATACATATATCCAAATGCAAACTGTACATACATATATGCATTCTAAAGCTGTATATATATATATATATATATATATATATATGAGTATGCATTATTCTACAAAAGTATATGTGCAAGTTTACTATATATACATATATGCAAACTGTATAAATATATCCAAATGCAAACTGTATATACATATATGCACTCTAAAACTGTATATATATGCATATGCATTATTCTACAATATATATATATATATATATATATATATATATATATATATAAATATAGAAAGATAGATAGATAGATATAGATATACTTTAGATTGAGATGTCTTAGAACATTTTGCCCTTTCCTCCTTGCTAGAAGATGCAAAATTCTTTCCTTTTTTTTTCGATAAATCAATCATCGATATTTTGAAAGTGTCTGTTAAATCATTTCTTGACTGTGAATGTACCATGCTATTGTGATTATTGACATGGTCATTGCTCTCTTTTGTTCGTGACTCTGCTCTCGACTTGTCCACTTTCAACTCCGCTAAAAAATCTGCATTTTCACTATCTAATTGAGAAACACCCAAATCAAACGATGGATCCCCATAATTAATCGTGGGTACATGTTCAATATTTCTTGTCAATCTCCTATTAGGGATTTCTTCATTCATTTGAAACAAGTAATTGATAACTTGAAACCCTAATAAACAATGCAAAATAGATGAACAATGAGAAATTTATCGACTCACTTACATAATATATAAAAAATAATAAAAAATTAAATCTAATTTAAAAAATAATAAAAGATTACCTCAAATCTTTAAGAAATATCCTAAATGGATTTTATGAGGTGACAAATCCGCAAAAATGGTTTTTCAAAGAGAAATCAAGATGATATTTTATGATATTAGAGTTATTTTGAGAGAAAAATAAGGAGAAAAAAGTTGAAGAAGATCTCTTGAAGAATTGTGTACTATGATATTGCCAATGTTGCCGTTTCTTCAATGTAAAATAAAGAATATTAGAGTGATTTTGAGAGAAAAATAAGAAAAAAATAGTTGAAGAAGATATCTTCAATAATTGTGTGTTTTGATATTCCCATTGTTGCCCTTTTTTGAGCCAATAGAATAGAGAGAGAATAAAAAGAAAATATCCAAAATAGATACATGAGAGATAAAATTGGTATATACAAATCTTAATATATTTGTATATAGCGCCCCACAAAAAAACTGATTTTAAACTACCAAATGACTATGAATTATAATTTTTTAAAATATTAACCATCCCATGTAATTAGTATAGTATTTTGTCTATAATATGTAATTTTTTCATTTTTGAATAAATTTCAATACTTGAAGGGTATTTCTGACCCTTTTCCATTTGAAAATAAATAAATTTGTCATCTCATTGGGAACAAGCTATTTGCTAATTATCGTAATTGAAATCTTGTTTGAGCAACCTTTTAGAGTTGAGTTAATTTTTTTTTCTTTTTCAACTAAATCGTAAGCCGGGAAAAAGAATTATATTTTATTTATTTATTTTTATTTTTATTTTTATTTTATTATATAGAAAAGCCAAGGAAGGACGACCATGGCTATGAAAAATTATACAATATGCAATACAAATTGCACTATGTACTTTACCTTGTCTTATTTCATGACCAATTATCTTCAACCACTTGTAATACTAGGGCTCATTCTCTTTATTCCTACACAAATTTATTCAAATCTATTTTTTTTTTTGTAAAAAAATCTAAATGCTCAGACAGATATCATCAACTTTCTTTCATGTTCTATTTTTTTCACGTTTTTATTTTTTTATTTTTTTTGGAAGTTTTGTTTGTCATTATTTTATACTTTCTTTGGTTCAATTTGTTTGATTTATTTCTTTTTTATGTTGTTTTAATTTTTTTTTTCATTTTTTAGCAACATTTGTAATTTTAGCTTTCCACATGTTACATTCAAGATTATAAGATTAAATAATATTTTGTTATATTTGACATATCTTTTATTAAATATCACAATATTCAAAAAAAAATATTTTACTTTTTCAAATTTCGTACCAAATTAAAATAGATCATACAAACTGGGACAGATAGAGTATTAACAAAATAGTGCATTTCTAAGAAAAAAAATACAAAACTTCTAGATGTTAAATTGTGCTTCTGACTATGTATATATGTATTTTCAAAATTAAAAGCTTCTAAAATTATGTTTTAGCCAAAGGTTATTTTCATAAACTTCTAATAATTAAAACAAACTTATAAAATTCATTGAAATTAATTTATAAATCATTACGGATATTATATCAAACCAAAGTTGAATTCCTTATTTAAAATTTAGTCCATTATATAATATAAGATTATTGATGAGTAAAGTTTTAAACTATGACTTGAGATTTCTTTTAATTAAGATATTGCAATGAAATAATAAATTACAATGGGATTGAACTAATATGAAAACAATTGACACATTTAGTTCATACTCAGAGAAAAGAGTTTAATTAGTTAGTGTTATTTATTTGTCTGATTTTGATTTGATATTGAATTTTAACAAGTTAAAAAAAGATTTTTGAATCTTATATTAATAGGCTAAAGATATGTATAATGTATCAAAATACTCTTTAATTTTGCAGAATTGATTAAAAAATTGTCAAAAATAAAGAGGTGTTTTCCTTTTCGATGGATCAAAATGGGTGGAGTACTATATTAATAGTAAAGTAATAAAAAAAGAAACTGATAAATGGTTAAAAAGTATTCATTTAATTTTAAAACTATATATACTACAGATAATTCTAAAACTATAATTAATTTAATTTAATTGGTACATTTGTTCATATTATATCAAGACTTTATAATTTGTACACTTAACTACATGTATCATTTTACAACACATTTACAATCTTCAAAATAAAATTTATTATTTTGAGGTAGTATATTCTCTCATCAGGTATATAAATCACTTTTTTTACAAAAATATGTACTAAATTATTCACTTGATTTTATAGTATATAAAACAAAATGTGAAACCATAACTTTTTTAATTTTTATCACTTTGTAAAGAATGATAGGATTTATTTTAAATTTCATCAAATAGGTTGAATTTCATTCGCTAAACATCTGCAAAATGAATTTAAGTGCATTCAAAATAAATTTATAGATGGATTATTTTTTATTTTTTGGTTGTTTTGTATGATTCTATAAAAAAAATATTAATATAATTGACACTTTATTATAACATGCATCTTTATTATTATTTTTTATTGTGATAATTTAGAAATATTGATGATCATTTAAAAACTAATCAAATACCTATAAATATATTTAAAATATTTACGGGCCCTTCATTATCTAGTTACTATTATGTAAAAATTACCTAAAAGAACAACTTAAGTTTCAAAACTACTAAAAATCCCTACACTTTAAAAATATTACTTATATCCCAAGATTTACTACTTTTACTAAAAGTTGAGATACAAGTTAAAGACCCCTCATCCTACGCCCTTTCTTTACCAAAAAAAAAAAGAACCGCTTCTTTCACCATCTACGCCATTAATTAAGGGGTTGATTTCAATCCCACTTTTTTCTCTAATACAAAATTTTGAATTAAGGTAAATTTCCCCCCTAAAATCTTTTTCAATTTCTTCTAATCTTGTATGACGATTTTTTTTCAAAAAGAATTTTTCCGGGACTATTTTTACAAGTGATTTTTCGATGTTATTGTTGAACGAAGTTTTTTATTATCATTTTTTCAGTCTACTTTTTTTGAATTAACATAATGAATGGAGATTCGGGACCATCTTTTAGTTTTGGAATCTTTCAATTAGACATTATCAAACCAAATGAAGAAGTTAATTACTTTGTTCCTGGTAGTTTTGAATACAAATTTGATGGTTTTGATGAAAATAGATCCAAACATAGAAATGATCCACATACTATGAAGAAATTGAGAAAAAAGCATTCCAAGAAGGATAACAAAAAAGAGGTTCAAGTTTCTAAATAAAGAGGTTCTAAATGCTTTGAAAGTAAAGTTCCCGCTAAAATAAGAAGACTTGTTGAAGTTATTTCAAGAGAAGAGCTTCCAAAGGTATATGCATATTCAGATCTGAAAATTATTTGTCCGAGATACATATTTAGACATGCATTATACGTTTTTCAATTTCTTGTATAAGTTGGAGCTTTGTTGATGAATCTCTATGTATCTATTATTTTTTAAGCATTTTTTAAATTAACATAACAATAGTTACATGTTTATAAGCTTATAGATACATATTGTATTACCTTGTATCAATGTTTTACTGTTTATGCATTTATATATATCTCGTGTTGTTTAACTTTTCGTAAAATAAGCTCACCAATAGATACAAGTTATTTCAGCCAAGATACATATTGTATTATCTTGTATATATGATTACCTGAGTATGCATTTAAATGTATCTAATGTTTTTTTTAAGTATTATTGAAATAAGCAAATAAAAGATTCATGTTTGTATTATCTTGTATAACTGGGTCTCTGTTTATGCATTTATAGGTATCTTTTATTTTTTATGTTTTAATGAAACAATCATTCAAAAGATTCATATTATTAAGTTTAAAGATACATATTGTATTATCTTGTATCTCTGGTTCTATGTTTTTATATTTTTGTATCTCTTGTTTTGTGTTTTTGTAGATTTATGTACCTCATGTTATATTTTTGTATCTATTGTTATTGCCTCTATATATTTTCATGATGTTCTTACTTCTGTATATTTTTCTTTGCAGGTTTGCCCCATATGTAATGATGAGGTCTTATCCATTAATGTCATCAAAGATCTATAGCTCTATGCCACTTTGTATTAAACCAAATTATTGTATTGAAAGCAGTCAAAGATTTATTAATATGTCGAGGAAAATGCACTAGTTTTTCATTAACATATTCTACTGACATAAATTCTATTTGAATTGAGGGGTATGACCTTTATGTATGTTTATTGAGTATCTTTATATATGAACTTCCACTATGTTCAGAAAATAAACTACTTTCGTTTCTAAGTTGATCAAAGACGGATCCAGAATTTTGAATGCGCGTTGATAAGGATAGGCTCTTGCTTTGACTAACTTATGCAAATTGTCAAGTATCGCTCTGTAAAAGTTCAAGAGGTAAAACAAAAATAATGTTTGCAAAGTGCTAAGCAGGAAAACTCAAGATTCATGAGAAATTAAAATTCTTTAGTAGTAAAGTTTGTAGAATAGAAAAAAAAAGTTACAGATTCTGACAACTTAAGATCCTTATTAAGTCTTTTCAAGCTATATCACTGAACAATGCTTATTTGAATCTAAAGGAAGATTGGGGAATATACAACATGATGTACTTGAAAAACCTAAAAAGAAGAACAAAAGAAACTTTCTACAAAAGAATATAGTATTGTACTCGAAAATAGTGTTCGAGTCAATTTGCACGCACCATGAATATTTTATGGGATATCTGCTATTTACCAACAACACAGATACCAGATAACTCTATCCACCAAAGCTTGAACGGGTCAGTATAGAAAGCATCTAGTGTTTTCACATCTTATAATTCTAAGTGAGTTTTTTCATGCTATGGAACAGAACAACACTTTCTTGAATTTCATGGAGGATTTGGGGCATGTACAATAGGATGGACTTGTAAAACCTAAGAAGGAAGAATAAGATAAACTCTGTACAAACAAAAAATAGTACAGTACAAGTAAAAGGCAAAAATAACTTTTTTCTTCTCCTTCAGCTGATTCACGTCCAATTTATGTTGCTCGGACTTTTTAAAAATGGTGTGTGCATGTTTTAATGATCCGGCAAGACCGACACATCAGTTATTGAGATTCCAATAACATAGTCTCCAACCAATATGACTATATCCACTTAAAGAGGTCAATCCCCCGCCGACATGATGCCTTAAATATTCATATACAATCCCCCGAACGACATTTTAGGACCTAATTGCAATCATACAAAAAAAACTTCATAATTCGTTACAAAAAATAAGATGTATTTTAACGTACTGAAAAAAATAATGAGAGATACATACACTGCACCATCGTGCACAAAATATTATTACAGATACACACACACTGCATAATCTTTCGTATGCTTATATCACTAAAACTAAAACATCACGAGATAGATTTTTACACATAATCAGATTACCAGAGATACAAGAACTTGAAAGTTGTATCATGTGTGGTAAATTATGTATCTCGGCCAACTTAACATAACTACAAAAGTATTACGTAAAACAATAATCAATTTTATGTTAGATACACAATATGTATTTTTAAGCTTACTAACATGTCTCTTTGGAATGCTGATTTCACTAAAACTTAAAAACAAGAGTTACATATAAAACTTAAACAGATAACAAGAGATCCAAGATATTGAAAAAAGTATCATGTATGTCTAAATATGTATCTAAGCCTAAAATTATCCAGATCTGAAATAACAAGAGATACATAAATCCACAATAACATAAAATCAGATATACAAAAAGCTTAAAATGTATCTGTTATTTTACAGAATATGTATCTTTGGTATAAATAATTGAATCAAAATAAAAAATAATGTGAGATACATACAAAATACCCTCGTACACAATTTGTATCTTTAAACTTACTAACATGTATCTTTGTTATGCTTATTTCACTAAAACTTAAAAATAAAAATACATATAAAAAAATAAACAGAGAACATGAGATACAAGAAAATGAAAAAAGTATCTTTAGTGTCTAAATATGTAATGCCTCGAAAGTACACCCTGGGCGTCACACGGTGCTTACAGTCCCGAGGGACCACAAGCTAACCCATGAGCTGGTACCTGCTGTGAGCACTGAATAACACAATCATAAATGTGGAAGAATAACTGATATGTCATAAGGTTTTAATAACTGAAACAAACACTGAATTATGAATCTGAAGAAATAACTATCTGAATCTGAATAAATACTAAAATCTGAGATAAACTGAATAACTAACTGTCATGTCAACTGAAGTCTGAATACTGAATAACTGACTGTAGTGTTTGAAAGCCTCTAAACTGAATAACTGTGAGTTGATGGGACAGGCCCCAACTAACTCCAACTAACTCAAACTAACTACTAGACTGAAAGCATGAAATAAAATAATCTATCCTCGAATTATGAGGACTCACCACTGCTACTGCTGAGAGTCTGAGATGTCTAAACCTGATTCAGGAACTGGGCGTCAGAACCTATGATATAATATATCATAGTGCAAAAAAAAGGTATGCGATCAGTACTTTGAATATACTGGTATGCTAAATGAGGTAGGCTGGCATGCATGATTTCATGAACATGAATAATAATTATCTGAATATACATGTAAAACATAGAGTACTAAATAGAGAGCATGAAATCTGTAGATACTGGGGATGCATGACCAAGCATATAACATGAACTAAATAGAAGCCTATAAATTGAAATAATGAAATAACTAATATCTATATGCCTTGTTCAAACAACATTGAGACTAAACTACTGATCTGATAATGTCACGGCCCAAATGGCCATTAGTGGAACCCACACCAATCTTCCTGTGGGAGAACCATCTAAATCGAACCATTACTCAAACACTTAGTCAATATTAGATGATATTATTATTAAATTAAACATAATAACAAATATCCAGGACTAATTATTATTAAAGAGGAAATTCAAACAAACTATTTACTAAAATTTCCAAGACCCAAAAGTCATTGTACAAGAACTACTAACAAAGATCATATCTAAAGTGATATAAAAAAATAAAGTAAATAAAGAATGTTTCATTGCCCGAAAGATGGACAAGAACAAATAAGATGACCCATGGCAACCTGGAGACGAAGTGCTCACCCTTGGATCAATATCTGCTATCAAACTCTAGAGATGAGGTCATGTCTGAGCCTAAAACACTTTCTGCATTCAACAAAAGAAGAGTATAGGATAGTATCAGTACAAACCACTATGTACTGGTAGGTATCATAGGCCAACTCAATTTAATAACATGTACACAACATAAATCAAATAACAAGTAGACAGGAATCGTCACACAATAAATATTCAATGAATTAACAATACAACAAGAACAGATCAAACAGTGCTCACAAACAAGCCACATAACCATAAAGAGTATCAACCATACTGTAAACATCCACAGAAATAACACAAATATGTACACACATGCTATGGGACTTATTTTTGCCCAAATAGTCATGACCTGCAGGGAACAATCTATGTTCATGTACCGTACCGGTGTGGTCCCCGATCCAACATAAATATAAACGTATCGGCGTGGTATCCGATCCAACATAAATATAAACGTACCGGCGTGGTACCTGATCCAACATAAATATAAACGTACCGGCGTGGTATCCGATCTAATATAAATATAAACGTACCGGCGTGGTACCCGATCCAACATAAACTTAAACAAGCATTATCAATTTACACAACCTCATAGCATGCCACACAATGTACCAAGTTTACAAGTACACTAAAAGTCATAAGAAAATTTCGTCAAGTCAATTTTCAATAAACATTCATACACGAATCAACAATCCAAACATCAGCAATTTCAAGCATGTTCGAATACCAATCCACAAGTATCCAATTTAGGAGCATGCACACAATTAAGTCGAGTCTAAACTCCAATTAAACCATAACCTACCTCCACCGAAGAAATCAAATGCACGCTAATTTGCGAGGATCTTGCCCTTCCGTAAAGCTTCCGAATAATCAAAATTTGTTCAATATATAATCTACATAAGAGTACGAATCTAATGACACTCATTTATGATTTTCTTACTCTAAAATTTCTACATCGCCAACTCAATTTCTCTAAGCCTCAAAACCGGAAGCAATATACGGGAAAATAACTTACAGACCCTTGGGCTCATAATACACTAACATGCAGATTCTATCTTTATGCCAATAATTGGCTAATCATTACTCAACATAAAGGAAAAGTGTACATTATTTTATTCACTAACCAATAATTTATTACCATATCCTAAACATTACTTGATCCACTAACTTAAAAGAAAATAGACAATTTGATCCATAATATTATGGCTTCTTCACTGGTCACTTCCAGTAACTAAAGTAATAATCTATAACAACTTTAATCTAATAACTCACTGCCATTTGTTCCTAAATCTAATTGGATATTAATCACTGCTATTTCATTAGTGGATTCAAACCTTCCATTCCATAGCACATTTAATATTTATATATTTATACATGCATACTACTATTAATAATTTACCTGGCTATGCCATGAGAACCAATGGAAAAAGTAAAACTGTAAAGCTTTGTATCCTTCCTCTTCTCGCTTTATGATTTTTGTGACTGTCTATATGGTAAACCCTACCCATTTAAAATCATTCTTATATTAACCACATAAGTAAATAAATTGCTATTTGACCCATTAATTCACTAATTAAATTAATTATTTATTATACCCAAAACTTTTAATATATCCTCAAAAATTATTTGGAATCCCATAAAAATAAATTAAATATGTAAATTGACTAGAAAGTATATTCTGGGACCATTGAAAATACTACGACACTAATCCAAAATTGTCTCGATCAAAGGTTGATTATTATTGGGTTTAACTTTCTCAACTTAATTACTCTGTTAATGACTTAAATTACTCCTGATCACCTCAAAAAAATTATTACTATTCAACCCGTGAGTCATAATTCACGTATACAACTACGGAGAGCGCTAAAATAGGGAAGATAATTTTTTTTTACAAACGATCGAGAGGGTCGTTACATCAGATACCAATTAAACAATCGCTCATCCCCGAACGACAAACAAGTGGTAAGAAGAGTAAACAAGTAGTTATCTGAATCATCAAAAAGATGTGGATACTTGCTACGGATGTTTGCTTCGATCTCCCAAATGGCCTCCTCAATAAGACGATTCTTCCACTGGACCTTTACAGACGCAATTTTCTTAGTCCTCAACTTACGGACAACTAAATACCTACCCAATTCTATGCATATCCCTACCACCCAGACTCGAAAAGGTTTAATTAGTATACAACAACACAAGGCATATATTTCACCCATATATATGCAACCGTCCTATACCGGCTGATAAATATAGGTGCATACTGGTGATAGAAAATGCGCATGCTGGAATGAATGCAAAGTACACAATCAATACCACAACTCATCATAATTTTCCTCATCAGGACCATCATCATCGTAATCAACCTCTGGCCTTGTCGGATATCAACACATCATCAATATTATCCTCCGGCCTTGCCGGGTATCAACATATTATAAATGTATCCTCTTTCCTTGTCGGTTATCAACATCATCATGACAGT
Source organism: Capsicum pubescens (assembly GCA_030864215.1). Classification (NCBI taxonomy): domain Eukaryota; kingdom Viridiplantae; phylum Streptophyta; class Magnoliopsida; order Solanales; family Solanaceae; genus Capsicum; species Capsicum pubescens. Next base: position 32,907,360 of record CM061548.1, read on the forward strand.
GTCCTCCAGCCTTGTCGGGTATCAATATCATCATAATAGTATCCTCCGGCCTTGTCGGGTATCAACATATCATCATAATAGTTATTACCAAATAACATACACTTAAATACTCATAAAATAGTCATATCACCATAGAATATCTATCTAGTCAATACCTCTCAACTACTCGTTATTAGCTAACCAACACTTATTATAATAGAATCATTAGTTCGCTAGTCATCACATAACCTCTAGCTATTACCTAACCATTATCCTTCTTATAATCCTTATTCACAGGATAGCAACTAACTACTATTTATTTAATAGCCAACATCTAACATCTAGTCAAGGTTCATCACTAGACCAAAACTGTCATTTATCCACCATTCATTATTATCAACTAATCATCCTATATTCGTTAATCATTACTAGACAACACATTACTACTTGTCACTTAACAATCTTTTATTAACTGACTCCAATTCATTATCTAACCATCATTTACTAACTAATCCTTGCTTATCTATTCATTAGTTAACGATATAGCAACTATTCAAAGTTATTAACTAGTCGCCTCTTAAGCCAACAACTCTTATTATCTAGCCACATTAACACACAACTCCTCGTTTATCGACTAATCGACATCACAAACTTAATCATCAATACCAACTAATCTTCACCTATGTTAGACCCGAGCTCACCATAAACCATACATTAACCATCACTAGCTACCATGTTTCAACTAAGAAAGATTCATTAACTAATACATTAGATTCCTAGCCATACAAGTGCTATAGTCCCTTAATAGACAACTAGTTACCACATAGCTTAACCGTTAATTAGGAAGAATAATCGTAAGATCATATTTAAGCTAAAATCACACTAATTACCAACATAATACTCATGAATGTACCAAATTTGTACATGCCATCACTAGTATCCAATCAATAAAGTCGTTAGCAATATACTGCATCTTCCTCCGTCCCATATTGAAGAGATGTGTATACAAACATATATGTATTCATAAACTGTAATTGTATCCTTTACACTGATAAACACTCCTCGAAAAGTCATTCATTATCATAACATAGCCCATGACTCATTAATTCATCTGAAATAGTCACAACATCATAATCACGGCCATAGGGCAATATACATATCCGAAACTCATATCGAGAAATCATATTTGTAAGTCGTAGCATATCTCTAATCATCTCACATATAGGAGGTATCTCACATATTAGAGGCATAATATAGATAAACATGTAATTGTCTATAGAATATCTTATATCGATAGGTCATACATCATGACTACGAGGAATATCACCTCTCTAGGTCAATTTGCATATCTAAGAGGAAATAGCATCTCTATAGGTCAATCATCAAGTCTAAGAGGAAATAACATCTCTAAATGCCCAATATCCCTTCCACAGGAAGTATCATAACTATAACTCAAAAGCCAAAATCTAGGAACATCAATACAAGTTACGAAGTAACCTTATTCTAAGGTTTGCTAGCCTCATCTATGTCTAACATCCACAACTTATTCCACAAGACTTAACACAAGTTTAGGCTTAAGTAGGAAAGACATTCCCACTTCTAATCTTCAATTTCCATAAATAGGCACACTATGCCCCAAACCAGGCTAAGTATCTAGTTCATCTTCTAAATGTCAAGTAAGCCATATTCAAGCCTAAGATAGCAACTTTGACTAGAACCAAGGTACTCAAGTCAACTCTACCCAACTTACGGTTTCAAGACTACTACACTAGCCCAATAAGGTGAAATATAAAAATCATGCTTCAATTACTAAAACCACATCCCAAACATAGGTTTACATTATAGCCACACTAGAACTAATCTAAACCGGAGAGGAAAAACAATAGGATTCAAAAGAGGTAGAAACATGCCATTTTACGAGTCCCACGAAATTAGAGCCTACAACACATTATCCTCCATAATATTGTTAATATTCATCTAATCATCATACCTAAACTACTCAGCAAGAAATATCCATCAAGTATCACTCAAGAAAATATTAATCGTGCTATTTAATAATTCATTTATTCTCCCATTCAGGATCATCCTTAATTATTTTATGAATGTAACTAAGCCATTTGATTTTGCATTGCCACTATCATGGAAATTACTATCCTATAAAAGTGTCATATATCAACCAACTTTGTGGGACATGCAAATGTATAATTCAACCACAAGGTCAAGTCAATAATAATTTATCTACTCAAAATTTTTCCTAATGCATAAATCCACAGCTACAACTTATGTCCTGACAACCACTAACTTAATATATTTCGACGACAAACACTTCATGGTCAAGACAAACCTCTCTCATATCACTAACACCAATTTAAAATATATAGTCATTCTTATTTCTACCTAACATTATTTTTATTATGGGCTTTACTTAACTCTTAATCACCTCAAGAGTGGTCCCCACACCACTAGCACATAAGCAAGGCCAACCAAAATAAATTGATTATAGGTCATTGACAGTCTCATCACCAATATCACATTCCAGACAAGTCATCGATCAAATTCTGTAGGTATCAACAACCTCTTCTGTTTTTTTATCACTTTTATTTAAAACTCATTATTTTACCAAACATTAAGAATTCGTTCACATAAGGAACTCAAAGATAATGTCACTTAGCTATTCCTCATAAGGAACCCGTTATAGTTTCAATAAGAGAACTGCACAAAAATTTTAAATACAGTCTCAATGGCCGGACCATACAAGGATCCCCAAATAATATCAAATAATCGAACTACACAAGAGTCCATCCATAACATCATTAACAAGAACTTCTCATTACGAAAAACACATATCACCTCAGTCTTTTACTCATTTCACTTTTTCACCATCTTTTCTCGACATCACATTCTCATATCATCCTCTCAATTCTCATACCATGAATCTCTTCGGTATAATAGTACCAAAAATAAGTAAGCACCATAGAATTTCTAGTTTCATAATAACAAAAAATCAAATAATCCCATCACATTTATCAACAAAAATAACTTAGTTAATTTTCATCACTTAACAAAAATAATTCACAACAATGACAAAAATCTAGCAACACAAGTTTAGTCAAATATCAAACACAAGCAATCAATCAGTTCACAACTTTCACAAGTCTTTACCTATTAACAATAAGTTTTTGACCTTATTAACAGATACTAATTGAAATCTCCTAGATTTTTATTCAAAATTATTAAGATACCAATTGTAATTGTTTAGATATCAATTAGATTCAATCTAGTAGTCTAAGATTAGGACGGCACGATGGAGAGAAAGAAAGGAAAATAACTTCTACATGCCTCATAGCCTTACGAAGATTGAGTGTGGGGCCCTACACACCAATCTACAAAACTCTACTTGACATTGCTCTTATTAACAAATACCAATTGGAATCGTCAAATACCAAATAAATTCAAGTAATAGCATGTAAGAAAGAAGAATTTGAATTTTCCTAGTGTTCTATAGCCTCTCGAAGAAAAGTACAGACGTCTCCGTACCGTTTCTCAAGACTCTATTAGACATGTTCTTGTACGACGAGATCGATGAACCTAGGGCTCTGATACCAACTTTGTCACGACCCAAATGGCCATAGGTAACACCCACACTAATCTTTCTGTGGGAGAACCATCTAAATCGAACCATTACTCAAACACTTAGTCAATATTAGATGATATTATTATAAAATTCAACATAATAGCAAATATCTAGGACTAATTATTATTAATGCGGAAATTCAAAAAAACTACTTACTAAAATTTCCAAGACCCGAAAGTCATCGTACAAGAACTACTAACAAAGATCATATCTAAAGTGATATCCAAAAATAAAGTAAATAAAGAATGTTTCATTGCCCGAAAGATGGACAAGAACAAATAAGATGACCCATGGCAGCCTGGAGACAGAGTGCTCACTCTTGGATCAAGATATGCTATCAAACTCTAGAGGTGAGGTCATGTCTGAGCCTAGAACACTTTCTGCACTCAACAAAAGAAGAGTACATGATAGTATCAGTACAAACCACTATGTACTGGTAGGTATCATAGGCCAACTCAATTTAATAGCATGTACACAACATAAATCAAATAACAAGTAGACAGGCATCGTCACACAATAAATATTCAATGAATCAACAATACAACAAGAACAGATCAAACAGTGCTCACAAACAAGCCACATAACCATCAAGAGTATCAACCATACTGTAAACATCCACAGAAATAACACAAATATGTACACACATGCTATGGGACTTATTTTTGCCCAAATAGTCATGACCTGCAGGGAACAATCTATGTTCATGTACCGTACTGGTGTGGTCCCCGATCCAACATAAATATAAATGTACCGGCGTGGTATCCGATCCAACATAAATATAAATGTACCGGTGTGGTGCCCGATCCAACATAAATATAAACGTACCGGCATGGTACCTGATCCAACTTAAACATAAACAAGTATTATCAATATCAATTTACACAACCTCACAGCATGCCACACAATGTACCAAGTTTACAAGTACACTTAAAGTCATAAGATAATTTCATCAAGTCAATTTTCAATAAACATTCATACACAAATCAACAATTCAAACATCAACAATTTCAAGCATGTCCGAATATCAATCCACAAGTATTTAGGAGCATACACACTATTAAGTCGAGTCTAATCTTTAATTAAACCGTAACCTACCTCCACCGATGAAATCAAATGCACGCTAATTTGCGAGGATCTTACCCTTCCGTAAAACTTCCGAATAATTAAAATTTGTTCAATATATAATCTACATAAGAGTACGAATCTAATGACACTCATTTATGATTTTCTTACTCTAAAATTTCTACATCGCCAACTCAATTTCTCTAAGCCTCAAAACCGGAAGCAATATACGGGAAAATAACTTACAGACCCTTGGGCTCATAATACACTAACATGCAGATTCTATCTTTATGCCAATAATTGGCTAATCATTACTCAACATAAAGGAAAAAGTGTACATTATTTTATTCACTAACCAATAATTTATTACCATATCTTAAACATTACTTGACCTACTAACTTAAAAGAAAATAGATAATTTGATCCATAATATTGTGGCTTCTTTACTGGTCATTTCCTGTGACTAAAGTAATGATCAATAACAACTTTAATCTAGTAATTCACTTCCATTTGTTCCTTAATCTAATTGGACATTAATCAATGCTATTTCATTAGTGGATTCAAACCTTCCATTCTATAGAACATTTAATATTTATATAATTATACATGCATACTACTATTAACAATTTAACTGGCTATGCCGTGAGAACCAATGGAAAAAGTAAAACCGTAAAGTTGTGTATCCTTCCTCTTCTCGCTTTATGATTTTTTTGACTATCTATATGGTAAACCCTACCCATTTAAAATTATTCTTATATTAACCACATAAGTAAATAAATTGCTATTTTGACCCATTAATTTACTAATTAAATTAATTATTTATTATACCCAAAACTTTTAATATATCCTCAAAAATTATTTGAAATCCCATAGAAATAAATTAAATATGTAAATTGACTAGAAAGTACAGTCTGGGACCATTGAAAATACTACGACACTAATCCAAAATTGTCTAGATCAAAAGTTGATTATTATCGGGTATAACTTTCTCAACTCAATTACTCCGTTAATGACTTAAATTACTCCTAAGCACCTCAAAAAAATTAGTACTATTCAAACCGTGAGTCATAATTCACATATACAACTACAGAGAATGCTAAAATAGGGAAGATGAGAAAATTTTACAAACGACTGGGATGGTCGTTACAGATTATTTGATTGAGATTATGGGAGGTATCATCTAACCGACATGCCCTAATTTGAGATAATTGGGGTCCAACTTGTAACCCCAGTTGGAAGGGTGTTAATACCGTACCACGGGTACTAACACTAGCTATGTGGATCCACTATAATAATGTACTATCCCGAAGGACTAAAGGTGTCCAGCCTGAACTGACGGGTGACCCTACGAGATAGTTAAGCCTACACTGATGGGTGACTTCTCATATCCTATGTTGGCTACGTAGTTCTGGAGTTTAGGGACTGATAGTAGCGACTCTGCCTATCTGACGGGGAAGCCGCCATCCCTACACTCGCTCGGTGCTAAATCCTACTCCTAACTGAAAGACACTGAAATATTAGATTATTCTGAGTTTAACTAACTGTTCTGATAATGCTCATAATATAATCTAAAGTTATTCTGAAGATACTAAATCGAGGCTAAGTAAACAGCTATGATTTTTGGGTATTCAATAACCCCAGGACTCAAAAGCAATAATAGTAACATAATACTTAAACTTAAAGGACATAGCATGAAGGCTTTTATCAAACATGTATTCTTGTAGGCATTTTATCAAACACTTGTAGTTCATAGTTTGGTCAAATCATAGGAATGTTAGGGAACTTGTAGTAATAGCATGAATTCAACATGAATAGTTCTAAATCCTGATTAATTCAATGAATGATAACATTAAAACATAAAGAATTGAATAACAATAATAATTTCATCTATACATGGTGTAAAATCATAGTTCATGGAGATTCATGGGTGAAATCATAATTTAAAATCAAAATAACTTGAAAAGATCACAATTTTGTAATTTAAATCGGATACTTGGACTCCATGGGTGAAAGAAACCCATGAATGAACATTTAACATACCTGGGTTAATGAATTTGAGAAGATTGATGGATGTTCTTGAGCTTTGGCCTTGAATTTGGAAGCTAGGGTTTTTGTGTTCTTGAAGAGAATGGACCCCCTTTTGAGTAATTTGAGAATAATGGGCATATAATGCCCTCCTAGGCTTTAATTTTGTGTTTAGGACGAGTTTAGGGCTTAGGAAAATGACCAAATAGCCCCTTGAAAATTAAAAACGCGGAACTAGAAAACTGAAAATCCCTATTTGAGGCCCTAGCGCGACGCGCCAGGATCGTGGAGCCTCACTGGAAATTGATGATTGGGACTTGAAAGCTTAGCGCGACGCGGAGCTATCGCGGTATGCCTTTGGAATGCCATTTTGGCCACCTCCGCAACATGTCATTATCGCGGAGGCTCACTGAAAATTGCCAAATGTGAACTGGATCCTTGGCGTGACGCGCTAATATCACGGTCCTTTACTGGAAATTGACAATTGTCATTTAGACTGGATCCATGACGCGCTAGTGACCAAAATGACGGTGTTTAATGACTGAAAATTAAAATCGCCATAACTTCTTACTCGGTATCGAATTTGGGAAAATTTTACATCGTTGAAAAACTAATTGAATTTTCTACGCAATGGCAAGCTCTAAACTGAAAAATAATGGGTATTTCAAAAAAAATTATATAAAGACTCGTGTATAGGGACTTAAATTATGCTAGAAAATACGGGCTATTACAAAATATGTATCTCGACCTAAAATTGCCCACATAAGATTTCACCTTATTCTTGAGATCGGGATCCATGGCTATGGTATCCAAGGTAGATGGATGTGTAAAAGGAACAGATCTCCACCGTCCATTTTTAGGATTTTTTTAGGACCCATTATTCATAAACAACATCAGTTCTCTTCTTCATTGTTCAATATCATCGGAAACTGTATGAATATGCTGAAGATAGGGCCGAAGAGTCCTCCATTTATCCTTCTTCTTAATCTTCAGCAAGAAACACCGATTACAAACTCCTCCAAACCTTTCAACTTTGTTTATCCAAGAAACTCTCACTCCGAGAAATTCATCTTGAATGACCTGATTATCATCTAATAATAATATAATATCATTAGATTTCTTATCGGAGAAAAAATTAGTGTAATTCTAATCTTAGATTGATGGGTCACTGGCGCCGGTGACTACGGTGGAGCAGCCGAAAACTCCACTACAACCTCCGTCATCAACCACCGACGACAGCAGAGTAACTCGAGAATTTAGAACGACAGAAGAGTTGGTAGCCAAAGCTATAACATAATCAAGAAAAACAAAAAAAAAGTTGTATAAATAGTTTGAAAACTGATTATGGAAGAGAATTTGTTTAAAAAGTTGGAATAACAAACAAATTACCTTTTTTCATGGGATTTTATTGATTTTTTATCATAATTAGTTAGGTTAATTGCTATATTAATGCTAGTTAGCCGTTACATCCCTTAAAATATGATAATTAGTTTAATTATTACATGTATCTGTTGGATGTATCTAACATAAGTTATATGTATCATCAAAGGCTAAAAGTAAGAATTTTTTGAAATTTTAAAAATAGTTGGGATTTTGGGTAAATATCAGTAAATATGTCGTTATATAGATAATTTTTACTACTTATATTATCTATATAAGAGAGAATAGCAACTTTTGGTAGTCCTCACAAGGTTACTATAGTAATTTTAATTAATTTCTAATCCTCTAAAATTGTGACACTTTGAATGATAATGATGAAGTTATTTTAACCAATTTTTTATAGTTCTCACAAGGTTATTATAATAATTTTAATTAATTTTTAATCCTATAAAATTGTGACACTTTGAATGATAAAGATGAAGTTACTTTATCTTCTTTCTTGCCATATGGACATTTGCACTTAGTGCATATGTCATGAAATGAGAAACTATTATTTTGTTTCTTCTTGTAATTTCTATTGTTTAACTATTTTTTTTTTAAAATAGAAAACTTACTTTACTTTACTACTATATATAAAAGAGGATCAGAGGATCTCCAATGTAGTCCTTAATCGATTTCTTTTTTTCATTTTATCTTTAAATGAATGTTTAATGACTTCGGAAATTCTTAATCATTTTGATAATTTTTCTATTATATGGGCTTTTAAGTGATGAGTTATAAAAAAAAAAGGTGATAGTGACACCACAGATCTATTTATCCAACTAAATAAAACATTAAGAGCTATTCAAAATTTTATAGTGATCTTTTATAAGAAAATAATCATAAGAGAGAATACCTAATTTTTAAATCCTCATAAGGAACGTTATTTTGTCTTTTTACCCCTAATTGAAGCTTCAATAACTTTATAAGCTTTCACCAATTGAAGAAACATCTACAAAAGTATTGTGTTGGATTACATTTATAATTATTTAATTTAATGTTGTATTTATTTATAAATTAACTTTACTGACGTTATCATTCAATCATTTGTAGCATCAAATATTTTTTATACCTTTTTATTAAAAAACATGTGTTAGCCAATGTAAATTTAATTGAGAAAAAAAACAAAAGAAGTTAATTCAACATAAGACTAAACTCAAGATTGTAAAAGACTTTAATTCAAAAAAATTCAGTAAAATAAAAAAGAGAGAAGAGTTCTAATGCATGCATTTGTTTGAAAAAATTATTCTTTAACTTACAAAAACTTTTACTCCCTTTATTTTAATTTATTTATCTGATTTTAACTTAGCATGAAATTTTAAAAGTGATAAATATTTTTTAATTTTGTGATTTTAAACTAAAGATATGTAGAAAGGACCAAACTATCTTTTAGTCTTGTAGTTTTGAGCAGTTTCTAAGAAAGAAAAGAAACATTCTTTATGAAACGAAACAAACTAAAGAAAATAGGACAAACAATTATAATAAATATGTGATTTAGTATAAGAGAGAATAGGATAAGATTGATATTCCTCACAAAAATTTTATGCAATAGAATTGGTACATGTGTTATTACTTTTCCTACATAAACTTATATTTTATTTATCTTCACTCATTATTTAGTGATCATTTTCATTTAGACCTCTATAATTGGATTATACATAATAATTTTTAGTAAATCTCTTCTTTTTCTTTATTAGATTACTTGATTTTTCAAACATATTTTTTGTATTAAAATTTAATCATTTTTTTATTTCTCTATTTTAGCAATCACGAAATATTTATTTATTTTTCCTATATTAAGTTTTACATACAAACATTTATATCTTTTGTTCCTAATATAGAATAGGATAAGATTGGTAGTCCTTTCAAAAATTTCATGCAATAGAATTGGTACATGTGTTATTACTTTTCCTACATAAAATTATATTTGTCTTCATTCATTATTTAATGATCGTTTTCATTTAGACCTCTATAATGGGATTATATATAGTAATTTTTAGTAAATCTCTTCTTGTTCTTTATTATATTACTTGATTTTTAAAATATAATTTTTGTATTAAAATTTAATTATTTTTTATGTCTCTATTTTAGCAATCACGAAATATATATTGTTTTTTTTTCCTATATTATGTTTTACATACAAAAAATTATATTTTTTATTCCTAATATATGAATACCAACATTTTGTAGTCCTCATAAAGTTATTATAAATTTTAATCTATCCTTCTATGCGAGAGAGAATATGATAAGATTGATAGCCCTCACGGAAATTTTTATGCAATAGAATTGGTACATGTGTTTATTACTTTTCCTATGCATTATTATATTCGTCCTTATTTATTATCTAATGATCATTTTCATTTAGATCTCTTAATTGGATTATATATAGTAATTTTTATAAAATCTCTTTTTGTTCCTTATTATAGTTTTTACATATTTATTATATTAAAATTTAATTATTCTTTATTTCTCTATTTTAGTAATCACAAAATATTTATTGTTTTTTTTCTATAGCATATTTTACGTACAAAAGATTATAATTTTTACTCCTATTATATGAATACCAACTTTTTCTAGTCCTCACAAAGTTATTATAGTAACTTTAATGAATTCTTTTAATCCTCTAAAATTGTAGCATATGTTTGATAAAGGTGAAGTATTTCCTTCTTACCACATGAACTTTTGTACTTGGTGGTGTGTTATAATATGAAAAATAAGTATTGAATTTTTGTGTATTTTTAATTATTAAATTAATATTTTTTTTAAACTGAAGTAGGGAACTTACTACTTTACTAATATATATAAGGGAGTATGAGGAGCTTTTGTAGTACTCATAAGGTAATTTTTTTTAGTTTTATAAAGTCAGTATTCTTGTATAAGTGACGTGTTATTATTTAACATTCAAATTTTGTTTTCTTACGCTTTTATGTTTCTTATTTAGTTGAATATTACTTCTATTGTCTTCACAAATTTTGATATATAAGAAAACTTTTAAGTTATTTTGCAAAGCTAAAATTCAATCTCTAACGCCCCCACCCCCTACCCCCCTCTTTTCTCCCCCACTCTCCCTTGTTACGTGGTAAATATATGTGTGTTGCAAGCATTTTTTTTTTTTAACTTTTATAGACAAAATTAATATAAAAACACATATTGGTTCACATAAGAAAGCAACAATATAATTCAAGAAATTAATCTAACATATGATTAAGTTTAATTTGAATTATTGTATGTTACATTGTCAAAAATATTCCATGAAAACAACTTTTATATTATGTATCGATTTGAAAATATAAAGAAATTTTTCTTTAACTTGCAAATATTTTTATACAATAATTTAAAATTTTAGAAATTTGCAGGAAATCTTGAACTACTCGTTCAATAACTTAATGTCACAAAAAGTGAAAAGATAAAAAAGTAATTAAAAATTAAAATTTTTATGTTACTCACCCCATTTCAAAATTGTTGGCCCTTGTTGAGTTGACACTCTCCTTCGAAAAATATTTACGAGAGACTTTACCAAATTAGTCTTATTAATTATATTTTAAAAATATATATTTGAGTTTATACACTTAATATAGTAGTCATTTAATGATACGGGTACTATTGAAAGAACATCATAAAATTCTCTTGATTTCGTAAATGGGATAACTAAATTGAAACAAATATTTTTACAAAACCACCTATTTTGAAATGGAGAGAGTAGTTTTGAATCCAAACTTATAAGCACAGGTCAAATGCAAAACTTTAATAGTTATGAAAACTTATCAATAAGATATGATTAATCTGGATAATATTAAATTAATTATGTAGTTGAAAATTATAAAACAAATTCTAATATTTGATAAATTGCATACTACTTTATATCTTGAGGTTGGACCCGAGCTTAGCACGGGCCATACATAACTAATAAGATATAGAAAAAAGGACACTGTGTAGCACTTTTTAAAACAAATAACTCAAGTTTGAGATTTTGCCAAAAAAATGGCCAGCCGGATAAAGTATTTCCACTTTATAGTCATTTCCTAATGAGAAAAGGACATGGGGTGGTCATTTTTAAAAAAAATGGACACAATTTGAAAAGGTGGACAAATGTAACCTGTCGGCTGATTTTAATTCCTTTTTTTAGCCATTTGGCCCAATTGGGCACATGCAGTCTCAATACTCAATTGATACACTTTTATACCAAATTGATATACTTTTACATTATACTGATACACTTTTTTTAAAAAAAGAAAGAAAATTCTATGCAAGCACATGCAGTCCCTATACCCAATTGGTACTCTTTTATACCACATTAATACACTTTTATACTACATTGATACACTTTTATACTACATTAATATACTTTGATAGCGCATTGATACACTTTTATACTAGATTGATACACTTTTATATCACGTTGATACAGTATATATACCATATAAATACACCTTTTACAGAGAAAATTTGTGCAAGCATATATAGTAATTCGTTATTTGTGAATTTGTTAACTTCACCTAAATTTTTGTGAAAATTTGTGCAAGCATATACAAAATTTACTAAACTCTATACCTTTACTGTCCAAACATTCCTTAATTTTTTTGATTAAAAAGAGAGAGATAGCAGAAAAAAAAGAAGTCAAAGTGTCACTATAGTGTTAACTCATATGAAAAGAGAGAGAATAATTATGGGTGGACTTGTATTTCATATTTTTATTTTCATGATCGCATCTGAAAAAATAAATGGGTGACCAGAGTGGACTTTTTTCAAAAAATAAATAAATAATTAACAACATTAAAAGAAAAAAAAAGTGAAAATCAAACAAAAAAAAATAGGAAGATAGAGAACGTAACATGTAAAATAATTGACATTAAAAATTAAACAATAAATAAATAAAAGTAAAAAAAAAAAAGGGGAGGTAGTAGCAACAGAAAAGCTTAAATGACTATCTATTGGAATTGCCAAATCAATGGCTATATCAGTGAAAATTTTTTGGGCGAGCTGACATTTGTGTCCTTTCTTTGGGTCACTTTGACCCATGTAGTTCAGATACAATCCATATACAATACTGATACAATCCATATACAATACTGATACATTTTTCAACTTGGGTCATTCGACCCTTTTAAAAATATTTCAGTTTTTTTTTGCTATAAATTTTTTAACTGAAAAATATTCTTTTTTTTTAATTGTTTAAAAATAATAATTAAATATAATTATATAAGAACGGTATAATTGTTATATAGAATATGTATCTATATAAGATATATGTATTGAAATTGTATAGTTCTATTAAATATGTATATGTATAAAATATATATGAAAAATATATAGAAAGTGTACAAAAATTATATAATTATTATATAAAATATGTAAAAAATATATAATTATTGTATAAATTGTGTATCGACATTGTATAATTTTCATATAGAATATTTATATTTATAAGATATGTATAGAAACTATATAGAAGGTGTGTAGAAACGGTATAGAACAAGCCAACAAATTGAAATGACTAGAAAGTGAAATTTAAATTTCATGATCATTTTGTAGAAATAGTTTAATTTGAAATGTCGTTTCTGTCTTTTCCCCAACTATATATATATAGTCAAATATCACATAACTAAGTCATTTTAGATAAATTTATTTTCTGTTAGGTCTATGTGACATGACGTAAGTGTATCCTTTAAGGAACCAGAGAGAAGACAATGAAAGAAATTAATTCAACTCTAAATCCAGCAAAACATTTCAAAATCTAACACATGGACGAGTTGATTCACAAGAGTTCATTAGAAATTTTAAAGAATGAATACTAAATTAATAAAGACATTCTACCTAAAAATGTCTTGCCAACTGTCACATTAATGTAGAAAATAGTTGCACGTTACTAATTTTAATTTTTAAGCGTAAGCAAGAGATTTAAAATGTAATTTAACATTACTCCATTAGGTCTACTGCTCTTTTTATTAGTTAAATTAATCCTGAATAAAATTCAAGGATGCATTTGTTAATCTTATTTATTTGCCACGTTTGGTTAGATGGTCAACTAAACAAGCACGAAGCTTAATTATATTGAACTTCTCTTTTTTTATTTTTAGTTAATTAGCGTGTGTTTAACTTGATTGTATTTTCAGTCTGAATTATTCTTAGCACATTTCTACGCGGCGCGAATCTGAATTAATCGGACTCCAATGCGGATATCGGACACCGGATGAAAAACAAAATAAAAAAAATTCAAAATTAGTACTAACCTTGACAAGTGTATTCTGGTTAATTAAGTAAAATCAATGCAGCTAATCCATATTACTTTTTTCATGTCAAAATAATGAAATATTCTAGCTCTTTTAATATTCAGGTTGAGAAGGTCTACAGAAACAACTTTTTATCTATATATGGCTGGAGTAAGGTCTACGTACACGTTATCCCCTATTCTATTCTCTTCAGACCCTACTTATAACATTACACTGAATATTTGTTTGCTATTTTTATTCTTTCTCAATTATTTTTTGGGGAAATGACAGAAACGACACTTCAAATTTAACTATTTCCTTGAAAATGGCCATGGAATTTAAATTTCACTTTCTAGCCATTTTAATTTACTGACTGGTTCTATACCCTTTTTACACAACTTTTATACAGGTTTTATACAAATCTTATACATAAATATTATATACGGAAATTATACAGTTTTGATACATAATTTATATAATAATTGTACATTTGTACTTCAAATTAAACTATTTCCTTGAAAATGCCCATGGAATTTAAATTCCACTTTATAGCCATTTTAATTTACTGACTGATTCTATACCGTTTTTACACAACTTTTATACAGGTTTTATACAAATCTTATACATAAATATTCTATACGGAAATTATATAGTTTTGATACATAATTATATAATAACTGTACTTTTTTTTACACGTTTTATACAACAATTATATAATTTGTATACACTTTCTATATATTGTACATATACATATTTGATAGAACTATACAATTTCTATACATATATCTTACATAGATTCATATTCTATTTAATAATTATATCGTTTTTATATAATTTAATTATTATTTCTAAACAATAAAAAAAATAGAATATTTGATCAATTTAAAAATTTATAGTAAAAAAAAATTAAAATATTTTTAAAAGGTTCGAATTGCCAAGTTTAATATTATATCAGTATTGTATATAGACTGTATCAGTATCGTATATGGACTGTATATGGATTACGTGGATCAAAATGACCCAAATTGAAAAAAATTAGGAAATGGCCATAAAATGACATTTGTTTAGCCGACTGAACATTATTTGTCCAAATGCCAAACTTGAGCTATAATTGGACTATTATTTTTTAAAAAAGTCATAGAGTGTCCTTTTTCCTTATTTTTTTACTAGCCGTATTTGGCCCGTGCTAAGTCCAGGCTCAAAATTAATATTAAACTTTATATTTGTAAACTTTTTTTTGTTGCTATTTTTGTTTTTTATTTTTATTTTATTTTATTTTTGTGATATTATATTAATTGTAAAGGTAATTCGAACATATCTCAATATTTCTAATATTAATCAAATAATATTCTTTTAATTGAAAGAATAATTTCCTTCTTAAGAGTTTATGTTAGATTTTCTTTTTAGTTTCAATCACATGCTTGGACCAACACTATTTTTCTTTTAATTTTACTGGTAGTTTTGAAAATTAAAGTCTTTAATTTAATGATGACACACAAAATTGACTTTTGTCTTGCTTCTCTCTAGCGGCGCACATAAGGTGAACTAATAGTACGCTGTCACCTGCGATGGCAAGTGTGGGGTCGAAAGCTAATCTAGTGGAAAACTCAATTATTGGAATGAAAAAATTCAAGCCCAAGGGGTTTGCAATCCTTCGATGACAGGACCCGGTAGTACTAATTTGAAGAAAAATACTCCAGCAGCAGGTTACACGGCGGTGCAGAAGGTGAACCCAGCTCTGCGGACCCCAGATGCAGTGTCACCCAACCCCCCGGAGAAAACAAAAATAGTGAACAAAGACTAGTGGCCTGTTCTTCCTCCTCGAGGAGAAACACTGGTTATGGCACACGAAGGAACCTCAGAAATACAGAACACAGACCCTAAGTCGGCTAATGTACCGGCTGGAGCTCCGATTGAGAAATTAAAGTTGACATGGGCTAATATGGTGACGGGACAAAAGCTAACGGGCAGAGGTATGGAACTTAGCTTCATTACTCCTCAGCTTAAAGGGGGTGGAACTGTTATTGAACAATCAGAAGCAGAGAAACAGAGCTAAACAGAGAAACTGAGAAATGGAAACATGCAATAATACTATATGTTATGGGTGATTCACCTATGGTTGAAGCAATAGATAGGTTTGTGTCACAATGAAAATCAAATGCAAAACTTAAAGTCTATTACCACAATGATGGTTACTTCATCGTTAAGTTCGATACCATGGATGATAGAAATGCTGTACTCTATTCTGGAACCTAAATATTAGGTACTAAACCTGTGATCATGAAACCTTGGAGTGCCGATTTTGATTTTGATGGTGACGTTTTGAAGACAATTCCTCTTTGGGTTAGATTACCTAATCTTCCATTGAATTGATGGGGTATGGATTCATTAAGTAAGATTGGGAGTGGACTGGGGAATCCCATGTATTAGGGGTGTGCATCGATCGGTTTGGTTCGATTTTATATATTATCGATTTGGTTTATCTTTTTTCGATTTTTAAATATGCTAAACCAATAACCAAATCAATAAGATAGTTTTTATCGATTTTCGGTTTATCGGTTTTGATTCCTTAACGGTTTGATTTTCAGTTTAACCGATAAGAAAATACTCATAAAATAGAAATAGTGGTAACTAACATGAAAAAAAATAAAATCTTAGTTGCAACAAAAAATCGTGTTTTAATTTACAAGAATCTTTAAGTTTGAACTAAATGTTGTTAGGAGAAATTAATATAATTTTTTTTTATAAAATCAATAACAAATCGTTAACCCAATAACTCAATAACAATAAACCAATAACATTTTTATCGGTTCGATTTTTGCACATACTACCGTGTATGCTGATGAGTGCACCTCAAACATAGAGAGGATATCTTTTGCGAGATTGCTGATTGAGATTGATATTACAAAACCACTGCCTAATATTATCAAAGTAAGTGATCGGAATGGGAGAATTTTTTAGCAGAAGGTGACATACTTCTGGAAACCATTGTATTGCGGATCTTGATGAATTTTGGGCCACAATTGTCTAGAAACTTAAACTAAACCCCTGACTAAAGCACCGCTAGAGAAACTGCATCCAGCTAAACCACAAACTAAATCTGCCCAAAATAAAAAAGTTCCTTGTAAGCAAATCTGGAAACCACAACATGAGGACATAAGGAAGGAAACAACTGGCAATGATGATGTTAATACCCCTATGCCTGCAAAGGAAGATGAATGACTTGCTATAAGTAGTACGTCAACTAGAAAAGGAAAAGATACAGATCCAAAAGATAAGGTAACTATAATGAATGGTTTTAATCTTTCCAGACAAGAGAATATTCAACAAGCTAAAGGGATTGGTACTGATTTTACAAGACCTCCATAGTTGGGACTTGGTTTTGGAGCTGAACAAGGTTAATGTAGTACAGGGGTGATAGCTGGAATACCTAATTAATCCCTTTCTTTCACTATGAAGTTGTTCACGTCGAATATAAGAGGGCTGAATAAGTTGTATAAATAGAAGGAAATGAGGATTTTTATTACAAAAAATAATATTGACATTATTGCAATTTTAGAGCATAAGGTAAAACATAGTAATGTAGAGAGGGTGATCAAGAAAATAACACCAAATTAGAATTGGATTTCAAACTGTGCGTATAGTAAAAAAGATAGAATTATACTTATGTGGAACACCAATTTCGCAACAGTAACAATTGGTGATATTCAAGCTAAGTTTTTTCACAGTACTGTCCAGATACTTAGTTCGAGACTTGAATTCCAATTCACAACCATGGTTTCTATACTTTTGAGTCCAGGAGTAGCTTATTGACAAGTTTGAGGAGTATTACTATAGAATTCAAACATTATGGCTTTTATTGGAGAAAAACTAAAAGAAGAAGATGACTTGTGAAAGTATTTCTTCTTCACTGTACATGTATAAATACAAGTAAAAGGAATCACATTCTGTTAGGCCTACGACAACTGCACAAACTCTATTTGTCTAACCTACAACTAAATGAAACATAATAAATTTCTTGCATTAACTGATTAAAATTGGAAAAGAAAAGAAGGTTCCATAACTTAATGACTCATGCAGTCCATGTTTCATGTTTGATCTAAAATTGATGGTCCAGATTTAATCTCCCTTTTTCTTGATGGACACTTGTGATGTAAAGGGATGGGAAGAGTTCAATCTGTCTGAACCTTATCAAACTGTGGACTTTTCTTCATTTCCTCATAGCTCAAGTTTACTTCATCTTCATTATCATTACAAGCTTGAGGTTTGCTAACACCAACATCCCTCCTCAAGTTAGAGGGGGACGAAGTAACACCCAACTTGCAAATAAGTTACTGATGAGAGGGACCAAATAATAGTTTGGTGAAAACGTCAGCGAGCTGAGATTGATAAGGAATATAGGAAAGAGAGATTAGGCTAGGGAGGAACTGTTGTCGAACGAAGTGACAGTCAAGTTCGACGTGCTTCGTTCGTTTAAGAAAAATTGGGTTTTTCGCGATGTGAATCGAAGCCTGGATATCATATTGCAAAGTGAACGAAAAAGAAGGTGTGACGGATAAATCAGCTAATAAAAAAACCATCCAGGTAATCTCGGCAACCACCCTTCACATAGAACGATATTCAGCCTCCACCGATGATAAAGAAACTAAAGATTGTTTCTTTGATTTCCAGGAAACAGGAGATCCCCCAAAATTGATGTAATATCCACTCACTGAGCATCGATAAATAGGGCAGGATCCCCAATCGGAGTCACAAAAAGCCAATAAATCGAGGCAAGGACCAACATTAATGAAAAACCCCAAGTTGGGGTCTTTAAGAAGATAGCGGAAACAGTGAAATGTAGCATCCAAATGAGATTTGGTGGGGGGTCTACATAAACTGAGAGAGATGTTGCACTGAGAAGGAGAGATCTGGGTGAATGTGTGTTAAAAAATTTAGCTTGCCCAACAATCGTCGATAGACAGTCGGATCCGAAAGCAACTCACCTTCATCCGGATGGAGCTTGTGAGTGGGATCAAGAGGAGCAGAGGCAGGACTGAGATTGAAGCAATTGAACTCTTCGAGAAACTCCATGGTGAATATTTTTTGAGTAAGTATCAAACCAGCTAGCTCCTTAATTATTTCCATTCTTAGGAAAAAGTGAGCAAGGCCAAGATCCTTAATACGAAACTCGGCATGTAGAAAATCCTTTAGCAGTCGTTGTTCCTGTAAATCATTTCCTGTAACTAGAATATCATCAACATAAACAGCGAGGATCGTAATAAGACTGCCAGGTTTCTTAAAGAACAGTGAATAATCGTTCAATGACTGAGAGTATCCCTTAAAACTTATGGAAGCTGTGAGTCGAGCATACCACTGTCGGGATGCCTGACATAAACCATAAAGAGACTTCTTTAAAAGACACACATGATTGGGAGATGGTGGATTTATACCCGGAGGGAACTTCATGTAGACAACCTCCTATAAGTCACCATGCAGGAAGGCATTGTCTACATCAAGTTGAAATAGATCCCAACCAAGTTTAATAGCCACAACCAATATGCATCTGATGGTAGTCATCTTGACTACAGGTAAAATGTTTCAGTAAAGTCAATCCCTTATTTTTGAGTATCACCTCGTATGACCAAACGAGCCTTTAACCTTTCTAAATTTCCATCAGACCTGTATTTGGCCTTGCAGACCCATTTACAGGGTAAGGCACATTGTCCTGCAGGCATTAAAACAACATCCCATGTCTTATTTAGGTTGAGGGCCTCAAATTCTTTAGTCATAGCCATTTGCCACCCAGGATGCTGGGCTGCCTGGGAATAAGAAGAAGGCTCAGGAATGTAGGAGGTAGAGCTAAGAAGGATTGATTGGTTGGAGAAAGAGCAGAAAATGAGAGAATATAAGGAGTGATGGTAGAAAAAAAATAAGTGGTGATAGGTGAGAAAAAAACTGAATTACAAATGTAATCCTTAAGATAACTGGGGGGCTTATGAATTCTTGTACACGTTCTAGTAGTAGTAGGAGGAGGAGTGGGGATAGGAGTAGAAACATATGCAGTAACAGAGGGAGTAGAGATAGAGGAGTCAATAGAAGGGGAAGAAATGAGTTCATCAGAGTTAGTAAAGGAATGATCATGAGAGTCATTAATGTGTCAAAAATTGGTGTATCATCAGAAGAAGTTAGAGATGATATAGTGGGGAAAAAATTAAAGTTGGTAGTGTGATGGATGTAAGGTAAGACAGTTTCGTGAAATTTGACATTTCTGGAGACAAAAATTTTCTTTGTTCAAGATTGAGAAGTTTGTAACCCTTCTTACCAGTTGGATAACCAGTAAAAAAGTAGGGTAGAGCCCTAGGATAATGTTAGATCTATGAACAGAGATAGTGCAATCATAAGCAAGACAACCAAAAGCCTTTAGGTAAAGATAGGAAGGTGAAACACCAAATAGGACCTTATAAGGGGTTTTGTGATTGAGAGTGGAGGAAGGGAATCGATTTATGAGAAAAGTTGCAGTCAATAAACATTCACCCCAAAAATAGATAGGTAAATTCGATTGATATAATAGTGCCCTACAGGTCTCTAACAAGTGCCAATGTGTATAAGTTCAAATATGCTTAAAGTTGAAATAATGCTAGAAGGAAAAGGTAATTTGACTTGTCTTGTTTTTACACAAATAACACATTGATCAAGTAAATGAGAAGAAGAACATGGAATAGAAAAAATATTTTTCATATTAGAGAAGGGTAAATGCCCCAAACGGTTGTGCCACAGCAGCACATTTGATGAAACAAAACTTGAACATGAAGTAGAAACTAAAGGCTGTAAGCCACAACAACTGAAGAAAGATGGACAAGAGTCCTTAATTTTCTCTAAAGATCTAAAACTAGGTTTGAAGGATTGGAGTAGATAAAGTCCCTCTCTTTGTCTACCAAGAACCACTGGCCTCTTCATTGAAGGGGCCTGCAAAATAGCACAAAAAGGAGAAAAAAATGAGAATACCATCATCTAATTGACATAATCTATGGACGGATAATAAATTGAACTTAAAGGTAGGAAGGAATAAGACATTTGAGATAGTGAAATCAGGAAAAATATTAACAAATCCGGCTTGAGTAACTTTAACTCTTTAAAAATTAGGAAGAATGACAAAAATTGGTTTAGAAAGAGTTTTAATGTTGAATAATAGACTCATATCATATGTCATATGCTCAGATGCACCTGAGTCTAAGATCCAAAGAATAGGGGAAGGTTTAATGGAGGGGTGTTTAGATATACCAGCACAATTAGCACTGACTGTGACTTCAGAATTGATTTCCTCTGGGATCTTAAATTTTGCTTGTTGAAGAAGGTGACAGATGTTGTGATATTCCTCCTGAGTGATTCCCTTATGGGATGTTGAGTTAATTCCTTCAGGATCAGTTCCAATTGCTATATTTCCAAAAACATGACCAGGGGGATTCGTTTTACTCTTAGTGAATTTGAAGTTTGCTGGAAATCCTATGAGTCTATAGCATCTTTCAGCAGAGTGGCCAGGTTTCTTACAGTGAGAGAAAATCAAATTATTTCTCTTACCATTATAGGTCCTAGGATTGGTGAACCTCTAATTTCTAGTTGCTAGGAAAGTAGATTCAGTTGGGTGTTGAGCAACTTTGATCTCCCTTTGTTTTTCATCTTGAACCAAAAGGGAGTAGGCTTTATTAATGTTGAGCAAGGGAGAAAACATGAGAATGTTACTTATTACTCCTGAATAAGTATCATTTAGCCCCATTAGAAACTGAATCAACCTTTTCACTTGGTGGGATTTGGAGGTTTTTTCTTTACCTCCACAAGTGCAATCACAAGTGCAATGATTGCAGGTATCAAGGCTATCAAATTCATCCCATATCCTTTTAACCTTGGTATAATATCCTGCAACATAAGAGGCACCTTTTTGCAGATTACTAAGCTCTTTTTGAAGTTGATATAGCTTAGGTCCATTACTTTGACCAAATCTATCTTCCAACTCTTTCCAAATTTCTCTTGCAGATCTGGAATAAATTACACTTTCAGCAATTTGCCTGAATAAAGAATTGAGAAGCCAGGAGATAACCATGTTATTGCATCTATTCCATGCTGGGAAAAAAGATCAGAAAGCTTGGGCTCGAAGATAGTTCCATCAATAAGCCCAAGCTTGTTCTTAGAGGACAAAGCGATGAACATAGCCCTCCTCCAAGCACCATACCTGCTGCCATTAAATTGAGAATTCACCAGCAACATACCAGGTGAATCAGACGGATGTAGGTAAAAAGGGTGTCCGTGTTGTTCATTGTTGATGGTAGCTGAGGGGTTACCAACAGTTAAAGGAGATGAAGTCTCACTGTTTGATTACCAGGTGGATTCATCATGATGAAGTGATAATAAAAATGAAGAAAGAGCAAGAAAGATCTACCTCTCTGATACCATATTGGAGAAAAACTAAAAGAAGAAGATGACTTGTGAAAAATTTTCCCTTCTCTGTATTTCTTCATCACTGTACATGTATAAATACAAGTAAAAGGAATCATATTCTGTTAGGCCTACGATAGCTGTACAAATTCTATTTTTCTAACCTATAACTAAATGAAAAATAATAAATTGCTTACATTAACAGAATAAAATTGGAAAAGAAAAGAAGGCTCCACAACTTAATGACTCATGCAGTCCATGTGTCATGTTTGATCTAAAATCGATGGTCCAGATTTAATCTCCCTTTTCTGAACCTTATCAGACTGTGGACTTTTCTTCATTTCCTCAGAGCTCAAGTTTACTTCATGTTCATTATCATTACAAGCTTGAGGTTTGCTAACACCAACAACTTTTAATGGGTGATTTCAATGCAGTGCTTGAAGGGGAGGATCGAATTATAAGTAGTCCTATGCAAGAAAATGAAGTGAGAGATTTTGAAACCTTCATGAGGGAGTCAGGCTGGTGGAACTCATAACAGTAGGTAGACAGTATACGTGGAACAACAACCATATTTTCAGTAAAATAGACAAAGGAACTTTTAATGCTGATTGGATGCAACAAATGAATGCCTTGGAAATCAGGTTCCTGGTTCCCCATTACTCAGATCATAGTCCTTTATGTATTAGCTTGGATGAAGTGATTAGAAGATACCCAAAGCCATTTAAATTCTTCAACCATTTAACGAAACATGAAGATTTTATGCCATTGATAGAGAGGTGTTGGGGAAGGAACACTAGGTGGCTTTCTATGCGGAATATGTGGAAGGACCTACAAGAGGTTAAAAGAGGATTAAGGAAACTGAATTCGACTGATTCCAACATTGTACAAACTAAAATCTTACAGGCTAGACAACATCTCAAGAATATACAAGAGCAAATAAGGTATCCTATAATAACTACTTCTTTATTTGGGATGGAGAAGGAGATCAAAGATCAACTGAAAAATGGGTGAATGTTAAAGAAGGTATCTTGAAATAGAAATCTAGGAATCAGTGGCTAAAGCTAGGTGATTCAAATAATACCTATTTTTTAATCGCATAAAAACATACAACTCAAAATAGAATTAACTAATTGACCATGGAAAATGGTCGTATAGCACATACAAAGGCAGATATAGAAGATAAAATTATCGATTTCTACAAGCGTCTGCTTGGGTCGGCAAATGACTCCCTACTGGCAAGAACACGAGATATTTAAGTTGTTTAATGAACCATCTGAATGTACATGATGTGTGACTGTTATTCAAGAAACTTTCATAAATACAACTTCCAGATGCAGACCATAAGGTAAGTTACCATATTTATTATAGCTATCATTAGATTATAAGGCCAAATGGATCCTCGTGTATTATATGTTGAATATTGTATTTGTCGTAATGCTTTGTGAAACGTATTTATATGTATTTTGACTTGTATTTATCGTGATGCTCTGTGAAACATATTTATATGTATTTTGGCTAGCTGACAGGTTCTTGAACGACCTATTTACAAAGAAAACTATGTCAAAATTTTAAAAAATTTGAGAGTTAACCAAATTTTAAGGCCTTTTGATGGGGTGAAGTAGAATGAAAGTTGATCAAGTGAACGCATGAATATCTTGAATAATTATGGAACTAAAAGTAATCTACTAGGACTATTCGAGGACGAATGACCCTAAGTGGGGGGGGGGGATGTAACACCTCAGGAAAAATTTGAATTTAGTTTAATATTTTGAATAAGTGTGACTCCTAATCTATAGAGAGTGACGTGATACATATAGTTTAAGAAGAATTATAGTGTATTTATAAGATTGTATATAAGTGATGGTGGGCCTAAAATAATGCTAGTGGTGGCATATAAGGAAAAAAAGTACAATGTATTTATTTATTTTTAAAAAGTTGCTAAAGCGTGTTTCTTTTTTAAAAAAATTAATGTGTTCCTTTATCTAAGTATTAACAATATTTATATGGCACTCCAAAGGCCACATATTCATGAATATAACATAGGATATAAGTGGGGCTGATTTTTGTCATTATCAAAAGCTTCAGCCCTTTATCTCTTTTTCTTTCTCTACGTTGCAACAACAACTACGCAACTTAATTTTAAGTGCGAGTGAAGTGAAAAATAGAGAAATATTCTTGGCTTGAGAAGGAACCTTCCTTCAATTAAAAGTGGCAACAACTTTTAAGGAAGCTTCAAGTATTGATTTTGAAGTCTAAAATAAGGATTGAAAATCCTCAAAGGTAAATTCTTTATTACACTCTTAAATATGATTATAGATGAGTAATTTAGATATTTGATTTGAGTTTTAATAACTCTTGAAGTAGGTCCAGATAATTGGGTTCTTGAAGAAGGGGAAAAGATAATTAAGGATATATTTTTTGGGAATTTCTGCTTATTGGGCATATTTGATATTGAATCATGCGGGTTGAAAAAATAAGAAATTTAATTAAAACAATTGTTAAGGAAAATATTAGTTTCGAGCATAAGTGAATAGTGTTGGAATAAATTATTAGGTGAACCTATGGGTTATTGATGGATGTATATATTATTTTTTTTGTAGTAAATTATTTTCCTATTGGATAGTGAGGGTTGGTGGTTGTCGATGTAAAGGCTACACTCCCGCGGGTTAAGTTATTTGTAATGCTCCGGGAGTACACCCTGGACTCCACACGGTGCTAGGAACTACAAGTGATCCCAAGCTAACCTATGAACTGGCATACTGTTAAGTAACTGAATTATAATACATTAAATAACAAGTTCTGCTGTGCGGAACATAATCATACTGAAAATCTAAACTAGTATGTAACTGATAAAGTTTAACAATCTTATAAATATGGAGGAAGAAACTAAAATTATATGACTGACTCTGACTGACATCTATGAAGCCTCTACTATACTGACTATAGATAGCTAGGACATGATCCCAACTACCATTAATCAATACATATGAGTATTAAAGTAAAGTACATGAACAACATCTGACTGAAGTCCTCGAAATAGAAGAACTCATCACCTTCTGGATGGAACTGCAACTGTCTGATTATGATGCGTAGTCTATAACTGGTACCTACATTATGAGATAATGTAGCACATAGACGTATATGCGGATCAGTACTTCTGGAATGTACTGAGTATGCGGGAGTAAATGCAATAAGTAAAACTGATTATATAAATGAAATATTAAAGCTTGTACGCTAAGTGTGAGTAGACTCACCAATAGGCTGGAATAAACTGAAAGATGAATGATCTTAAGAGCAATAGCAACAAACATAATCTGGTAATCTTGTGAATGACTACACATAGATTCTAAAAACTTTACTTTTATAATATAAGTAGAACTAGAGCTGGAAAACAGTAAAACATGGGTACTGTATGAATATCGGGTCTGAAACTACGTGATGAAGACGGACATAACTCGAGAATCTGAACATACCATTATACTGAGCACGAATGCATAAACATACAAAACCAAACATAAAATATATTAAGCTTATCTGATTAACTAAATGACTGATAGTTGAATACTGGTCATGTAAGACTGAACTATACTTAGTTTGAACAACTGGACTGAAACTGTGGAGTATTATGCATATACAGTTATGACTATCTGAACAACATGAGATAACTGAACATGAATGCGTGAAAACTATAATATCTGAGAATGCAAGACTAAGCATATATCTGTTACTGAGGAAATCTGTAATTTGGAAGACTGAAAGTTGTAAAACTGAATATCTAAAAGTCTGTACACTTAGTCAAGAAAACCTGAACTAAAAATACACTGAATACTGTACTGAGACTGTGGGAGGTATCATCTAACTGACATTCCCCAATCTGAGCTAATTGGGGTCCAACTTGTAACCCCAGTTGGAAGGGTTTTAGTACCGTGCCACGGGTACTAACACTGGCTGTGTGGATCCACTAATTTGATGTCCCGAAGGACCAGGGTGTCAAACCTAAACTGACGGGTGACCCTGAGAGGTAGTCAAGACTAAAATAATGGGTGACTCCTCGTATCCTATGCTGGCTACTTAGTTCTGCAATACAAGAACTGCTACTAACAACTCTGCCTAACTAACAGGGAAGCCACCACCCCTGCATTCACTCGGTGCTAAATCTTACTCGACACTGAAAGACACTGAAATACTAACTGGTGCATGAACTGATAACTAGTAACTGATAAGCTCAGGTTATGGTATTCTGAAAATAATAGTACATACGGATTCTAAGGTAATTATTAATGTATAAACTGATACTGGAACTGAAAATGGACAGAGCTAAGGTTAATTGGACTCACAACTAACCATATTACTGACTAAATGATTTGCTCATGGTATAACTGAAATCATTCTGTAGATACTGAAAACTAAGTAAACAATTAAATTTCGGGTATTCATAACCCCCAGGACTCGATAACAATAACAATAAGACATACTAAATCTTTGGGACATAATAAGTAGTCAATATTCAAAATCCAATCATTAGGGAATTTCATCAAACACCTAGGAATCATGAACTTGAACACGGGGATGTCAAACATAGGAGCATAGCATGATTACATGACTAAGATCATGAATTGGGGGATTTACATGAAATTCACTTGGAATAGGACATGGGATTTTCATGAAAACATATAAAGCTCTTAGCTTGAACATAAGAATATCTTAAACATGAGGGAACAATAGAGTTACACGGAAAAATTCATAACTTAGAGATTCATCTTTAAATTGATTGAACATGATATGAGAAATTCATCAAACATATGGAGACCCTAAACTTGTGCATGGGAATGAGAAATCATGTGAAAATATCATGGATACATAAATCAATTCACAACTTAGGGATTTGATATGAAAATCATAACATTCAAAATATGTATTGGCTTATTCCACTTGAAACACATATACTTTTAACTTGAAATCAAACGCATGAGGATCATGAGTTATCATGCGTTAAAACATGGGAGTAGTTAAACCATGAAAATCACATAAATTTCAATATTAAAAACATGGGTTAAGGATTTAATCATGTGAAAATCACCATTCGAACATATCAAGACAATTTCAACAAAAAATATTTGTAAACATGATACATAATCGAAATTCATGGAGGTTTCATGGATATAATTCATATTAACATGTAAAGATCATAACTTTGAACTTAAAAATGGATTTTTGGGATCCATGGGTGAAGGGAGGCCCATGGATGAACTCCCACATACCTTAATTAGATGATTTATTAGAGATTTCTTGAGGGTTTCTTGAAATTAAGAGCTTGAATCCTTTACTTTCTTGAGAATGAAGCTTGAATTGTTCTTGGAAAAGAATGAGGGTTTATTGAGAGAAAATCTTAAAGAATATGGTCAAATAATACCCTTTTGGATGCTATAAATTGTCCCTTGGACGTTTGGGGTTGAGGGGAAAGGACCAAAGTGCCCCTTGACCCTTAAGAAGTGTAAAACAACGGAGGAATAGACTAGGCAGCACCCCCTTTCTCCCGGGGGAGTAGAGCCCGCGACGCCTCCTCTATCCCGGTGAATAACCCGGGCGGCGCGGGCATATTGCCTCCACTTACTGCCTCTCACAGAAAAAACCATAACTGTTGCTCGGATATCGGATTAAAGAGAAATTGGTATCGTTGGAAATAGGATTCAACTATCTACAATTTAGTGGGTCTTAAGATGAAAAATTCCACGTATATCAAAAGTTATACACGTTTAAAGTAGATTCTTGTAGAATCGAATACCAAACTTTGGACGAATCAACGGTTCTTAGCTTAACGTCGCTCTAAGTGATTTTTATGAATATTTTTCATCTTGAAAGAACATCAAACACGAGGATAAAGATCATAAAACTTATATTCACATGGGAATCATTTGGATTATAGATTATTCACATTGAAACGACAGTTTAAAGACTAGCCCAAAAATGCGGGGTCTTACATTATTGGAAGATTATGGTACAATTAGCTAGGAAAGCATCAAAGATATGTAAAGCTAAAACATCCTTTGCCTTTATGTCATGCCCTAGAGTCATTTGTTTCTCCTAAAAGAGCTGACATAGTCTACTAGAAATATGTGAATAGAATTTTCAGTATCGACATGCCTAACACATGACTATGTGTCCTTTACAATTGAAATTATGAGTCTACACACCTGATGCATCTATTTATTGAAGTCACAACGTTCGTACTACTTCTGTCAAGTCAAGTATCAAAGGAGTCAGTTATATATTACATCACATAGAGATAGGGTCATATGATAATATAAAGTACTAGTATTTAAATATTTCGATACAATCAAAGGAGTCAGTTGTATATGGACAATACTACTTGAATAGCTAAACATATTCATCGTAATATATACTTACATAGGCTTACAAGGAGCTATTTGATAAAAGTTAACGATGGGAGGGTATTCATAAGTTTGTCTTGGCACACACACAACGTAATTCTGTGCACAGAATTAAAGCCAGACCACTATACTGAGCTAAAATATTGTGGCGTATTTGCCCTTGTGGCGTCATTTGCATTTGGAGTTAGCTGAACTAGTTCCCTTGACTCAAGACAAAATATGGCACATGTGGCCTGCGAACAGACCCTCATAGTGAGCCCATAGAGGCGTACCCTATATAGACCATGATTACAATTATACATATAAAATCATATTCAGGAGTATTTGGGTAACACATGTTGTACTCTTGTCATGGAATGCCTTTGGTAGGCCATCATATGATTATTTGTATTAAAAGTAGGTACTGGATATCACTTAAAAAAATTAATAGGCTTTTAATAAGGATGATTTATTCATAAGTGGTTAATATGATAAGTTAATATGGTAAATGCATAAGTAATAGTCTTTTATGGTGCATTTGTCACCCGTTGTCTCATAAGTTATAGTTTCATATAAGAGTTTCTAGTATTCAGTCGTCCACAGTTAATTATTTTGTTGTTTGATTCATTGAACATCCTTATACGTCTACTTGTTATTCTGTTTGCTTTACATACTAGTACATATTTTATATGTACTAATGTTCCTACGTTCGGGGGCACTGTATTTCTATAAATACAGAATCAGGTATATCGATGAGAAGATTTTTATACTAGGCACTCATCCGTATTCAACACAGCAGTCGGAGAGATCCTTTCTTACCTGGAGCTAATAAATGTCTGGTACTATTTAACTATATTTCTGGTTATAGTTTGAGTATGTCGGGGCCCTGTTCTGACCATCTTCTTTGGTACAGTTATAATTTCTCTTAGAGACTCCGTAAACAATGTTAAGTTGTCACACGTGACCATAGTTTCATATGTTTGCATTGGATGAGTGTCCGATGGGATACACTTAGTTTATACATATCCCCTTATCATTATTTAGAAATAGTAACTCTTTCGCACAGTATATATATCAGTCTCATAGCTCATGCTCATATGGTTCTTATTTGCCCTGTCTAGACTAGGGAAATGACAATAACAAAATAAAGCCATACTTCAAGTCATACCAAATAAAATAGTTTAAAAAATATGAAAGAAGAAATATCCACTTGAGAAAGCAACTTTGTCACTACAAAGAATGATTCTGAGAGTTGTCAATGAAAGTCTTGATAGCACTGGATCATCACATTAAAGATTTGTCTGAATAATTTGCGATTCCTCAAAACGGACATTCAATGTAGCTGTCACCTGCATATGTAGGTTTTAAGTAATATCCAGAGGAGATTATGGGTGTATCAAAAAATATTTTCTTGAAAAATAAATTATATTTCATTTACTAAATACTTATTTGATTCGGAATAGGGATATTGAAGATTATATTCTAATCAAACATAAGGAAAATAAAATTTAATAATGTGTTTAATATGAATTTATGATACAAGAAACAAGATTTAAAACTTGTACTAATTTTAACTAATGTTAATAATCAAACATAGAATAAATGTAATACCAAATAAGATAGAAGTACTAACCTAATCATCATAGTAAACCTGATCAAAATCATTGTCTTGTTCATTATGTTGGCTTGCACTCGGAGGTTCAAGCTTTTGGAAGGGATTGTTCATATTAGATATATTTGGTTCACCAATATATTGTTGAAAATTTGGATTTGCTTCTTCCAATCCATTAATATCCATATTTCCAACATGAGTATCATACATCATTGCATTACTTGAATATGATGTCACATTATCCATACTGACATTCAAGTTGTAGCCATTACTTAACTCATTTCTAATATTTCTACTAGGTACTATCCCACTGTCTGAATATGTTGCTCCTTGGGCCACAATAGAATTCAAGGTATAATCACTTTGAGTATGATGATGCCCACTGTTTATCACAACGTCAGATCTATAATTAGTATTTTCAATAATTGGGCCTTGTAGTCCTTGTGAATACAACATTCCGAATAATGGTCTCTGTTGTTGTTGTTGTTGTTGTAATCCACCACTAATAGTATTTTGAATTGATAAAAATGGGTTACTAAATGAGTTGAAGTTGCTGAGGTAGGGAAATTGAACATGAAGTTGCGGGCGATAAAACTGTTGTTTAAATGGACTCTCTTCTCGAGCAAAAGTATTATTGGTATTAAGATTTGAAAATGAAAGATCTGAATTTCTTTGGGTATTATCTGGGTTACTATTCAAATTTGGTACATTTATTTGAAGATGAGGCATTGTCCCAAATTTTTTAAAGCTACTTCTTGATTCATGAAAATCACTTGAGGATCCCTGACCTAATGGGCGATGAAGGGATTTTCGTTCTTCCGGAGATCTCCAATCATTGCGACGACATTTCTGAGAAGTTTTATAAGAAAATAATTATAAAAATCAAATCATAAATATAATTATCATTTGAACTAATTATTATATAGATGTTTTTGAAACGACTGAAGTCATTTATAATAGAAAATATTTTTGATGTTTGGTAATTGGAGAATAATAAAAATATTTTGATACAATGTGAATTAAAGATTTATAATAATATTAATCTATTGAATTGCAAAATAACAAATGTTAGCAATGAATAATTAATAAGCATGTAAGAAAATATAGCTAATTCTCCTTAATCAAATAATGGTTTGATAGGACTTTATGCATTACTATTGAGAACAATTCCTAAATATTTATTGATGAAAGTGTAATAAGATTTTTTTTTTTTGTTTTGATATAAAGTTGAAATTAAGGCATTGCAGAAGAAATAGCTTATCACATAAGTATTTGATTAAAAAAATTTCAAGAAAAATATTTTCTAATAACCAAATACGAAAAAATAACTTAATGAAAACAATTTTTGCAAAATAACTTTCTTTTTACCATACAAACAAAATTAATACAAAAAAATTTCACTTAGTTTATCTTAAAAATGTACCTGGAGATGGCTTGCAACTTGCATCCTAGTAAGACCAGGCACATTCATAACCTCAAGAATCTCCTTGGGATAGCATCCTACATGTTTTAAAAGAATGTGAATTTAAATAATAACTACAATATTCTCATATCAAGTCGAGTAACATATAAATACAATAATCAATGTCTTATTTCAAACAAGTTAACATTGACTATAAGTATAAATTTTCACTGTTCATACCGTTTAATTTAAAAGAATTGTCAAAAAGTTTAATTAATAGTGAAGTAAACTTACTTCCTTCACCAAGTAATTGTACAGCTTCCATGAATTTGGCATGAAGAGCCTCAGTCCATTCCGTGCAATTCTTTCGCTTAACGATCTTATTCTTCTGATTTTTATTATTTTCGAATCCTTCTCTTGCTTTCTCTCTTTTTATTTTTTCTCCTACAACAAATTGCCAGATGTATTTGGTAATGTCCTTATCAAATGGCTTTTTAAGGCAAAGATAAGCTCCTTCGTCAAAAGCCTTCTTTACTACGAGTTCGTTTTGTTCATCCCATACAACTGCATAATTATTTCAAGAAGCTATCAATTAGAATTAAATTACACTATACATTATGTGAATAGTTAATTTGACTATTCACTAGATTAACAATTCATTATCTGTAATATTAAAAACAATCATTTATCATATAAAAATAGAAATTAGCTTTTAATAATTTATGTTGTCAAACAACAAAAGTCATTATGCACCCTATTTCACGATAGATTATAAGCAAATCATTTATCTACAAATTATTTGATGCTAGAATAATAGTGAATTTTATAGCTAATTTTTATAATGCATTAGTTACAATATTGACTTTACCCACATTGAACGTCATAAGTGAAGACATAATAAATACTTACCGAGTGAAATTATATCTAAGGCCACAACTCGAGCTAAGAGGTGAAAAGAAAGCGTGTTCGATGAATGGATATTGAGTATCATCACATCAATTTTTTGCTTTCCTTTGGAGAGCATTGCCATTGCATCTAAAGCCGTACCAATCACCATAACTGTATCAATGCTCTTTGAAAGTTAGTGAAGAAAATTTTATATAGAATTATCATAAGGTTTTGTTTATTTCTTATACACAAATTCTATTAGAAATTATTAGGTTTTATTGCTATACACCAGTTTATGTAATTGCACAATAAATCAACTTATAATCTTATATCATAATCGATAAGTAAAATCTTAGATATGCACATAATAAAATTACATACGATATTACTTATAATAAATAATTGAATTATAGAATAAAAATCATATAGGAATATATTACAAAAATAAATTTCAAATTCAAATATAAAATTTGTCGACAACAAATACTGAATAAGGATTGCTATCAATACCCATAGATAATAGGATATTTTTTTTGAGATAATCTTATTTCATAAATATGCAACTATAAGTTTAGAAGATTTAGCAAAGAGAAAAGGATTTATCAATAAATTTTAATATTCTCATAGGACTAATCTATTATCCTAATAACGACATTTTTGTTTTGACATTGATAAGATGAATAATACAACTGAAAAATAAAGTTATCATAGAGACTCATATGAATCTCTGTGTTATTTACATGTATCATATATTATATATTATTTAATTAAATATAAAATCATCACTGCGTACGACAGCAACAGTGCAAATCATAATAAAATAATAATCAACTATTGTAAAATACTAAGCTGCAAATTGGCATCTAGAAAAAAGGCATTACTTATTATAATAATTATTAATAGATTACAATGAAGGAGTGTTTTTATTTGCATTGACGATGAATATTTTGACACGATACTTTCAAGAGGAGCTGCCATTGTGCGTGTTATTTATAGATGGTATACTACTAATTGACAATATACGAAGCGACAATAATGCGAGGTTGAAGGTTTGAAGAAAGATCTAGTAGTCTAAAGGATTTAAATTGAGCAGGATCAAAACTGAGTACTTGAAGTGTAAGTTCAATTGCATGTCCCATAAAGCAGGCGTGGTCATTCCCAAGAGAGGAATTTTATATAATCTAAGGTAATTGAGAGATTAAGGAGGATGATACATATTAAATTGGGTCAGGTGGATGAAATAGAGACTCATATTTAGTATTTTGTGATAAAATGTGATGCCAATAATTAAAGACATGATCTATAGAGTGGAGGTTAGACTAACTACGTTATATGGGGTACAATACTGTTGGCCAGTCTATAATTTCTAAGTCCAGAAGATGAAAGTAGCAAAGATGAGAATGTTGAAATGGATGTGTGGGCATATAAAGAGAGATAAGATTAGGAAGGAAGATACTCAGGCCAAGATGTGAGTGACCCTCATGAATTATAAGATGCAGGAAGAAAGATTGAGACGGTTCTAGCATGTAAAAAGGAGATGTGCAAATGCCCTGGTAATGAGGTGCAAGATATTAGTCATAGAGTGCTTGAGAAAGGTAGAGGTAAACCTAAAAAGTATTTAGGTAAGGTGATTAGTGTCACTATGAATTAAGTCTAAGGAATTGAAATTTCACTCATCAGGCTTATGCGGATGCTTAGCATACTTCAATTTAACACATGTTTGACACTTTGATTTATTGCACTCAAAGTTAGGCAAAACTTTTCAACTAATTAATTTTTGCAAGGTTTTGTAATTGACATGTCCTAAACGACTATGCCATAATTCATTTGACTCAAGCAAGTAAGAAGAAGCCTCAACTTTATTCATTTCAATAGCTATTACATCAAGGTTGAAAAGGCCCTCATTGA
The DNA here is from genome assembly GCA_030864215.1 of Capsicum pubescens. NCBI lineage: Eukaryota > Viridiplantae > Streptophyta > Magnoliopsida > Solanales > Solanaceae > Capsicum > Capsicum pubescens. The sequence goes on from CM061548.1 coordinate 32,942,281, forward strand.
GGTATCGCTTTCCTACATACATTTCATACTTGTTTATTGTAACTTTCTCCAAAACAAACACACACTTAAACCCATTTTAACGAGAAATGTTGTCGACTCTAAGTTCTTCCTAATAGTAGGAACATGGAGAACATTGTCGAGAGTCAACACCTTGTTGAAAGTTAATTTTAGGAATATCTTCTTCTTCTTTTTTCAACCTTAGCTATTATAGTATTTTCCATGAAGATCAATTCTTTGGGACCAATAGTATTTCTTATCATTTTAATATTTTTATCTAACTGATTTTAATCTTCAATTTTATATTTCCTAAATACTTCTATTACATCATCCTTACCATCAACAAATAAACATAACAATATCTAGTGCAATCATCAATAAAAGTTATGAAATATTTTTTTTCACTGAGATAGTGTTGACTTCATATGACAAATGTCACTATTAATTAAGTCTAAGGGATTGAAATTTCATTCAACAGGCTTATGCAGATGCTTAGCATACTTCGATTTACCACATGTTTGAATCTTTGATTTATTGCACTCAAAGTTAGGCAAAACTTTTCAACTAATTAATTTTTACAATATTTTGTAATTTACATGTCCTAAACGACTATGCCACAATTTATTTGACTCAAGTAAGTAAGAAGAAGCTTCCACTTTATTCATTTAAATTTCCATTACATCAAGTTTGAAAAGTCCCTCATTGAGGTATCCCTTTCCTACATACATTTCATACTTGTTTATTATAACTTTCTCCAAAACAAACACACACTTAAACCCATTTTTAACGAGAAATGTTGTCGACTCTAAGTTCTTCCTAATAGTAGGAACATGAAGAACATTGTTGAGAGTCAACACCTTGTTGGAAGTCATTTTTAGGAATATCTACCTTTTTTTTTTTCAACCTTAGCTATTGTATTACTTTCCATGAAGATCAATTCTTTGGGACCAATGGTATCATAAATAAAAAAAGCTTTTTTCCCGCACAAACATGTCTAGTGGCTCCTGAATTCAACCACCATTTATTTGAATTTTCAACTAGATTGCATTCAGTGATCATAACACACCGATTTTCAAGTTTCTTCCAACATGTTTATATGATTTCTTTTCTTGTTCTTCTTCAGAACTTGATAATTTAGAGTTTTGTGGCCAGCTTCACTATAATTATAGCACTTGCCTTTTAACATTTTCTTATTCTGCTCTTTCTCTTGTCCAAAAAATTTCTTCCTCTTGTTATTACTTGAGCATCATCCTTAACATGATTTGCAACCAATTACTTGAAGCATCATCCTTAACATGATTTGCAACCATCATTGATGATTTCTCATTTAGCTCATTATTTTTTTTTCTATTTCGAAATAAATCACAAGATTTATCAAATCAAACAATTGATTTACAAACTTTCATTCTTCAAGGACATGAGGATCTCTACTTGTGTACCTTTTCATTTCAAGTTTGGTCAGCTAAAATAACATCATTTGCTGCCATTTTTTAAAGTTCACACTATAATATTTTTTGATTTCTCTATCATTGCCATTTATAGAGCAACATCTGAACAACTTAATGACACAATATTGATTGCCATTGAAAAAGCACCATTCACAAGCGAATCAACTTATTGTTCAGTTTCATTCATCATTTTCTTTTCAAACTTTGACAAATACTTCAATATTTTAGAATACCAATTGGAAGGACTTAATCTTTAAACAACTTATTTCTAGTCAATGATGAAGCTTTTAGAATGAAAAAGGAAGCAATGGTTCTTGAATAGACGCATTGCTTCAGACCGTCGCCAACCCACAGAACACACTTGCGCCAGCAGATGGCCTATATATGACCGCAGGTCACTGTTTGTCAAAAACAGAATGTACTACCTCATCTGCGGAGCCCATCTATATGCAGATGGTGACCTTCGCTCGCATGTTATTAATTTCACTTCCAAACAGTGCCTCAAAGGGTCGCGTTCCTTTGAGGTGCATTGAGACATGCCTCGACACATGCTCCGTGCGTCCTCAAGTGGAGAATATTTTTGTATCAGATTTTTGAATTAAAACATCGTTAACTCTCAAGTTTCAAATGATCTATCATTTGACAAATTCAAATACAAATTCAAAGTATAAGCAGAGCCGAGCAAGCGACAACGATAGATCAAGGTTTGTCTTCTTCTTGTCTCACTATCCACATAAAGGAGTCCTTCTATATTTAAGCGCAAGGATTTTTCTTTCTCCAACTAATGTGGGAGAATACTCCTTTTATAAAGTGAACATATATTTAACTTTTCTTTCATTTTCTTTTCTCCATTTTCCATTCCCATTTCACTAAAACCTAATAATTAGGCAGGACATGATATAACTTTTCACAATGAGAATAGGACCATTGATAAAAGGGTGTGGAGGTCGAGGAATCGGATAGAAGGTTAATAGGTACTTGAGTGTTTTGCCTTTCCTTTCCCGAGTACTAGTATTAGTTTGGTTTTTTCATTTCTAAAATTCTTATTTCTATCAATTGATTCTTTATCCTTGACTATTATTTTTTGTTGAGCATCTATTGCCCCTAAATTTTTTTTTCGCATCCTTTCCAACATATATATTGAGGGTATTATGTAAAAAAAAAAAAAATTTAGAAATTATGTAATTCATGTTTTTTTTTAATACATCGAATCAAACACTGCATAAGAAAAATACAAGTATAACTAATGCAAGCATAACTAACACAAGTATTACTAATACACCATATTTTGCATTATTCTTATACACTCTACCAAATGACCCCTAAAGATATACGATGCATACACCCTATTCTTATTCTTGATCCCACTTGTGGGGTTAAACTAGATTTGTTGTTATTGTAGTATCTAAAATAAAATGATTTATTATTTATGCATTGATGTTGAATGTCAGAAGTTTCTAAAAGTTGAAAAGAGGAAAAAAACTTCTTTTTTCCTATCAGATTTTGCTATGTACCTTTTTAATGCCAATAAATTAAAGTATAATTCCTATTGCTATTACTTATTTTATTAATAATATCAAATTACTTACTTTATGTCTGCATATTACATGGTACCTACAAAAGTAGCTAGCAAAGAAACTCAATTCAAAATAATTTAACGCGCCTTGCACATAGAACAACCAATGAATAATAACAAAGTAATTGAGCAATCAAACCAAAACTAATAAGAAAAAAAGTCATAAAACACCAAAATAAACTATACAAAAATTGTCACTTATATGCCTTTTTTTGTAGAGTAAAATAATTCAAAAAAGTTACCATTTAAAGATAGTTTTTAGGTAAGTTAATTATAACTTTACCAATTCTCTCAAATATTATGAAAATCGTCTACTGTCTTCAAAAATTTAAATATAGAAAGTAGTAAAATGCACATCAAGATTGATCCATCAAAATGATTTAGCAAGTAATCATTAAGCCAGATTCAATTTATTCTTTTGAAGTTAAGAAAAAAATAAAATTAAAATACTTTAAAATTCAAGGTCCATCTGTGGCCAAAAGGATGAAATGACATGTGTAGATTAAAAAAAATTAATAAAAACTTTTTAAGAGGTGCGATTTATTTTATTGAATAACAAAATAGAAAAAACGCATTGAAATTAAGAGGACAATTTTTAATTAAAAAAAGGAAAGAAAATATTTTTATTTTATGTAGATCAAATCTCTTCACATTTTTTTCTTCTTAATTTAGTAAATGACAAAAAAAAAACTATCTCATGGTCAATTAGCCAAAATCAAATCTTATCTTGTCCTTCTCTTGCTCTTTATTCCTTCCATTATCTTGATTTTTTATCTTCACCAACTAACAAAATTAAATGATAGATAAATTAGTATAAATTAACGCTCTACATATTTGAAAGTCATTATCGAGGGATCAAATAAATTTTACTCTCACATTAATTGATAAAGAATATATTTTTCTTAAAATATCAAGTGTAACATTCAATGTAAATTGATTAAATTATTAAAATTAACATAAATTTATGTCTCACCTAGGACATAGAAGCTAATCGAGTGTATGATCTGCTTATAGCAAGAACCAAAAATAGAAAATCTAATTTGACTCTTTATAACCATGTAAAACTCATTTATAAACTAGTAAAACAAATATAAAAATATCAAAATAGTGTTATGACAACAAGAAAAATAGAAATCCAAGATTTACAAGATATATAATTCAATTCTAAAAAGAGATAGATGCTCAAATCATAAATGAGATAAAAAATCATATTAATTAAATCATATATAAAAAATCACAAAGGTTAGTCGTATCATAGAATCAATGATTACAAGTTGTAGATTTATTTTTAGAGATGTCACCTTTATAGTCATAAGACTTTAGTAAATCAACCATGTTATTAACAAACTCTTCGTCGTCATCAACAAGCACCACATGAACTTCATCAATCATACCGTAATAGGGAGCTGCCATTGAATTGTATATTCCGTTAATAGATTGAGAATTCTTTTCGTCAGATATAAGAAAGAGAAGATACCAAAAAAATATTTGTTATATAAAAAGAAGTATTTATAGAAAAATATTTAACTGCCTTGACAGGTGATATAGTATCCCTGCTTAAGGCTGGTGACCATATCTAGCGTTGACCATACAAAAAAATTTATTTGACCTATTTTATTTTTATAGAGAAATATTAGTTCTTTTGGCAGGTGCTTATATAGTATCTCTACTTAAGGCTAGTTGCCATATCAAGTGTTGACCATAGAAATTTTTTTATTAGACCTATTTGATTTTTTGTCTTTTCTTAGTCAAAACAAAAGAATTCTTTCTTCTTTTTTTCTTTCCTTTTTATGACCACTAATGGGTAATATTTTCGTGATAAAGTTATTTATTAGTGTGTAGCTTTCTAGACATATTTTTGATGAAAATGTTTCAGTTATGAGGAAAAAAGACTTTTGTGGCTTATGAGATCTGAGTAAGCACTCATTTTCATTTAAAAATAAAGTAGTAATGATTTTTCTTTATCTCAGTCATTTCAACAAATTCTTACATAACATTATCAACCATTATTATTCAAAAGCGCCATTAATGCCCTAATCATGTCCTTAACTTGTATCACATCTACACTTTCTAATCTAAAAAATAGTTTTTTTATCAAGATAAACCATCTCTTATATTCTCTTATTGTAGACATAATCATAGTGATTTTATTATAACATACACCTTAAGGAATATGAGACTTCGACATCTAAACTTATAATTATTTTATTTATTACTTCCCGCTTATAAATAGGCAGTATTATCGTCACGATCCAACCTACTGGATCGTCTCGGACACCTACCTATGCCTCCTCTAGATAGGAAAACTGAATATTCCACCATTAAATTAATGCAGAAATTGCTACAATGTTTGGAACAAACTGAATATTCAAGTGGCATACTAGTCTGAAAGGAACAAAACAATTCATATAATGGAACAAACTGAAAATACTGCAAAGTGGACTGAAGTCAAGAAGTGGGGTGATATTGAGGAACAAGTCTATAGGCAGAAAGCCAGAGTTAGTTGGATAGATGGTGCAGATGCAAATACAAGATACTTGCATGCACAATTGAAGATAAGAACCAGCAAGGACACCATTACATCCATCTATGATGACACTGGGGTCAAGCTAGAAGATCCTGCATTGGTGGAAGCTAAGTTTATAAAGTTCTTCTCCAACCTTATGGGCATAGCTGCAGCACAACTACCTTGCCCAAGCATCACAGTAATAAGAAGTGGCACCTATCTCTCTCATGAATAGAAATGCAACTTAATCACCCCTGTCACAGAACTGGAAATACATGCAGCACTGAAAGGAATGACACATGATAAAGCCCCAGGTATTGATGGGTATCCTGCAGAATTCTTTAATCTAAATTGGTCGTTAATAAAACAAGATGTAATTCTTGTTGTTAAAGAATTCTTTGAATCTGGTAGACTGTTGAAATCATTTAGCCGCATGTCGACGCCCTATTTCGAATCGGTCGAAACAACATACGACGTATGGTGGCGTTTAATGACTCTTGGGATTTAAAAATTTATTTTTTTAGAGCCGCCACCTAACTTTTTAGGAAAATTAGAAAAAAACCATTTTTTATGTCGAAAACTCAGTTTTGGTCTTTTGAGAATATTTAGAGATTCTGAGTAAGCGTCTTGGTTACTCGAGGGGAAGGTGTTAGGCACCCCTCAGAGTCTATCCGAAGATAGTCCTTATACTTAGTTTAGGAAAATGTTAGGAAAAACTTTTATTTTTACTTAAAACAATGATAAGAAATGTAAATAATAATGACAATAATAAACAATAATATTATAATGACAATTAATAGTACTAATGAAGTATAAATAATAATGACAATGATAAGGGACGATAATAATGATAAAAATAATTACTATAATAATATTGAAAATAATATACCTCGTATGTGGTAGCAAATGAATATGTATACCTCACGTTTACTTAAACCTGAAAACTCGAATAAGGGTTGAAAAGATAGAATGTAACGTAACTAAATAAAATGGCTAATTTTACAAAGTCTTGATTTTATATAAAGATAATACCTTTGAAAAAATGTAAAAAAAAGAGTGTTGAAAAAAGCCTTTATTAATTATGAAAACTTGAAATTTATAAGAAAATTTAGTTTCTTGAGTTTAAAGGAAGTTATTTTAATTCTAATAGACTATTTAGTTATATGAATATAATGAATGCCATGTTCAATGAAATACTTGACGATTTCTTTCAAGTTTAGTTTTAAAGAGGAACATCGAAAGTAACCATTTAATTCATTTAGACGAAATACACTAGGTGAGGAATCACGAATCGACTAAAATACATGATAAAATAAAATGGTAATGACTTAGGAGATTGATCTAAATTAATTAGTTTGAGTGTTCAAGTAAATACAAATAAACAAGAATATGAAATAAAGAAAGAGTTAGAATTGGGCCCTTTTGGCCCATTTTATGGGCTGCCCAGATTTTGGGCCTGAATCCCATGAATTTCAATCCATTATTCTAGTGTATATCATCTGTGTACAGCAACTATTCTTTCCCAGCGTTTTTGTATATTTGATGTATATCTTCTGTATACACGCATCGACAGCCTTGCTTTTTGTCTCTCAATCCGTTTTTGGGACTTGGTTGAGGCTCGGACACGATGAAGTTCGAATGCAAGGATAAATGGAATCCGAGTGGACTCGAATTCATGTCACATGCATCAAAGAAAGAGAAGAATTAAAAATCAAATCTGAATAGAGTAAATGAACAACAAAGTATAATTCGTAACCAAAGGAGTTGAGCGACACATAAGGAAATTGAATACTATGAAGTTTGAACCAGACTGAAATAAAGAAATATGGTTCAAGGGTATTACCGAAGATAACTCCAAAAATAAAATGCACGAGATTCAAGTACTTAATAAGGTTTCAAACTAGAACAATTCGAAAGTCAAGCACAGTTTGTCATAAACTAACTAAGCATCAGTACTAATAAATGATTAAGTTGATAGTCCATCACCATGCAACATGATTTAACTGGGCTATTCTCAATTAAGTTATAAGAAACAGAGGGATGAAGGGGCACTGTACAACTATCCCATGTGACACATTACTTGCAACTCAACAGCTATGCCGTATTCCGAATGTATGAGCGCGTAATAAATAAGTAAACTATCAGATTTCAAATGATTTCTAAACTACCAGATTTCTAATGATTTCAATCTAGTTTGCAAGAGAGAGCAAAATTATACTCAAAGTCAAGACGGAGTACAAAGTTCAGATAAAAAAGATAACAATAGAGTCGAAAAGCGATGGAAATCGTTCTCATATACTCAAAACAGCTATGTACTTTATGACAAACACATGATCTGATTCACTGATAAACACATATGCAATGCCCAAAACAAGATGAACGAACACATACACATATCCACATATACACATCCAAACAGGGAAACACAGGAAACAAGGTGATTTTCATACTTTTCGCTTCCACCAGTCCCAAATCCGAATCAAGAGGAAACAAAATTGAACGACACACCATCACAACCTAATTTGGAATCAAAAATATCATGTTTTCACCTATTTACAGACCTGGTGTTATATTTACACATGGGCTAAATTCACAAAAAGTCATAGTTTTCTTTTATTCGCAAAGGTAATGGAAAACCAACAACCGAATTTAAGAATAGAATAGAACCACATATTTTAAACCAAACGAGATGAAACAAAGATGAACATAAAAAACAAAGGCGAGATTCGCACCTTTTCTGGGGCAGCAAAACTCGGGCTTTCATGTCTAAGGGTATTCCGGTGACTACAAACTCAACCACGGGCACCCGAATTCGGACCAAATCGGAAAAAGAATAGCGACTCAAAATTTCCAATCTTTTGCTCGCTGGTTCTTTTTTTTTTTCAAACTTCCTCACTATATTTTTCCAATCCAACCCCCTTTTTTTGTTCCCAAAACTTGCTAGTGCTCCCTTTCCCTCGATCTTTTTTTTTCCTCCTTTTTTCTCCTTTTTTGGTCTTGGTAACCCGGTTATTTATAGGCAAATTCGGACTTCAAAGTCCGGATTTGAAACAGTAGTTAGGAGAAATTTAAAATTTGAATTTAAAATTTTCTGAGAAAGACCTTCAACAGGGGAGCCATTAATGACCAAATTTTACCAATTTGGGACTGCTTCCTCTGAATCCCTCGGATTCTCGAGCGGACAACAACGAAAAAAGAAGATTCTCGCGTGGTCAAGGTGGCTATGTGATGACGTAGCCTAGACTTTAGGGTTTCCGATCCGATAGTGGTGGAGAAAAGGCGGAAGGGAGGAAGAGAAAAGGGTGCATGGTGTGTTGCACTTTTTAGGAAAATGATGGAGACATGACGATGGTATTTTGAAAAATGGGGGAGGCACACGTATTTGGTCTTGGACTTTGAGAAAAACGTGTGTTTTGGTTGTATTGTTTGACTAATTTTGGCCCATCCGATCTCTTGATCAAACAGCTGAAAAATAAATACTCTACAAAATGTATATATATAGAGAGAGAGAAATATAAATTTGACTAAAAGTGAATATTTTTTTTATCCGTCCTATCATTTAATCGGACGGTTTAGAATTAATAAAAAAAAATAGAAACATAATTAAATATAGAAATATATATTTATATATAAATTATTTATAGATTTGAAAATTTTAGATCTTTAGGTTAAAAATAAATTGACGGACTAGATTGATTGGTGTCGATTAGATGAAATGTGAAGCGTACATAGAAATTGTACTGAATTATGGGCCAATTCTTCGGCTCCATGGCTAAAATTTATAAATAAGAGTTGAGGTTACAATAAAATAAAAGTTGAAATTGAATTATTGTTAGCCCAAATACTCTTTTTCTACTTAAATTAATTTTATCGATGCTTTCCGATATTCTCAAATTATTTTTAATTTAACGTATACAAATTACAGACATAACTTGTATATATATGTAGAAATAAGAATATAATAAAATATAAAATATATATTTTATATAACAAAAGTATAAATATATATGGTCACAATATCGCCTAAAGAATAAAATTAAAAAAAATGCGAATGCGATCACTAAAGATATTTTATTTTATTTGGTAAAATATTTAATTATATTAAAATATTTTATAATATGATAGAAAATTAGAAAACTTATAAAAATAGAGATAAAAATATGAGTTTTATTTCTTATTTAATTTTATAATTAGTTAGGGCCAAGAACATCGATAAAATTAATTAGAGGGAAAGAGAGAGCCAAAATTGGGTGTCAACACCACACAGCTGTGACCTTAATCCCAAAAGTAGCCAACCCTAGTTATGTTAGGGATTATAGACCCATAGCTTGTTGCACCACAGGTTATAAGATCATCACCAGGATTCTCACAAATAGACTCAAAAGTATTGTCAAGCATCTTGTGAATCCTTCCCAATCAGCTTTTGTGGAGGATAGAAGTATTGTTGATAACATCCGGTTTAGTCATGAACTTTTTAAGTAGTATAATAGGAAAGGTTTGTACCCAAGATGTGTTATGAAAATAGATCTTAGGAAAGCTTATGATTTCATTGAATGAGGGTTCCTGAAGACTCTCCTAGCTGAGTTAGGTTTTCCTAGTAAATTCATAACTTTGATTATGGAATATGTCACTTCTGTCTCATACTCCCTGGTCATAAATGGAAGTCTAGCTAAACCTTTTTTGGGGAGGAGGGGAATAAGACAAGGGGACCCTATGTCCCCTTATCTTTTTGTCCTTGCAATGGAGTATCTACAAAGAGAACTCCAATTAATGCAACAACACAAAGACTTCAAGCACTATCCCAGATGTAAAAGGCTAGGTGTGGTACACATTAGTTATGCAGATGATCTTCTAATGTTTTGTAAGGAAAAATTGAAATCTGTGAGATTATTGTAAGCAGTATTTGCTAGATTCTCAGCTGTATTAGGCCTTCAAGAAAATCTAGATACGAGCTCTATATATATGTAAAGTGTTAAACCCCAACTAAAGCAAGAACTATTGAAGGAACTTGGGTACAGAGAAGGGGAGCCGCCTTTCAGGTACTTGGGAATTCCTTTATCATCTAAGAAGCTCACAATAGGTCAATGCTTGCCACTGGTGGAGAGAATAATAGAAAGAATCAGACGCTGGACTGCTAAGTTACTTTTCTATGCTGACAGAGTTTAATTAATTAAGGCAGTGATCTTCAGTATTTAGACATTTTAGGCCCAAATATTTGTCCTTCCCAAAAAGATTCTAAAGATGATTGAAACCATCAGTAGGACATTTCTCTGGATAGGCTCCACAGAGGTATCCAGAAAATCCCTTATTTCTTGGGAAAAAATTTGCATGCCACAAGGTGTAGGAGGGAGGAATATACACGATATAAGACTTTGGAATAAGGCAGCAATCTTGAAGCTTTTATGGGCAATCAATGAAAAGAAAGACTCTCTCTGGATAAAATGGGTCCAAGAGTATTATTTGAAGTCTGAAGAAGCAAAAACATGCAATATACCAGCAAATTCCACTTGGGTGGTAAGGAAAATACTGGCATCTAGAACATATATCATGCAGTGCTCAACTATGCAAGGTAATCTCATAACTAGACTTTAGGCAATGGTTGTCAAAGGTAAATTTATTTACAGCTATTACCTCCATACCAAAAGGTACCATGGAAGAGCATTGTACTTCAACAAAGCATACATCCCTAACAAAAGTTCATCTTATGGATGGCCATCAAAAGAAGACTTGCAATAGTGGATAGATTGCTGAAGTTTGGTATTCATGTTCCATAATCATGTATTTTCTGTGATTCACAAGTAGAAACACTAGACCACCTATACTTTGGTTGAACAGTGACAAAGAACATCTGGCAAAAGTTGTTGAATTGGCTGAGGATACAAAAAACCATGGTGGCTGGGAAGAAGAGGTCAAATGGGCTTCTAACTGGGCAAAAAAGAAGTCAGGAATGGGAGCCATCATCAGTTGTGTGTTTAGTATGCTGGTTGCTATAATTTGAAGAGAAAGAAATCACCTCAGATTCTAAGCTAGCTAATTCTATGCTGATAAACTATACAAGGAAATTGTAGTGCAAGTCCACATCGCAGGCAGAAAAAAACACAATGGCAAGCTATACTATTACAACTGAACAATGTTCCTTAGTAACTTGTATTTGTTAATTAAAAATGTAATAGATACGAAAGTTTAGCTATAGATTGGTTGTGTTTCAATTTTGAGAGGCAAGAGGTCAACTCATGCCTGGTTTGTAAAAGACTCACTTTGGTATGAATAAAATTCTTTTATTTACATAAAAAATGGTATCAATCATCTTAACTCAATAGTTTAGAAATGATTATTAAATCCATTCGTTCCATAACTTGTTTTAATACATTAGATATAAAAAATAGATGTGAAAAATAACTACAAGAGACTCCCCAGAACCTAACCTAACCTGGTATGCGAGCATTCGACAAGGAGTAGGTACGTCCATGACACATCGTTCTTACAGAATAGAAATGGTAGAAGCTGATACTGAGTGACCAGCATCGCTGCTATAGAAACTCCAACTAATGTGCACCATGCCTATACTCCCGAGTGAAGGTATAGTAAGTGTAGCATCAATACAACCACATGTACTGGTAAGCATCATCAACCAACTAGAATTAAAAACAAATAACATCAATAATAAATACGGAAAAGCCATAACGACAAGTAAAATTCTAGTCTAAACCCCCAATTATAGAATCCTCAACATATCATTTAGCATCTTTATGACCTACTTGTCATTTAATATTTTCATATATATGTTTGTCTTTTAATTTAACATTTTTAACCTATAACTTTTTCCTCCCATACCAACTCATTCTTATGGTACTTACAATTCTTTAATCTATCTCTACCCAAGTCCTCTTTATACTCCCAATCACAAGACATCACAGTACCATATCTCATGAAGAATCAAAAAACTACTGTCGCCATTCAATTTCTCAGTTCATGATGACACCTACTATAACCCACTAGTAGGTATGACAACCCGTAATTCAGGACAACTAGTGATAGGCTATCAAGAGAAATAAAGGAAGCAGCGAAAATGAATCTAATAAAGAGATAAATATAAAGATGAAATCCCTAAAACCCAGTGAAGTCAGTACAAGAGCTTCTAATACAATAGGAGTACGAGTGAAATAAAAAATAAATATATATACAAAGATGTCTCTAAACACAAAATAGAGATCAATAAACTATAAAAGAGAGAGCAGTAATACTCTGAACGTCAGGAGCTCACCCCAAATATCTGATTCATAGCTACTCTAGATCATGACCACATCAATGGTGAGAAATCATACTATGATCTACAGGCTGCAGAAGTATAGTATGATTACCAAACTCATGGTACCCAGTAGACATTGACCGACTCACCGACTCAGCTCCAAAGATATTGTAAGCATAAATAACATATGAAGCAGGAATATAACTATGATCAACTATCTAAGAAACTAAACATAATATTGCTAATGGAGCAATACATATAAACAATCCTATTCTAACAGTATTCAGGAACTAAAGTGCGATATCGTATATCTGTAACAACCAGTTTTTTTGATGAAATATGTAAAATTTGTGATTTTATGTGATTTGAATGTTTTATCCCTTTTCACAATTGCATTGTGGTATTTCTATGGTGTGGAATGCTTGACACGATTCTTGATGTATTTTGGTACCATTTATGTGATAGTCGAACAAAATATCATGTCCATCTAAACATCTACTTAGGGTTTCACAGTAACAGCACAAAATATTCATCAAGACAGGCACAACAATTATTAACAAAGAGTAGTTTTCTAATCACTTCTAGAAACAATTCAACCTCTAATATAGACTCGTGATGATGGTTAATTTATATCCACAAGTTAAGCCACAAAGAATCATACAAGACTACCCAAAACTCATCAACCATGTGTGTCTCACATAAGATATTACCCATAATCACTCACAAGTATTGCATTTTTCAGAACATGGGTATAAGATTATCCTTGCTCTCACTCTCACAAAGAATTCATATGTTGCAACTGATGACCCTAGGCTTGCCCTTAGTGTAATGTTCCACTAATATCAGAATGCTAAGCTTAGGATCAAATAGGTCTTTTACAGGTTGTAATGTAGGCTAAGGGACAGGTAGGACTATTTTGGCCAGAAATAGTGACTATGTTCCTAAGCACTTTAATACATCACATTATGTCATTAACACTCTCTTTTAATCAACCTTGCTACCTTTCTTTCATCTCTTACCCCTTTTCACCTATTTTTCCATTCAAACATAACTATCTTTTTTATTTAATCATAAACACAATTTATCTTTTTATTTTTCTGTTTCTTTTTCTTCTCTATAGCACACCTCTTATGATAGGCACTCTTTTTCATAACAAATTCAAGCACCAATACACTTTAAGGCATCATTCTCACCCAATTTCCTCTTATTTTGTCACATGACTTTACAATTTAAAGTACTTAGGAATTTGGATCAAATTATGGTCTTGAAAAAAATGGATTAGGCTTACATATGAGGCTGTCAAAGAAAATAGGCTAAAAGCTCAAAGAGGGTTAACTAGGATAATGTCCACGGGTAAGTAAAACGAAGGTAAACAATCACAGGTTGCCAAAGAAATGCCTAAATCATCTCCTAAACTTTCACTCTTTATTTCTCTTTACACACACACCAGAAAAGTTCTAGCATCAGTCACCAACAAAGAATATACTATCATCTCACACACACAAGGCACATGGTCAACTTTATTGGGAGTATTATAGACTCTTGACCCAATAGATGAATGAATTAAACCACACAATTATCACACAGTGAGTCACACTTAGAGCTTAAATGTCTCAATAGTAATGATTCTAGCACAAACTCTTGTCATAACACCATGCCGCTTATCAGAACAATTTCATGCATCAAAATCTACGACAAACAAAAAAAATATGACCATAAATGTAGGCAAAGAAGTACAGCATAATAATACTAGCACCCCACACTTAGACAGGACACACTGCCCTCAGTGGAAAATAAATACGGAAAACCTGATTAGTCGGACTCCTCTTCTATGTCTGGGGTCATTCCCCCTGTGTCGGAATCATCATCAGAGTCGTCATACTCAGAGTTTCTTCAAATTGTACCCACTTGATCCAAAAGTGCATTGAGGTATTTGTAGTGAGAAGGATTCATCTTGCTCTTTTCTTCCCCTTTTTTGGCCTTTCTGTGAGGTGGTTGCTTTGTCTTTTCCTTGGCGTGCTTTTGGTGCCATTGTACCTGAGATTAAAATGATAGTCATGTTAGCTTCATCTCGGTAGATACAGTCGACAAAAAAAACAGTAGTGGCACCACCCCACACTTAATTTGTTGGCACAAACTAATTAAGTGAACATTGTCGATTACTCAGACTTCATCGATATACGTTGAGGCGTTATGTTCCAATAATATGTTCAGCACAGTCATACTTTTGTGTCGTCTTAACTATCCTTTCCAACTCTTTTTCATGTAATCTTGATCATACTTTCATGTTTGGATTAATGCACTTTTTGAACAAGACTACTACATAGAGATCGTATCAAGTTATGGCATAGAAATAATCACAACATCTCATGATTGTATTCAATCATGATCTTTATCTCGATGAACGAGTCATTCAAACATTCAAGCATTCAATTTTGAAGATTATGCAATTAACTTCACCATGTCGACTCCGCAAAAGTATGACAGTCTATAACAATCAAATACAAGTCGGAACAAAATCAAGAAAACCCACACGTATTCTTTCACTCAACGAGATGCATCACAACAAATCAACCACATTCAAATAACCAATACTACTTCAAGATTTAACAATTCATTATAGGCGTAGTAGTGTAGTACTTACGGAATATAAAAGAAGAACAAAGAAGTACTTACTTGGTTGATGGCCTCGGAAGATGTTCTTGCAAAGTAAAAGAGCAAAAGGAAATTTTTTGAGAGATTTTGGAGAGGTAGGCGGCACTTAGGTTGAATTAGCAATGCATTTTTGTTCTAAGACTAAGGTTCTATTTATAGGACAAGCTTGGGTCGGGTTTTGACCCATTTGGAATCGGATTTGGAGGCCAAAAGTGGCGCCTAATGCTTTGCCTATGCTTGGCATAGGCGGCGCCTATGCTATGGCATTGTTAGGCATAGGCGGCGCCTATGCCATGGCATACTAGATTCAGAGACAAAATGCATTTGCATAGGCGGCGCCTATGCTATGGCATTGTTGAGCATAGGCGGCGCCTATGCTATGACACTCTAGAATCCGAGATCTTAGGCCATAGCATAGGCCATGCCTTGTTCGTGGCCTAGATTTACATAGGCCTTGCCTTGTTCTTTGCCTATATTTTCATAGGCAATGCCTAACCCATAGCCTTTTGCTTCTTCATTCCTAACTTACCACCTTCAACATGCAATACTTCCAAATTAAAATTTGAAACCAATCTCCTCTTTTATACCTCTTGCACCTACATTTACTCAAAAACAACAAAAACGATTAGAACGATGGGTTGCCTCCCATCAAGCGCCTTAGTTTTGGTCGTGGCTTGACAAAATCTTAAGAAAACAAAACAATTAAAAACGATGGGTTGCCTCCCACCAAGCGCTTGATTTATTATCGCGGCATGACATAGCTATCTCGATTACTTAGACTTCATCGAGATAGATGGGGCATCGTTTTCTGAATGGATTCAGACGACGCTGATGCTTACTTGTAGGCATGCTATCTTCTTCGATATGAATCTTGTGCATACATATCTCAGGAGGGATACCAATTATATCATCAATAGTCCAACCCATAGCTCTCTTGTATCTCTTCAGAGCAGAGATGAGAGCCTCTACGTGCTGTTCACTTAAATCATCCGTCACACTCACCGAAAGTGTATTTCCACTTCCCAAGAACGCATACCTTAGATAATTGGGGAGCTCTTTCGATTCTAGCACTGGGGGATCTTCAATGAAAGTCTTCGCTGTTGGTGACGGTTGATTCTTAAGATCAAGGTCCGGCTGCTTAGGAGTATGAGAATAGGACTCTATTTCTGTTAGAGCACACATAGTTTCTTTATAATCTTCATCGTCCTCATGCTCAACATTCAGCAGCGCAACAAACAATGGCTCAACAGTAAGTTGTTTCTCTACAGATAATGCTTTTTTATCCTCATAATGAACATCAGCTACGGAGAACACATTCATATCGCTGGGCTGCTTCATTGCTTTTCATATATCAAAGTGGACCACTTTGTCATTCAACCAAAATAAAAGCTCATTAGCTCTCATGTCAATAAGCACACTTCCTGTTGCAAGGAAAGGACGTCCCAAGATTATGGGAACTTTAGAATCCACCTCGCAATCCAAAATCACAAAGTCTGCAGGAAAAATGAAGGTAGACACCTTCACCAACACATCATTCAAGATACCCACAGGTCGTTTTACCGACCTATCTGCCATCACGAGCCGCATATTGGTTGGTGTAGGGTCGCCCAACCCCAACTTTCTATAGATGGATAGTGGCATCAAATTGATGCTAGCTCCCAAATCGCACAATGCCTTAGAAAAATTCATAGATCCAACCGTGCAAAGAATAGTGAAAGCACCAGGGTCTGCCTTCTTCTGTACTAAGGACCTTGTGGCAATTGTACTGCAATGATGAATATTATCTGCCGGCTCATAGCTTACTGCCCGCTTCTTTGTTAAAAGGTCCTTCATGAATTTAGCGTATCCGGGCATCTGCTCTAGCGCTTCCACCAAAGTAACATTAATAGTCAGCTGTTTCAACATAGTCAAGAATTTACTGAACCTGGTATCATCATCTTTCTTCTTCAGTCTCTGCGGAAAAGGTGGTGGTGGAAGGGGAATTGTTTTCTCCACCACTTCCTTTTTATCTTGCTTCCGATTATCAACCTTTTCAGGAGTGTCTTCAGCCTTCTTCTTCAGTCTCTGAGGAAAAAGTGGTGGTGGAAGGGGAATAGTTCTCTCCACCACTTTCTTTTTACCTTACTTCCAACTATCAATATTTTCAGGCTGCAGATGTCTAGGGGTGACGTCATGAACACACTCTTTATCTTCTTTGGCCTCTTCACATTCTGCATCAATAACATTATCCGCTATATCATCAACCACCTGCTCGTCCTTGGATGGATTTTCCAACACTTTACCACTCCGGGTAGTAATAGCCATGCATGATCTGTCGTTCCTTGGGTTTTGCACCGTATCGCTGGGTAGTGTTCCATCCTTTCTTTGGTTGAATGCCGCAGATAATTGACTCAATTGTTGCTCCAGTTATTTTATTGAAGTGGAATGCGAGTCAACCAATTGCTTCATTGAGGACAGATCATTTATTACCTCAGTTACCCCTGTGCTGGTTGCCTATACTCTTTTCAGCAGCTTAGCCATCATATCTTCCATAGACATATTTCCAAAACCAGATGCAGCGGCATCACGTCTTCCAGGAGGAACATACAAACCACTCCTGTCGGTATTGTTTTTCCAACTACCTTGATCGCGGTCCTTGTATCCAGATTTATCATAATAGATCCGACCTTGGTTTCCTTGGGCATTGCCTCAGAAACCCCCCTAATTATTCAAGTAGTTCGCTTCTTCCTCATAGTCGGATTCATATCTTCCCTGTGATACAACGGCCTTAACCTTTTCGGTCTTCCCTGATAATAAGTGCTTGGTAAGAAGATCCATCTGTGTTTTCATGTGAGCCATATCTTGGTCACGTTCCTCTTGTCTACGTCTCTGCTCTGCAGTCAAGCCAATAGATAAAGTGGGGCTTGCTACCTCAGAATCCCTGGTATTCCAAGCTCTACTTTGCTTCGTCATCCGATCTAGCATATTGCTTGCCTGACCAAAGGTGAGGTCCATGAATGACCCACCTGCTGCATTATCAACCACTGGCTTCATCACCAAATTCAAAGATCTGTATAATATCTCCATCAAGTGGACATTGGTCATATGATGGTTTGGACACTGCATAAGCTTTGTTTTGAACCTCTCCCATGTTTCGTGGAGAGCTTCAGTTGGAAGCTGTCGAAAATTGCTGATTTCATCTCTTAACTGTGCTCTTTTGGATGGCGGAAAGAATCTTTCTAGGAAAGCATTTTTCAGTTGCCTCCAATTAGTAATAGAATCAGGAGTTAGCCCGTTCAACCATAGAGTTGCCTCCCCAGACAGAGACAATGGAAATAAGCGCAGCCGAATTGCATTCTGCCCAACTCCTGGATTGTCAAACGACTTGCATGTTGAAATAAAGTTGATCAGATGCATATTCGGATCATCTCCTGCGAGTCCACCAAATAAACCTTTGAGCTGCAATAGTTGAATCATAGTGCTGGTGATATTGAACTTTGCTCCAGGTGCCAAGGGCGGAGGAATAATAGCTCCTGTAGCACCAGCTCCATCTAGATCGTCATCATCATCATCAAAAGGAGCCTGCACAGCTCGGCGGTCAGGTCTCATTCTAGATTGACGATCTCTCCTATGCATAGGTGCTGCCACCTCATCAGTACGCCTAGGATTTAGTAGCTCCTCATCACCCAGGTCCTCATCATCAGGATTTGTTGCCAATATTCTGTTGATGCACTTGAGCAGCTGCTAGTGCAGCTAGTCTAGCCTGCTCCTGTTGAGCCGCCCTTCTGTCAATGTCACGTTGTGCATCCATCCTGCCAATAGAACCTGAATAGAACAAAAACAACAGCTAAAAGTAAAATCTGAGAACTTTTGACCAAAGGGTCTAGTAACTATCACAAACTTAGTTGACAACCGTATTCCCCGGCAAGGGCACCAATTTTTGATAACACTCAAACTACAGCTCTCGTAAGAGTGTAAGCGGTCGTTGTCAAATATATAACCCAACTGGGTTGGGTATCGATCCCACAGAGAATAGCCGGTCACTAAGTAAGCAAAGATTATTAGACTTTTGGTGCAAGTCTCGTCAAAGGGGGGATTTTGTAGCGTGCAATAATGTAAAAAAATAGTAGAGTAAAAACGGAAAATAGCAAAGTAAAAAGGAAAGAATGTTTAGTAAGATGTTTAACCAATGAGAATTGAGAGTTGGGGTTATATCCACCTTATGAGTTATACGTCTCTATTGGCTATGAGTTATGCGGAATTCAGACATGCATGTGCTTATAGAGAATTGTATTCTATGGTAAATTCAGGCGTCTTTCGACCATCAAGGATTATTTCACTTTAACTCTTTCGAGCTTAAAGCGTATCTAACGATACAAATTCTCCAAGAGGTTAATCCAGTTACGACACTAACTTTTTAACAGGGGTTGGTGCCCTATTACCTTGACATTATCTCTTTTCCAGACATATAACTTTTCTTTCGAACAAGTTAATGCTATACTGGCGTATTCTATGTGTTTGCAACCACAAGAATTTGAATTAAGATGAAAAGAGTAATGATATAAGCAGCACACGTGTCATGAATTCACAAACTCATAGCAATAGATAGTATCTCATAAGGCTTTCATAACCCCAACAGAGAAGTTTAGCTACGCATGAGTGCAACGGAAAACACAATAGACATTATCATCATAAAAATCTCACGTGAATTCCTTGCAAATAACTTTTCTCTTGTTGTAAAAATTAAAAGTCGAATATATGAAAAATAATGTCAATAATAAATTAATGAAGAAAAAGGGAAAGGATAGAATAGGGATGAGGGTGGTGGAGAATTGTTTTGATGGATGGATGGATGGTGGATGGATGGGAATAATAAAAATCTCCAGCAAAATAGGGTATTTATAACACCTATATCCTATTCCTACTAAGATACTGCTTTACTTATCCTAGTCCTACTAGGTTACTGCATCATTATCCTAATCCTACTAAGTTACTGCTGATCCCCAAAGTCTTTAAAAATACTGTTTTTGCCCGGGACAGGTTTTCCATGCGTCACTTTTAGTCCCTAGGCGTCCAAGCTCTCCTTTCCTTCTTTCGTGAAGCTTCCTTAGGCGTCAAATTATCCATAAAATGTTGAAATCTGCATCATTTATACCTGAAAACTTACTAATCACGTTTGTTAGCTCACTTATAGGAAAAAGGACTAAAAGTGCATGAATTATATATTTTGTCCTCAAAACTTAGCTAACATATGGGTAAATTATAGTACTTTAGGCGTGTAAATACGCCTATCATCAATAGTGTGATTTTTGGTGGCTTTGAGAGTCTTATTATGGACATATGTCATTATCTTTTGATCCATACGATGGATGGCTGAATGTACTACATCAGCAACTTTAAAATATCGATTTTAGTCTAAGTAGACATTTGGTTCAGATTTTGATGCACTCGAGCTCATTTCAACCTGTTGGTCGAAAAGTTAAAAAATTGGAAATATGGGTATGGGACTCATTTGGTCAAAATGACCTCGGGAAAATTCGACTTTTCCTACGCGCCCTGAACATTGATTTTAGGGTAGTAACATATTTGGTTGGGTTTTATGACTTTTAAATCTCATTTCAACCCTCGGTTTGGAAAATTATAATTTTGGATTTTGGGAATCAACTCTGTGAAAATGACGTTTTCTTTAAAATCTGATATTGCCATTGAGTCCAGAGCATCAAATTTAGTGTGGTTACATAGTTCTTTAGCATATATCAGACTCCGAATGAATGTCATACACCCCGTCGAAGTTCGTTTAGACTTGGAAAAATCTGCAATATATAATAGCTTTTCCCCCTTTTTTTTTTTTTTTCTCATTTTGGCCTTTCTTTCACCTTGCCTCTTGAGAGTTAAACCCTAATATAGTGTGAGAGCTTAAAAGTGAAGCTTGTGGGAGTTTGGGAAGCTAGATTAATATCTATTTCTTGATTCTGTTTCGAATTTAAGGTGAGATTTCATCCTTTTCTAATCTAATTCCTTGATTAATTTCTCAAAATTTCAAAAATCTTAGGACTTGATTTTAAACCCCAATTTTACTTCTTTTCACTTGAATAATATTTTAATCTTATAATTACTAGTTTTTCATCAACTTAACCTTCAAAACAACTTCGATTCTTGATTTTAATGCAAAATTTGAAGATTTTACTTGATAAAGCTTAAAAATAATTTTTTTCCAATTTGAACCTCATTTTTCTCAATTTGACTTGGGTTTTCAGCTGTATATTCCTACAAATATGGGGAACATGTTTTTATAATAAAGTTTTAATTTTGCCCTTTTTTTGAAAACTTATTTCGGGGATCTATTTTGACCCCGAACCAAAATTAGGCAATGTGGGTATTGTTGCCTTTGTTTTGATGTGTAAATTCTATTTCTTAGTTTGAGTTAATTTCATAATCATTCATGAAAAGTAAGATCGTGAGTTCAAAGTCCAGTAGACCAATTTCGGAATTCGAGGTGGTTATGACTTAACTCTTCAGACTGGCTGGGTAGTAAATTTGTGTATCAAAATACATGTTAAGGATGAGAACTAATCATAAAAAATAACTATCTATATATTGTGCCCGTGTGGGGGCCTATATGTGTTGTAATTATTGAATTTGGAATATTACCTGATTTGTGTGACTGTGCGGGGTCTTATGTGATGTTGATAGCTCTGACTCTACGTGAACAATCATATTGTGTTTTTAAAATGCCTATTATGGTACCTATGGTGTATTTTGATATAGTCATACTTTGTGATCTTGTGAATTATGTGAAAATTCATGGATGGGGAAAATAATGAGTGGATGTTGGCTCACTTGGTTGTAAAAATATAACATTGTGGTTGATTGTGGAAATACATCATGTGGATTGGTTGTAGAAATACTCATTGTGATTGGTTGTGAACATTGCATAATCATCCTCATGTCATCACACACATCATTTGACTTGTTTGTTGTATATTTTGTATATACTTGTTGTTGTTATTTTTCATACTTTATTTGTGTCTTATATGCTCTAGAAACACTAAAAACACTAGAAATACTATAAATTTTGCAAATAATGAGAACATCGGATTTTATAAACCTTCCTAGAGGGATGTTCCGGGGAGAAAATATTGATATATAGATTGTATATGGGTTGACGAACCCCCTATGGGTCCCACTCGGGAGACTTGCCTCCGTGGGTGTATACGGGGATTGTGCGACGATCCCAGAGATTGTGCTGTTGACACCCAATTTTGGTTCGCTCTTTCCCTCTAATTAATTGTAATACCCCGAAACTCTAACCAATAGTGCGATCATGAATCAAGCTCATGAGAAATAAATTATAGTGTTTTGGTTGTTTTCTGCTCAAGGGTGATGTGTATTAAGGCTTTAAAGATGTCCTAACGATTGGGCGAGTCAAAACATTCTTTACCGATTGAATTCTTGAGAAGGATTTTGACATAGTCAACTTCAAATGAGTATATATCCCATTTTACTACGAATTATTGAGCTCATGACCTACCAAAAGATATATAATTGAATTATCTTTCCAACGATACCCATTTCGTCAAAATCCGATATCGGAGCAAAGAGTTATGCTTATTTTACTCCAGTGTGTCAGCCAGGAAAATCCGTGACGACCTTTTGCGACGACTTGTCACAAGCCTGACGGCCCGTCACAAAATGTCGTCACCTTAAGGCAGAAAGTCACAAAATCCACCCTTTTCGTGATGACAATTTGTGACGGCCTATCACGGGCCTGACGGCTTGTCACAGATGTCGTCAGCTATTGTCTTCAGCAATTGATGGACGATTTTTGCAAGGGTATTTTGGTCATTTCCCATTTTTAGAGGCCTCTATATATATGAGAATCCTCATCCAAACCCTAATTCCATCATTTTCTCTTCTAATTCTCTTGTGATAATATATCTAGGATTTTATCAAGAACATAAATCTTCCAAGAATCATCCATAAATCTTTAAAATTTCTTCAAGAACCAAGTTCCTCATAGTGTGGGCTTCAAGAATTATTTATTTCAAGTGTGGATAAAGTCTCAAGCACTAAAGTTCATCCAATTTCAAAGATTAAGGTATGTGGGATTTTGAACAAGAACACTTCTTTCGTTCTTGTGTCCAGAGATTTAATTTCTATTGAATTTCATGATTTTTGCAAAGTGGGTTTACACCCAAATTAATTTATCAAGGATTTATGAGATTTGAGCTATACAAGATTGACATATTTGACTATTTCTTTGTCTTATTTCTTAAATTAAGAATTTATGCCATGAGTTGTATATTGTTATCATAAAATGATGATTTCTAAGTGATTTATGATAAGTGTCATGATTTATGTTTTTCCATGAGAAGTTTTTCTATTGAATATATATTGATATTGAGCTTGAGAGTCAAGAACGAGTTCTATGATATTTTCTTGAAGATTTTGAAACTTGATATGATTTGATAAGCAAGTGTACATGATGATGAGAAAGATTATTTTGAGATTGAGTCGAGTTAGGAATCCAAAAGTTGATTATGATTTACAAATGAGATACATATTTATATTTCGGTCTTCATGATAGACCCTTGAGTTGATTAAGGTGGATTTCCTAACGCGTTCTGAGCTTAAGTCTGGGAGTAGTATTTAGCACCGAGCGGGAAGTGTGGGTTCAGCGCATCCTACTTCCCCAGAACTACGTGCCACCATAGGATTAAGATTAAGGGCCAAAGGCCAAGACAGTGATCACTAAAGTTAAGGTTCTACTCCGATGGCAAGGATAGAACATCTCTCCCCAACGTGGGCAAGACATTAGACTCAATGTAAGCTCACATGGTTTATGCTGAATATAAGAAACTTCCAAGTCCATAATAGTCCAAGTTCCATGAGTTACTAAGTCACTCTAAGTCATGAGTCAAAGAGTTTGAGTTGAGTCCAATGGTTTATGAAATTTATGAAGAATGTGTTATTATTGATGATTTATGGAAAATATGTTTCAGGTAACTCAAGCGATGAGAGTCATTATTATCAGCATGCATGATTTTCTTATACATTTATGATATTGTTTCAATGTTGCCTGCACCCCCACATACTCAGTACATTCCCAAGTAATGATTCCCATACTCTTCTGTGTTCTACATTTTCTTGTGATGTAGGTTCAGGTGCTCAGTCTCAGCAGCGACAGTGATCTCCGAGTACCTCCATCAACATTTTTATAGTTGGTGAATCCTCATGGTTTGAGGACCTATGTCCCTGATTTTTGTCTTGATAGTAGATGGTTGTTTATTTCCAGTTCAGTACGAGTCAGTTGGGGATCTGTCCCAATGGCTCCTCAGTCTTATGTAGTAGAGGCTTTGTCAGACTAGAGTACCAGTATATCTAGAACTTTGATATTTTGATTGTACAGGATAGTATTTCTTCGTATTCCAGTATGTTCATGACATTATTATTCTTACTTATTACAACTTGATTATTGTCATAGTCAGTTATAGAAGTGATGACAGGCTCAGAGGGTTAGCTTGAGGCCGCGTGTGGCCTTAATTACCGTGTGACATCTTGGGATGGGATCTTGGGGATTTACAAGCTTGGTATCAAATCCTAAGGTTTAAAGAGTCCTAGGGAGTCTGACAAGCCGCGTTACGTAGAGTTTTGATCATCGGTGTGTAGCGCGCCACATCTATGAGCAAGAGGCTACGGGACATTTTATGAAAAGTCATTTCTTTCTTTCAAAAGTCTATCATGCCTATGACTGTTTTTCTCTGCTATTAATTTGTGCTCTCTTATAACAGAAAATGCCTCCTCGTAGAGCTCGCAGAAACAATGAACGACCTCAACCCGTTGATCCTTTAAATGAGACGGTGACTCATGCCAAATTTTGGGTAGATTTTCAGACGCTAGCCCAGGCAGTTACCGCCAATGCTCAGGCCAATGTTCAGGCCACATTCCCACCTCCGCAAGAAGGTAATTCAGCGGCAGCTTGGGTTTTAGATTTTATGCGGATGAATCCGCCAGAGTTTTATGAGTCAAGGGTATGTAAGGACCCACAGATATATCTTGATGAGGTAAAAAAGATTACCAAATTATGTATGTAACAGAGGAAAAAAGTGTGGAGCTAGCTTCCTATCGCTTGAAACATGTTGCTTATAATTGGGTGGAGATGTGGAGGAAGAGTAGAGGGGAGGATGTCTCTCCCATGACTTGGCAGTTGTTCCAGGACGCGTTCTTAGACCGATTCTTTCCCCCGAAGCTGAGGGAAGCAAAACTAGAAGTATTTATGAACTTGAGACAAGGCTCCATGATAATTTAGGAGTATTGTCTTAAAATTCAACCAGTTGTCTAAGTATGCTCCCGGTATGATGGCAGATTCCAGGACCAGTATGAGTAAGTTTTTGACTAGCGTATCGAGTTATGTTATGAAAGAGTGTAGGTCCGCTATGCTCAATAGGGACATGGATCTTTCTAGATTAATGATACATACTCAACAGATTAAAGTGGACAAGGTGAAAAAGAGAGAGAGAGAGAGAGGGGGGGGGGGGAATAAGAGAGTTAGATCAGAGCAACAGAGGTATAATCAGAGTAGATTTTCTGGAGGGATCCGCTCTCAGTTTCAGAGCCGTTCTTTTATGCCATCACCGTCATCAGCTAGTGCTCCCGTATCCAGAGTTAGGCAAGAGCAGGGTAATTGACCTACTGTGTCCAGGTTTCAGGACAGTGTGAGTAATAGACCTAACTATACCTCATGTGCTAAGTATGGTAGGATGCATGAAGAGTGTATGGCTGAGCAGAGAGGTTGTTTTGGTTATAGCAAGTTGGGCCACAAACTCAGTGATTGTCCATATGCTAGATAGGGGAGCCGTGATATTTGTTCCCAGAGTCAGGCTATTAGTTCTATAGCCCATTTAGTTCGTCCTAATCCTCCTTAGGGTGACTCGTGTAGTACTGTCGGTGGTCAGCGCCAGAATCACTTTTATGCTATACCACCCCACCAGGAGCAGGAGGATTCACCAAATGTTGTTACTGGTACGCTCCGTGTATTTTATTTTGATGTGTATGTGTTGATGGAACCTGGGTTGTCTTTCTTATGTGACTTCGTTAATGGCTATGAATTTTGAGATCAATACTGAAAAGATTCCTGAGCCTTTTCTAGTTTCTACTCCAGTAGGTGAACCTGTTGTTGCTAAAGAAGTATATAAGAAGTGTCCGATCACTGGACTTCACAGAGTCATGTTTGTAGATTTGGTTGAGCACGACATGGTTGATTTTGACATTATTCTGGGTATGGATTGGCTTCACTCTTATTATGCGTTTATACACTGTCGAAGCCGTGTAGTCAAGTTTCAGTTTCCCAATGATCCAGCCTTTGAGTGGTCCAAAAATTCTGTATCTCCCAAGAGTTATTTCATATCCTATCTTAAAGATAGGAAATTGATATCCAAGGGTTGTATCTATCATTTGGTTCGAGTTAAAGATACTAAGTTCGAGACTCCGACCATTCGATCGATCAGTATTGTTAATAAGTTTCATGATGTTTTTTCGAAAGTTCTCCTAGGGGTACCTCCCGATAGAGTGGTAGAATTTGGGATTGATCTTTTTCCTGATACGAAGCCTATTTCTATTTCTCTACAACATATGGCCCCCGCAGAACTTAAGGAGTTGAAAGAGCAACTCAAAGATCTTCTAGAAAAGGGTTTCATAAGGCCTAGTGTATCTTCTTGGGGTGCACCCGTTCTGTTCGTGCGAAAGAAAGATGGTTCATTGCGGATGTGCATTGACTATCGTCAGCTTAACAAGGTCACAATCAAGAACAAGTACCCTCTTCCTAGAATTGATGACTTGTTTGATCAGCTGCAAAGTGCCAACTATTTCTCAAAAAGAGATTTGAGATCCAGTTATCACCAGCTTAAAGTTAGGGAGTGTGATATTTCAAAGACAGCTTTTCGCACCCGATATGGTCATTTTGAGTTCCTGGTCATGTCCTTTGGGATAACAAATGCCTCAACAGCTTTTATGGATCTCATGAATTGGGTGTCCAAACAGTACCTGTATATTTTTGTTATTGTATTCATAGATGATATTCTTGTATATTCCTGAATTGAGAACGACCATGCAGATCATCTCCGAATAGTCTTACAAACCCTTAGAGATCATCAATTATTTTCCATATTTTGCAAGTGCAAATTTTGTCTAAGGTCAGTTGCTTTTCTGGGTCATATTGTTTCTTCTGAAGGTATTCGAGTTGATCCTCAAAAGATAGAAGCTGTGAAAAATTGACCTAGACCTATTTCCCAGTCTGAAATTAGGAGTTTCTTGGGTCTAGCTGGCTACTACCGTCGTTTTATTGAGGGTTTCTCTTCCATTACGTCTCCTTTGACTCAGTTGACCCAAAAGAAAGTTAAATTCCTGTGGTCTGATTCTTACGAGAAGTGTTTTGAGGAGTTGAAGACTCGACTCACTTCGGCCCCTGTGTTGACCCTTCCAAATGGTGTGGATGATTTATTGGTGTACTGTGATGCTTCTAGAGTTAGGTTGGGTTGCGTGTTGATGCAGAAAGGTAAGGTTATAGCCTATGCCTCCAGACAGTTGAAACCGCATGATAAGAACTACCCGACCCATGAACTCGAGTTAGCTGCAGTGGTCTTTGCCTTGAAAATATGGAGACACTATTTGTACGATGTTCATGTTGATGTCTTTACGGATCACAATAGTTTGCAGTATATGTTTACTCAGAGAGAGTTGAATCTTCATCAGAGGCGATGGTTAGAATTGTTAAAGGTCTATGATATGAATGTGCTGTATCACCCGGGCAAGGACAATGTAATGGCAGATGCCCTTAGCAGGTCGTCCATGGGTAGTGTAGCACAGGTAGAGGAAGATAGAAAGGAGTTAGCTCGTGAGGTGCATCGTCTGTGTAGGTTGGGAGTTAGCTCGTGAGGTGCTCGTAAAGGAGAAGCAAGATATGGATCCTAGTTTGGTCAAACTGAAGGAGTCAGTTAAAGACCAAAAGGTGGAGGTTTTCTCCCAAGGGGGAGATGGTGTATTCAGATTTCAGAATAGATTATGTGTGCCTGATGTTGAAGATTTGAGGCAGAGAATTATGGCTGAAGCGCATAACACACGATATTCTATTCATCCCAGTGCTATGAATATGTACCGCGATTTGCGAGAAATCTATTGGTGGAATGGTATAAAAAAGGATATAGAGAAATTCGTAGAGAAGTGTACAACTTGCCAACAGGTTAAGATAGAATACCAAAGACCTGGTGGAATGATGCAATAATTCAGTATTTCTACTTGGAAGTGGGAGAAAGTGAATATGGATTTTGTGACTGGTTTACCTCCTTCTCGACGTCATCATGATTCGATTTGGGTTGTTGTAGACAGGTTGACTAAGTCCGCGCATTTCTTCCAAGTCCATACATCTTTCACCGTTGAGGACTATGCTAAGATGCATATTTGAGAATTAGTCAGGTTACATGGAGTTTCTTTGTCTATTATCTCCGACAGGGGTACTCAATTTACTTCTCATTTTTGGAGGGCTTTTCAGAAGGGTCTCGGTACCCAAGTTCATCTTAGCTTCGCTTTTCATCCGCAGACCGATGGTCAGGCTGAGAGGACCATCCAGACCTTGGAGGATATGTTGAGGGCATGTGTTCTTGATTTCAAAGAAAGTTGGGATGAACATTTGCCATTGATTGAATTTGCTTACAACAACAGTTTTCATGCTAGAATTGGAATGGCTCCATTTGAGTCTTTATACGGAAGGCGATGAAGATCACCCATAGGTTGGTTTGAAGTGGGTGAAGCCGCTGTGAGTGGACCTGATGCTGTATTTGAGGCTATGGAGAAAGTTAAGCTTATTCGGGAAAGGTTGAAGACAACCCAGAGTCGTTAGAAGTCATATACAAATGTGAGAAGAAGAGCTCTTGATTTTGAGGTTAATGATTTGGTGTCTTGAAGATTTCACCCATGAAGGGGGTGAAAAGATTTGGTAAGAAAGGAAATCTTAGTCCCCGATACATTGGCCCTTATAGAGATTTGAATCGTGTTGGGGAAGCAGCTTACGAGTTAAGTTGCCTACCAAATTGTCAGCTGTCCATCCTGTCTTTCACGTTTCTATGCTCAAAAAGCACATTGGTGATTCTGTTGTTGTTGATCTGTCAGAAAATTTTGATGTTCAGGATAGCCTTTCATATGATGAAGTTTCGATTGAAATCCTAGATTATCAAGTTCATAGACTAAGAAATAAGGAAGTTCCCTTGGTTAAAGTTCTGTGGAGAAATCAATCAGTTGAGGGTGCGACTTGGGAAGCAGAAGTAGATATGCAAGCCAGATACCCTCATCTCTTCTCCGCGAGTTCAAACCAAGCCGAAGGTACTATTTTCCCTAATTCAGTTTCCTTCTAATCCAGTGTATTAAGCTATATGGCTATTCTCTCTATGATTCATGTATTTTGTGAAGTACTCGAAAGTTTAGAGTGAAATAAGCCCCTTTAAGTGAGTCGTTCCAGCTATACGTCCTTATTTTCTCTTGTTCTCGGCCTATCTAGCAACATTCGAGGACGAATTTTTCCAAGGGGGAGATATTGTAATACCCCGAGACTCTAACCAATAGTGCAACCATGAATCAAGCTCATGAGAAATAAATTATAGTGTTTTGGTTGTTTTCTGCTCAAGGGTGATGTGTATTAAGGCTTTAAAGATGTTCTAACGATTGGGCGAGTCAAAACCTTCTTTACCGATTGAATTCTTGAGAAGGATTTTGGCATAGTCAGCTTCAAATGAGTATATCTCCCTTTTTACTACGAATTATTGAGCTCATGAGCTACCAAAAGATATATAATTGAATTATCTTTCCAACGATACCCATTTCGTCAAAATCCGATATCGGAGCAAAAAGTTATCCTTATTTTACTCCAGCGTGTCATCCAGGAAAATCCGTGACGACCTTTTGTGACGACTTGTCACAAGCCTGACGGCCCGTCACACAATGTTGTCACCTTAAGCCAGAAAGTCACAAAATCCACCATTTTTGTAACGACAATTCGTGACGGCCTATCACGGGCCTGACGGCTTGTCACGGATGTCGTCAGCTATTGTTTTTAGCAATTGATGGATGATTTTTGCAAGGGTATTTTGGTCATTTCCCATTTTTGGAGGCCTCTATATATATGAGAATCCTCATTCAAACCCTAATTCCATCATTTTCTCTTCCAATTCTCTTGAGATAATATATCTAGGGTTTTATCAAGAACATAAATCTTCCAAGAATCATCCATAAATCTTTAAAATTTCTTCAAGAACCAAGTTCCTCATAGTGTGGGCTTCAAGAATTATTTATTTCAAGTGTGGATAAAGTCTCAAGCACTAAATTTCATCCAATTTTAAAGATTAAGGTATGTGGGGTTTTGAACAAGAACACTACTTTCGTTCTTGTGTCCAGAGATTTAATTTCTATTGAATTTCATGATTTTTGCAAAGTGGGTTTATACCCAAATTAATTTATCAAGGATTTATGAGATTTGAGCTATACAAGATTGACATATATGACTACTTCATTGTCTTATTTCTTAAATTAAGAATTTATGCCATGAGTTGTATATTGTTATCATGAAATGATGATTTCTAAGTGATTTATGATAAGTGTCATGATTTATGTTTTTCCATGAGAAGTTTGTCTATTGAATATATATTGATATTGAGCTTGAGAGTCAAGAACGAGTTCTATGATGTTTTCTTGAAGATTTTGATACTTGATATAATTTGATAAACAAGTGTATATTATGATGAGAAAGATTATTTTGAGATTGAGTCGAGTTAGGAATCCAAAAGTTGATTATGATTTACAAATGAGATACATATTTATATTTGGGTCTTCATGATAGACCCTTGAGTTGATTAAGGTGGATTTCCTAACGCGTTCTGAGATTAAGTTTGGGAGTAGTATTTAGCACCGAGAGGGAAGTGTGGGTTCAGCGCATCCTACTTCCCCAGAACTACGTGCCGCCATAGGATTAAGATTAAGGGCCAAAGGCCAAGACAGTGATCACTAAAGTTAAGGTTCTACTCCGATGGCAAGGATAGAACAGCTCTCTCCAACGTGGGCAAGACGTTGGACTCCATGTAAGCTCACATGGTTTATACTGAATATAAGAAACTCCCAAGTCCATAATAGTCCAAGTTCCATGAGTTACTAAGTCACTCTAAGTCATGAGTCAAAGAGTTTGAGTTGAGTCCAATGGTTTATGAAATTTATGAAGAATGTGTTATTATTGATGATTTATGGAAAATATGTTTCAGGTAACTCAAGCGATGAGAGTCATTATTATCAGCATGCATGATTTTCTTATACATTTATGATATTATTTCAATGTTGCCTGCACCCCCACATACTCAGTACATTCCCAAGTAATGATTCCCATACTCTTCTGTGTTCTACATTTTCTCGTGATGTAGGTTCAGGTGCTCAGTCTCAGCAACGACAGTGATCTCCGAGTACCTCCATCAACATTTGTATAGTTGGTGAATCCTCATGGTTCGAGGACCTATGTCCCTGATTTTTGTCTTGATAGTAGAT
Organism: Capsicum pubescens; assembly: GCA_030864215.1. Classification (NCBI taxonomy): domain Eukaryota; kingdom Viridiplantae; phylum Streptophyta; class Magnoliopsida; order Solanales; family Solanaceae; genus Capsicum; species Capsicum pubescens. The sequence continues at coordinate 32,974,266 of CM061548.1, forward strand.
GGTAGTTTATTTCCAGTTCAGTACGAGTCAGTTGGGGATCTGTCCCAATGGATCCTCAGTCTTATGTAGTAGAGGCTTTGTCAGACTAGAGTACCAGTATATCCAGAACTTCGATATTTTGATTTTACAGGATAGTATTTCTTCGTATTCCAGTATGTTCATGACATGATTATTCTTACTTATTACAGCTTGATTATTGTCATAGTAGATTTTGTGACTGGTTACCTCCTTCTCGACGTCATCATGATTCGATTTGGGTTGTTGTAGACAGGTTGACTAAGTACACGCATTTCTTACAAGTGCATACATCTTTCACCGTTGAGGACTATGCTAAGCTGTACATTCGAGAATTAGTCAGGTTACATGGAGTTCCTTTGTCTATTATCTCTGATAGGGGTACTCAATTTACTTCTCATTTTTGGAGGGCTTTTCAGAAGGGTCTCGGTACCCAAGTTCATCTTAGCTTCATTTTTAATCCGCAGACCGATGGTCAGGCTGAGAGGACCATCCAGACCTTGGAGGATATATTGAGGGCATATGTTCTTAATTTAGCAGTATTTTTTATCCTTTTCCGTTTCCATAATATAAATGAGATTGTGAGATGATAATTAAGTTGTAAAAATATTTGTTACTTGAAAACGATGTTCTAAGTTCAAATACAATAATCAAGTCGATTTGTAAAATCCGTGTTTCTTCTCGGTGGTTCTATTTGATCATATCGATTTGATTTTTGTACTAAACAATTTAATTATAGAGTGGCAGTCCGTTCGGTCATGTTGTATGGTGCGGAGTATTGGACAGTCAAGCACTCCCACATCCAAAATTTGAAGGTGGAGGAAATAAGGATGTTGTGTTGGATGTGTGGGCTTACTAGAGGTGACAAGGTTAGGAATGAGATTATCCGGAAAAAGATGGGAGTAACTTCGGTGGAGGACAAGATGCGGGAAGGAAGACTGAGATAGTTTAGGCATGTGATGAGGAGGGACACGGATGCCCCAGTTGTAGGTGTGAGAGACTAGCGTTGGATGGCTTCAGGAGGAGTAGAGGTAGGCCGAAGAAATACTGGAGGGAGGTGATCAGACATGACATGGAGCAGCTTCAGCTTACTGAGGACGTGACCCTAGATAGGAAGGTGTGGAGGTCACAGATAAGGGTAGAAGGCTAGCAGGAGGGTGTGGGTTGTAGCAAGCCGCCAGGAGGGATCTTGTGTAGTCGGGTTAGTAATCTTAGGACCGTGTACATAGGTATCTTTGATTTGTGAGTGTTTGTTACTTCTAAGTGGGTGCCCCATTCATAATTTCTTAGTTCCTATTTTCTTATTTCGTGTTACCTTATCGTTCGTATTTCGTATTTCTCTGATTTATATTTTATTATTTCTTACGCCCTTTCTATTATGTCATACATCCCCTTGTTTACTATTCTTTATCTTGAGTCGGGGGTCCATCGGAAACAGCCTCTCTACTTCTTCGGAGGTAGTGGTATGGACTGCGTACATCTTACCCTCCCCAGATCCTACTTTGTGGAAATACACTGGGTTTGTTGTTGTTGTTATTGTTATTGTTGTATCAATTTCTATTTTAAACTGTGCATACCGAATTAATAAGATGTCAGTTGATTCACTTTGGCTTAATGGTTGGCTATAGATTAATTAGTCGATGTATTTGATAAAAATTGACCACCCCCCATATGAGTAGTTTAAGGTATTTGGTCATGAAAATTAAAAAAATTTGAAGTTGAAATTGAAGTTGGTGTTGGAGTTGTGTTTGATCATGTGTATAAATTAAAGTTGTTTTCAACTTTTCGTGGAGAAGAAAAAGTGAAAAAAAATGAAATTGTATTTGAAATTTTTATGGCCAAACACTACAATTTTTACTAAAGTAAAATAATTTTTCTAAAAAAGTAAAAAAAATTTATGGCCAAACACTCCTATACGGATAAATTTTTTATAATTAATGGTTTATTGGTGTGGAGACGGATTACTCAATTTTCTTATCGGGTAAACCGTTAATCCATTACTATAATTATATTTTTACCCTTAGATATATAAGTATTTTTTGTCAACCCCACATATAAAACTTCATTTATTATTCTGTTCACTTCTTAGTCTAAAAAATAACATGCCACTTCTTGTGACATCTAACCACAAAGTGCAGTCAGACTCCCTAAAATATGAAGAAAATCTGAAATTAATTCTCAAACCAAAATATAAATTATTCTTGACAACACAAAGGACCGCAATAAAAGTAAAACAACCCAAATGTGTCCTTCACAAGGTTTGATATAAAACATAAAAATTCAAATAATATTAAAGTTTGAATTTTTTTTTTGCCAATCCAATAATTAAAAATGTTTCTACATACATTTTAGGTCTAGAAGAAAATTCTTATTTGATTCGATGTTTTAGCCTATTAAATAACTACACGAACAAAACTCAAGAAGCCTAAAAGATTGATAAATAAATCAATCATAGTATACATACAACTTAGTTGATGAAGAAACGGAGGAACTACCAATAATCGCTCAATATTTCATTCTCTTAAATTTATCCATTACACCATCCGATAACCATCCTTTAGTTACTAATCCGATACCAAATCAACCGTTATCTTATTTGGTGGCTAACGAATTAGCATATTTAAAAACCGATAACCAATAAGTCGAATCGTTAAGTATAATTATTCAACTGATAAGCAGCTCTATCTATACCCCACCAATAACTTCTCGTCCGATGGCCTGAATTCATCGGATGCCTGCCGATGAAGAATACGATTGGTAGGCGGTGATGATGGTAATTGGGGTGAGGGACGAAGATAAATATTTCGAAGAAAAGGAATTTAGAGTGAAAGTTGTATTATTGGTTGGGAAAGGGGGTGGGGGTTGGCGGCGCGAGTAAAGCGAGTTATTAAGTTATTTGATTTAAAAAATTAGACAATTCGTTTTGATAATCAGTTATTTATAAAATCCTAAATTACTTCTAAATTATTAATATGATAACTTGATACAAATAATTTGAAACATTTTTTAATTTGAGTTATCAATTATAGTTTGATTTTGTACACTCCTAGAGTTCTGTTGCTATGTTCCATATCATTAGGGGTTTAAATTATTTTTTTAATATAATCTTGACAATTCTCACCTTTAAATTAGCTTTTGAAGTTTAGAAAAATTTCCTTTCTTGCCCATCCAGATAGTAAAATTTCCTTTCTTGCCCAGCCAAATAGTAAGAACTATATGTATGTAGTCAAAATTTCGCAGAAACAAGTCATTTCAGATTGTATCTTTTTTTTTTCTTTTTCTTTTTTGTCTAAATTTATTTTCGCTATAAGTCATTTTTGGACATGACACAAGTGTATCCTTTAAGGAATCCAGAGTCCAAGAAGAAGCTGACACAAATTAAATTTACTCATACATTAACGTATCTCAAAATCTAACACGTGGACAAGTTGATATCACAAGGATTTATGATAAATTTTAAATAACTGAAATCTAAATTAATAAAGACATTCTACCTAAAAACGAGAAAAGAATTATTAAAGAAAAACAACGTCTTGCCAATTATCACATAGGACGTAGAAAATAATTTGCACGTTACTAAGTTTGAACTTTGTATCTTGCTATTTTATTATAATGTTCTTATAATTCTATTTTAAAAATATAATATTTTTTAAAATTAAGGATATATCAAAAATAATATTTACATAAAAGGTGGTTCACGGGGATATTGTTAATTAATTTTAAGCGCAGGATATTTTAAATATAATTTAGCCTTAGGTATACTGCTCTTTTTATTAGTTAAATTAGTCCTAAATAAAATTCAAGGATGCATTAATCTTATATATTTTCCACGTTTGATTAGATGATCAACTAAATAAGCACGGAATTTAATCATATTCAACTACTTTTAGTTAATTAGTGTTTGATTGTATTTTCACTGTGAATTATTCTCAATACTTCTTTCAACTACCTTAACTTTCAAAATTAACCTTATTCTGGCTAATTAAATGAAAACAACGCAGCTAATCCTTTTTACTGTTTGCGGATCGAAATAATAGGACATTCTTGTTATTTTTATGTTTGAACCAAGGGTCTATCGGAAATATATAATCTTGGAGAAATGTCTATGTAATTCTCATCTTTTTCAGATTCTACTTGTAAAATTAGACTGTGTATTTTATTGTTGTTTTTCGCTCTTTTTCTTCTTTTTTTGATTAACTATTAATCTCGACAAAGTTATTTGACTTTTTGAAGAAAAAACTTTTTTTCAACCCTACTAAAGTGTAATGTACGATGATTCAATTGGGAAAGTGAGATGTTCATTTTGGAAAGGGAGTTGCAGATGTGGATTTAGGAAGGTTAAAGGAATACAGGAAAGCCCAGCTTTAGAAGAAGCATCCAGAGAATGGGTCAGTCAAGGAGTAGTTCAGAACTCATGCCCATCAATAATCAAGCCCAATATCGGAAAGGCCCAACAACAAACAACAGTCTAGTAGTCTATTAATTATTGTGAACTGAGAGCTGGAGTAGTTAGTCAAATTCTGGTAAATTCGATTACAACTCTCTAACTAATTTTCTCATCTTCGTCTTCTTCTTCTTCTCCCTCACCTAAATCAATTTTCTTTCTTCTTCCTCAGGTTCAAGTTCATCAATGGAGTTAGTTTAGTAATCAATATTGTAATCGTATTTCTACATGTCGATTAATAAAAGAATTCATGTCTTTCCAACTGTTTGGTTATCAAATTTCATTTCCCAGTCTTAGTATATAACATAAAGTTTAGTATATTCCTCGTTTAAAAATGTATAAATGTAAACTACTACCATTTCTAAATACAGACCTGCGAGTTAAAGTTACTTGCAATTAATTTCCCTCAACTTAAATGATGTTGTATTTAAATTTTATTTGAGACAGTACGTACTATATCTATATATTTTTTGATAATCATGGTGTTGGAGCCAGCTTATACACATCTTGATTAATTTTATGGGATATCTGTTCCTCCCATTAATAATATATACTAGATAATTCTGTCTACCAAGACTATAAGCTATTTAATTGAAGTTACGGAGAAAAGGTGAACTTTGATCATACAAAGTCTAATTATTTGCGAATAGGGGAAAGGTCAACTATATGTAATGGTCCACATATGCTATGTTTCTGTCTTTGACAAAGAACTAAAATCCCCTTTAAGGCCAAAAAATATTAGAAAATTTACTATATTATTGGAAGTTAAATTCTATATACTGACATAATGAAAATTATTTATATAATTTGTTTCTCTAGTCTATTTAGAGTTCCATCATAATTTTTTGTTACATGGGAACAATTTAGCTAAACTCAGAAAGAAAGATAAAAAAAAAGAAAGGTTTCTTTTATTTTCAGTTTAATTACTTTTTTTGTTTTAATTGGTTACCAGTTTAACACATGATTATTGCTAATTAATTAATTATAAATCAATATAATGTAGACAAGAAATATGTGATTATGGATTAGTTTAGTCTAAGCATGTCCACTAGAATCACTAAAACCAACCAAATTGAGCCAGAAATTGATCCCCAAAAAGTATTGGTTCATTCTGTTGGACACAGAACAGAGGAAAAACTCAAAAATTAGAGAAACAAGGTAAGTTACAAAGAAAAAAGAAAAACTGTTTCTGTAATTTATTTTTAACATAACGTATATCTAATAATAAAACATAAGATGCCCAAATATATAGGCTAACATGAAGATTTCTACTGAAATCATAAATTCAATGAAACAACAAAGTGAATTGAAGAAGAAGAGAGCAGGGTGGAGGGAGAAGATTGCTTCATTGATATGAAAATTACAGCTTGTTATACAATGTGAAGAGTGCTTCTAGTATATATACTGCACAACTTATACTTATACTAACTAACCGCGTCTAGACAGTTATAACTAACTATATGAATTTTCTGTGTAACTAACTTCTAATTTATTTTTAAGAGACTGTTTTACAACTAACAAGCTCTTCCAGCTTTACTTGCTACTTAGCACATTGTATCTCAACACTCCCCCTCAAGCTGGGAGGAGAAAATATATTCAAAGTTCCTAGCTTGGACATCAGAAATTCATGTTGAACTCTCCTTAGTCCTTTAGTTAAGATATCAACAGGTTGATGTTGAGTAGAAACATAGTTGATAGTAATTAACCTTTGTTAAAGTTTTTCCATGATGAAATGACAATTTATTTCAATATATTTTATCCTTTCATGATAGACAGGGTTAGCAGCAAGTTGAATAACTGCTTTGCTGACACTAAACACACTTACTGGTAGCTTTATCTTTGCATCTAGATCTTTTAGCATTCCTAGTAACCAGACTAATTTAGTAATAGTAGAGGGCAGACTTCTATACTCAGCTTCAGCTGAGCTTCTTGATACTGTTGTTTGCTTCTTAGCCTTACAAGATACTATAAAATCTCTTATTTTGATTATATATCCAGTTATAGATCTTCTTGTAAGAGGGCATGCTGCCCAATCAACATCACAATAGGCAGTTACCTCGTTCTTTGAACAACTAGACAGAAGTATACCTTGTCTTGGATATCTTTTAATATATTTGATAATCCTTAGTGCAATTTCCATATGAAACCTTTTAGGTAGCTACAAAAACTGACTCAAAATTTGAACACTATATGCAATATTAGACCTTGTCATGTTTAGATATAGAAGTTTCCCAACTAATTTCTGATATGCTCCTTAGTCTACCAATTAATCTTCATGGTTTTGATTGGTTTGATCATCATACTATTTAGAAGTTAGTTTGACATTCACATCAATGGGAGTACCAACTGGTTTAGCACCTGACAATCCTACCTCAGAGATAAGTTCAAGAGCATACTTTCTTTGATGCATAACCATTCCAACATCTGATCTTGCAAACTCAATTCCAAGAAAGTATTCAGGTAGGTCTTTCATTTTAAAAGTTTGCTGCAAAGACCTTTTTGTATCTTCTATAAGTTCAAGACTGTTACCTGTTATTAGGATATCATCCATATACACTAGGATTATTGTAGTTTTTTCAAGTGTTTTTCTTGTAAACAGAGAATAATCATGTTGCCTTTGCTTGAAACCCAACCTTTGTAATGCTTCTGTTAATTTCTGATTCCATTGTCTTAGTGCCTGTTTTAGGCCATATAATGATTTTACCAATCTACATACATTCTTCTCCCCATGACTGGTAAAACCTTGAGGTAGTGTCATGTAGATTTTATCCTGCAATTCACCATGTAAAAAGGCATTGTACACATCCATTTGATGGATGTGCCAATGTCTGGAAACAGTTAACAAAAGAATGGTTCTGATAGTAACCATCTTAACCAAAGGAGAGAATATTTCTTTGTAGTCTATCCCATCCTTTTGGTTATACCTTTTGGTAACTAGCCTTGCCTTAAACCTCTCAACTTCACCAGTAGACTTATACTTTATTTTATATATCTATCTGCATCCTATTGCACTTTTTTCTTTAGGCAGTGCATCCAGTTCCCAGGTGTTATTGCTCTGCAAGGCTTGTACTTCAGCCTACATTGCCTCTACCCACCTTAGGTCTTTACTTGCCTCAACATAAGTGGCAGGTTCTGTAAGACTAGAGGTTGCAACAATAAAACCTTAATATGTTGTGGACAAGTGATCATAAGCTACATAGTTTGATATAGGATATTGTACATCTTTATTGATATTTAAAGAAACAAAATCCTTCATCCATACAGGTGGATGCACTTCTCTTGTAGACCTTCTTATAGCAACTACTATAACCTTTTTAGCAGTAGTCTCAAGGCTCTAGTGACTTCTAACACATGTCTGTATTTTCTTTCAACCACTCTATTTTGTTGTGGACTATAAGGGCATGTTCTTTAATGAACAATTAATTCATTTTTCTTAAAATAACTTTGCACATACAAAGTTAACAAACTCTACTCCATTATATTACCTTATCTGTTTAACAGTCTTGCCAAATCGAGTGTTCACAAACTGGAGAAAATATTGCAAAGAAACACACTATGAGAAAGTATCGATTTCCATCAAAAGTAGAAGTCTTATATGGTTCTTAAATATCAACATGAATTAGATCAAAACACTCAACACTCTTAATACTTCTAACTAGAAAAACAACTCTGGTTTGTTTTGCATAGGGACATACACTACATTTATCCAAAAACTTGTTAATAGATTCACTACTAACATAAGACAATTGGTTCAACATATGAGAAGACATGTGACCTAGCCTTTTGTGCCATAACTCTACATCATTTTCTAATATATCAACCTTACAAGCAGACTTATCTTTCACCCCACATGCATTATGTTGTAACTGAGACTGAGTGATCTGATTCAGTAGCAAGTATAGTTTAGTATCCTCCTTACCAATCTCCTTCACCTTGCTAGTGTAGAGATTCTGAAAAACACAGAAGTGGGGAAGGAATGTGACTGAGCATCCTAACTCTTGAGTTACTTTGCTTACTGACAAGAGATTGTACTTGAATTCTGGTATATGAAATACATTTGTAATAACACTTCATGGAGAGATAAATGCAGACCCAAAATGAGTGACCTTAGACACTTCACCATTTGGTATGTAAACTGGCTTTACATCCTGAGATCTCGTCACAGAGTCTTTAGTAAGCATACTAATTTTTGACACCATATGATTTGTTGCTCCTATATATATAATCCACACATCACTATTTTCATAACTAAGAGAGCTTTACCTGCTGCATTAGCTGCATTATCCATAGCTGCATCAACTGACATATTTGCACTTTCTTGAGTTTATACTGACTTTTGGTGAAAGTACACCCCTGAATTTGTATATCACAATCATCCATCTCATTTGAATTAGAGTCTGGGTGGACAATCACTTGTTTTCCCTTTGGTGAAACTGTTACATTGGTGTTCAGACCATAGTTAAATCCACTAGGTGCAGCATTGTGTGAACCTTTCTGGCCAGAAAACTGATCACTTACTATATTTTAGGCAACATTGCCTCCACCATTGTACACTTTCTTTTTTGACTTGAAATCAATATGATATCCTACTAGCTTATAACACTGCTCCTTATTATGTCCTTTACACATGCAAAAATCACAAATAATACCATAACCTTTCTTGAACTTGTTAGTGTTATATCCAGAATATGAACTGTTGCTACTATGACCTTTATTATTTCTTGTATACATCACCATAGAGTCAATAGCATTTGAACTTAAGGAATTCATGTTCATACTTATACTACTGGAATCAACAAATCTTTGACATTCATCACTAACAACCATAACATAGGCCTGATTTACACCAGGTACAAAGCTCATTAACAGAATTTGACTCCTGGCTTGATTATAGGATTCATTCAATCCCATAAAAAATTGATATAGTTTCTGTCGATTCAAATGATCAACAAAAACTTTTGACTTGTCACAATTACACCTAGGGGAGAGAACCAAAGCCTCAAACTCACCCCACAAGTTCTTCAGTTTAGTGTAATAAACAGACACAAAATCAGTACCTTATTCCAGAGTTATAATTTCTCTGTGTAAACTAAAAGTTCTTGATCCATCTATACGATCAAATCTTTCTTTAAGATCATTCCAAACATTTTCAGCACAAGAAGCAAGCACAATACCTCCTAACAAACTTTTAGACACGAAATTTATAAGCCAAGAGAGAACTATAACACTCACCCTCTCCCATTGACCCCTTAAATCTACACTGACATTTTTCTTTCGACAAGACCCATCAATCAGGCCAATCTTATTATGACCAAATAATGCTAATCTAATTGATCTACTCCATAGTGCATAGTTTTCAGTTTTAAGAAGTTGAAACGAAATAAAATTTACTCCACTGATATCTGCTGGACTAAAAAATAGTGAATGGTAGTAATCAATACCTTAGCTTAAAGTTATACAGGGTGTGTAATGTAAACTTCCAGGATGTCTACCATTATTGAATGTCGAAACATTAGTATGGCCACCTCTGTTGATCCCACCTTTCTCATCAGTTGTAGTATCATCTTTGTTTCCCATTGTTCTAAAATCTTTCTTGATTCAATATTCTTGTGCGAAAGCTTTGTAAAACCCAGAGTCTGATTTCAGTGATTCAAGAATTACTTATAAAAATCTACTACGATCTACTCAGACTTCGATCGAAGCTATGATACCTTGAAGGTTTCTACTGAAATCATAAACTCAATGAAACAGTAAAGTGAATTGAAGAAGAAGAAAGCAGAGTGGAGAGAGAAGATTGCTTTATTAATATGAAAATTACTGCTTGTTATACAATGTGAAGAGTGCTTCTAGTATATATACTACACAACTTGTACTTATACTAACTAACTGAGTGTAGACAACTATAAGTAACTATATGACTTTTCTGTGTAACTAATTCTAATTGTATTTTTAATAGACCTGTTTTACAACTAACAAGCTTTTTCAGCTGTAGACACGTGATTTTTAACCCTCCTCGAGTTTAATATATTTTTGGCATTAAATATTTTTCTTTTTGTCCAATATTTATCTTAGCTTTTATTTTATTTTTAATAAGTTTAGGATGAAAATAAAAATAAAAAATAATAATAAATAAAGTTACATTTTTATTTTTATTTTTATTTTATGTTTTTAAAATAATACAAAAATTCAAAAAATATATATTTTTTCTTTATATTTTAATAAATAGGCTAGTAGTTTTATTATTGTTTTAATTATATTAATTTTAGACTATTTATAAATTTTTATTATATTTTATTAAATAGAAAAAATTAATTAATTAATATTCTTTTATTTATATTATTATTTACTTTATATATTTTATATTTTAATTTATTAAATATTATTATTATTATTATTATTATTATTATTATAATTAATAGTAATTAAAAAAAATCAAAATTTGAATCCTAAAACTACCCAAACTACTCCCCCAAATCCCCCTATTTAAGAAATTTCCCTACCCCAAACTAGGTAGATTTTATCTATCAGATACTATTCCTACAAACAATATTATTCTACACTGTATCGCACAGAGTCAGAAGAAGAAAAAAAATATCATATAAGTAGAGACAAGAAAAAAAAAAGTGAATATCAAGAGTGATAAGAAGCAAAAACAGTAAAAAAAAAAAGAATCAGAAGAAGAAAAAGGAAACATCAGATAACTAGAGACAAGAAAAAAAAAGAGTGAGAGGAAGCAAAAATAGTAAAAGAAAAAGATTGACAACCTGACTTCAAGTTCAGAGTTCCGTTTGAAGTTTTCGATGATGAATTTCATTGTTTATCATTTAGTGTAATTGATTACAGGTTCTTTCTCATTCTTAAACCATTTTTTGTTGTAGGTTTACTTAAAAAATATGAAAGGAAATATTCAACTGATTCTATGCATTATTCAGTCTATAGTTGATTAATTATATAAATTGTTGTTACTATATATTATACAATCATATTATCGAATATTAATAAATTTATACATAAAAAAGTTTTATATTCACACACTCACTTAACAGTTTCATACATATACTTTCACCGTACGCACACAATCACATATATTATTTTTTATTCACCATACCCAGACCCATCTTTCACAAATCAATCTGAAACACGCACACTATTAAAACGCATAACATACACATCAACACCTACACACACCTGCACAGTAGAAGAATAGGAAAAAATAGAAAAGAAAAAATCAATGAAGAGGGAAAGAAAGAGGGAAAAAGATCAATTGAAAGAGAGTGAACGGAGTGGCCGTTTTCGGCGATTTCTCATCGAAAATCCGATGGGATAGTCAACGAAAAATATCTCAGCCACCACCATCACTGTCCCGACGTTGTGACCTTTCATCGGAGTTTAATTTCTTCGGACCCCCCCCAAAATCGGTCAAATCGCCGAAAAAACACCATCACCGACGCCGCCACACCCCAGCGAAAATTCCCCTTTTCCCGCTACGTCGGAACCGGCGAATCAACAGCCATTGCTGCAGGCAAAAGCGCTGAAAAATCGGCCAAAACGCATCATCTCGCTGGAAAACGGCCTACTGGCGATCCCCTTTCCCCATACCGCCGCCGCTACACTCTCCCAGATCTGGCCGAAAAGGCCATTCTTCGGCGACCCGTCAATCCTCTCCCTTCTCCCTTTTCCGTTGTTACTCCGGCTTCCTTTACTGTTGTCATAGATGATAGATGTAAAATGAACAGAAAATTAGAAAACGATGTATTACGTATGTGAGAGGAAAAGGAATTTTATATTGCTTTTTATTATTATTATTATTATTTTTCAAGTCTCCATATTTGAGTATGATATAAATTCTTTTTATTTAATAATTAGTAAAAATAAAGTATGAATAAATTTGATACTAATAAAATTTAATATTTATTTCAGAAATTTTCGTGTATGATTTATCTTATAATATATAATTTGAGTTTATTTAATTCAAAAAGATTAAATTTTGAGAATAATATTAAGTTTAGCGTAATATAAGTAGATTTGTATATTTTATTAACAAAATTTAATAATTATTTATAGATTTAATTAATTATGTTAAATGAATTTTTCTTTTATTTATTATCAAGAGTTTAGGCAAATTTTAGACGTGTTTTAAAATATTCGTCTCAATTAAGAATGCGGCATATGTATCTTTTGAGACATTTTAAAATTCAAGGATGCAATAATGTACTTTGATAAATATTTTTCTAAAAATTAACTTTTATCGATTTATTTAATATAAGATAATAGACAAGTATTCGATATAATTAAAAATGAGCGATTTTAGGCCTTAACATAACTTATTAAAATAATTTCAGACAAGATAAGTCAATAAAAGTGATCGTGCTAGAATCATGGGACTCAAGGGGTGCCTCACACCTTTCCATCTGTCAACAGAATTCCTTACCTGATCTTCTATTTTTGCAGACCAACAAAGAGTCATTTCCTTTTGACTAGGGATTCAAAAAGGTGACTTGGAACACCAAAACTCAATTCCAAGTGACGACTTTGTAATTAAAATAATTCCTATTCAAAATCGCACTTTAATTGAAAAACCCTTCGACTTCGAGACACTTCGAGCGAAAAAAAGGGTGTGACATCTCTGGCGACTTTGCTGGTAACTAATAAGAATTCGAGCTTTTGATATTGACTTTACTTGCTTTAATTATTTTTGATATTGTATTTATTGGCCTTATGTGCTACTTGTCGCTCATTTACTGCTTTGATATTGTTGAATTGTATTTATAAACTGTCTTCTCTTGTGCACCCCCTCTGAGTCTTTGAAATAGGATAGAAGGAATGCAACGCATGCATCTTATTTTCTTTTTGAGATTGCCGGAGTGTCAAGGCACCTGGTGAAGAATTATTAGTCACACATGTTAGGCGGGGTTCGGATCGACAATGAAGGAGGAGTAGCATTGCTACCGAACAAGTTGTCCCTCCCCGACTCGAGTGTCTGCTCGGGTAAGCCAGTCTAGCCACCTATCCCTATTAGGAAAAACTTAGAAGAACTGAAAACTCAGGATCTGATTATCCCTATTAGGTTTTGCTTTATTTGCAACATATGCATTTGACTTAGCGCGACTCGGCACAGGGGCCGGGTCTGTCTAGGACAAGTGTCATTCTTTATAACGATTAACATATGCATCCTACGTGCTCTTTGACATTTATTTAAAAGCCCATTTAATTGTTGACCGACTGTAGATAACTTGGTAAAATGCAAGAAAGTATATTGTCCTCAAATTTAACAAAATCACTTTTTCAAAGAAATTAAAAATATACATAGTTTTTTAAAGTCTTCATGAACTATGAGGGTCTGATTCTCACATCTTAGTGGGTTACATGGGAAGTCCTTCTCAGGATACGACCCTATCTTTTGGAAAATTATTCATAGATTTATTGGGGAATATTTTGAAAAGATGATTACTTTCATAATTATTTTTCTAATTCTCTAGTCCAATTGTTATATATATCTTAATAGTCTTGAATCTTTAAATATCATGAGGCTAAGTTTTTACAAAATAAAATATATATAAATCTTAACAGCCCTGAACCTTTAGGGGTCTTGAGGCTTAGTTTTGTATGATATATATTTCATGAACTACGCACACCTGATTCTCATCTTAATGAGATACGTAGGAAGTCCTTAATGGATTTTGTGATCTTAAAAAAGATTAGTTGTCTTTCCTTCTAAAAAAAATGAAGAAAAAAAATAATTTTATTTTCAAAAATAAAAAATATTATTTAATAAATTCAATAATAATAAAAAATTATTTCTCATATTTCAAATAAAAAAAAGAATGTTTCTTTGTATCTCCAATTTTCAAGAATTATGCATACCTGACTCTCATCTTAGTGAGATACGTAGGCAACCCTTATAGGGTTCGGTGATCTTTTCAAAAAGAAGATAAAAGAAAAAGAGTTTTTGAAAAAATATTACAATCTGACGCCTTTGTTATTTCTCATACAGTTAGTTTAAGGTGGTTGATTTATGGTATTTTGGCTGGTCCCCCATATTACACCAAATTCAGGGAAGAGAGTCATGTCCAACAAGAATATAGAGAGTGAAATCATGGATCAGACAAAGAGTCAGGAAAATGAGAGGTTAAAGCAAGAGATTGTGAGTTTGAGGCAACAAATATTGGAAATGTATCGAGCTTGGGCCAGTGGGTTGCCTCCTCCTCCATTTTCCACTATTGACCCTACAAATACCTTAAGTTTTTCACCAAAATTGCAAGGACAGTTTTCTGTTGTTGGTTATGCGCCAAAACATGCCTCAGAATTTACTCCAAGCTAAAAGAATCCCAATGTTTCCATCACTCATTCTCTATATCTTCAGTATAAATCTACCACATTGATAGCACCAACTATAGTCTTTGCTTCTGTTGCTCAACCCTCTACTGAGGCTTTCACCTTGGGTTTTCGTCCGGCGATTGTGCTTCCCCAATCTTCTAGTGAGTCGATGTTCAACACTCTTGATGATCACTATTATACTCCTGATCCCACATCTATGTTAGTTGGACCACCAAAATTTCTTACTAAAAAGTCTGACATGGCAGAAGAGCAAGAGATTATGGCTAGGAAAATGAAGAGCACAGAAAAGGCTGTGAAAAATTATCAGGGAATTACGAATTATAAAGATGTTGCATACAAAGACCGAGGCATGTGTTCATGTGTTAACCTTTCTCCAAGTATTGAGATATCAATATTTGATGAATATGATGGGTACGAGTATTCTGTAAAACACCTGGGATGATATTACTATTAGTTGAGAGAGACTGGAGGGAAGAAGAAGGAAAACATACCTATTATCATTCCAGAGGCAAAGTAGAGCTCAAGAGGTCCAACTCAGCAATACTGTCAGTCTCAATCCCGAGCTTGAACATCAAATCCACGTGCTCACCTGCAACAAGGTTCCTCTTTGCAAAATCTAAGATATTTCATTCCACTTTCTTCATATCCTTTGAACAATGCACAGTTGTATGCTCATCCGTTTTCTTATCCACAATGGCATGCACCGGCCCCTCAATATTATCCTCGACCCCCACATATTTATCAAGGAACTTCTAAGTCCAAGTTTCAATCGAGGCCGGATTTTGCAAAGAGGAGAAAATTAAAGGATAATTTTACATCAATTAAGGAGTCGTATGTCAGTTTATTCCAGAGATTGAGAGATTCGAGCATAATCACTCCCCTCCTTGAGTGTACTCCTGATCTACATTCAAGAAATTTTGATCCTCACGTACGATGTGTATATCATTCAGATATTCAGGGTCATAGTATTGAGGATTTTCGTGCTTTGAAAAGAGAAATAGAAAGGATAATTCAAGAAAAATTAATTGTAGTGCAAAACATTGACACTACGAGCATCACACGAAATCCTTCACCCACATATAGTAATACACAATACGCGGGAAACAATGAGTTAAGCAAGGAGAACCAAAACTTATTTGTTGAAGGAAATGTTTTGGACGGTGGTGGAAGTTCTAGTCATGCTGATATGCAAACCAGTGGCTAAGATGTCAAGCTTAAAAATTGGGAGGTCACTCATCTCCCTACTATGGAGGAGTCTTGGTAGTTTGTTTGTTTGTCTTTCTGCAATTTGAATCATTCTAGGGTTGTAATTCAGATTTTTACCTTGGTATTTTAGGTTAAAACTTTGTCTATCTTTATTTTTAATGAAACATAATTTCCCTTTGTTTTATTTTGTGTCTAATATTTACTTATTTATTTTCTATTATACAGTTCTTTCTATGTCGATTCTAATGATATGACATGCATGAATAATTATCAACCAGATTTTAAAACTCAATCTAATTATGAAATAATGAATAAAGAGGTTGAATACGATGAAGAGAAAGCATTTGAGGATATAAGCAAAAATTTCAAATAGTTTGAGACTAAGTCAAATCCCAATATAAATGAAATTGGGGCAATCACTTTGCAAATAAAAAATGACTTGATCATCAATTAGAAGATCTAATTCAAGCATTTTGAATGGGATCAATCAGAGGATATATAGTCTCCATCGTCAGGAAAAAAGAAAGAAAGTTAGCTCCTAAAGAGACACGAGTCATTCGTGTGGAGAAATTACAACACAAGTGGACTTGTATATTTTATAAACATGAAAGAAGTGACACATGTGCACGTTCTTAGAGAAGGTCACTGTTGAAAAGATATGGATGATCTCATGTTTCACCCTCAGATTGCATGTTATGTTCTTGCATTTTTAAGGATTGATATGATGAAGACATTTCATTCTTCTATCCAAATGTTGTGTCATCCTTTGTTACCCTCTTTGAGCTTTAGTGTTATTTTTTTTTATATCCCTCTTTTGGAATCAAGATAGAGTCAACAAAGCTCGAAAGAAAAGTGTCGAGCATAAGACTAGAGTCAGAAAAGTTTCAAAAAAAAAGAGAGAGAAAAGAAAGTAAAGAAATGTGGCAAAAATAAAGAAAAGAGAAAAAGAGTCAATAACAACTAAAAAAAAAGAAGAAATCAGAATCAAGCAGAAGAACGAGTTGCCTGAACTACGTTTGACCTGATTCTTGCTATGACAAGATACGTAGGCAGCCCTACTCCGGGGTTCGGTTCAACCAAAATAAAATTTAAATTACCCAGAATGAAATGAAACTGGGCCAAAAGTTTATTTCCTTAAAAGAGTCGATTCCGAAAGTTGTATGCTTCACCCAATGTTATGTAAATCTTTGAGCCTCATGCTGCCCTTTCTTTCTAACCCTTTCTAAAAGTCAAGTTACAACAAAAAAAAGACCTTCAGATCAATCTTTGAGAATGTCGAGGCTAAACATGTTATGGGTGCATGATATTTCATATTTAGGGTAATATTTTTCTTATATATATATATATATAAAAGAATGTAGATGAGAGAGCCTGATTGGTGAAAACCCTCTTGGGCACCATAAGGCAATAGTGAGTTGTGAGAATAATGAAATGAGAGAGTATTATTGGTGAAAACCCCTATGGGCACCATAAGGCGGCTATGAGTCGAGAAAGAAATGAAAATGAGATAAGATCATGGGCGAAAAACCAATTGAGGTGTCACTAGCCGAAGGAGAATTACAATACAGAAAGAACAAGTTCAAGATTGGCTCAATTTCAAGTTTAATAAGTGGACAAAAGTTGATAATGATTGGTGTGATTAGATCAGGTTCTTTAATTCAAAATGCATGTCATAATCATTAGAGTTGACTATCATTTTCAGATAAATTTTTCTTTTTCCTATTTTTAGAAAGGGACATTCATTGTCTTTCTTCCTTCTCTGTATTTTTATTTTGTTTTCTTGAGTCGGTTATTCAAATGAAAAATTATTGTCATTTTTTCTCGTGTCTTTGAGTCAAGTCCATGCAAAATACACACACATTTCATCGGCACCCATACACACAGATCGAAGAGAACAACAAGGGAGAAAAAGGATCGGGCAAGAGAGATAGAGATAGAGAGAATCGAGAGAGAGAAAAAGGAGAGAGGGATAAGAAAATAAAACAATAAGAGAAAGAAAAAAATAGTGAAGAGTTGAGATGTTTCCATTGTACTGACTTTTTCAGCTATCAATTTCTCCGAAAAATGAACCCATCTCGCCGAAAATGACAACCAGTCTTATCCCTTCCTCCGGTTTCTCCATTAACGACCAAAAATCCAAAATTTGTGACCAGTAGCGGCTGTTCACGCCCCCAGTTCCAATTTTCTGGGGAGTTCCTGCGAACTTCCACCAGAAACAACAACCATTCACTGTGCCGATGAGGGAATCACCACTGTATAACCTCTAGCTCCGGCGAAGCAGGACACTGTTGGAAATAGCCTAAACCACCAAAGCAAATTCAAAAAAATAAACAATCGGGTTTAGGTACAAATCAAGATTGGGTTTGACATTTTTGGATTCACGAACTTCGACTTGAGGCTCCGATGAGGTTTGATTTGAGATTACGGTCACAGTTCTAATTGAAAAGATTATGCCAATTGAAAAAATATTTGAGGTCCAATTCTTTCTTCTCTCCTTTTAATTTTTATGTGACAGTGAATGATTTGTGTGTTTAGCATGCTCGAATCTTTATTGTGTGTATGTAGTTGATGTTGAGATTTAAATTTTGGAAAATTAAAGTGATAGTTGAAGAATTAGCTAATTGTAAGTGAGAATGAAATTTGGGGGGAGGAATTGAGAATCGAATAAGGTGAATGTTGATTATTTTGATTCATTGATGGATGTTTTTAAATTCAGTAGTTTCATGTTTTAGGCCAAAAATAGGCAAATCTTTGGTCGGGTAGGCAAACCATAAGAACCAATGATTGTTGAATGTTCGAAATGTTTGTTGAATGGTATTGTTTTATTGCATTTGGAGCAATTTTATTTATTTGGCTAGGGAATGCCCTAAGGTTATTTGTATTGTTTTATTCGGAAAATGCCCTGAGGGAGTTGTACTCGAAGGCGGATCATGATCAAGGCCCGAGGCATCGGTTAAAGAATAGTGTAGGATAGTTAGAATAGTTTAGGTTTTAATTTCAACATTTTTATTTCAGTTTGTAATAAATTAAACTAGACACTATTTTGGAGTTTTGACTATTTGATTGTTTGTTTTTTGTGTTGTGTGTTTTTGTTTGGTTTATGCATTTCATAGAGTCGTACTAGCCGATATATTCCACAAAGCGACTGAGGTCGAACCACAAAATCGAGGGGTGTATAACACCTTCCCTTCGGTCAACATAATTCCTTAACCGACATCTCTATTCATGGACCAGTTTTGAAAGAGTCAAAAACTGTTTTGAATAAGGATTTTCAAAGGTGACTTGGTACACCAGATTATGCCAAGTGGCGACTCTGAATTTTGATTGTTAAAAGTCTCTTTCGAAACAAATTGTTTTCTTTAGTCACTTAATAATAAAATCCTTTTCAAACATAAAATTAATATCTTTTTCTTTTTGGTAAAAAAAGGGATGTGACATCTCTGGCGACTCTGCTGGGGATTTTTTCAGATTCGAGCTTCATTCTTAAGGTATATCGGCTTAGTGTGACACTATGGGTGTATAGACGCCCTTTTTTGTATTAATATTTTATCATTATTGAGTGCTTACGAGTTACTAATTTACAGTTCTCTTATGTGTTACTGCTTTATATCTAGCATGATGTGCATTCCCCCAAGTCATTCTTTCGCAACAAGTCCCGGAGTACACGTCATGTACACGAAATCTGGTTGAGTCACCCTTATTTTAGGAGGGAGAGCCATCAGATGTATGGAATATGGACAGTCACCACTATAGACGATATGCTCCCCCGAACAGCCTTATTAGTGGACCCCAACCTTGGTCAGCCTTTAGGTCATGCTTATCTGTATCATATTGAGACCTAGGGGGACCTACTTTGTCCTTTGTAGGAGACTCACCCTTGAAGCATTCCTACGTGCTAATTGTTGCATCTTTGAGGGTAACAGGATCATTTGATGGACTGATTTAGGGAAAAATGTGTGTTTAGGCAAGAAAAAGTTTTTAAAAAAAAGAAGAAAAAAATAATAGTTAAAAAATAAGAAAAGAGTTTCGTAGTTTTTAGGAGTTCTTTATGGTTTTTATTTTTTATAATAAAAAATTCAAAAAGATTTTTCCTTTTTACCTTTTACATGCCCTTTTTGTCAAAAAAAAAAGATCAATTTTTTTTCCTTTGTTTCCTTTAGCATGCATTCATAATTCGAAAATTTAAAAATATTTTTTTTAATAGAAGCTTTTATAAAAGAAAAATTCAAAAAAAGATGGTAGAAATTTTGTACATAATGAAAATGCCAAAAAGATTTTCCGTTCATAGTTATTGGTGTCATTTTTATGCGAAGTGTCAAATTGAAAACTTAAAAAAGATTTCATTGACTTTTTTTATCGTCTGTTTGTGGTCGTGTCTCTCAAGTCAGGGTTCAGTGGGTTGTTGAATTTTTAGTTGTCCAATCTGGACGAACTATGCATACCTGATTCTTCTCTCTGGGGAGTGAGATACATAGGTAGCCCTTCTAGGGTTCGGTGATCTTAATTAAAAAATTTGAAAAGATTTTCGTGACTCTTCATTTAGAGTAGGTGTTTCATATACATCTTTAAAATAAAACTACAAAAAGATTTTCCTTTAATAGTTTCAATTTTCATTTTCGTATGAAATTCAAAATTGAAAACCCAGAAAGATTTTTCCTTGTAATCATAGGTTTCATTTTGTATAGGAAGTTAAAAAATTCAGAAAGATTTTCGTCAATTCTTTTGACAATTTGTTATTTTCTTTTCTTCTTAAAGTTTTAAGAAAATGAAAAAGAAAGAGAGTTTGATTGACCATGTTGTGCCAGAACTTCACGAACTACGCACACATGATTCTCCTCTTTCGGGAGTGAGATACGTAGGCACCCTTCTTGGGTTTGGTGATCTTTTCAAAATGAAAAAAAAGAAGAGAAAAATAGTTTTGAAAAGTGTTGCATTCTAACACCTTTGCTATTTCTTTGAATTAGTTTAAGGTGGTTGGTTTGTGGCATTTTGGCTGGTCCTCCATATTGCACCAAGTCGTAGAGAAAGTTATTGCCAACAAGGAACCAAGGTTGCTATCGCTAATCAGATAGGGAGTTTGAGAAATGAGAATTTAGGAGCTAATGAAGAGATTCGGAAATTAAGGCAACAAATGATAAAAATGCATTGAGCTTGGGCTAATGGGTTGCCTCCTCCTCCAGTTTCCACTGATAATCTGGAATATCTATCTAGCTTGACCCCTGTGTCATATACACAATTTTTTATTTTTGTTGACACGCCACAACATGCAACAGGGTCTAATCTGGGGTAACATTATCCAAACACTTCCAATATTCATTTCCTCACTCCTCAACACATAACTGCCACATGCTCGGCTCCACCTACTATTCATGTTTTTCCAGCACCACCCCCGCCTGAAGCTCCCACTTTTGATGTTTATCCACCGGTTGTGCCTCCCTACTCTACGAGAGAGCATGTATTGAATATTTCTGGTGATCAACATTATGATCCCGAGCTCATATTTAAGTCGACTGGTCCTTACAGCTATACTCAACCTCTTGAATTTCCTCTTAACAATGAGAAGCTTGTTGTGATAGAAGAACAGGAGGGCATGACACGAAAATTAAAGAGTTTAGAACAAGCTATGAGAAACTTGCAAGGGCTCGGGGGTTACAAAAATGTCTCGTATAAATATCTGTGCATGTTTCCAGTTGTTAATCTCTCTTTTGGTTTTAAAATGCTGAATTTTGAGAAATATGACGGGCATGGGGACCCAGTGGGACATTTAAGGCATCATTGTAACCAAGTAAGGGGCACTGGAGGGAAGGAAGAAGTACTTATGTCTTATTTTGGTGAGAGTCTTCAAGTCTAGCTTCGAAATGGTTTGTTGATCATGACATCAACAAGTGGAATAGTTGGGATAAACTGGCTAATGAATTCATGCAACAATTCCAATACAATATGGAGTTGATTCCTAATGAGAAATTCCTAACTAATATGAAGAATAAGAGTGCTGAAAATTTCAAAGAGTATGCGATTAGATGGCGTAAAAAAGCTGCTAGGGTGAAACCGCTAATAAGAGAAAGCAAGATAGTAAGTATTTATTCAAGAGAAGGATGAAACATATTATCAACACTTGTTACCTGCATTAAGCAAGTTATTTATTAAGGTCCTCAAAATGGGGGAGATAATAGAGGATGGAATTAAGACCGGTCGCATTGTGAGTTTTGCAACATTGAAAACAACTACTCAAGTAATTCAAAGGGGTTCAGGAAATATTGGAGGGAATAATAATGAGGAAATGTCACTGCTATTGTAGCTGGACAAAGGACACGTCCAAGAAGACCACGTCACCGTTACCCCCCAGTCTCAAGCCAAAGTCCATACCCAATCTCTATTTAATCACTCCCAAAACCCATTATATTCCATTCCACCACTTTTATATCCAGTATATAGTGCACAACCATATGTTCAACCTATTTCTTAGCCACAATGGCGTGCACTAACTCCTCAGAGTCATCCTCCAACTCCATAAAAATATCAAAGCCCTTCTAGGTCCGATCTTTGATCCAAGCACTACAATAAAGAGAGGCACAATCCTAGGGATAGTTTCACGTCAACTAGAGAATCATATGCCAGTTTTCTTTAGAGATTAGTACAATAGGGCATGATCACTCCTATCCTTGGGTATACTCCTGACCTGCATTCAAGAAATTTTGATCCTAATGTACGAAGTGTTTTAGAATCAAACACCAAACTTGGACGAATCTAAGGTTTTTGGCTCTATTTGATTTCTACGAACGTTCTTCACCTACTAAACACTTCACACACTAGGAGATGAACTGAACTAGAAAAAGTATGGGGTATTACATTCGAAATCATGAACCGTTTGATTTTCCAGAAACTAGATTTCAATATCTACAATATATCCAAAATTCAGATTTAAATTCCTTCAATATAATTTTCAATAATATTTTGAAATTAGCCCTAAATTTTACATGCTAAAAATTTCAGATATGTGTATTTCTACTAAATTTTCATATCTCATTGTAGGAACGATGAAATCACGAGGCGCTTGATTTTATTTTTTTTGAAAATAGATTAAAAAAACTATAACTTATACTAAATTCATGATTTAAGACTTTAAGCATTATTTTAGACAAAATTTTGAAGTTGACTTCAAATTATGTCATGCTGAAAATTCCAGATTTGCGCGCCTTTACTGAAACTTTCATATGTCAAAGTAGGAGTGATGAAATATGAACCGGTTGATTTTTTCAAATCTAGACTCGAAAATATATAACATATCCAATATTCATGTTTTAACACCTTCAGAATTATCCCAGACAATTCTTTTGAAGTTGCCTCTGCATGCTGATATGTTTTTAATTTTAGGTTTGTGTAGCTTCACGAGACAAATCATATCTGGGCGTGGGTGCATTGAAATTGTGAGTGGCTTTTTTCATTGGAAAGAGGACACTAATAGATACACCACCTTCTGTAGGCAAGAAAACTCAAGGGTGCAACTTGATCTATCTTTGACAATTGAGATACTTACCATATTTAGGTGAGCATTCCTTCTTTTCCCTCCCGTTTTTTTTGTAGGTGAATGACAAGATCTGGTTCAAGATAATGTATTTTATGCAAAGCTTACTATATTATGGTGATAAGTGATAGATACTTGTCACATCCCTAAGAAAAGGTAATTTCATGGTAATCTTATGGCGCATAGTGATGACTACTCATCTCCTCCCTAAGAAAAGGTAATTTCATTGTAATCATAGGGCGCATAGGGATGGATACTCATCCACACCCTAAGAAAAGGTAATTTCATGGTAATATTAGGGCGCATCGGGATGGTTAATCATACCTGCCCTAAGAAAAGGTAATTTCATGGTAATTTTAGGATGCACAGGGATGGCTACTCGTCCCTGCCCTAAGAAATGGTAATTTCAGTAATCTTAGGGCGCATAGGGATGACTACTCATCTCCACCATAAGAAAAGGTAACTTTATGGTAATCTTATGGTGCATAGGATGGCTACTCATCCCCGCCATAAGAAAAGGTAATTTATGGTAATCTTAGGGTGCATAGGTACGGCTACTCGTCCCTTCCCTAAAAAAAGGTAATTTCATGATAATCTTAGGGCGCACAGGGATGGCTACTCATCCCCTCCCTAAGAAAAGGTAATTTCATGGTAATCTTAGGGTGCATAGGGACGGTTATTCATCCCCACCCTAAGAAAAGTTAATTTCATGGTAATTTTAGGGCGCACAAGGATGGCTACTAGTCCTCGCCCTAAGAAAAGGTAATTTTATGGTAATTTTACGGCACATAGGGATGACTACTCATTCCCACCATAAGAAAAGGTAAATTTATGGTAATCTTATGGCGCATAGGGATGATTACTTGTCCCTGCCATAAAAAAGGAAACTTTATGGTAATCTTACGGCGCATAGGATGGCTACTCATCACCGCTATAAGAAAAGGTAATTTATGGTAAACTTAAGGTGCATAGGGACGACTACTCATCCCCATCCTAAAAAAGGTAAACTCAAGAAGGTTTGAAGGATATAAAGACTTTAACTTATAGATCAAACCACCTGATGACTCCAACTTTCAGACTTTGAAGGCTTTAATATGGCAGATTTGAAAACTTCAACTTGAAGACTTCAACTTATAGACATAGAGCATATGAAGACTTCAATTTGTGAACTTGCCGTCCTTCGTATGGTTAATTTGAAAGCTCCAACATGAAGACTTAGTGAATTTAAAGACTTCAACTTAAGACATAGATCATCTGAAGACTTTAGCTATCAGACTTTAAAGGCTTTGATATGGAAAATTTAAAGACTTTAACTTAAAGACTTAGTGAATTTGAATACTTCAACTTATAAACATAAAGCATATAAAGACTTCAACTTGCAGGATTCAGTATGGTGAAAGCTCCGACATGAAGACTTAGTGAATTTTAAGACTTTAACTTATAGACATTGGTCATCTGAATAATTCAGCTATCAGACTTCATGAACTTGCATGCTTCAATATGGTAACTTGAAAGCTCTTACATGAAGACATAGGTCATCTTAAGAATTCAACTATCAGACTTCGTGAACTTGTATGCTTCCATATAGTAACTTGAAAGCTCCAATATGAAGACTTAGTGAATTTGAAGACTTCAATTTATGTCAAAAAAATTTATACTTCATAGGGATTTACCCCCATTGAGTCACCAACACTTATGCAAGTCTGAAGATTGATGAAGTTAAAAGTCTCTTGAAGACTAAATTTTTTGTATGAGGGGGAACATGTATTTTTTTTACACTCATGCAACTGAACTCAGAATAAAATTCCACGCGCCTACGTACCTCAATGAAGAGAATCAAGTCACAACATAGTTCTGGGGTGAGTTATTTTTTTGTGTCCTAACTTTTGCCTAGGCAGCCTCTTTCGAGGTTTTCACCTAGCAAGTATTTTTTTGAGCCGTACACAGTTTATACTCTTGCGGGCTAGGAGTGGACATGCATTTTATACTCGTTTCTTAAGGAGTGTCATCTCCCTTCAAGGATAGTACTTCTTCAAGAACTTGTCATTGGGGGAGGGGGTATTCCTCACGCCATCTGTATTGACAAGATTATAAGCACCATTTGAATGTACTTCTTGTATGACATATGATCCATCCCGCTTTGGGGTGAATTTCCCCCCAGACTTACAAGAAGTAATAATGGGCCTTCTTACTACAAGGACTTGATCTCCAACTTGGAAGCACCTCAAGCAAACCCTTTTGTTGAAAGAAACAGATAGCTGGGCTTGATAACATTCAAGATTTTGTTGAGCCTTTAGCCTCTTCTCATCAAGAGCTTCTAACTCCGCAAGACGCAACTTAAAATTTTCTTCATCGCTGAGCCCTTCTTGAATAGCCAGTCTCAAAGAAGGTATTTAACGCTCAAGTGGCAGGACTGCTTTAACTCCAAAAGCAAGTGAGTATGGGGTTGCTTGCGTCGGTGTATGGTAAGTTGTCCTATATGCCCATAAAGCTTCTTCCATTTTCTCATGCCAGTCTCGTTTGGATTTGGAGATGACTTTCTTCAACAAGTTACATAAAGTCTTATTGAATGCTTCGGCTAGACCATTGGCGGCAACATAGTACATTGAAGACTTGCACTTCTAGAAACCAAAGAGATCACATATTTTGTTCATCAGCTTATTATCAAATAGCTTCTCATTGTCAGTTATTATGTACTGAGGAATTCCAAAGCGGTAGATGATATTCACTCTAATGAATTTTGCAATATTTTCTTTCTTTACTTTATTGAGAGAAACAACTTTGTCCCATTTTGAGAAGTAATTTCTCGCGGCCAAAATGTATAAGTGTCTACCAGAAGATTTTGGTAGTGGACCAAAAACATCCATTCCCCAAGCATTGAATGGCCAAGATGCTATAGTTGGGTGTAGTACCTCGGAGGTTGATATATGAAATTTGCATGGAATTGACAAGCTTTGCATCTTTTAGTATAGTCCAAGAAATCTTTCACCATCGTTGGCCAATAATATCCCATCCTTTTAATGTAAAAATGGAGCTTCGGTCCAGACTGATGTGATCCGCAAACCCCCGAGCGTGCTTTTTGCAAAGCTTGAATTACTTCTTGCTCTCCCAAACACCATAACAGTACTCCTTCAAATGATCTTCTTTACAGTGTGTCTTTGTAGTAAAGGAAGCGAGATGCCAACAATCAATGCCAGTTCTTCTCCTTGAATCTTCTAGAAGTATCCCATAACACAAATAGTCAATGATAGATTATCGCCAATTTTCCTTTATAGCTTCGTACATGACAATGAGGTATTCAACCTTCTTTTATACATCCCCATCCTCATTCGATAGAGGTACTACCCGCTCTTGGCAGATAGTAACTCGTGTCTGATTTAGAAGAGTTAAGGTTGAGGCCAAAGCAGTTAGAGAATTAACTTACTTATTTTCTTTCCTTGGAACATGATGGAGGGTTATTTCTCCAAGCCACCCCATTAACTTTTGTGCATCATCATGATATGGTCGTAGCTCAGGCTTTCTAACTTCATAGCTTCCCAAAAGCTGCTTGATCACCAATTGGGAGTCACCAAAGACTTGTAATTGAAGTTATTTCATGTCAACCGCCTTCTCAAGTCCATGTATTAATGCTTGATATTGGACAACATTATTGGAGCAACAATTGTTCAACGTAAAAGAGTATGGGATGACCTCTCCTTGTGGCGTGACAAACACTATGCCAAAACCAGCTCCATCTCGATGTGCAACACCATCAAAGTACATCTTCCACGGAGGTCTGGCTTCAATAACCATTGCATCTTTGTCAGGAAGTTCATCGCTCAGTTCCCAGTCATCAGGTATCGGGTTGTCTGCCAAGAAGTCAACCAATGCTTGTCCCTTTACATCCTTTTAGGGGATGTACATGATCTCAAACTGTTGAAATTAGAGGTAGCACCTTGCAAGTCGGTCACTGAGGACTGGTTTCGACATTACAAACTTGATGGGATTTGCCCTGGACACAAGAAAAACAACATGATCTTGAAAGTAGTGTTTTGTCTTTTGGATTAAGAAAAACAATGACAAACATAACATTTCGATCAGAGAATACTTTAGATATGTAACACCCCAACTTAGGATATGGAGTCCCACATTGGTAAAACACAGGAGTAAGGTTCGGTAAATAAGTAAGCAAGCCTAACTCCCTAGTGATGTGTTTTAAAGTCGTGCAGGCCTGGGCCAAAACAGACAATATCACTTGTTGGTTGGGGAGTTACAAGGGTTCTCGGGCCTTGATGGTTCAGGATTCCCATCGTGGCCAGGGCCTCAACTCGAGTCATGACAAGAATGGTATCAGAGTCGCTCCTGTGTTAGCCCTGTTGATGTGGGCCAGAGTTCAAACTGAGTGTAGGCGAATCCTGGTAAGGCGAGGCAAATCTCAGTCCTGAGTGTAGATAAATTCCATTAGGTGAGGAAAACCTCAGGGAGGATGTTGCGTTTATCAGGGGGTGTATGTAACACCCCAACTTAGGATATGGAAGCCCACATCATCAAAACACATGAGGGATGTTGGGTATATAAGTAAGCAAGCCTAACTCCATAGTGACGTGTTTTAAAGTCATGTGGGCCTGGGTCCAAAGACGACAATATCACTAGTGGGTTTGGGAGTTACAGGGGTGTCTCGGTCCTTGATGGTTTGGGATGCTCATTGCGGCCAGGGCCTCAGCTCGGGTCGTGACAAGCTCATTTGGTGTCATCATTCTGCTCAGATAGTAAAGAGTGTTTTCTTTGCCTTCACTATTCTCTTGAACCAATAGTGCTCCAACTGACCTTTCTTGTGCCGCGATATAGAGTATCAATGGTTTTTTAGTTATGGGTGCCGTAAGAACTGGAGGTTTCATTAAGAATGATTTGATACTCTCAAAGGCCTTGCTACAAGCCTGGTCCCATTTGAAAGGGGTATCCTTCTTCATGAGACGGCTAAATAATTGATATTTTTTGGCCAGGTTTGAGATAAACCTCCTTAAACATGCTAGCCTTCCTTGTAGGCTTTATAACTCGTGAATGTTTTGAGGCTCGGGCATTTTTAAAATTGCATAAACCTTGGCTTAATCAATTTTAATTCCTGGGTGTCGTACAATGAAGCCAAGAAACTTTTAAGAAGTAACTCCAAAGGCACACTTCAATGGATTCATCCTAAGTTGATATCTTCGAAGTAACTTGAACACCATTCTTAGGTCCTTTAAGTGGTCTTTTCTCTTTCTTGACTTTTCACCACTAGATCATCCACGTAGCATTCAACATTTTTGTGAAGAAGGCCATCAAAGATGTTTTGTATAGCCCTTTGATAAGTGGTGCCAAAGTTCTTCAAACCAAATGGCATCACCTTGTAGCAATAAATACTTTTGGGTGTATGAAATGCAGTGAGTTCTTCATCCTTTGGTGTCATACAGATTTGATTGTAGCTGGATAAACCATCCATAAAAGACATTGCCTCATAACCAGTGGTGGCATCAATCATCAATTCTGGTATGGGGATTGGAAAGTCATCGTCATTGTTGAGATCCCAAAAGTTGACACAAACTCAAATTTAGATATTCTTCTTTCGTACTGGAACAATACTTGAAATCCACGTGGGATATTTGACTTCGCGAATAAAGCCAGCTTCAATGAGTTTGTTAACTTCATTTTCAATCAATGGAACCAACTCTGGCCTAAAGCGCCTTTTGGCTTGCTTAATAGGACGAGCCCCATTCTTGACTGCCAACTGATGGACTACTACTTTTCAATCTAAGCCAGGCATTTCCTTATAACTCTAAGTGAAGACATCCATATATTGTTTGAGTATGTCCATATAAGCGATTTCCTCCTCTATTTCTAGAAAACCACTCAGGTAAGTTGGTCTTGGGTCTTCATTGGTTCCAAGATTAAATTTTTTCAAGGAATCTATTATGGTCTTCACTCCTTATTCAAGTTGCGATGAAGCATCTCCAACATCTTCCTCCTCTTAAGGATTATCGTCATTGATGGATATGTGGTAACACCAGAAAATATCCTCCATCTCTTCATCAATCTTTATTTGAGATGAGGCCCCATTCTTAGTTTGGGTTGTAACATGATATGAGGAGCCAATACTTTCTTTATTTTCCTCACGTTCCTTGGTATATACCACAGTATGAGCCTTCTCTTTTAACACCTTGTTGCATGAAACCACCAGTTCCGTCTGCCGCCTTATTCTATAAGGAATCAAACTTTGAAACTCCTTCTGGATTTTTCGTGACGAGTGCATCATTGTGCCTTGATAACTTCTCTGATGCCTGTTGTTTTTCTTCTTATTTAGAGGACCCAACCTCTCGAACATAGAAGATTTTGTGGTTAAATCTCCAAGTCGTTCAAAGACAGAAGGCTTTTTTTAGATGTAGTAGACTCCTCTTCTACAGTGATGTAGTTACTAACCACCCTTCGTATGGAGATGTGAATTATAGGTGGCTGTGTGTATCCTAGGCCTTCATGTACCTGCCTGGTTGTACCTTCCGATGGAAGTTTGCCCAATCTTGATGGCTCATTAGGATTATATCCAGCCTTTACAAATAGCTTGTATGTATTTAAATCGAAGCCCTCTTTTGGCTCATTAGGTTTTGAGCCACAGACTCTCCAAAGTATCCTTGAGGATGGATTAATTGCATCAATCTTCCTGATAGGTAAAGTTAGCCCCTTTAGCACATTATCTTGGGAATTAGATAGGTGATCTTTCTCTTTCTTTACCTTTGGTTCGTAGTGAATAATAGGAGTTGCCTTTTTTTTCATATGTGCGACGCTTTTTTTATTTGAAGTGAAGAGAGGCTTCTTGGTGGCAACTTTTTCAACAATCATTGCGACTTTTTTGGATGCAAGATCATTGCACTTGGTCTTGGTGACATTATCAACCCTTTTCTCATTCACGACATAGTTTTCAAGTAGAATTTTGCATCGGCAAAGTGTGATTCAGCTTCAATGAATGGCTTATCATCGGCTACTATCTTTATTTCCACTCCACCTTCGAGGTACTTTAAGCCTTGATAGTAAGAGGATGAGATAATTTTGTTTTCATGTACCCAAGGCCTACCAAGCAATATATTGTATGAAGTTTTGGCATCGATCACATGCATCAACGTATTTGATCAAAAATCATCCATACGAATCCCCAACTTGATAGATCTCATGGCCCTTTGCCCCCCTTGGTTGAAGCCTTGAATTATTATACAACTTTCGTCCAGTTTGTTAGTAGCGATGCTAAGTTCCTTCATTGTGTGGATAGGTAGTATGTTGACTACGGATCCCTCGTCAATCAAGATTTTATTTATTTTCTTTCCTAGAACTTGACCTACCATGTACAAGAGACGATTGTGTAGGGCTCCTTCAAGAAGAAGATCATTATTTATAAATGGGATTTTTGTATCACATACACATGCCTCTTCGCCAGGAGTTTTAGCAAGCTTTTCAGAAGATGAAGGAACTTCCATGGGTAGATTTTCTCCCTTTACCCCCTCTTTGGCAGTATTAAAACAAGATACCTCAAGGTTGACTAGAGCAGTCTTCGCACAAAACCAACTTTGTAAGAATTCTTCCAACGTTATTGGACATCGTGGTTTTTTATGGTGAAGCTCCATTACCCTCATCTTTTTTGAAAGTTCAACCAGCTTCTGTTTTCTTGGTTTCTTCACCATTCTCCTGCTAGTTGGCTACTCGGATGACCTTTTTTGTAGACTCAGCTTCTTGCATCTGCGCCTGGTCACCAGAGTCCAACCTTCATTATTACCTTCATTAATTGAAGAATTATGATGCTCTAACAGTTTCTCATTATGCTCTTCGACACATATTTGGACCGAATTGAGTGAGCCAAAAGTGATGGAGATTTGATGACAACTGTTCATCTGATTATAGAGAAAGATCTTTTTCTCATTTGCTAATTGCATAAATTTGTCCTTAAAGACAAAACACTTTTCCAGAGGGTGACCCACAAGCCTATGATACTTGCAATAATTTGGGTCATTGGTCCTTTCAGATCCATCGGGCCGCTTCATCTCTGGTATATCAATGAGCTTATGCTCAAGAAGCTCATCAAAAATCTCAGCCACATCTGAATCAAGGAAGGGGTATTTTTTTTCTTGCATCTCCATTAAAGTTAACTTTTGATTTGGATGTGCTCGAGAAATCGTCTTCACACTTTGCTTTTTGCTCACCTTCGTGGTGACCTTCACAGGAGACACATCGACATTCATGGATTCTTTGTTATCATTTTTAGGGACAAACTTGCCCCATCTTTTGGGTTCCTGCTTATTCTTTCCCCTTTGAGGGTCATGGATTGGCGTTACTCCCTTTCCAGCAGAAGACATGCTTAACTCCATGTCGTGAGCACGAGTAGCTAACTCTTCAAAGGATTTTGGTTTAATTCTTTGCAAGATATAGAGAAGCTCCCAGTGCTTTCCTTGGACGTACATCTCTATTGCAGAAGCTTCACTGAGCCTATCTTTGTAGTTTAGGCTCGCATTTCTCCACCGATTGATGAAGTTGGTGACTAGATCATCCTTTCTTTATCGAGTATTTATGAGCTTTATTATGCTCACTGTACGTCTTGTGCTGTAAAAAGGATTCAGGAACTCATGCTTCAATTTCTCCCAACTATCGATGGAGTTAGGCTCAAGGTACGTATACCAATCAAAGGCATTTCCCTTCAGGGAACAAACAAACTGTTTGACAAGATAGTCACCGTAAATTCCAACATTATTACATGTCTCAATAAAGTGTGTGACATGTTGTTTTGGGTTCCCTTTTCCCTCAAATTGTTGAAATTTGGGGGGTTTGATAACCATCAGACATTTTGAGGCTATCAATCCTCGTAGAGTAGGGCTTGGCATACGCAAGGGCGTGCTAGTTTGTTTGCAATAAATTTTTGAAAAGGTGAGATGAGAGGTAAAGATCATCCCACTGGGCGTGCTAGTTTGTTTGCAATAAATTTTTACGATGACAGAAATAAATTGCAATCAGAAGCAAAAATATGGAAAAACATGATTTTTTATTGATAAAAAATGTGGGTACAAATTTGTTTCTCCCTTGATTCTTCTCTCTTAATTTTTATCGTAATTCGAGGGCCGTTAGTGGCGTATTTCCCGAATGTAGGCATATTTAGATTTGATATGAATTTCTCCATAATCCGAGTGTCGTTAGTGGCGTATTTCTCGAACTTAGGAAGATATGAATTTGATCTCCATGAAAGGAGGATTTGTGGATCTTCTTGATTTATTTAATTATGAAGAAGAAGAAAGGGTTTTGATCCCTTTGTGATATTCCATGAATTTATGAAATTATGTAGGGATATTCAAGATTTATGAATATCTCATGAATTTGGGGGATATCGGTATCTTGATCTCTTTATGAATATCCCATGAATTTATTGGGACTTTGTAGATTTATGAATATACCATCAATTTATTCGGACTTTGAAGATTTATAAATATCTCCCATCAATTTATTGGGACTTTTAAGATGCATCTTTAAAGGGATATTTGCCCCTTTATATAGGCATAATTCAGGATTTAGGATAGAGTAGCCTCCAATAACTCTAATAGAATTTGGATTCTTCTTGAAGAGTCCCACAAATTTTAGAACTCTAAGTACTCTAACAGAAATTGAATTCTTTTTGTAGTGTCCACAAATTTTTGATGTCTACAAACCTTATTGAAGTTGTTGATATAAATGGTCAAGAACAGACAATTATTTCTGACCTAAATCATAACGAGGTGCTTATTGGTCAAGTTTATAAGGACAAAGCCACTTTAAAGTCAGTGATGACCCAGTATGCAAACAGAAATAAATTTCAATTCAATACAAAAATATCAAATGCAAATGGGTAAGTGAGTGTTTTCTATTATTATATATATTTTTATATATTTGTATATGTATTTATTCATACATATTTCAGAAGGAAAATTTTTAATATTTTATTGTAATGAGTGTCTAAAAATCATGTCCATTCATTCATTACTCTACTATATATTTCATAATATACATATTGACTGTCTTATAATATTTCTAGTTAATTGGTATTTTTAGTTAATATATGTATATTGACTGTCTTCTAATATACAGATATACATATGCTTGTATATCTGTTGTTTATATTTTTGTATTTTAGTTTACATAAGTTTGATATTTGTATTTGGATATATTTATTTTAGTTTACATAAGTTTGGTATATCTGTATTTGTATAACTATATAAACTTATTTGTATATGCTTTTTTTTAGTTTACATAAGTTTTGTATATCTGTTTCTTATGTATATCTATTAATAGTATATTTGAATTTATGTATATCTGTAAACATAAGCTTCTAATTGTTTGTATATCTTTTTTTTTAAGGTTACAAAGGTTTTTTTTAGTATTTGTATATCTGTTGTTTGTATATCTGTATTTTAATTTACATAAATTTGGTATTTGTATATTTGTTTTTTATGTTTATCTATTAGTAGTATTTTTGTATTTATGTATAGCTATATACATAAGTTTAGTGTGTTAGTATATTTGTAAATTTTCAAAAAACTAGTTTTATAGAATAAGTATATAGGTTTCATATTGTCGGTACAGACTGTAGGTTCCATAAGTTTAATTGATTTTTTTTTAATAATTATGTTTGTTGTGTTTGTGAAAATTACTAATAGATAACTATATCATATCAGGTATACTTTGGTGTGTAAATCGAAGGAATGTGGTTGGTTTCTAATGACATCTAGTAATAAGAAGATCAATTTCTTTAAGATTCAAAAGTTTCAGCATGAATATACTTGTTCTTTAAAGGATAGAGTGTACCAGCAGAAACATGTTAGTAGTGCATTGATTGGTGGGATTGTGAAGCAAAAGTTATCTGACCATAAAAGAGTGTATACGGCGAAACACATACAGAAGGATATTAAGAATGAGCTTGAATTGGATTTGACTTATGCAATAGCCTAGAGGGCTAGAGAGAAAGCTTTGATTTCATTGAAGGGGACAACATATGCATCATACAACAGACTGTTGGGATATTTATACATGTTGGAAAAGACTTACCCTGGTTCACATATACGAATGAAAAAAATACCAGATGATAAATTCCTTTATGTGTTTATGTCGCTCTACTCTTCAGTTAAAGGGTTTGATTCATGTCGATCGATTGTTGTTGTTGATGGCAGTCATCTAAGGGGAACATATAATAAAACTTTTGTGTCAGCAAGTACACTTGATGGAGTAGATTTTTACGCTACTTACTCTTTTTTAAAAATATTTCAATGCTATATATATGGTATTAAATACATATTATAATATGGAATTTTTTTTAATATTAATTATATTGTATACCTTATATATGAATATGTACTCATACTAATATGATTTTGTCCTTAAACTGTATATTGTATATGCACACTAAACTAAAGAAATACTAATCAAATCCATCATTAAATAAGCATATTTTTATCCCAAAAGCATATGAAATAATCGCATCACACGAAATGCTAGTTTCTTATCGAAGCATGTCCAGCAAATGCTCTTGAAAACACTATCCAAAATTAAAGCATAGACACAAAAACATGTATTATTTCAATAATTTTTACCGGATGCAGTAATTTTATCCTTCATATTTCATCACGAGAGAATGATCCAAATGCAATTCAAGCCAGATATATTTGGACAAGTTCACTCTATATACATACATGCAAACTGTATATACATATATGCACTCAATATACATATATACAAACTATATATACATATATCCAAATGCAAACTGTACATACATATATGCATTCTAAAGCTGTATATATATATATATATATATATATATATATATGTATGTATGTGTGTGTGTGTGTGTGTGTGTGCAAGTTCACTATATATACATATATGCAAACTGTATAAATATATCCAAATCCAAACTGTATATACATATATGCACTCTAAAACTGTATATATATGCATATGCATTATTCTACAATATATATATATATATATATAAATATAGAAAGATAGATAGATATAGATATACTTTAGATTGAGATGTCTTAGAACATTTTTCCCTTTCCTCCTTGCTAGAAGATGCAAAATTCTTTCCTTTTTTTCCAGATAAATCAATCATCGATATTTTGAAAGTGTCTGTTAAATCATTTCTTGACTGTGAATGTACCATGCTATTGTGATTATTGACATGGTCATTGCTCTCTTTTGTTCGTGACTCTGCTCTCGACTTGTCCACTTTCAACTCCGCTAAAAAATCTGCATTTTCACTATCTAATTGAGAAACACCCAAATCAAACGATGGAGCCCCATAATTAATCGTGGGTACATGTTCAATATTTCTTGTCAATCTCCTATTAGGGATTTCTTCATTCATTTGAAACAAGTAATTGATAACTTGAAACCCTAATAAACAAAGCAAAATAGATGAACAATGAGAAATTTATCGACTCACTTACATAATATATAAAAACTAATAAAAAATTAAATCTAATATAAAAAATAATAAAAGATTACCTCAAATCTTTAAGAAATATCCTAAATGGATTTTATGAGGTGACAAATCCGCAAAAAAGGTTTTTCAAAGAGAAATCAAGATGATATTTTATGATATTAGAGTTATTTTGAGAGAAAAATAAGGAGAAAAAAATTGAAGAAGATCTCTTGAAGAATTGTGTACTATGATATTGCCAATGTTGCCGTTTCTTCAATGTAAAATCAAGAATATTAGAGTGATTTTGAGAGAAAAATAAGAAAAAAATAGTTGAAGAAGATATCTTCAATAATTGTGTGTTTTGATATTCCCATTGTTGCCCTTTTTTGAGCCAATAGAATAGAGAGAGAATAAAAAGAAAATATCCAAAATAGATACATGAGAGATAAAATTGGTATATACAAATCTTAATATATTTGTATATAGCGCCCCACAAAAAAACTGATTTTAAACTACCAAATGACTATGAATTATAATTTTTTAAAAATATTAACCATCCCATGTAATTAGTATAGTATTTTGTCTATAATATGTAATTTTTTTATTTTTGAATAAATTTCAATACTTGAAGGATATTTCTGACCCTTTTCCATTTGAAAATAAATAGATTTGTCATCTCATTGGGAACAAGCTATTTGCTAATTATCGTAATTGAAATCTTGTTTGAGCAACCTTTTAGAGATGAGTTAAATTTTTTTCTTTTTCAACTAAATCGTAAGCCGGGAAAAAGAATCATATTTTATTTATTTATCTTTATTTTTATTTTTATTTTTATTTTATTATATAGAAAAGCCAAGGAAGGACGACCATGGCTATGAAAAATTATACAATATGCAATACAAATTGCACTATGTACTTTACCTTGTCTTATTTCATGACCAATTATCTTCAACCACTTGAAATACTAGGGCTCATTCTCTTTATTCCTACACAAATTTATTCAAATCTACTTTTTTTTTTGTAAAAAAATCAAAATGCTCAGATATCATCAACTTTCTTTCATGTTCTATTTTTTTCACGTTTTTATTTTTTTATTTTTTGTGGAAGTTTTGTTTGTCATTATTTTATACTTTCTTTGGTTCAATTTGTTTGATTTATTTCTTTTTTATTTTGTTCTAATTTTTTATTTTTTTTTAGCAACATTTGTAATTTTAGCTTTCCACATGTCACATTCAATATTATAAGATTAAATGATATTTTGTTATATTTGACATATCTTTTATTTAATATCACAATATTCAAAAAAAATATTTTACTTTTTCAAATTTCGTACCAAATTAAAATAGATCAAACAAACTGGGATAGATAGAGTATCAACAAAATAGTGCATTTCTAAGAAAAAAATACAAAACTTCTAGATGTTAAATTGTGCTTCTGGCTATGTATATATGTATTTTCAAAATTAAAAACTTCTAAAATTATGTTTTAGCCAAAGGTTATTTTCATAAACTTCTAATAATTATAACAAACTTATAAAATTCATTGAAATTAATTTATAAATCATTACGGATATTATATCAAACCAAAGTTGAATTCCTTATTTAAAATTTAGTCCATTATATAATATAAGATTATTGATGAGTAAAGTTTTAAACTATGACTTGAGATTACTTTTAATTAAGATATTGCAATGAAATAATAAATTACAATGGGATTGAACTAATATGAAAACAATTGACACATTTAGTTCATACTCAGAGAAAAGAGTTTAATTAGTTAGTGTTATTTATTTGTCTGATTTTGATTTGATATTGAATTTTAACAAGTTAAAAAAAGATTTTTGAATCTTATATTAATAGGCTAAAGATATGTATAATGTATCAAAATACTCTTTAATTTTACAGAATTGATTAAAAAATTGTCAAAAATAAAGAGGTTTTTTCCTTTTCGATGGATCAAAATGGGTGGAGTACTATATTAATAGTAAAGTAATAAAAAAAGAAACTGATAAATGGTTAAAAAGTATTCATTTAATTTTAAAACTATATATACTACAGATAATTCTAAAACTATAATTTATTTAATTTAATTGGTACATTTGTTCATATTATATCAAGACTTTATAATTTGTACACTTAACTACATGTATCATTTTACAACACATTTACAATCTTCAAAATAAAATTTATTATTTTGAGGTAGTATATTCTCTCATCAGGTATATAAATCACTTTTTTTACAAAAATATATACTAAATTATTCACTTGATTTTATAGTATATAAAACAAAATGTGAAACCATAACTTTTTTCATTTTTATCACTTTGTAAAGAATGATAGGATTTATTTTAAATTTCATCAAATAGGTTGAATTTCATTCGCTAAACATCTGCAAAATGAATTTAAGTGCATTCAAAATAAATTTATAGATGGATTATTTTTTATTTTTTGGTTGTTTTGTATGATTCTATAAAAAAAAATATTAATATAATTGACACTTTATTATAACATGCATCTTTATTATTATTTTTTAGTGTGATAATTTAGAAATATTGATGATCATTTAAAAACTAATCAAATACCTATAAATATATTTAAAATATTTACGGGCCCTTCATTATCTAGTTACTATTATGTAAAAATTACCTAAAAGAACAACTTAAGTTTCAAAACTACTAAAAATCCCTACACTTTAAAAATATTACTTATATCCCAACATTTACTACTTTTACTAAAAGTTGAGATACAAGTTAAAGGCCCCTCATCCTACGCCCTTTCTTTACCAAAAAAAAGAACCACTTCTTTCACCATGTACGCCATTAATTAAGGGGTTGATTTCAATCCCACTTTTTTCTCTAATACAAAATTTTGAATTAAGGTAAATTTCCCCCCTAAAATCTTTTTCAATTTCTTCTAATCTTGTATGACGATTTTTTTTCAAAAAGAATTTTTCCGGGACTATTTTTACAAGTGATTTTTTGGTGTTATTGTTGAACGAAGTTTTTTATTATCATTTTTTCAGTCTACTTTTTTTGAATTAACATAATGAATGAAGATTCGGGACCATCTTTTAGTTTTGGAATCTTTCAATTAGACATTATCAAACCAAATGAAGAAGTTAATTACTTTGTTCCTGGTAGTTTTGAATACAAATCTGATGGTTTTGATGAAAATAGATCCAAACATAGAAATGATCCACATACTATGAAGAAATTGAGAAAAAAGCATTCCAGGAAGGATAACAAAAAAAAGGTTCAAGTTTCTAAGAAAAGAGGTTCCAAATGCTTTGAAAGTAAAGTTCCCGCTAAAATAAGAAGACTTGTTGAAGTTATTTCAAGAGAAGAGCTTCCAAAGGTATTTGAATATTCAGATCTGGAAATTATTTGACCGAGATACATATTTAGACATGCATTATACGCTTTTCAATTTCTTGTATAAGTTGGAGCTTTGTTGATGAATCTCTATGTATCTATTATTTTTTAAGCATTTTTTAAATTAACATAACAATAGTTACATGTTTATAAGCTTATAGATACATATTGTATTATCTTGTATCAATGTTTTATTGTTTATGCATTTATATGTATCTCGTGTTGTTTAACTTTTCGTAAAATAAGCTCACCAATAGATACAAGTTATTTCAACCAAGATACATATTGTATTATCTTGTATATATGATTACCTGAGTATGCATTTAAATGTATCTAATGTTTTTTTTAAGTATTATTGAAATAAGCAAATAAAAGATTCATGTTTGTATTATCTTGTATAACTGGGTCTCTGTTTATGCATTTATAGGTATCTTTTATTTTTTATGTTTTAATGAAACAATCATTCAAAAGATTCATATTATTAAGTTTAAAGATACATATTGTATTATCTTGTATCTCTGGTTCTATGTTTTTATATTTTTGTATCTCTTGTTTTGTGTTTTTGTAGATTTATGTATCTCATGTTATATTTTTTGTATCTATTGTTATTGCCTCTATATATTTTCTTGATGTTCTTACTTCTGTATATTTTTCTTTGCAGGTTTGCCCCATATGTAATGATGAGGTCTTATCCATTAATGTCATCAAAGATCTATAGCTCTATGCCACTTTGTATTAAACCAAATTATTGTATTGAAAGCAGTCAAAGATTTATTAATATGTCGAGGGAAATGCACTAGTTTTTCATTAACATATTCTACTAACATGAATTCTATTTGAATTGAGGGGTATGACCTTTATGTATGTTTATTGAGTATCTTTATATATGAACTTCCACTATGTTAAGAAAATAAACTACTTTCGTTTCTAAGTTGACCAAAGACGGATCCAGAATTTTGAATGCACGTTGATAAGGATAGGCTCTTGCTTTGACTAACTTATGCAAATTGTCAAGTATCGCGCTGTAAAAGTTCAAGAGGTAAAACAAAAATAATGTTTGCAAAGTGCTAAGCAGGAAAACTCAAGATTCATGAGAAATTAAAATTCTTTAGTAGTAAAGTTTGTAGAATAGAAAAAAAAAGTTACAGATTCTGACAACTTAAGATCCTTATTAAGTCTTTTCAAGCTATAGCACTGAACAATGCTTATTTGAATCTAAAGGAAGATTGGGGAATATACAACATGATGTACTTGAAAAACCTAAAAAGAAGAACAAAAGAAACTTTCTACAAAAGAATATAGTATTGTACTCGAAAATAGTGTTCGAGCCAATTTGCACGCACCATGAATATTTTATGGGATATCTGCTATTTACCAACAACACAGATACCAGATAACTCTATCCACCAAAGCTTGAACGGATCAGTATAGAAAGCATCTAGTGTTTTCACATCTTATAATTCTAAATGAGTTTTTTCATGCTATGGAACAGAACAACACTTTCTTGAATTTCATGGAGGATTTGGGGCATGTACAATAGGATGGACTTGTAAAACCTAAGAAGAAAGAATAAGATAAACTCTGTACAAACAAAAAATAGTATAGTACAAGTAAAAGTCAAAAATAACTTTTTTCTTCTACTTTCAGCTGATTCACGTCCAATTTATGTTGCTCGGACTTTTTAAAAATGGTGTGTGCATGTTTTAATGATCCGGCAAGACCGACACATCAGTTATTGAGATTCCAATAACATAGTCTCCAACCAATATGACTATATCCACTTAAAGAGGTCAGTCCCCCACCGACATGATGCCTTAAATATTCATATACAATCCCCCGAACGACATTTTAGGACATAATTACAATCATACAAAAAAAACTTCATAATCCGTTACAAAAAATAAGATGTATTTTAACGTACTGAAAAAAATAATGAGAGATACATACACTGCACCATCGTGCACAAAAAATTATTACAGATACACACATTGCATAATCTTTCGTATGCTTATATCACTAAAACTAAAACATCACGAGATAGATTTTTACACATAATCAGATTACCAGAGATACAAGAACATGAAAGTTGTATCATGTGTGGTAAATTATGTATCTCGGCCAACTTAACATAACTACAAAAGTATTACGTAAAACAATAATCAATTTTATGTTAGATACACAATATGTATTTTTAAGCTTACTAACATGTCTCTTTGGAATGCTGATTTCACTAAAACTTAAAAACAGGAGTTACATATAAAACTTAAACAGATAACAAGAGATCCAAGATATTGAAAAAAGTATCATGTATGTCTAAATATGTATCTAAGCCTAAAATTATCTAGATCTGAAATAACAAGAGATACATAAATCCACAATAACATAAAATCAGATATACAAAAAGCTTAAAATGTATCTGTTATTTTACAGAATATGTATCTTTGGTATAAATAATTGAATCAAAATAAAAAATAATGTGAGATACATACAAATTACCCTCGTACACAATTTGTATCTTTAAACTTACTAACATGTATCTTTGTTATGCTTATTTCACTAAAACTTAAAAATAAAAATACATATAAGAACATAAACAGAGAACATGAGATACAAGAAAATGAAAAAAGTATCTTTAGTGTCTAAATATGTAATGCCTCGAAAGTACACCCTGGGCGTCACACGGTGCTTACAGTCCCGAGGGACCACAAGCTAACCCATGAGCTGGTACCTACTGTGAGCACTGAATAACACAATCATAAATGTGGAAGAATAACTGATATGCCATAAGGTTTTAATAACTGAAACAAACACTGAATTATGAATCTGAAGAAATAACTATCTGAATCTGAATAAATACTAAAATCTGAGATAAACTGAATAACTAACTGTCATGTCAACTGAAGTCTGAATACTGAATAACTGACTGTAGTGTTTGAAAGCCTCTAAACTGAATAACTGTGAGTTGATGGGACATGCCCCAACTAACTCCAACTAACTCAAACTAACTACTAGACTGAAAGCATGAAATAAAATAATCTATCCGCGAATTATGAGGACTCACCACTGCTACTGCTGAGAGTCTGAGATGTCTAAACGCGATTCAAGAACTGGGCGTCAGAACCTATGATATAATATATTATAGTGCAAAAAAAAGGTATGCAATCAGTACTTTGAATATACTGGTATGCTAAATGAGGTAGGCTGACATGCATGATTTCATGAACAGGAATAATAATTATCTGAATATACATGTAAAACATAGAGTACTAAATAGAGAGCATGAAATTTGTAGATACTGGGGATGCATGACCAAGCATATAACATGAACTAAATAGAAGCCTGTAAATTGAAATAATGAAATAACTAATATCTATATGCCTTGTTCAAACAACACTGAGACTAAACTACTGATCTGATTATGTCACGACCCAAATGGCCATTAGTGGCACCCACACCAATCTTCCTGTGGGAGAACCATCTAAATCGAACCATTACTCAAACACTTAGTCAATATTAGATGATATTATTATAAAATTAAACATAATAACAAATATCCAGGACTAATTATTATTAAAGAGGAAATTCAAACAAACTACTTACTAAAATTTCCAAGACCCGAAAGTCATTGTACAAGAACTACTAACAAAGATCATATCTAAAGTGATATCAAAAAATAAAGTAAATAAAGAATGTTTCATTCTTTCTGTCTCGCGTAAGAAAGAGAGTTTAGAGTGCCATACAAAGAACGAAAAATTGTCCTCTAAAAAAGGAAATGTTGAGAAAGATGGAAAAGAACAAATAAGATGACCCATGGCAACCTGGAGACGAAGTGCTCACCCTTGGATCAAGATCTGCTATCAAACTCTAGAGATGAGATCATGTCTGAGCCTAAAACACTTTCTGCATTCAACAAAAGAAGAGTACAGGATAGTATCAGTACAAACCACTATGTACTGGTAGGTATCATAGGCCAACTCAATTTAATAGCATGTACACAACATAAATCAAATAACAAGTAGACAGGCATCGTCACACAATAAATATTCAATGAATCAACAATACAACAAGAACAGATCAAACAGTGCTCACAAACAAGCCACATAACCATCAAGAGTATCAACCATACTGTAAACATCCACAAAAATAACACAAATATGTACACACATGCTATGGGACTTATTTTTGCCCAAATAGTCATGACCTGCAGGGAACAATCTATGTTCATGTACTATACCGGTGTGGTCCCCGATCCAACATAAATATAAACGTATCGGCGTGGTATCCGATCCAACATAAATATAAACGTACCGGTGTGGTACCCGATCCAATATAAATATAAACGTACCGGCGTGGTACCTGATCCAACATAAATATAAACGTACCGGCGTGGTATCCGATCTAACATAAATATAAACGTACCGGCGTGGTACCCGATCCAACATAAACATAAACAAGCATTATCAATATCAATTTACACAACCTCACAGCATGCCACACAATGTACCAAGTTTACAAGTACACTAAAAGTCATAAGACAATTTCGTCAAGTCAATTTTCAATAAACATTCATACACGAATCAACAATCCAAACATCAACAATTTCAAGCATGTTCGAATACCAATCCACAAGTATCCAATTTAGGAGCATGCACACAATTAAGTCGAGTCTAAACTCCAATTAAACCATAACCTACCTCCACTAAAGAAATCAAATGCACGCTAATTTGCGAGGATCTTGCCCTTCCGTAAAGCTTCCGAATAATTAAAATCTGTTCAATATATAATCTACATAAGAGTACAAATCTAATGACACTCATTTATGATTTTCTTACTCTAAAATTTCTACATCGCCAACTCAATTTCTCTAAGCCTCAAAACCGGAAGCAATATACGGGAAAATAACTTACAGACCCTTG
Organism: Capsicum pubescens; assembly: GCA_030864215.1. Taxonomy (NCBI): domain Eukaryota; kingdom Viridiplantae; phylum Streptophyta; class Magnoliopsida; order Solanales; family Solanaceae; genus Capsicum; species Capsicum pubescens. The sequence continues at coordinate 33,018,516 of CM061548.1, forward strand.
GGCTCATAATACACTAACATGCAGATTCTATCTTTATGCCAATAATTGGCTAATCATTACTCAACATAAAGGAAAAGTGTACATTATTTTATTCACTAACCAATAATTTATTACCATATCCTAAACATTACTTGATCCACTAACTTAAAAGAAAATAGACAATTTGATCCATAATATTGTGGCTTCTTCACTGGTCACTTCCAGTAACTAAAGTAATAATCTATAACAACTTTAATCTAGTAATTCACTGCCATTTGTTCCTAAATCTAATTGGACATTAATCACTGCTATTTTATTAGTGGATTCAAACCTTCCATTCCATAGCACATTTAATATTTATATATTTATACATGCATACTACTATTAATAATTTACCTGGCTATGCCACGAGAACCAATGGAAAAAGTAAAATCGTAAAGCTTTGTATCCTTCCTCTTCTCGCTTTATGATTTTTGTGACTGTCTATATGGTAAACCCTACCCATTTAAAATCATTCTTATATTAACCACATAAGTAAATAAATTGCTATTTGACCCATTAATTCACTAATCAAATTAATTATTTATTATACCCAAAACTTTTAATATATCCTCAAAAATTATTTGGAATCCCATAGAAATAAATTAAATATGTAAATTGACTAGAAAGTATATTCTGGGACCATTGAAAATACTACGACACTAATTCAAAACTGTCTCGATCAAAGGTTGATTATTATCGGATTTAACTTTCTCAACTTAATTACTCTGTTAATGACTTAAATTACTCCTGATCACCTCAAAAAAATTAGTACTATTCAACCCGTGAGTCATAATTCACATATACAACTACGGAGAGCGCTAAAATAAGGAAGATAAAATTTTTTTACAAACGATCGAGAGGGTCGTTACATCAGATACCAATTAAACAATCGTTCATCCCCGAACGACAAACAAGTGGCAAGAAGAGTAAACAAGTAGTTATCCGAATCATCAAAAAGATGTGGATACTTGCTACGCATGTTTGCTTCGATCTCCCAAATGGCCTCCTCAATAAGACGATTCTTCCACTGGACCTTTACAGAAACAATTTTCTTAGTCCTCAACTTACGGACAACTAAATACCTAACCAATTCTATGCATATCCCCACCACCCAGACTCAAAAAGGTTTAATCAGTATACAACAACACAAGGCATATATTTCACCCATATATATGCAACCGTCCTATACCGGCTGATAAATATAGGTGCATACTGGTGATAGAAAATGCGCATGCTGGAATGAATGCAAAGTACACAATCAATACCACAACTCATCATAATTTTACTCATCAGGACCATCATCATCGTAATCAACCTCTGGCCTTGTCGGATATCAACACATCATCAATATTATCCTCCGGCCTTGCCGGGTATCAACATATTATAAATGTATCCTCTGTCCTTGTCGGGTATCAACATCATCATGACAGTGTCCTCCAGCCTTGTCGGGTATTAATATCATCTTAATAGTATCCTCCGGCCTTGTCGGATATCAACATATCATCATAATAGTTATTACCAAATAACATACACTTAAATACTCATAAAATAGTCATATCACCATAGAATATCTATCTAGTCAATACCTCTCAACTACTCGTTATTAGCTAACCAACACTTATTATAATAGAATCATTAGTTCGCTAGTCATCACATAACCTCTAGCTATTACCTAACCATTATCCTTCTTATAATCCTTATTCACAAGATAGCAACAAACTACTATTTATTTAATAGCAAACATCTAACATCTAGTCAAGGTTCATCACTAGACCAAAACTGTCATTTATCCACCATTCATTATTATCAACTAATCATCCTATATTCGTTAATCATTACTAGACAACACATTACTACTTATCACCTAACCATCTTTTATTAACTGACTCCAATTCATTATCTAACCATCGTTTACTAACTAATCCTTGCTTATCTATTCATTAGTTAACAATATAGCAACTATTCAAAGTTATTAACTAGTCACCTCTTAAGCCAACAACTCTTATTATCTAGCCACATTAACACACAACTCCTCGTTTATCGACAAATCGACATCACAAACTTAATCATCAATACCAACTAATCTTCACCTATGTTAGACCCGAACTCACCATAAACCATGCATTAACCATCGCTAGCTACCATGTTTCAACTAAGAAAGATTTATTAACTAATACATTAGATTCCTAGCCATACAAGTGCTATAGTCCCCTAATAGACAGCTAGTTACCACATAGCTTAACCGTTAATTAGGAAGAATAATCGTAAGATCATATTTAAGCTAAAATCACACTAATTACCAACATAATACTTATGAATGTACCAAATCTGTACATGCCATCACTAGTATCCAATCAATAAAGTCGTAAGCAATATACTGCATCTTCCTCCGTCCCATATTGAAGAGATGTGTATACAAACATATATGTATTCATAAACTGTAATTGTATCCTTTACACTGATAAACACTCCTCGAAAATTCATTCATTATCATAACATAGCCCTTGACTCATTAATTCATCTGAAATAGTCACAACATCATAATCACGGCCATAGGGCAATATACATATCCGAAACTCATATCGAGAAATCAGATTTGTAAGTCGTAGCATATCTCTAATCATCTCACATATAGGAGGTATCTCACATATTAGAGGCATAATATAGATAAACATGTAATCGTCTATAGAATATCTTATATCGATAGGTCATACATCATGACTACGAGGAATATCACCTCTCTAGGTCAATTTGCATATCTAAGAGGAAATAGCATCTCTATAGGTCAATCATCAAGTCTAAGAGGAAATAACATCTCTAAATGCCCAATATCCCTTCCACAGGAAGTATCATAACTATAACTCAAAAGCCAAAATCTAGGAACATCAATACAAGTTACCAAGTTACGAAGTAACCTTATTCTAAGGTTTACTAGCCTCATCTATGTCTAACAGCCACAACCTATTCCACAAGACTTAACATAAGTTTAGGCTTAAGTAGGAAAGACAATCCCACTTCTAATCTTCAATTTCCATAAATAGGCACACTATGCCCCAAACCAGGCTAAGTATCTAGTTCATCTTCTAAATGTGAATTAAGCCATATTCAAGCCTAAGATAGCAACTTTGACTAGAACCAAGGTACTCAAGTCAACTCTACCCAACTTACGGTTTCAAGACTACTACACTAGCCCAATAAGGTGAAATATAAAAATCATGCTTCAATTACTAAAACCACATCCCAAACATAGGTTTACATTATAGCCACACTACAACTAATTTAAACTGGAGAGGAAAAGCAATAGGATTCAAAAGAGGTAGAAACATGCCATTTTACGAGTCCCACAGAATTAGAGCCTACAACACATTATCCTCCACAATATTGTTAATATCCATCTAATCATCATACCTAAACTACTCAGCAAGAAATATCCATCAAGTATCACTCAAGAAAATATTAATCGTGCTATTTAATAATTCATTTATTCTCCCATTTAGGATCATCCTTAATTATTTTATGAATGTAACTAAGCCATTTGATTTTGCATTGCCACTATCATGGAGATTACTATCCTATAAAAGTGTCATATATTAGCCAACTTTGTGGGACATGCAAATGTATAATTCAACTACAAGGTCAAGTCAATAATAATTTATCTTCTCAAAATTTTTCCTAATGCATAAATCCACAGCTACAACTTATGTCCTGACAACCACTAACTTAATATATTTCGACGACAAACACTTCATGGTCAAGACAAACCTCTCTCATATCACTAACACCAATTTAAAATATATAGTCATTCTTATTTCTACCTAACAATATTTTTATTATGGGCTTTACTTAACTCTTAATCACCTCAAGAGTGGTCCCCACACCACTAGCACATAATCAAGGCCAACAAAAATAAATTGATTATAGGTCATTGACAGTCTCATCACCAATATCACATTCCAGACACGTCATCGATCAAATTCTGTAGGTATCAACAACCTCTTCCGTTTTTTATCACTTTTATTTAAAACTCATTATTTTGCCAAACATTAAGAATTCGTTCACATAAGGAACTCAAAGATAATGTCACTTAGCTATTCCTCATAAGGAACCCGTTATAGTTTCAATAATAGAACTACACAAAAATTCTAAATACAGTCTTAATGGCCGGACCATACAAGGATCCCCAAATAATATCAAATAATCGAACTACACAAGAGTCCATCCATAACATCATTAACAAGAACCTCTCATTACGAAAAACACATATCACCTCAGTCTTTTACTCATTTCACTCTTTCACCATCTTTTCTCGACATCACATTCTCATATCATCCTCTCAATTCTCATACCATGAATCTCATCAGTATAATAGTACCAAAAATAAGTAAGCACCATAGAATTTCTAGTTTCATAATAACAAAAAATCAAATAATCCCATCACATTTATCAACAAAAATAACTTAGTTAATTTTCATCACTTAACAAAAATAATTCACAACAATGACAAAAATCTAGCAACACAAGTTTAGTCAAATATCAAACACAAGCGATCAATCAGTTCACAACTTTCACAAGTCTTTACCTATTAACAATAACTTTTAGACCTTATTAACAGATACTAATTAAAATCTCCTAGATTTTTATTCAAAATTATTAAGATACCAATTGTATTTGTTTAGATACCAACTGGATTCAATCTAGTAGTCTAAGATTAGGACGGCACGATGGAGAGAAAGAAAGGAAAATCACTTCTACATGCCTCATAGCCTTACGAAGATTGAGTGTGGATCCCTACACACCAATCTACAAAACTCTACTTGACATTGCTCTTATTAACAAATACCAATTGGAATCGCCAAATACCAAATGAATTCAAGTAATAGCATGTAAGAAAGAAGAATTTTAATTTTCCTAGTGTTCTATAACCTCTCGAAGAAAAGTATAGATGTCTCCGTACCGTTTCTCAAGACTCTACTAGACATGTTCTTGTACGATGAGATCAATGAACTTAGGGCTCTGATACCAACTTTGTCACGACCCAAATGGCCATAGGTGACACCCACACTAATCTTTCTGTGGGAGAACCATCTAAATCGAACCATTCCTCAAACACTTAGTCAATATTAGATGATATTATTATAAAATTCGACATAATAACAAATATCTAGGACTAATTATTATTAATGCGGAAATTCAAAAAAACTACTTACTAAAATTTCCAAGACCCGAAAGTCATCGTACAAGAACTACTAACAAAGATCATATCTAAAGTGATATCCAAAAATAAAGTAAATAAAGAATGTTTCATTGCCCAAAAGATGGACAAGAACAAATAAGATGACCCATGGCAGCCTGGAGACAGAGTGCTCACTCTTGGATTAAGATATGCTATCAAACTCTAGAGGTGAGGTCATGTCTGAGCCTAGAACACTTTCTGCACTCAACAAAAGAAGAGTACAGGGTAGTATCAGTACAAACCACTATGTACTGGTAGGTATCATAGGCCAACTCAATTTAATAGCATGTACACAACATAAATCAAATAACATGTAGACAGACATCGTCACACAATAAATATTCAATGAATCAACAATACAACAACAACAGATCAAACAGTGCTCACAAACAAGCCACATAACCATCAAGAGTATCAACCATACTGTAAACATCCACAGAAATAACACAAATATGTACACACATGCTACGGGACTTATTTTTGCCCAAATAGTCATGACCTGTAGGGAACAATCTATGTTCATGTACCGTACCAACGTGGTCCCCGATCCAACATAAATATAAATGTACCGGTGTAGTACCCGATCCAATATAAATATAAATGTACCAGCGTGGTACCCGATCCAACATAAATATAAACGTACTGGCGTGGAACATGATCCAACTTAAACATAAACAAGTATTATCAATATCAATTTACACAACCTCATAGCATGCCACACAATGTACCAAGTTTACAAGTACACTTAAAGTCATAAGATAATTTCATCAAGTCAATTTTCAATAAACATTCATACACGAATCAACAATCCAAACATCAACAATTTCAAGCATGTCCGAATATCAATCCACAAGTATCCGATTTAGGAGCATACACACTATTAAGTCGAGTCTAATCTTTAATTAAACTATAACCTACCTCCACCGAAGAAATCAAATGCACGCTAATTTGCGAGGATCTTGCCCTTCCGTAAAACTTCTGAATCATCAAAATTTGTTCAATATATAATCTACATAAGAGTACGAATCTAATGACACTCATTTATGATTTTCTTACTCTAAAATTTCTACATCGCCAACTCAATTTCTCTAAGCCTCAAAACCGGAAGCAATATACGGGAAAATAACTTACAGACCCTTGGGCTCATAATACACTAACATGCAGATTCTATCTTTATGCCAATAATTAGCTAATCATTACTCAACATAAAGGAAAAAGTGTACATTATTTTATTCACTAACCCCAGTTGGAAGGGTGTTAATACCGTACCACGGGTACTAACACTGTCTATGTGGATCCACTATAATGATGTATTATCCCGAAGGACTAAAGGTGTCCAGCCTGAACTGACGGGTGACCCTGCGAGATAGTTAAGCCTACACTGATGGGTGACTTCTCATATCCTATGCTGCCTACGTAGTTCTGGAGTTTAGGGACTGCTACTAGCGACTCTGCCTATCTGACAGGGAAGCCTCCATCCCTACACTCGCTCGGTGCTAAATCCTACTCCCAACTGAAAGACACTGAAATATTAGATTATTCTGAGTTTAACTAACTATTCTGATAATGCTCATAATATAATCTAAAGTTATTCTGAAGATACTGAATCGAGGCTAAGTAAACAGCTATGATTTTTGGGTATTCAATAACCCCAGGACTCAAAAGCATTAATAGTAACATGATACTTAAGCTTAGAGGACATAGCATGAAGGCTTTTATCAAACATGTATTCTTGTAGGCATTTTATCAAACACTTGTAGTTCATAGTTTGGTCAAATCATAGGAATGTTAGGGAACTTGTAGTAATAGCATGAATTCAACATGAATAGTTCTAAATCCTGATTAATTCAATGAATGATAACATTAAAACATGAAGAATTGAATAACAATAATAATTTTATCTATACATGGTGTAAAATCATAGTTCATGGAGATTCATGGGTGAAATCATAATTTAAAATCAAAATAACTTGAAAAGATCACAATTTTGTAATTTAAATCGGATACTTGGACTCCATGGGTGAATGAAACCCATGAATGAGCATTTAACATACCTGGGTTAATGAATTTGAGAAGATTGATCGATGTTCTTGATCTTTGGCCTTGAATTTGGGAGCTAGGGTTTTTGGGTTCTTGAAGAGAATGGATCCCCTTTTGAGTAATTTGAGAATAATGGGCATATAATGCCCTACTAGGCTTTAATTTCGTGGTTAGGATGAGTTTAGGGCTTAGGAAAATGACCAAATAGCCCCTTGAAAATTAAAAACGCGGAAATGGAAAACTGAAAATCCCTATTTGAGGCCCTGGCGCGACGTGCCAGGATCGTGGAGCCTCACTGAAAATTGACGATTGGGACTTGAAAGCTTAGCGCGACGCGGAGCTATCGCGGTATGCCTTTGGAATGCCATTTTGTCCACCTCCGCAACATGTCATTATCGCGGAGGCTCACTGGAAATTGCCAAATGTGAACTGGGTCCTTGGCGTGACGCGCTAATATCGTGGTCCTTTACTAGAAATTGACAATTGTTATTTAGACTGGATCCATGACGCGCTAGTGACCAAAATGACGGTGTTTAACGACTGAAAATTAAAATCGCCATAACTTCTTACCCGGTTATCGAATTTGGGAAAATTTTACATCGTTGAAAAACTAATTGAATTTTCTACGCAATGGCAGGCTCTAAACTGAAAAATAATGGTTATTCAAAAAAATTTATACAAAGACTCGTGTATAGGGACTTAAATTATGCTATAAAAATACGGGCTATTACAAAATATGTATCTCGGCCTAAAATTGCCCACATAAGATTTCACCTTATTCTTGAGATCGGGATCCATGGCTATGGTATCCAAGGTAGATAGATGTGTAAAAGGAACAGATCTCCACCGTCCATTTTTAGGATTTTTTTAGGACCCATTATTCATAAACAACTTCAGTTCTCTTCTTCATTGTTCAATATCATCGAAAACTGTATGAATATGCTGAAGATAGGGCCGAAGAGTCCTCCATTTATCCTTCTTCTTAATCTTCAGCAAGAAACAGCGATTACAAACTCCTCCAAATCTTTCAACTTTGTTTATCCAAGAAACTCTCACTCCGAGAAATTCATCTTGAATGACCTGATTATCATCTAATAATAATATAATATCATTATATTTCTTACCGGAGAAAAAATTAGTGTAATTCTAATCTTAGATTGATGGGTCGCTGGCGCCGGTGACTACGGTGGAGCAGCCGAAAACTCCACTACAACCTCCGTCATCAACCACCGATGATAGCAGAGTCACTCGAGAATTTAGAACGACAGAAGAGTTGGTAGCCAAAGCTATAACATAATCAAGAAAAACAAAAAAAAGTTGTATAAATAGTTTGAAAACTGATTATGGAAGAGAATTTGTTTAAAAAGTTTGAATAACAAACAAATTACCTTTTTTTATGGGATTTTATTGATTTTTTATCATAATTAGTTAGGTTAATTGATATATTAATGCTAGTTAGCCGTTACATCCCTTAAAATATGCTAATTAGTTTAATTATTACATGTATATGTAGGATGTATCTAACATAAGTTATATGTATCATCAAAGGCTAAAAGTAAGAATTTTTTGAAATTTTAAAAATAGTTGGGATTTTGGGTAAATATCAGTAAATATGTCATTATATAGATAATTTTTACTACTTATATTATCTATATAAGAGAGAATAGCAATTTTTGGTAGTCCTCACAAGGTTACTATAGTAATTTTAATTAATTTCTAATCCTCTAAAATTGTGACACTTTGAATGATAATGATGAAGTTATTTTAACCAATTTTTTATAGTTCTCACAAGGTTATTATAGTAATTTTAATTAATTTTTAATCCTATAAAATTGTGACACTTTGAATGATAAAGATGAAGTTACTTTATCTTCTTTCTTGCCATATGGACATTTGCACTTAGTGCATATGTCATGAAATGAGAAACTATTATTTTGTTTCTTCTTGTAATTTCTATTGTTTAACTATTTTTTTTTTAAAAAAGAAAACTTACTTTACTTTACTACTATATATAAAAGAGGATCAGAGGATCTCCAATGTAGTCCTCAATCATTTTTTTTTTTCATTTTATCTTTAAATGAATGTTTAATGACTTAGAAAATTCTTAATCATTTTGATAATTTTTCTATTATATGGTCTTTTAAGTGATGAGTTATAAAAAAAAAAGGTGATAGTGACACCACAGATCTATTTATCCAACTAAATAAAACATTAAGAGCTATTCAAAATTTTATAGTAATCTTTTCTATGAAAATAATCATAAGAGAGAATACCTAATTTTTAAATCCTCATAAGAAACGTTATTTTGTCTTTTTACCCCTAATTGAAGCTTCAATAACTTTATAAGCTTTCACCAATTGAAGAAACATCTACAAAAGTATTGTGTTGGATTACATTTATAATTATTTAATTTAATGTTGTATTTATTTATAAATTAACTTTACTAATGTTATCATTCAATCATTTGTAGCATCAAATATTTTTTATACTTTTTTATTAAAAAACATGTGTTAGCCGATGTAAATTTAATTGAGAAAAAAAACAAAAGAAGTTAATTCAACATAAGGCTAAACTCAAGATTGTAAAAGACTTTAATTCAAAAAAATTCAGTAAAATAAAAAAGAGAGAAGAGTTCTAATGCATGCATTTGTTTGAAAAAATTATTCTTTAACTTACAAAAACTTTTACTCCCTTTATTTTAATTTATTTATCTGATTTTAACTTAGCATGAAATTTTAAAAGTGATAAATATTTTTTAATTTTGTGATTTTAAACTAAAGATATGTAGAAAGGACCAAACTATCTTTTAGTCTTGTAGTTTTGAGCAGTTTCTAAGAAAGAAAAGAAACATTCTTTATGAAACGAAACAAACTAAAGAAAATACGACAAACAATTATAATAAATATGTGATTTAGTATAAGAGAGAATAGGATAAGATTGATATTCCTCACAAAAATTTTATGCAATAGAATTGGTACATGTGTTATTACTTTTCCTACATAAACTTATATTTTATTTATCTTCACTCATTATTTAGTGATCATTTTCATTTAGACCTCTATAATTGGATTATACATAGTAATTTTTAGTAAATCTCTTCTTCTTCTTTATTAGATTACTTGATTTTTCAAACATATTTTTTGTATTAAAATTTAATCATTTTTTTATTTCTCTATTTTAGCAATCACGAAATATTTATTTATTTTTCCTATATTAAGTTTTACATACAAACATTTATATCTTTTGTTCCTAATATAGAATAGGATAAGATTGGTAGTCCTTTCAAAAATTTCATGCAATAGAATTGGTACATGTGTTATTACTTTTCCTACATAAAATTATATTTGTCTTCATTCATTATTTAATGATCGTTTTCATTTAGACCTCTATAATGGGATTATATATAGTAATTTTTAGTAAATCTCTTCTTGTTCTTTATTATATTACTTGATTTTTAAAATATAATTTTTGTATTAAAATTTAATTATTTTTTATTTCTCTATTTTAGCAATCACGAAATATATATTGTTTTTTTTCCTATATTATGTTTTACATACAAAAAATTATATTTTTTATTCCTAATATATGAATACCAACCTTTTGTAGTCCTCATAAAGTTATTATAAATTTTAATCTATCCTTCTATGCGAGAGAGAATATGATAAGATTGATAGCCCTCACGGAAATTTTTATGCAATAGAATTGGTACATGTGTTTATTGCTTTTCCTATGCATTATTATATTTGTCCTTATTTATTATCTAATGATCATTTTCATTTAGATCTCTTAATTGGATTATATATAGTAATTTTTATAAAATCTCTTTTTGTTCCTTATTATAGTTTTTACATATTTATTATATTAAAATTTAATTATTCTTTATTTCTCTATTTTAGTAATCACAAAATATTTATTGTTTTTTTTCTATAGCATATTTTACGTACAAAAGATTATAATTTTTACTCCTATTATATGAATACCAACTTTTTGTAGTCCTCACAAGGTTATTATAGTAACTTTAATGAATTCTTTTAATCCTCTAAAATTGTAGCATATGTTTGATAAAGGTGAAGTATTTCCTTCTTACCACATGAACTTTTGTACTTGGTGGTGTGTTATAATATGAAAAATAAGTATTGAATTTTTTGTGTATTTTTAATTATTAAATTAATATTTTTTTTTAAATGAAGTAGGGAACTTACTACTTTACTTTACTAATATATATAAGGGAGTATGAGGAGCTTTTGTAGTACTCATAAGGTAATTTTTTTTAGTTTTATAAAGTTAGTATTCTTGTATAAGTGACGTGTTATTATTTAACATTCAAATTTTGTTTTATTACGCTTTTATGTTTCTTATTTAGTTGAATATTACTTCTATTGTCTTCACAAAATTTGATATATAAGAAAACTTTTAAGTTATTTTGCAAGGCTAAAATCCAATCTCTAACGCCCCCACCCCCCACCCCCCTCTTTTCTCCGCCGCTCCCCATTGTTACGTGGTAAATATATGTGTGTTGCAAGCGTTTTTTTTTAAAAAAAAAACTTTTATAGACAAAATTAATATAAAAACACATATTGGTTCACATAAGAAAGCAACAATATAATTCAAGAAATTAATCTAACATATGATTAAGTTTAATTTGAATTATTGCATGTTACATTGTCAAAAATATTCCATGAAAACAACTTTTATATTATGTATCGATTTGAAAATATAAAGAAATTTTTCTTTAATTTGCAAATATTTTTATACAATAATTTAAAAGTTTAGAAATTTGTAGGAAATCTTGAACTACTCGTTCAATAACTTAATGTCACAAAAAGTGAAAAGATAAAAAAGTAATTAAAAATTTAAATTTTTATGTTACTCACCCCATTTCAAAATTGTTGGCCCTTGTTGAGTTGACACTCTCCTTCGAAAAATATTTATGAGGGACTTTACCAAATTAGTCTTATTAATTATATTTTAAAAATATATATTTGAGTTTATACACTTAATATAGTAGTCATTTCATGATACGGGTACTATTGAAAGAACATCATAAAATTCTCTTGATTTCGTAAATGGGATAACTAAATTGAAACAAATATTTTTACAAAGCCACCTATTTTGAAATGGAGAGAGTAGTTTTGAATCCAAACTTATAAGCACAGGTCAAATGCAAAACTTTAATAGTTATGAAAACTTATCAATAAGATATGATTAATCTGGATAACATTAAATTAATTATGTAGTTGAAAATTATAAAACAAATTCTAATATTTGATAAATTGCATACTACTTTATATCTTGAGGTTGGACCCAAGCTTAGCACGGGCCATACATAACTAATAAGATATAGAAAAAAGAACAATGTGTAGCACTTTTTAAAACAAATAACTCAAGTTTGAGATTTTGCCCAAAAAATGGTCAGCCGGATAAGGTATTTCCACTTTATAGTCATTTCCTAGTGGGAAAAGGACATGGGGTGGTCATTTTTTAAAAAAATGGACACAATTTGAAAAGGTGGACAAATGTAACCTGTCGGCTAAATTTAATTCCTTTTTTTAGCCATTTGGCCCAATTGGGCACATGCAGTCTCAATACTCAATTGATACACTTTTATACCAAATTGATATACTTTTACATTATACTGATACACTTCTTTAAAAAAAGAAAGGAAATTCTATGCAAGCACATGCAGTCCCTATACCCAATTGGTACTCTTTTATACCACATTAATACACTTTTATACTACATTGATACACTTTTATACTACATTAATATACTTTGATAGCGCATTGATACACTTTTATACTAGATTGATACACTTTAATATCACGTTGATACAGTATATATACCATATAAATACACCTTTTACAGAGAAAATTTGTGCAAGCATATATAGTAATTCGTTATTTGTGAATTTGTTAACTTCACCTAAATTTTTGTGAAAATTTGTGCAAGCATATACAAAATTTACTAAACCCTATACCTTTACTGTCCAAACATTCCATAATTTTTTTGATTAAAAAGCGAGAGATAGCAGAAAAAAAGAAGTCAAAGTGTCACTATAGTGTTAACTCATATGAAAAGAGATAGAATAATTATGGGTGGACTTGTATTTCATGTTTTTATTTTCATGATCGCATCTGAAAAAATAAATGGGTGGCCAGAGTGGACTTTTTCAAAAAATAAATAAATAATTAACAACATTAAAAGAAAAAAATAGTGAAAATCAAACAAAAAAAAAATAGGAAGAAAGAGAACGTAACATGTAAAATAATTGATATTAAAAATTAAACAATAAATAAAGAAAAGACAAGAAAAAAAAGGGGAGGTAGTAGCAACAGAAAAGCCTAAATGGCTATCTATTGGAATTGCCAAATCAATGGCTATATCAGTGGAAATTTTTTGGGCGAGCTGACATTTGTGTCCTTTCTTTGGGTCACTTTGTCCCATGTAGTTCAGATACAATCCATATACAATACTGATACAATCCATATACAATACTGATACACTTTTCAACTTGGGTCATTCGACCCTTTTAAAAATATTTGAGTTTTTTTTTGCTATAAATTTTTTAACTGAAAAATATTCTGCTTTTTTATATTTGTTTAAAAATAATAATTAAATATAATTATATAAGAACGGTATAATTGTTATATAGAATATGTATCTATATAAGATATATGTATTGAAATTGTATAGTTCTATTAAATATGTATATGTATAAAATATATATGAAAAATATATAGAAAGTGTACAAAAATTATATAATTATTATATAAAATATGTAAAAAATATATAATTATTGTATAAATTGTGTATCGAAATTGTATAATTTTCATATAGAATATTTATATTTATAAGATATGTATAGAAACTATAAAGAAGGTGTGTAGAAACGGTATAGAACAAGCCAACAAATTGAAATGACTAGAAAGTGAAATTTAAATTTCATGATCATTTCGTAGAAATAGTTTAATTTGAAGTGTCGTTTCTGTCCTTTCCCCAACTATATATATATATATAGTAAAATATCACATAACTAAGTCATTTTAGATAAATTTATTTTCTGTTAGATCTATGTGACATGACGTAAGTGTATCCTTTACGGAACCAGAGAGATGACAATGAAAGAAATTAATTCAACTCTAAATCCAGCAAAACATTTCAAAATCTAACACATGGACGAGTTGATTCACAAGAGTTCATTAGAAATTTTAAAGAATGAATACTAAATTAATAAAGACATTCTACCTAAAAATGTCTTGCCAACTGTCACATTAATGTAGAAAATAGTTGCACGTTACTAATTTTAATTTTTAAGCGTAAGCAAGAGATTTAAAATGTAATTTAACATTACTCCATTAGGTCTACTGCTCTTTTTATTAGTTAAATTAATCCTGAATAAAATTCAAGGATGCATTTGTTAATCTTATTTATTTGCCACGTTTGGTTAGATGGTCAACTAAACAAACACGAAGCTTAATTATATTGAACTTCTCTTTTTTTATTTTTAGTTAATTAGCGTGTGTTTAACTTGATTGTATTTTCAGTCTGAATTATTCTTAGCACATTTCTACGCGGCGTGAATCTGAATTAATCGGACTCCAATGCGGGTATCGGACACCGGATGAAAAACAAAATAAAAAAAATTCAAAATTAGTACTAACCTTGACAAGTGTATTCTGGTTAATTAAGTAAAATCAATGCAGCTAATCCATATTACTTTTTTCATGTCAAAATAATGAAATATTCTAGCTCTTTTAATATTCACGTTGAGAAGGTCTACCGAAACAACTTTTTATCTATATATGGTTGGAGTAAGGTCTACGTACACATTACCCCCTATTCTATTCTCTTCAGACCCTACTTATAACATTACACTGAATATTTGTTATTGTTTGTTATTTTTATTCTTTCTCAATTATTTTTTGGGGAAAGGACAGAAACGACACTTCAAATTAAACTATTTCCTTGAAAATGGTCATGAAATTTAAATTTCACTTTCTAGCCATTTTAATTTACTGACTGGTTCTATACCCTTTTTACACAACTTTTATACAGGTTTTATACAAATCTTATACATAAATATTCTATACGGAAATTATACAGTTTTGATACATAATTTATATAATAATTGTACATTTGTACTTCAAATTAAACTATTTCCTTGAAAATGACTATGGAATTTAAATTCCACTTTGTAGCCATTTTAATTTACTGACTGATTCTATACCGTTTTTACACAACTTTTATACAGGTTTGATACAAATCTTATACATAAATATTCTATACGGAAATTATATAGTTTTGATACATAATTTATATAATAACTGTACTTTTTTTTACACATTTTATACAACAATTATATAATTTGTATACACTTTCTATATATTGTACATATACATATTTGATAGAACTATACAATTTCTATACATATATCTTCCATAGATTCATATTCTATTTAATAATTGTATCGTTTTTATATAATTTAATTATTATTTCTAAACAATAAAAAAAACAGAATATTTGATCAATTTAAAAATTTATAGTAAAAAAAAATTGAAATATTTTTAAAAGGGTCGAATTGCCCAAGTTGAATATTATATCAGTATTGTATATAGACTGTATCAGTATCGTATATGGACTGTATATGGATTACGTGGATCAAAATGACCCAAATTGGAAAAGATTAGGAAATGGCCATAAAATGACATTTGTTTAGCCGACTGGACATTATTTGTCCAAATGCCAAACTTGAGCTATAATTGGACTATTATTTTTTAAAAAAGTCATAGATTGTCCTTTTTCCTTATTTTTTTACTAGCCGTATTTGGCCCGTGCTAAGTCCAAGCTCAAAATTAATATTAAACTTTATATTTGTAAACTTTTTTTTGTTGCTATTTTTTTTTTTTTTTTTTTGTGATATTATATTAATTGTAAAGGTAATTCGAACATATCTCAATATTTCTAATATTAATCAAATAATATTCTTTTAATTAAAAGAATAATTTCCTTCTTAAGAGTTTATGTTAGATTTTCTTTTTAGTTTCAATCACATGCTTGGACCAACACTATTTTTCTTTTAATTTTACTGGTAGTTTTGAAAATTAAAGTCTTTAATTTAATGATGACACACAAAATTGACTTTTGTCTTGCTTCTCTCTAGCGGCGCACATAAGGTGAACTAATCGTACGCCGTCACCTGCGATGGCAAGTGTGGGGTCGAAAGCTAATCTAGTGGAAAACTCAATTATTGGAATGAAAAAATTCAAGCCCAAGGGGTTTGCAATCCTTCGATGACAGGACCCGGTAGTACTAATTTAAAGAAAAATACTCCAGCAGCAGGTTACACGGCGGTGCAGAAGGTGAACCCAGCTCCGCGGACCCCAGATGCAGTGTCACCCAACCCCCCGGAGAAAAAAAAAATAGTGAACAAAGACTAGTGGCCTTTTCTTCCTCCTCGAGGAGAAACACTGGTTATGGCACACGAAGGAACCTCAGAAATACAGAACACAGACCCTAAGTCGGCTAATGTACCGGCTGGAGCTCCGATTGAGAAATTAAAGTTGACATGGGCTAATATTGTGACGGGACAAAAGCTAACGGGCAGAGGTATGGAACTTAGCTTCATTTCTCCTCAGCTTAAAGGGGGTGGAACTGTTATTGAACAATCAGAAGCAGAGAAGCAGAGCTAAACATAGAAACTGAGAAATGGAAACATGCAATAATACTATATGTTATGGGTGATTCGCCTATGGTTGAAGCAATAGATAGGTTTGTGTCACAATGAAAACCAAATGCAAAACTTAAAGTCTATTACCACAATGATGGTTACTTCATCGTTAAGTTCGATACCATGTATGATAGAAATGATGTACTCTATTCTGGAACCTAAATATTAGGTACTAAACCTGTGATCATGAAACCTTGGAGTGCCGATTTTGATTTTGATGGTGACAATTTGAAGACAATTCCTCTTTGGGTTAGATTACCTAATCTTCCATTGCATTGATGGGGTATGGATTCATTAAGTAAGATTGGGAGTGGACTGGGGAATCCCGTGTATTAGGGGTGTGCATCGATCGGTTTGGTTTGATTTTATATATTATCGATTTGGTTTATCTTTTTTCGATTTTTAAATATGCTAAACCAATAACCAAATCAATAAGATAGTTTTTATCAATTTTCGGTTTATCGTTTTTGATTCCTTAACGGTTCGATTTTCAGTTTAACAAATAAGAAAATACTCATAAAATAGAAATAGTGGTAACTAACATGAAAAAAAATAAAATCTTAGTTGCAACAAAAAATCGTGTTTTAATTTACAAGAATCTTTAAGTTTGAACTAAATATTGTTAGGAGAAATTAATATAATTTTTTTTATAATCATTAACAAATCGTTAACCCAATAACTCAATAACAATAAACCAATAACATTTTTATCGGTTCGATTTTTGCACATACTACCGTGTATGCTGATGAGTGCACCTCAAACATAGAGAGGATATCTTTTGCGAGATTGCTGATTGAGATTGATATTACAAAACCACTGCCTAATATTATCAAAGTAAGTGATCGGAATGGGAGAATTTTTTAGCAGAAGGTGACATACTTCTGGAAACCATTGTATTGCGGATCTTGATGAATTTTGGGCCACAATTGTCAAGAAACTTAAACTAGACCCCTGACTAAAGCACCGCTAGAGAAACCGCATCCAGCTAAACCACAAACTAAATCTGCCCAAAATAAACAAGTTCCTTGTAAGCAAATATGGAAACCACAACATGAGGACATAAGGAAGGAAACAACTGGAAATGATGATGTTAATACCCCTATTCCTGCAAAGGAAGATGAATGACTTGCTATAAGTAGTACGTCAACTAGAAAAGGAAAAGATACAGATCCAAAAGATAAGGTAACTATAATGAATGGTTTTAATCTTTCCAGACAAGAGAATATTCAACAAGCTAAAGGGATTGGTACTGATTTTACAAGACCTCCACAGTTGGGACTTGGTTTTGGAGCTGAACAAGGTCAATGTAGTACAGGGGTGATAGCTGGAATACCTAATTAATCCCTTTCTTTCACTATGAAGTTGTTCACGTCGAATATAAGAGGGCTGAATAAGTTGTATAAATAGAAGGAAATGAGGATTTTTATTACAAAAAATAATATTGACATTATTGCAATTTTAGAGCATAAGGTAAAACAAAGTAATGTAGAGAGGGTGATCAAGAAAATAACACCAAATTAGAATTGGAGTTCAAACTGTGCGTATAGTAAAAAAGGTAGAATTATACTTATGTGGAACACCAATTTCGTAACAGTAACAATTGGTGATATTCAAGCTAAGTTTTTTCACAGTACTGTCCAGATACTTAGTTCGAGACTTGAATTCCAATTCACAACCATGGTTTCTATACTTTGGAGTCCAGGAGTAGCTTATTGACAAGTTTGAGGAGTATTACAATAGAATTCAAACATTATGGCTTTTATTGGAGAAAAACTGAAAGAAGAAGATGACTTGTGAAAGTATTTCTTCATCACTGTACATGTATAAATACAAGTAAAAGGAATCACATTCTGTTAGGCCTACGACAGCTGCACAAATTCTATTTGTCTAACCTACAACTAAATGAAACATAATAAATTGCTTGCATTAACTGATTAAAATTGGAAAAGAAAAGAAGGTTCCACAACTTAATGACTCATGCAGTCCATGTTTCATGTTTGATCTAAAATTGATGGTCCAGATTTAATCTCCCTTTTTCTTGATGGAAACTTGTGATGTAAAGGGATGGGAAGAGTTCAATCTGTCTGAACCTTATCAAACTGTGGACTTTTCTTCATTTCCTCATAGCTCAAGTTTACTTCATGTTCATTATCATTACAAGCTTGAGGTTTGCTAACACCAACGTCCCTCCTCAAGTTGGAGGGGGACGAAGTAACACCCAACTTGCAAATAAGTTGCTGATGAGAGGGACCAGATAATGGTTTGGTGAAAACGTCAGCGAGCTGAGATTGATAAGGAAGATAGGAAAGAGAGATTAGGCCAGGGAGGAACTGTTGTCGGACGAAGTGACAGTCAAGTTCGACGTGCTTTGTTCGTTCAAGAAAAATCGGGTTTTTCGCGATGTGAATCGCAGCCTGGATATCAGAGTGAAAAGTGAACGGCAAAGAAGGTGTGACAGATAAATCGGCTAATAAACAAACCATCCAGGTAATCTCGGCAACCACCCTTCACATAGAACGATATTCAGCCTCCGCTGATGATAAAGAAACTAAAGATTGTTTCTTTGATTTCCAAGAAACAGGAGATCCCCCAAAATTGATGTAATATCCACTCACTGAGCACCGAGGCAGGATCCCCAATCGGAGTCACAAAAAGCCAATAAATTGAGGCAAGGACCAACATTAATGAAAAGCCCCAAGTTGGGGTCTTTAAGAAGATAGCGGAGACAGTGAAATGTAGCATCCAAATGAGATTTGGCGGGGGGTCTGCATAAACTGAGAGAGATGCTGCACTGAGAAGGAGAGATCTGGGCGAGTGTGTGTTAAAAAATTTAGCTTGCCCAACAATATTCGATAGACAGTCGGATCCGAAAGCAACTCACCTTCATCCGGATGGAGCTTGTGAGTGGGATCAAGAGGAGCAGAGGCAGGACTGAGATTGAAGCAATTGAACTCTTCGAGAAACTCCATGGTGAATTTTTTTTGAGTAAGTATCAAACCATCTAGCTCCTTAATTATTTCCATTCTAAGGAAAAAGTGAGCAAGGCCAAGATCCTTAATACGAAACTCGGCATGTAGAAAATCCTTTAGCAGCCGTTGTTCCTGTAAATCATTTCCCGTAACTAGAATATCGTCAACATAAACAATGAGGATCGTAATAAGATTGCCAGGTTTCTTAAAGAACAGTGAATAATCGTTCAATGAATGAGAGTATCCCTTAAAACTTAAGGAAGCTGTGAGTCGAGCATACCACTGTCGGGATGCCTGACGTAAACCATAAAAAGACTTCTTTAAAAGACACACATGATTGGGAGATGGTGGATTTATCTCTGGAGGGAACTTCATGTAGACAACCTCCTGTAAGTCACTATGCAGGAAGGCATTATCTACATTAAGTTGAAATAGATCCCAACCAAGTTTAATAGCCACAACCAATATGCATTTGATGGTAGTCATCTCGACTACAGGTAAAATGTTTCAGTAAAGTCAATCCCCTATTTTTGAGTAATACCTCGTATGACCAAACGAGCCTTTAACCTTTCTAAATTTCCATCAGACCTGTATTTGGCCTTGCAAACCCATTTACAGGGTAAGGCACATTGTCCTGCAGGCAGTAAAACAACATCCCATGTCTTATTTAGGTTGAGGGCCTCAAATTCTTTAGTCATAACCATTTGCCACCCAGGATACTGGGCTACCTGGGAATAAGAAGAAGGCTCAGGAATGTAAGAGGTAGAGCTAAGAAGGATTGATTGGTTGGAGAAAGAGCAGAAAATGAGAGAATATAAGGAGTGACGGGAGCAAAAAAAAAAGAAGTGGTGATAGGAGAGAAAAAAACCGAATTACAAATGTAATCCTTAAGATAACTGGGGGGCTTATGAATTCTTGTACACGTTCTAGTAGTAGTAGGAGGAGGAGTGGGGATAGGAATAGAAACATCTGCAGTAACAGAGGGAGTAAAGATAGAGGAGTCAATAGAAGGGGAAGAAATGTGTTCATCAAAGTTAGTAAAGGAATGATCATGAGAGTGATTAATGTGATCAAAAATTGGTGTATCATCATAAGAAGTTGGAGATGATATAGTGGGGAAAAAATTAAAGTTGGTAGTGTGATGGATGTAAGGTAAGATAGTTTCGTGAAATTTGACATTTCTGGAGACAAAAATTTTCTTTGTTTCAAGATTGAGAAGTTTGTAACCCTTCTTACCAGTTGGATAACCAATAAAAAAACAGGGTAGAGCCCTAGGATAAAGTTAGATCTATGAACAGAGATAGTGCAATCATAAACAATACAACCAAAAGCCTTTAGGTAAAGATAGGAAGGTGAAACACCAAATAGGACCTTATAAGGGGTTTTGTGATTGAGAGGGGAGAAAGGGAATCGATTTATGAGAAAAGTTGCAGTCAATAAACATTCACCCCAAAAACAGATAGGTAAATTCGATTGATATAACAGTGCCCTACAAGTCTCTAACAAGTTCTTGTGTTTTCTCTCAATAACTCCATTTTGTTGAGGGTTGTATACACAAGTAGTCTCATGTAGGATTCCTTGGGAAGAAAAAAAAAATGAGACCCTGCATAGCTACTCCCAAGTTCTAGGACATTGTCTGATCTAATTCTCTTCACCTTTTTTCCAAATTGTCTTTCTATCATGACTAAGAAAGATTTAAGAAGAGTAAATGCATTGGACTTGGTGATAAGTAGATAAGTCCAAGTCCCCCTACTAAAATCATCAATGATGGTTAAAAAATATTTGAATAGATTCTTTATAGGGTCCCCAAGTGTCAATGTGTATAAGTTCAAATATGCTTAAAGTTGAAATAGTGCTAGAAGGAAAAGGTAATTTGACTTGTGTTGTTTTTGCACAAATAACACATTGATCAAGTAAATGAGAAGAAGAACATGGAATAGAAGAAATATTTTTCATATTAGATAAGGGTAAATGCCCCAAACGGTTGTGCCACAGCAGTACATTTGATGAAACAAAACTTGAACATGAAGTAGAAACTAAAGGGTGTAAGCCACAACAACTGAAGGAAGATGGACAAGAGTCCTTAATTTTATCTAAAGAGCTAAAACCAGGTTTGAAGGATTGGAGTAGATAAAGTCCCTCTCTTTGTCTACCAAGAACCACTGGCCTCTTCATTGAAGGGGCCTGCAAAATAGCACAAAAAAGAGAAAAAAATGAGAATACCATTATCTAATTGACATAATCTATGGACGGATAATAAATTGAACTTGAAGGTAGGAAGGAATAAGACATTTGAGCTAGTGAAATCAGGAAAAATATTAACAGATCCGGCTTGAGTAACTTTAACTCTTTAAAAATTAGGAAGATTGATAAAAATTGGTTTAGAAAGAGTTTTAATGTTGAATAATAGACTCATATCACATGTCATATGCTCAGATGCACCTGAGTCTAAGATCCAAAGAATAGGGGAAGGTTTAATAGAAGAGTGTTTAGATATACCAGCACAATTAGCACTGACTCTGACTTCAGAATTGATTTTCTCTGGGATCTTAATTTTTTCTTGTTGAAGAAGGTGACAGATGTTGTGATATTGCTCCTGAGTGATTCTCTTATAGGATGTTGAGTTAATTCCTTCAGGATCAGTTCCAATTGTTGTATTTCCAAAAACATGACCAGGGGGATTCCTTTTACTCTTAGTGAATTTGAAGTTTGCTGGAAATCCTATGAGTCTATAGCATCTTTCAGCAGAGTGGCCAGGTTTCTTACAGTGAGAGAAAATCAAATTATTTCTCTTACCATCATAGGTCCTAGGATTGGTGAACCTCTAATTTCTAGTTGCTAGGAAAGTAGATTCAGTTGGGTGTTGAGCAACTTTGATCTCCCTTTGTTTTTCATCTTGAACCAAAAGGGAGTAGGCTTGATTAATGTTGAGCAAGGGAGAAAACATGAGAATGTTACTTCTCACTCCTGAATAAGTATCATTTAGCCCCATTAGAAACTGAATCAACCTTTTTACTTGGTGGGATTTAGAGGTTTTTTCTTTACCTCCACAAGTTCAATCACAAGTGCAATGATTGCAGGTATCAAGGATATCAAATTCATCCCATATCCTTTTAACCTTGGTATAATATCCTGCAACATCAGAGGCACCTTTTTGCAGATTACTGAGCTCTTTTTGAAATTGATATAGCTTAGGTCCATTGCTTTGACCAAATCTGTCTTCCAACTCTTTCCAAATTTCTCTTGCAGATCTAGAATAAATTACACTTTCAGCAATTTCCCTGAATAATGAATAGAGAAGCCAGGAGATAACCATTTCATTGCATCTATTCCATGCTGGAAAAAAAATCAGAAAGCTTGGGCTCCAAAATAGTTCCATCAATAAGCCCAAGCTTGTTCTTAGCGGAAAAAGTGATGAACATAGCCCTCCTCCAAGCACCATACCTGCTGCCATTAAATTGAGCATTCACCAGCAACATACCAGGTGAATCAGACGGATGTAGGTAAAAAGGGTGTCCGTGTTGTTCATTGTTGATGGTAGCTGAGGGGTTACCAGTAGTTAAAGGAGATGAAGTCTCACTGTTTGATTACCAGGTGGATTCATCATGATGAAGTGATAATAAAAATGAAGAAAGAGCAAGAAAGATCTACCTCTCTGATACCATATTGAAGAAAGACTGAAAGAAGAAGATGACTTGTGAAAAATTTTCCCTTCTCTGTATTTCTTCATCACTGTACATGTATAAATACAAGTAAAAGGAATAATATTCTGTTAGGCCTACGATAGCTGTACAAATTCTATTTGTCTAACCTACAACTAAATGAAAAATAATAAATTGGTTACATTAACAGAATAAAATTGGAAAAAAAAGAAGTCTCCACAACTTAATGACTCATGCAGTCCATGTGTCATGTTTGATCTAAAATCGATGGTCCAGATTTAATCTCCCTTTTTCTTGATGGACGCTTGTGATATAAAGGGATGGGAAGAGTTCAATCTGTCTGAACCTTATCAAACTGTGGACTTTTCTTCATTTCCTCAGAGCTCAAGTTTACTTCATGTTCATTATCATTACAAGCTTGAGGTTTGCTAACACCAACAACTTTTAATGGGTGATTTCAATGCAGTGCTTGAAGGGGAGGATCGAATTATAAGTAGTCCTATGCAAGAAAATGAAGTGAGAGATTTTGAAACCTTCACGAGGGAGTCAGGCTGGTGGAACTCATAACAGTAGGTAGATAGTATACGTGGAAAAACAACCATATTTTCAGTAAAATAGACAAAGGAATTTTTAATGTTGATTGGATGCAACAAATGAATGCCTTGGAAATCAGGGTCCTGGATCCCCATTACTCAGATCATAGTCCTTTATGTATTAGCTTTGATGAAGTGATTAAAAGATACCCAAATCCATTTAAATTCTTCAACCATTTAACGAAACATAAAGATTTTATGCCATTGATAGAGAGGTGTTGGGGAAGGAACACTAGGTGGCTTTCTATGCGGAATATGTGGAAGGGCCTACAAGAGGTTAAAAGAGGATTAAGGAAACTGAATTCGGCTGATTCCAACATTGTACAAACTAAAATCTTATAGGCTAGACAACATCTCAAGAATATACAAGAGCAAATGATGTATCCTATAATAACTACTTCTTTATTTGGGATGGAGAAGGAGATCAAAGATCAACTGAAAAATGGGTGAATGTTAAAGAAGGTATCTTGAAATAAAAATCTAGGAATCAGTGGCTAAAGCTAGGTGATTCAAATAATACCTATTTTTTGCTCGCATAAAAACATACAACTCAAAATAGAATTAACTAATTAACCATGGGAAATAGTCGTATAGCACATACTAAGGCAGATATAGAAGATAAAATTATCGATTTCTACAAGCGTCTGCTTGGGTTGGCAAATGACTCCCTACTGGCAAGAACGCGAGATATTTAAGTTGTTTAATGAACCATCTGAATATACATGATGTGTGACTGTGATTCAAGAAACTTTCATAAATACAACTTCCAGATGCAGACCATAAGGTAAGTTACCATATTTATTATAGCTATCATTAGATTATAAGGCCAAATGGAGCCTCGTGTATTATATGTTGAATATTGTATTTGTCGTAACGCTTTGTGAAGCGTATTTATATGTATTTTGGCTTGTATTTATCGTGATGCTCTGTGAAACATATTTATATGTATTTTGGCTAGCTGACAGGTTCTTGATCGACCTATTTACAAAGCAAACTATGTCAAAATTTTAAAAAATTTGAGAGTTAACCAAATTTTAAGGCCTTTTGATGGGGTGAAGTAGAATGAAAGTTGATCAAGTGAACGCACGAATATCTTGAATAATTATGGTACTAAAAGTAATCTACTAGGACCATTCGAGGACGAATGACCCTAAGTGGGGGGGGGGGATGTAACACCTCAGGAAAAATTTAAATTTAGTTTAATATTTTGAATAAGTGTGACTCCTAATCTATAGAGAGTGACGTGATACATATAGTTTAAGGAGAATTATAGTGTATTTATAATATTGTATATAAGTGATGGTGGGCCTAAAATAATGCTAGTGGTGGCATATAAGGAAAAAAAGTACAATGTATTTATTTATTTTTAAAAAGTTGCTAAAGCGTGTTTCTTTTTAAAAAAAATTAATGTGTGCCTTTATCTAAGTATTAACAATATTTATGTGGCAATCCAAAGGCCACATATTCATGAATATAACATAGGATATAAGTGGGGCTGATTTTTGTCATTATCAAAAGCTTCAGCCCTTTATCTCTTTTTCTTTCTCTACGTTGCAACAACAACTACGCAACTTAATTTTAAGTGCGAGTGAGGTGAAAAATAGAGAAATATTCTTGGCTAGATGTATAATCTTGGCTCGAGAAGGAACCTTCCTTCAATTAAAAGTGGCAACAACTTTTAAGGAAGCTTCAAGTATTGATTTTGAAGTCTAAAATTAGGATTGAAAATCCTCAAAGGTAAATTCTTTATTACACTCTTAAATATGATTATAGATGAGTAATTTAGATATTTGATTTGAGTTTTAATAACTCTTGAAGTAGGTCCAGATAATTGGGTTCTTGAAGAAGGGGAAAAGATAATTAAGGATATAGTTTTTGGAAAGTTTTGCTTATTGGGCATATTTGATATTGAATCATGCGGGTTGGAAAAATAAGAAATTTAATTCAAACGATTGTTAAGGAAAATATTAGTTTCGAGCATAAGTGAATAGTGTTGGAATAAATTATTAGGTGAACCTATGGGTTATTGATGGATGTATATATTATTTTTTTTGTAGTAAATTATTTTCCTATTAGATAGTGAGGGTTGGTGGTTGTCTATGTAAAGGCTACACTCCCGCGGGTTAAGTTATTTGTAATGCCCCGGGAGTACACCCTGGACTCCACACGGTACTAGGAACTACAAGTGATCCCAAGCTAACCCATGAACTGGCTTACTATTAGGTAACTGGATTATAATACATTAAATAACAAGTTCTGCTGTGCGGAACATTATCATACTGAAAATCTAAAATAGTATGTAACTGATAAAGTTTAACAATCTTATAAATATGGAGGAAGAAACTAAAATTATAAGACTGACTCTGACTGACATCTATGAAGCCTCTACTATACTGCCTATAGATAGCTAGGACATGATCCCAGCTACCATTAATCAATACATATGAGTATTAAAGTAAAGTACATGAACAACATCTGACTGAAGTCCCCGAAATAGGAGAACTCATCACCTGCTGGATGGAACTGCAACTGTCTGATTATGATGCGTAGGCTATAACTGGTACCTACATTATGAGATAATGTAGCACATAGACGTATATGTGGATCAGTACTTCTGGAATGTACTGAGTATGTGGGAGTAAATGCAATAAGTAAAACTGATTATATAAATGAAATATTAAAGCTTGTACGCTAAGTGTGAGTAGACTCTCCAATAGGCTGGAATAAACTGAAAGATGAATGATCTTAAGAGCAATAGCAACAAACATAATCTGGTAAGCTTGTGAATGACTACACTTAGATTTTTAAAACTTTACTTTTGTAATATAAGTAGAACTAGAGCTGGAAAATAGTAAAACATGGGTACTGTATGAATATCGGGTCTGAAACTACGTGATGAAGATCGACATAACTCGAGAATCTGAACATACCATTATACTGAGCACGAATGCATAAACATACAAAACCAAACATAAAATATATTAAGCTTATCTGATTAACTAAATGACTGATAGTTGAATACTGGTCATGTAAGACTAAACTATGCTTAGTTTGAACAACTGGACTAAAACTGTGGAGTACTATGCATATACGGTTATGACTATCTGAACAACATGAGATAACTGAATATGAATGCGTGAAAACTATAATATCTGAGAATGCAAGACTAAGCATATATCTGTTACTGAGGAAATCTGTAATTTAGAAGACTGAAAGTTGTAAAACTGAATATCTAAAAGTCTGTACACTTAGTCAAGCAAACCTGAACTAAAAATACACTGAATACTGTACTGAGACTGTGGGAGGTATCATCTAACTGACATGCCCCAATCTGAGCTAATTGGGGTCCAACTTGTAACCCCAGTTGGAAGGGTGTTAGTACCGTGCCACGGGTACTAACACTGGCTGTGTGGATCTACTAATTTGATGTCTCGAAGGACCAGGGTGTCAAGCCTAAACTGACGGGTGACCCTGAGAGGTAGTCAAGACTAAAATAATGGGTGACTCCTTGTATCCTATGCTGGCTACTTAGTTCTGCAATACAAGAACTGCTACTAACAACTCTGCCTAACTAACGGGGAAGCCACCACCCCTGCATTCACTCGGTGCTAAATCTTACTCGACACTGAAAGACACTAAAATACTAACTGGTGCATGAACTGATAACTAGTAACTGATAAGCTCAGGTTATGGTATTCTGAAAATAACAGTACATACGGATTCTAAGGTAATTATTAATGTATAAATTGATACTGGAATTGAAAATGGACAGAGCTAAGGTTAATTGGACTCACAACTAACCATATTACTGACTAAATGATTTGCTCATGGTATAACTAAAATCATTCTGTAGATACTGAAAACTAAGTAAACAACTAAATTTTGGGTATTCATAACCCCCAGGACTCGATAACAATAACAATAGGACATACTAAAGCTTTGGGACATAATAAGTAGTCAATATTCAAAATCCAATCATTAGGGAATTTCATCAAACACCTAGGAATCATGAACTTGAACACGGGGATGTCAAACATAGGAGCATAGCATGATTACATGACTAAGATCATGAATTGGGGCATTTACATGAAATTCGCTTGGAATAGGACATGGGATTTTCATGAAAACATATAAAGCTCATAGCTTGAACATAAGAATATCTTAAACATGAGGGAACAATAGAGTTACATGGCAAAATTCATAACTTAGAGATTCATCTTTAAATTGATTGAACATGATATGGGAATTTCATCAAACATGTGGAGACCCTAAACTTGTGCATGGGAATGAGCAAGCATGTGAAAATATCATGGATACATAAATCAATTCACAACTTAGGGATTTGATATGAAAATCATAACATTCAAAATATGTATTGGCTTATTCCACTTGAAACACATATACTTTTAACTTGAAATCAAACGCATGAGGATCATGAGTTAAAACATGGGAGTAGTTAAACCATGAAAATCACATAAATTTCAATATTAAAAACATGGGTTAAGGATTTAATCATGTGAAAATCACCATTCGAACATATCAAGACAATTTCAACAAAAAATATTTGTAAACATGATACATAATCGAAATTCATGGAGGTTTCATGGATATAATTCATATTAACATGTAAATATCATAACTTTGAACTTAAAAATAGATTTTTGGGATCCATGGGTGAAAGGAGGCCCATGGATGAACTCCCACATACCTTAATTAGATGATTTATTAGAGATTTCTTGAGGGTTTCTTGAAATTAAGAGCTTGAATCCTTTACTTTCTTGAGAATGAAGCTTGAATTGTTCTTGGGAAAGAATGAGGGTTTATTGAGAGCAAATCTTGAAGAATATGGGCAAATAATATCCTTTTGGATGCTATAAATTGTCCCTTGGACGTTTGGGGTTGAGGGGAAAGGACCAAAGTGCCCCTTGACCCTTAAGAAGTGTAAAACAGCGGAGGAATAGACTAGGCAGCACCCCCTTTGTCCCGGGGGTGTAGAGCCCGCGATGCCTCCTTTATCCCGGTGAATGACCCGGGCAGCGTGGGCATATCGCCTCCACTTACTGCCTCTCACAGAAAAAAACATAACTTTTGCTCGGATATCGTATTAAGGAGAAATTGGTATCGTTGGAAATAGGATTCAACTATCTACAATTTAATGGGTCTTAAGATGAAAACTTCCACGTATATCAAAAGTTATACACGTTTAAAGTAGATCCTTGTAAAATCGAATACCAAACTTTGGATTTATCAACGGTTCTTAGCTTAACGTCGCTCTTAGTGATTTCTATGAATATTTTTCATCTTGAAAGCACATCAAAAACGAGGATAAAGATAATAAAACTTATATTCACATGGGAATCATTTGGATTATAGATTATACACATAGAAACGACAGTTTAAAGACTAGCCCAAAAATGCGGGGTCTTACATTATTGGATGATTATGGTACAATTATCTAGGAAAGCATCAAAGATATGTAAAGCTAAAACATCCTTTGCCTTTAAGTCATTCCCTAGAGTCATTTGTTTCTCCTAAAAGAGCTGACATAGTCTACTAGAAATATGTGAATAGAATTTTCAGTATCGACATGCCTAACACATGACTATGTGTCCTTTACAATTGAAATTATGAGTCTACACACCTGATGCATCTATTTATTGAAGTCACAACGTTCGTACTACTTCTGTCAAGTCAAGTATCAAAGGAGTCAGTTATATATTACATCACATAGAGATAGGGTCATATGATAATATAAAGTACTAGTATTTAAATAGTTCGATACTATCAAAGGAGTCAGTTGTATATGGACAATACTACTTGAATAGCTAAACAATATTCATCGTAATATATACTTGCATAGGCTTACAAGGAGCTATTTGATAAAAGTTAACGATGGGAGGGTATTCATAAGTTTGTCTTGGCACACACACAACGTAATTTTGTGCACAAAATTAAAGCCAGACCACTATACTGAGCTAAAATATTGTGGCGTATTTTCCCTTGTGGTTTCATTTGCATTTGGAGTCAGCTGAACTAGTTCCCTTGACTCAAGACAAAATATGGCACATGTGGCCTGCGAACAGACCCTTATAGTGAGCCCATAGAGGCGTACCCTGTACAGACCATGATTACAATTATACATATAAAATCATATTCAGGAGTATTTGGGTAACACATGTTGTACTCTTGTCATGGAATGCCTTTGGTAGGCCATCATATGATTATTTGTATTAAAAGTAGGTACTGGATATCACTTAGAAAAATTAATAGGCTTTTAATAAGGATGATTTATTCATAAGTGGTTAATATGATAAGTTAATATGGTAAATGCATAAGTAATAGTCTTTTATGGTGCATTTGTCACCCGTTGTCTCATAAGTTATAGTTTCATATAAGAGTTTCTAGTATTCAGTCGTCCACAGTTAATTATTTTGTTGTTTGATTCATTGAACATCCTTATACGTCTACTTGTTATTCTGTTTGCTTTACATACTAGTACATATTTTATATGTACTAATGTTCCTACGTTCGGGGGCACTGTATTTCTGTAAATACAGAATCAGGTATATCGATGAGAAGATTTTTATACTAGGAACTCATCCGTATTCAACACAGCAGTCGGAAAGATCCTTTCTTACCTGGAGCTAATAAATGTCTGGTACTATTTAACTATATTTCTGGTTATAGTTTGAGTATGTCGGGGCCCTGTTCTGACCATCTTCCTTGGTACAGTTATAATTTCTCTTAGAGACTCCGTAAACAATGTTAAGTTGTCACACGTGACCATAGTTTCATATGTCTGCATTGGATGAGTGTCCGATGGGATACACTTAGTTTATACATATCCCCTTATCATTATTTAGAAATAGTAACTCTATCGCACAATATATATATCAGTCTCATAGCTCATGCTCATATGGTTCTTATTTGCCCTGTCTAGACTAGGGAAATGACAATAACAAAATAAAGCCATACTTCAAGTCATACCAAATAAAATAGTTTAAAAAATATGAAAGAAGAAATATCCACTTGAGAAAGCAACTTTGTCACTACAAAGAATGATTCTGAGAGTTGTCAATGAAAGTCTTGATAGCACTGGATCATCACATTAAAGATTTGTCTGAATAATTTGCGATTCCTCAAAACGGACATTCAATGTAGCTGTCACCTTCATATGTAGGTTTTAAGTAATATCCAGAGGAGATTATGGGTGTATCAAAAAATATTTTCTTAAAAAATAAATTATATTTCATTTACTAAAGACTTATTTGATTCGGAATAGGGATATTGAAGATTATATTCTAATCAAACATAAGGAAAATAAAATTTAATAATGTGTTTAATATGAATTTATGATACAAGAAACAAGATTTAAAACTTGTACTAATTTTAACTAATGTTAATAATCAAACATAGAATAAATGTAATACCAAATAAGATAGAAGTACTAACCTAATCATCATAGTAAACCTGATCAAAATCATTGTGTTGTTCATTATGTAGGCTTGCACTCGGAGGTTCAAGCTTCTGGAAGGGATGGTTCATATTAGATATATTTGGTTCACCAACATGAGTATCATACATCATTGCATTACTTGAATATGATGTCACATTATCCATACTGACATTCAAGTTGTAGCCATTACTTAACTCATTTCTAATATTTCTACTAGGTACTATCTCACTGTCTGAATATGTTGCTCCTTGGGCCACAATAGAATTCAAGATATAATCACTTTGAGTATGATGATGCCCACTGTTTATCACAACGTCAGATCTATAATTAGTATTTTTAATAATTGGGCCTTGTAGTCCTTGTGAATACAACATTCTGAATAATGGTCTCTGTTGTTGTTGTTGTTGTAATCCACCACTAATAGTATTTTGAATTGATAAAAATGGGTTACTGAATGAGTTGAAGTTGCTGAGGTAGGGAGATTGAACATGAAGTTGCGGGCGATAAAACTGTTGTTGAAATGGACTCTCTTCTCGAGCAAAAGTATTATTGGTATTAAGATTTGGAAATGAAAGATCTGAATTTCTTTGGGTATTATCTGGGTTACAATTCAAATTTGGTACATTTATTTGAAGATGAGGCATTGTCCCAAATTTTTTAAAGCTACTTCTTGATTTATGAAAATCACTTGAGGATCCCTGACCTAATGGGCGATGAAGGGATTTTCGTTCTTCCGGAGATCTCCAATCATTGCGACGACATTTCTGAGAAGTTTTATAAGAAAATAATTATAAAAATCAAATCATAAATATAATTATCATTTGAACTAATTGTTATATAGATGTTTTTGAAACGACTGAAGTCATTTATAATAGAAAATATTTTTGATGTTTGGTAATTGGAGAATAATAAAAATATTTTGATACAATGTGAATTAAAGATTTATAATAATATTAATCTATTGAATTGCAAAATAACAAATGTTAGCAATGAATAATTAATAAGCATGTAAGAAAATATAGCTAATTCTCCTTAATCAAATAATGGTTTGATAGGACTTTATGCATTACTATTGAGAACAATTCCTAAATATTTATTGATGAAAGTGTAATAAAATTATTTTTTTGTTTTGATATAAAGTTGAAATTAAGGCATTGCAAAAGAAATAGCTTATCACATAAGTATTTGATTAAAAAAATTTCAAGAAAAATATTTTCTAATAACCAAATACGAAAAAATAACTTAATGAAAACAATTTTTGCAAAATAACTTTCTTTTTACCATACAAACAAAATTAATACAAAAAAATTTCACTTAGTTTATCTTAAAAATGTACCTGGAGATGGCTTGCAACTTGCATCCTAGTAAGACCAGGCACATTCATAACCTCAAGAATCTCCTTGGGATAGCATCCTACATGTTTTAAAAGAATGTGAATTTAAATAATAACTACAATATTCTCATATCAAGTCGAGTAACATATAAATACAATAATCAATGTCTTATTTCAAACAAGTTAACATTGACTATAAGTATAAATTTTCACTGTCCATACCATTTAATTTAAAAGAATTGTCAAAAATTTTAATTAATAGTGAAGTAAACTTACTTCCTTCACCAAGTAATTGTACAACTTCCATGAATTTGGCATGAAGAGCCTCAGTCCATTCCGTGCAATTCTTTCGCTTAACGATCTTATTCATCTGATTTTTATTATTTTCGAATCCTTCTCTTGCTTTCTCTCTTTTTATTTTTTCTCCTACAACAAATTGCCAGATGTATTTGGTAATGTCCTTATCAAATGGCTTTTTAAGGCAAAGATAAGCTCCTTCGTCAAAAGCCTTCTTTACTACGAATTTGTTTTGTTCATCCCATACAACTGCATAATTATTTCAAGACGCTATCAATTAGAATTAAATTACACTATACATTATGTGAATAGTTAATTTGACTATTCACTAGATTAACAATTCATTATCTGTAATATTAAAAACAATCATTTATCATATAAAAATAGAAATTAGCTTTTAATAATTTATGTTGTCAAACAACAAAAGTCATTATGCACCCTATTTCACGATGGATTATAAGCAAATCATTTATCTACAAATTATTTGATGTTAGAATAATAGTGAATTTTATAGCTAATTTTTATAATGCATTAGTTACAATTGATATAATTTAATAATAATTGATCTCTCTTAATATTGAAGGGGTTACAGCTGTATATATAGAGAACTGAAGAATAACTAATTACAGAATAACCCAGATGTATTTAATAATTATATATGTAGTCTATTATCCCCCCGCAAGCTGATCAGCGGTAACGAGGGGCAGCTTGGAGCAGAGATACTGAAAAGGCTGTAACGGAAGAGGCTTGGTGAGAATATCAGCAAGCTGGTCAGTAGATGGGACATAGTGCGTGGCCATCGCGCCTGCAAGTACCTCATCGCGAACAAAGTGACAGTCAGACCCAACATGCTTCATACGATCATGAAGGACTGGATTTTTGGTAACACAAATAGTGGACTGATTGTCACAATAAATCTGTGGTTTCGTCGGGGGAATGCCAAGTGCATCCGTAAGGTATCGTAACCACATGACTTCAGCAACACCCGCAGCCATGGCACGATATTCTGCTTCTGTGGAGGAACGGGACACTCGCGTTTGCTTCTTGGTGCACCAGGAAATCAGATTCGGTCCCATCATAACAATATATCCAGTAGTGGACTTTCGATCATCTTTGTCGTTAGCCCAATCCGAATCAGAAAAAACAGATATATCAAACGAGCCCTTTTGAAATAAAATTCCACAGTGAAGAGTACCTTGAAGATAGCGCAGAATGCGTTTCAAGGCCTGAAAATGTTGTTCTGTGGGAGCATGCATTGATTGGGAGACTCGATTGACTGCATATTGGATGTCCGGACGAGTAACAGCAAGATAATGAAGTCCACCGACGAGGCTCCGATATAGTGTAGGATCGGCAAAGGGAGTATTCGGCCCTGGGGATTGGCGGACTGCCATGGGAGTGACCGCGGGTTTGCAGTCTGTCATTCCAGCCCGATTTAGAAGTTCAAGGGTATATTTTGTCTGATGCATCAATATGGTTCCCGATTTGCGGATGAGTTCGAGGCCAAGAAAGAACTCCAGAGGACCGAGGTCCTTAAGTTTGAAGTCACGATGCATAGCCTCAGTAATTTCAGTGATGAGTGATGACGAGCTGCCTGTAATAACAATATCATCCACATAGATAAGAATGATGACTGTCCCTCGAGAACAGTGAAGGGTGAAGAGGCTGTTGTCATGATGGTAGGTGCGAAAACCAAGACCCTGCAGAAAAGTAGAGAGACGTGTGTACCAGGCACGAGGGGCCTGTTTCAGGCCATACAGTGATTTGCGAAGCTTGCAAACATAGTGAGGACGGTTGGGATTAACATATCCCGGTGGCTGAACCATATAGATTTCTTCCTCAAGATGACCATGAAGAAAGGCATTGCTGACGTCTAGCTGATGAAGCGGCCAATCATAGTGAAGAGCAAGAGACAAGACCAGACGAATAGTCTGTTGCTTAACAACAGGGCTGAAGGTCTCCTTATAATCCACACCATACTCCTGATGATACCCTTTTGCAACCAGACGTGCTTTATAGCGAGAAAGAGATCCATCTGAATTTCGTTTGATGCGAAACACCCATTTGCACCCAATAGACTTTCGGTTACTAGGCAGAGGTACCAAATCCCATGTACGTTGTTCATTCAGAGCCTGAAATTCCTCATCCATAGCTTGGCACCAGAAACTATTTTTGGAGGCTTGGTTGTAGGTAGTAGGCTCAGTTGTGGGATGTGCATCAAAGGGTATTTGAGTGTGGTAGGCTTTGGGTTTGAAGGTACCGGCCTTGGCTCGGGTTGTCATAGGATGAGTGTTGAGTGGAGGGTGATTAGGAAGGGGTGGTGGAGTTGTATGATGTGTGGGCGGGGGTTGGGTGGGGCTGCCGTGGGAGCTGGGATGTGCAGCGGTGGATGGGGTGGCTGTATGTGTGTTAGGAGTATGATGTAGGGAAGTGGTGGGTTGTGTGGCAGTCGGCTGGGTGTTCGGGTGGGAGGTTTGGGGTTTCGGGTGGGTAGTGGTGTAGTGGGGTACCGGGTTAGGTGCCGAGTGAGCCGGAGCAGGAGCGTGAGAAAAGGACGGAAATAATGGCACAACGCCAAGTGGATTGGGGGAGTATGGAGTAGAGGAAAGACTTGTGTAAGGAAATTGTTCCTCCACAAAACGAACATGACGGGAAACATATGTTTTCTGAGATACAGGATCGAAACATTTGTAACCTTTGATAGTGGGATGATAGCCTAGAAAGACACAAGGGGTGGACCGAGGTTGAAGTTTATGTTGAGTGTGTGGACGCAACCAGGGATAAACTAGACACCCAAACGGGCGGAGATGGATGTAGTCGGGTGGATGATTGTAGAGACGGGCATATGGAGTGGAGTTGGAGAGAGTGTGAGTGGGCATGCGATTTATGAGGTAGTTGGCGGTAGCAAGGGCATCAACCCAAAAGGAAACAGGTAAGGTGGAATCATGGAGGAGCGCAACAACTGTTTCTATTAGGTGACGGTGTTTGCGCTCAGCAACGCCATTTTGTTCAGGGGTATATGGACATGAAGTGTGATGAAGAACCCCTAGATTTTGAAGAAAAACACCAAATGCATTGTTGACAAATTCTTTGCCATTGTCACTTCGAAAAATTTTGATTTTGGCATTAAATTGATTTTGAACCATTCGGTCAAAGTTGACAAAAATAGTATAAGCTTCGGATTTAAATTTCAGAGGATAAAGCCAAGTGAATTTACTGTAATCATCAACAAAACAGATATAATAACGAAAACCTTGAACAGAAGGAACTGAGGTTGGACCCCAAACATCAGAATGAATTAATTGAAATGGCGCAGTGGCCTTGTGTTCAGACAGTGAAAAAGGTAAACGACAAGATTTAGACACTGAACAGGACTCGCAATGTAATTTTTCTGAAAAATTAAAACCTAAGGAAGATAAAATGGATTTGGTGATGGCGGATGATGGGTGCCCAAGCCGGCGATGCCAGGTTGACGAGAGAATGGCTTGACTCACAACAGACGGAGACCTGGATGGAAGAGTGTATAGCCCATGCTCACAGCGGCCCGTGTACCGCACCCGGTTCGTGGTATTGTCCACTATCTGGAAATTGGTGTCATTAAAAATGAGGGTGCAGTTATTTTCTTTAGTAAAGCGATAAACGGATAAAAGATTGGATGTGAGGGAAGGGACGTGGTGAAGGGTTGAGAGATGAAATTTACCATTTGGGGTATAGACATACCCAGAGCCGGTGTTTGTGATGGGAAGGGATTGACCATTGCCTACTGTAATAGTTTCTGAGCCATGATACGGATGAGGAGCTTGAAGTTGTGAATAATCCGACGTCACATGGGTGTTAGCACAAATTTGGCACGTCGGAAGATCTCGTGTGGGCCTCCGCTGGTTTCCTCGTCCCTGTCCGCGGCCTGACTGGAAACCGTCCCTCGGTGGAGGCCCGCCTCTGCCTTGCTGGCCGGTGTTTCGACGGTCACCGCCGCCGCTGCCTCGCCCTTGGTTACGGCGATCGTCACCGCGACCCCTGGCCGAGCCTCCGCTGCCAGCCGAGTAAAGAGCCGTGACGCCAGGGGTGGAACTGGCTTCTCCGAGCAGTAATTTGTGTTCCATGTCTAGATTCAATTCTTCTGCATTAAGCCATCCAGACAGTTGATTCAGAGTGATTTCGACAGGCGAGAGGCGAATATGCTGTTTGAGAGAGGAATAGCCAGCCGGAAGACCACGTATCACGGCATTCACCACGTCTCGTTCAGGAATAATCTCGTTCACAGCATCTAGGTCAGACAGAATAGAGGCCACATCATCAAGGTATTGAGTCATCGTCTTCGTTCCCTTCCGAAGAGTATGCAATCTGTCACGCAACTGAAAAATATGAGCCGTGGACACAGAGTTGTACCTTGTGGCTAGTGCGTCCCAAAGTGAAGCCGATGTGAGAAAACCCCGGGTGTGTTTGTGCACAGAGGGGCTAATAACTGCGAGAAGACAGGCTCGGATCTGAGTGTCTATGATCATCCACGGAAGGTAGTCGGGATTTGGGAGCTTGACGCCGTCCTTCTCGGCTGTCTCGGGCTGCGGCTTCTCCGCACCGTCAATCCATCCGAGCAGCAAGTTGGCTGCGAGGGCGGTGCGGACGTTAAGTGCCCAGGCCGGGTAGTTGTTGTCAGATAATTTTTCGGGGATGAGATTGTGGAGATTCCTGAGCAGTAATTTTACTCCAGACGGTAATTTTGACAGAGGATCAATAACCTTGTCCATGGCGCCGACCTACGGCGGAGGAGGGAGGCCGTGCGGCGTGGTGTAGACGGTGGCGGCGGCGCACACACGTCGGAAAAGAGGAGAGATTAGGGTTTGGGCGGAAGAAGAAACCCTAGCTTTGATACCATGATATAATTTAATAATAATTGATCTCTCTTAATATTGAAGGGGTTACAGCTGTATATATAGAGAACTGAAGAATAACTAATTACAGAATAACCCAGATGTATTTAATAATTATATATGTAGTCTATTAACAATATTGACTTTACCCACATTGAACGTCATAAGTGAAGACATAATAAATACTTACCGAGTGAAATTATATCTAAGGCCACAACTCGAGCTAAGAGGTGAAAAGAAAGCGTGTTCGATGAATGGATATTGAGTATCATCACATCAATTTTTTGCTTTCCTTTGGAGAGCATTGCCATTGCATCTAAAGCCGTACCAATCACCATAACTGTATCAATGCTCTTTGAAAGTTAGTGAAGAAAATTTTATATAGAATTATCATAAGGTTTTGTTTATTTCTTATACACAAATTCTATTAGAAATTATTAGGTTTTATTGCTATACACCAGTTTATGTAATTGCACAATAAATCAACTTATAATCTTATATCATAATCGATAAGTAAAATCTTAGATATGCACATAATAAAATTACATACGATATTACTTATAATAAATAATTGAATTATAGAATAAAAATCATATAGGAATATATTACAAAAATAAATTTCAAATTCAAATATAAAATTTGTCGACAACAAATACTGAATAAGGATTGCTATCAATACCCATAGATAATAGGATATTTTTTTTGAGATAATCTTATTTCATAAATATGCAACTATAAGTTTAGAAGATTTAGCAAAGAGAAAAGGATTTATCAATAAATTTTAATATTCTCATAGGACTAATCTATTATCCTAATAACGACATTTTTGTTTTGACATTGATAAGATGAATAATACAACTGAAAAATAAAGTTATCATAGAGACTCATATGAATCTCTGTGTTATTTACATGTATCATATATTATATATTATTTAATTAAATATAAAATCATCACTGCGTACGACAGCAACAGTGCAAATCATGATAAAATAATAATCAACTATTGTAAAATACTAAGCTGCAAATTGGCATCTAGAAAAAAGGCATTACTTATTATAATAATTATTAATAGATTACAATGAAGGAGTGTTTTTATTTGCATTGACGATGAATATTTTGACACGATACTTTCAAGAGGAGCTGCCATTGTGCGTGTTATTTATAGATGGTATACTACTAATTGACAATATACGAAGCGACAATAATGCGAGGTTGAAGGTTTGAAGAAAGATCTTGTAGTCTAAAGGTTTTAAATTGAGCAGGATCAAAACTGAGTACTTGAAGTGTAAGTTCAATTGCATGTCCCATAAAGCAAGCGTGGTCATTCCCAAGAGAGGAATTTTATATAATCTAAGGTAATTGAGAGATTAAGGAGGATGATACATATTAAATTGGGTCAGGTGGATGTAATAGAGACTCATATTTAGTATTTTGTGATAAAATGTGATGCCAATAATTAAAGACATGATCTATAGAGTGGAGGTTAGACTAACTACGTTATATGGGGTACAATACTGTTGGCCAGTCTATAATTTCTAAGTCCAGAAGATGAAAGTAGCAAAGATGAGAATGTTGAAATGGATGTGTGGGCATATAAAGAGAGATAAGATTAGGAAGGAAGATACTCAGGCCAAGATGTGAGTGACCCTCATGAATTATAAGATGCAGGAAGTAAGATTGAGACGGTTCTAGCATGTAAAAAGGAGATGTGCAAATGCCCTGGTAATGAGGTGCAAGATATTAGTCATAGAGTGCTTTAGAAAGGTAGAGGTAAACCTAAAAAGTATTTAGATAAGGTGATTAGTGTTGTTTTTCGGGTTTAGTAAAATCTGTATTTTCCAACAATAACTTCAAGCACATGTACAAACTAACATATGAACAGTCAAATGAAGTTGTAACTCTTTATTCACAACTTTGAACTTTAACAATAAGTTCAATCTAACTTATAAATATCAACAAAATGAAGTCAAACTATTTTCTGGAACATAGCAAAACCAGACGTTTAGAAAGAGATAAAGAATAGAAGATTCAAGTCCACCGAATTAACCGTGTGTACTTAAGAAAATTATTTCCCTTAAGTACCCAAGTTTATGAAATATATCCTCCCAAAATAAAATAAATCACTTAGATAGAATGACAGTACCTCAAACTCTATTAAATGACGAACACACTCAACGATTCATAAATCACACTTAAGTTTTTCATGAAAAAAGAGTGTTATCACTTCAAATTTTAGTGCATATACCTGATAAAAAAATTAGGTACTTATAACCAGAAGGTGGTGCTTCAGTTTTCAAGCAGTGATGGTATACATGCAAAAACAAAATATACTGCCTCATCTGCGGAGCCCATATACGTTCGCAAATGGTGACCTGCGCTCGTAGGTTATTTTTTTCTTTCAAACAATGCCTCAGAGGGTCACATTCTGTCGAGGTGCTTTATGACATGTGTGCGCACATGCTCGTGTGCGTTCACAAATAGAGAATATTTTTGTATTAGATTTTTGGATTCAAATATTGTTAACTCTCAAGTTTTAAATAAATTTTCTCCAAAAAGATAATCTCTCGATAAATCATTTTAAAAATCCAAATTCAAAGCGAAAGCTAAAGTCGAAGTCGAATCGAACGAGCGACAACAACGACAAAACGAGGCTTGTCTTCTTCTTGCCTCATTATCCACACGAAAGTGTGCTTCTATATTTAAGCACAAGGATTAGCACTTCTTTTATAAAGTGAAAATACATTTCACTTTTCCTCAATTTTCTTTTCTCCATGTTTCATTCACATTTCACTATAACCCAATAACCCCATACATGAATGATGAATGACTATTTCATCAAAAAATATACGGGCAAATGTATGATCTACAAGCAAAGACTAATTGCATATGGATACGTAGGTTCCTCTTTGAATTTTTCGTAGTGAGCTTGCATAGAATGCACTCAGTCAATTGATAGATGTAATATCTTTGAATCATTGAATTTTAATGTACACCTAGACAACACAAGTCACACAATCATATTTTTACTATTTATAGTTCTCATGACCTTATTCATTTCAACCATGAACACTTTCTGGTGTCATGAGAGCTTAGAGAGTAGACCTTTACTTTCATTCTCCTTGAAGTGACTTTCGCTTCACTCTTAAATAGGTGATTCCTAAATGTTTAATCCTATAGATCAAACTATTTGATCAAACTTGCCAAAGTTAGAAACTTTTAAAAAGCTCCAAACCATAAGCCTTATCCTTATTTTTTTAACATTGTCTTCATCATAAGAATGAGTTGAGTTAATTGACAATGTTGAACCATCAGTCACAATTTTATTTGATATCTTTGAACCTAGCTATTGGGATCTCCAGTCTGCTAGGTAGAGTTACCATAGTGATGACTTTTCCTAGGCCGTAAATCCATTCTCTTCAATGAACTCTTAACTCCTTTTCTAGATGGGTCTTTTG
The DNA here is from genome assembly GCA_030864215.1 of Capsicum pubescens. Taxonomy (NCBI): domain Eukaryota; kingdom Viridiplantae; phylum Streptophyta; class Magnoliopsida; order Solanales; family Solanaceae; genus Capsicum; species Capsicum pubescens. Next base: position 33,060,173 of record CM061548.1, read on the forward strand.
TTAGTGGAATCAACATATTATCCTTTGACCTCACATAGTCAATCGTGTTAATTTCACTAGAGAGTAGTTCTCTAATGGTATTATGCCTCCATTTTATATGACGAGATTTACCATTGTAGATCATGCTCCCTGCCCTATCTATCACATCTTGGCTATCACAGTAAGTACATACTAGTGCTAAAGGTTCAGTCCAATAAGGAGTATCTTCTAAAAAATTTCAGAACCATTCGGCTTCTTCACCGATTTTATCTAACGCGCTAAATTTAGATCCATTATAGAGTGGGCAATACATATCTGTTTGGATGATTTTCAAGAAACTGCTCCTCCACCTAAAGTAAATATGTATCTACTTATGAATTTTACTTCATTTGATCCAGTGATCCAATTTGTATTACTATATCCTTCAATTACCGCATGATATTTTATAATGCAAAGCATAGTATTGAGTATGTTCTAGATACACTAAAACTCTTTTCATTGCCTCCCAATGATTTAATTTAAGTTAGTCATGTACCAACTCAATTTACTAATAGCATATGCTATATCTGATTGCGTATAATTCATGATATACATCAAACTTTTCAACACTCTTGCATATTCTAATTGTGAGTCACTTTCACCTTCATTCTTTTGAAGTACAAAGCTCACATCCAATAGTATCTTGGCAATATAAAAATGCAAATACCTAAATTTTCCAAGTACCTTTTTGATGTAATGAGACTGTAATAATTCCAACCCTTAAGGAGTTCACATCAACAACTTTAAGGTTTTTTATATCAAACTTGCTCTCAAATATTTATTTCGTAGCATTTATGCCAGAAATATCTACTGATGATTATCATGTCATTCACATACAAACAAACAATGACTTTGTGATTTGCAGTGTTTTTAATGTAAATACATCTATCACACTCATCTATCTTAAATCTATTTGCCAACATGGTTTATTCAAATTTTGCATGCCATTATTTGGTGCTTGCTTTAGTTTATATAGTGACTTAACAAGTTTGCACACTTTTCTTTCCTTACCAAGAATTATAAAACTCTTGGGTTGTTTAATATAAATTGTTTACTCCAATTCTCCATATAAGAAAGTTGTTTCACTTTCATTTGATAGATTTCAAAATGACATACCTCTGCTAATGCAACCAACATCTGAATGGATGTTATCCTTGTTACTGGTGACTATGTCTCAAAATAATCAAGGTTTTTTTTTATAAAGCCTTTCACAATAAGTCTTGACTTGTATTTGTCAATAGTATCATCAACTTTTATTTTCCTTTTGAAGAATCATTTAGCACCTAAAGGTTTATTTTCTAGAGGAAGATCAACCAACTCCCAAGTATGGTTGGTCAAAATTGAATCAGTCTTACTATAGACAATCTCTTTTCAAAAGGATGAGTCCACAGACAACATCGCTTCTTTATATGTTTGTGGCTCATTTTTAAGAAGAAATGTTACAAAATATGATTCAAAAGAAGTCAACATTTTCTCTTCATTAAGTATATTATTCCTTGGTTTATCCCTAGGTCATTTAAACCCTTCATTAGACAACTCATGTCTAGTTTTATACGGATAAATGTGTTAAAAAAACTCGAATTATTTGATTTAACTACCACATTATCATGGATATCCGATTGATTGGATTTATGAACCAAAAATTGACATGCTTTACTATTTTAGCATATCCAATGAAAACACAGTCCATATCTTTGGCCTTTTTTTTCACCCTTTTGGGTATATGAACTTGGACTTTGGTTAGACTCCCCCACACTCTGAAATATTTTAAGTTGGATTTCCTTCCTTTTCATTTCTCATATGGAATTAATTGTTTCTTTCTATGGGACACTCTATGGAATTGATTGTATCTTGATATGGGACATTCATAATTTTTTTCAATATTTGATTTTTTCTTTTCGTAATTTTATTCGATTAAGGTGAATGCGAGACAGTTATTTGATGGACAATTTCATTTTCCAAATATATCTTTGCAAGAGGAGATTCATACTCTGAACTACTATCACTTCTTATCATTTTAATATTTTTATCCAACTGATTTTAAGATTCAAATTTATATTGTCTAAATGCTTCTATTACTTCATCCTTACTATCAACAATTAAATACAACAATATCTAGTGCAATCATCAATAAATGTTATGAAATATTTTTTCTACTGAGATAGTGTTAACTTTATATCACAAATGTCACTATGATTAAGTCTAAGGAATTGAAATTTCACTCATCAGGCTTATGCGGATGCTTAGCATACTTCAATTTAACACATATTTGACACTTTGATTTATTGCACTCAAAGTTAGGCAAAACTTTTCAACTAATTAATTTTTGCAAGGTTTTGTAATTGTCATGTCCTAAACGACTATGCCATAATTCATTTTACTCAAGCAAGTAAGAAGAAGCCTCAACTTTATTCATTTCAATAGCTATTACATCAAGTTTGAAAAGGCCCTCATTGAGGTATCGCTTTCCTACATACATTTCATACTTGTTTATTGTAACTTTCTCCAAAACAAACACACACTTAAACCCATTTTAACGAGAAATGTTGTCGACTCTAAGTTCTTCCTAATAGTAGGAACATGGAGAACATTGTCAAGAGTCAACACCTTGTTGAAAGTTAATTTTAGGAATATCTTCTTCTTCTTTTTTCAACATTAGCTATTATAGTATTTTCCATGAAGATCAATTCTTTGGGACCAATAGTATTTCTTATCATTTTAATATTTTTATCTAACTGATTTCAATCTTCAATTTTATATTTCCTAAATACTTCTATTACATCATCCTTACCATCAACAAATAAACATAACAATATCTAGTCCAATCATCAATAAAAGTTATGAAATATTTTTTTTCACTGAGATAGTGTTGACTTCATATCACAAATGTCACTATTAATTAAGTCTAAGGGATTGAAATTTCATTCAACAGGCTTATGCAGATGCTTAGCATACTTCGATTTAACACATGTTTGAATCTTTGATTTATTGCACTCAAAGTTAGGCAAAACTTTTCAACTAATTAATTTTTACAATATTTTGTAATTTACATGTCCTAAACGACTATGCCACAATTTATTTGACTCAAGTAAGTAAGAAGAAGCTTCCACTTTATTCATTTAAATTTCCATTACATCAAGTTTGAAAAGGCCCTCATTGAGGTATCCCTTTCCTACATACATTTCATACTTGTTTATTATAACTTTCTCCAAAACAAACACACACTTAAACCCATTTTTAACGAGAAATGTTGTCGACTCTAAGTTCTTCCTAATAGTAGGAACATGAAGAACATTGTTGAGAGTCAACACCTTGTTGGAAGTCATTTTTAGGAATATCTTCCTCTTTTTTTTTCAACCTTAGCTATTGTATTACTTTCCATGAAGATCAATTCTTTGGGACCAATGGTATCATAAATAAAAAAATCTTTTTTTCCGCACAAACATGTCTAGTGGCTCCTGAATTAAACCACCATTTATTTGAATTTTCAACTAGATTGCATTCAGTGATCATAACACACCGATTTTCAAGTTTCTTCCAACATGTTTATATGATTTCTTTTCTTGTTCTTCTTCAGAGCTTGACAATTTAGAGTTTTGTGGCCAACTTCACTATAATTATAGCACTTGCCTTTTAACATTTTCTTATTCTACTCTTTCTCTTGTCCAAAAGATTTCTTCCACTTCTTATTACTTGAAGCATCATCCTTAACATGATTTGCAACCATCATTGATGATTTCTCATTTAGCTCATTATTTTTTTTTCTATTTTGAAATAAATCACAAGATTTATCAAATCAAACAATTGATTTACAAACTTTCATTCTTCAGGGACATGAGGATCTCTACTTGTGTACCTTTTCATTTCAAGTTTGGTCAGCTAAAATAACATCATTTGCTGCCATTTTTTAAAGTTCACACTATAATATTTTTTGATTTCTCTATCATTGCCATTTATAGAGCAACATCTGAACAACTTAATGACACAATATTGATTTCCATTGAAAAAGCACCATTCACAAGCGAATCAACTTATTGTTCAGTTTCATTCATCATTTTCTTTTCAAACTTTGACAAATACTTCAATATTTTAGAATACCAATTGGAAGGACTTAATCTTTAAACAACTTATTTCTAGTCAATGATGAAGTTTTAGAATGAAAAAGGAAGCAATGGTTCTTGAATAGACGCATTGCTTCAGACCGTCGCCAACCCACAGAACCCACTTGCGCCAGCAGGTGGCCTATATATGACCGCAGGTCACTGTTTGTCAAAAACAGAATGTACTACCTTATCTGCGGAGCCCATCTACATGCAGATAGTGACCTTCGCTCGCATGTTATTAATTTCACTTCCAAACAGTGCCTCAAAGGGTCACGTTCCTTTGAGGTGCATTGAGACATGCCTCGACACATGCTCCGTGCATCCTCAAGTGGAGAATATTTTTGTATCAGATTTTTGAATTAAAACATCGTTAACTCTCAAGTTTCAAATGATCTATCATTTGACAAATTCAAATACAAATTCAAAGTATAATCAGAGCCGAGCAAGCGACAACGATGGCTCAAGGCTTGTCTTCTTCTTGTCTCACTATCCACATAATGGAGTCCTTCTATATTTAAGCGCAAGGATTTTTCTTTCTCCAACTAATGTGGGAGAATACTCCTTTTATAAAGTGAACATATATTTAACTTTTCTTTCATTTTCTTTTCTCCATTTTCCATTCCCATTTCACTAAAACCTAATAATTAGGCAGGACATGATATAACTTTTCACAATGAGAGTAGGACCATTGATAAAAGGGTTTGGAGGTCAAGGAATCGAATAGAAGGTTAATAGGTACTTGAGTGTTTTGCTTTTCCTTTCCCGAGTACTAGTATTAGTTTGGTTTTTTCATTTCTAAAATTCTTATTTCTATCAATTGATTCTTTATCCTCGACTATTATTTTTTGTTGTTGTTGTTCATGCTTGTGTTATTGTCGTTTTTTCAACTGTTTTTTGTTGAGCATCTATTTCCCCTAAATTTTTTTTTCGCATCCTTTCCAACATATATATTGAGGGTATTATGTAAAAAAAATAAAAAAAAATTATGTAATTCATGTTTTTTTTTAATACATCGAATCAAACACTGCATAAGAAAAATACAAGTATAACTAATGCAAGCATAACTAACACAAGTATTACTAATACACCATATTTTGCATTATTTTTATACACTCTACCAAATGACCCCTAAAGATATACGATGCATACACCCTATTCTTATTCTTGATCCCATTTGTGGGGTTAGACTAGATTTGTTGTTATTGTAGTATCTAAAATAAAATGATTTATTATTTATGCATTGATGTTGAATGTCAGAAGTTTCTAAAAGTTGAATAGAGGAAAAAAACTTCTTTTTTCCTATCAGATTTTGCTATGTACCTTTTTAATGCCAATAAATTAAAGTATAATTCCTATTGCTATTACTTATTTTATTAATAATATCAAATTACTTACTTTATGTCTGCATATTACATGGTACCTACAAAAGTAGCTAGCAAAGAAACTCAATTCAAAATAATTTAACGCGCCTTGCACATAGAACAATCAATGAATAATAAGAAAGTAATTGAGCAATCAAACCAAAACTAATAAGAAAAAAGTCATAAAACACCAAAATAAACTATACAAAAATTGTCACTTATATGCCTTTTTTTGTAGAGTAAAATAATTCAAAAAAGTTACCATTTAAAGATAGTTTTTAGATAAGTTAATTATAACTTTACCAATTCTCTCAAATATTATGAAAATCGTCTATTGTCTTCAAAAATTTAACTATAGAAAGTAGTAAAATGCACATCAAGATTGATCCATCAAAATGATTTAGCAAGTAATCATTAAGCCAGATTCAATTTATTCTTTTGAAGTTAAGAAAAAATAAAATTAAAATACTTTAAAATTTAAGGTCCATCTGTGGCCAAAAGGATGAAATGATATGTATAGATTAAAAAAAATTAATAAAAACTTTTTAAGAGGTGCGATTTATTTTATTGAATAACAAAATAGAAAAAACGCATTGAAATTAAGAGGACAATTTTTAATTAAAAAAGGAAAGAAAATGTTTTTATTTTATGTAGATCAAATTTCTCCACTTTTTTTTCTTCTTAATTTAGTAAATGACAAAAAAAAACTATCTCATGATCAATTAGCCAAAATCAAATCTTATCTTGTTCTTCTCTTGCTCTTTATTCCTTCCATTATCTTGATTTTTTATCTTCACCAACTAACAAAATTAAATGATAGATAAATTAGTATAAATTAACGCTCTACATATTTGAAAGTCATTCTCGAGGGATCAAATAAATTTTACTCTCACATTAATTGATAAAGAATATATTTTTCTTAAAATATCAAGTGTAACATTCAATGTAAATTGATTAAATTATTAAAATTAACATAAATTTATGTCCCACCTAGGACATAGAAGCTAATCGAGTGTATGATCTGCTTATAGCAAGAACCAAAAATAGAAAATCTAATTTGACTCTTTATAACCATGTTAAACTCATTTATTAACTAGTAAAACAAATATAAAAATATGAAAATAGTGTTATGACAACAAGAAAAATAGAAATTTAAGATTTACAAGATATATAATTCAATTCTAAAAAGAGATAGATGCTCAAATCATAAATGAGATAAAAAATCATATTAATTAAATCATATATAAAAAATCACAAAGGTTAGTCGTATCATAGAATCAATGATTACAAGTTGTAGATTTATTTTTAGAGATGTCACCTTTATAGTCATAAGACTTTAGTAAATCAACCATGTTATTAACAAACTCTTCGTCGTCATCAACAAGCACCACATGAACTTCATCAATCATACCGTAATAGGAAGCTGCCATTGAATTGTATATTCCGTCAATAGATTGAGAATTCTTTTCGTCAGATATAAGAAAGAGGAGATACCAAAAAAGTATTTGTTATATAAAAAGAAGTATTTATAGAAAAATATTTAACTGCCTTGACAGGTGATATAGTATCCCTGCTTAAGGCTGGTGACCATATCTAGCGTTGACCATACAAAAAAATTTATTTGACCTATTTTATTTTTATAGAGAAATATTAGTTCTTTTGGCAGGTGCTTATATAGTATCTCTACTTAAGGCTAGTTGCCATATCAAGTGTTGACCATAGAAATTTTTTTATTAGACCTATTTGATTTTTTGTCTTTTCTTAGTCAAAACAAAAGAATTCTTTCTTCTTTTTTTCTTTCCTTTTTATTACCACTAATGGGTAATATTTTCGTGATAAAGTCATTTATCAGTGTGTAGCTTTCTAGACATATTTTTGATGAAAATGTTTCAGTTATTAGGAAAAAAGACTTTTGTGGCTTATGAGATCTGAGTAAGCACTCATTTTCATTTAAAAATAAAGTAGTAATGGTTTTTCTTTATCTCAGTCATTTCAACAAATTCTTACATAACATTATCAACCATTATTATTCAAAAGTGTCATTAATGTCCTAATCATGTCCTTAACTTGTATCACATCTACACTTTCTAATCTAAAAAATAGTTTTTTTATCAAGATAAACCATCTCTTATATTCTCTTATTGTAGACATAATCATAGTGATTATATTATAACATATACCTTAAGGAATATGAGACTTCGACATCTAAACTTATAATTATTTTATTTATTACTTCCCGCTTATAAATAGGCAGTATTATCGTCACGATCCAACCTACTGGATCGTCTCGGACACCTACCTATGCCTCCTCTAGGTAGGAGAACTGAATATTCCACCATTAAATTAATGTAGAAATTGCTAGAATGTTTGGAACAAACTGAATATTCAAGTGGCATACTAGTGTGAAAGGAACAAAACAATTCATATAATGGAACAAACTGAAAATACTACAAAGTGGACTGAAGTTAAGAAGTGGGGTGATATTGAGGAACAGGTCTATAGACAGAAAGCCAGAGTTAGTTGGATAGATGGTGCGGATGCAAATACAAGATACTTTCATGCACAATTGAAGATAAGAACCAGCAAGGACACCATTACATCCATCTATAATGACACTGGGGTCAAGCTAGAAGATCCTGCATTGGTGGAAGCTAAGTTTATAAAGTTCTTCTCCAACCTTATGGGCATAGCTGCAGCACAACTACCTTACCCAAGCATCACAGTAATAGGAAGTGGCACCTATCTCTCTCATGAATAGAAATACAACTTAATCACCCCTGTCACAGAACTGGAAATACATGCAACACTGAAAGGAATGACACATGATAAAGCCCCAGGTATTGATGAGTATCCTACAGAATTCTTTAATCTAAATTGGTCGTTAATAAAACAAGATGTAATTCTTGTTGTTAAAGAATTCTTTGAATCTGGTAGACTGTTGAAATCATTTAGCCGCATGTCGACGCCCTATTTCGAATCGGTCGAAACAACACACGACGTATGGTGGCGTTTAATGACTCTTGGGATTTGAAAATTTATTTTTTTAGAGCCGCCACCTAACTTTTTAGGAAAATTAGGAAAAAACCATTTTTTATGTCGAAAACTCTGTTTTGGTCTTTTGAGAATATTTAGAGATTCTGAGTAAGCGTCTTGGTTACTCGAGGGGAAGGTGTTAGGCACCCCTCAGAGCCTATCCGAAGATAGTCTTTACACTTAGTTTAGGAAAATATTAGGAAAAACTTTTATTTTTACTTAAAACAATGATAAGAAATGTAAATAATAATGACAATAATAAACAATAATATTATAATGACAATTAATAGTACTAATGGAGTATAAATAATAATGACAATGATAAGGGACGATAATAATGATAAAAATAATTATTATAATAATATTGAAAATAATATACCTCGTATGTGGTAGCAAATGAATATGTATACCTCACGTTTACTTAAACCTGAAAACTCGAATAAGGGTTGAAAAGATAGAATGTAGCGTAACTAAATAAAATGGCTAATTTTACAAAGTCTTGATTTTATATAAAGATAATACCTTTGAAAAAATGTAAAAAAAAGAGTGTTGAAAAAAGCCTTTATTAATTATGAAAACTTGAAATTTATAAGAAAATTTAGTTTCTTGAGTTTAAAGGATGTTATTTTAATTCTAATAGACTATTTAGTTATATGAATATAATGAATGCCATGTTCAATGAAATACTTGGCGATTTCTTTCAAGTTTAGTTTTAAAGAGGAACATCGAAAGTAACCATTTAATTCATTTAGACGAAATACTCTAGGTGAGGAATCACGAATCGACTAAAATACATGATAAAATAAAATGGTAATGACTTAGGAGATTGATCTAAATTAATTAGTTTGGGTGTTCAAGTAAATACAAATAAACAAGAATATGAAATAAAGGAAGAGTTAGAATTGGGCCCTTTTGGCCCATTTTATGGTCTGCCCAGATTTTGGGCCTGAATCCCATGAATTTCAATCCATTATTCTAGTGTATATCATCTGTGTACAGCAACTATTCTTTCCCAGCGTTTTTGTATATTTGGTGTATATCTTCTGTATACACGCATCGACAGCCTTGCTTTTTGTCTCTCAATCCGTTTTTGGGACTTGGTTGAGGCTCGGACACGATGGAGTTCGAATGCAAGGATAAATGGAATTCGAGTGGACTCAAATTCATGTCACATGCATCAAAGGAAAGAGAAGAATTAAAAATCAAATTTGAATAGAGTAAATGAACAACAAAGTATAATTCGTAACCAAAGGAGTTGAGCGACACATAAGGAAATTGAATACTATGAAGTTTGAACCAGACTGAAATAAAGAAATATGGTTCAAGGGTATTACCGAAGATAACTCCAAAAATAAAATGCACGAGATTCAAGTACTTAATAAGGTTTCAAACTAGAACAATTCGAAAGTCAAGCACATTTTGTCATAAACTAACTAAGCATCAGTACAAATAAATGATTAAGTTGATAGTCCATCACCATGCAACATGATTTAACTGGGCTATTCTCAATTAAGTTATAAGAAACAGAGGGATGAAGGGGCACTGTACAGCTATCCCATGTGACACATTACTTGCAACTCAACAGCTATGCCGTATTCCGAATGTATGAGCGCGTAATAAATAAGTAAACTATCAGATTTCTAATGATTTCTAAACTACCAGATTTCTAATGATTTCAATCTAGTTTGCAAGAGAGAGAGCAAAATTATATTAGATCCTTATCAATGAATACATACGTAGACAGAATAAAGCTTTAAGAAATCCACACCAAGGAAATGAAGGAAAAGTTTTTGCAATATACCAATTTTACAAGTAAGGCAGTTTCATGAATGATTAAAACCTATACAAAATATCAAGGATAATTTTACAAATATCAAACAAAGTGATGCAGCTTAATAGATGTAAAAAAAAAAAATCGCGTAAAAGTGCACTTAACTGTGTAAAAGTACCATCTTAATAGACATAACATGTTAAGCTTAAAAACTTGTGCAAAGCTGTGACATTTTTGAGTCACTACTACCTTAGAGAATGCTCATACTCTCACATGAATGTCAAACAAATAAGAGAGGAAACAAACTGCCGATTTGAGATCTAACCATATTATGGCCAGGCTAGAAAGTTTCTTGCAAAACTTTATTCGTCCCAAATCCAAAAGAGCATGTAAACACAAAGCAACCAAGGTTCTGATTTTAGGAATAATAGAAAAATAGAGTTTCAAAACCGCCACATGTCTTAATCTCTATACCGCCACACACTTGTAGATAATCCTGACAAAGATATAACGCTAATATAACATAACAACAAAGTCAAGACGGAGTACAAAGTTCAGATAAAAAAGATAACAATAGAGTCGAGAAGTGATGGAAATCGTTCTCATATACTCAAAACAGCTATGTACTTTATGACAAACACATGATCTGATTCACTGATAAACACATATGCAATGCCCAAAACAAGATGAACGAACACATACACATATCCACATATACACATCCAAACAGGGAAACACAGGAAACAAGGTGATTTTCATACTTTTCGCTTCCACCAGTCCCAAATCCGAATCAAGAGGAAACAAAATTGAACGACACACCATCACAACCTAATTTGGAACCAAAAATATCATGTTTTCACCTATTTACAGACCTGGTGTTATATTTACACATGGGCTAAATTCACAAAAAGTCATAGTTTTCTTTTATTCGCAAAGGTAATGGAAAACCAACAACCGGATTTAAGAATAGAATAGAACCACACGTTTTAAACCAAACGATGAAGAAAAGATGAACATAGAAAACAACGGTGAGATTCGCACCTTTTCTGGGGCAGCAAAACTTGGGCTTTCACGTCTAAGGGTATTCCGGTGACTACAAACTCAACCACGGGCACCCGAATTCGGACCAAATCGGAAAAAGAATAGCGACTCAAAATTTCCAATCTTTTGCTCGCTGGTTCTTTTTTTTTGTCAAACTTCCTCACTATATTTTTCCAATCCAACCCCCTTTTTTTGTTCCCAAAACTTGCTAGTGCTCCCTTTCCCTCGATCTTTTTTTTTCCTCCTTTTTTGGTCATGGTAACCCGGTTATTTATAGGCAAATTCGGACTTCAAAGTCCGGATTCGCAACAGTAGTTAGGAGAAATTTAAAATTTTTTGAGAAAGACCTTCAACAGGGGAGCCATTAATGACCAAATTTTACCAATTTGGGGCTGCTTCCTCTGAATCCCTTGGATTCTCGAGCGGACAACAACGAAAAAAGAAGATTCTCGCATGGTCAAGGTGGCTATGTGATGACGCAGCCTAGACTTTAGGGTTTCCGATCCGATAATGGTGGAGAAAAGGCGGAAGGGAGGAAGAGAAAATGGTGCATGGTGTGTTGCACTTTTTGGGAAAATGATGGAGACATGACGATGGTATTTTGAAAAATGGGGGAGGCACACGTATTTGGTCTTGGACTTTGAGAAAAACGTGTGTTTTGGTTGTATTGTTTGACTGATTTGGCCCATCCGATCTCTTGATCAGACAGCTGAAAAATAAATACTCTACAAAATGTATATATATATAGAGAGAGAGAAATATAAATTTGACTAAAAGTGAATATTTTTTTTTATCCGTCCTATCATTTAATCGGACAGTTTAGAATTAATAAAAAAAAATAGAAACATAATTAAATATAGAAATATATATTTATATATAAATATAAATTATTTATAGATTTGAAAATTTTAGATCTTTAGGTTAAAAATAAATTGACGGACTAGATTGATTGGTGTCGATTAGATGAAATGTGAAGCGTACATAGAAATTGTACTGAATTATGGGCCAATTCTTCGGCTCCATGGCTAAAATTTATAAATAAGAGTTGAGGTTACAATAAAATAAAAGTTGAAATTGAATTATTGTTAGCCCAAATACTCTTTTTCTACTTAAATTAATTTTATCGATGCTTTCCGATATTCAAAAATTATTTTTAATTTAACGTATACAAATTACAGACATAACTTGTATATATATGTAGAAATAAGAATATAATAAAATATAAAATATATATTTTATATAACAAAAGTATAAATATATATGGTCACAATATCGCCTAAAGAATAAAATTAAAAAAAAAATGCAAATGCGATCACTAAAGATATTTTATTTTATTTGGTAAAATATTTAATTATATTAAAATATTTTATAATATGATAGAAAACTAGAAAACTTATAAAAATAGAGATAAAAATACGAGTTTTATTTCTTATTTAATTTTAAAATTAGTTAGGGCCAAGAACATCGATAAAATTAATTAGAGGGAAAGAGCGAGCCAAAATTGGGTGTCAACACTACACAGCTGTGACCTTAATCCCAAAAGTAGCCAACCCTAGTTATGTTAGGGATTATAGACCCATAGCTTGTTGCACCACAGGTTATAAGATCATCACCAGGATTCTCACAAATAGACTCAAAAGTATTGTCAAGCATCTTGTGAATCCTTCCCAATCAGCTTTTATGGAGGATAGAAGTATTGTTGATAACATCCGGTTTAGTCATGAAATTTTTAAGTAGTATAATAGGAAAGGTTTGTCCCCAAGATGTGTTATGAAAATAGATCTTAGGAAAGCTTATGATTTCATTGAATGAGGGTTCCTAAAGACTCTCCTAGCTGAGTTAGGTTTTCCTAGTAAATTCATAACTTTGATTATGGAATATGTCACTTCTGTCTCGTACTCCCTGGTCATAAATGGAAGTCTAGCTAAACCCTTTTTGGGGAAGAGGGGGAATAAGACAAGGGGACCCTATGTCCCCTTATCTTTTTGTCCTTGCAATGGAGTATCTACATAGAGAACTCCAATCAATGCAGCAACACAAAGACTTCAAGCATTATCCTAGATGTAAAAGGCTAGGTGTGGTACACATTAGTTATGCAGATGATCTTCTAATGTTTTGTAAGGAAGAATTGAAATCTGTGAGATTATTGTAAGCAGTATTTTCTAGATTCTCAGCTGTATTAGGCCTTCAAGAAAATCTAGATACGAGCTCTATATATATGTCAAGTGTTAAACCCCAACTAAAGCAAGAACTATTGAAGGAACTTGGGTACAGAGAAGGGGAGCCGCCTTTCAGGTACCTGGGATTTCCTTTATCATCTAAGAAGCTCACAATAGGTCATTGCTTGCCACTGGTGGAGAGAATAATAGAAAGAGTCAAATGCTGGACTGCTAAGTTACTTTTCTATGCTGGCAGAGTTTAATTAATTAAGGCAGTGATCTCCAGCATTTAGACATTTTAGGCCCAAATATTTGTCCTTCCCAAAAAGATTCTAAAGATGATTGAAACCATTAGTAGGATATTTCTCTGGATAGGCTCCACAGAGGTATCCAGAAAATCCCTTGTTTCTTGGGAAAAAATTTGCATGCCACAAGGTGTAGGAGGGAGGAATATACAGGATATAAGAATTTGGAATAAGGCAGCAATCTTGAAGCTTTTATGGGCAATCAATGAAAAGAAAGACTCTCTTTGGATAAAATGGGTCCAAGAGTATTATTTAAAGTCTGAAGAAGCAAAAACATACAATATACCAGCAAATACCACTGGGGTGGTAAGGAAAATACTGGCATCTAGAACATATATCATGCAGTGCTCAACTATGCAAGGTGATCTCATAACTAGACTTTAGGCAATGGTTGTCAAAGGTAAATTTATTTACAGCTATTACCTCAATACCAAAAGGTACCATGGAAGAGCATTGTACTTCAACGAAGCATACATCCCTAACATAAGTTCATCTTATGGATGGCCATCAAAAGAAGACTTGCAATAGTGGATAGATTGCTGAAGTTTGGTATTCATGTTCCATAATCATGTATTTTCTGTGATTCACAAGTAGAAACACTAGACCACCTATACTTTGGTTGAACAGTAACAAAGAACATCTGGCAAAAGTTGTTGAATTGGATGAGGATACAAAGAACCATGGGTGGCTGGGAAGAAGAGGTCAAATGGGCTTCTAACTGGGCAAAAAAGAAGTCAGGAATGGGAGCCATCATCAGCTGTGTGTTTAGTATGCTGGTTTCTATAATTTGAAGAGAAAGAAATCACCTCAGATTCTAAGCTAGCTAATTCTATGCTGACAAACTATACAAGGAAATTGTAGTGCAAGTCCACATCGCAGGCAGAAAAAAAACACAATGGCAAGCTATACTGTTACAACTGAACAATGTTCCTTAGTAACTTGTTTTTGTTAATAAAAGATGTAATAGATACGAAAGTTTAGCTATAGATTGGTTGTGTTTCAATTTTGAGAGGCAAGAGGTCAACTCATGCCTGGTTTGTAAAAGACTCACTTTGGTATGAATAAAATTCTTTTATTTACAAAAAGAAATGGTATCAATCATCTTAACTCAATAGTTTAGAAATGATTATTAAATCCATTCGTTCCATAACTTGTTTTAATACATTAGATATAAAAAAATAGATGTGAAAAATAACTACAAGAGACTCCCCAGAACCTAACCTAACCTGGTATGCGAGCATTCGACAAGGAGTAGGTACGTCCATGACACATCGTTCTTACAGAATAGAAATGGTAGAAGCTGATACTGAGTGACCAGCATCGCTGCTATAGAAACTCCAACTAACCTGCACCATGCCTATACTCCCGAGTGGAGGTATAGTAAGTGTAGCATCAATACAACCACATGTACTGGTAAGCATCATCAACCAACTAGAATTAAAAACAAATAACATCAATAATAAATACGGAAAAATCATAACGACAAGTAAAATTCTAGTCTAAACCCCCAATTATAGAATCCTCAACATATCATTTAGCATCTTTATGACCTACTTGTCATTTAATATTTTCATATATATGTTTGTCTTTTAACTTAACATTTTTGACCTATAACGTTTTCCTCCCATACCAACTCATTCTTATGGTACTTACAATTCTTTAATCTATCTCTACCTAAGTCCTCTTTATACTCCCAATCACAAGACATCACAGTACCATATCTCATGAAGAATCAAAAAACTACTGTCGCCATTCAATTTCTCAGTTCATGATTACACCTACTATAACCCACTAGTAGGTATGACAACCCGTAATTCAGGACAACTAGTAACAGACTATCAAGAGAAATAAAGGAAGCAGTGAAAATGAATCTAATAAAGAGATGAATATAAAGATGAAATCCCTAAAACCCGGTGAAGCCAGTACAAGAGCTTCTAATACAATAGGAGTACGAGTGAAATAAAAAATAAATA
Source organism: Capsicum pubescens (assembly GCA_030864215.1). Classification (NCBI taxonomy): domain Eukaryota; kingdom Viridiplantae; phylum Streptophyta; class Magnoliopsida; order Solanales; family Solanaceae; genus Capsicum; species Capsicum pubescens. Next base: position 33,075,937 of record CM061548.1, read on the forward strand.
TATATACAAAGATGTCTCTAAACACAAAATAGAGATCAGTAAACTATAAAAGAGAGAGCAGCAGTACTCTGAACGTCAGGAGCTCACCCCAAATCTCTGATTCATAGATACTCTACATCATGACCATATCAATGGTGAGAAATCATACTATGATCTACAGGCTGCAGAAGTATAGTATGATTACCAAACTCGTGGTACCCAGTAGACATTGAACGACTCACCGACTCAGCTCCAAAGATAATGTAAGCATAAATAACATATGAAGCAGGAATATAACTATGATCAACTATCTAAGAAACTAAACATAATATTGCTAATGGAGCAATACATATAAACAATCCTATTCTAACAGTATTCAGGAACTAAAGTGTGATATCGTATATCTGTAACAACCAGTTTTTTTGATGAAATATGTAAAACTTGTGATTTTATGTGATTTGAATGTTTTATCCCTTTTCACAATTGCATTATGGTATTTCTATGGTGTGGAATGCTTGACACGATTCTTGATGTATTTTGATACCATTTATGTGATAGTGTGATTTTTGGTGGCTTTGAGAGCCTTATTATGGACATGTGTCATTATGTTTTGATCCATACAATGGATGGCTGAATGTACTACATCAACAACTTTAAAATATCGATTTTAGTCTAGGTAGACATTTGGTTCAGATTTTGATGCACTCGAGCTCATTTCAACCTGTTGGTTGAAAAGTTAAAAAATTGGAAATATGGGTATGGGACTCATTTGGTCAAAACAACCTCGGGAAAATTTGACTTTGCCTACGCGCCCTGAACATTGATTTTAGGGTAGTAACATATTTGGTTGGGTTTTATGACTTTTAAATCTTATTTCAACCCTCGATTTGGAAAATTATAACTTTGGATTTTGGGAATCAGCTCTGTGAAAATGACATTTTCTTTAAAATCTGATATTGCCATTGAGTCCAGAGCATCAAATTTAGTGTGGTTACATAGTTCTTTAGCATATATCAGAATCCGAATGAATGTCATACACCCCGTCGAAGTTCGTTTAGACTTGGAAAAATCTGCAATATATAATAGCTTTTTCCCTTTTTTTTTTTCTCATTTTGGCCTTTCTTTCACCTTGCCTCTTAAGAGTTAAACCCTAATATAGTGTGAGAGCTTAAAAGTGAAGCTTGTGGGAGTTTGGGAAGCTAGATTAATATCTATTTCTTGATTCTGTTTCGAATTTAAGGTGAGATTTCATCCTTTTCTAATCTAATTCCTTGATTAATTTCTCAAAATTTCAAAAATCTTAGGACTTGATTTTAAATCCCAATTTTACTCCTTTTCACTTGAATAATATTTTAATCTTATAATTACTAGTTTTTCATCAATTTAACCTTCAAAACAACTTCGATTCTTGATTTTAATGCAAAATTCGAAGATTTTACCTGATAAAGCTTAAAAATAATTTTTTTTCAATTTGAACCTCATTTTTCTCAATTTGACTTGGGTTTTCAGCTGTATATTCCTACAAATATGGGGAACATGTTTTTATAATAAAGTTTTAATTTTGCCCTTTTTTTTGAAAACTTATTTCGGGGATCTGTTTTGACCCCGAACCAAAATTAGGAAATGTGGGTATTGTTGCCTTTGTTTTGATGTGTAAATTCTATTTCTTAGTTTGAGTTAATTTCATAATCATTAATGAAAAGTAAGATCGTGAGTTCAAAGTGCAGTAGACCAATTTCGAAATTCGAGGTGGTTATGACTTAACTCTTCAGACTGGCTGGGTAGTAAATTTGTGTATCAAAATACATGTTAAGGGTGGGAACTAATCATGAAAAATAACTATCTATATATTGTGCCCGTGTGGGGGCCTATATGTGTTGTAATTATTGAATTTGGAATATTACCTGATTTGTGTGACTGTGCGGGGTCTTATGTGATGTTGATAGCTCTGACTCTACGTGAACAATCATATTGTGTTTTTAAAATGCCTATTATGGTACCTATGGTGTATTTTGATATAGTCATACTTTGTGATCTTGTGAATTATGTGAAAATTCATGGATGGAGAAAATAATTAGTGGATGTTGGCTCACTTGGTTGTAAAAATATAACATTGTGGTTGATTGTGGAAATACATCATGTGGATTGGTTGTAGAAATACTCATTGTGATTGGTTGTGAACATTGCATAATCATCCTCATGTCATCACACACATCATTTCACTTGTTTGTTGTATATTTTGTATATACTTGTTGTTGTTATTTTTCATACTTTATTTGTGTCTTATATGCTCTAGAAACACTAAAAACACTAGAAATACTATAAATTTTGCAAATAATGAGAACATCGGATTTTATAAACCTTCCTAGAGGGATGTTCCGGGGAGAAAATATTGATATATATATTGTATATGGGTTGACGAACCCCCTATGGGTCCCACTCGGGAGACTTTCCTCCGTGGGTGTATACGGGGATTGTGCGATGACCCCAGAGGTTGTGCTGTTGACACCCAATTTTGGTTCGCTCTTTCCCTCTAATTAATTGTAATACCCCAAAACTCTAACCAATAGTGCGATCATGAATCAAGCTCATGAGAAATAAATTATAGTGTTTTGGTTGTTTTCTGCTCAAGGGTGATGTGTATTAAGGCTTTAAAAATGTCCTAACGATTGGGCGAGTCAAAACATTCATTACCGATTGAATTCTTAAAAAGGATTTTGACATAGTCAACTTCAAATGAGTATATATCCCATTGAGCTCATGTCCTACCAAAAGATATATAATTGAATTAGCTTTCCAACGATACCCATTTCGTCAAAATCCGATATCGGAGCAAAGAGTTATGCTTATTTTACTCCAGTGTGTCAGCCTGAAAAATCCATGACGACCTTTTGTGACGACTTGTCACAAGCCTGACGGCCCGTCACAAAATGTCGTCACCTTAAGGTAGAAAGTCACAAAATCCACCCTTTTCGTGATGACAATTTGTGACGGCCTATCACGGGCCTGACGGCTTGTCACAGATGTCGTCAGCTATTGTTTTCAGCAATTGATGGACGATTTTTGCAAGGGTATTTTGGTCATTTCTCATTTTTGGAGGCCTCTATATATATGAGAATCCTCATCCAAACACTAATTCCATCATTTTCTCTTCCAATTCTCATGAGATAATATATCTAGGATTTTATCAAGAACATAAATCTTCCAAGAATCATCCATAAATCTTTAAAATTTCTTCAAGAACCAAGTTCCTCATAGTGTGGGCTTCAAGAATTATTTATTTCAAGTGTGTATAAAGTCTCAAGAACTAAAGTTCATCCAATTTCAAAGATTAAGGTATGTGGGATTTTGAACAAGAACACTTCTTTCGTTCTTGTGTCCAGAGATTTAATTTCAATTGAATTTCATGATTTTTGCAAAGTGGGTTTACACCTAAATTAATTTATCAAGGATTGACATATTTGACTACTTCATTGTCTTATTTCTTAAATTAAGAATTTATGCCATGAGTTGTATATTGTTATCATAAAATGATGATTTCTAAGTGATTTATGATAAGTGTCATGATTTATGTTTTTCCATAAGAAGTTTTTCTATTGAATATATATTGATATTGAGCTTGAGAGTCAAGAACAAGTTCTATGATATTTTCTTGAAGATTTTGAAACTTGATATGATTTGATAAGCAAGTGTACATGATGATGAGAAAGATTATTTTGAGATTGAGTCGAGTTAGGAATCCAAAAGTTGATTATGATTTACAAATGAGATACATATTTATATTTTGGTCTTCATGATAGACCCTTGAGTTGATTAAGGTGGATTTCCTAACGCGTTCTGACCTTAAGTCTGGGAGTAGTATTTAGCACCGAGCGGGAAGTGTGGGTTCAGCGCATCCTACTTCCCCAGAACTACGTGCCACCATAGGATTAAGATTAATGGCCAAAGGCCAAGACAGTGATCACTAAAGTTAAGGTTCTACTCCGATGGCAAGGATAGAACATCTCTCCCCAACGTGGGCAAGACATTGGACTCCATGTAAGCTCACATGGTTTATGCTGAATATAAGAAACTTCCAAGTCCATAATAGTCCAAGTTCCATGAGTTACTAAGTCACTCTAAGTCATGAGTCAAAGAGTTTGAGTTGAGTCCAATGGTTTATGAAATTTATGAAGCACGTGTTATTATTGATTATTTATGGAAAATATGTTTCAGGTAACTCAAGCGATGAGAGTCATTATTATCAGCGTGCATGATTTTCTTATACATTTATGATATTATTTCAATATTGCCTTCACCCCCACATACTCAGTACATTCCCAAGTAATGATTCCCATACTCTTCTGTGTTCTACATTTTCTCGTGATGTAGGTTCAGGTGCTCAGTCTCAGCATCGACAGTGATCTCCGAGTACCTCCATCAACATTCGTATAGTTGGTGAATCCTCATGGTTCGAGGACCTATGTACCTAATTTTTGTCTTGATAGTAGATGGTGGTTTATTTCCAGTTCAGTACGAGTCAGTTGGGGATCTGTCCCAATGGATCCTCAGTCTTATGTAGTAGAGGCTTTGTCAGACTAGAGTACCAGTATATACAGAACTTCGATATTTTGATTGTACAGGATAGTATTTCTTCGTATTCCAGTATATTCATGACATGATTATTCTTACTTATTACAGCTTGATTATTGTCATAGTGAGTTATAGATGTGATGACAGGCTCAGACGGTTAGCTTGAGGCCGCGTGTGGCCTTAAGTACCGTGTGACATCTTAGGATGGGATCTTGGGGAGTTACAATCTTGGTATCAAATCCTAAGGTTTAAAGAGTCCTAGGGAGTCTGACAAGCCGCGTTACGTAGAGTTTTGATCATCGGTGTGTAGCGTGCCACATCTATGAGCAACAGGCTACGGGACATTTTAGGAAAAGTCATTTCTTTCTTTCAAAAGTCTATCATGCCTATGACTGTTTCTCTCTTCTATTAATTTGTGCTCTCTTATGACAGAAAATGCCTCCTCGTAGAGCTGGCAGAAACAATGAACGACCTCAACCCGTTGATCCTTTAAATGAGACGGTGACTCATGCCGAATTCTGGGTAGATTTTCAGACGCTAGCCCAGGCAGTTACCGACAATGCTCAGGCCAATGTTCAGGGCACAGTCCCACCTCCGCAAGAAGGTAATTCAGCGGTAGCTCGGGTTTTAGATTTTATGCGGATGAATTCGCCAGAGTTTTATAAGTCAAGGGTAGGTAAGGACCCACAGATATATCTTGATGAGGTCAAAAAGATTACCAAATTATGCTTGTAATAGAAGAAGTAAGTGTGGAGCTAGCTTCCTATCGCTTGAAACATGTTGCTTATGATTGGGTGGAGATGTGGAGGAAGAGTAGAGGGGAGGATGTCTCTCCATTGACTTGGCAGTTGTTCCAGGACGCGTTCTTAGACCGATTCTTTCCCCCGGAGCTGAGGGAAGCGAAACTAGAAGAATTTATGAACTTGAGACAAGGCTCCATGACAGTTAAGGAGTATTGTCTTAAAATTCAACCAGTTGTCTAAGTATGCTCCCGGTATGATGGCTGATTCCAGGACCAGTATGAGTAAGTTTTTGACTAGCGTATCGAGTTACGTTGTGAGAGAGTGTAGGTTCTCTATGCTCAATAGGGACATGGATCTTTCTAGATTAATGATACATACTCAACAGATTAAAGTGGACAAGGTAAAAGAGAGAGAAAGGGAGAAGAGGGGGGGAATAAGAGAGTTAGATCAGAGCAGCAGAGGTATAATCAGAATAGATTTTCTGGAGGGATCCGCTCTAAGTTTCAGAGCCGTTCTTTTATGCCAGCACCGTCATCAGCTAGTGCTCCCACATCCAGAGTCAGGCAGGAGCAGGGTAATTGACCTACTGTGTCCAGGTTTCAGGACAGTGTGAGTAATAGACCTAACTATCCCTCATGTGCTAAGTATGGTAGGATGCATAAAGAGTGTATGGCTGAGCAGAGAGGTTGTTTTAGTTATGGCAAGTTGGGCCACAAACTCAGTAATTGTCCATATGCTAGATAGGGGAGCCGTGATGTTTGTTCCCAGAGTCAGGCTATTAGTGCTATAGCCCATTTAGTTCGTCCTACTCCTCCTCAGGGTGCCTCGTGTAGTACTGCCGGTGGTCAACGCCAGAATCACTTTTATGCTATACCAACCCACCAGGAGCATGAGGATTCACTAGATATTGTTACTGGTATGCTCCGTGTATTTTATTTTGATGTGTATGTGTTGATGGACCCTGGGTCGTCTTTCTTATGTGACTCCGTTAATGGCTATGAATTTTGAGATCAATGCTGAAAAGATTCCTGAGCCTTTTCTAGTTTCTACTCCAGTAGGTGAACCTATTGTTGCTAAAGAAGTATATAAGAAGTGTCCTATCACTGTCCTTCACAGAGTCATGTTTGCAGATTTAATTGAGCTAGAAATGGTTGATTTTGACATTATTTTGGGTATGGATTGTCTTCACTCTTGTTATGCGTCTATACACTGTCGTAGCCGTGTAGTCAAGTTTCAGTTTCCCAATGATCCAGCCTTTGAGTGGTCCGAAAATTCTGTATCTCCCAAGAGTTATTTCATATCCTATCTTAAAGCTAGGAAATTGATATCCAAGGGTTGTATCTATCATTTGGTTCGAGTTAAAGATACTAAGTACGAGACTCCGACAATTCGGTCGATCAGTATTGTTAATGAGTTTCATGATGTTTTTTTGAAAGATCTTCTAGGGGTACCTCCCGATAGAGTGATAGAATTTAGGATTGATCTTCTCCCTGATACGAAGCCTATTTCTATTTATCTATAACATATGGCCTCCGCAGAACTTAAGGAGTTGAAAGAGCAACTTAAAGATCTTCTAGAAAAGGGTTTCATAAGGCCTAGTGTATCTTTTTGGGGTGCACCCGTTCTGTTCGTGCGAAAGAAATATGGTTCATTGCGGATGTGCATTGACTATCGTCAGCTTAACAAGGTCACAGTCAAGAACAAGTACCCTCTTCCTAGAATTGATGACTTATTTGATCAGCTGCAAAGTGCCAACTATTTCTCAAAAAGAGATTTGAGATCCGGTTATCACCAGCTTAAAGTTAGGGAGTGTGATATTTCAAAGACAGCTTTTCGCACCCGATATGGTCATTTTGAGTTCCTGGTCATGTCCTTTGGGCTAACAAATGCCCCAACAACTTTTATGGATCTCATGAATTGGGTGTCCAGACAGTACCTGTATATTTTTGTTATTGTGTTCATAGATGATATTCTTGTATACTCCCGAATTAAGAACGGCCATGCAGATCATCTCCGAATAGTCTTGCAAACCCTTAGAGATCATCAATTATTTGCCATATTTTGCAAGTGCAAATTTTGTCTAAGGTCAGTTGCTTTTCTGGGTCATATTGTTTCTTCTGAAGGTATTCAAGTTGATCCTCAAAAGATAGAAGCTGTGAAAAATTGACCTAGACCTATTTCCCAGTCTGAAATTAGGAGTTTCTTGGGTCTAGCTGGCTAATACCGTCGTTTTATTGAGGGTTTCTCTTCCATTGCGTATCCTTTGACTCGATTGACCTAAAGAAAGTTAAATTCCTGTGGTCTGATTCTTACGAGAAGTGTTTTCAGGAGTTGAAGACTCGACTCACTTCGGCCCCTGTATTGACCCTTCCAAATGGTGTAGATGATTTATTGGTGTACTGTGATGCTTCTAGAGTTAGGTTGGGTTGCGCGTTGATGCAGAAAGGTAAGGTTATAGCCTATGCCCCAGACAGTTGAAACCGCATGAGAAGAACTACCCGACCCATGACCTCGAGTTAGCTGCAGTGGTCTTTGCCTTGAAAATATGGAGACACTATTTGTACGATGTTCATGTTGATGTCTTTACGGATCACAAGAGTTTACAGTATATGTTTACTCAGAGAGAGTTGAATCTTCGTCAGAGGCGATGGTTAGAATTGTTAAAGGACTATGATATGAATGTGCTGTATTACCCGGGCAAGGCCAATGTAATGGCAGATGCCCTTAGCAGGTCGTCCATGGGTAGTGTAGCACAGGTAGAAAAAGATAGGAAGGAGTTAGCCCGTGAGGTGCATCGTCTGTGTAGGTTGGGATTTAGATTGCTTGATTCAGCTGAGGGTAATATTTGGGTCCAGAGTGGCTCCGAGTCTTCTCTAGTTTCGGAAGTAAAGGAGAAGCAAGATATGGATCCTAGTTTGGTCAAACAGAAGGAGTCAGTTAAAGACCAAAAGGTGGAGGTTTTCTCCCAAGGGGGAGATGGTGTATTGAGATTTCAGAATAGATTATGTATGCCTGATGTTGAAGATTTGAGGCAGAGAATTATGGCTGAAGCGCATAACACACGATATTCTATTCATCCCAGTGCTACCAAGATGTACCGTGATTTGCGAGAAATCTATTGGTGGAATGGTATAAAAAAGGATATAGAGAAATTCGTAGAGAAGTGTACAACTTGCCAACAGGTTAAGATAGAACACCAAAGACCTGGTGGAATGATGCAATAATTCAGTATTTCTACTTGGAAGTGGGAGGAAGTGAATATGGATTTTGTGACTGGTTTACCTCCTTCTCGACGTCATCATGATTCAATTTGGGTTGTTGTAGACAGGTTGGCTAAGTCCGCACATTTCTTGCAAGTCCATACATCTTTCACCGTTGAGGACTATGCTAAGATGTACATTTGAGAATTAGTCAGGTTACATGGAGTTTCTTTGTCTGTTATCTCCGACAGGGGTACTCAATTTACTTCTCATTTTTGGAGGGCTTTTCAGAAGGGTCTCGGTATCCAAGTTCATCTTAGCTTCGCTTTTCATCCGTAGACCGATGGTCAGGCTGAGAGGACCATCCAGACCTTGGAGGATATGTTGAGGGCATGTGTTCTTGATTTCAAAGAAAGTTGGGATGAACATTTGCCATTGATTGAATTTGCTTACAACAACATTTTTCATGTTAGAATTGGAATGGCTCCATTTGAGGCTTTATAAGGAAGGTGATAAAGATCACCCATAGGTTGGTTTGAAGTGGGTGAAGCCACTGTGAGTGGACCTGATGCTGTATTTGAGGCTATGGAGAAAGTTAAGCTAATTCGGGAAAGGTTGAAGACAACCCAGAGTCGTTAGAAGTCATATACAAATGTGAGAAGAAGAGCTCTTGATTTTAAGGTTAATGATTTGGTGTCTTGAAGATTTCACCCATGAAGGGGGTGAAAAGATTTGGTAAGAAAGGGAAGCTTAGTCCCCGATACATTGGCCCTTATAGAGTTTTGAATCGTGTTGGGGAAACAACTTACGAGTTGAGTTGCCTGCCGAGTTGTCAGCTGTCCATCCTGTCTTTCACGTTTCTATGCTCAAAAAGCACATTGGTGATTCTGTTGTTGTTGATCTGTCAGAAAATTTTGATGTTCAGGATAGCCTTTCATATGATGAAGTTTCGATTGAAATCCTAGATTATCAAGTTCATAGACTAAGAAATAAGGAAGTTCTCTTGGTTAAAGTTCTGTGGAGAAATCAATCAGTTGAGGGTGCGACTTGGGAAGCAGAAGCAGATATGCGAGCCAGATACCCTCATCTCTTCTCCGCGAGTTCAAACCAAGACGAATGTACTATTTTCCCTAATTCAGTTTCCTTCTAATCCAGTGTATTCAGCTATATGGCTATTCTCTCTATGATTCGTGTATTTTGTGAAGTACTCGAAAGTTTAGAGTGAAATAAACCCCTTTAAGTGAGTCGTTCCAGCTATACATCCTTATTTTCTCTTGTTCTCGGCCTATCTAGCAATATTCGAGGACGAATTTTTCCAAGGGGAAGATATTGTAATACCCCGAGACTCTAACCAATAGTGCAACCATGAATCAAGCTCATGATAAATAAATTATAGTGTTTTGGTTGTTTTCTGCTCAAGGGTGATGTGTATTAAGTCTTTAAAGATGTCCTAACGATTGGGCGAGTCAAAACCTTCTTTACCGATTGAATTCTTGAGAAGGATTTTGGCATAGTCAGCTTCAAATGAGTATATCTCCCTTTTTACTACGAATTATTGAGCTCATGAGCTATCAAAAGATATATAATTGAATTATCTTTCCAACGATACCCATTTCGTCAAAATCCGATATCGGAGCAAAGAGTTATCCTTATTTTACTCCAGCGTGTCATCCAGGAAAATCCGTGACGACCTTTTGTGACGACTTGTCACAAGCCTGACGGCCCATCACACAATGTCGTCACCTTAAGCCAGAAAGTCACAAAATCCACCTTTTTTGTAACGACAATTCGTGACGGCCTATCACGGGCCTGACGGCTTGTCACGGATGTCGTCAGCTATTGTTTTCAGCAATTGATGGACGATTTTTGCAAGGGTATTTTGGTCATTTTCCATTTTTGGAGGCCTCTATATATATGAGAATCCTCATTCAAACCCTAATTCCATCATTTTCTCTTCCAATTCTCTTGAGATAATATATCTAGGGTTTTATCAAGAACATAAATCTTCCAAGAATCATCCATAAATCTTTAAAATTTCTTCAAGAACCAAGTTCCTCATAGTGTGGGCTTCAAGAATTATTTATTTCAAGTGTGGATAAAGTCTCAAGCACTAAATTTCATCCAATTTTAAAGATTAAGGTATGTGGGGTTTTGAACAAGAACACTACTTTCGTTCTTGTGTCCAGAGATTTAATTTCTATTGAATTTCATGATTTTTGCAAAGTGGGTTTATACCCAAATTAATTTATCAAGGATTTATGAGATTTGAGCTATACAAGATTGACATATATGACTACTTCATTGTCTTATTTCTTAAATTAAGAATTTATGCCATGAGTTGTATATTGTTATCATGAAATGATGATTTCTAAGTGATTTATGATAAGTGTCATGATTTATGTTTTTCCATGAGAAGTTTGTCTATTGAATATATATTGATATTGAGCTTGAGAGTCAAGAACGAGTTCTATGATATTTTCTTGAAGATTTTGATACTTGATATAATTTGATAAACAAGTGTACATTATGATGAGAAAGATTATTTTGAGATTGAGTCGAGTTAGGAATCCAAAAGTTGATTACGATTTACAAATGAGATACATATTTATATTTTGGTCTTCATGATAGACCCTTGAGTTGATTAAGGTGGATTTCCTAACGCGTTATGAGCTTAAGTCTGGGAGTAGTATTTAGCACCGAGCGGAAAGTGTGGGTTCAGCGCATCCTACTTCCTCAGAACTACGTGCCACCATAGGATTAAGATTAAGGGCCAAAGGCCAAGACAGTGATCACTAAAGTTAAGGTTCTACTCCGATGGCAAGGATAGAACAACTCTCCCCAACGTGGGCAAGACGTTGGACTCCATGTAAGCTCACATGGTTTATGCTGAATATAAGAAACTCCCAAGTCCATAATAGTCCAAGTTCCATGAGTTACTAAGTCACTCTAAGTCATGAGTCAAAGAGTTTGAGTTGAGTCCAATGGATTATGAGATTTATGAAGCATGTGTTATTATTGATGATTTATGGAAAATATGTTTTAGGTAACTCAAGCGATGAGAGTCATTATTATCAGCATGCATGATTTTCTTATACATTTATGATATTATTTCAATGTTGCCTGAACCCCCACATACTCAATACATTCCCAAGTAATGATTCCCATACTCTTCTGTGTTCTACATTTTCTCGTGATATAGGTTCAGGGGCTCAGTCTCAGCAGCGACAGTGATCTTTGAGTACCTCCATCAACATTCGTACAGTTGGTGAGTCATCATGGTTAGAGGACCTATGTCCCTTATTTTTGTCTTGATAGTAGATGGTGGTTTATTTCCAGTTCAGTACGAGTCAGTTGGGGATCTGTCCCAATGGCTCCTCAGTCTTATGTAGTAGAGGCTTTGTCAGACTAGAGTACCAGTATATACATGATATTTTGATTGTACAGGATAGTATTTCTTCATATTCCCGTATGTTCATGACATGATTATTCTTCCTTATTACAGCTTGATTATTGTCATAGTGAGTTATAGAAGTGATGATAGGCTCAGAAGGTTAGCTTGAGGCCGCGGGTGGCCTTATGCACCATGTGATATCTTGGGATGGGATCTTGGGGCGTTACAAGCTTGGTATCAAAGCCTAAGGTTTAAAGAGTCCTAGGGAGTCTGACAAGCCGCATTACGTAGAGTTATGATCATCGGTGTGTAGCGCGCCACATCTATGAGCAAGTGGCTACGGGACATTTTAGGAAAAGTCATTTCTTTCTTTCAAAAGTCTATCATGCCTATGACTATTTCTCTCTGCTATTTATTCGTACTCTCTTATGACAGAAAATGCCTCCTCATAGAGCTCGCAGAAACAACGAACGACCTTAACCCGTTGATCCTTTAAATAAGATGGTGACTCATGCCAAATTCTGGGCAGATTTTCAGACGCTAGACCAGGCAGTTACCGCCAATGCTCAGGACAATGTTCAGGCAACAGTCCCACCTCCGCAAGAAGGTAATTAACGGCAGCTCGAGTTCATGATTTTATGCGGATGAATTCGCCTGAGTTTTATGGGTCAAGGGTAGGTGAGGACCCACAGATGTATCTTGATGAGGTGAAAAATATTACTAAATTATGCATGTAACAGAGGAAGAAAGTGTGGAGCTAGCTTCCTATCGCTTGAAACATGTTGCTTATGATTGGGTGGAGATGTGGAGGAAGAGTAGAGGGGAGGATGTCGCTCCCATGACTTGGCAGTTGTTCCAGGACGCGTTCTTAGACTGATTCTTTCCCCCGGAGCTGAGGGAAGTGAAACTAGAAGAATTTATGAACTTGAGACAAGGCTCCATGACAGTTAAGGAGTATTGTCTTAAAATTCAACCAGTTGTCTAAGTATGCTCCCGGTATGATGGCTGATTCCAGGACCAGAATAGTAAGTTTTTGACTAGCGTATCGAGTTACATTGTGAAAGAGTGTAGGTCCTCTATGCTCAATAAGGACATGGATCTTTCTAGATTAATGATAGATACTCAGTATATTGTAGTGGACAAGGTGAAAGAGAGAGAGAGAGGGAATAAGAGAGTTAGATCAGAGCAGCAGAGGTATAGTCAGAGTAGATTTTTTTTAGGGATCCGCCCTCAGTTTCAGAGCCGTTCTTTTGTAACAGCACCTTTATCAGCTAGTACTCCAGCGTCCAGAGTCAGACAGGAGCAAGGTAATAGACCTATTGTGTCCAGGTTTCAGGATAGTGTGAGTAATAGACCTAACTATCCCCCATGTGCTAAGTATGGTAGGACGCATGAAGAGTGTATGGTTGTGTAGAGAGGTTGTTTTGGTTATGGAAAGTTGGGCCACGGACTCAGAGATTGTCCATATGCTAGACAGGGGAGCTGTGATGTTCGTTCCCAGAGTCAGGCTATTAGTGCTCTAGCCCATTTAGTTCGTCCTACTCCTACTCAGGGTGCCTCGTGTAGTACTTTCGGTGGTCAGCGCCAGAATCACTTTTATGCTATAACACCCCACCAAGAGTAGGAGGATTCACCAGATATTGTTACTGGTACGCACCGTGTATTTTATTTTGATGTGTATGTGTTGATGGTCCCTGGGTCGTCTTTCTTATGTGACTCCGTTAGTGGCTATGAATTTTGAGATTAATGCTGAAAAGATTCCTGAGCCTTTTCTAGTTTCTACTCCAGTAGGTGAACCTGTTGTTGCTAAGCAAGTATATAAGTAGTTTCCTATCACTGTCCTTCACAGAGTCATGTTTACATATTTGATTGAGCTAGACTTAGTTGATTTTGACATTATTCTGGGTATGGATTGGCTTCATTCTTGTTATGCGTCTATACACTGTCGTAGCCGTGTAGTCAAGTTTCAATTTCCCAATGAGCCAGCCTTTGAGTGGTCTGAAAATTTTGTATCTCCCAAGAGTCATTTCATATCCTATGTTAAAGCTAGGAAATTGATATCCAAGGGTTGGATCTATCATTTGGTTCGAGTTAAAGATACTAAGTTCGAGACTCCGACCATTCAGTCGATCAGTATTGTTGATGAGTTTCATGATGTTTTTTCGAAAGATCTCCCAGGGGTACCTCACGATAGAGAGATAGAATTTGAGATTGATCTTCTCCCCGATACTCTGTAACACCCCGTATTCAAGTACGTATATTGGCATATTCAAGTACGTGTATTGGTCTTATTTATATGGAATTAATTTTTTATTTTATTTATACCGGAATTGGCCCGTCGATGGTTCCATGCGAAGGTTATTGAATAGGCTTTCCAACGATATAAATATTTCCAAAAACGGATAGGTTTCGGATATAATCGAGCACGTTCGAACTATAAAACTGTGGCCGAGATATTTTGGAATAGTAAATGTGCAGGAAAATTTCCTGCACACAAACTACTGAGGCCAGCCGAATTTTTCGGTCAACTTTGAACGATCATAACTCCCTTAATATAATGAACTGGGAGAGATGCGACCTATGAAAAGAAATATCTTTGAGTCCTGTTTCCAATTCAATTGGTTTCATCCAAATCCAACGTCTGAGTAAGGAGTTATACTCGTTTTACTTCAGCCTATCAAAACAGATTTTTAGGGTCAACTTCAAACGACCATAACTCCTTGTACAGGACGAAATGGGTGGACTGCTTTATATGAGATGAAATACCTTTTCATTATCCTTCCAACGATACCAATTTCACCCAAATCCGATATCGGAGCAAAGAGTTATGGTCGATCCACTTTAGCTTATCAAAACAGTCCACCAAAGGACAGATTTGACATTATTTAAATTTTAAAGGCATTTTGGTCATTTCCTATTATATTATGGACGGGAATATGTGTATATATACATTTATATGAGTTCAAAAACTCATTTTCATCATCAATCATTGAGAAAGAACAAACCCTAGCCAAATTTGACCTTTAAATTACTTTTGATTCAACCGTAGAAATTCCAAAGTAATCCGATAACTGCGTTTGTCATCTTGAGAGCTTCGAACGACACCTATTATTTGTGCAAAAAGTATTGCATAATCAAGAGGTGAATTCTAAGGTATGAATATTGTTTGCCTTTGTTCTTTTCCATATGTATATGTGTGATAGAGGATTATATGTATTGGTTGTTATTGAAAGGTAATGGAAATAGGGTTATGGACTATTTTGCATGGTTTGGTTGTATTGAATTATGGAAGGTGGATATGGTAATTGAGTTATGGAAGGTGGATATGGTGATATACTATTGAATTTATGATTATTTATGTCTATGGCTCAATTTAGTTTAATGGATTGGTTGGAAGGATAAATGAATCCAAACTTGATATTGGAGGATGTTGTATGAATATGCATGGCATGTGAATGTAATTGGAGTATAAGAGGGTTAAAGTGACACCCTTTATGGTGTAATTAAGGCTTACTACTTAACCACTAGTTTGGTGAATTCAAATAATTGAACTGTGATATTTGGTTGTTAATACTAGATTGCTATATATGTTCATTGTAGATAAGTAATCCGAAAAGACGGGAAGTCCATTTGGGACTAGTATTGAAGGTTGACAGTAAGGTATGTAAAGCATACTCTATACCATATCTTTGGCATAAAAGTGAACAATTGTTCTATTAAGAAAGTTTCCAAAGTTATTCAATAACATGTGATCCATAATGGTTTTGTATGATGTCCTACGTTACCAATGAACTTGTTTCCACCCTACAAGATGTCAAGACATTCCAATACTTACTTTTTTTCCAAATCTTACATGTTTATTGCACTAATGAATGTCAGATGGTATCCGGTTACTCAAACAAGATCCATGTGCTATTAATGACTCCAAAACGTTTCATTGATATACCAATAAGTTCCTACTTCATTGTTATGGCATTGATGACTCTAGAGCACTTCATTGATGTGCCAATGAGTTCTTACTTCATTGTTATTGCATTGATGGTATATTTATATGTCTCTTATTGATGTATCATTGTTTCAAAGTATCAAAAATATGGTGGCGACCGAAGTAACAATCTCAAAGATTAATTAAACTAAGTGATGGAAGTTCTCTCTTATCGGGTGGTATCCCAGGGGCATAAGCCTATCATGGGTCGATCCCTATTTATGTGTTTATAGGTGGTATCCCAGGGGCATAAGCCTATCATGGGTCAGTCCCAGTTGATATGTACTGGAGGCAGCCTAATAGTCACAGTACAGTACAGTAATGATTACAAAGTTGAAAAGAACGAAGGTAAAGTGATTGAATAAATACAATGTACAGGTTGTCACAAGTTCTAGTAAGTGTGGTCCACTCCTATTACGATTTATTCACTTGTTTCTGATTTCTATTGAGCTCCTATATCATATGTGATTATCTACAGCTTTACATACTCAGTACATATTTCGTACTGACGTCCCCCATAGGGGACCTGCATTTTATGCTGTAGGCACAGGTACCTCAGCTCATACGCCGCACAAGTAGGAGCCAGGATATCCAGCTACTTTTGGTGAGCTTCAGTTTGCTTCGGGGCTTTCCGTGTCATATCCAGTCACTTTTGGTATTGTATGGAAGTTAGTTATATGGCGGGGTGTGTCCCGAACTTAGTTAAACTCTGTGTATCGTCTAGAGGCTTTGTAGACCTAATGTACAGTCAAGGTGGTGTTTTGTTAATAGGCGTGATGGCTCCAACGGCCAAGTATTGTATATACATATATATGTGTGCTCGAGCTTATACAGGTGATTATTTCCTTTTATATGTGACATGATGTTGTCTGAATTTTGGGTTGTCATAGAGGTATGCATGGGAAGTATAAGGTTATAAGCTGGTTCTCCCGGGCCTCCTCGATTACGGGTGCCAGTCCTCCCCAATAGGATTTGAGGTGTGACATACGCATCATATTTCTATTCCTCCATATCGTATGGCCCCCGTCAGAACTTAGGGAGTTGAAAGAGAAACTCAAAGATTTTCTAGAAAAGGGTTTCATAAGGCCTAGTGTATCTCCTTGGGGTTCACCCGTTCTTTTCGTGTGAAAGAAAGATGGTTCATTGAGGATGTGCATTGACTATCGTCAGCTTAACAAGGTCACAGTCAAGAACAAGTACCCTCTTCCTAGAATTGATGACTTGTTTTATCAGTTGCAAAGTGCCAACTATTTCTCAAAAAGAGATTTGAGATCCGATTTTCACCAGCTTAAAGTTAGGGAGTGTGATATTTCAAAGACAGCTTTTCACACCTGATATGGTCATTTTGAGTTCCTGGTCATGTCCTTTGGGCTAACAAATGCCCCAACAGCTTTTATGGATCTCATGAATCGGGTGTCCAGACAGTACCTAGATATTTTTATTATTGTGTTCATAGATGATATTCTTGTATACTCCCGAATTGAGAATGGCCATGCAGATCATCTCCGAATAGTCTTGCAAACCCTTAGAGATCATCAATTATTTGCCATATTTTGCAAGTGCAAATTTTGTCTAAGGTCAGTTTCTTTTCTGGGTCATATTGTTTCTTCTGAAGGTATTCGAGTTCATCCTCAAAAGATAGAAGCTGTGAAAAATTGACCTAGACCTATTTCCCAGTCTGAAATTAGGAGTTTCTTGGGTCTAGCTGGCTACTACCGTCGTTTTATTGAGGATTTCTCTTCCATTGCATCTCCTTTGACTCGGTTGACCCAAAAGAAAGTTAAATTCCTGTGGTCTGATTCTTACGAGAAGTGTTTTCAGGAGTTGAAGACTCGACTCACTTCGGCCCCTGTGTTGACCCTTCCAAATGGTGTAGATGATTTATTGGTGTACTGTGATGCTTCTAGATTTGGGTTGGGTTACGTGTTGATGCAGAAAGGTAAGTTTATAGCCTATGCCTCCAGACAGTTGAAACCGCATGAGAAGAACTACCCGACCCATGACCTCGAGTTAGCTGCAGTGGTCTTTGCCTTGAAAATATGGAGACACTATTTGTACGATGTTCATATTGATGTCTTTACGGATCACAAGAGTTTGCAGTATATGTTTACTCAGAGAGAGTTGAATCTTCGTCAGAGGCGATGGTTAGAATTATTAAAGTACTATGATATGAATGTGCTGTATCACCCAGGCAAGGCCAATGTAGTGGCAGATGCCCTTAGCAGGTCATCCATGGGTAGTGTAGTACAGGTCGAGGAAGATAGGAAGGAGTTAGCTCGTGAGGTGCATCGTCTGTGTAGGTTGGGATTTAGATTGATTGATTCAGCTGAGGGTAATGTTTGGGTCCAGAGTGGCTCCGAGTCTTCTCTAGTTTCGGAAGTAAAGGAGACGAAAGATATGGATCCTAGTTTGGTCAGACTGAAGGAGTCAGTTAAAGGCCAAAAGGTGGAGGTTTTCTCCTAAAGGGGAGATGGTGTATTGAGATTTCAGAATTGATTATGTGTGCCTGATGTTGAAGATTTGAGGTATAGAATTATGGCTGAAGTGCATTGCGCGCGATATTCTATTCATCCCAGTGCTACCAAGATGTACCGTGATTTGCGAGAAATCTATTGGTGGAATGGTATGAAAAAGGATATAGCGAAATTCGTAGAGAAGTGTACAACTTGCCAACAGGTTAAGATAAAACACCAAAGACCCGGTGGAATGATGCAAGAATTCAGTATTTCTACTTGGAAGTGGGAGGAAGTGAATATGGATTTTGTGACTGGTTTACCTCCTTCTCGACGTCATCATGATTCGATTTGGGTTGTTGTAGACAGGTTGACTAAGTACACACATTTCTTGCAAGTGCGTACATCTTTCACCGTTGAGGACTATGCTAAGCTGTACATTCGAGAATTAGCCAGGTTACATGGAGTTCCTTTGTCTATTATCTCTGATAGGGGTACTCAATTTACTTCTCATTTTTGGAGGGCTTTTCAGAAGGGTCTCGGTACCTAAGTTCATCTTAGCTTCATTTTTCATCCGCAGACCGATGGTCAGGCTGAGAGGACCATCCATACCTTGGAGGATATATTGAGGGCATATGTTCTTAATTTAGGAGTATTTTTTATCCTTTTCCGTTTCCATAATATAAATGAGATTGTGAGATGATAATTAAGTTGTAAAAATGTTTGTTACTTGAAAACGATGTTCTAAGCTCAAATACAATAATCAAGTCGATTTGTAAAGTCCGTGTTTCTTATCGGTGGTTCTATTTGATCATATCAATTTGATTTTTGTACTAAACAATTTAATTCTAGAGTGGCAGTCCGTTCGGTCATGTTGTATGGTGCGGAGTGTTGGCCAGTCAAGCACTCCCACATCTAAAATTTGAAGGTGGCGGAAATAAGGATGTTGTGTTGGATGTATGGGCTTACTAGAGGGGACAAGGTTAGGAATGAGATTATCTGGAAAAATATGGGAGTAACTTCGGTGGAGGACAAGATGCGGGAAGGAAGGCTGAGATAGTTTAGGCATGTGATGAGGAGGGACGCGGATGCCCCAGTTCGTAGGTGTGAGAGACTAGCGTTGGATGGCTTCAGGAGGAGTAGAGGTAGGCCGAAGAAATACTGGAGGGAGGTGATCAGGCATGACATGGAGCAGCTGCAGCTTACTGAGGACGTGACCCAAGATAGGAAGGTGTGGAGGTCATGGATAAGGGTAGAAGGCTAGCAGGAGGGTGTGGGTTGTAGCAAGCCGTCAGGAGGGATCTTGTGTAGTCGGGTTAGTAATCTTAGGACCGTGTACATAGGTATCTTTGATTTGTGAGTGTTTGTTACTTCTAAGTGGGTGCCCCATTCATAATTTCTTAGTTCCTATTTTCTTATTTCGTGTTACCTTATCGTTCGTATTTCGTATTTCTCTTATTTATATTTTATTATTTCTTACGCCCTTCCTATTATGTCATACATCCCCTTGTTTACTATTCTTTATCTTGAGTCGGGGGTCCATCGGAAACAACCTCTCTACTTCTTCGGAGGTAGTGGTATGGACTGCGTACATCTTACCCTCTCCAGATCCTACTTTGTGGGAATACACTGGGTTTGTTGTTGTTGTTATTGTTATTGTTGTATCAATTTCTATTTTAAACTGTGCATACCGAATTAATAAGATGTCAGCTGATTCGCTTTGGCTTAATGGTTGGCTATCGATTAATTAGTCGATGTATTTGAGAAAAATTGACCACCCCCCATATGAGTAGTTTTAGGTATTTGGTCATGAAAATTTAAAAAATTTGAAGTTGAAATTGAAGTTGGAGTTGGAGTTGTGTTTGATCATGAGTATAAATTAAAGTTGTTTTCATCTTTTCGTGAGAGAAGAAAAAGTGAAAAAAATGAAAATAACTTTAACTTGTTTTTACTTTTTCAAATACAATTTCAAATTGTATTTGAAATTTTTATGGCCAAACACTACAATTTTTACTAAAGTAAAATAATTTTTCTAAAAAGGTAAAAAAAAATTATGGCCAAACACTCCTATACGGATAAATTTTTTATAATTAATGGTTTATTGGTGTGGAGACGGATTACTCAATTTTCTTATCGGGTAAACCGTTAATCCATTACTATAATTATATTTTTACCCTTAGATATATAAGTATTTTTTGTCAACCCCACCTATAAAACTTCATTTATTATTCTGTTCACTTCTTAGTCTAAAAAATAACATGCCACTTCTTGTGACATCTAACCACAAAGTGCAGTGAGACTCCCTAAAATATGAAGAAAATCTGAAATTAATTCTCAAACCAAAATATAAATTATTCTTGACAACACAAAGGACCGCAATAAAAGTAAAACAACCCAAACGTGTCCTTCACAAGGTTTGATATAAAACATAAAAATTCGAATAATATTAAAGTTTGAATATTTTTTTTGTCAATCCAATAATTAAAAATATTTCTACATACATTTTAGGTCTAGAAGAAAATTCTTATTTGATTCGATGTTTTAACCTATTAAATAACTACACGAACAAAACTCAAGAAGCCTAAAAGATTGATAAATAGATCAATCATAGTATACATACAACTTAGTTGATGAAGAAACGGAGGAACTACCAATAATCGCTCGATATTTTATTCTCTCTTAAATTTATCCATTACACCATCTGATAACCGTCCTTTAGTTACTAATCCGATACCAAATCAACCGTTATCTTATTTGGTGGCTAACGAATTAGCATATTTAAAAACCGATAACCAATAAGTCGAATCGTTAAGCATAATTATCCAACCGATAAGCAGCCCTACCTATACCCCACCAATAACTTCTCGTACGATGGCCTGAATTCATCGGATGCCTGCCGATGAAGAATACGATTGGTAGGCGGTGATGATGGTAATTGGGGTGAGGGACGAAGATAAATATTTTGAAGCAAAGGAATTTAGAGTGAAAGTTGTATTATTGGTTGGGAAAGGAGGGGGGGGGGGGTTGGCGGCGCGAGTAAAGCGAGTTATTAAGTTATCTGATTTAAAAAATTAGACAATTCGTTTTGATAATCAGATATTTATAAAATCCTAAATTATTTCTAAATTATTAATCTGATAACTTGATACAAATAATTTTAAACATTTTTTAATTTGAGTTATCAATTATAGTTTGATTTTGTACACTCCTAGAGTTCTGTTGCTGTGTTCCACATCATTAGGGGTTTAAATTATTTTTTTAATATAATCTTGACAATTCTCACCTTTAAATTAGCTTTTGAAGTTTAGAAAAATTTCCTTTCTTGCCCAGCCAGATAGTAAAATTTCCTTTCTTGCCCAGCCAAATAGTAAGAACCATATGTATGTAGTCAAAATTTACCAGAAACAAGTCATTTCGGATTGTATCTTTTTTTTCTTTTTCTTTTTTGTCTAAATTTATTTTCGCTATAAGTCATTTTTGGACATGACACAAGTGTATCCTTTAAGGAATCCAAAGTCCAAGAAGAAGCTGACACAAATTAAATTTACTCATACATTAACGTATCTCAAAATCTAACACGTGGACAAGTTGATATCACAAGGATTTATGATAAATTTTAAATAACTGAAATCTAAATTAATAAAGACATTCTACCTAAAAACGAGAAAAGAATTATTAAAGAAAAACAACGTCTTGCCAATTATCACATAGGACGTAGAAAATAATTTGCACGTTACTAAGTTTGAACTTTGTATCTTGCTATTTTATTATAATGTTCTTATAATTCTATTTTAAAAATATAATATTTTTTAAAATTAAGGATATATCAAAAATAATATTTACATAAAAGGTGGTGCACGGGGATATTGTTAATTAATTTTAAGCGCAGGATATTTTAAATATAATTTAGCCTTAGGTATACTGCTCTGTTTATTAGTTAAATTAGTCCTAAATAAAATTCAAGGATGCATTAATCTTATATATTTTCCACGTTTGATTAGATGATCAACTAAATAAGCACGAAATTTAATCATATTCAACTACTTTTAGTTAATTAGTGTTTGATTGTATTTTCACTGTGAATTATTCTCAATACTTCTTTCAACTACCTTAACTTTCAAAATTAACCTTATCCTGGCTAATTAAATGAAAACAACGCAGCTAATCCTTTTTACTGTTTGCGGATCGAAATAATAGGACATTCTTGTTATTTTTATGTTTGAACCGAGGGTCTATCGGAAATATATAATCTTGGAGAAATGTCTACGTAATTCTCATCTTTTTCAGATTCTACTTGTAAAATTAGACTGTGTATTTTATTGTTGTTTTTCGCTCTTTTTCTTCTTTTTTTGATTAACTATTAATCTCGACAAAGTTATTTGACTTTTTGAAGAAAAAACTTTTTTTCAACCCTACTAAAGTGTAATGTACGATGATTCAATTGGGAAAGTGAGATGTTCATTTTGGAAAGGGAGTTGCAGATGTGGATTTAGGAAGGTTAAAGGAATACAGGAAAGCCCAGCTTTAGAAGAAGCATCCAGAGAATGGGTCGGTCAAGGAGTAGTCCAGAACTCATGCCCATCAATAATCAAGCCCAATATCGGAAAGGCCCAACAACAGAGGCCCAACAACAAACAACAGTCTAGTAGTCTATTAATTATTGTGAACTGAGAGCTGGAGTAGTTAGTCAAATTCTGGTAAATTCGATTACAACTCTCTAACTAATTTTCTCTTCTTCGTCTTCTTCTTCTCCCTCACCTAAATCAATTTTCTTTCTTCTTCCTCAGGTTCAAGTTCATCAATGGAGTTAGTTTAGTAATCAATATTGTAATCGTATTTCTACATGTCGATTAATAAAAGAATTCATGTCTTTCCAACTGTTTGGTTATCAAATTTCATTTCCCAGTCTTAGTATATAACATAAAGTTTAGTATATTCCTCGTTTAAAAATGTATAAATGTAAACTACTACCATTTTTAAATACAGACCTGCGAGTTAAAGTTACTTGCAATTAATTTCCCTCAACTTAAATGATGTTGTATTTAAATTTTATTTGAGACAGTACGTACTATATCTATATATTTTTTGATAATCATGGTGTTGGAGCCAGCTTATACACATCTTGATTAATTTTATGGAATATCTGTCCCTCCCATTAATAATATATACTAGATAATTCTGTCTACCAAGACTATAAGCTTTTTAATTGAAGTTACGGAGAAAAGGTGAACTTTGATCATACAAAGTCTAATTATTTGCGAATAGGGGAAAGGTCAACTATATGTAATGGTCCACATATGCTATGTTTCTGTCTTTGACAAAGAACTAAAATCCCCTTTAAGGCCAAAAAATATTAGAAAATTTACTATATTATTGGAAGTTAAATTCTATATACTGACATAATGAAAATTATTTATATAATTTGTTTCTCTAGGCTATTTAGAGTTCCATCATAATTTTTTGTTACATGGGAACAATTTAGCTAAACTCAGAAAGAAAGAGAAAAAAAAAGAAAGGGTTTCTTTTATTTTCAGTTTAATTACTTTTTTGTTTTAGTTGGTTACCAGTTTAACACATGATTATTGCTGATTAATTAATTATAAATCAATATAATGTAGACAAGAAATATGTGATTATGGATTAGTTTAGTCTAAGTATGTCCACTAGAATCACTAAAACCAACCAAATTGAGCCAAAAATTGATCCCCAAAAAGTATTGGTTCATTCTGTTGGATACAGAACAGAGGAAAAACTCAAAAATTAGAGAAACAAGGTAAGTTACAAAGAAAAAAGAAAAATTATCTCTGTAATTTATTTTTAACATAACGTATATCTAATAATAAAACATAAGATGCCCAAATATATAGGCTAACATGAAGATTTCTACTGAAATCATAAATTCAATGAAACAACAAAGTGAATTGAAGAAGAAGAGAGCAGAGTGGAGGGAGAAGATTGCTTCATTGATATGAAAATTACAGCTTGTTAGACAATGTGAAGAGTGCTTCTAGTATATATACTGCAAAACTTATACTTATACTAACTAACCGCGTCTAGACAGTTATAACTAACTATATGAATTTTCTGTGTAACTAACTTCTAATTTATTTTTAAGAGACTGTTTTACGACTAACAAGCTCTTCCAGCTTTACTTGCTACTTAGCACATTGTATCTCAACACTCCCCCTCAAGCTGGGAAGAGAAAATATATTCAAAGTTCCTAGCTTGGACATCAGAAATTCATGTTGAACTCTCCTTAGTTCTTTAGTTAAGATATCAATAGGTTGATGTTGAGTAGAAACATAGTTGATAGTAATTAACCCTTGTTAAAGTTTTTCCTTGATGAAATGATAATTTATTTCAATATATTTTATCCTTTCATGATAGACAGGGTTAGCAGCAAGTTGAATAACTGCTTTGCTGACACTAAACACACTCACTGGTAGCTTTGTCTTTGCATCTAGATCTTTTAGCATTCCTAGTAACCAGACTAATTTAGTAACAGTAGAGGGTAGACTTCTATACTCAGCTTCAGCTGATCTTCTTGATACTGTTGTTTGCTTCTTAGCCTTCCAAGATACTATAAAATCTCTTATTTTGATTATATATCCAGTTATAGATCTTCTTGTAAGAGGGCATGCTGCCCAATCAACATCACAATAGGCAGTTACCTTGTTCTTTGAACAACTAGACAGAAGTATACCTTGCCTTGGATATCTTTTAATATATTTGATAATACTTAGTGCAGCTTCCATATGAGACCTTTTAGGTAGCTGCAAAAACTGACTCAAAATTTGAACACTATATTGAATATTAGACCTTGTCATGTTTAGATATAGAAGTTTCCCAACTAATTTCTGATATGCTCCTTAGTCTACCAATTAATCTTCATGGTTTTGATTGGTTTGATCATCATACTGTTTAGAAGTCAGTTTGACATTCACATCAATGGGAGTACTAACTGGTTTAGCACCTGACAATCCTACCTCAGAGATAAGTTCAAAAGCATACTTTCTTTGATGCATAACCATTCCAACATCTGATCTTGCAAACTCAATTCCAAGAAAGTATTCAGGTAGGTCTTTCATTTTGAAAGTTTGCTGCAAAGACCTTTTTGTATCTTCTATAAGTTCAAGACTGTTACCTGTTATTAGCATATCATCCATATACACTAGGATTATTGTAGTTTTTTCAGGTATTTTTCTTGTAAACAGAGAATAATCATGTTGCCTTTGCTTGAAACCCAATCTTTGTAATGCTTCTGTTAATTTTTGATTCCATTGTCTTGGTGCCTGTTTTAGGCCATATAATGATTTTACCAATCTACATACATTCTTCTCCCCATGACTGGTAAAACCTTGAGGTAGTGTCATGTAGATTTTATCCTGCAATTCACCATGTAAAAAGGCATTGTACACATCCATTTGATGGATGTGCCAATGTCTGGAAATAGTTAACAAAAGAATGGTTCTGACAGTAACCATCTTAACCAAATGAGAGAATATTTCTTTGTAGTCTATCCCATCCTTTTGGTTATACCTTTTGGTAACTAGCCTTGCCTTAAACCTCTCAACTTCACTAGTAGACTTATACTTTATTTTATATATCTATCTGCATCGTATTGCACTTTTTTCTTTAGGCAGTGCAGCTAGTTCCCAGGTGTTATTGCTCTGCAAGGCTTGTACTTCAGCCTACATTGCCTCTACCCACCTTGGGTCTTTACTTGCCTCAACATAAGTGGCAGGTTCTGTAAGACTAGAGGTTGCAACAATAAAACCTTAATATGTTGTGGACAAGTGATCATAAGCTACATAGTTTGATATAGGATATTGTACATCCTTGTTGATATTTAAAGAAACAAAATCCTTCATCCATAGAGGTGGATGCACTTCTCTTGTAGACCTTCTTGTAGCAACTACTATAGCCTTTTTAGTAGTAGTCTCAAGGCTCTAGTGACTTCTAACACATGTCTGTATTTTCTTTCAACCACTCTATTTTGTTGTGGACTATAAGGGCATGTTCTTTAATGAACAATTAATTCATTTTTCTTAAAATAACTTTGCACATGCAAAGTTAACAAACTCTACTCCATTATATTACCTTATCTGTTTAACAGTCTTGCCAAATCGAGTGTTCACAAAATGGAGAAAATATTGTAAAGAAACACACACATCTGACTTGTTCTGTAACAAAAACAACCAAGTCATTCTAGTAAAATCATCAACCACTATGAGAAAGTATCGATTTCCATCAAAAGTAGAAGTCTTATATGGTTCTTAAATATCAACATGAATTAGATCAAAACACTCAACACTCTTAATACTTCTAACTGGAAAAACAACTCTGGTTTGCTTTGCATAGGGACATACACTACATTTATCCAAAAACTTGTTAATAGATTCACTACTAACATAAGACAATTGGTTCAACATATGAGAAGACATGTGACCTAGCCTTTTGTGCCATAACTCTACATCATTTTCTGATATATCAACCTTACAAGCAGACTTATCTTTCACCCCATATGCATTATGTTGTAACTGAGACTGAGTGATCTGATTCAGTAGCAAGTATAGTTTAGCATCCTCCTTACCAATCTCCTTCACCTTGCTAGTGTAGAGATTCTGAAAAACACAGAAGTGGGGAAGGAATGTGACTGAGCATCCTAACTCTTGAGTTACTTTGCCTACTGACAAGAGATTTTACTTGAATTCTGGTATATGAAATACATTTGTAATAACACTTCTTGGAGAGATAAATGCAGACCCAAAATGAGTGACCTTAGACACTTCACCATTTGGTATGTAAACTGGCTTTACATCCTGAGATCTCGTCACAGAGTCTTTAGTAAGTATACTAATTTTTGACACCATATGATTTGTTGCTCCTGTATCTATAATCCACACATCACTATTTTCATAACTAAGAGAGCTTTACCTGCTGCATTAGCTGCATTATCCATAGCTGCATCAACTGACATATTTGCACTTTCTTGAGTTTATACTGACTTTTGGTGAAAGTACACCCCTGAATTTGTCTATCACAATCATCAATCTCATTTGAATTAGAGTCTGGGTGGACAATCACTTGTTTCCCTTTGGTGAAACTGTTACATTGGTGTTCAGACCATAGTTAAATCCACTAGGTGCAACATTGTGTGAACCTTTCTGGCGAAAAAATTGATCACTTACTACATTTTAGGCAACATTGCCTCCACCATTGTACACTTTCTTTTTTGACTTGAAATCAATATGATATCCTACTAGCTTATAACACTGCTCCTTATTATGTCCTTTACACATGCAAAAATCACAAATAATACCATAACCTTTCTTGAACTTGTTAGTGTTATATCCAGAATATGAACTGTTGCTACTATGACCTTCATTATTTCTTATATACATCACCATAGAGTCAATAGCATTTGAACTTAAGGAATGCATGTTCATACTTATACTACTGGAAGCAACAAATCTTTGACATTCATCACTAACAACCATAACATAGGCCTGATTTACACCAGGTACAAAGCTCATTAACAGAATTTGACTCCTGGCTTGATTATAGGATTCATTCAATCCCATAAGAAATTGATATAGTTTCTGTCGATTCAAATGATCAACAAAAACTTTTGACTTTTCACAATTACACCTAGGGGAGAGAACCAAAGCCTCAAACTCACCCCACAAGTTCTTCAGTTTAGTGTATAAACAGACACAAAATCAGTACCTTGTTCCAGAGTTATAATTTCTCAGTGTAAACTGAAAGTTCTTGATCCATCTATACGATCAAATCTTTCTTTAAGATCATTCCAAATATTTTCAGCACAAGAAGCAAGCACAATACCTCCTAACAAACTTTTAGACACGAAATTTATAAGCCAAGAGAGAACTATAACACTCACCCTCTCCCATTGACCCCTTAAATCTGCACTGACATTTTCCTTTCGACAAGACCCATCAATCAGGACAATCTTATTATGACCAAATAATGCTAATCTAATTGATCTACTCCATAGTGCATAGTTTTCAGTTTCAAGAAGTTGAAACGAAATAAAATTTACTCCACTGATATCTGCTGGACTAAAAAATAGTGAATGGTAGTAATCAATACCTTAGCTTAGGGTTATACAGGGTATGTAATGTAAACTTCCAGGATGTCTACCATTATTGAATGTCGAAGCATTAGTATGGCCAGCTCTGTTGATCCTACCTTTCTCATCAGTTGTAGTATTATCTTTGTTTTCCATTGTTCTAAAATCTTTCTTGATTCAATATTATTGTGCGAAAGCTTTGTAAAAACCAGAGTCTGATTTCAGTTATCCAAGAATTACTTATAAAAATCTACTACGATCTACTCAAACTTCGATCGAAGCTATGATACCTTGAATGTTTCTACTGAAATCATAAACTCAATGAAACAGTAAAGTGAATTGAAGAAGAAGAAAGCAGAGTGGAGAGAGAAGATTGCTTTATTAATATGAAAATTACAGCTTGTTATACAATGTGAAGAGTGCTTCTAGTATATATACTACACAACTTGTACTTATACTAACTAACTGAGTCTAGACAACTATAAGTAACTATATGACTTTTTTGTGTAACTAATTCTAACTGTATATTTAATAGACCTATTTTACAACTAACAAGCTTTTCCAGCTGTAGACACGTGATTTTTAACCCTCCCTGAGTTTAATATATTTTTCGGCATTAAATATTTTTATTTTTGTCCAGTATTTATCTTAGCTTTTATTTTATTTTTAATAAGTTTAGGATGAAAATAAAAATAAAAAATAATAATAAATAAAGTTACATTTTTGATATATTTTTATTTTATTTTATTTTATTTTATGTTTTTAAAATAATACAAAAATTCAAAAAATATATATTTTTTCTTTATATTTTAATAAATAGGCTAGTAGTTTTATTATTCTTTTAATTATATTAATTTTAGACTATTTATAAATTTTTATTATATTTTATTAAATAGAAAAAATTAATTAATTAATATTCTTTTATTTATATTATTATTTACTTTATATATTTTATATTTTAATTTATTAAATATTATTATAATTATTATAATTAATAGTAGTTAAAAAAATCAAAATTTGAATCCTAAAACTACCCAGCTACTCCCCCCAAATCCCCCTATTTAAGAAATTTCCCTACCCCAAACTAGGTAGATTTTATCTATCAGATACTATTCCTACAAAAAATATTATTCTACACTGTATCGTACAGTATCAGAAGAAGAAAAAAAAATATCAGATAACTAGAGACAAGAAAAAAAAGAAAGTGAATATCAAGAGTGATAGGAAGCAAAAACAGTAAAAAAGAAAAAAAAAGAATCAGAAGAAGAAAAAAAAAACATCAGATAACTAAAGACAAGAAAAAAAGAGAGTGAATATCAAGAGTGAGAGGAAGAAAAAATAATAAAAGAAAAAGATTGACAACCTGACTTCAAGTTGAGAGTTCCGTTTGAAATTTTCGGTAATGAATTTCATCATTTATCATTCAGTGTAATTGATTACAGGTTCTTTCTCATTTTTAAACCATTTTTTGTTGTAGCTTTACTTAAAAAATATGAAAGGAAATATTCAAGTGATTCTATGCATTATTCAGTCTATAGTTGATTAATTATATGAATTGTTGTTACTATATATTATACAATCATGTTATCAAATATTAATAAATTTATACATAAAAAAGTTTGATATTCACACACTCACATAACAGTTTCATACATATACTTTCACCGTACACACACAATCGCATATATTATTTTTTATTCACCATACCCAGACCCATCTTTCACAAATCAATCTGAAACACGCACACTATTAAAACACACAACATACACATCAACACCTACACACACCTGCACAGTAGAAGAATAGAAAAAAATAGAAAAGAAAAAATCAGTGAAGAGGGAAAGAAAGAGGGAAAGAGATCAATTGAAAGAGAGTGAACGGAGTGGTCGTTTTCGACGATTTCTCATCAAAAATCCGACGGAATAGTCAACGAAAAATATCTCAGCCACCACCATCACTGTCCTGACGTTGTGACCTTTCATCGGAGTTTAATTTCGTCGGACCCCCCCAAAATCGGTCAAATCGCCGAAAAAACACCATCACCGACGCCGCCACACCCCATCGGAAATTCCCCTTTTACCGCTCCGTCGGAACCGGCGAATCAACAACCATTATTGCCGGTAAAAGAGCCGAAAAACCGGCCAAAACGCATCATCTCGCCGAAAAACAGTCTACTGGCGATTCCCTTTCCCCATACCGCCGCCGCTACTCTCTCCCAGATCTGGCCGAAAAGGCCATTCTCCGGCTACCTGTCAATCCCCTCCCTTCTCCGGCTACCCGTCAATCCCCTCCCTTCTCCCTTTTCCGTCGTTACTCCGACATCCTTTACTGTTTTCATAGATGATAGATGTAAAAAGAACAGAAAATTAGAAAACTGAGTATTACATATGTGAGAGGAAAATAAATTTTATATTGCTTTTTATTATTATTTTTTTTTCAAGTCTCCATATTTGAGTATGATATAAATTCTTTTTATTTAATAATTAGTAAAAATAAAGTATGAATAAATTTGATACTAATAAAATTTAATATTTATTTCGGAAATTTTCGTGTATGATTTATCTTATAATATATAATTTGAGTTTATTTAATTTAAAAATATTAAATTTTGAGAATAATATTAAGTTTAGCGTAATATAAGTAGATTTGTATATTTTATTATTTTATTAACAAAATTTAATAATTATTTATAGATTTAATTAATTATGTTAAATGAATTTTGCTTTTATTTATTATCAAGAGCTTAGGCAAATTTTATACGTGTTTTAAAATATTCGTCTCAATTAAGAATGCGGCATACGTATCTTTTGAGACATTTTAAAATTCAAGGATGCAATAATGTACTTTGATAAATATTTTCCTAAAAATTAACTTTCATCGATTTATTTAATATAAGATAATAGACAAGTATTCGATATAATTAAAAATGAGCGATCTTAGGCCTTAACATAACTTATTAAAATAATTTAAGACAAGATAAGTCAATAAAAGCGACCGTGCTAGAACCATGGGACTCAAGGGGTGCCTCACACCTTCCCCGCTGTCAACAGAATCCCTTACCCGATCTTCTATTTTTGCAGACCAACAAAGAGTCATTTCCTTTTGACTAGGGATTCAAAAAGGTGACTTGGAACACCAAAACTCAATTCCAAGTGGCGACTTTGTAATTAAAATAATTCCTATTCAAAATCGCACTTTAATTGAAAAACCCTTCGACTTCGAGACACTTCGAGCGAAAAAAGGGTGTGACATCTCTGGCGACTTTGCTGGCAACTAATAACAATTCGAGCTTTTGATATTGACTTTACTTGCTTTAATTATTTTTGATATTGTATTTATTGGCCTTATGTGCTACTTGTCGCTCATTTACTGCTTTGATAGTGTTGAATTGTATTTATAAACTGTCTTCTCTTGCACACCCCCTCTGAGTCTTTGAAATAGGATAGAAGGAATGCAGCGCATGCATCCTATTTTCTTTTTGAGATTGCCGGAGTGTCAAGGCACCCGGTGAAGAATTATTAGTCACACATGTTAGGCGGGGTTCGGATCGACAATGAAGGCGGAGTAGCACTGCTACCGAACAAGTTGTCCCTCCCCGACTCGAGTGTCCGCTCGGGTAAGCCAGTCTAGCCACCTATCCCTATTAGGAAAAGCTTAGAAGAACTGAAAACTCAGGATCTGGTTATCCCTATTAGGTTTCGCTTTATTTTCAACATATGCATTTGACTTAGCGGGACTCGACACAGGGGCCGGGTCTGTCTAGGACAAGTTTCATTCTTTATAACGATTAACATATGCATCCTACGTGCTCTTTGACATTTATTTAAAAGCCCATTTAATTGTTGACCGGCTGTAGATAACTTGGTAAAATGCAAGAAAGTATATTGTCCTCAAATTTAACAAAATCACTTTTTCAAAGAAATTAAAAATATACATAGTTTTTTAAAGTCTTTATGAACTACGAGGGTCTGATTCTCACATCTTAGTGGGATACGTGGGAAGTCCTTCTCAGGATACGACCCTATCTTTTGGAAAACTATTCATAGATTTATTGGGGAATATTTTGAAAAGATGATTACTTTCATAATTATTTTTCTAATTCTCAAGTCCAATTGTTATATATATCTTAATAGTCTGGAATCTCTATATATCATGAGGCTAAGTTTTTACAAAATAAAATATATATAAATCTTAACAGCCCTGAACCTTTAAGGGTCTTGAGGCTTAGTTTTGTACGATATATATTTCATGAACTACGCACACCTGATTCTCATCTTAATGAGATACGTAGGCAGTCCTTAATGGATTTTGTGATCTTAAAAAAAATTAGTTGTCTTTCCTTCTAAAAAAATAAAGAAAAAAAATAATTTTATTTTCAAAAATAAAAAATATTATTTAATAAATTCAATAATAATAAAAAATTATTTCTCATATTTCAAATTAAAAAAAAGTATGTTTCTTTGTATCTCCAATTTTCAAGAATTACGCATACCTGACTCTCATCTTAGTGAGATACGTAGGCAGCCCTTATAGGGTTCGGTGATCTTTTCAAAAAGAAGATAAAAGAAAAAGAGTTTTTGAAAAAATATTACAATCTGACGCCTTTGTTATTTCTCATACAGTTAGTTTAAGGTGGTTGATTTGTGGTATTTTGGCTGGTCCACCATATTACACCAAATTCAGGGAAGAGAATCATGTCCAGCAAGAATATAGAGAGTGAAATCATGAATTAGACAAAGAGTCGGGAAAATGAGAGGTTAAAGCAAGAGATTGTGAGTTTGAGGCAACAAATGTTGGAAATGTATCGAGCTTGGGCCAGTGGGTTGCCTCCTCCTCCATTTTCCACTATTGACCCTACAAATACCTTAAGTTTTTCACCAAAATTGCAAGGACAGTTTTCTATTGTTGGTTATGCGCCAAAACATGCCTCAGAATTTACTCCAAGCTAAAAGAATCCCAATGTTTCCATCACTCATTCTCTAGATCTTCATTATAAATCTACCACATTGATAGCACCACCTATAGTCTCTGCTTCTGTTGCTCAACCCTCTACTGAGGCTTTCACCTTGGGTTTTCGTTCGGCGATTGTGCTTCCCCAATCTTCTAGTGAGTCGATATTCAATACTGTTGATGATCACTATTATACTCCTGATCCCACATCTATGTTAGTTGGACCACCAAAATTTCTTACTAAAAAGTCTGACATGGCAGGAGAGCAAGAGATTATGGCTAGGAAAATGAAAAGCACAGAAAAGGCTATGAAAAATTATCAGGGAATTGCGAATTATAAAGATGTTGCATACAAAGACCGAGGCATGTCTTCATGTGTTAACCTTCCTCCAAGTCTTGAGATATCAAAATTTGATGAATATGATGGGTACGAGTATTCTGTAAAACACCTGGGATGATATTACTATCAGTTGAGAGAGACTGGAGGGAAGAAGAAGGAAAACATACCTATTATCATTCCAGGGAAAAGGTAGAGCTCAAGAGGTTCAACTCAGCAATACTGTCAGTCTCAATCCCGAGCTTGAACATCAAATCCACGTGCTTACCTGCAACAAGGTTCCTCTTTGCAAAATCTAAGATATTTTATTCCACTTTCTTCGTATTCTTTGAACAATGCACAGTTGTATGCTCATCCATTTTCTTATCCACAATGGCATGCACCGGTCCCTCAATATTATCCTCGACCCCCACATATTTATCAAGGAACTTCTAAGTCCAAGTTTCAATAGAGGCCGGAGTTTGCAAAGAGGAGAAAATTAAAGGATAATTTTACACCAATTGAGGAGTCGTATGTCAGTTTATTCCAGAGATTGAGAGATTCGGGCATAATCACTCCCCTCCTTGAGTGTACTCCTAATCTTTATTTAAGAAATTTTGATCCTCACGTACGATGTGTATATCATTCAGATATTCAGGGTCACAGTATTAAGGATTTTCGTGCTTTGAAAAGAGAAATAGAAAGGATAATTCAAGAAAAATTAATTGTAGTGCAGAACATTGACACTACGAGCATCACACGAAATCCTTCACCAACACATAGTAATGCACAATACGTGGGAAGCAATGAGTTAAGCATACAGATCCAAAACTTATTTCTTAAAGGAAATGTGTTGGACAGTGGTGGAAGTTCTAGTCATGCTGATATGCAAACCAGTGGCTAAGATGTCAAGCTTAAAAATTGGGAGGTCACTCATCTCCCTACTATGGAGGAGTCTTGGTAGTTTGTTTGTTTGTCTTTCTGCATTTTGAATCATTCTAGGGTTGTAATTCATATTTTTACATTGGTATTTTAGGTTAAAACTTTGTCTATCTTTATTTTTAATGAAACATAATTTCCCTTTGTTTTATTTTGTGTCTAATATTTACTTATTTATTTTCTATTATACAGTTCTTTCTATGTCGATTCTAATGATATGACATGCATGAAGAATTATCAACCATATTTTAAAACCCAATCTAATTATGAAATAATGAATAAAGAGGTTGAATACGATGAAGAGGAAGGATTTGAGGATATAAGCAAACATTTCAAACAGTTTGAGAATAAGTCAAATCCCAATATAAATGAAATTGGGGTAATAACTTTGCAAATAAAAAATGACTTGATCATCAATTAGAAGATCTAATTCAAGCATTTTGAATGGGATCAATCAGAGGATATATCGTCTCTATCGTCAGGAAAAAAGAAAGAAAGTTAGCTCTCAAAGAGACATGAGTCATTCGTGTGGAGAAAGTACAACACAAGTGGACTTGTATATTTTATAAACATGAAAGAAGTGACACATGTGCACGTTCTTAGAGAAGGTCAATGTTGAAAAGATATGGATGATCTCATGTTTCACCCTCAGATTGCATGTTATGTTCTTGCATTTTTAAGGATTGATATGATGAAGACATTTCATTCTTCTATCCAAATGTTGTGTCATCCTTTGTTACCCTCTTTGAACTTTAGTGTTATTTTCTTTTATATCCCTCTTTTGGAATCAAGATAGAGTCAGCAAAGCTCGAAAGAAAAGTGTCGAGCAAAAGACTAGAGTCAGAAAAGTTTCAAAAAGAAGAGAGAGAAAAAAAGTAAAGAAAATGTGGCAAAAAATAAAGAAAAGAGAAAAAGAGTCAATAACAACTAAAAAAAGAAGAAATCAGAATCAAGTAGAAGAACGAGTTGCCTGAACTACGTTTGACCTGATTCTTGCTATGACAAGATACGTAGGCAGCCCTACTCCGGGATTCAGTTCAACCAAAAAAAAAATTAAATTACCCAGAATGAAATGAAACTGGGCCAAAAGATTATTTCCTTAAAAGAGTCGATTTCGAAAGTTGTATGCTTCACCCAATGTTATGTAAATCTTTGAGCCTCATGCCGCCCTTTCTTTCTAGCCCTTTTCAAAAGCCAAGTTACAACCAAAAAAATACCTTCAGATCAATATTTGAGAATGTCGAGGCTAAACATGTTACAGGTGCATGATATTTCATATTTAGGGTAATATTTTTCTTATATATATATATATATATGTATATATATATATATAAAAGAATATAGATGAGAGAGCCTGATTGGTGAAAACCCTCTTGGGCACCATAAGGCAACAGTGAGTTGTGAGAATAATGAAATGAGAGAGTATTATTGGTGAAAACCCCTATGGGCACCATAAGGCGGCTATGATTCAAGAAAGAAAGGAAAATAAGATAGGCTCATGGGAGAAAAACCAATTGAGGTGTCACTAGCCGAAGGAGAATTACAATACAGAAAGAACAAGTTTAAGATTGGCTCAATTTCAAGTTTAATAAGTGGACAAAAGTTGATAATGATTGGTGTGATTAGATCAGGTTCTTTAATTCAAAATGCATGTCATAATCATTAGAGTTGACTATCATTTTTAGATAAATTTTTCTTTTTCCTATTTTTAGAAAGGGACATTCATTGTCTTTCTTCCTTCTCTGTATTTTTATTTTGTTTTCTTGAGTCGGTTATTCAAATGAAAAATTATTGTCATTTTTTCTCGTGTCTTTGAGTCAAGTCCATGCAAAATAAGTGAGAAAGGATCTCAAAACTTGCTACCGGTTTGTTCAATTGCACAAAGCAAGACAAAAAGCCAACACATGAAAGAGACATGATTGTGAGCGAAATAAGGCATGCAGAAAGTTTTGTCAACAGACGAGTCTGGGAACTCATGGAAGTACCAAGGTTCTAAGGGTTTATTTGAGGAACATGACAAAGCAGAGATACTGTGTTTGTATCAGAGTCACTTCTAATAATCTAAGTTTGGATCAACGATGCAACAAGTCGGTGACAGATGTTAATGATTGGAAGCAAGGTTAAATATGACGAGGGCAAAAGTGATTTCCATGAAATATAAAGCCACAAGCCCGCCACCACGTTTTTGAACTCACAAGTGTTCTTTGATGAAACAGGAAATATGTTACCTTCAAATCAAGGACTTCTGGGCATAAATATCAAGGACTACAATGTCTCATTTCCACAAATGCAGGAAGCAATGTTGCTGCACAGGTTTGATAATCAAATTATAGTAAAATTCATCATCCTATATCCCTCTAAGACATACTTTTTTGTCCAGATATTTCAATTTTCAATTGCTAGATGATATACTTTTTAAATTGAACCTTGATTCCTAGAAGACGTACCTTTTAGTCAAGTCATTTCCCTTGATTCCTATAAGACTTACCTTTTAGTCGATTCATTCCCCTTGATTCCTATAAGACGTTCCTTTTAGTCGAGTCACTCCTCTTGATTCTTATAATACGTACCTTTTAGTCGAGTCATTCCCCGTGATTTCTATAAGACGTACCCTTTAGTCAAGTTATTCCCCGTGATTCCTATAAGACGTACCCTTTAGTCGAGTCATTCCCTGTGATTCCTATAAGACGTACCCTTTAGTCGAGTCATTCCCCGTGATTCCTATAAGACGTACCCTTTAGTCGAGTCATTCCCCCTGATTCCTTTAAGACATACCTTTTAGTCGAGTTATTCCCCGTGATTCCTATAAGACGTACCTTTTAGTCGAGTCATTCCCCTTGATTCCTATAAGATGTACCTTTTAGTTGAGTCAATCCCATTGATTCCTAGAAGATGTACTTCCTGGTTGAGTCATCCCCCTTGATTTCTAGAAGATGTACTTTCTGGTCGAGTCATTCCCCTTGATTCCTAGAAGATGTACTTCCTAGTCCAGTCATTCCTATTGATTCTTAGAAAATGTACTTTCTAGTCAAATTATTTCAATTAACCCATAGAAGATGCATTTCTTTATACGGGGTTTTCAAGTAGTTATGATGTGACTTTCACAAAAGTTCTCTGACAATAAACTGGGGCAAAAATTTAATTCCTGTTGTTTGGAGTTTTACTTTTCCAGAAAATGGAATATCTCTTTATAATAATCTTTGTTTGGGATAATTTTCTTTTTAGTTTTGATGTAATTTCAGGAGCCCGCCTGAAGAACATGGTGAAGAAAAAGTAAGTCTAAGGTAAGTCTAGGAGCCCGCCAGAAGAACAGAGTAAAGAAAAAAAAAGTTCAGGAGCCCGCCTGAAGAATTGGGTGAAGAAAAAGGAAGTCCTGGAGCCTGCCTGAAGAACAAGGTGAAGGAAAAGGAAGCCCAGGAACCCGACTGAAGAACAAGGTGAAGGAAAAAGAAGACCAGGAGCCCGCCTAAAGAACAGGATGAAGAAAAAGTAATTCCAGGAGCCCGCCTGAAGAACAGGGTGGAGAAAAGTAAGTCCAGGAACCCGCCTGAAGAACAGGGTGAAGAAAAAGCAAGTCCAGGAGCCAGTCTGAAGAACATGGTGAAGAAAAAAGAAGTCAGGAGCCCCCTGAAGAATAGGGTGAACATTATCAGTAGCAAGTCAGGAGCCCGCCTGAAGAATAAGGTAAATTTTCAAGTACAAGTCACGAAGATCAAGTCAAGATTTCAGAAAAGTTTAGTAGATAACAGGTTGCTATTCTGACATTGGTTATTTTGGCAGTCTTCACAACATGGTTTAGATGTTAAATTCTTTTTACGTGTTTTTAATTGTCTATAGACTGTTGGTAATTCTACTGTTTGTACTGGGGTATAGGTTAGATTTTTAAATAATATCATTCCGTCTCTTGTTAAGAGACATCCTCCTTTATCTTGTATACAAAAATGTAATCCTATTACAAAGTCTGAGCCTATGTTTAAATCTCTTACGAGTATTCTATTAACATTGTAGGTAGGTTTGTAAAATTCATTACATGTATTTAGAAAACTTAATTGGGCTTTTTCTATATAGTGGTTATAAACATTATGAGACTCATCCATTTGCATTGCTGCAATGGGCTTGTTAAATGTTTTTAGCAAATGGGCTGGTGCTATTTCTCTATTCATTACACAGCTTGTACATCTTGGGTCTACTAATGCTGAAGTTTCTATTTCTATGTCTTGAATCCTAATTTTTATTAATACTTTTATTATAGAAAATTCTCTGTCTTCGTTACATATTAAGCTGGTGCTGTTTTCTTCTATGTTCATCATTTCTGTTTCTAATTTTTCTAGATGTATTGTTCCTTGTGTGTTTTGTGTATCTATTTCTTCTTCAATTAGTTTAGCTTTTCCATTTTATAAGGTAGCAACTCTTTGTTCTAAGTCATTTATTCTTGCTTCTAGAGTCGCTATTCTTAAGTTAGTAATTTGATTAGTTGTATATTTTTGGTCCTTAGTTACTCCTGATTCTATTTTTATTTTTAAAGTGTTTTCTATACAATTTATACATGATTCCATGTAACATTTCTTACATTTTGCTCTATTTTCTTTACTTGGAAACCAACTACATATTCTACATTTATTACTATCTAAACCCTTATTCCTTTGGAAATCATGTACACAATCTTGTGTCACATTCATTAAATTATTTATTATCAAGTTATTTAAATCTAATTCATCTACTTCTTGTCCTAATTCGTTTATTAAATTATCTTCTTCTGAATCTGATGAGTCAGATTTAGATTTTTCTTCTATTTCAAAACTTACTATGGAGTATATACTTTCTCTGTCTAACATGTATTCATCTACATTTAATAGTCTTTATTTAAAATTTTCTAATAGCTGAGAATTTCTATTTCTAAGGTTGTTCTTTTTAGGACATACATTAGCTAGGTGGTCTATGCTTCCACAGGTATAACATTCTAATTTGTTTTTATAGTTTCTATCACTTCTATATTTTCTAACATGTTTATTTTTATTCAACCAAGGTTTTTTAGCTTCTGATCTTCTTAGGAAATATTGCTTGCGACTGTATGGCTTTTGATTATATTTCTTCTTATATTTTCTTGGTTTTCTTTGGTTATTATCATAGTTTTGAGTTGTATATATTATGGATTTACAAAAATTCATTTCATTTCTTTTTAATTGTTCTTGTATTTGTATGTTTGTATATTTTTCTGTTGAAATATCCATAACATGCTGTATTCTATGTCTTATAGTCCACTGTGTATTTGGACTAGCAGCTACTCCATCTCTTTTATACCATCTATCTTCTATTTCTCTTCCTAAAGCCCCCGATAACTTATTAAATAGTTTCTTTTCTAGTTCTTCATTAAAAGTGTTTTCACTAATCGTGCAATAGTAAAAATAATCTTTTAGATAATTTTTTATGTACATCCAGTTTGAAATACTTAACTGTTCTAATTTTATTAATGCATCCTTTTGTAGGGCTAATAATCCACTATTTGGGTCTTTTCCTATTAGTAAAATATGCATTTTATTTGTAAAATTATAAGGGTTTGGACCCAGTGCTAATAGGGCTTGGAAATCATATGGGCCGGTTGTCTTATATCCTTCCCATGTAGCTTTGGCTGATTCTCCTAAGAAAGTTTCTAAGTATTTGTACATTGTTTTTGTGTCTGTTTCTGTATAATGTCTTAAATAATCTGCTGCTACTATTCCCTTCCATAAATCTATTACTGTATCCCACATTTGGGGATCATGTGCAGCTATATTTAATATTTTTTCTTTACTTCCTCCTTCTTGTAATTTTATGGGTTCTTCTATTGGCATTCTTTTTTCAGCTGGTCTTATATTATCTCCCCTAAGTTCAGTATCTGGATTTAACCTTACTACTGGTCTTCTGGGTACATTTCATGTACTATAATCTATAGTTTGGGGATTTTGACTAGTTCTTTGAAATGGACTAGCACTTGATGAGCTAGCTGCATCTAATTCTGCTAATTCTTTGAAACTTACTATAGATATTGTATCTTTATCTATATTTTCAGAAAATAATTCATTATCTCTATATCCTAAGTTATCATATCTTTCCAAACAGGTTTTAAAATGTGTTGTGGCTTCTTTTATACTCATGTCACATTTCTGACATCCTTTGCATTTAAAAGTCATATATTTATGTTCTTCATCTAGTCTTTGAGCTTTTTGTATTACTATATCTACTTCATACCCTTCTTTTAAAGTTTCTACATTCATTAATTCTTGTTCTGTAGCTATAGTACTTTCTGTCTCAGTATCATCTAATTCTCTTCTAGTTGTATAATTATAATCTGTAAATCTCACTGATGTTTCACCTCTTCTTGTTGTGTATAGTACGTGAGCTTCTGGTATAAATGTCTTTGGTTTATTGAATTTTTCTAAATTCCATTCCATACCTGCATATTCTTCTGGGTCTATTTTTATAGGTTTTATTAACCTTATTCCTTTATTTCCCATCAAGTCTACTACATCATTTACTTTTAATTTGAATTCAGTTTTACTGCTTAAAGTTAATTTTTCTATGAATCCTACATACATTAATAAACTATTTTCGTTATTCATTTCTTCATATCCCTTAGTCTGAATTCCTATTTTAATATTTTTTCCAAATTCTTTTAGGTTCATTAAGAAGTCTGGGCTAATATAAAATATTCCTCCATTATTTATCATATCTACTTCTGTTAATCCTATTATTGATTTTTTAATATCAGACCATCTATCATCATAAATGACTATTAATACTTTAGATCCTAAATTTTTTCTATTTAATCCTTTTATTCCTATTACAATTAATCCTAAATGCATTAGCAACATTCTACTATTCTTTATTTTTTTTAGAGATTATGAGTTTACCAAATCCAAAACTGTGAAATTTTCTCCTATGTCTGATACTTGTTCTTCTCTATAATGTCTATATAGCTGATTGTTTCTTGAAAAGTATCCAACATTATATAGTGTCCTAGGATTTAATAGTTTTAATTGGTGTTGTTGAAAGATTTGAAAATCCCTGTTTATATCTATTATTTCATTTAGTTCTTTTGATTGGTCTATGTTTGGTTGTCTTCTTAATATCCTATTGAGTATATTATTATTTCCTATTCTATTTTCGGAAAAACTTATTCTTTGTCTTTCTTCTCCTTGTCTTTCATTGTTTTCGATGGTTCTGCGTCTACTTGTAAGAAAGTCGATCTTTGAGGTTTTCTAATTATATTTCTTTTTTCTTGTCTAGAAGTTAGTTCAGTTCTTTTTAGTTGGTTAATGAGTTCGTCTATTTCAGTATTTTTGGGCTCTTGATCCTCTTTATTTTTAATTAAAATATCTATCTTTTTATGCAATTCTGGCAATTCTGGTTCTTGTTGAACTAGTTTTTAAGCTTCTTTTTCCTTAATTAAAATATCTATCTTTTTATGTAGGTCTAATAATAATTCTATTATAGTATTGTTTTGTCTCAATAAAATTTTATCTGTTATACTTGAAGGTATATGCTTAGATAATCCTTCTGGTTCGCTATGATAGCTTTTTAATTTTTCTAGTGTCTTAC
Source organism: Capsicum pubescens (assembly GCA_030864215.1). NCBI lineage: Eukaryota > Viridiplantae > Streptophyta > Magnoliopsida > Solanales > Solanaceae > Capsicum > Capsicum pubescens. Next base: position 33,118,136 of record CM061548.1, read on the forward strand.
TATAATTTATATCTTCTTCACTCATGAGAGTGAAATTTCTTCTAATCTTTGTATTGTTATTTTCAACTCTCTTATTTCTTTATTTATAAGTTCTACTTGTTCTACAATTTTTGTTACTAGTTGAGTGGTTTTAATTTCTAATTCTTTTGGTTTTTCTGCTATAGTTTTTATTAATTTTTCTATTTCTATTTTTGTAGGTATCTTTTCTAGATTGAATTTTTTATTTAAATACTGAATTTTTCTGTCTATTTCTAACTCTTGAGATTTTAAATAATCTAAATTTTCCTCTATTTTTTCTAGTATCTTTTTCTGTTTATTTTGAGTAACTTCTACTTCTTCAAAAATTCTTATTGTATTATTATCTTTTTCCTAAATTTTTTCGCTTAAATTTATTATTAAATCTATTATGGTATTATATTGTTTATCTTCTGAATGTAAAATGTGTTCTCCTTGGCTGAAATTACACCTTATAGTCGTATTATCTTTTAACACTCTGTATTTCTTTTCAGGTTGAAATCTAAGATCTAAATATTCAAGGCGTCTAAATGAAGCTATTTTGTTATGCTAGATGATAATAACTAATTAGATGTTTACTAACTTTGTTAAAATACCTAATCTATTATTAGAAAATGTAATCTCTAGTTCTACTTCTTTTATATTTTTTATCAACCTTGTCTGTTCTCTAATTAGTGATTCTTTTAAATTTCTTGATGTTATTTTAACAACTTTATCTATTTCAGTATCTGTAAGGACTAGATTATCAACTTTTCTTATTTCTTCTTTAATCCAAAATAATTGTTCCTTAAAATGCTTTAATAATTCTTTAAGTTGATTTTTATAAATTAATTCTTCGTATAACTGACATCGGGCTTCTCTAATATGTATAACATATTTAAGTGGCATACCTTATCCTAATGGAATTTTATTTACTTGTTGTAAATAGTAATTTGTCCTATAATAAGAGTTTTCTATTCTTATGTTATTGAAATCTAATTCTTCTTTAGAAATTTTTAGCAGAGTTTTTAAATATTTTGCATCTGTTTTGTCTATGTTTTCCTGAGTTATTTGACCTTGTATTATTTCTATATATATATTATACCTACTGAATCTCAATTACAATCATCATTGAAACAACAAAGTAATAGTAAACAATACAAATAAATAAATCGTAAAACTACATAGAAGAAGGTAACTAAAAAGGAATGAGAACTAAATCAGAAAAGGTTAAAAGAAAAACAAACTAAGCCAAAACATCAATATAATTCGCATAAAATATTTCTTCAATTCATTTTAACCAGTTGTTAATTGGGCCTAAATACAATAGCAATAAAATATTGTAGATACGTAATTTTTTCCCTCCCAAAAAATAATTTTTACTCATTTACCTTACCTTACCACGCACCCTACCCATTTCATAATTCTTCCATAAAAGATAAAAAAAAATAACCAACTCTTAAAAAAATCCCTACCAAATTTCTATCACATCCTAACCACCCTACCCCACATAACCCCTATCCTTACATACCCCTACCCCCACATTTTTACCATTTTCAACAAATACACACACATTCCATCGGCACCCATACACACAGATCGAAGAGAACAACGAGGGAGAAAAAGGATCGGGCAAGAGAGATAGAGATAGAGAGAATCGAGAGAGAGAAAAAGGAGAGAGGGATAAGAAAATAAAACAATAAGAGAAAGAAAAAAATAGTGAAGAGTTGAGATATTTCCATTGTACTGATTTTTTTTCAGCTATCAATTTCTCCGAAAAATGAACCCATCTTGCCGAAAATGACAACCAGTCTTACCCCTTCCTCCGGTTTCTCCATTAATGACCAAAAATCCAAAATTTATGACCAGTAGCGGCAATTCACGCCCCCAGTTCCAATTTTCTGGGGAGTTCCGGCAAACTTCCACCAGAAACAACAACCATTCACTGTGCCGATGAGGGAATCACCACTGTATAACCTCTAGCTCCGGCGAAGCAGGCCACTGTTGGAAATAGCCTAAACCACCAAAGCAAATTCAAAAAAAAAAACAATCAGGTTTAGGTACAAATCGAGATTGGGTTTGACATTTTTGGATTCACGAACTTCGACTCGAGGCTCCGATGAGGTTCGATTTGAGATTACGGTCACAGTTCTAATTGAAAAGATTATGCCAATTGAAAAAGCATTTGAGGTCCAATTCTTTCTTCTCTCCTTTTAATTTTTATGTGACTGTGAATGATTTGTGTGTTTAGCATGCTCAAATCTTTATTGTGTGTATGTAGTTGATGTTGAGATTTAAATTTTGGAAAATTAAAGTGATAGTCGAAGAATCAGCTAATTGCGAGTGAGAATGAAATTTGGGGGGAGGAATTGAGAATCGAATAAGGTGAATGTTGATTATTTTGATTCATTGATGGATATTTTTGAATTCGGTGGTATCATGTTTTAGGCCAAAAAATAGGCAAATCTTTGGTCGGGTAGGCAAACCGTAAGAACCAATTATTGTTGAATGTTCGAAATGTTTGTTGAATGGTATTGTTTTATTGTATTTGGAGCAATTTGATTTATTTGGCTGGGGAATGCCCTAAGGTTATTTGTATTGTTTTATTCGAAAAATGCCCTGAGGGAGTTGTACTCGAAGGCGGATCACGATCAAGGCCGAGGCATCGGTTAAAGCATAGTGTAGGATAGTTAGAATAGTTTAGGTTTTAATTTCAACATTTTTATTTCAGTTTGTAATAAATTGAACTAAACACTATTTTGGAGTTTTGACTGTTTGATTGTTTTTTTTTGTGTTGTGTGTTTTTGTTTGGTTTATGCATTTCATAGAGTCGTACTAGCCAATATATTCCACGAAGCGACTGCGGTCGAACCACAAAATCGAGGGGTGCCTAACACCTCCCCTTCGGTCAACATAATTTCTTAACCGGCATCTCTATTCATGGACCAGTTTTGAAAGAGTCAAAAACTGTTTTGAATAAGGATTTTCAAAGGTGACTTGGTACACTAGATTATGCCAAGTGACGAGTCTGAATTTTGATTGTTAAAAGTCTCTTTCGAAACAAATTATTTTCTTTAGTCACTTAATAATAAAACCCTTTTCAAACTTAAAATTAATATCTTTTTCTTTTTGGTAAAAAAATGGATGTGACATCTCTGGCGACTCTGCTGGAGATTTTTTCAGATTCGAGCTTCATTCTTGAGGTATATCGGCCTAGTGTGACACTATGGGTGTATAGACGCCCTTTTTGTGTTAATATTTTATCATTATTGAGTGCTTACGTGCTACTAATTTACAGTTCTCTTATGTGTTACTGCTTTATATCTAGCATCATGTGCATTCCCCCAATTCATTCTTTCGCAACAAGTCCCGGAGTACACGTCATGTACACGAAATCTGGTTGAGTCACCCTTATTTTAGGAGGGAGATCCATCAGATGTATGGAGTAGGTGAAAATAAATCGCAACCACTATCGACCATATGCTCCCCCGAACAGCCTTATTAGTGGACCCGAACCATGGTCAGCCTTTAGGTCATGCTTATCTGTATCATATTGAGACCTAGGGGGACCTAGTTTGTCCTTTGTAGGAGACTCATCCTTGAAGCATTCCTACGTGCTAATTGTTGCATCTTTGAGGGTAACAGGATCATTTGATGGACTAATTTAGGGGAAAATATGTGTTTAGGCAAGAAAAAGTTTTTTAAAAAAAGAAGAAAAAAATAATAGTTAAAAAATAAGAAAAGAGTTTCGTAGTTTTTAGGAGTTCTTTATGGTTTTTATTTTTCATAATAAAAATTCAAAAAGATTTTTCCTTTTTACCTTTTACATGCCCTTTTTGTCAAAAAAAAAGATCAAAATTTCTTTCCCTTTGTTTCCTTTAGCATGCATTCATAATTCAAAAATTTTAAAAATATTTTTTTTAATAGAAGATTTTATACAAGAAAAAATTTAAAAAAGATGGTAGAAGTTTTGTACATAATGAAAATGCCAAAAAGATTTTCCGTTCATAGTTATTGGTGTCATTTTTATGCGAAGTGTCAAATTGAAAACTTAAAAGATTTCATTGACTTTTTTTTATCGTTTGTTTGTGGTCGTGTCTCTTAAGTTAGGGTTCAGTGGGTTGTTTAATTTTTAATTGTCCAATATGGACGAACTATGCATACCTGATTCTTCTCTCCCGGGAGTGAGATACATAGACAACCCTTCTAGGGTTCGGTGATCTTAATTAAAAAATCCGAAAAGATTTTCGTCACTCTTCATTTAGAGTAGGTGTTTCATATACATCTTTAAAATAAAACTACAAAAAGATTTTCCTTTAATAGTTTTAATTTTCATTTTCGTATGAAATTCAAAATTGAAAACCCAGAAAGATTTTTCCTTTGTAATCATAGGTTTCATTTTGTATAGGAAGCTGAAAAATTCAGAAAGATTTTCGTCAATTCTTTTGACAATTTGTTATTTTCTTTTCTTCTTAAAGTTTTAAGAAAATGAAAAATAAAGAGAGTTTGATTGACCATGTTGTGCCAGAACTTCACGAACTACGCACACCTGATTCTCCTCTTTCGGGAGTGAGATATGTAGGCACCCTTCTTGGGTTCGGTGATCTTTTCAAAAGAAAAAAAAGAGAGAAAAATAGTTTTGAAAAGTGTTGCATTCTAATGATAACGCTCAATCTACAGCTCTCGTAGGAGTGTAAAGCGGTCGTTAGCAAATATAGAACCCAACAGGGTTGGGTGTCGATCCCACTGGGAATAGCTTGGCCAACAAGTAAGCAAAATTACTAAACTTTTGGTGCAAGTCTCGTAAAAAAGGGGGGATTTGTAATGTGTCACCAAAATAATTAAATAAAAGCTGAAAATAGCAAAGTAAAAGAGAAAGATTGTTACGTAAGTTGTAAGCAATGAGAATTGAGGCGTTGGGGTTATGTCCACCTTCTGAGGTATACGTCTCTGTTGGCTATGAGTGTGTAGAATTCTGACATGCAATTGCTTATAGAGAATTGTATTCGATGGTAAATCCAGGCGTCTTTCGACCTATTCGAGGATTATTTCACTTTAACTCTTTTGAGCTTAAAGCGTGTCTAACGGTACGAATTCTCCAAGAGGTTAGTCCAGTTACGACACTAGCTTTTTAGTAGGGAATTTTAGGGGGTGACCCTACTACCTTGACATTATCTCTTTTCCAGACAGATAACCTTTCTTTCGAACAAGTTAAATGTTATACTGGCGTATTCTTGCGTTTGCAACCACAAAGAATGTAGACTAAGATGAAGAGAATAATGATATAAGCAGTATACGTGTTGCGAACTCACAAACTCACAGCAATAGATAGTATCTCATACGGCTTCCATAACCCCAACAGAGAAGTTTAGTTACTGATGATAGGCGAATTTACGCACCTATATCAATATATTTTGCCCATATTTTAGCCTAGTTTTGAGAACAAATTATATATTTCATGCACTTTTAGTCCTTTTTCCTGTAAATGAGCTAACGAACATGATTAGTAAAGTTTCAGGTATAAATGATGCATAATTCAGTATTTTATGGCTTACTTGACGCTAAAGAAAGCTCACGAAGGAAGGGAAGGGAGTTTACACGCCTAAGGACCAAAACTGCTTCATGGAAAATCTGTCCCGGGCTAAAACAGCATTTCTGAAGACTTTGGGGGACCAAAACTGCTGCATGGAAAATCTGTCCCGGGCTAAAACAGCAATTCTGAAGACTTTGGGGACTTACAGACACAAAGCTGGATTTTGACAATGATACATTAACCTAGTACAATTAGGTTATGTATTTCATTATTTTAAGTGGATTATGATAATGTTACCTTAACCTAGTACATTTGGGTTAAGGATTTCATTAGTCTAATAGGATTTGGTTATTTATTTCATTAGCTTAGTAGGAGTAGGATATGGGTATTATAAATACCCTATCATGCTAGAGATTTTAGAGAGGAAGGAGGGAGGAAGGAGGGAGAACACAATACCTTCTTCCATCCCTCTCATCTCATCTTACAATTCAATTCTATTTTTCTTCTTCTACTCTTCTATTCTTAAATTCCACAACAAGAGAATCGTTACTTTGCCTAGGAAATCACGCCTCACGCCTATCACTTGATCTACACGCCATTACTCAATATCGTGATATAATAACAATGTCAATAGTGATTTCCTTCGCATTCATGGGTAACTAAACTTCTCTGTTGGGGTTATGGAAGCCGAATGAGTTACTATCTATTGCTGTGAGTTTGTGAGTTCGAGGCACGTATATTGCTTATATCATTATTCTCTTCATCTTAATCTACATTCTTTGCGGTTGCAAACGCAAGAATACGCCAGTCTAACATTTAACTTGTTCGAGAGAAAAGTTATTTGTCTGGAAAAGAGATAATGTCAAGGTAGTAGGACACCCTTTCCTATTAAAAAGCTAGTGCCGTAACTGGACTAACCTCTTGGAGAATTCGTACCGTTAGACACGCTTTAAGCTCGAGAGAGTTAAAGTGAAATAGTCCTTGTTTAGGTCGAGAGATGCTTGGATTTACCATCGACTACAATCCTCTATAAGCAATTGCATGTCAGAATTCTACACACTCATAGCCAATGGAGACGTATACCTCAGAAGGTGGACATAACCCCAACGCTTCAATTCTCATTGTTTACAACCAACGTAACAATCTCTCTCTTTTTACTTTATTATTTTCAGCTTTTGTTTACATTATTTGCAAAACAAGAATCCTCCCTTCTTACGAGACTTGCACCAAAAGTTTAGTAATTCTGCTTACTTGTTGGCCAAGCTATTCCCTGTGGGATCGACACCCAACCCAGGTTGGGTTCTATATTTGCTAACGACCGCTTTACACTCAAACGAGAGCTGTAGATTGAGCGTTATCAGTTACCCATGAATGCGAAGGAGATCATGATTGACATTGTTGTTATACCACAAGATTGAGTAATTTCGTGTAGCTTAGGTGGTAGGCGTGAGGCGTGAATTCCTAGGCAATGTAACGATTCTCTTGTTGTGGAATTTAAGAATAGAAGAGTAGAAAAAGAAAAATAGAATTAATGGAAAGATTAGAAGAGTTGTAGAATTGTTTGTAGTAGAAGATGAGAGGGATGGAAGAAAGTGTTGTGGTCTCCCCCCAAATTCTTGCAAATCTCTAGCATGATAGGGTATTTATAATACCCATATCCTAATCCTACTAGATAAATAAAATATCTAACCAAATCCTACTAGGCTAATGTAGTACTTAACCCAATTATACTAGGTTAATGTAACATTATCATAATCCAAATAAACTAATGAAATACATTACCCAATTGTACTAGGTTAATGTATCATTGTCCAAATCCAACTAAGTTACTGCAAATCCCCAAAGTCTTCAGAAATGCTGTTTTAGCCCGGGACAAATTTTCCATGCAGCAGTTTTGGTCCTTAGGCGTGTAAACTCCCTTCCCTTCCTTCGTGAGCTTTCTTTTGCGCCAAGTAAGCCATAAAATGCTGAATTTTGCATCATTTATACCTGAAACTTTATTAATCATGTTCGTTAGCTCATTGACAGGAAAAAGGACTAAAAGTGCATGAAATATATACTTTGTTCTCAAAACTAGGCTAAAATATGGGCAAAATATATTGATATAGGCGTGTAAATTCGCCTATCATCAACACCCCACACTTAAAGCTTTGTTCGTCCTCGAACGAAATACCATGTCCTTCTAAACCTCAACTTAGGGTTTCACAGCAACAACACAAAACATTTGTCAAGACAAGCACAACAATTATCAACAAAGAGTAGCTTTTCGATTATAGGTAGAAATAATTTAACCTCTAGCATAGACTCGTGATGGTGATCAACTCGCATGCAAACGTTAAGGTACAAGGAATCATATATAACTACCCAAAACTCATCAACCATGTGTGTCTCACACTATAGTACCCATAATCACTCACAAGTATAGCATATTTTTCAAACATGGGTATCAAAATGTCCTTGCTCTCACTCTCACAAAGAATTCATATGTAGCAACTGATGACCATAGGCTTGCCCTTAATGTAATACTCTACTAAATGTCAGAATGCTAAGCTTAGGATCAAGTAGGTCTTTTGATGGTTGTAATGTAGGCTAAGGGACGGGTAGGACTATTTTGGCCAGGAATAGTGACTAAGTTCCTAAGCGCTTTAATACATCACTTTGTATCATTGACACTTTTTTTTTCCTTTCAACCTTTCTTTCTTTTATTCTACCACCCTTGTTTTTCAATTTTAAGCACAACTCGCTTTTCAGCTTTCTTTTCCATTTTTTTTCACAACATACCTCTTATGATAGCACTTTCTTTTTCATAACACATTCAAGCACCATTACAATTTATAGCATCATACTCACCCAATTTCCTCTTATGTTGTCACATGACTTTTTCACTTTAAAGCACTTAGGAGTTTGGATCAAATTACGGTCTTGAAAAAAATGGATTAGGCTTACATACAAGGTTGTCAAAGAAAATAGGCTAAAGGCTCAAAAGGGTTTAACTAGGATGATGTCCATGGGTAGGTAAAACTGAAGGTAAACAAATATAGGTTGCCAAAGAAATGCCTAAATCATATCCTAAACTTACACTCCTTATTTTAGCTTTGCATACATACCAGGCAAGTTCTAGCATCAGCCACACACATAGAATATACGATTATCTCACACACACAAGGCATATGGTCGACTTGCTTGGAAGTAATATAGACTCTCGACCCAACAAGTGAAGGAATTGAACCACACAATATCACATAATGAGTCACAATTAGAGCCTAAATGTCTCAATAGTCATGATTTTGGCACAAACTCTTGTCATAATCTCATGCTGCCTATCAAAATAATTTCATGTGAAGTTAAAATTTTTTTTACTACTAACAATGAAAAAAAATGAAACAAAAACAAAGCAAACAAACATAGATACGAGTAATGAAAAAAAACAAAACAAAAAAAAAGCAAACAAACATAGATGCGAGTAGAGAAGTATAGCATGCAATACCACCACCCCACACTTTGTCGGAACACTGTCCTCAGTGGAAAATAAATACGAAGAACCTGGTCAGTCGGACTCCTCCTCAATGTCGGGGGTCATACCCCCTTCGTCGGAGTCGTCGTCATCAGAATTCTCCTCCATGTCGGAGTCTGGAATTTGTCGATCATCATCGGTCGGTACGTCGTCATCGAGAGGTTCCTCAAAGTATGTACCTACTCCACACATCTCCCGTGCATGAATATTCATTGGATAGTCATGGTCCAGCTGTTGGAGCTCTGCAGCAGTGGGAACATGACCTCCGCTCATCATTGTAAACCTCATCATGCCGTACATATGGCGCGAGAAACTCTCATCCCGAGCATGTCTCTCTACCGTAGTAAGGTTGATGCCATGTGTTGATTCAGCAACTTTGACCTTAGTAAGGTCAACCTTCTTTGGGTTATGTGGGAGTTTGTGGTCAGCTGGTTCCTCTTCGATATCCTCCTTCCGTAAGATTGCTGTCAACAGATTTCCAAACGTGAAGTGGGACCTTTTGTGGAGTCTGGTCTTCCTCATGGTAGAGCGAATGATTGCCCCAAAGTTGATAGGGACATTCGTCATCAAAGCATAGACCAAACACACTCTATCTCTTGATATCTTGGTGTATTGAGTCCCAGGAATAAGGCATGAGTTGACAATACGCATACAGATTCTTGCTTCCCTATTCAGTGAAGCATAGGGGAAGGTGTTGTGTCGCCCTGTGTCTTTATGTCTGCCCTACCTTGCCATCGATCTACTTCCACAAAGTGTGTGCCTAATTGCTCTATAAGGAGGCCTGTTGTACAGCTCTTTGAATGGTGCTGGGTCAACCGAAGGTAAGCCAAGAAAAGAGTTGATCCAGTTCGCGTTGAGCTGTAACACTTGGCCCCGAATTTTGACTTTGTTGCCTGATGTTTTCGGTGACCAGTTGGCGTAAAACTCTCTTGTCAAATCAAGATTACATTCTCCCATATCGCGGAAGATGAAATCCAGCTTCAATTCCATGATTTTCGCCAACATACGCGGCTCCTTCTTCGCTAAGGTGTCCTTGTTGATCAGGTCGACGTGAACATATCTTCTTTCTTTGTTGTTCCTGTACCATTGTTTGGCTTCCTCCTCAAGAACCCATTTTATTCCAAACATTCTGCGGGGTAGTTGTGTTGAGGATGATTCTCCTTGGTCCTTTCTACCTCTCTTCTTGCCCTTTTGGGAAGTGGTAGCCTTCTCCTTGCCTTGCCTCACTTTAGGTGCCATTGTACCTGAGACTAGAAATAGTGTTAATGGCAGCACAATCTCAGTTGATACAATCTATAAACAAGAAGTAGGGGTACCACCCCACACTTAGTTTTGTTGACACAAATCAGTGAAGTGAAAGTGGTCGATTACTCAGATTTCGTCGACATACGTTTAAGGATTATATTCCGACAAGAAAATCAGTAATGTATTACTACTTGCAGCCATTGCACTACTTTCATGTTAGATATAACAACACTACTACATAGGGGTTGTAACATGGTATGGATGTTTTCAACAATCACAACCTCCTAAGTCGGTAGGCAACTATAAAGCTTATCCCGATGAACGGGATAGTCTAGCATGTAAGTATCCAAGTAACAAGATCATAACATGATAGTCAATGTTCATCACCATAGCAATTCTGCAAATCGTATAACAATGCTATTAAAACCAAATTCAAGTCGGAAACAAGTCAAGATTTTCCTACGTATATGTTTACTCACATGATTTTGTATCAACGATCAAAACACATGAACATCACCAATCAATCTTATATGATGTAGCAATTTATAATAGAAATAGCAACGTAGTACTTACGAGAAATAAATGAAGAATAAGAGAGTACTTACTTGCTTGAAGCTTTTGGAGATGGTTTTGTGAATTGGAAGAGCAAAAAGAAAAATTTTGGGATGGTTTGGAGAGGGAATGCGGTGCCTTTAGGTTAATTTCTAGTGTGGTTATGTTTCAAGACTAAGTCCCCTTTATATAGGAAGAGAATGGGTCGGGTTTTGACCCATTTACAATCGGTTTTGGAGACAAAAATGCTACATATGCGGCGCATAATGCTCGGCATAGTCATGGTATATGCGGTGCATAGTCTATGGCATTTAGGGACATATGCGCCGCATAGTCTATGGCATATGAGATCCTGAGACCTAATGCTATAGAATAGGCGGCGCATAGTCAAAAGCACACTTAGGACTGGGCGGCGCATAGTGTATAGCACACTAGATTCCGAGACCTTAGGCTATAAGATATGTTGTGCATTGTTCGTGGCCTAGTTTTACCTAGGCCTAGCCTTCCTCGATGCCTAGATTGGCATGAGCAATGCTCAATCCATTGACTTATGCATTACTATTCCTAACTTACCAACTTTACCATACAATGCGTCCAAATCGTCAATTGAAATCAATCTCCTCGTTGAATACCTCTTGCACCTATTTTTGCTTATAACCAAATGAAAACGATTAGTACGATGGGTTGCCTCCCATCAAGCGCCTTAGTTTTGGTCATGGCACGACTCTTATTTTTGGATTTTTATTTATCAAAAGCAAAACACATACTAGAACGAAATGAAAAATGAAGAACGATAAATGATAAACGATGGGTTGCCTCCCATCTAGCGCTTGATTTATTGTCACAGCACGACATAGTTACCTTGAGTACTTAGACTTCGTCGAGATAGATGGTGGATCATTTTCTGAATGGATTCAGACGACAATGAGGCTTACTTGTAGGCATGCAATCTTCTTCGAGATGACCCTTGTGCATGCCTATCCCAGAAGGGATACCAATTATATCATCAATAGTCCAACCCATAGCTCTCATGTATCTCTTCAGAGCAGACATGAGAGCCTCTACGTGCTGTTTACTTAAATCATCCGCACTCACTGGAAGTATATTTATACTTTCCAAGAACACATACCTTAGATAATCGGGGAGCTCTTTCGATTCTAGCATTGGTGGCTCTTCAAGGGAAGTCTTCACTGCTGGTGAAGGTTGATTCTTAAGATCACGGTCCGGTTGCTTAGGAGTATGGGAATAGGACTCTATTTCTGTTAGAGCACCCATAAGTTCTTCATATTCTTTAGCATCCTCATGCTCAACATTCAGCAGCGCAGCAGACAATGGCTCAACAGTAAGTTGTTTCTCTACAGATAATGCTTTCTTATCTTCATAATGAACATCAACTACAGAGAACACATCCATATCTTTTGGTTGCTTCATCGCTTTGCACAAATCAAAATGAATCACTTCGTCATTCATTCAAAATAAAAGCTCATTATCTCTCATGTCAATAAGCACACTTCCTGTTGCAAGGAAAGGACGTCCCAAGATTATGGGAACTTCAGAATCCACCTCGCAATCCAAAATCACAAAGTCTACAGGAAAAATGAAGGTAGACACCTTCACCAACACATCATTCAAGATACCCACAGGTTGTTTTACCGACCTATCAGCCATCACGAGCCTCATATTGGTTGGTGTAGGGTCGCCCAACCCCAACTTTCTGTAGACGAATAGTGGCATCAAATTGATGCTAGCTCCCAAATCGCACAATGCCTTAGCAAAATTCATAGATCCAACCGTGCAAGGAATAGTGAAAGCACCAGGGTCTGCCTTCTTCTGTACTAAGGACCTTGTGGCAATTGCACTGCAATGATGAATATTATCTGCCGGCTCATAGCTTACTGCCTGTTTTTTTGTCAACAGGTCCTTCATGAATTTAGCGTACCCAGGCATCTTTTCTAGCGCCTCTACCAACGGAACATTAATGGTCAGCTGCTTCAACATGGTCATGAATTTGCTGAACTTTGTATCATCCGCCACCTTCTTCAATCTTTGAGGAAAAGGTGGTGGTGGGTATGGAATTGTTCTTTCCACGGCTTTCTTCTCCTCTTGCTTCCGTTTTTCATCTTTTCCAGGCTGCACGTCGTGAGGAGTGATGTTAAGGACGTTAGGATCGGCTGCTGCGGCATCTTCCCCTTTCTCCTTATCATCAATTTCTTCTTCTTCGTCAACCACTTGCTTGCCTTTTTCTGAAGTTTCCATCACCTTACCACTTCGGGTAGTGATGGCCATGCATGACCCATCATTCCTTGGGTTTTGCACAGTATCGCTAGGTAAAGTGCCAGTCTTTCTTTGATTGAGTGCTGCTGAAAGTTGGCTCAATTGCTGCTCTATTTGCTTGATTGAAGTGGAATGAGAATCAACTAATTGCTTCATAGAGGACAAATCATTTATTACCTCCGTTACTCCTGCGCTTGTTGCTTCCACTCCTTTCAGTAGTTTAGCCATCATGTCTTCCATACTTCCAGAACTAGATGTGGTGGTGTCACGTCTTCCAGGGGGAACATACACACCACTATTGTCATTCTTGTTCTTCCAACTACCTTGGTCCTTGTTTCCAAATTTCTCATAGTAGTTCCGACCTTGGTTTCCTTGGGCATTGCCTCGGAAACCCCCCTGATTGTTCAAGTAGTTGGCTTCCTCTTCCGAATCAGATTCGTCTCTTCTTTTTTGCGCCACAGCTTTCACTTTTTCGGTCTTCCCTGATAATAAATGCTTTGTCAGAAGATCCACTTGCGTTTTCATGTGCGCTAAATCTTGATCACGTTCTTCTTGTCTTCTTCTTTGGTCTGCAGTCATGCCTATAGATAAAGTGGGGCTTGCTACCTCGGAATCCCTGGTATGCCAAGCTCTACTTTGTTTCGTCATGCGATCTAGCATATTGCTTGCTTGACCAAAGGTGAGGTCCATAAAAGATCCTCCAGCTGCGTTATCCACCACTGGCTTAGTTATTGAATTCAAGGCTCTATACAATATCTCCATGAGGTGAACATTAGTCATGTGATGGTTTGGGCATCTCGCTAGCTTTGTCTTGAACCTCTCCCATGTTTCATGAAGAGCTTCAGTGGGAAGCTGACGAAAGTTGCTGATTTCATCTCTCAATTGTGCCCTTTTGGAAGGCAGAAAGAATCTTTCTAGGAAAGCGTCTCTCAATTGCCTCCAATTTGTAATTGAATCAGGAGTCAGCCCATTCAACCATAGTGTTGCCTCCCCAGACAGAGACAATGGAAATAGACGTAATCGAATTGCATTCTGACCAACACCAGGATTGTCAAAAGACTTGCATGTAGAAATAAAGTTGATGAGATGCATATTCGGATCATCGCCTGCTAGTCCACCAAATAATCCCTTGAGTTGTAATAACTGAATCATGGTGCTTGTGATGTTGAACTTGGCTCCGGGCGCTAATGGTGGTGGAATTATAGCTCCAGTGGCTCCGGCACCATCAAGATCATCATCATCATCGTCGAAAGCTGGCTGCATAGGTTGGCGATCATGTCTATACCGAGCTTGTCGACCTCTTCTGTTGGCAGGTGTTGTGATTTCAGCATCATGCCTTGGGTTTAGTAATTCGTCATCACCTAAATCCTCATCGTCAGGATTTGTTGCTCGTGCAGGGTTATCAATGTTCTGCTGTTGAACCTGGGCTGCGGCAAGGGCAGCCAATCTTGCTTGTTCCTGTTGAGCAGCCATCCTTACGATTTCAGCTTGTGCTTCCATTCTACCAATGCGTTGTGGTTCAGGATTGATTGGTAATAACGGTTGACCAGAACTTCGAGTATGGGGCATGCACTGAATAAAAACCTGCAGTAAACAAAAACAAAAACTAAAAGTAAAAGTACGAGAATCTTTGACCAAAGGGTCTAGTAATTATTACGAACTTAATTGACACTTGTATTCCCCGGCAGCGGCGCCAATTTTTGATAACGCTCAATCTACAGCTCTCGTAGGAGTGTAAAGCAGTCGTTAGCAAATATAGAACCCAACAGGGTTGGGTGTCGATCCCACAGGGAATAGCTTGGCCAACAAGTAAGCAAAATTACTAAACTTTTGGTGCAAGTCTCGTAAAAAAGGGGGGATTTGTAATGTGTCACCAAAATAATTAAATAAAAGCTGAAAATAGCAAAGTAAAAGAGAAAGATTATTACGTAAGTTGTAAACAATGAGAATTGAGGTGTTGGGGTTATGTCCACCTTCTGAGGTATACGTCTCTGTTGGCTATGAGTGTGTAGAATTCTGACATGCAACTGCTTATAGAGAATTGTATTCGATGGTAAATCCAGGCGTCTTTCGACCTATTCGAGGATTATTTCACTTTAACTCTTTCAATCTTAAAGCGTGTCTAACGGTATGAATTCTCCAAGAGGTTAGTCCAGTTACGACACTAGCTTTTTAATAGGGAATTTTAGGGGGTGACCCTACTACCTTGACATTATCTCTTTTCCAGACAGATAACCTTTCTTTCAAACAAGTTAAATGTTATACTGGCGTATTCTTGCGTTTGCAACCACAAAGAATGTAGACTAAGATGAAGAGAATAATGATATAAGCAGTATACGTGTCGCGAACTCACAAACTCACAGCAATAGATAGTATCTCATACGGCTTCCATAACCCCAACAAAGAAGTTTAGTTACCCATGAATGCGAAGGAGATCATGATTGACATTGTTGTTATACCACAAGATTGAGTAATTTCATGTAGCTTAGGTGGTAGGCGTGAGGCGTGAATTCCTAGGCAAAGTAACGATTCTCTTGTTGTGGAATTTAAGAATAGAAGCGTAGAAGAAGAAAAATAGAATTAATGGAAAGATTAGAAGAGTTGTAGAATTGTTTGTAGTGGAAGATGAGAGGGATGGAAGAAAGTGTTGTGGTCTCCCCCCAAATTCTTGCAAATCTCTAGCATGATAGGGTATTTATAATACCCATATCCTAATCCTACTAGATAAATAAAATATCTAACCAAATCCTACTAGCCTAATGTAATACTTAACCCAATTATACTAGGTTAATGTAACATTATCATAATCCAAATAAACTAATGAAATACATAACCCAATTGTACTAGGTTAATGTATCATTGTCCAAATCCAACTAAGTTACTGCAAATCCCCAAAGTCTTCAGAAATGTTGTTTTAGCCCGGGACAGATTTTCCATGTAGCAGTTTTGGTCCTTAGGCGTGTAAACTCCCTTCCCTTCCTTCGTGAGCTTTCTTTTGCGTCAAGTAAGCCATAAAATGCTGAATTCTGCATCATTTATACCTGAAACTTTACTAATCATGTTCGTTAGCTCATTTACAGGAAAAAGGACTAAAAGTGCATGAAATATATACTTTGTTCTCAAAACTAGGCTAAAATATGGGCAAAATATATTGATATAGGCGTGTAAATTCGCCTATCATCATCTAACACCTTTGTTATTTATTTGAATTAGTTTAAGGTGGTTGGTTTGTGGCATTTTGGCTGGTCCTCCATATTGCACCAAATCGTAGAGAAAGTTATGGCCAACAAGGAACCGAGGTTGCTATCGTTAATCAGATAGGGAGTTCGAGAAATGAGAATTTAGGAGATAATGTAGAGATTCGGAAATTAAGGCAACAAATGATAAAAATGCATTGAGCTTGGGCTAACGGGTTGCCTCCTCCTCCAGTTTCCACTGATAATCTGGAATATCTATCTAGCTTGACCCCTGTGTCATATACACAATTTTTTATTTTTGTTGACATGCCACAACATGCAACAGGGTCTAATCTGGGGTAACACTATCCAAACACTTGCAATATTCATTTCCTCACTCCTCAACACATAACTGCCACTTGCTCGGCTCCACCTACTATTCATGTTTTTGCAGCACCACCCCCTCCTGAAGCTCCCACCTTTGATGTTTATCCACCGGTTGTGCCTCCCTACTCTAAGAGAGAGTATGTATTGAATATTTCTGGTGATCAACATTATGATCCCGAGCTCATATTTAAGTCGATTGGTCCTTACAGCTATACTCAACCTCTTGAATTTCCTCTTAACAATGAGAAGCTTGTTGTGATAGAAGAACAGGAGGGCATGACACGAAAATTGAAGAGTTTAGAACAATCTATGAGAAACTTGCAAGGGCTCGGGGGTTACAAAAGTGTCTCGTATAAATATATGTGCATGTTTCCAGTTGTTAATCTTTCTTTTGGTTTTAAAATGTTGAAGTTTGAGAAATATGACGGGCATGGGGACCCAGTGTCACATTTAAGGCATCATTGTAACCAACTAAGGGGCACTGGAGGGAAGGAAGAAGTACTCATGTCTTATTTTTGTGAGAGTCTTCAAGTCTAGCTTCGAAATGGTCTGTTGATCATGACATCAACAAGTGGAATAGTTGGGATAACCTGGCTAATGAATTCATGCAACAATTCCAATACAATATGGAGTTGATTCCTAATGAGAAATTCCAAACTAATATGAAGAATAAGAGTGCTGAAAATTTCAGAGAGTATGCGATTAGATGGCGTAAAAAAGCTGCTAGGGTGAAACCGCTAATAAGAGAAAGCAAGATAGTAGGTGTTTATTCAAGAGAAGGATGAAACATATTATCAACACTTGTTACCTGCATTAAGCAAGTTATTTATTAAGGTCCTCAAAATGGGGGAGATAATAGAGGATGGAATTAAGACCGGTCGCATTGTGAGTTTTGCAACATTGAAAACAACTACTCAAGTAATTCAAAGGGGTTCAGGAAATATTGGAGGGAATAAGAATAAGGAAATGTCGCTGCTATTGTAGATGGACAAAGGACACGTCCAAGAAGACCACGTCACCGTTACCCCCAGTCTCAAGCCAAAGTCCATACCCAATCTCTATTTAATCACTCCCAAAACCCATTCTATTCCATTCCACCACTTTTATATCCAGTATATAGTGCACAACCATATGTTCAGCCTCTTTTGTAGCCACAATGGCGTGCACCAACTCCTCAGAGTCATCCTCCAACTTCATAAAAATATCAAAGCCCTTCTAGGTCCGATCTTTGATTCAAGCCAAACAATAAAGAGAGGCAGAAGCCTAGGGATAGTTTCATGTCAACTGGAGAATCGTATGCCAGTTTTGTTTAGAGATTAGTACAATAGGGCATGATCACTCCTCTCCTTGGGTATACTCCTGACCTGCATTCAAGAAATTTTGATCCTAATGTATGAAATGTTTTAGAATCAAACACCAAACTTTGGACGAATCTAAGGTTTTTGGCTCTATTTGATTTCTATGAACGTTCTTCACCTACTAAACACTTCACACACTAGGGGCTGAACTGAACTAGGAAAAGTATGGGGTATTACATTCGAAATCATGAACCGTTTGATTTTCCAGAAACTAGATTTCAATATCTACAATATATCCCAAATTTAGATTTAAATTCCTTCAATATAATTTTCAATAATTTTTTGAAATTAGCCCTGAATTTTACATGCTAAAAATTTCAGATATGCACATTTCTACTAAATTTTCATATCTCGATGTAGGAACGATGAAATCACGAGGCGCTTAATTTTTTTATTTTTTTTGAAACTAGATTAAAAAAACTATAACTTATACTAAATTCATGATTTAAGACTTTCAACATTATTTTAGACAAAATTTTGAAGTTGACTTCAAATTCTGTCATGCTGAAAATTCCAGATTTGCGCGCCTTTACTGAAACTTTCATATGTCAAAGTAGGAGTGATGAAATCATGAACCGGTTGATTTTTTCAAATCTAGACTCGAAAATATATAACATATCCAATATTCATGTTTTAACACCTTCAGAATTATCCCAGATAATTCTTTTGAAGTTGCCTCTGCATGCTGATACATTTTTAATTTTAGGTTTGTGTAGCTTCACGAGACAAATCATATCTGGGCGTGGGTGCATTGAAATTGTGAGTGGATTTTTTCATTGGAAAGAGGACACTAATAAATACACCACCTTCTATAGGCAGGAAAACTCAAGGGTGCAACTTGATCCATCTTTGACAATTGAGATACTTACCATATTTAGGTGAGCATTCCTTCTTTTCCCTCTCATTTTTTTTGTAGGTGAATGACAAGATCTTGTTCAAGATAATTTCTTTTATGCAAGGCTTACTATCTTACGGTGAAAAGAGATAGATACTTGTCACATCCCTAAGAAAAGGTAATTTCATGGTAATCTTATGGCGCTTAGCGATGACTACTCATCTCCTCCCTAAGAAAAGGTAATTTCATTGTAATCATAAGGCGCATAGGGATGGATACTTGTCCACACCCTAAGAAAAGGTAATTTCATGGTAATCTTAGGGCGCATCGGGATGGTTAATCATACCCGCCCTAAGAAAAGTTAATTTCATGGTAATTTTAGGACGCACAGGGATGGCTACTCGTCCCTACCCTAAGAAATGGTAATTTCATAGTAATCTTAGGGTGCATAGGGATGACTACTCATCTCCACCATAAGAAAAGGTAACTTTATGGTAATATTATGGCGCATAGGATGGCTACTTATCCCCGCCATAAGAAAAGGTAATTTATGGTAATCTTAGGGTGCATAGGTACGGCTACTCGTCCCTGCCCTAAAAAAAGGTAATTTCATGATATACTTAGGGCGCACAGGGATGGCTACTCGTGCCCTACCTAAGAAAAGGTAATTTCATGGTAATCTTAAGGTGCATAGGGACGGTTATTCGTCCCCACCCTAAGAAAAGTTAATTTCATGGTAATTTTAGGGCGCACAAGGATGGCTACTAGTCCTCGCCCTAAGAAAAGGTAATTTTATGGTAATTTTACGGCGCATAGGGATGACTACTCATTCCCGCCATAAGAAAAGGTAACTTTATGGTAATCTTATGGCGCATAGGTATGATTACTTGTCCCCGCCATAAAAAAAGGTAACTTTATGGTAATCTTACGGTGCATAGGACGGCTACTCATCACCGCTATAAGAAAAGGTAATTTATGGTAAACTTAAGGTGCATAGGGACGGCTACTCATCCCATCCTAAAAAAGGTAAACTCAAGAAGGTTAGAAGGATTTAAAGACTTTAACTTATAGATCAAACCACCTGAGGACTCCAACTTTTAGACTTTGAAGGCTTTAATATGGCAGATTTGAAAACTTCAACTTGAAGACTTCAACTTATATACATAGAGCATATGAAGACTTCAATTTGTGAACTTTCCGGACTTCGTATGGTTAATTTGAAAGCTTCAACATGAAGACTTAGTGAATTTGAAGACTTCAACTTAAGACATAGATCATCTGAAGACTTCAGCTATCAAACTTTAAAGGCTTTGATATGGAAAATTTAAAGACTTTAACTTAAAGACTTAGTGAATTTGAAGACTTCAACTTATAAACATAAAGCATATGAAGACTTCAACTTGCAGGCTTTAGTATGGTGAAAGCTCCAACACGAAGACTTAGTGAATTTTAAGACTTTAACTTATAGACATTGGTCATCTGAATAATTCAGCTATCAGACTTCATGAACTTGCATGCTTCAATATGGTAACTTGAAAGCTCCAACATGAAGACATAGGTCATCTTAAGACTTCAACTATCAGACTTCATGAACTTGCATGCTTCTATATAGTAACTTGAAAGCTCCAATATGAAGACTTAGTGAATTTGAAGACTTCAATTTATGTCAAAAAAAACTTTTACTTCATAGGGATTTACCCCCATTGAGTCACCAACACTTATGCAAGTCTGAAGATTGATGAAGTTAAAAGTCTCTTGAAGACTGAATTTTTTGTATGAGGGGGAACATGTATTTTTTTTACACTCATGCAACTGAACTCAGAATAAAATTCCATGCACCTACGTACCTCAATGAAGAGAATCAAGTCACAACATAGTTCTGGGGTGAGTGATTTTTTTTGTGTCCTAACTTTTGCCTAGGAAGCTGATAACGCTCAATCTACAGCTCTCGTAGGAGTGTAAAATGGTCGTTTGTCAAATATAGAACCCAACTGGGTTGGGTATCGATCCCACAGGGAATAGCTTGGTCAGCAAGTAAGCGAAGATTACTAGACTTTTAGTGAAAGTCTCGAAAAAAGGGGGGAGTCTTGTTGTGCAAGTAATGTAACCAAATAGTAGAGAAAAGACGGACATAGAAAAGTAAAAAGAAAGAATGTTTAGTAAGATGTAAACGATGAGAATTGAGAAGTTGGGGTTATGTCCACCTTATGAGTTGTACGTCTCTATTGGCTATGAGTTATGCGGAGTTCAGACATGCATGTGCTTATAGAGAATTGTATTCGATGGTAAATCCAAGCGTCTTTCGACCTGAACAAGGACTATTTCACTTTAACTCTTTCGAGCTTAAAGCGTATCTAATGGTACAAATTCTCCAAGAGGTTAATCCAGTTACGGCACTAACTTTTTAATAGGGGATGGGACCCTATTACCTCGGCATTATCTCTTTTCTAGACATATAACCTTTCTTTCGAACAAGTTAATGCTATACTGGCGTATTCTATGCGTTTGCAACCACAATGAATTTAGATTAAGATGAAGAGAATAATGATATAAGCAATATACGTGTCACGAATTCACAAACTCATAGCAATAGATAGTATCTCATATGGCTTCCATAACCCCAACAGAGAAGTTTAGTTACCCATGAGTGCGAAGGAAATCACAATAGACATTGTTATTATACCACAATAAATATTTCGTGTAGCAAAGTGTGGTAGGTGTTAGGCGTGAATTCCTTGCAAAGTAACGTTTCTCTTGTTGCGGAAATTAAGAATTGATTAGATGAATAGAAGAAGAATAAAAAGTAGAATTAATAGAAAAGGTCTTGCGGAAGTAGAATAAGAATTGAAAAGTAGAATTAGAATTGTAATTCGAAGTATTAAAATCTCTAGCAAAATAGGGTATTTATAATACCCATATCCTATTCCTACTAAGCTAATGAATTACTTAACCCATCCTACTAGGTTAAGGTATCATTATCCTAATCCTAATAAGTTACTGCTAGTCCCCAAAGTCTTTAGAATTGTTGTTTTTGCCCGGGACAGATTTTCCATGCGCCACTTTTGGTCCTTGGCGTCCAAGCTTTGCTTTCCTCCTTTCGTGAATCTTTCTTTGGCGTCAAGTTATCCATAAAATGCTGAATTCTGCATCATTTATACCTGAAAAGTTACTAATCATGTTCGTTAGATCACTTACAGGAAAAAGGACTAAAAGTGCATGAATTATATAATTTGTCCTCAAAACATGGCTAAAATATGGGTAAAATATAGCACTATAGGCGTGTAAATTCGCCTATCATCAACACCCCATACTTGAAGCTTTGTTCGTCCTCGAACAAAATATCATGTCCCTCTTAACATTTACTTAGGGTTTCACAGCAACAACACAAAATATTCGTCAAGACAAGCATAACAATTATCAACAAAGAGTAGTTTTCTGATCATTAGTAGAAACAATTCAACCTCTAATATAGACTCGTAATGATGATTAATTCGTATCCACAAGTTAAGCCACAAAGAATCATACAAGACTACCCAAAACTCATCAACCATGTGTGTCTCACATAAGATATTACCCATAATTACTCTCAAATATTGCATTTTTCAGAACATGGGTATAAGATTATCCTTGTTCTCACCCTCACAAGGAATTCTTATGTTGCAACTGATGACCATAGGCTTGCCCTTAGTGTAATGCTCCACTAAATATCAGAATGCTAAGCTTAGGATCAAATAGGTCTTCTATAGGTTGTAATGTAGGCTAAGGGACGGGTAGGACTATTTTGGCCAGAAATAGTGACTAAGTTTCCAAGCGCTTTAATACATCACATTATGCCATTAACACTCTCTTTTAATCAACCCTGCTACCTTTTTTTTCATCTATCACCCCTTTTCACCTATTTTGCCATTCAAGCATAATTATCTTTTTATTTAATCATAAACACAATTTTTCTTTTTATTTTTCTATTTCTTTTTCTTTTCTCTTTCTTTTTTTTTGTTTATAACACACCTCCATGATAGCCACTCTTTTTCATAACAAATTCAAGTACCAATACACTCTAAGGCATCACTCTCACCCAATTTCCTCTTATTTTGTCACATGACTTCACAATTTAAAGCACTTGGGAATTTGGATCAAATTATGGTCTTGAAAAAAAATGGATTAGGCTTACATATGAGGCTGTCAAAGAAAATGGCTTAAAGGCTCAAAAGGGTTGACTAGGAGAATGTCCACGGGTAGGTAAAACGAAGGTAAACAAGTATCGGTTGCCAAAGAAATGCCTAAATCATCTCCTAAACTCACACTCTTTATTTCGCTTTACACACACACCAGGCAAGTTCTAGCATCAGTCACAAACACAGAATATACTATCAACTCACACACACAAGGCACATGGTCAACTTTATTGGGAGTATTATAGACTCTTGATCCTAACAGATGAATGAATTAAACCACACAATTATCACACAGTGAGTCACACTTAGAGCCTAAATGTCTCAATAGTAATGATTCTAGCACAAACTCTTGTCATAACACCATGCCGCCTATCAGAACAATTTCATGCATCATAATCTAAAAAAAAAATACGACTAATTAAAACAAACAAAAAAATATGACAATAAATGTAGGCAAAGAAGTACAGCATACGAATACCAGCACCTCACACTTAGACGGGACACACTGCCCTCAGTGGAAAATAAATACGGAAAACCTAATTAGTCGGACTCCTCTTCTATGTCTGGGGTCATACCCCCTGTGTCGGAATCATCATCAGAGTCGTCATCCTCAGAGTTTCCTCAAATTGTACCCCACTTGATCCAAAAGTGCGTTGAGGTATTTGTAGCGAGAAGGATTCATCTTGCTCTTTTCTTCCCCTTTTCTGGCCTTTCTGTGAGGTGGTTGCTTTGTCTTTTCCTTGGCGTGCTTTTGGTGCCATTGTACTTGGTTGATGGCCTCGGAAGATGTTCACCTTTAACATGCAATACTTCCAAATCAAAATTTGAAACCAATCTCCTCCTTTATACCTCTTGCACCTACACTTACTCAAAAACAACAAAAATGATTAGAACGATGGGTTGCCTCCCACCAAGCACCTTAGTTTTGGTCGTGGCTCGACAAAATCTTAAGAAAACAAAACAATTAAAAAATATGGGTTGCCTCCCACCAAGCGCTTGATTTATTGTCGCGGCACGACATAACTATCTCGATTACTTAGACTTTATCGAGATAGATGGGGCATCGTTTTCTGAATGGATTCAGACGACGCTGATGCTTACTTGTAGGCATGCAATCTCCTTTGAGATAAATCTTGTGCGTACATATCCCAAGAGGGATACCAATTATATCATCAATAGTCCAACCCATAGCTCTTTTGTATTTCTTCAGAGCAGAGATGAGAGCCTCTACGTGCTGTTTACTTAAATCATCCGCCACACTCACCGGAAGTGTATTTCCACTTCCCAAGAACGCATACCTTAGATAATTGGGGAGCTCTTTCGATTCTAGCACTGGTGGCTCTTCAATGGAAGTCTTCTCTATTGGTGACGGTTGATTCTTAAGATCAAGGTCCGGCTACTTAGGAGTATGAGAATAGGACCCTATTTCTGTTAGAGAACACATAGTTTCTTTATAATCTTCATCGTCCTTATGCTCAACATTCAGCAGCGCAGCAGACAATGGCTCAACAGTAAGCTGTTTCTCTACAGATAATGCTTTCTTATCCTCATAATGAACATCAGCTACAGAGAACACATTCATATCGCTGGGCTGCTTTATTTCTTTGCATATATCAAAGCGGACCACTTCGTCATTCAACCAAAATAAAAGCTCATTAGCTCTCATGTCAATAAGCACACTTCCTGTTGCAAGGAAAGGACGCCCCAAGATTATGGGAACTTCAGAATCCACCTCGCAATCCAAAATCACAAAGTCTGCAGGAAAAATGAAGGTAGACACCTTCACCAACACATCATTCAAGATACCCACAGGTCGTTTTACCGACCTATCTGCCATCACGAGCCGAATATTGGTTGGTGTAGGGTCGCCCAACCCCAACTTTCTATAGATGGATAGTGGCATCAAATTGATGCTAGCTCCCAAATCGCACAATGCCTTAGCAAAATTCATAGATCCAACCGTGCAAGGAATAGTGAAAGCATCAGGGTCTGTCTTCTTCTGTACTAAGGACCTTGTGGAAATTGCACTACAATGATGAATATTATCTGTCGGCTCATAGCTTACTGCCCGCTTCTTTGTTAAAAGATCCTTCATAAATTTTGCGTACCCAGGCATTTGCTCTAGCGCCTCCACCAAAGGGACATTAATAGTCAGCTGCTTCAACATCGTCATGAATTTATTGAACCTCGTATCATCCGCCTTCTTCTTCAGTCTCTGAGGAAAAGGTGGTGGTGGAAGGGGAATAGTTTTCTCCACCACTTTCTTTTTACCTTGCTTCCAACTATTAATCTTTTCAGGCTGCAAACGTCTAGGGGTGACGTCATGAACACACTCTTCAGCTTCTTCGGCCTCTTCACATTCTGCATCAATAACATTATCCGCTATATCATCAACCACCTTCTTGTCCTTGGATGGATTTTCCAACACTTTACCACTCCGGGTAGTAATAGCCATGCGTGATCCGTCGTTCCTTGGGTTTTGCACCGTATAGCTGGGTAGTGTTCCAACTTTTCTTTGGTTGAATGCCACAGATAATTGACTCAATTGCTGCTCCAGCTATTTTATTGAAGTGGAATGCGAGTCAACCAATTGCTTCATTGAGGACAGATAATTTATTACCTCAGTTACTCCTGTGCTGGTTGCCTCTACTCCTTTCAGCAGCTTAGCCATCATATCTTTCATGGACATATTTCTAGATCCATATGCCACAGCCTCACGGTTTCCAGGAGGAACATACAAACCACTCCTATCAGTCTTATTCTTCCAACCACCTTGATCACGGTCCTTGTATCCAGATTTATCATAATAGTTCCGACCTTGGTTTCCTTGGGCATTGCCTCGGAAACCACCCTGATTATTCAAGTAGTTGGCTTCTTCCACTGAATCGGATTCGTCTCTTCCTTTTGACGCAACTTCTTTGACTTTTTCAATCTTCCCTAATAATAAATGCTTGGTAAGTAGATCCATCTGCATTTTCATGTGCGCCATATCTTGATCACGTTCCTATTGTCTACGCCTCTGCTCTGCAGTCATGCCAATGCTTGCTACCTTAAAATCCCTGGTATGCCAAGCTCTACTCTGCTTTGTCATACGATCTAGCATATCACTTGCCTCGAGAAAAGTAAGGTCCATGAATGACCCACCTGCAGCATTATCAACCACTGGCTTAGTCACTGAGTTCAAAGCCCTGTATAATATCTTCATCAAGTGGATGTTGGTCATCTGATGATTTGGGAACCGCATAAGCTTCTTCTTGAACCTCTCCCATGTTTCGTGGAGAGCTTCAGTTGGAAGCTATCGAAAATTGTTGATCTCATCTCTCAACTGTGCTCTTTTGGATGGCGGAAAGAATCTTTCTAGGAAAGCATCTTTCAGTTGCCTCCAATTAGTAATAGAATCAGGAGTCAACCCATTCAACCATAGAGTTGCCTCCCCAGATAGAGACAATGGAAATAAGTGCAGCCGAATTGCATTCTGTCCAACGCCTGGATTGTCGAATGACTTGCATGTAGAGATGAAGTTGATCAGATACATATTCGGATCATCGCCTGCAAGTCCATCAAATAATCCCTTGAGCTGCAATAGTTGAATCATGTTGCTGGTGATATTGAACTTTGCTCCAGGTGCCAAAGGCGGAGGAATAATAGCTCCTGTAGCACCAGCTTCATCCAGATCGTCATCATCATCATCAAAAGGAGCCTGCACAGCTTGGCGGTCAGGTCTCATTCTAGCTTGATGATCTCTCCTATGCATAGGTGCCGCCACCTCATCAGTACGCCTAGGATTTAGTAGCTCCTCATCACCCAGGTCCTCATCATCAGGATTTGTTGCCCGACCTGGGTTATCAATATTCTGTTGATGCACTTGAGCAGCTGCCAGTGCAGCTAGTCTAGCTTGCTCCTATTGAGCCGCCCTTCTGTCAATGTCACGTTGTGCATCCATCCTGCCAATAGAACTTGAATAGAACAAAAACAACAGCTAAAAGTAAAATCTGAGAACTTTTGACCAAAGGGTCTAGTAACTATCACAAACTTAGTTGACAACCGTATTCCCCGGCAACGGCACTAATTTTTGATAACGCTCAATCTACAGCTCTCGTAGGAGTGTAAAGCGGTCGTTTGTCAAATATAGAACCCAACTGGGTTGGGTATCGATCCCATAGGGAATAGCTTGGTCAGCAAGTAAGCGAAGATTACTAGACTTTTAGTGAAAGTCTCGAAAAAAGGGGGGAGTCTTGTTGTGCAAGTAATGTAACCAAATAGTAGAGAAAAGACGGAAATAGCAAAGTAAAAAGAAAGAATGTTTAGTAAGATGTAAACGATGAGAATTGAGAAGTTGGGGTTATGTCCACCTTATGAGTTGTACGTCTTTATTGGCTATGAGTTATGCGGAGTTCAGACATGCATGTGCTTATAGAGAATTGTATTCGATGGTAAATCCAAGCATCTTTCGACCTGAACAAGGACTATTTCACTTTAACTCTTTCGAGCTTAAAGCGTATCTAACGGTACAAATTCTCCAAGAGGTTAATCCAGTTACGGCACTAACTTTTTAATAGGGGATGGGACCCTATTACCTTAACATTATCTCTTTTCCAGACATATAACCTTTCTTTCAAACAAGTTAATGCTATACTGGCGTATTCTATGCGTTTGCAACCATAATGAATTTAGATTAAGATGAAGAGAATAATGATATAAGCAATATACATGTCACGAATTCACAAACTCATAGCAATAGATAGTATCTCATATGGCTTCCATAACCCCAACAGAGAAGTTTAGTTACCCATGAGTGCGAAGGAAATCACAATAGACATTGTTATTATACCACAATAAATATTTTGTGTAGCAAAGTGTGGTAGGCGTTAGGCGTGAATTCCTTGCAAAGTAACATTTCTCTTGTTGCGGAAATTAAGAATTGATTAGATGAATAGAAGAAGAATAAAAAGTAGAATTAATAGAAAAGGTCTTGCGGAAGTAGAATAAGAATTGAAAAGTAGAATTAGAATTGTAATTCGAAGTATTAAAATCTCTAGCAAAATAGGGTATTTATAATACCCATATCCTATTCCTACTAAGCTAATGAATTACTTAACCCATCCTACTAGGTTAAGGTATCATTATCCTAATCCTAATAAGTTACTGCTAGTCCCCAAAGTCTTTAGAATTGCTGTTTTTGCCCAGGACAGATTTTCCGTGCGCCACTTTTGGTCCTTGGCGTCCAAGCTTTGCTTTCCTCCTTTCGTGAAGCTTTCTTTGGCGTCAAGTTATCCATAAAATGCTGAATTCTGCATCATTTATACCTGAAAACTTGCTAATCATGTTCCTTAGCTCACTTACTGGAAAAAGGACTAAAAGTGCATGAATTATATAATTTGTCCTCAAAACATGGCTAAAATATGGGTAAAATATAGCACTATAGGCGGGTAAATTCGCCTATCATCAGCAGCCTCTTTCGAGGTTTTCACCTAGCAAATATTTTTTTGAGCCATAAACAGTTTATACTCTTGCGGGCCAGGAGTGGACATGCATTTTATACTCGTTTCTTAAGGAGTGTCATCTCCCTTCAAGGATAGTCCTTCTTCAAGAACTTTTCATTGGGGGGGGGGGTATTCCTCACGCCATCTGTATTGACAAGATTATAAGCACCATTTGAATGTACTTCTTGTATGACATATGATCCATCCCGCTTTGGGGTGAATTTTTCCCCAGACTTACGAGAAGTAATAATGGGCCTTCTTAGTACAAGGACTTGATCTCCAACTTGGAAGCACCTCAAGCAAACCCTTTTGTTAAAAGAAAGAGATAGTTGGGCTAGATAACATTCAAGATTTTGTTGAGCCTTTAGCCTCTTCTCATCAAGATCTTCTAACTCCGCAAGACGCAACTTAAAATTTTCTTCATCGCTGAGCCCTTCTTGAATAGCCAGTCTCAAAGAAGGTATTTAACGCTCAAGTGTCAGGACTGCTTTAACTCCAAAAGCAAGTGAGTATGGGGCTGTTTGTGTTGGTGTATGGTAAGTTGTCCTATATGCCCATAAAGCTTCTTCCATTTGCTCATGCCAGTCTCGTTTGGATTTGGAGATGACTTTCTTCAACAAGTTACATAAAGTCTTATTGAATGCTTCGGCTAGACCATTGGCGGCAACATAGTACATTGAAGACTTGCACTGCTAGAAACCAAAAAGATCACATATTTTGTTCATCAGCTTATTATCAAATGGCTTTCCATTGTCAGTTATTATGTACTGAGGAATTCCAAAGTGGTAGATGATATTCACTCTGATGAATTTTGCAATATTTTCTTTCTTTACTTCATTGAGAGAAACAACTTTGGCCCATTTTGAGAAGTAATTTCTCGCGGACCAAATGTATAAGTGTCTACCAGAAGATTTTGGTAGTGGACCAACAACATCCATTCCCCAAGCATTGAATGGCCAAGATGCCACAGTTGGGTGTAGTACCTCGGAGGTTGATATATGTAATTTGCATGGAATTGGAAAGCTTTGCATCTTTTAGTATAGTCCAAGCAATCTTTCACCATCGTTGGCCAATAATATCCCATCCTTTTAATGTAAAAATGGAGCTTCGATCCAGACTGATGTGATCCGCAAACCCTCGAGCGTGCTTTTTGCAAAGCTTGAATTGCTTCTTTCTCTCCCAAACACCATAAGAGTACTCCTTCAAATGATTTTCTGTACAGTGTGTCTTTGTAGTAAAGGAAGCGAGATGCACAACAATGAATGTCAGTCCTTCTCCTTGGATCTTCTAGAAGTATCCAATAACACAAATAGTCAATGATAGGTTGTCGCCAATTTTCCTTTATAGATTCGTACATGACAACGAGGTATTCAACCTTGTTTTATACATCCCCATCCTCTTTCGATGGTTGTACTACCCACTCTTGGCAGATAGTAACTCGTGTCTGATTTAGAAGAGTTAGGGTTGAGGCCAAAGTAGTTAGAGCATCAACTTGCTTATTTTCTTTCCATGGCACATGCTGGAAGGTTACTTATCCAAGCCACCCCATTAACTTTTGCGCATCATCATGATATGGTCGTAGCTCAGGATTTCTGACTTCATAGCTTCCCAAAAGCTGCTTGATCACCAATTGGGAGTCACCAAAGACTTGTAATTGAAGTTATTTCATGTCAACTGCCATCTCAAGTCCAAGTATTAATGCTTGATATTGGACAACATTATTGGAGCAACAATTGGTCAAGGTAAAAGAGTATGGGATGACCTCTCCTTGTGGCGTGACAAACACTACGCCAAAACCAGCTCCATCTCGATGTGTGGCACCATCAAAGTACATCTTCCACGGAGGTATGGCTTCGATAACCATTGCATCTTTGTCAGGAAGTTCATCGCTCAGTTCCCAGTCATCAGGTATCGGGTGGTCTGCCAAAAAGTCAACCAATGATTGTCTCTTTACATCCTTTTAGGGGATGTACACGATCTCAAACTTTTGAAATTAGAGGTAACACCTTGAAAGTCGATCACTGAGGACTGGTTTCGACATTACAAACTTGATGGGATTTTCCCTGGACACAATACAAACAACATGAGCTTGAAAGTAGTGTTTTGTCTTTTGGATTAAGAAAACCAATGACAAACATAACATTTCGATCAGAGAATACTTTAGCTCTGTAACACACCAACTTAGGATATGGAGTCCCACATTGGTAAAACACAGGAGGGATATTGGGTAAATAAGTAAGCAAGCCTAACTCCCTAGTGATGTGTTTTAAAGTTGTTGCGGGCCTGGGACAAAACAGACAATATCACTTATGGGTTGGGGAGTTACAGGGGTGTCTCGGGCCTTGATGGTTTAGGATTCCCATCGCGGGCAGGGCCTCAGCTCAAGTCATGACAAGAATGGTATCAGAGTCGCTCATGTGTCAGCCCTATCAATATGGGCCAGAGTTCAAACTGAGTGTAGGCAAATCCTGGTAAGGCGGGGAAATCTCAGTCCTGAGTGTAGGAAAATTCCATTAGGTGGGCAAAACCTCAGGGAGGATGTTGCATCTATAAGGGGGGTGTATGTAACACCCCAACTTAGGATATAGAATCCCACATCATCAAAATATAGGAGGGATGCTGGGTATATAAGTAAGCAAGCCTAACTCCCTAGTGACGTGTTTTAAAGTTATGCGGGCCTGGGTCCAATGCTGACAGTATCACTAGTGGGTTTGGGAGTTACAGAGGTGTCTCGGGCCTTGATGGTTGGGGATGCTCGTCGCGGCCAGGGCCTCATCTCGGGTCGTGACAAGCTCATTTGGTGTCATCATTTTGCTCAGATAGTAAAGAGTGTTTTCTTTGCCTTCACTATTATCTTGAGCCAATAGTGCTCCAACTAACCTTTCTTGTGCCGCGATATAGAGTATCAATGGTTTTCTAGGTATGGGTGCCATAAGAATTGGAGGTTTCATTAAGAATGATTTGATACTCTCAAAGGCCTTGCTACAAGCCTGGTCCCATTTGAAAGAGGTATCCTTCTTCATGAGACGGCTACATAATTGACATTTTTGGCCAGGTTTAAGATAAACCTCCTTAAATATGCTAGACTTCCTTGTAGGCTTTATAACTCGTGAATATTTTGAGGCTCGGGCATTTTTAAAATTGCATCGACCTTGGCTTAATCAATTTTAATTCCTGGGTGTCGTGCAATGAAGCCAAGAAACTTTTAAGAAGTAACTCCAAAGGCATACTTCAATGGATTCATCCTAAGTTGATATCTTTGAAGTAACTTGAACACCATTCTTAGGTCCTTTAAGTGGTCTTTTCTATTTCTTGACTTTTCACCACTAGATCATCCACGTAGCATTCAATATTTTTATGAAGTAGGACGTCAAAGATGTTTTGTATAGCCCTTTGATAAGTGGTTCCAAAGTTCTTCAAACCAAATGGAATCACCTTGTAGCCATAAATACTTTTGGGTGTATGAAATGCAGTGAGTTCTTCATCCTTTGGTTTCATACGGATTTGATTGTAGCCGAATAAACCATCCATAAAAGACATTGCCTCATAACCAGTGGTGGCATCAATCATCAATTCTGGTATGGGGATTGGAAAGTCATCGGCATTATTGAGATCCCAAAAGTTGACACAAACTCGAATTTAGATATTCTTCTTTCGTACTGGAACAATACTTGAAATCCACGTGGGATATTTGACTTCGCAAATAAACCCAGCTTCAATGAGTTTGTTATTTTCATTTTCAATCAATGGAACCAACTCTGGCCTAAAGTGCCTTTTGGCTTGCTTAATAGGACGAGCCCCATTCTTGACTGCCAACTGATGGACTGCTACTTTTCAATCTAAGCCAGGCATTTCCTTATAACTCCAAGTGAAGACATTCATATATTGTTTGAGTATGTCCATATAAGTGATTTCCTCCTCGATTTCTAGAAAAGCACTCAGGTAAGTTGGTCTTGGGTCTTCATTAGTTCCAAGATTAAATTTTTTCAAGGAATTTATTATGGTCTTCACTCCTTCTTCAAGTTGCGATGAAACATCTCCAACATCTTCCTCCTCTTGAGGATTATCGTCGTTGATGGATATGTGGTAACACCAGAAAGTATCCTCCATTTCTTCATCAACCTTTATTTGAGATGAGGCCTCATTCTCAGTTTGGGTTGTAACATGATATGAGGAGTCAATACTTTCTTCATTTTCCTCACGTTTCTTGGTATAAACCACAGTATGAGCCTTTGTTTTTAACACCTTGTTGCATGAAACCACCAGTTCTGTCTACCGCGTTATTCTATAAGGAATCAAACTTTGGAACTCCTTCTGGATTTTTTCGTGACGAGTGCATCATCGCGCCTTGATAACTTCTCTGACGTTTGTTGTTTTTCTTCTTATTTAAAGGACCCAACCTCTCGAACATAGAAGATTTTGTGGTTAAATCTCCAAGTCGTTCAAAGACAGAAGGCTTTTCTTGGATGTAGTAGACTCTTCTTCTACAGTGATGAAGTTACTAACCACCCTTCATATAGAGATGTGAATTATAGGTAGCTGCGTGTATCCTAGGCCTTCATGTGCCTGCCTGGTTGTACCTTTCGATGGAAGTTTGCCCAATCTTGATGGCTCATTAGGATTATATCCAGCCTTTACAAATAGCTTGTATGTATTTAAATCGAAGCCCTCTTTTGGCTCATTAGGTTTTGAGCCACAGACTCTCCAAAGTAGCCTTGAGGATGGATTTATTGCATCAATCTTCCTGATAGGTAAAGTTAGCCCCTTTAGCACATTATCTTGGGAATTAGATAGGTGATCTTTCGCTTTTTTTACCTTTGGTACGTAGTGAATAATAGGAGTTGCCTTTTTTTTTTCATATGTGCGACGCTTTCTTTATTTGAAGTGAAGAGGGGCTTCTTGGTGGCAGCTTTTTCAACAATCATTGCGACTTTTTTGGATGCAAGATCATTACACTTGGTCTTGGTGACATTATCAACCCTTTTCTCATTCACGACATAGTTTTTCAAGTAGAATTTTGCATCGGCAAAGTGTGATTCAGCTTCAGTGAATGGCTTATCATCGGCTACTATCTTTATTTCCACTCCACCTTCAAGGCCTACCAAGCAATATATTCTATGAAGTTTTGGCATCTATCACATGCATCAACGTATTTGATCAAAAATCATCCATACGAATCCCCAACTTGACAGATCCCATGGCCATTTGGCCCCCTTGGTTGAAGCCTTGGATTATTATACAACTTTAGTCCAGTTCGTTAGTAGCGATGCTAAGTTCCTTCATTGTGTGGATAGGAAGTATGTTGACTACGGAACCCTCGTCAATCAAGATTCTATTTATCTTCTTTCCTAGAACTTGACCTACCATGTACAATAGACGATTCTGTAGGGCTCCTTCAAGCAGAAGATTATTATTTATAAATGGGATTTTTGTATCACATACACATGCCTCTTCGCCAGGAGTTTTAGCAAGCTTTTTAGAAGATGAAAGAACTTCCATGGGTAGATTTTCTCCCTTTGCCCCCTCTTTGGCAGTATTAAAATAAGATACCTCAAGGTTGACTAGAGCAGTCTTCGCACAAAACCAACTTTGTAAGAATTCTTCCAACGTTATTGTACACCGTGGTTTTTATGGTGAAGCTCCATTACCCTCATTTTTTTTGAAAGTTCAACCAACTTCTGTTTTCTTGGTTTCTTCACCATTCTCCTTCTAGTTGGCTGCTCGGATGACCTTTTTTGTAGACTCATCTTCTTGCATCTGCGCCTGGTCACCAGAGTCCAACCTTCATCATTACCTTCATTAATTGAAGAATTATGATGCTCTAACAGTTTCTCATTATGCTCTTCGACACATATTTGGACCGGATTGAGCGAGCCAAAAGTGATAGAGATTTGATGAGAACTGCCCATCTCATCATCGAGAAAGATCTTTTTCTCATTTGCTAATTGCATGAATTTTTCCTTAAAGACAAAACACTTTTCCAGAGGGTGACCTACAAGCCTATGATACTTGCAATAATTTGGGTCATTGGTCCTTTCAGCTCCATCGGGCCGCTTTGTCTCTGGTATATCAATGAGCTTATACTCAAGAAGCTCATAAAAAATCTCAGCCACATCTGAATCAAGGAAGGGGTATTTTTTTTCTTATATCTCCATTAAAGTTAACTTTTGATTTAGATATGCTCGAGAAGTCGTATTCACACTTTGCTTTTTGCTCACCTTCATGGTGACCTTCACAGGAGACACGTCGACATTCATGGATTCTTTGTTATCATTTTTAGGGACAAACTTGCCCCATCTTTTGGGTTCCTGCTTATTCTTTCCCCTTTAAGGGTCATGGATAGGCGATACTCCCTTTCCAGCAGAAGACATGCTCAACTCCATGTCATGAGCATGAGTAGCTAACTCTTCAAAGGATTTTGGTTTAATTCCTTGCAAGATATAGAGAAGCTCCCAGTGCTTTCCTTGGACGCACATCTCTATTACAGAAGCTTCGCTGAGCCTATCTTTGTAGTTTAGGCTCGCATTTCTCCACCGATTGATGAAGTTGGTGACTAGCTCATCCTTTTTTTATCGAGTATTTATGAGATTTATTATGTTCACTGTACGTCTTGTGCTGTAAAAAGGATTCAGGAACTCATGCTTCAATTGCTCCCAACTATCGATGGAGTTAGGCTCAAGGTCCGTATACCAATCAAAGGCATTTCCCTTCAGGGAACAAACAAACTGTTTGACAAGATAGTTACCGTAAATTCCAACATTATTACATGTCTCAACAAAGTGTGCGACATATTGTTTTGGGTTCCCTTTTCCCTCAAACTGTTGAAATTTGGGGAGTTTGATAACCATCAGACATTTTGAGGCTATCAATTCTCGTAGAGTAGGGCTTGGCATACGCAAGGGAAGACTTGGTGACAACATCATACTTGTCTTTGAGGGTCCCTTCAATGAATTCCTTCAATTGCTCAATCGAGATCATTCCCTCAGAAGAAACTTGTACCTCCTTAGTCGGTGGTGTTTGTTTCACAGGATGTTCTATTTCGTGAACTTTTGGAGCTTTTCTAGGTGCATGGCTAGACTCTTCGTTTATCAGTCCTTCCATTCTATCCACTATCTTATCAATTCGAGCATCTTGATTTTGAACATACTTGTTCAGGCCCTCAATTTCCTTTGTGAAATTCGCCAGCTACTCCTCCATAGATGAGGCATCAGTCACCATTGCTTGCATGATCACTGGAGACGTTGGAGAGTAACACAAATTGTCAGATAAGTTGATCTTCAAAGTGTTCAGCTTATGCGGTGTAAGTGAAGATAACACATTTATTGAACAACCATTGATCTTTGTGCCAGAGTATTTCGAACCAGAGTGCTCAAGTAGAGCAAGAGTCTTCCTAAGTGTTTCTGCCATGTTACTTCCTCCTTCCAAAACTCTTGCATTGAACTTTGTTCCTTTTGGGGTTAAAGATCCAAAAACTGGAGTTGGCGCGGATGACACTGGATGTGTTTGTTGTCCTAACATGTTGTCCTTGCTCCTTGTGACAGCTCCCAAGCTTCTGAAAGTAACACCAAGGATACTTTCTACTTCGGTAGAGAACTTTGAATCAACAACCTTGGAAGCAGTTGTTTGAGAGTTGATCTTCTTAGAAGTCATTTCAGCGTTCTTAATCTTCAGAGTTTGAAAAGGTGAGATGAGAGGTAAAGATCGTCCCACTGGGCGTGCTAGTTTGTTTGCAATAAATTTTTACGATGACAGAAATAAATTGCAGTCACAAGCAAAAATATGGAAAAACATGATTTTTTATTGATAAACAATGTGGGTACAAATTTGTTTCTCCCTTGATTCTTCTCTCTTAATTTTTATCGTAATTCAAGGACCGTTAGTGGCGTATTTCTCGAACGTAGGCATATTTAGATTTGATATGAATTTCTCCATAATTCGAGTGCCGTTAGTGGCGTATTTCTCGAACTTAGGAAGATATGAATTTGATCTCCATGAAAGGAGGATTTGTGGATCTTCTTGATTTATTTAAGGGAAAAGGCATCATTTCCACCCCATACTATACAAGAAAAGTCTAAGCCACACCTAAATTATATAAGTGACCTATTACACACCTTAACTATATAAAAGTGATATTATTACCTCCCCGCGACCCCCATTCTAAGGCGCGTGTGTTACACTTATTTTAGGTGCGTCCAGCCTATTAAATAACAAAAGTAAACGGCTAAAAACATTAAGGGAAAAGACATCGTTTCCACCCCAAACTATTGTCGAAAAGTCGAATCCACACCTAAACTATATAAGTGACCTATTACACACCTTAACTATAAAAAAGTGATACTTTTTACTGACGTGGTGCTGACGTGGCAGCGCGTGTAAAACACTACACCACATGCAAGTGGTGGTAGCCTGACAGGGTGTAAATAGTTTCACCTTTTTATAGTTTAGGTGTGTAATAGGTCACTAGTATAGTTTAGGTGTGGCTTCGACTTTTTGGATATAGTTTGGGGTGGAAACGATGCCTTGTCCCTTTATTTAATTATGAAGAAGAAAGGGTTTTGATCCCTTTGTGATATTCCATGAATTTATGAAATTATGTAGAGATATTCAAGATTTATGAATATCTCATGAATTTGCGGGATATCGGTATCTTGATCTCTTTATGAATATCCCATGAATTTATTGGGACTTTGTAGATTTATGAATATACCATCAATTTATTCGGACTTTAAAGATTTATGAATATCTCCCATCAATTTATTGGGACTTTTAAGATGCGTCTTTAAAGGGATATTTGCCCCTTTATATAGGCATAATTCAGGATTTAGGATAGAGTAGCCTCCAATAACTCTAATAGAATTTGAATTCTTCTTGAAGAGTCCCACAAATTTTAGAACTCTAAGTACTCTAACAAAAATTGAATTCTTTTTGTAGAGTCCACAAATTTTTGATATCTACAAACCTTATTGAAGT
Source organism: Capsicum pubescens (assembly GCA_030864215.1). Classification (NCBI taxonomy): domain Eukaryota; kingdom Viridiplantae; phylum Streptophyta; class Magnoliopsida; order Solanales; family Solanaceae; genus Capsicum; species Capsicum pubescens. The sequence goes on from CM061548.1 coordinate 33,155,632, forward strand.
TGTTGATATAAATGGTCAATAACAGACAATTATTTCTGACCCAAATCATAACGAGGTGCTTATTGGTCAAGTTTATAAGGACAAAGCCACTTTAAAGTCAGTGATGACCTAGTATGCAAACAGAAACAAATTTCAATTCAATACAAAAATATCAAATGCAAACGGGTAAGTGAGTGTTTTCTATTATTATATATATTTTTATATATTTGTATATGTATTTATTCAAACATATTTCAGAAGGAAAAATTTCAATATTTTATTGTAATGAGTGTCTGAAAATCATGTCCATTCATTCATTACTCTACTATATATTTCATAATATACATATTGATTGTCTTATAATATTTCTAGTTAATTGGTATTTTTAGTTAATATATGTATATTGATTGTCTTCTAATATACATATATACATATGCTTGTATATCTGTTGTTTATATTTTTGTATTTTAGTTTACATAAGTTTGATATTTGTATTTGGATATATTTATTTTAGTTAACATAAGTTTGGTATATCTGTATTTGTATAACTGTATAAACTTATTTGTATATGTTTTTTATTAGTTTACATAAGTTTTGTATATATGTTTCTTATGTATATCTATTAATAGTATATTTGAATTTATGTATATCTGTAAACATAAGCTTCTAATTGTTTGTATATCTTTTTTTTTAAGGTTACAAAGGTTTTTTTTAGTATTTGTATATCTGTTGTTTGTATATTTGTATTTTAATTTACATAAATTTGGTATTTGTATATTTGTTTTTTATGTTTATCTATTAGTAGTATTTTTGTATTTATGTATAGCTGTATACATAAGTTTAGTGTGTTAGTATATTTGTAAATTTTCAAAAAACTAGTTTTATATAATAAGTATATAGGTTTCATATTGTCGGTACAGACTGTAGGTTCCATAAGTTTAATTGATTTTTTTTTAATAATTATGTTTGTTGTGTTTGTGAAAATTATTAATACATAACTATTTCATATCAGGTATACTTTGGTGTGTAAATCGAAGGAATGTGGTTGGTTTCTAATGGCATCTAGTAATAAGAAGATCAATTTCTTTAAGATTCAAAAGTTTCGGCATGAATATACTTGTTCTTTAAAGGATAGAGTGTACCAGCAGAAACATGTTAGTAGTGCATTGATTGGTGGGATTGTGAAGCAAAAGTTATCCGACCATAAAAGAGTGTATACGGTGAAACACATACAGAAGGATATTAAGAATGAGCTTGGATTGGATTTGACTTATGCAATAGCCTAGAGGGCTAGAGAGAAAGCTTTGATTTCATTGAAGGGGACAACATATGCATCATACAACAGACTGTTGGGATATTTATACATGTTGGAAAAGACTTACCCTGGTTCACATATACGAATGAAAAAAATACCAGATGATGAATTCCTTTATGTGTTTATGTCGCTCTACTCTTCAGTTAAAGAGTTTGATTCATGTCGATCGATTGTTGTTGTTGATGGCAGTCATCTAAGGGGAACATATGATGAAACTTTTGTGTCAGCAAGTACACTTGATGGAGTAGATTTTTACGCTACTTACTCTTTTTTTTAAAAAATTCAATGCAATATATATGGTATTAAATACATATTATAATATGATTTTTTTTTTAATATTAATTATATTGTATACCTTATATATGAATATGTACTCATACTAATATGATTTTGTCCTTAAACTGTATATTGTATATGCACACTAAACTAAAGAAATACTAATCAAATCCATCATTAGATAAGCACATTTTTATCCCAAAAGAATATGAAATAATCGCATCACACGAAATGCTAGTTTCTTATCGAAACATGTCCAGCAAATGCTCTTGAAAACACTATCCAAAATTAAAGCATGGACACAAAAACATGTATTATTTCAATAATTTTTACCGAATGCAGTAATTTTATCCTTCATATTTCATCACGAGAGAATGATCCAAATGCAATTCAAGCCAGATATATTTGTACAAGTTCACTCTATATACCTACATGCAAACTGTATATACATATATGCACTCCATATACATATATACAAACTATATATACATATATCCAAATGCAAACTGTACATACATATATGCATTCTAAAGTTGTATATATATATATATATATGAGTATGCATTATTCTACAAAAGTATATGTGCAAGTTCACTATATATACATATATGCAAACTGTATAAATATATCCAAATGCAAACTGTATATACATATATGCACTCTAAAACTGTATATATATGCATATGCATTATTCTACAATATATATATATATATATATATATATATATATACATATATATATAAATATAGAAAGATAGATAGATAGATAGATATAGATATACTTTAGATTGAGATGTCTTAGAACATTTTGCCCTTTCCTCCTTGCTAGAAGATGCAAAATTCTTTTCTTTTTTTTTTGGATAAATCAATCATCGATATTTTGAAAGTGTCTGTTAAATCATTTCTTGACTGTGAATGTACCATGCTATTGTGATTATTGACATGGCCATTGCTCTCTTTTGTTCGTGACTCTGCTCTCGACTTGTCCACTTTCAACTCCGCTAAAAAATCTGCATTTTCACTATTTAATTGAGAGACACCCAAATCAAACGATGGAGCCCCACAATTAGTCGTGGGTACATGTTCAATATTTCTTGTCAATCTCCTATTTGGGATTTCTTCATTCATTTGAAACAAGTAATTGATAACTTGAAACCCTAATAAACAATGCAAAATAGATGAACAATGAGAAATTTATCGACTCACTTACATAATATATAAAAAATAATAAAAAATTAAATCTAATATAAAAAATAATAAAAGATTACCTCAAATCTTTAAGAAATATCCTAAATGGATTTTATGAGGTGACAAATCCGTAAAAAAGGTTTTTCAAAGAGAAATCAAGATGATATTTTATGATATTAGAGTTATTTTGAGAGAAAAATAAGGAGAAAAAAGTTGAAGAAGATCTCTTGAAGAATTGTGTACTATGATATTCCCAATGTTGCCGTTTCTTCAATGTAAAATCAAGAATATTAGAGTGATTTTGAGAGAAAAATAAGAAAAAAATAGTTGAAGAAGATATCTTCCAAAATTGTGTGTTTTGATATTCCCATTGTTGCCCTTTTTTGAGCCAATAGAATAGAGAGAGAATAAAAAGAAAATATCCAAAATAGATACATGAGAGATAAAATTGGTATTTACAAATCTTAATATATTTGTATATAGCGCCCCACAAAAAAACTGATTTTAAACTACCAAATGACTATGAATTATAATTTTTTAAAATATTAACCATCCCATGTAATTAGTATAGTATTTTGTCTATAATATGTAATTTTTTTATTTTTGAATAAATTTCAATACTTGAAGGGTATTTCTGACCCTTTTCCATTTGAAAATAAATAAATTTGTCATCTCATCGGGAACAAGCTATTTGCTAATTATCGTAATTGAAATCTTGTTTGAGCAACCTTTTAGAGTTGAGTTAAATTTCTTTCTTTTTCAACTAAATCGTAAGCCGGGAAAAAGAATCATATTTTAGTTATTTATTTTTATTTTTATTTTATTATATAGAAAAGCCAAGGAAGGACGATCATGGCTATGAAAAATTATACAATATGCAATACAAATTGCACTATGTAGTTTACCTTGTCTTATTTCATGACCAATTATCTTCAACCACTTGTAATACTAGGGCTCATTCTCTTTATTCCTACACAAATTTATTCAAATCTATTTTTTTTTGTAAAAAAATCAAAATGCTCAGTTATCATCAACTTTCTTTCATGTTCTATTTTTTTCACGTTTTTATTTTTTTATTTTTTGTGGAAGTTTTGTTTGTCATTATTTTATACTTTCTTTGGTTCAATTTGTTTGATTTATTTCTTTTTTATGTTGTTTTAATTTATTTTTTATTTTTTAGCAACATTTGTAATTTTAGCTTTCCACATGTCACATTCAAGATTATAAGATTAAATAATATTTTATTATATTTGACATATCTTTTATTTAATATCACAATATTCAAAAAATATATTTTACTTTTTCAAATTTCGTACCAAATTAAAATAAATCAAACAAACTGGGACAGATAGTGTATTAACAAAATAGTGCATTTCTAAGAAAAAAAAATACAAAACTTGTAGATGTTAAATTGTGCTTCTGACTATGTATATATGTATTTTCAAAATTAAAAGCTTCTAAAATTATGTTTTAGCCAAAGGTTATTTTCATAAACTTCTAATAATTATAACAAACTTATAAAATTCATTGAAATTAATTTATAAATCATTACGGATATTATATCAAACCAAAGTTGAATTCCTTATTTAAAATTTAGTCCATTATATAATATAAGATTATTGATGAGTAAAGTTTTAAACTATGACTTGAGATTACTTTTAATTAAGATATTGCAATGAAATAATAAATTACAATGGGATTGAACTAATATGAAAACAATTGACACATTTAGTTCATACTCAGAGAAAAGAGTTTAATTAGTTAGTGTTATTTATTTGTCTGATTTTGATTTGATATTGAATTTTAACAAATTAAAAAAAGATTTTTGAATCTTATATTAATAGGCTAAAGATATGTATAATGTATCAAAATACTCTTTAATTTTGCAGAATTGATTAAAAAATTGTCAAAAATAAAGAGGTGTTTTCCTTTTCGATGGATCAAAATGGGTGGGGTACTATATTAATAGTAAAATAATAAAAAAAGAAACTGATAAATGGTTAAAAAGTATTCATTTAATTTTAAAACTATATATACTACAGATAATTCTAAAACTATAATTTATTTAATTTAATTGGTACATTTGTTCATATTATATCAAGACTTTGTAATTTGTACACTTAACTACATGTATCATTTTACAACACATTTACAATCTTCAAAATAAAATTTATTATTTTGAGGTAGTATATTCTCTCATCGGGTATATAAATCACTTTTTTTACAAAAATATATACTAAATTATTCACTTGATTTTATAGTATATAAAACAAAATCTGAAACCATAACTTTTTTCATTTTTATCACTTTGTAAAGAATGATAGGATTTATTTTAAATTTCATCAAATAGGTTGAATTTCATTCGCTAAACATCTGCAAAATGAATTTAAGTGCATTCAAAATAAATTTATAGACGGATTATTTTTTATTTTTTGGTTGTTTCGTATGATTCTATAAAAAAAATATTAATATAATTGACACTTTATTATAACATGCATCTTTATTATTATTTTTTATTGTGCTAATTTAGAAATATTGATGATCATTTAAAAACTAATCAAATACCTATAAATATATTTAAAATATTTACGGGCCCTTCATTATCTAGTTACTATTATGTAAAAATTACCTAAAAGAACAACTTAAGTTTCAAAACTACTAAAAATCCCTACACTTTAAAAATATTACTTATATCCCAACATTTACTACTTTTACTAAAAGTTGAGATACAAGTTAAAGGCCCCTCATCCTACGCCCTTTCTTTACCAAAAAAAAGAACTGCTTCTTTCACCATCTACGCCATTAATTAAGAGGTTGATTTCAATCCCACTTTTTTCTCTAATACAAAATTTTGAATTAAGGTAAATTTCCCCCCTAAAATATTTTTCAATTTCTTCTAATCTTGTATGACGATTTTTTTTCAAAAGGAATTTTTTGGGGACTATTTTTACAAGTGATTTTTCGGTGCTATTGTTGAACGAAGTTTTTTATTATCATTTTTTCAGTCTACTTTTTTTGAATTAACATAATGAATGGAGATTCGGGACCATCTTTTAGTTTTGAAATCTTTCAATTAGACATTATCAAACCAAATGAAGAAGTTAATTACTTTGTTCCTAGTTATTTTGACTACGAATCTCATGGTTTTGATGAAAATAGATCCAAATATAGAAATGATACACATACTATGAAGAAATTGAGAAAAAAGCATTCCAAGAAGGATAACAAAAAAGAGGCTCAAGTTTCTAAGAAAAGAGGTTCTAAATGCTCTGGAAGTAAAGTTCCCACTAAAAGAAGAAGACTTGTTGAAGTTATTTCAAGAGAAGAGCTTCCAAAGGTATTTGCATATTCAGATCTGAAAATTATTTGGCCGAGATACATATTTAGACATGCATTATACATTTTTCAATTTCTTGTATAAGCTGGAGCTTTGTTGATGAATCTCTATGTATCTATTATTTTTTAAGCATTTTTAAAATTAACATAACAATAGTTACATGTTTATAAGCTTATAGATACATATTGTATTATCTTGTATCATTGTTTTACTGTTTATGCATTTATATGTATCTCGTGTTGTTTAACTTTTCGTGAAATAAGCTCACCAATAGATACAAGTTATTTCAACCAAGATACATATTGTATTATCTTGTATATATGATTACCTGAGTATGCATTTAAATGTATCTAATAATTTTTTTTTAAGTATTATTGAAATAAGAAAATAAAAGATTCATGTTTGTATTATCTTGTATAACTGGGTCTCTGTTTATGCATTTATAGGTATCTTTTATTTTTTATGTTTTAATGAAACAATCATTCAAAAGATTTATATTATTAAGTTTAAAGATACATATTGTATTATCTTGTATCTCTGGTTCTATGTTTTTATATTTTGGTATCTCTTGTTTTGTGTTTTTGTAGATTTATGTATCTCATGTTATATTTTTGTACCTATTGTTATTGCATCTATATATTTTCTTGATGTTCTTACTTCTGTATATTTTTCTTTGCAGGTTTGCCTCATATGTAATGATGAGGTCTTATCTGTTAATGTCATCAAAGATCTATAGCTCTATGCCACTTTGTATTAAACCAAATTATTGTATTGAAAGCAGTCAAAGATTTATTAATATGTCGAGGGAAATGCACTAGTTTTTCATTAACATATTCTACTGACATAAATTTTATTTGAATTGAGGGGTATGACTTTTATGTATGTTTATTGAGTATCTTTATATATGAACTTCCACTATGTTTAGAAAATAAACTACTTTCGTTTCTAAGTTGACCAAAGACGGATCCAGAATTTTGAATGCGCGTTGATAAGGATAGGCTCCTGCTTTGACTAACTTATGTAAATTGTCAAGTATCGCGCTGTAAAATTTCAAGAGGTAAAACAAAAATAATGTTTGCAAAGTGCTAACCAGGAAAACTCAAGATTCATTAGAAATTAAAATTCTTTAGTAGTAAAGTTTGTAGAATAGAAAAAAAAAGTTACAGATTCTGACAACTTAAGATCCTTATTAAGTCTTTTCAAGATATAGCACTGAACAATGCTTATTTGAATATAAAGGAAGATTGGGGAATATACAACATGATGTACTTGAAAAACTAAAAAGAAGAACAAAAGAAACTTTCTACAAAAGAATATAGTATTGTACTCGAAAATAGTGTTCGAGCCAATTTGCACGCACCATGAATATTTTATGGGATATCTGCTATTTACCAACAACACAGATACCAGATAACTCTATCCACCAAAGCTTGAACGGACCAGTATAGAAAGCATCTAGTGTTTTCACATCTTATAATTCTAAGTGAATTTTTTCATGCTATGGAACAGAACAACACTTTCTTGAATTTCATGGAGGATTTGGGGCATGTACAATAGGATGGACTTGTAAAACCTAAGAAGAAAGAATAAGATAAACTCTGTACAAACAAAAAATAGTATAGTACAAGTAAAAGGCAAAAATAAGTTTTTTCTTCTCCTTTTAGCTGATTCACATCCAATTTATGTTGCTCAGACTTTTTAAAAATGGTGTGTGCATGTTTTAATGATCCGGCAAGACCGACACATCGGTTATTGAGATTCCAATAACATAGTCTCCAACCAATATGACTATGTCCACTTAAAGAGGTCAGTCCCCCGCCGACATGATGCCTTAAATATTCATATACAATCCCCCGAACGACATTTTAGGACATAATTGCAATCATACAAAAAAACTTCATAATCCGTCACAAAAAATAAGATGTATTTTAACGTACTAAAAAAATAATGAGAGATACATATAATGCACCATCGTGCACAAAAAATTATTAGAGATACACACACTGCATAATCTTTCGTATGCTTATATCACTAAAACTAAAACATCACGAGATAGATTTTTACACATAATCAGATTACCAGAGATACAAGAACATGAAAGTTGTATCATGTGTGGTAAATTATGTATCTCGGCCAACTTAACATAACTACAAAAGTATTACGTAAAACAATAATCAATTTTATGTTAGATACACAATATGTATTTTTAAGCTTACTAACATGTCTCTTTGGTATGCTGATTTTACTAAAACTTAAAAACAAGAGTTACATATAAAACTTAAACAGATAACAAGAGATACAAGATATTGAAAAAAGTATCATGTATTTCTAAATATGTATCTAAGCCTAAAATTATCCAAATCTGAAATAACAAGAGATACATAAATCCACAATAACATAAAATCAGATATACAAAAAGCTTAAAATGTATCTGTTATTTTACAGAATATGTATCTTTGGTATAAATAATTGAATCAAAACAAAAAATAATGTGAGATACATACAAATTACCCTCGTACACAATATGTATCTTTAAACTTACTAACATGTATCTTTGTTATGCTTATTTCACTAAAACTTAAAAATAAAAATACATATAAAAACATAAACAAAGAACATGAGATACAAGAAAATGAAAAAAGTATCTTTAGTGTCTAAATATGTAATGCCTCGAGAGTACACCCTGGGCGTCACACGGTGCTTACAGTTCCGAGGGACCACAAGCTAACCCGTGAGCTGGTACCCGCTGTGAGCACTGAATAACACAATCATAAATGTGGAAGAATAACTGATATGCCATAAGGTTTTAATAACTAAAACAAACACTGAATTATGAATCTGAAGAAATAACTATCTGAATCTGAATAAATACTAAAATCTGAGATAAACTGAATAACTAACTGTCATGTCAACTGAAGTCTGAATACTGAATAACTGACTGTAGTGTTTGAAAACCTCTAAACTGAATAACTGTGAGTTGATGGGAAAGGCCCAAACTAACTCCAACTAACTCAAACTAACTACTAAACTAAAAGCATGAAATAAAATAATCTATCCTCGGATTATGAGGACTCATCACTGCTACTGCTGAGAGTCTGAGATGTCTAAACGCGATTCAGGAACTGGGCGTCAGAACCTATGATATAATATATCATAGTGCAAAAAAAAGGTATGCGATCAGTACTTTGAATATACTGGTATGCTAAATGAGGTAGGCTGACATGCATGATTTCATGAACAGGAATAATAATTATCTGAATATACATGTAAAACATAGAGTAATGAATAGAGAGCATGAAATTTGTAGATATTGGGGATGCATGACCAAGCATATAACATGAACTAAATAGAAGTCTGTAAATTGAAATAATGAAATAACTAATATCTATATGCCTTGGTCAAACAACACTGAGACTGAACTACTGATCTGATTATGTTACGATCCAAATGGCCATGAGTGGCACCCACACCAATCTTCCTGTGGGAGAACCATCTAAATCGAACCATTACTCAAACACTTAGTCAATATTAGATGATATTATTATAAAATTAAACATAATAACAAATATCCAGGACTAATTATTATTAAAGAGGAAATTCAAACAAACTACTTACTAAAATTTTCAAGACCCGAAAGTCATTGTACAAGAACTACTAACAATGATCATATCTAAAGTGATATCCAAAAATAAAGTAAATAAAGAATGTTTCATTGCCCGAAAGATGGACAAGAACAAATAAGATGACCCATGGCAGCCTGGAGACGAAGTGCTCACCCTTGGATCAAGATCTGCTATCAAACTCTAGAGATGAGGTCATGTCTGAGCCTAAAACACTTTCTGCATTCAACAAAAAAAGAGTACAAGATAGTATCAGTACAAACCACTATGTACTGATAGGTATCATAGGCCAACTAAATTTAATAGCATGTACACAACATAAATCAAATAAAAAGTAGACAGACATCGTCACACAATAAATATTCAATGAATCAACAATACAACAAGAACAGATCAAACAGTGCTCACAAACAAGCCACATAACCATCAAGAGTATCAACCATACTGTAAACATCTACAGAAATAACACAAATATGTACACACATGCTATGGGACTTATTTTTGCTCAAATATTCATGACCTGCAGGGAACTATCTATGTTCATGTACTATACCGGTGTGGTCCCCGATCCAATATAAATATAAACGTATCGGCGTGGTATCCGATCCAACATAAATATAAACGTACCGGTGTGGTACCCGATCCAACATAAATATAAACGTACCAGTGTGGTACCTGATCCAACATAAATATAAACGTACCGGCGTGGTACCCAATCCAACATAAACATAAATGTACCGGTGTGGTACCCGATCCAACATAAACATAAACAAGTATTATCAATATCAATTTACACAACCTCACAACATGCCACACAATGTACCAAGTTTACAAGTACACTAAAAGTCATAAAACAATTTCGTCAAGTCTATTTTCAATATACATTCATACACGAATCAACAATCCAAACATCAGCAATTTCAAGCATGTTCGAATACCAATCCACAAGTATCCAATTTAGGAGCATGCACACAATTAAGTCGAGTCTAAACTCCAATTAAACCATAACCTACCTCCACCAAAGAAATCAAATTCATGATAATTTGCGAGGATCTTGCCCTTCCGTAAAGCTTTCGAATAATCAAAATCTGTTCAATATATAATCTACATAAGAGTACGAATCTAATGACACTCATTTATGATTTTCTTACTCTAAAATTTCTACATCGCCAACTCAATTTCTCTAAGCCTCAAAACCGGAAGAAATATACGGAAAAATAACTTACAGACCCTTGGGCTCATAATACACTAACATGCAGATTCTATCTTTATGCCAATAATTGGCTAATCATTACTCAACATAAAGGAAAAGTGTACATTATTTTATTCACTAACCAATAATTTATTACCATATCCTAAACATTACTTGATCCACTAACTTAAAAGAAAATAGACAATTTGATCCATAATATTGTGGCTTCTTCACTGGTCACTTCCAGTAACTAAAGTAATAATCTATAACAACTTTAATCTAGTAATTCACTGCTATTTGTTCCTAAATCTAATTGGACATTAATCACTGTTATTTCATTAGTGGATTCAAACCTTCCATTCCATAGCACATTTAATATTTATATATTTATACATGCATACTACTATTAATAATTTACCTGGCTATGCCACGAGAACCAATGGAAAAAGTAAAACCGTAAAGCTATGTATCCTTCCTCTTCTCGCTTTATGATTTTTGTGACTGTCTATATGGTAAACCCTACCCATTTAAAATCATCTTATTTTAACCACATAAGTAAATAAATTGCTATTCGACCCATTAATTCACTAATTAAATTAATTATTTATTATACCCAAAACTTTTAATATATCCTCAAAAATTATTTGGAATCCCATAGAAATAAATTAAATATGTAAATTGACTAGAAAGTATATTCTGGGACCATTGAAAATACTACGACACTAATCCAAAACTATCTCAATCAAAGGTTGATTATTATCGGGTTTTACTTTCTCAACTTAATTACTCTGTTAATGACTTAAATTACTCCTGATCACCTCAAAAAAATTAGTACTATTCAACCCGTGAGTCATAATTCACGTATACAACTACGGAGAGCGCTAAAATAGGGAAGATTAGAAAATTTTACAAACGATCGAGAGGGTCGTTACATCAGATACCAATTAAACAATCGTTCATCCTCGAACGACAAACAAGTGGAAACAAGAGTAAACAAGTAGTTATCTGAATCATCAAAAAGATGTGGATACTTGCTACGCATGTTTGCTTCGATCTCCCAAATGGCCTCCTCAATAAGACGATTCTTCCACTGGACCTTTACAGACGCAATCTTCTTAGTCCTCAACTTACGGACAACTAAATACCTAACCGATTCTATGCATATCCCCACCACCCAGACTCGAAAGGTTTAATCAGTATACAACAACACAAGGCATATATTTCACCCATATATATGCAACCGTCCTATACCGGCTGATAAATATAGGTGCATACTGGTGATAGAAAATGCGCATGCTGGAATGAATGCAAAATACACAATCAATACCACAACTCATCATAATTTTCCTCATCAGGACCATCATCATCGTAATCAACCTCCGTCCTTGTCGGATATTAACACATCATCAATATTATCCTCCGGCCTTGCCGGGTATCAACATATTATAAATGTATCCTCTATCCTTGTCGGGTATCATAATCATCATGACAGTGTCCTCCAGCTTGTCGGGTATCAATATCATCACAATAGTATCCTCCGGCCTTGTCGGATATCAGCATATCATCATAATAGTTATTACCTAATAACATACACTTAAATACTCATAAAATAGTCATATCACCATAGAATATCTATCTAGTCAATACCTCTCAACTACTCGTTATTAGCTAACCAACACTTATTATAATAGAATCATTAGTTCGCTAGTCATCACATAACCTCTAGCTATTACCTAAACATTATCCTTCTTATAATCCTTATTCACAGGATAGCAACTAACTACTATTTATTTAATAGCCAACATCTAACATCTAGTCAAGGTTCATCACTAGACCAAAACTGTCATTTATCCACCATTCATTATTATCAACTAATCATCCTATATTCGTTAATCATTACTAGACAACACATTACTACTTGTCACCTAACTATCTTTTATTAACTGACTCCAATTCATTATCTAACCATCATTTACTAACTAATCCTTGCTTATCTATTCATTAGTTAACGATATAGCAACTATTCAAAGTTATTAACTAGTCACTTCTTATGCCAACAACTCTTATTATCTAGCCACATTAACACACAACTCCTCGTTTATCGACTAATCGACATCACAAACTTAATCATCAATACCAACTAATCTTCAGCTATGTTAGACCCGAGCTCACCATAAACCATGCATTAACCATCGCTAGCTACCATGTTTCAACTAAGCAAGATTCATTAACTAATACATTAGATTCCTAGCCATACAAGTGCTATAGTCCCCTAATAGATAACTAGTTACCACATAGCTTAACCGATAATTAGGCAGAATAATCGTAAGATCATATTTAAGCTAAAATAACACTAATTACCAACATAATACTCATGAATGTACTAAATCTGTACATGTCATCACTAGTATCCAATCAATAAAGTCGTAAGCAATATACTGCATCTTCCTCCGTCCCATATTGAAGAGATGTGTATAAAAACATATATGTATTCATAAACTGTAATTGTATCCTTTACACTGATAAACACTTCTTGAAAATTCATCCATTATCATAATATAGCCCTTGACTCATTAATTCATCCGAAATAGTCACAACATCATAATCACGGCCATAGGGCAATATACATATCCGAAACTCATATCGAGAAATCATATTTGTAAGTCGTAGCATATCTCTAATCATCTCACATATAGGAGGTATCTCACATATTAGAGGCATAATATAGATAAACCTGTAATCTTCTATAGAATATCTTATATCGATAGGTCATATATCATGACTACGAGGAATATCACCTCTCTAGGTCAATTTGCATATCTAAGAGGAATTAGCATCTCTATAGGTCAATCATCAAGTCTAAGAGGAAATAACATCTCTAAATGCCCAATATCCCTTCCACAGGAAGTATCATAACTATAACTCAAAAACCACAATCTAGGAACATCAATACAAGTTACCAAGTTACGAAGTAACCTTATTCTAAGGTTTACTAGCCTCATCTATGTCTAACATCCACAACTTATTCCACAAGACTTAACACAAGTTTAGGCTTAAGTAGGAAAGACAATCCCACTTCTAATCTTCAATTTCCATAAATAGGCACACTATGCCCCAAACCAGGCTAAGTATCTAGTTCATCTTCTAAATGTCAAGTAAGCCATATTCAAGCCTAAGATAGCAACTTTGACTAGAACCAAGGTACTCAAGTCAACTCTACCCAACTTATGGTTTCAAGACTACTACACTAGCCCAATAAGGTGAAATATAAAAATAATGCTTCAATTACTAAAACCACATCCCAAACATAGGTTTACATTATAGCCACGCTACAACTAATCTAAACTGGAAAGAAAAAGCAATAGGATTCAAAAGAGGTAGAAACATGCCATTTTACGAGTCCCACAGAATTAGAGCCTACAACACATTATCCTCCACAATATTGTTAATATCCATCTAATCATCATACCTTAACTACTCAGCAAGAAATATCCATCAAGTATCACTCAAGAAAATATTAATCGTGCTATTTAATAATTCATTTATTCTCCCATTCAGGATCATCCTTAATTATTTTATGAATGTAACTAAGACATTTGATTTTGCATTGCTACTATCATGGAAATTACTATCCTATAAAAGTGTCATATATCAGCCAACTTTGTGGGACATGCAAATGTATAATTCAACCACAAGGTCAAGTCAATAATAATTTATCCTCTCAAAATTTTTCCTAATGCATAAATCCACAGCTACAACTTATGTCCTGACAACCACTAACTCAATATATTTCGACGACAAACACTTCATGGTCAAGACAAACCTCTCTTATATCACTAACACCAATTTAAAATATATAGTTATTCTTATTTCTACCTAATAATATTTTTATTATGGGCTTTACTTAACTCTTAATCACCTCAAGAGTGGTCCCCACACCACTAGCACATAAGCAAGGCCAACCAAAATAAATTGATTATAGGTCATTGATAGTCTCATCACCAATGTCACATTCCAGACAAGTCATCGATCAAATTCTGTAGGTATCAACAACCTCTTCTATTTTTTATCACTTTTATTTAAAACTCATTATTTTGCCAAACATTAAGAATTCGTTCACATAAGGAACTCAAAGATAATGTCACTTAGCTATTCCTCATAAGGAACCCGTTATAGTTTCAATAATAGAACTGCACAAAAATTCTAAATACAGTCTCAATGGCCGGACCATACAAGGATCCCCAAATAATATAAAATAATCAAACTACACAAGAGTCCATCCATAACATCATTAACAAGAACCTCTCATTACGAAAAACACATATCACCTCAGTCTTTTACTCATTTCACTTTTTCACCATCTTTTCTCGACATCACATTCTCATATCATCCTCTCAATTCTCATACCATCAATCTCATCAGTATAATAGTACCAAAAATAAGTAAGCACCATAGAATTTCTAGTTTCATAATAACAAAAAATCAAATAATCCCTTCACATTTATCAACAAAAATAACTTAGTTAATTTTCATCACTTAACAAAAATAATTCACAACAATGAAAAAAATCTAGCAACACAAGTTTAGTCAAATATCAAACACAAGCAATCAATTAGTTCACAACTTTCACAAGTCTTTACCTATTAACAATAAGTTTTAGACCTTATTAACAGATACTAATTGAAATCTCCTAGATTTTTATTCAAAATTATTAAGATACTAATTGTAATTGTTTAGATACCAATTGGATTCAATCTAGTAGTCTAAGATTAGGACGTCACGATGGAGAGAAAGAAAGGAAAATCACTTCTACATGCCTCATAGCCTTACGAAGATTGAGTGTGGGGCCCTACACACCAATCTACAAAACTCTACTTGACATTGCTCTTATTAACAAATACCAATTGGAATCGTCAGATACTAAATGAATTCAAGTAATAGCATGTAAGAAAGAAGAATTTGAATTTTTCTAGTGTTTTATAGCCTCTCGAAGAAAAGTACAAACGTCTCCGTACCGTTTCTCAAGAATCTACTAGACATGTTCTTGTACGACGAGATCGACAAACCTAGGGCTCTGATACCAACTTTGTCACGACCCAACTGGCCATAGGTGACACCCAACTAATCTTTCTATGGGAGAACCAACTAAATCGAACCATTACTCAAACACTTAGTCAATATTAGATGATATTATTATAAAATTCAACATAATAACAAATATCTAGGACTAATTATTATTAATGCGGAAATTCAAAAAAACTACTTACTAAAATTTCCAAGACCCGAAAGTCATCGTACAAGAACTACTAACAATGATCATATCTAAAGTAATATCCAAAAATAAAGTAAATAAAGAATGTTTCATTGCCCGAAGATGGACAAGAGCAAATAAGATGACCCATGGCAGCCTGGAGACAGAGTGCTCACTCTTGGATCAAGATCTGTTATCAAACTCTAGAGGTGAGGTCATGTCTGAGACTAGAACACTTTCTGCACTCAACAAAAGAAGAGTACAGGGTAGTATCAGTACAAACCACTATGTACTGGTAGGTATCATAGGCCAACTTAATTTAATAGCATGTACACAACATAAATCAAATAACATGTAGACAGGCATCGTCACACAATAAATATTCAATGAATCAACAATACAACAACAACAGATCAAACAGTGCTCACAAACAAGACACATAACCATCAAGAGTATCAACCATACTGTAAACATCTACAGAAATAACACAAATATGTACACACATGCTACGGGACTTATTTTTGCCTAAATAGTCATGACCTGTAGGGAACAATCTATGTTCATGTACCGTACCGACGTGGTCCCCGATCCAACATAAATATAAATGTACCGGCGTGGTACCCAATCCAACATAAATATAAACGTACCGGTGTGGTACCCGATCCAACATAAATATAAATGTACCGGCGTGGTACCCGATCCAACATAAATATAAACGTACCGGAGTGGTACCCGATCCAACTTAAACATAAATAAGTATTATCAATATCAATTTACACAACCTCATAGCATGCCACACAATGTACCAAGTTTACAAGTACACTTAAAGTCATAAGACAATTTCATCAAGTCAATTTTTAAGAAACATTCATACACGAATCAACAATCGAAACATCAACAATTTCAAGCATGTCCGAATATCAATCCACAAGTATCCGATTTAGGAGCATACACACAATTAAGTCGAGTCTAATCTTCAATTAAACCGTAACCTACCTCCACCGAAGAAATTAAATGCACGCTAATTTACGAGGATCTTGCCCTTCCGTAAAACTTTTGAATAATCAAAATTTGTTCAATATATAATCTACATAAGAGTACGAATCTAATGACACTCATTTATGATTTTCTTACTCTAAAATTTCTACATCGCCAACTCAATTTCTCTAAGCCTCAAAATCGGAAGCAATATACGGGAAAATAACTTACAGACCCTTGGGCTCACAATACACTAACATGCAGATTCTATCTTTATGCCAATAATTGGCTGATCATTACTCAACATAAAGGAAAAAGTGTACATTATTTTATTCACTAACCAATAATTTATTACCATATCTTAAACATTACTTGACCTACTAACTTAAAAGAAAATAGACAATTTGATCCATAATATTGTGGCTTCTTTACTGGTCACTTCCTGCGACTAAAGTAATAATCAATAACAACTTTAATCTAGTAATTCACTGCCATTTGTTCCTTAATCTAATTGGACATTAATCAATGCTATTTCATTAGTGGATTCAAACCTTCCATTCTATAGAACATTTAATATTTATATAATTATACATGCATACTACTATTAACAATTTACCTGGCTATGCCGTGAGAACCAATGGAAAAAGTAAAACCGTAAAGCTATGTATCCTTCCTCTTCTCGCTTTAAGATTTTTTTGACTGTCTATATGGTAAACCCCACCCATTTAAAATCATTCTTATATTAACCACATAAGTAAATAAATTGCAATTTTGACCCATTAATTTACTAATTAAATTAATTATTTATTATACCCAAGACTTTTAATAACCTTAAAAATTATTTGGAATCCCATAGAAATAAATTAAATATGTAAATTGACTAGAAAGTACATTATGGGACCATCGAAAATACTACGACACTAATCCAAAACTGTCTCGATCAAAAGTTGATTATTATCGGATTTAACTTTCTCAACTCAATTACTCCATTAATGACTTAAATTACTCCTAAGCACCTCAAAAAAATTAGTACTATTCAAACCGTGAGTCATAATTCACGTATACAACTACAGAGAGTACTAAAATAGGGAAGATGAGAAAATTTTACAAACGACTGGGATGGTCGTTACAGATTATTTGACTGAGATTGTGGGAGGTATCATCTAACCGACATGCCCCAATTTGAGATAATTGGGGTCCAACCTGTAGCCCCAGTTGGAAGGGTGTTAATATCGTACCACGGGTACTAACACTGTCTATGTGGAGCCACTATAATGATGTACTATCCCGAAGGACTAAAGGTGTCCAGCCTGAACTGACGGGTGACCCTGCGAGATAGTTAATCCTACACTGATGGGCGACTTCTCCTATCCTATGCTGGCTACGTAGTTCTGGAGTTTAGGGACTGCTACTAACGACTCTGCCTATCTGACGGGGAAGCCACCATCCCTACACTCGCTCAGTGCTAAATCCTACTCCCAACTGAAAGACACTGAAATATTAGACTATTTTGAGTTTAACTAACTGTTCTGATAATGCTTATAATATAATCTAAAGTTATTCTGAAGATACTGAATCGAGGCTAAGTAAACAGCTATGATTTTCGGGTATTCAATAACCCCAGGACTCAAAAGCAATAATAGTAACATGATACTTAAGCTTAGAGGACATAACATGAAGGCTTTTATCAAACACTTGTAGTTCATAGTTTGGTCAAATCATAGGAATGTTAGGGAACTTGTAGTAATAGCATGAATTCAACATGAATAGTTCTAAATCATGATTAATTCAATGAATGATAACATTAAAACATGGAGAATTGAATAACAACAATAATTTCATCTATACATGGTGTAAAATCATAGTTCATGGAGATTCATGGGTGAAATCATAATTTAAAATCAAAATAACTTGAAAAGATCACAATTTTGTAATTTAAATCGGATACTTGGACTCCATGGGTGAAAGAAACCCATGAATGAACATTTAACATACCGGGGTTAATGAATTTGAGAAGATTGATGGATGTTCTTGAGCTTTGGCCTTGAATTTGGGAGCTAGAGTTTTTGTGTTCTTGAAGAGAATGGATCCCCTTTTGAGTAATTTGAGAATAATGGGCATATAATGCCCTACTAGGCTTTAATTTCGTGTTTAGGACGAGTTTAGGGCTTAGGAAAATGACCAAATAGCCCCTTGAAAATTAAAAATGCGGAACTGGAAAACTAAAAATCCCTATTTGAGGCCTTGGCGCGACGCGCCAGGATCGTGGAGCCTCACTAGAAATTGACGATTGGGACCTGAAAGCATAGTGCGACGCGGGGCTATCGCGGTATGCCTTTGGAATGCCATTTTGGCCACTTCCGCAACATGTCATTATCGCGAAGGCTCACTGAAAATTGCCAAATGTGAACTGGGTCCTTGGCGTGACGCGCTAATATTGCGGTCCCTTACTGGAAATTGACAATTGTCATTTATACTGGATCCATGATGCGCTAGTGACCAAAATGACGGTGTTTAACGACTGAAAATTAAATTCGCCATAACTTCTTACCCGGTTATCGAATTTGGGCAAATTTTACATCGTTGAAAAACTAATTGAATTTTCTACGCAATGGTAGGCTCTAAACTAAAAATAATGGGTATTTCAAAAAAATTTATATAAAGACTCGTGTATAGGGACTTAAATTATGCTAGGAAAATACGAGCTATTACAAAATATGTATCTCGACCTAAAATTTCCCACATAAGATTTCACCTTATTCTTGAGATCGGGATCCATAGCTATGGTATCCAAGGTAGATGGATATGTAAAAGGAACAGATTGATGGGTCGCTGGCGCCGGTGACTACGGTGGAGCAGCCGAAAACTCCACTACAACCTCCGTCATCAACCACCGACGACAGCAGAGTAACTCGAGAATTTAGAACGACGGAAGAGTTGGTAGCTAAAGCTATAACATAATCAAGAAAAACAAAAAAAGTTGTATAAATAGTTTGAAAACTGATTATGGAAGAGAATTTGTTTAAAAAGTTGGAATAACAACCAAATTACCTTTTTTCATGGGATTTTATTGAGTTTTTATCATAATTAGTTAGGTTAATTTCTATATTAATGCTTGTTAGCCGTTACATCCCTTAAAATATGCTAATTAGTTTAATTATTACATGTATCTGTAGGATGTATCTAACATAAGTTATATGTATCATCAAAGGCTAAAAGTAAGAATTTTTTGAAATTTTAAAAATAGTTGGAATTTTGGGTAAATATGTCGTTATATAGATAATTTTTACTACTTATATTATCTATATAAGAGAGAATAGCAATTTTTGGTAGTCCTCACAAGGTTACTATAGTAATTTTAATTAATTTCTAATCCTCTAAAATTGTGACACTTTGAATGATAAAGATGAAGTTATTTTAACCAATTTTTTATAGTTCTCACAAGGTTATTATAGTAATTTTAATTAATTTTTAATCCTATAAAATTGTGACACTTTGAATGATAAAGATGAGGTTACTTTATCTTCTTTCTTGCCATATGGACATTTGCACTTAGTGCATATGTCATGAAATGAGAAACTATTATTTTGTTTCTTCTTGTAATTTCTATTGTTTAACTATTTTTTTTAAAAAAAAAGAAAACTTACTTTACTTTACTACTATATATAAAAGATGATCAGAGGATCTCCAATGTATTCCTCAATCGATTTTTTTTTTCATTTTATCTTTAAATGAATGTTTAATGACTTTGCAAATTCTTAATCATTTTGATAATTTTTCTATTATATGGGCTTTTAAGTGATGAGTTATAAAAAAAAAGGTGATAGTGACACCACAGATCTATTTATCCAACTAAATAAAACATTAAGAGCTATTCAAAATTTTATAGTGATCTTTTATATGAAAATAATCATAAGAGAGAATACCTAATTTTTAAATCCTCATAAGGAACGTTATTTTGTCTTTTTACCCCTAATTGAAGCTTCAATAACTTTATAAGCTTTCACCAATTGAAGAAACATCTACAAAAGTATTGTGTTGGATTACATTTATAATTATTTAATTTAATGTTGTATTTATTTATAAATTAACTTTACTGACGTTATCATTCAATAATTTGTAGCATCAAATATTTTTTATACTTTTTTATTAAAAAAACATGTGTTAGCCAATGTAAATTTAATTGAGAAAAAAAAAACAAAAGAAGTTAATTCAACATAAGGCTAAACTCAAGATTGTAAAAGACTTTAATTCAAAAAAATTCAGTAAAATAAAAAAGAAAGAAGAGTTCTAATGCATGCATTTGTTTGAAAAAAATATTCTTTAACTTACAAAAACTTTTACTCCCTTTATTTTAATTTATTTATCTGATTTTAACTTAGCATGAAATTTTAAAAGTGATAAATATTTTTTTAATTTTGTGATTTTAAACTAAAGATATGTAGAAAGGACCAAACTATCTTTTAGTCTTGTAGTTTTGAGCAGTTTCTAAGAAAGAAAAGAAACATTCTTTATGAAACGAAACAAACTAAAGAAAATAGGAGAAACAATTATAATAAATATGTGATTTAGTATAAGAGAGAATAGGATAAGATTGATATTCCTCACAAAAATTTTATGCAATAGAATTGGTACATGTGTTATTACTTTTCCTACATAAACTTATATTTTATTTATCTTCATTCATTATTTAGTGATCATTTTCATTTAGACCTCTATAATTGGATTATACATAGTAATTTTTAGTAAATCTCTTCTTTTTCTTTATTAGATTACTTTTTTTTTCAAACATATTTTTTGTATTAAAATTTAATCATTTTTTTATTTCTCTATTTTAGCAATCACGAAATATTTATTTATTTTTCCTATATTAAGTTTTACATACAAACATTTATATCTTTTGTTCCTAATATAGAATAGGATAAGATTGGTAGTCCTTGCAAAAATTTCATGCAATAGAATTGGTACATGTGTTATTACTTTTCCTACATAAAATTATATTTGTCTTCATTCATTATTTAATGATCGTTTTCATTTAGACCTCTATAATGGGATTATATATAGTAATTTTTAGTAAATCTCTTCTTGTTCTTTATTATATTACTTGATTTTTTAAATATAATTTTTTGTATTAAAATTTAATTATTTTTTATTTCTCTATTTTAGCAATCACGAAATATATTTTTTTCCTATATTATGTTTTACATACAAAAAATTATATTTTTTATTCCTAATATATGAATACCAACCTTTTGTAGTCCTCATAAAGTTATTATAAATTTTAGTCTATCCTTCTATACGAGAGAGAATATGATAAGATTGATAGCCCTCACGGAAATTTTTATGCAATAGAATTGGTACATGTGTTTATTACTTTTCCTATGCATTATTATATTTGTCCTTATTTATTATCTAATGATCATTTTCATTTAGATCTCTTAATTGGATTATATATAGTAATTTTTATAAAATCTCTTTTTGTTCCTTATTATAGTTTTTACATATTTATTATATTAAAATTTAATTATTCTTTATTTCTCTATTTTAGTAATCACAAAATATTTATTGTTTTTTTTCTATAGCATATTTTACGTACAAAAGATTATAATTTTTACTCCTATTATATGAATACTAACTTTTTGTTGTCCTCACAAGGTTATTATAGTAATTTTAATGAATTCTTTTAATCCTCTAAAATTGTAGCATATGTTTGATAATGGTGAAGTATTTCCTTCTTACCACATGAACTTTTGTACTTGGTGGTGTGTTATAATATGAAAAATAAGTATTAAATTTTTTGTGTATTTTTAATTATTAAATTAATATTTTTTTTTAAATGAAGTAGGGAACTTACTACTTTACTTTACTAATATCTATAAGGGAGTATGAGGAGCTTTTGTAGTACTCATAAGGTAATTTTTTTTAGTTTTATAAAGTTAGTATTCTTGTATAAGTGACGTGTTATTACTTAACATTCAAATTTTGTTTTATTACGCTTTTATGTTTCTTATTTAGTTGAATATTACTTCTATTGTCTTCACAAAATTTGATATATAAGAAAACTTTTAAGTTATTTGATATATATTTACGTGGTAAATATATGTGTGTTGTCACACCTCTTTTTTTCGCCCGGAGGGTCGAGTCGAAGGGTTTTTCTAATTAAAGTGACGGTATTGAATAGGGATTAGTTTTTCTCATTTTTTAGAGTCGCCACTTGAAATTGAGTTGTGGTGTTCCAAGTCACCTTTTTGAATCCCTAGTCAAAAGGAAATGACTCTTTTATTTTGGTCTACGAAAATAGAAGATCGAGTAAGGAATTCCGTTGACCGAAGGGAAGGTATGAGGCACCCCTCGAGTCCCGTGGTTCTAGCACGGTTGCTTTTATTGACTTATACCTAACTTAAACTATTTTCGATAAATTATGTTAGGGCCTAAATTCGCTCAACCTTAATCGCTGAAAAATTAATTTAAGAAAAATATTTGTCAAAGTGCATTATTGCATCGTTGAATTTTAAATGTCTCGAAAATATGTGTGTGCCGTATTCTTAATTTGAGACGAAATTTTAAACGCGTCGAGCGTTAAAAGGCGTTGGTTTGTCACTTATAGATTTGAAAATAAATTTATCTATTCAAAATACCATTTATATTTAATAGTAAAATTAAGTGATAATCATTTAAGGCAATAGATTAATTGAGTAAATAATTATTAAAATTAAAATTAAAATTTATTAATAAAATAATAATAATAATAATAATAAAGAAAAAAAACTAAAATAAATAAATAATAATTAATAGAAAAAATATATCAAAATTACTTATTATGCCAATTTTTATTATTAACCACAATTTTTAATTTATTTTTTTTTTGACATCAATCCAAAGTACTACGTGGACAAAACCAATAAATTATTCAACTCCAAACATTCTAAATTAATTAAGATGAAAGAACAACATTTTTTTTTTTCACATTCTCATTCAACATTAAATCTCTAATTGATAATGAAACCAAATTATTCCACTTAAACCAGTAGCCTCTTTTCCACTTTATTTCCGGCATGAATGTGCGCTTATATTAGTGGAAATTCATCGGAGAGAGATCGACTAGAAGGGATGGGGTTGACGGAAACGGGATGGGGAGGTCGGCGCAGATCCGGTAAGGTATTGACCGGAATTGAAGATTTTGACGGAGTTTTGGTGACTAGTTGGCTGAATTTTAAATGGGTTTTCGACGACTGGAACGGTCAGTAGCCATGGGGGTTCGTTGATGGTGGTGGCGACGCATGAAGAAGGAGAACGGACGGGTGGTAAGGCATTCTGATGAGAGAACAATTCCCGGCGAGTTTTAGGTAGTTTCCGGTGGGAAACTCACCGAAAAAAAATATACCAGATTCTATATCTTCTTTATTTTTATTTTATTGATTTTTTTTTTGTGTTGATTTTTGTGAGATAATATGGGAACAATGATGAATACCGAAACAGTGTATGTTACAGTATATGCAAGGATTTGTTATGTACATATATACGAAACAGTGTGGATATGCATTTGTTTATACCGGTGAATACATACATACATATATTTAGTATATATTGCTATATCCGTTTCTGTTATTGCATTTTAGTTGAACTGATATAAAATTGTTCGATAAATTAATAGCACGACATGTGATAATAAAGGTTCACAAAATCAAATATACATGGTACATAATGCATTAAAATCATCCATACATTTTCATTTATGTTTTTTTTCATATCAAAATTTATAAAATAAATAATATGTGATTAAATAAAACCTGGGATAAAGCAAAAAATTATCACCGAAACTCGAACGGAAACCTGAAATTTGATTCTTACTCTTTGTTTTCTTTGTTTTCTCCTTCAGAGTTTTCCTTACTTGTGTTTTTCTCTCTGTCTTTTTGTTCTCTCAGTTTTTCACTCTGTTTTTTTTTTCTCTGGTTTCTGATATTTTTTCTGTATGCTTTTTTTTTTTCAGTCTCTGATCATAAGATCATGTACGTACCTCTTTTTTTTTATCTGGTTGAGAAGTCCTTATATATAGGGACTTTTTGGGGGGAACGGTTACTTTCAGGGGGGAAATAGTTAGTCATTATCAGATAAAGGATAGGGGGGGGGAATTTAAAATTTAAAAATCCCTCTTATTTTTTTTTTAATTAATTATTATATATATAGAAAATATCAGTAATACTAAATAAATAAATAAATAAAATAAAATAATAATAATAATTAATTAATTTTATATTTAATAAAATATAATAATAATTTATAAATAGACAAAAACAAATATAATAAAATAATATTAAAAGTATTATTTATTTATTAAAATTTATATAAAAAAACATATATATTTTTAATTTATATTATTTAAAATTAAAATAAAGATCAAAATAATATATGACTAAATATAAATATAAATATTTAATATTGATAGACAAGTTAAAATTCAGGGAGGATCAAAAATCACGTGTCTACATTTTTGCTCCTCTTTGTGTGGAATCTCAAAGAGTTTTCATACAAAGAAATAGACATGATGTGATTTTTGACCTTCCAATTATTTAAAAACTAAGAATAAAAATAAAAATCAAAATAAAGAAAAAAATGTGACCGAGTCCTGTTTTTGAACATCCTACCTATCCCGGGTTATAAGGGAATCAGGTCACGAGTAGTTCAAAGGTAAAATGGAGAGAGAAAGAGTTAAAAGTCGAATGAGATTCCATCGAGTTTCCGGTTGACGACTTCTGCTTTTACATTCAACTGACTAATAAAAATCAAAAATGAAAAAAATACAAGTAAAAATTGCAATCTCTAGAATCTTGATTCAAATCTTCATGACTTGAACTTGAAAATTCACCCTATTCTTCAGGCGGGCTCCTGACTTTCGATTTCTTCACCCTGTTCTTCAGGTGGGCTCCTGGTCTCACAATTTCTTCACCCCGTTCTTCAGGCGGGCTCCTGGATTTATAATTTCTTCACCCTGTTCTTCAGGCGGGCTCATGAACTTTCTTTTTCTTCACCCTGTTCTTTAGGAGGGCTCCTGACTTGCAACTTCTTCACCCTATTCTTCAGGCGGGGCTCCTGGATTTGCAATTTCTGCACCCTGTTCTTCAGGCGGGCTCCTGAACATTCTTTTTTCTTCACCCTGTTCTTTAGGCGGGCTCCTGGACTTACAATTCTTCACCCTGTTCTTCAGGCGGGCTCCTGACTTGCAACTTCTTCACCCTGTTCTTCAGGCGGGCTCCTGACTTGCAACTTTTTCACCCTGTTCTTCAGGCGGGCTCCTGACTTCTAATTTCTTCAAAAGGGTCCTGTCCCCGCAAAGAATAAAGTTTATCATGATCGAGATCCAGTATCGGATGTTGTAACCATGCTTCTTGCATTGAGAGAAGTGTGAAATTACATCCTTTATCTGAAAATAATCATTTCATCTCTCTAATCTCTGAATTCTGACTACTGAGATCCTCAACTCAAATCATATTTCTGTTGTATGATGCTTCTGAGTTTAGCTTCCAATACATCCTTTAGATTTTCACGAGCTTAAAATTGTCAAATCACAATCATCTTGAGTACCTTACTTTTACTTTGAAATGTTGTCTCTGTACATCGACTCTTTGTCTTGCTTTGTACCCTTAAAGGAGTTGGTAGCGAGTTTGGAGTCTTTTCTGACTCAACCTGATGTGAATTTGACTCAAAAGACAACAAAGATTTTTGTTTGATGACAAAGACACAAAAATCAAAAAATAAAAATAAAACAAAATAAAAGACAATAGATATCTCTTTTTCAAAACAAAGAGAAAACTTATCTGAATGTGGAAATCGATTCTGGTGATTATGACATGCATTTTGAATAAAACAACCAGATCTACCCACACCAATCATTACAACTTTTGTCCACATATTGAGCTTGAAATTAAGCCAATCTTGAATTTTTTCCTTCTTGATAACAACCTTTCTTAAGCTAGTGGCACCTCAATGGGTTTTTGCCAACGAGCCTATCTCCTTTTTCATTTTCGTCTCAGCTCACAGTCGTCTTATGATGCCCGAAAGGGTTTTCACCAATAAGACTCTCTCATTTTCATTTTTTCATCACTTTTTTTTTATATATATATATATATAATATCATGCACTCATAATATGTTTAGCCTTGACATTCTCAAAGATTAATCTGAAGGTCTTTCTTTGGTTGTAACTTGGCTTTCGGATAGAATTAGAAAGAAAGGTAAGCATGAGGCTCAAAAAATTTATATAACATTGGGTGAAACATACAACTTTTGAAATCAATTCTTTTAAGAAAATAAATTTTTGCCCCAGTTTCATTTCATTCTGGATAATTTGAATTTTCTTCTGGTTAGACCGAACCCCGGAGTAGGGCTGCCTACGTATCTTGTCATAGCAAGAATCAGGTCAAACGTAGTTCATGAAACATCAATTTTTTTTATTTTTTTTTATTATTATTCCAAAAGAGGGGTTCGAAGAAAAATAAAAGCTCAAAAGGGGTAAGCAAAGGTTTATATATTATTCAGATAGTAGAACAAAATGCCTTCATCATTTCAATCTTTTAAAATATAAGTATAAAACATACATAACATAATTGTACATGAATATCATACATAATATCTTTTAACTGCATCAGCATTGATCGGCATTTCTTCCATTTTTCCTTCTACATCAGTCAGATATAACGCGCCATTAGGTACCACTTTCTTTATCATGAATGGCCCATGCCAATTAGGAGAAAATTTTCCTTTGGCTTCAATCTAATGAGGAAGGATGCATCTTAGTACTAACTGACCAACTTCAAAATGCATGTGACGCACCTTTTTATTATATGCTCGTGCCATTCTCTTCTGATATAGTTGTCCATGACATACTGACGCCAATCTTTTTTCATCAATCAAGCTTAATTGTTCCAAATGAGTCTTGACCCATTGGTCTTCATCAATTTCAGCTTCCACAACTACTCGAAGAGATGGAATCTCAATCTCTGCAGGTATAACTGCTTCAGTTCCATACACTAACAAGTAAAGAGTTGCACCAATTGAAGTCCGAACTGTAGTACGATAACCCAACAAAGCAAAAGGTAACTTTTCATGCCATTGTCGGGAACCTTGCACCATCTTACGGAGTATTTTCTTTAAGTTCTTATTGGCAGCTTCTACAGCTCCATTCGCCTTTGGACGATAAGGAGTTGAATTTCGATGCATAATCTTAAATTGCTGGCACACTTCTTGCATCAGATGGCTATTGAGATTCGCAGCATTATCCGTGATAATTATCTTTGGAATGCCGAAATGACAAATGATGTTGGAGTGAATAAAATCAACCACAACTTTCTTGGTCACTGACTTGAAAGTCACTGCTTCTACCCATTTCGTGAAATAATCAATGGCTACCAAGATGAACCTATTTCCATTTGAGGCCTTTGGTTCAATTGGTCCAATTACATCCATTCCCCAAGCCATAAAAGGCCATGGAGCAGTCATTGTATGCAACTCAGATAGGGGGGAATGTATCAAGTCTCCATGTACCTGGCATTCATGACATTTACGAACGAAATTGATGGAATCTCGCTCCATGGTGAGCCAATAATAACCTGCTCGGAGTATTTTCTTTGCCAAAACATACCCACTCATGTGTGGTCCACAAATCTCAGAATGTACTTCAGTCATGATTTTTGAAGCTTCTTTAGCATCTACACACCTCAGAAGTCCCAAATCAGGAGTCCTCTTATACAAGATTCCTCCACTTAAGAAAAATCCACTAGACAAACGTCGAATGGTTCTCTTTTGATTACCATCAGCATGTACAGGATACTTCTCAGTCTGAATATATTCTTTGATATCATAGAACCAAGGCTCCCCATCAAATTCTTCTTCAACCACATTACAATATGCATGTTGATCATGAATCTGTATATGCAAAGGGTCAATATAAGTTTTATCGGGCTGTTGAAGCATCGAAGATAAGGTCACCAAAGCATCAGCAATCTCATTATGAGCTCTGGGAATGTGTTTGAACTTTACTGATACAAATCGTTGACAAACATCTTGCAAACAACTTCTATATTATAGGAGTTTTGAATCACGAGTCTCCCAATCTCCTTGGATTTGGTGGACTAATAAATCTGAATCTCCTAATACCAACAATTCTTGGACCCCCATGTCAATGGCTAATCTCAATCCCAGAATGCAAGCTTCGTATTCTGCCATATTATTGGTACAGTAGAATCGAAGTTGGGCTGTTATGGGATAATATTGTCCTGATTCAGAAATAAGAACCGCTCCTATCCCCACTCCTTTTATATTAGCAGCTCCATCAAAGAACAACTTCCAGCCTGAATGGCAATCTTCTGAAACACACTCACCAACATACAATATCTCTTCATCTGGAAAATAAGTCTTCAATGGCTCATACTCCTCATCAATAGGATTTTCAGCCAAATGATCCGCCAAGGCTTGAGCTTTCATTGCAGTTCGTGTCACATAAACAATATCAAACTCTGTGAGCAACATCTGCCATTTCGCGAGTCTGCCTGTGGGCATAGGCTTCTGAAAGATGTACTTTAAAGAATCCATATGAGAGATGAGGTAAGTAGTATAAGATGACAAGTAATGTTTCAGCTTTTGAGCTACCCAAGTTAACGCGCAGCATGTTTTCTAAAGAAGAGTGTACTTAGCCTCATAAGTGGTAAAATTTTTGCTGAGGTAGTAGATGGCTTGTTCTTTTCTTACTGTGACATCATGTTGACCCAATACACAGCCAAAAGAATTATCTAAAACAGACATGTACAATATCAAGGGTCGGCCTGACTCTGGAGGAACCAAAATAGGCGGATTTGACAAGTGTCTCTTAATTCTGTCAAATGCCTCTTGACATTCTTCAGTCCATTCAACTTTAACATTCTTCTTCAACAACTTGAATATTGGATCGCAAGTTGTCGTAAGCTGAGCAATGAATGTACTGATATAATTCAACCTTCCAAGTAAACTCATCACCTCCGTTTTATTTTTTGGTGGAGGTAAATCTTGGATAGCTTTTATTTTTGAAGGATCTAACTCAATACCACATCGACTGACTATAAAACCCAAAAGTTTTCCTGACGGAACTCCAAATACACATTTTGCTGGATTAAGTTTGAGATCATACTTCCGAAGCCTTTCAAAGAATTTTCTCAAATCTTTGATATGATCAGATTGCTCTCTTGACTTAATGATCACGTCATCCACATAAAATTCAATTTCTTTGTGCATCATGTCATGAAACATTGTGGTCATTTCCCTCATGTAAGTTTCCCCAACATTCTTTAGTCCAAAAGGCATAACTCTATAACAATATGTCCCCTATGGAGTAATAAATGATGTCTTTTCCGCATCTTCTGGATCCATAATGATCTGGTGATACCCCGCATAACAATCTACAAAAGAAGCAAGATCATGTTTGGCACAATTGTCCAACAAAATATGAATATTGGGAAGTGGAAAATTATCTTTCGGACTTGCTTTATTTAAATCGCGATAATCAACACACATCCGAACTTTGCCGTCCTTCTTTGGAACAGGGACAATATTTGCCAACCAAACAGGATACTGGGCCACTCGAATGACTTTAGCCTCAAGTTGCTTCGTGATTTCCTCTTTAATTCTTACACTCATGTCATTTTTGAATTTTCTTAACTTTTGCTTGACAGGAGGAAAAGCAGGATCAATTGGCAACTTGTGAACTACCAAATCAGTGCTTAAACCGGGCATATCATCATAAGACCACGCAAATATGTCTTTATACTCATGCAAAGCTTCAATTATAGCTTTCTTTTGTTATGGTTGAACATGTACACTTATCTTAGTCTCCCTGATATTTTCATGATCTCCTAAATTGATCGCCTCAGTTTCTTCCAAATTGGGATTTGTCTTATTCTCAAAATGTTTGAAGTCTTTGCTTATATCCTCAAATATTTCCTCTTCATCGTATTCAACCTCCTTATTCATTATTTCAAAATTAGATTGGTTTTTTAACTCTGGTGAACAATTCTTCATGCATGTCATATCATTAGAATCGGCATAGAAAGAACTGTATAATAGAAAATAAATAAATAAAAATCAGACTTAAAATAAAATGAAGGGACACTGCGCTTTATTAGAAACATAGATAGAAAGAGTTTTAACCTAACATACCAGATTTAAAGTTCTGAATTATAATCCTAGAATGATTTAGATTACAGAAGTAAAAACAAACAAACTACTAAGACTGTAAGAAAACAAACAAACTACCAAGACTCTTTTATAATAAGGAGAGGAGTGGCCTCCCAATTATTAAGCTGGACATCAGGGCCGACAAACTGCACATCTGCATTACTGGTACCTTCCCCAATTTCAACCATATCAGCTTCAATGAACATATTCTGAAAAAGGTCAATCAACTCTGTACCATCATCATTCATTGATTCTGCAGCAGGTAACTTGGAGGATCCGACATCACTGAATTTTATAAAAGACTCATGAAGTGGCGGTATCGGCTTGGCAAGTGACCACGACTCCTTCTTATGCTTTTTAGCCTTCTTTATATCTTCAGCAGTAGGCTCGTATCCCAGACCAAAAGTACCAAAGTTCTCATAGAGGTTTACTGGATAAACTATGCCTTGCAAAAACATCCCTAGACCTTTTCCTGGTTCGAAGCCATGCTTCAACATTTCATTCACTACCATAACAGATGCAGAGGACAATTGTGGTCTTGCAATGAGATTCCCCTCGAGGATATACTCAACAGCCACTACCTCAGAAGCTTGATGAATTAACACATTGGCAGTATCTGCTTCGATAGAAGAAACAGAGTAGTCTTTATATATTGATAAGTATCCTTCACCATGAACCACTATCTCTTGCCTGTCACATTCGAATTTGACCATTTGATGCAACGTTGATGCGACTGCTTTAGCCCTATGAATCCATGGCCTTCCCAATAACATATTATATGAAGCATCAATGTTCAGTACTTGAAAATCCATAGAAAAATCCACAGGCCCAATTGTCAATACGAGTTCTATTTCACCAATGGCATCAGTTTTTTATCCGTCAAAACCTTTGACGCACACATTGTTAGGTCGGATTCTTTCCACATTAACATTCAACTTTTGTAAAGTTGACATAGGACAAATGTTAGTGGTTGATCCTCCATCAATTAACACTCGAGTGATGATGGAATGTTCGCATTTCACAGAAATGTACAGACCTTTGTTATGCTCCATACCTTCTATAGGCAATTCATCGTCTGAAAAAGTAATATTATTTGCTTCAAGGATTCTTCCAACAACTTTTTCCAGTTGATTTACTTTAATCTCACTAGGAACACATGCTTCATTAAGAATCTTCATTACAGCCTTGCGGTGTTCTTCTGAATGTATCAATAAAGACAACAAAGAAATCTGTGTTGGCGTCTTCTTCAACTGTTCTATAACAGAATATTCTAGCAATTTCATTTTCTTTAAGAATTCTTCAGCTTCTTCATCAGTGACAGGCTTCTTGACTGTCATTCGTTCTTCACCACCTTGTTTATTCTTTCTTAACTCTACTGGAGCATAACATCTTCCAGATCGAGTTAATCCCCCTACTTCATCTACATCGTCAGTCACTTCTTTCCCCTTGTGCATCACCACAATGTAATCATAATTCCAAGGGACTGCCTTAGTATCAACCATAGGCAGCTGTGGCACTGGTTTAATAACAATATGAGCTACAGGAGCTCCTTTTATGATTAAAAGAGGCTTAT
Source organism: Capsicum pubescens (assembly GCA_030864215.1). Taxonomy (NCBI): domain Eukaryota; kingdom Viridiplantae; phylum Streptophyta; class Magnoliopsida; order Solanales; family Solanaceae; genus Capsicum; species Capsicum pubescens. The sequence continues at coordinate 33,188,542 of CM061548.1, forward strand.
TGGATCTTCCGGGAATAATGAGTTTTGACTTGACCCAATATTTTCTGAAATCTCTTTCCCCATCGCCAAGGGATCATTCGATGATTCGTGTTTTTCTATCACCACCTCCGCTTCTGCAGGCTTTTCTTTCGTTAAATCTACAACATTTGCTGATTTTTCCGAATCAGTTTTAATTTTAATGATCGGCTTAAAGGGAATCGTAAGATCTTCCCCACTGAGTATCACATCGAGCATGTTTGTTTCATTATGATCTGGCAGCGGATTTTGATTGACATTTGGAGCGCCTGGACTTTCCATCATAATCTGTTGGGCATTAATAAACTCTTGAATAGCTCTTTTTAGATACCAACATTTCTCTGTGTCGTGCCCTGGGGCATCAGAACAGTATTCACATCTTCTAGAATAGTCCAAATTCTTCGGAGGAGGATTTGGGATCCTTCTCTCAATTGGGTTTAGAACATTCATTTTTCTCAGTCTATGAAATAAACTGGTGTAAGATATTCCAATAGGAGTGAAATTATCTTTTACCATGTTATCCTTTTTGAATTCTGCTCTAGGCCGAAAATTAGACCTCGGAGGGCCTCTTTGAACTTGCGGGGCTATTAGATGATTTTGGATTGCTGGTGTATGCCACTGCGGGTAAGAAGGACCTCGAGCATATGGTTGTGTATTGTAAATAGGATATTGGGGAGGTGGAACAAAATATAATGGATTCTGCGCGTATGGTTGACGCGCACCTCTCCAATTTTGTCGTGAACCTGTCATGACAGTTGTTACATCCTCTTTTCTTTTTTTTCCCCCAAAACTTCCTGTACCACTTTGAATTGCCTGTGTTGTTGCTTTCAAAGCGGCCTGACTGATGATCTTTCCTGATTTGATTCTGTTTTCTACCATCTCTCCAACTTTGATAACTTCTGCAAATGTGCTTCCGATAGTAGAGAGCAAATGATGGAAATAATCAGGTTCTTGTGCTTGCAGAAAAATATCAATCATTTCAAATTCTTTTATCGATGGTCTAACTCTTGAAGCCTGCTCTCTCCATCTGACGGCATATTCTCGAAAACTTTCAGTCATTTTTTTTCTCATGTTGGCAAGCGTAGTGCGATCTGGCACTATCTTAATGTTATACTGAAATTGTTGAACGAAATCTCGAGCCATGTCGTCCCACATGTGCCAACAGGAAATGTCTTGGTCAATGAACCATTCAGAAGCTATCCCTGTAAGGCTTTCTCCAAAGTACGCCATCAATAATTCTTTTTTTCCTCCTGCTCCCCTTAATTGATTGCAAAACTTTTTCAAATGAGCTACAGGATCGCCGTGTCCTTCATATTTGTCAAATTTTGGCATTTTGAACCCTATCGACAAATGGACATCAGGAAACATACATAAATCCTTGTATGAAACACTTTTTGGTCTACCTACTCCTTGCATATTTCTCATACTTTGTTCCAGGCTTCTAACTTTTCTAGCCATCTCCTCCTGTTCCTCATTCTTAGCAATCTTCTCAATCACGATAGGAGTATCGCATTGATGAACATGATAATATGGATTTTGTGGTTTGAAAGTCATTTCAGGAGGATATAATATATCATGATTTGGTTTTCCCATATTCTTTGGTATTGTCGGTTGAATACCCACAGTAGATGGCGCTACAGAAGTAAAAAGTGGGTTATTTGCGACAGATGGATTTGGTGGGCGCAAGGTAGAAGTACCAGAAACTCCAGACATATTAGCAAATGGGCCAAATCTTGGTGGGTAAATGGATCACTTGTTTGAGCTGGGTCAGAATTTGGATCATTTGAAGTTGAAAGTCCAGGGATTGAAGAAGGCGGGGCTTGTCCATTCAACCAAGCTTGGTACATCTCCGCTATCTGTTGTTTTAATGACTTTATTTCTTCCATTGATGTTACTTCTTGCGAAATCAACTGATTCTGCTCTTCTTTACTATCAGACCCTATATCTTCTCTGTGGGTCATTCTTCTTTTACCCTTGTATCTGGTGTTATACGGATGTGATGCCAGTTTAAACCACAAACCAACCACCAATTATTTTATCTTTCTGTAACCAAGTAGCAAACGGGTGAGTGGTATATATTTAAAACATTATAATGCCATGTTATATGTCATGTTTCTATATGCATTTCCCAACCTATCATGGAAGCTTTGTGTTTCATCCTGGCTTTTCTAGGCATATTTTCAAAAGTTATGATCGAACCCTTTGGAGGGTTGCCTACGTATCATGTCAGGACATGAATCAGATCTTGCGTAGTTCGGGAGAAATTTAACAAAATTGTTTTTTTTTTATTATCATTGAAGAAAATAAATAAAGTAAGTGAAGTAAAACATATGTAATATATATAGAAATAAACAGTCAACTTCATTACATTCTATAATATAAATACGATGAAATAACTGACCCAACTCCTAAAATAAAACCTACTAACTGACATCTGAAAACTAAAAGATATAATATTTAAACAAGAAATTTTTAAAACTGAAAATGAAAAACTATGACAAAGAAAACAACGATCCATTCAAGGAGATTTCGATTTAATATGTCCTCCCAAACTCAAATATATGTCCTCCAATGAAGTAGTGAGTCGCTGTGCGAAAGCTGGTACTTGTGCCAAAAAGTCCTCACAATCCAACTGCTGATAATCTAAACCCATTCTGGCAGTATCCTGCGCTACACGGTGGACCTTCTCTCGAAGAGAACTGAAAGCCTGATCCCATTCCTGGGCTTGTCGATCTTGGAAATCAACCATCTCTCTTGCACGTTGTTCACGAGCAGAAACAACCTCCAACTGTTCTCGCAATATTCCTCTTTCACGAATCCATTGAGATCTCTCTCGATCAAATTCTTCTTGCATATTCTTTTCAACTTCTTGGAGTTGTTGTCGGCGAGATGCGGCAAGTTCTGCAACGTGTGACCCCCTAGTGGTAGCAAACTTGATTTGTCCCCGAAGTGCAACCTCAATAGCTGCTGACTTAGCTTTCTCTTCAGAAAATTCCCTTTGTTGTTCGTCTATTTTTGCCCTGGCATGCTCTAATTCTTCTCTCAAAACTTGGTTGGCTTCATGATGTTCTCGCATGGCTTTTTCAATTCCTATCCTGATTGCAGCTTCCTGATCTATAGGTCCCTTAACCGATCTTTCTGGTCTGACTGGAGGACTCGACTGTTCTTCAAACCACTCCCAGTAATCTGGGTGCACTTCTCCTTTCTCACACTCCATGACCATCGTTTCAATCCCCATAATATGGTGACCCTCCCAAATCTGCTGGGCCAAATCTTCTGGAAGTGAAATCTCCGGTCTGACCTTAAATACGAACTCAGTCATGTCTTCCGTTATGGGAATTATTTGACGCCTGCCTAGCTGACGTAGAACTATTAATGGAACATACGGTTGAACACCTCTAATACCCATTAATAACAAGAATGGACAAATGACAGAACTATATATGATTTGCCTCTAAGGGAACCAATGGAGATTCCAAGTGATTTTATCTGTTGTCAAAGAACGAAAAAGTTTAATCCAATCTCCAATTTCTTTTGGACATTTATATTTCTCCATCCTTTCCTCGTAATCGTTGATACGATTGAATCGCTCGGGATTGAACCTTCTCAATGTAGGACGTTGATAAAGATGCTCCACAATCCACATCTGTAACAAGATATTACATCCCTCGAAAAGACTTTTTCCTTTCTGACAAACAGTCAGAGCACGGTAAATATCAGCTAGGATCATTGGTATCATAGTGTAATCTTTCTTAATCAGTATTTGTACCACTCCCGCTAAACAAATATTAATTTTTTCTTCTCTTCTTGGGAAGACCATAGTGCCTAAAAAGGCTACCATGAATGCAAATCGTCTGTGAATTTTCCAAACCTCAAAACTCCCCTTATTACAAAGTTGTTTACCGTACTTTTCAAACCCTTCTTGCTTTCCGTATCTGTCATACAAAAATTGCAAGGAAACCCAACCTTTTTTCATTGATTCTTCTTTCGTATTCCGTATGTTCATGAGCTTGCAAAATCTGTTTATTGAGATAATTCTTGGGGCTATAAGTTTCTTTCGATGCATATCCCCATATCCAACATAACCTGCTATCTCTTCTAAAGTAGGTGTCAACTCAAAATCTGAAAAGCGGAATACATTATTCTTCGGGTCCCAGAAATTCAGTAATGCAACAATCACTTCCCTATTAGGGTTGATTCTTATGATACTCGTAAAAAAACCCAAATACTTATGTATCTCGTCATAATCGAATGTATCCATTTCGTTCCACCACAACCAAAGCTGCAAAGGGGTACAATCCACAACCTGAAGTGGTACACTCCCATCTCTCTTTCTCTTTGAACGCTTTCCACGAACAGGGGGGGGGGGGGACATTTTATACCTATTGACAGGGACATAAGATTAATAAATATCTAGACTTAGACAAAACTTAATTTATTAATTTTGAAAAGAATTTATAACTTAACTAGTAAAACCTAGTGCGACCATTATTTGGACTTAGTTGCAAAGAACAATTTTATCAAAAATCAATGCGAGAGAAACAAGATTGATAATATTTTTTAAGAAAAACACTTATTTAAATTGACACTATCAAAAACTTTGCTATAACAGACTTCTAGACAATTTTATCTATATGTTTGAAGCCAATATTTCCTAGGTACAAAAATAAAATAAAACAAAAGGACTCAGAAATAAAGAAAAATAGAATGACCGTTTTATGTATGAAGTTGTATAAAATTTTCAGTCTCACGACCCTAAAGGTTCAGGACTGTTAAAATTGATATATATATATATTTTTTGTAAAAACTTAGCCTCATGATCCCTAAAGATTCCGGGCCGTTAAAATACATATTTTATTTTTATTTATTTTGTAAAAACTTAGCCTCATGATCCCTAAAGATTCCGGGCTATTGAAATATATTTTATTTTATTATTATTATTATTATTATTATTATTATTATTATTTTTTGGTAAAATCTTAACCTCATGATCCCTAAAGATTCAGGGCTGTTGAAATATATATATATATATTTTTGTAAAATCTTAGCCTCATGATCCCTAAAGATTCAGGGCTGTTGAAATATATTTAAAAATTGGACTTGAGAATTAGAAAAATAATTATGAAAGTAATCATATTTTCAAAATATTTCCCAATAAATCTATGAATAATTTTTTAAAAGATAGGGTCGTATCCTGGGAAGGACTTCCTACGTATCTCACTAAAATGTGAGAATTAGACCCTCGTAGTTCATAAAGATTGTAAAAACTATGTTGCTGCATATTTAAAAATTTTCTTTATTTTAAAAATAAATTTTTTCTTTCAAAAATGATTAACTAAATTTGAGAATAAATTAATTTCTCGTATTTTAAAATTGCCTAAAGCCGGTCAACAAATAAATAGTCTTCCAAGCAAATGTCAAAGAGCACGTAGGATGCATATGTTGGTCTTTATAAATTAGGTCACCTGTCCTAGACAGACCCGGCCCCTGTGCCGAGTCCCGCTAAGTCAAATGCATATGATGCAAATAAAGCGGTACCTAATAGGGATAACCAGATTCTGAGTTTTCAGTTTTTCTAAGTTTAAACCTAATAGGGATAGGTGTCTAGACTGGCTTACCCAAGCGGACACTCGAGTCGGGGAAGGACAACTTGGTCGGTAGCAGGGCAACACCGCCTTCATTGTCGATCTGAACCCCGCCTAACATGTGTGACTATATCCTTCACCAGGTGCCTTGACACTCCGGTTATCTCAAAAAGAAGGTGGGATGCATATGCTGCATTCCCTCTATCCTATTTCAGAGACTCAGAGGGGTACGCGAGAAAAGACAATATATAATACAGTTCAAATAATATCAAAGTGGTAAATAAGCGACAAGTAACACATAAGGCCAACAAACACAATATAAAAATAATTAAAGCAAGTAAAAGCCAATATCCAAAGCTCGAATTCTAGTTTAATCCCCAGCAGAGTCGCCAGAGATGTCACACCTCTTTTTTTCACCCGGAGGGTCGAGTCGAAGGGTTTTTCTAATTAAAGTGACGATATTGAATAGGGATTAGTTTTTCTCATTTTTTAGAGTCGCCACTTGGAATTGAGTTATGGTGTTCCAAGTCACCTTTTTGAATCCCTAGTCAAAAGGAAATGACTCTTTTATTTTGGTCTGCGAAAATAGAAGATCGGTTAAGGAATTCAGTTGACCGAAGGGAAGGTATGAGGCACCCTTCGAGTCCCGTGGTTCTAGCACGGTCGCTTTTATTGACTTATACCTAACATGAACTATTTTCGATAAATTATGTTAGGGCCTAAATTCGCTCAACCTTAATCGCTGAAAAATTAATTTAAGAAAAATATTTGTCAAAGTGCATTATTGCATCCTTGAATTTTAAATGTCTCGAAAATATGTGTGTGTCGTATTCTTAATTTGAGACGAAATTTTAAACGCGTCGAGCGTTAAAAGGCGTTGGTTTGTCACTTATAGATTTGAAAATAAATTTATCTATTCAAAATACCATTTATATTTAATAGTAAAATTAAGTGATAATCATTTAAGGCAATAGATTAATTGAGAAAATAATTATTAAAATTAAAATTAAAATTTATTAATAAAATAATAATAAAAATAATAATAATAAAAAAAAACTAAAATAAATAAATAATAATTAATAGAAAAAATATATCAAAATTACTTATTATGCCAATTTTTATTATTAACCACAATTTTTTTTTATTTTTTTTTTGACATCAATCCAAAGTACTACGTGGACAAAACCAATAAATTATTCAACTCCAAATATTCTAAATTAATTAAGATGACAGAACAACATTTTTTTTTTCACATTCTCATTCAACATTAAATCTCTAATTGATAATGAAACCAAATTATTCCACTTAAACCAGTAGCCTCTTTTCCACTTTATTTACGGCATGAATGTGCGCTTATATTAGTGGAAATTCATCGGAGAGAGATCGGCTAGACGGGATGGGGTTGACGGAAATGGGATGGGGAGGTCGGCGCAGATCCGGTAAGGGATTGACCGAAATTGAAGATTTTGACGGAGTTTTGGTGACTAGTTGGCTGAATTTTAAATGGGTTTTCGGCGACTGGAACGGTCAGTAGCCATGGGGGTTCGTTGATGGTGGTGGCGACGCATGAAGAAGGAGAACGGAAGAGTGGTAAGGCATTCTGACGAGAGAACAATTTCCGGCGAGTTTTAGGTAGTTTCTGGTGGGAAACTCACCGAAAAAAAAATATACCAGATTCTATCTCTTCTTTATTTTTATTTTATTGATTTTTTTTTTTTTTGTGTGTGTTGATTTTTGTGAGATAATATGGGAACAATGATGAATACCGAAACAGTGTATGTTACAGTATATGCAAGGATTGTTATGTACATATATACGAAACAGTGTGGATATGCATTTGTTTATACCAGTGAATACATACATACATATATTTAGTATATATTGCTATATCCGTTTCTGTTATTGCATTTTAGTTGAACTGATATAAAATTGTTCGATAAATTAATAGCACGACATGTGATGATAAAGGTTCACAAAATCAAATATACATGGTACATAATGCATTAAAATCATTCATACATTTTCATTCATGTTTTTTTTCATATCAAAATTTATAAAATAAATAATATGTGATTAAATAAAACCTGGGATAAAGCAAAAAATTATCACCGAAACTCGAACGGAAACTTGAAATTCGATTCTTACTCTTTGTTTTCTTTGTTTTCTCCTTTAGAGTTTTCCTTACTTGTGTTTTTCTCTCTGTCTTTTTGTTCTCTCAGTTTTTCACTCTGTTTTTTTTTTTCTCTGGTTTCTGATATTTTTTCTGTATGTTTTTTTTTTCAGTCTCTGATCATAAGATCATGTACGTACCTCTTTTTTTTTTTCTGGTTGAGAAGTCCTTATATATAGGGACTTTTTGGGGGGAACGGTTACTTTCAGGGGGGAAATAGTTAGTCATTATCAGATAAAGGATAGGGGGGGGGGGGGGGAATTTAAAATTTAAAAATCCCTCTTATTTTTTTTTTAATTAATTATTATATATATAGAAAATATCAGTAATAATAAATAAATAAATAAATAAAATAAAATAATAATAATAATTAATTAATTTTATATTTAATAAAATATAATAATAATTTATAAATAGACAAAAACAAATATAATAAAATAATATTAAAAGTATTATTTATTTATTAAAATTTATATAAAAAAACATATATATTTTTAATTTATATTATTTAAAATTAAAATAAAGATCAAAATAATATATGATTAAATATAAATATAAATATTTAATATTGATAGACAAGTTAAAATTCAGGGAGGATAAAAAATCACTTGTCTACATGTGTTGCAAGCGTTTTTTTTTTTTTTTAACTTTTATAGACAAAATTAATATAAAAGCACATATTGGTTCACATAAGAAAGCAACAATATAATTCAAGAAATTAATCTAACATATGATTAAGTTTAATTTGAATTATTGTATGTTACATTGTCAAAAATATTCCATGAAAACAACTTTTATATTATGTATCGATTTGAAAATATAAAGAAATTTTTCTTTAACTTGCAAATATTTTTATACAATAATTTAAAATTTTAGAAATTTGCAGGAAATCTTGAACTACTCGTTCAATAACTTAATGTCACAAAAAGTGAAAAGATAAAAAAGTAATTAAAAATTTAAATTTTTATGTTACTCACCCCATTTCAAAATTATTGGCCCTTGTTGAGTTGACACTCTCCTTCGAAAAATATTTATGAGGGACTTTACCAAATTAGTCTTATTAATTATATTTTGAAAATATATATTTGAGTTTATACACTTAATATAGTAGTCATTTAATGATACGGGTACTATTGAAAGAACATCATAAAATTCTCTTGATTTCGTAAATGGGATAACTAAATTGAAACAAATATTTTTACAAAGCCACCTATTTTGAAATGGAGAGAGTAGTTTTGAATCCAAACTTATAAGCACAGGTCAAATGCAAAACTTTAATAGTTATGAAAACTTATCAATAAGATATGATTAATCTGGATAACATTAAATTAATTATGTAGTTGAAAATTATAAAACAAATTCTAATATTTGATAAATTGTATACTACTTTATATCTTGACGTTGGACCCGAGCTTAGAACGGGCCATACATAACTAATAATATATAGAAAAAAGACACTGTGTAACACTTTTTAAAACAAATAACTCAAGTTTGAGATTTTGCCTAAAAAATGGCCAGCCGGATAAAGTATTTCCACTTTATAGTCATTTCCTAATGGGAAAAGGACATGGGGTGGTCATTTTTTTAAAAAATGGACACAATTTGAAAAGCTGGACAAATGTAACCTGTCGGCTAAATTTAATTCCTTTTTTTAGCCATTTGGCCCAATTGGGCACATGTAGTTTCAATACTCAATTGATACACTTTTATACCAAATTGATATACTTTTATATTATACTGATACACTTTTTAAAAAAAAGAAAGGAAATTCTATGCAAGCACATGCAGTCCCTATACCCAATTGGTACTCTTTTATACCACATTAATACACTTTTATACTACATTGATACACTTTTATACTACATTAATATACTTTGATAGAGCATTGATACACTTTTATACTAGATTGATACACTTTTATATTACGTTGATACAATATATATACCATATAAATACACCTTTTACAGAAAAAATCTGTGCAAGCATATATAGTAATTCGTTATTTGAGAATTTGTTAACTTCACCTAAATTTTTGTGAAAATTTGTGCAAGCATATACAAAATTTACTAAACCCTGTACCTTTACTGTCCAAACATTCCTTAATTTTTTTTATTAAAAAGCGAGAGATAGCAGAAAAAGAAGAAGTCAAAGTGTCACTATAGTGTTAACTCATATGAAAAGAGATAGAATAATTATGGGTGGACTTGTATTTCATGTTTTTATTTTCATGATCGCATTTGAAAAAATAAATGGGTGGACAGAGTGGACTTTTTCAAAAAATAAATAAATAATTAACAACATTAAAAGAAAAAAATAGTGAAAATCAAACAAAAAAAAAAATAGGAAGAAAGAGAACGTAACATGTAAAATAATTGACATTAAAAATTAAACAATAAATAAAGAAAAGACAAAAAAAGGGGGGGGGGGAGGTAGTAGCAACAGAAAAGCCTAAATAACTATCTATTGGAATTGCCAAATCAATGGCTATATCAGTGGAAATTTTTTGGGCGAGCTGAGATTTGTGTCCTTTCTTTGGGTCACTTTGGCCCATGTAATTCAGATACAGTCCATATACAATACTGATACAATCCATATACAATACTGATACAGTTTTCAACTTGGGTCATTCGACCCTTTTAAAAAATTTTCAGTTTTTTTTTTGCTATAAATTTTTTAACTGAAAAATATTCTTCTTTTTTTTAATTGTTTAAAAATAATAATTAAATATAATTATATAAGAACGGTATAATTGTTATATAGAATATGTATCTATATAAGATATATGTATTGAAATTGTATAGCTCTATCAAATATGTATATGTATAAAATATATATAAAAAAATATATAGAAAGTGTACAAAAATTATATAATTATTATATAAAATATGTAAAAAATATATAATTATTGTATAAATTGTGTATCGAAACTGTATAATTTTCATATAGAATATTTATATTTATAAGATATGTATAGAAACTATATAGAAGGTATGTAGAAACGATATAGAACAAACCAACAAATTGAAATGACTAGATTCTGTTAGGTCTATGTGACATGACGTAAGTGTATCCTTTAAGGAACCAGAGAGAAGACAATGAAAGAAATTAATTCAACTCTAAATCCAGCAAAACATTTCAAAATCTAACACATGGACGAGTTGATTCACAAGAGTTCATTAGAAATTTTAAAGAATGAATACTAAATTAATAAAGACATTCTACCTAAAAATGTCTTGCCAACTGTCACATTAATGTAGAAAATAGTTGCACGTTACTAATTTTAATTTTTAAGCGTAAGCAAGAGATTTAAAATGTAATTTAACATTACTCCATTAGGTCTACTGCTCTTTTTATTAGTTAAATTAATCCTGAATAAAATTCAAGGATGCATTTGTTAATCTTATTTATTTGCCACGTTTGGTTAGATGGTCAACTAAACAAGCACGAAGCTTAATTATATTGAACTTCTCTTTTTTTATTTTTAGTTAATAACTTGATTGTATTTTCAGTCTGAATTATTCTTAGCACATTTTTACGCGATGTGAATCTGAATTGATCGGACTTCAATGCGGGTATCGGACACTGGATGGAAAACAAAAAAAATTCAAAATTAGTACTAACCTTGACTAGTGTATTCTGGTTAATTAAGTAAAATCAATGCAGCTAATCCATATTACTTTTTTCATGTCAAAATAATGAAATATTCTAGCTCTTTTAATATTCACGTTGAGAAGGTCTACCGAAACAACTTTTTATCTATATATGGCTGGAGTAAGGTCTGCGTACACGTTACCCCCTATTCTATTCTCTTCAGACCCTACTTATAACATTACACTGAATATTTGTTATTGTTTGCTATTTTTACTCTTTCTCAATTATTTTTTGGGGAAAGGACAGAAACGACACTTCAAATTAAACCATTTCCTTGAAAATGGCCATGAAATTTAAATTTCACTTTCTAGCCATTTTAATTTACTGACAGGTTCTATACCCTTTTTACACAACTTTTATACAGGTTTTATACAAATCTTATACATAAATATTCTATACGAAAATTATACAGTTTTGATACATAGTTTATATAATAACTGTACTTTTTTTTTACACGTTTTATACAACAATTATATAATTTGTATTCACTTTCTAAATATTGTACATATACATATTTGATAGAACTATACAATTTCTATACATATATCTTATATAGATTCATATTCTATTTAATAATTATATCGTTTTTATATAATTTAATTATTACTTCTAAACAATAAAAAAAAACAGAATATTTGATCAATTTAAAAATTTATAGTAAAAAAAAATTGAAATATTTTTAAAAGGATCGAATTGCCCAAGTTGAATATTGTATCAGTAATGTATATAGACTGTATCAGTATCGTATATGGACTGTATATGGATTACGTGGATCAAAATGACCCAAATTGGGAAAGATTAGGAAATGACCATAAAATGACATTTGTTTAGCCAACTGGACATTATTTATCCAAATGCCAAACTTGAGCTATAATTGGACTATTATTTTTTTTTAAAAGTCATAGAGTATCCTTTTTCCTTAATTTTTACTAGCCGTATTTGGCCCGTGCTAAGTCCAGGCTCAAAATTAATATTAAACTTTATATTTGTAAACTTTTTTTTGTTGCTATTTTTGTTTTTTATTTTTATTTTATTTTTGTGATATTATATTAATTGTAAAGGTAATTCGAACATATCTCAATATTTCTAATATTAATCAAATAATATTCTTTTAATTAAAAGAATAATTTCCTTCTTAAGAGTTTATGTTAGATTTTCTTTTTAGTTTCAATCACATGCTTGGACCAACACTATTTTTCTTTTAATTTTACTGGTAGTTTTGAAAATTAAAGTCTTTAATTTAATGATGACACACAAAATTGACTTTTCCCTTGCTTCTCTCTAGCGGCACACATAAGGTGATGAACTAATCGTACGCCGTCACCTGCGATGGCAAGTGTGGGGTCGAAAGCTAATCTAGTGGAAAACTCAATTATTGGAAGGAAAAAATTCAAGCCCAAGGGGTTTGCAATCCTTCGATGACAGGACCCGGTAGTACTAATTTGAAGAAAAATACTCCAGCAGCAGGTTACACGGCGGTACAGAAGGTGAACCCCAACCCCCCAGAGAAAACAAAAATAGTGAACAAAGACTAGTGGCCTGTTCTTCCTCCTCGAGGAGAAACACTGGTTATGGCACATGAAGGAACCTTAGAAATACAGAACACAGAACCTAAGTCGGCTAATGTACCGGCTGGAGCTCCGATTGAGAAATTAAAGTTGACATGGGCTAATATGGTGACGGGACAAAAGCTAACGGGCAGAGGTATGGAACTTAGCTTCATTGCTCCTCAGCTTATAGGGGGTGGAACTGTTATTGAACAATCAGAAGCAGAGAAGCAGAGCTAAACAGAGAAACTGAGAAATGGAAACATGCAATAATACTATATGTTATGGGTGATTCACCTATGGTTGAAGCAATAGATAGGTTTGTGTCACAATGAAAACCAAATGCAAAACTTAAAGTCTAGTACCACAATGATGGTTACTTCATCGTTAAGTTCGATACCATGGATGATAGAAATGCTTCTGGAACCTAAATATTAGGTACTAAACCTGTGATCATGAAACCTTGGAGTGCCGATTTCGATTTTAATGGTGACGTTTTGAAGACAATTCCTCTTTGGGTTAGATTACCTAATCTTCCATTGAATTGATGGGGTATGGATTCATTAAGTAAGATTGGGAGTGGACTGGGGAATCACGTGTATTAGGGGTGTGCATCGATCGGTTTGGTTTGATTTTATATATTATCGATTTGGTTTATCTTTTTCCGATTTTTAAATATGCTAAACCAATAACCAAATCAATAAGATAGTTTTTATCGATTTTCGGTTTATCGGTTTTGATTCCTTAACGGTTTGATTTTCAGTTTAACCGATAAGAAAATACTCATAAAATAGAAATAGTGGTAACTAACATAAAAAAAATAAAATCTTAGTTGCAACAAAAAATCGTGTTTTAATTTACAAGAATCTTTAAGTTTGAACTAAATGTTGTTAGGAGAAATTAATATAATTTTTTTTATAAAATCATTAACAAATCGTTAACCCAATAACTCAATAACAATAAATCAATAATATTTTTATCGGTTCGATTTTTGCACATACTACCGTGTATGCTGATGAGTGCACCTCAAACATAGAGAGGATATCTTTTGCGAGATTGCTGATTGAGATTGATATTACAAAACCACTGCCTAATATTATCAAAGTAAGTGATCGGAATGGGAGAATTTTTTAGCAGAAGGTGACATACTTCTAGAAACCATTGTATTGCGGATCTTGATGAATTTTAGGCCACAATTGTCAAGAAACTTAAACTGGACCCCTGACTAAAGCACCGCTAGAGAAACCGCATCCAGCTAAACCACAAACTAAATCTGCCCAAAATAAACAAGTTCCTTGTAAGCAAATCTGGAAACCACAACATGAGGACATAAGGAAGGAAACAACTGGCAATGATGATGTTAATACCTCTATGCCTGCAAAGGAAGATGAATGACTTGCTATAAGTAGTACGTCAACTAGAAAAGGAAAAGATACAGATCCAAAAGATAAGGTAACTATAATGAATGGTTTTAATCTTTCCAGACAAGAGAATATTCAACAAGCTAAAGGGATTGGTACTGATTTTACAAGACCTCCACAGTTGGGACTTGGTTTTGGAGCTGAACAAGGTCAATGTAGTACAGGGGTGATAGCTGGAATACCTAATTAATCCCTTTCTTTCACTATGAAGTTGTTTACGTCGAATATAAGAGGGCTGAATAAGTTGTATAAATAGAAGGAAATGAGGATTTTTATTACAGAAAGTAATATTGACATTATTGCAATTTTAGAGCATAAGGTAAAACAGAGTAATGTAGAGAGGGTGATCAAGAAAATAACACCAAATTAGAATTGGAGTTCAAACTGTGCCTATAGTAAAAAAGGTAGAATTATACTTATGTGGAACACCAATTTCGTAACAGTAACAATTGGTGATATTCAAGCTAAGTTTTTTCATAGTACTGTCCAGATACTTAGTTCGAGACTTGAATTCCAATTCACAACCATGGTTTCTATACTTTGGAGTCCAGGAGTAGCTTATTGACAAGTTTGAGGAGTATTACTATAGAATTCAAACATTATGGCTTTTATTGGAGAAAAACTGAAAGAAGAAGATGACTTGTGAAAGTATTTCTTCATCACTGTACATGTATAAATACAAGTAAAAGGAATCACATTCTGTTAGGCCTACGACAGCTGCACAAATTCTATTTGTCTAGCCTACAACTAAATGAAAAATAATAAATTGCTTGCATTAACTGATTAAAATTGAAAAAGAAAAGAAGGTTCCACAACTTAATGACTCATGCAGTCCATGTTTCATGTTTGATCTAAAATTGATGGTCCAGATTTAATCTCCCTTTTTCTTGATGGACACTTGTGATGTAAAGGGATGGGAAGAGTTCAATCTGTCTGAACCTTATCAAACTGTGGACTTTTCTTCATTTCCTCATAGCTCAAGTTTACTTCATCTTCATTATCATTACAAGCTTGAGGTTTGCTAACACCAACATCCCTCATCAAGTTAGAGGGGGACGAAGTAACACCCAACTTGCAAATAAGTTGCTGATGAGAGGGACCAGATAATGGTTTGGTGAAAACGTCAGCGAGCTGAGATTGATAAGGAAGATAGGAAAGAGATATTAGGCCAGGGAGAAACTGTTGTAGGACGAAGTGACAGTCAAGTTCGACGTGCTTCGTTAGTTCAAGAAAAATCGGGTCTTTCGCGATGTGAATCGCAGCCTGGATATCAGAGTGCAAAGTGACCGGCAAAGAAGGTGTGACGGATAAATCGTCTAATAAACAAACCATCCAGGTAATCTCGGCAACCACCCTTCACATAGAACGATATTCAGCCTCCGCCGATGAAAAAGAAACTAAAGATTGTTTCTTTGATTTCCAGGAAACAGGAGATCCCTCATAATTGATGTAATATCCACTCACTGAGCACCAAGAAATTGGGCAGGATCCCCAATCAAAGTCACAAAAAGCCAATAAATCGAGGCAAGGACCAACATTAATGAAAAGCCCCAAGTTGGGGTCTTTAAGAAGATAGCGGAGACAGTGAAATGTAGCATCCAAATGAGATTTGGCGGGGGGTCTGCATAAACTGAAAGAGATGCTGCACTGAGAAGGAGAGATCTGGGCGAGTGTGTGTTAAAAAATTTAGCTTGCCCAACAATCGTCGATAGACAGTCGGATCCGAAAGCAACTCACCTTCATCCGGATGGAGCTTGTGAGTGGGATCAAGAGGAGCAGAGGCAGGACTGAGATTGAAGAAATTGAACTCTTCGAGAAACTCCATGGTGAATTTTTTTTGAGTAAGTATCAAAACAGCTAGCTCCTTAATTATTTCCATTCTAAGGAAAAAGTGAGCAAGGCCAAGATCCTTAATACAAAACTCGGCATGTAGAAAATCTTTTAGCAGCCGTTGTTCCTGTAAATCATTTCCTGTAACTAGAATATCGTCAACATAAACAGCGAGGATCGTAATAAAACTGCCAGGTTTCTTAAAGAACAGTGAATAATTGTTCAATGAATGAGAGTATTCCTTAAAACTTAAGGAAGCTGTGAGTCGAGCATACCACTGTCGGGATGCCTGACGTAAACCATAAAGAGACTTCTTTAAAAGATACACATGATTGAGAGATGGTGGATTTATACCCAGAGGGAACTTCATGTAGACAACCTCCTGTAAGTCACTATGCAGGAAGGCATTGTCTACATCAAGTTGAAATAGATCCCAACCAAGTTTAATAGCCACAACCAATATGCATCTAATGGTAGTCATCTTGACTACAGGTAAAATGTTTCAGTAAAGTCAATCCCCTATTTTTGAGTATCACCTCGTATAACCAAACGAGCCTTTAACCTTTCTAAATTTCCATCAGACCTGTATTTGGCCTTGCAGACCCATTTACAGGGTAAGGCACATTGTCCTGCAGGTAGTAAAACAACATCCCATGTCTTATTTAGGTTGAGGGCCTCAAATTCTTTAGTCATATCCATTTGCCACCCAGGATGCTGGGCTGCCTGGGAATAAGAAGAAGGCTCAGGAATGTAGGAGGTAGAGCTAAGAAGGATTGATTGGTTGGAGAAATAGCAGAAAATGAGAGAATATAAGGAGTGACGGGAGCAAAAAAAAACAAGAAGTGGTGATAGGAGAGAAAAAAACTGAATTACAAATGTAATCCTTAAGATAACTGGGGGGCTTATGAATTCTTGTACACGTTCTAGTAGTAGTAGGAGGAGGAGTGGGGATAAGAGTAGAAACATCTACAGTAACAGAGGGAGTAGAGATAGAGGAGTCAATAGAAGGGGAAGAAATGAGTTCATCAGAGTTAGTAAAGGAATGATCATGAGAGTGATTAATGTGATCAAAAATTGGTGTATCATCAGAAGAAGTTGGAGATGATATAGTGGGGAAAAAATTAAAGTTGGTAGTGTGATGGATGTAAGGTAAGACAGTTTCGTGAAATTTGACATTTCTAGAGACAAAAATTTTCTTTGTTTCAAGATTGAGAAGTTTGTAACCCTTCTTACCAGTTGGATAACCAATAAAAAAGCAGGGTAGAGCCCTAGGATAAAGTTAGATCTATGAACAGAGATAGTCCAATCATAAGCAAGACAACCAAAAGCCTTTAGGTAAAGATAGGAAGGTGAAACACCAAATAGGACCTTATAAGGGGTTTTGTGATTGAGAGTGGAGGAAGGGAATCCATTTATGAGAAAAGTTGCAGTCAATAAACATTCACCCCAAAAAAAGATAGGTAAATTCGATTGATATAACAGTGCCCTACAAGTCTCTAACAAGTGCTTGTGTTTTCTCTCAACAACTCCATTTTGTTGAGGGTTGTATACACAAGTAGTCTCATGTAGGATTCCTTGGGAAGAAAAAAAATAAGACCCTGCATAGCTACTCCCAAGTTCTAGGGTATTGTCTGATCTAATTCTCTTCACCTTTTTTCCAAATTGTCTTTCTACCATGACCAAGAAAGATTTAAGAAGAGTAAATGCATTGGACTTGGTGGTAAGTAGATACGTCCAAGTCCCCCTACTAAAATCATCAATGATTGTTAAAAAATATTTGAAACCATCATGAATAGATTCTTTATAGGGTCCCCAAGTGTCAATGTGTATAAGTTCAACTATGCTTAAAGTTGAAATAGTGCTAGAAGGAAAAGGTAATTTGACTTGTCTTGTTTTTGCACAAATAACACATTGATCAAGTAAATGAGAAGAAGAACATGGAATAGAAGAAATATTTTTCATATTAGATAAGGGTAAATGCCCCAAACGGTTGTGCCACAACAGTATATTTGATGAAACAAAACTTGAACATGAAGTAGAAACTAAAGGCTGTAAGCCACAACAACTGAAGGAAGATGGACAAGAGTCCTTAATTTTCTCTAAAGAGCTAAAACTAGGTTTGAAGGATTGGAGTAGATAAAGTCCCTCTCTTTGTCTACCAAGAACCACTGGCCTCTTCATTGAAGGGGCCTGTAAAATAGCACAAAAAGGAGAAAAAAATGAGAATACCATCATCTAATTGACATAATCTATGGACGGATAATAAATTGAACTTGAAGGTAGGAAGGAATAATACATTTGAGATAGTGAAATCAGGAAAAATATTAACAGATCCGGCTTGAGTAACTTTAACTCTTTAAAAATTAGGAAGATTGACAAAAATTGGTTTAGAAAGAGTTTTAATGTTGAATAATAGACTCATATCACATGTCATATGCTCAGATGCACCTGAGTCTAAGATCCAAAGAATAGGGGAAGGTTTAATAGAGGAGTGTTTAGATATACCAAAACAGTTAGCACTGACTGTGACTTCAAAATTGATTTCCTCTGGGATCTTAAATTTTGCTTGTTGAAGAAGGTGACAGATGTTGTGATATTGATCCTGAGTGAGTCCCTTATGGGATGTTGAGTTAATTCCTTTAGGATCAGTTCCAATTGTTGTATTTCAAAAAACATGACCAGGGGGATTCCTTTTACTCTTAGTGAATTTGAAGTTTGCTGGAAATCCTATGAGTCTATAGCATCTTTCAGCAGAGTGGCCAGGTTTCTTACAGTGAGAGAAAATCAAATTATTTTTCTTACCATCATAGGTCCTAGGATTGGTGAACCTCTGATTTCTAGTTGCTAGGAAAGTAGATTCAGTTGGGTGTTAAGCAACTTTGATCTCCCTTTGTTTTTCATCTTGAACCAAAAGGGAGTAGGCTTGATTAATGTTGAGCAAGGGAGAAAACATGAGAATGTTACTTCTCACTCCTAAATAAGTATCATTTAGCCCCATTAGAAACTGAATCAACCTTTTCACTTGGTGGGATTTGGAGGTTTTTTCTTTACCTCCACAAGTGCAATCACAAGTGCAATGATTGCAGGTATCAAGGATATCAAATTCATCCCATATCCTTTTAACCTTGGTATAATATCCTGCAACATCAGAGGTACCTTTTTGTAGATTACTGAGCTCTTTTTGAAGTTGATATAGCTTAGGTCCATTGCTTTGACCAAATCTTTCTTCCAACTCTTTCCAAATTTCTCTTGCAGATCTGGAATAAATTACACTTTCAGCAATTTCCCTGATTAAATAATTGAGAAGCCAGGAGATAACTATGTCATTGCATCTATTCCATGCTGGAAAAAAAAATCAGAAAGCTTGGGCTCCAAAATAGTTCCATCAATAAGCCCAAGCTTGTTCTTAGCGGACAAAGCGATGAACATAGCCCTCCTCCAAGCACCATACCTGCTGCCATTAAATTGAGCATTCACCAGCAACATACCAGGTGAATCAGACGGATGTAGGTAAAAAGGGTGTCCGTGTTGTTCATTATTGATGGTAGCTGAGGGGTTACCAGCAGTTAAAGGAGATGAAGTCTCACTGTTTGATTACCAGGTGGATTCATCATGATGAAGTGATAATAAAAATGAAGAAAGAGCAAGAAAGATCTACCTCTCTAATACCATATTGGAGAAAAACTGAAAGAAGAAGATGACTTGTGAAAAATTTTCCCTTCTCTATATTTCTTCATTACTGTACATGTATAAATATAAGTAAAAGGAATCATAATCTGTTAGGCCTACGATAGCTGTACAAATTCTATTTGTCTAACCTACAACTAAATGAAAAATAATAAATTGCTTACATTAACAGAATAAAATTGGAAAAGAAAAGAATGCTCCACAACTTAATGACTCATGCAGTCCATGTGTCATCTTTGATCTAAAATCGATGGTCCAGATTTAATCTCCCTTTTTCTTGATGGACGCTTGTGATATAAAGGGATGGGAAGAGTTCAATCTGTCTGAACTTTATCAAACTGTGGACTTTTCTTCATTTCCTCAGAGCTCAAGTTTACTTCATGTTCATTATCATTACAAGCTTGAGGTTTGCTAACACCAACAACTTTTAATGGGTGATTTCAATGCAGTGCTTGAAGGGGAGGATCGAATTATAAGTAATCCTATGCAAGAAAATGAAGTGACAGATTTTGAAACCTTCACGAGGGAGTCAGGCTGGTGGAACTCATAACAGTAGGTAGACAGTATACATGGAACAACAACCATATTTTCAGTAAAATAGACAAAGGAATTTTAATGCTGATTGGATGCAACAAATGAATGCCTTGGAAATCAGGGTCCTGGATCCCCATTACTCAGATTATAGTCCTTTATGTATTAGCTTTGATGAAGTTATTAGAAGATACCCAAAGCCATTTAAATTCTTCAACCATTTAACGAAACATGAAGATTTTATGCCATTGATAGAGAGATGTTGGGGAAGGAACACTAGGTGGCTTTCTATGCGGAATATGTGGAAGGACCTACAAGAGGTTAAAAGAGGATTAAGGCAACTGAATTCGACTGATTCCAACATTGTACAAACTAAAATCTTACAGGCTAGACAACATCTCAAGAATATACAAGAGCAAATGAGGTATCCTATAATAACTACTTCTTTATTTGGGATGGAGAAGGAGATCAAAGATCAACTGAAAAATGGGTGAATGTTAAAGAAGGTATCTTGAAATAGAAATCTAGGAATCAGTGGCTAAAGCTAGGTGATTCAAATAATACCTATTTTTTGCTCGCATAAAAACATACAACTCAAAATAGAATTAACTAATTGACCATGGGAAATGGTCGTATAACACATACTAAGGCAGATATAGAAGATAAAATTATCGATTTCTACAAGCGTCTGCTTGGGTTGGAAAATGACTCCCTACTGGCAAGAACGCGAGATATTTAAGTTGTTTAATGAACCATCTGAATGTACATGATGTGTGACTGTGATTCAAGAAACTTTCATAAATACAACTTCCAGATGCAGACCATAAGGTAAGTTACCGTATTTATTATAGCTATCATTAGATTATAAGGCCAAATGGAGCCTCGTGTATTATATGTTGAATATTGTATTTGTCGTAACGCTTTGTGAAGCGTATTTATATGTATTTTGGCTTGTATTTATCATGATGCTCTGTGAAACATATTTATATGTATTTTGGCTAGCTGACAGGTTCTTGATCGACCTATTTACAAAGAAAACTATGTCAAAATTTTAAAATATTTGAGAGTTAACCAAATTTTAAGGCCTTTTGATGGGGTGAAGTAAAATGAAAGTTGATCAAGTGAACGCATGAATATCTTGAATAATTATGGAACTAAAAGTAATCTACTAGGACCATTCGAGGACGAATGACCCTAAGTGGGGGGGGGGGATGTAACACCTCAGGAAAAATTTGAATTTAGTTTAATATTTTGAATAAGTGTGACTCCTAATCTATAGAAAGTGGCGTGATACATATAGTTTAAGGAGAATTATAGTGTATTTATAAGATTGTATATAAGTGATGGTGGGCCTAAAATAATGCTAGTGGTGGCATATAAGGAAAAAAAGTACAATGTATTTATTTATTTTTAAAAAGTTGCTAAAGCGTGTTTCTTTTTTAAAAAAATTAATGTGTGCCTTTATCTAAGTATTAACAATATTTATGTGGCACTCCAAAGGCCACATATTCATGAATATAACATAGGATATAAGTGGGGCTGATTTTTGTCATTATCAAAAGCTTCAGCCCTTTATCTCTTTTTCTTTCTCTACGTTGCAACAACAACTACGCAACTTAATTTTAAGTGCGAGTGAGGTGAAAAATAGAGAAATATTCTTGGCTAGATGTATAATCTTGGCTCGAGAAGGAACCTTCCTTCAATTAAAAGTGGCAACAAATTTTAAGGAAGCTTCAAGTATTGATTTTGAAGTCTAAAATTAGGATTGAAAATCCTCCAAGGTAAATTCTTTATTACACTCTTAAATATGATTATAGATGAGTAATTTAGATATTTGATTTGAGTTTTAATAACTCTTGAGTAGGTCCAGATAATTGGGTTCTTGAAGAAGGGGAAAAGATAATTAAGGATATAGTTTTTGGGAATTTCTGCTTATTGGGCATATTTGATATTGAATCATGCGGGTTGGAAAAATAAGAAATTTAATTCAAATGATTGTTAAGGAAAATATTAGTTTCGAGCATAAGTGAATAGTGTTGGAATAAATTATTAGGTGAACCTATGGGTTATTGATGGATGTATATATTATTTTTTTTGTAGTAAATTATTTTCCTATTGGATAGTGAGGGTTGGTGGTTGTTGATGTAAAGTCTACACTCCCACGGATTAAGTTATTTGTAATGCCCCGGGAGTACACCCTGGACTCCACACGGTGCTAGGAACTATAAGTGATCCCAAGCTAACCCATGAACTGGCATACTGTTAAGTAACTGGATTATAATACATTAAATAACAAGTTCTGCTGTGCGGAACATAATCATACTGAAAATCTAAAATAGTATATAACTGATAAAGTTTAACAATCTTATAAATATGGAGGAAGAAACTAAAATTATAAGACTCACTCTGACTGACATCTATGAAGCCTCTACTATACTGACTATAGATAGCTAGGACATGATCCCAGCTACCATTAATCAATACATATGAGTATTAAAGTAAAGTACATGAACAACATCTGACTGAAGTCCCCGAAATAGGTGAACTCATCACCTGCTGGATGGAACTGCAACTGTCTGATTATGATGCGTAGGCTATAACTGGTACCTACATTATGAGATAATGTAGCACATAGACGTATATGTGGATCAGTACTTCTGGAATGTACTGAGTATGCGGGAGTAAATGCAATAAGTAAAACTGATTATATAAATAAAATATTAAAGCGTGTACGCTAAGTGTGAGTAGACTCACCAATAGGCTGGAATAAACTGAAAGATAAATGATCTTAAGAGCAATAGCAACAAACATAATCTGGTAAGCTTGTGAATGACTACACTTAGATTCTTAAAACTTTAATTTTATAATATAAGTAGAACTAGAGCTGGAAAACAGTAAAACATGGGTATTGTATGAATATCGGGTCTGAAACTACGTGATGAAGACCGACATAACTCGACAATCTGAACATACCATTATACTGAGCACGAATGCATAAACATACAAAACCAAACATAAAATATATTAAGCTTATCTGATTAACTAAATGACTGATAGTTGAATACTGGTCATGTAAGACTGAACTATACTTAGTTTGAACAACTGGACTGAAACTGTGGAGTACTATGCATATACGGTTATGACTATCTGAACAACATGAGATAACTGAATATGAATGCGTGAAAACTATAATATTTGAGAATGCAAGACTAAGCATATATCTGTTACTGAGGAAATCTGTAATTTGGAAGACTGAAAGTTGTAAAACTGAATATCTATAAGTCTGTACACTTAGTCAAGAAAACCTGAACTAAAAATACACTGAATACTGTACTGAGACTGTGGGAGGTATCATCTAACTGACATGCCCCAATCTGAGCTAATTGGGGTCCAACTTGTAACCCCAGTTGGAAGGGTGTTAGTACCGTGCCACGGGTACTAACACTGGCTGTATGGATCCACTAATTTGATATCCCGAAGGACCAGGGTGTCAAGCCTAAACTGACGGGTAACCCTGAGAGGTAGTCAAGACTAAAATAATGGGTGACTCCTCGTATCCTATGCTGGCTACTTAGTTCTGCAATACAAGAACTGCTACTAACAACTCTGCCTAACTAACGGGGAAGCCACCACCCCTGCATTCACTCGGTGCTAAATCTTACTCGATACTGAAAGACACTAAAATACTAACTAGTGCATGAACTGATAACTAGTAACTGATAAGCTCAGGTTATGGTATTCTGAAAATAACAGTACATACGGATTCTAAGGTAATTATTAATGTATAAACTGATACTGGAACTGAAAATGGACAGAGCTAAGGTTAATTGGACTCACAACTAACCATATTACTGACTAAATGATTTGCTCATGGTATAACTAAAATCATTCTGTAGATACTGAAAACTAAGTAAACAACTAAATTTCGGGTATTCATAACCCCCAGGACTCGATAACAATAACAATAGGACATACTAAAGCTTTGGGACATAATAAGTAGTCAATATTCAAAATCCAATCATTAGGGAATTTCATCAAACACCTAGGAATCATGAACTTGAACACGGGGATGTCAAACATAGGAGCATAGCATGATTACATGACTAAGATCATGAATTGGGGGATTTACATGAAATTTGCTTGGAATAGGACATGGGATTTTCATGAAAACATATAAATCTCATAGCTTGAACATAAGAATATCTTAAACATGAGGTAACAATACAGTTACATGGCAAAATTCATAACTTAGAGATTCATCTTTAAATTGATTGAACATGATATGGGAATTTCATCAAACATGTGGAGACCCTAAACTTGTGCATGGGAATGAGAAAGCATGTGAAAATATCATGGATACATAAATCAATTCACAACTTAGGGATTTGATATGAAAATCATAACATTCAAAATATGTATTGGCTTATTCCACTTGAAACACATATACTAATAACTTGAAATCAAACGTATGAGGATCATGAGTTAAAACATGGGAGTAGTTAAACCATGAAAATCACATAAATTTCAATATTAAAAACATGGGTTAAGGATTTAATCATGTGAAAATCACCATTCGAACATATCAAGACAATTTCAAAAAAAAATATTTGTAAACATGATACATAATCGAAATTCATGGAGGTTTCATGGATATAATTCATATTAACATGTAAAGATCATAACTTTGAACTTAAAAATGGATTTTTGGGATCCATGGGTGAAAGGAGGCCTATGGATGAACTCCCACATACCTTAATTAAATGATTTATTAGAGATTTCTTGAGGGTTTCTTGAAATTAAGAGCTTGAATCCTTTACTTTCTTGAGAATGAAGCTTGAATTATTCTTGTGAAAGAATGAGGGTTTATTGAGAGAAAATCTTGAAGAATATGGGCAAATAATACCCTTTTGGATGCTATAAATTGTCCCTTGGACGTTTGGGGTTGAGGGGAAAGGACCAAAGTTCCCCTTGACCCTTAAGAAGTGTAAAACAGCGGAGGAATAGACTAGGTAGCACCCCCTTTCTCCTGGGGGTGTAGAGCCCACGATGCCTCCTCTATCCCGATGAATAACCCGGGCGGCGCGGGCATATCGCCTCCACTTACTGCCTTTCACAGAAAAAATCATAATTTTTTCTCGGATATCGGATTAAGGAGAAATTGGTATCGTTGGAAATAGGATTCAACTATCTACAATTTAGTGGGTCTTAAGATGAAAAATTCCACGTATATCAAAAGTTATACACGTTTAAAGTAGATCCTTGTAGAATCGAATACCAAACTTTGGACGAATCAACGGTTCTTAGCTTAACGTCGCTCTAAGTGATTTCTATGAATATTTTTCATCTTGAAAGCACATCAAACACGAGGATAAAGATAATAAAACTTATATTCACATGGAAATCATTTGGATTATAGATTATACACATAGAAACGACAGTTTAAAGACTAGCCCAAAAATGCGGGGTCTTACATTATTGGAAGATTATGGTACAATTAGCTAGGAAAGCATCAAAGATATGTAAATCTAAAACATCCTTTGCCTTTAAGTCTTGACCTAGAGTCATTTGTTTCTCCTAAAAGAGCTGACATAGTCTACTAGAAATATGTGAATAGAATTTTCAGTATCGACATGCCTAACACATGACTATGTGTCCTTTACAATTGAAATTATGAGTCTACACACCTGATGCATCTATTTATTGAAGTCACAACGTTCGTACTACTTCTGTCAAGTCAAGTATCAAAGGAGTCAGTTATATATTACATCACATATAGATAGGGTCATATGAAAATATAAAGTACTAGTATTTAAATAGTTCGATACTATAAAAGGAGTCAGTTGTATATGGACAATACTACTTGAATAGCTAAACAATATTCATCGTAATATATACTTGCATAGGCTTACAAGGAGCTATTTGATAAAATTTAACGATGGGAGGGTATTCATAAGTTTGTCTTGGCACACACACAACGTAATTCTGTGCACAGAATTAAAGCCAGACCACTATACTGAGCTAAAATATTGTGGCCTATTTGCCCTTGTAGCGTAATTTGCATTTGGAGTCAGCTGAACTAGTTCCCTTGACTCAAGACAAAATATGGCACATGTGGCCTGCGAACAGACCCTTATAGTGAGCCCATAAAGGCATACCCTGTACAGACCATGTTTACAATTATACATATAAAATCATATTCAGGAGTATTTGGGTAACACATGTTGTACTCTTGTCATGGAATGCCTTTGGTAGGCCATCATATGATTATTTTTATTAAAATTAGGTACTGGATATCACTTAGAAAAATTAATAGGCTTTTAATAAGGATGATTTATTCATAAGTGGTTAATATGATAAGTTAATATGGTAAATACATAAGTAATAGTCTTTTATGGTGCATTTGTCACCCGCTGTCTCATAAGTTATAGTTTCATATAAGAGTTTCTAGTATTCAGTCGTCCAGAGTTAATTATTTTGTTGTTTGATTCATTGAACATCCTTATACGTCTACTTGTTATTCTGTTTGCTTTACATACTAGTACATATTTTATATGTACTAATGTTCCTACGTTTGGGGGCACTGTATTTCTGTAAATACAGAATCAGGTATATCGATGAGAAGATTTTTATACTAGGAACTCATCCGTATTCAATACAGCAGTCGGAGAGATCCTTTCTTACCTGGAGCTAATAAATGTCTGGTACTATTTAACTATATTTCTGGTTATAGTTTGAGTATGTCGGGGCCTTGTTCTGACCATCTTCCTTGGTACAGTTATAATTTCTCTTAGAGACTCCGTAAACAATGTTAAGTTGTCACACGTGACCATAGTTTCATATGTCTGCATTAGATGAGTGTCCGATGGGATACACTTAGTTTAAACATATCCCCTTATCATTTTTTAGAAATAGTAACTCTTTCGCACAGTATATATATCAGTCTCATAGCTCATGCTCATATGGTTCTTATTTGCCCTGTCTAGACTAGGGAAATGACAATAACAAAATAAAGCCATACTTCAAGTCATACCAAATAAAATAGTTTAAAAAATATGAAAGAAGAAATATCCACTTGAGAAAGCAACTTTGTCACTACAAAGAATGATTCTGAGAGTTGTCAATGAAAGTGTTGATAGCACTGGATCATCACATTAAAGATTTGTCTGAATAATTTGCGATTCCTCAAAACGGACATTCAATGTAGCTGTCACCTGCATATGTAGGTTTTAAGTAATATCCAGAGGAGATTATGGGTGTATCAAAAAATATTTTCTTGAAAAATAAATTATATTTCATTTACTAAAGACTTATTTGATTCGGAATAGGGATATTGAAGATTATATTCTAATCAAACATAAGGAAAATAAAATTTAATAATGTGTTTAATATGAATTTATGATACAAGAAACAAGATTTAAAACTTGTACTAATTTTAACTAATGTTAATAATCAAACATAGAATAAATGTAATACCAAATAAGATAGAAGTACTAACCTAATCATCATAGTAAACCTGATCAAAATCATTGTCTTGTTCATTATGTAGGCTTGCACTCGGAGGTTCAAGCTTCTAGAAGGGATTGTTCATATAAGATATATTTGGTTCACCAATATATTGTTGAAAATTTGGATTTGCTTCTTCCAATCCATTAATAGCCACATTTCCAACATGAGTATCATACATCATTGCATTACTTGAATATGATGTCACATTATCCATACTGACATTCAAGTTGTAGCCATTACTTAACTCATTTCTAATGTTTCTACTAGGTACTATCCCACTGTCTGAATATGTTGCTCCTTGGGCCACAATAAAATTCAAGGTATAATCACTTTGAGTATGATGATGCCCACTGTTTATCACAACGTCAGATCTATAATTAGTATTTTTAATAATTGGGCCTTGTAGTCCTTGTGAATACAACATTCCGAATAATGGTCTCTGTTGTTGTTGTTGTTGTTGTTGTAATCCACCACTAATAGTATTTTGAATTGATAAAAATGGGTTACTGAATGAGTTGAAGTTGCTGAGGTAGGGAGATTGAACATGAAGTTGCGGGCGATAAAACTGTTGTTGAAATGGACTATTATTGGTATTAAGATTTGGAAATGAAAGATCTGAATTTCTTTGGGTATTATCTGGGTTACAATTCAAATTTGGTACATTTATTTGAAGATGAGGCATTGTCCCAAATTTTTTAAAGCTACTTTTTGATTCATGAAAATCACTTGAGGATCCCTGACCTAATGGGCGATGAAGGGATTTTCGTTCTTCCGGAGATCTCCAATCATTGCGACGACATTTCTGAGAAGTTATATAAGAAAATAATTATAAAAATCAAATCATAAATATAATTATCATTTGAACTAATTGTTATATAGATGTTTTTGAAACGACTGAAGTCATTTATAATAGAAAATATTTTTGATGTTTGGTAATTGGAGAATAATAAAAATATTTTGATACAATGTGAATTAAAGATTTATAATAATATTAATCTATTGAATTGCAAAATAACAAATGTTAGCAATGAATAATTAATAAGCATCTAAGAAAATATAGCTAATTCTCCTTAATCAAATAATGGTTTGATAGGACTTTATGCATTACTATTGAGAACAATTCCTAAATATTTATTGATGAAAGTGTAATAAAATTATTTTTTTTGTTTTGATATAAAGTTGAAATTAAGGCATTGCAGAAGAAATAGCTTATCACATAAGTATTTGATTAAAAAAAATTCAAGAAAAATATTTTCTAATAACCAAATACGAAAAAATAACTTAATGAAAACAATTTTTGCAAAATAACTTTCTTTTTACCATACAAACAAAATTAATACAAAAAAATTTCACTTAGTTTATCTTAAAAATGTACCTGGAGATGGCTTGCAACTTGCATCCTAGTAAGACCAGGCACATTCATAACCTCAAGAATCTCCTTGGGATAGCATCCTACATGTTTTAAAAGAATGTGAATTTAAATAATAACTACAATATTCTCATATCAAGTCGAGTAACATATAAATACAATAATCAATGTCTTATTTCAAACAAGTTAACATTGACTATAAGTATAAATTTTCACTGTCCATACCGTTTAATTTAAAAGAATTCTCAAAAAGTTTAATTAATAGTGAAGTAAACTTACTTCCTTCACCAAGTAATTGTACAGCTTCCATGAATTTGGCATGAAGAGCCTCAGTCCATTCCGTGCAATTCTTTCGCTTAACGATCTTATTCATCTGATTTTTATTATTTTCGAATCCTTCTCTTGCTTTCTCTCTTTTTATTTTTTCTCCTACAACAAATTGCCAGATGTATTTGGTAATGTCCTTATCAAATGGCTTTTTAAGGCAAAGATAAGCTCTTTCGTCAAAAGCCTTCTTTACTACGAGTTCGTTTTGTTCATCCCATACAACTGCATAATTATTTCAAGAAGTTATCAATTAGAATTAAATTACACTATACATTATGTGAATAGTTAATTTGACTATTCACTAGATTAACAATTCATTATCTGTAATATTAAAAACAATCATTTATCATATAAAAATAGAAATTAGCTTTTAATAATTTATGTTGTCAAACAACAAAAGTCATTATGCACCCTATTTCACGATGGATTATAAGCAAATCATTTATCTACAAATTATTTGATGCTAGAATAATAGTGAATTTTATAGCTAATTTTTATAATGCATTAGTTACAATATTGACTTTACCCACATTGAACGTCATAAGTGAAGACATAATAAATACTTACCGAGTGAAATTATATCTAAGGCCACAACTCGAGCTAAGAGGTGAAAAGAAAGCGTGTTCGATGAATGGATATTGAGTATCATCACATCAATTTTTTGCTTTCCTTTGGAGAGCATTGTCATTGCATCTAAAGCCGTACCAACCACCATAACTGTATCAATGCTCTTTGAAAGTTAGTGAAGAAAATTTTATATAGAATTATCATAAGGTTTTGTTTATTTCTTATACACAAATTCTATTAGAAATTATTAGGTTTTATTGCTATACACCAGTTTATGTAATTGCACAATAAATCAACTTATAATCTTATATCATAATCGATAAGTAAAATCTTAGATATGCACATAATAAAATTACATACGATATTACTTATAATAAATAATTGAATTATAGAATAAAAATCATATAGGAATATATTACAAAAATAAATTTCAAATTCAAATATAAAATTTGTCGACAACAAATACTGAATAAGGATTGCTATCAATACCCATAGATAATAGGATATTTTTTTTGAGATAATCTTATTTCATAAATATGCAACTATAAGTTTAGAAGATTTAGCAAAGAGAAAAGGATTTATCAATAAATTTTAATATTCTCATAGGACTAATCTATTATCCTAATAACGACATTTTTGTTTTGACATTGATAAGATGAATAATACAACTGAAAAATAAAGTTATCATAGAGACTCATATGAATCTCTGTGTTATTTACATGTATCATATATTATATATTATTTAATTAAATATAAAATCATCACTACGTACGACAGCAACAGTGCAAATCATGATAAAATAATAATCAACTATTGTAAAATACTAAGCTGCAAATTGGCATCTAGAAAAAAGGCATTACTTATTATAATAATTATTAATAGATTACAATGAAGGAGTGTTTTTATTTGCATTGACGATGAATATTTTGACACGATACTTTCAAGAGGAGCTGCCATTGTGCGTGTTATTTATAGATGGTATACTACTAATTGACAATATACGAAGCGACAATAATGCGAGGTTGAAGGTTTGAAGAAAGATCTAGTAGTCTAAAGGATTTAAATTGAGCAGGATCAAAACTGAGTACTTGAAGTGTAAGTTCAATTGCATGTCCCATAAAGCAGGCGTGGTCATTCCCAAGAGAGGAATTTTATATAATCTAAGGTAATTGAGAGATTAAGGAGGATGATACATATTAAATTGGGTCAGGTGGATGAAATAGAGACTCATATTTAGTATTTTGTGATAAAATGTGATGCCAATAATTAAAGACATGATCTATAGAGTGGAGGTTAGACTAACTACGTTATATGGGGTACAATACTGTTGGCCAGTCTATAATTTCAAAGTCCAGAAGATGAAAGTAGCAAAGATGAGAATGTTGAAATGGATGTGTGGGCATATAAAGAGAGATAAGATTAGGAAGGAAGATACTCAGGCCAAGATGTGAGTGACCCTCATGAATTATAAGATGCAGGAAGTAAGATTGAGACGGTTCTAGCATGTAAAAAGGAGATGTGCAAATGCCCTGGTAATGAGGTGCAAGATATTAGTCATAGAGTTCTTGAGAAAGGTAGAGGTAAACCTAAAAAGTATTTAGGTAAGGTGATTAGTGTTGTTTTTCGGGTTTAGTAAAATCTGTATTTTCCAACAATAACTTCAAGCACATGTACAAACTAACATATGAACAGTCAAATGAAGTTGTAACTCTTTATTCACAACTTTGAACTTTAACAATAAGTTCAATCTAACTTATAAATATCAACAAAATGAAGTAAAACTATTTTCTGGAACATAGCAAAACCAGACGTTTAGAAAGAGATAAAGAATAGAAGATTCAAGTCCACCGAATTAACCGTGTGTACTTAAGAAAATTATTTCCCTTAAGTACCCAAGATTATGAAATATATCCTCCCAAAATAAAATAAATCACTTAGATAGAATGACAGTACCTCAAACTCTATTAAATGACGAACACACTCAACGATTCATAAATCACACTTTTAAAAAGCTTCAAACCATAAGCCTTGTCTTTATTTTTTAACATAAGAATGAGTTGAGTTAATTGACAATGTTGAACCATCAGTCACAATTTTATTTGATATCTTTGAACCTAGCTATTGGGATCTCCAGTCTGCTAGGTCGAGTTACCATAGTGATGACTTGTCCTAGGCCGTAAATCCATTCTCTTCAATGAACTCTTAACTCCTTTTCTAGATGGGTCTTTTTTTAGTGGAATCCACATATTATCCTTTGACCTCACATAGTCAACCGTGATAATTTTACTAGAGAGTAGTTCTCTAATGGTATTATGCCTCCATTTTATATGACTAGATTTACCATTGTAGATCATGCTCCCTGCCCTATCTATCACATCTTGGCTATCACAGTAAGTACATACTAGTGCTAAAGGTTCAGTCCAATAAGGAGTATCTTCTAAAAAATTTCAGAGCCATCCGGCTTTTTCACCGATTTTATCTAACGCGCTAAATTTAGATCCATTATAGAGTGGGCAATACATATCTGTTTGGATGATTTTCAAGAGACTGCTCCTCCACCTAAAGTAAATATGTATCTACTTATGAATTTTACTTCATTTGATCCAGTGAGCCAATTTGCATTACTATATCCTTCAATTACCGCATGATATTTTATAATGCAAAGCATAGTATTGAGTATGTTCTAGATACACTAAAACTCTTTTCATTGCCTCCCAATGATTTAATTTAAGTTAGTCATGTACCAACTCAATTTACTAATAGCATATGCTATATCTGATTGCGTATAATTCATGATATACATCAAACTTTTCAACACTCTTGCATATTCTAATTGTGAGTCACTTTCACCTTCATTCTTTCGAAGTACAAAGCTCACATCCAATAGTATCTTGGCAATATAAAAATGCAAATACCTAAATTTTCCAAGTACCTTTTTGATGTAATGAGACTGTAATAATTCCAACCCTTAAGGAGTTCACATCAACAACTTTAAGGTTTTTTATATCAAACTTTCTCTCAAATATTTATTTCGTAGCATTTATGCCAGAAATATCTACTGATGATTATCATGTCATTCACATACAAACAAACAATGACTTTGTGATTTGCAGTATTTTTAATGTAAATACATCTATCACACTCATCTATCTTAAATCTATTTGCCAACATGGTTTATTCAAATTTTGCATGTCATTGTTTGGTGCTTGCTTTAGTTTATATAGTGACTTAACAAGTTTGCACACTTTTCTTTCCTTACCAAGAATTATAAAACTCTTGGGTTGTTTAATATAAATTGTTTCCTCCAATTCTCCATATAAGAAAGTTGTTTCACTTTCATTTGATAGATTTCAAAATGACATACCTCTGCTAATGCAACCAACATCTGAATGGATGTTATCCTTGTTACTGGTGACTATGTCTCAAAATAATCAAGGTTTTTTTTTATAAAGCCTTTGACAACAAGTCTTGACTTGTATTTGTCAATAGTATCATCAACTTTTATTTTTCTTTTGAAGAATCATTTAGCACCTAAAGTTTTATTTTCTAGAGGAAGATCAACCAACTCCCAAGTATGGTTGCTCAAAATTGAATCAGTCTCACTATCGACAATCTCTTTTCAAAAGGATGAGTCCACAGACAACATCGCTTCTTTATATGTTTGTGGATCATTTTTAAGAAGAAATGTTACAAAATATGATTCAAAAGAAGTCAACATTTTCTCTTCATTAAGTATATTCTTCCTTGGTTTATCCCTAGGTCATTTAAACCCTTCATTAGACAACTCATGTCTAGTCTTATACGGATAAATGTGTTAAAAAAACTCGAATTATTTGATTTAACTACCACATTATCATGGATATCCGATTGATTGGATTTATGAACCAAAAATTGACATGCTTTACTATTTTAGCATATCCAATGAAAACACAGTCCATATCTTTGGCCTTTTTTTCACCCTTTTGGGTATATGAACTTGGACTTTTGTTAGACTCCCCCACACTCTGAAATATTTTAAGTTGGATTTCCTTCCTTTTCATTTCTCATATGAAATTAATTGTTTCTTTCTATGGGACACTATATGGAATTGATTGTATCTTGCTATGGGACATTCATAATTTTTTTCAATATTTGATTTTTTGTTTTCGTAATTTTATTCGATTAAGGTGAATGCGAGACAGTTATTTGATGGACAATTTCATTTTCCAAATATATCTCTGCAAGAGGAGATTCATACTCTGCACTACTATCACTTCTTATCATTTTAATATTTTTATCCAACTGATTTTAAGCTTCAAATTTATATTGTCTAAATGCTTCTATTACTTCATCCTTACTATCAACAATTAAATATAACAATATCTAGTGCAATCATCAATAAAAGTTATGAAATATTTTTTCTACTAAGATAGTGTTGACTTTATATCACAAATGTCACTATGAATTAAGTCTAAGGAATTGAAATTTCACTCATCAGGCTTATGCGGATGCTTAGCATACTTCAATTTAACACATGTTTGACACTTTGATTTATTGCACTCAAAGTTAGGCAAAACTTTTCAACTAATTAATTTTTGCAAGGTTTTGTAATTCACATGTCCTAAACGACTATGCCATAATTCATTTGACTCAAGCAAGTAAGAAGAAGCCTCAACTTTATTCATTTAAATAGTTATTACATCAAGTTTGAAAAGGCCCTGATTGAGGTATCGCTTTCCTACATACATTTCATACTTGTTTATTGTAACTTTCTCCAAAACAAACACACACTTAAATCCATTTTAACTAGAAATATTGTCGACTCTAAGTTCTTCCTAATAGTAGGAATATGGAGAACATTGTCGAGAGTCAACACCTTGTTGAAAGTTAATTTTAGGAATATCTTCTTCCTTTTTCAACCTTAGCTATTATAGTATTTTCCATGAAGATCAATTCTTTGGGACCAATAGTATTTCTTATCATTTTAATATTTTTATCTAACTGATTTTAATCTTCAATTTTATATTTCCTAAATACTTCTATTACATCATCCTTACCATCAACAAATAAACATAACAATATCTAGTGCAATCATCAATAAAAGTTATGAAATATTTTTTTTCACTGAGATAGTGTTGACTTCATATCACAAATGTCACTATTAATTAAGTCTAAGAGATTGAAATTTCATTCAACAGGCTTATGCAGATGCTTAGCATACTTCGATTTAACACATGTTTGAATCTATGATTTATTACACTCAAAGTTAGGCAAAACTTTTCAACTAATTAATTTTTATAATATTTTGTAATTTACATGTCCTAAACGACTATGCCACAATTTATTTGACTCAAGTAAGTAAGAAGAAGCTTCCACTTTATTCATTTAAATTTTCATTACATCAAGTTTGAAAAGGCCCTCATTGAGGTATCCCTTTCCTACATACATTTCATACTTGTTTATTATAACTTTCTCCAAAACAAACACACACTTAAACCCATTTTTAACGAGAAATGTTGTCGACTCTAAGTTCTTCCTAATAGTAGGAACATGAAGAACATTGTTGAGAGTCAACACCTTGTTGGAAGTCATTTTTAGGAATATCTTCCTCTTTTTTTTTCAACCTTAGCTATTGTATTACTTTCCATGAAGATCAATTCTTTGGGACCAATGGTATCATAAATAAAAAAAGTTTTTTTTCCGCACAAACATGTCTAGTGGCTCCTGAATTAAACCACCATTTATTTGAATTTTCAACTAGATTGCATTCAGTGATCATAACACACCGATTTTCAAGTTTCTTCCAACATATTTATATGATTTCTTTTCTTGTTCTTCTTCAGAACTTGACAATTTAGAGTTTTGTGATCAACTTCACTATAATTATAGCACTTGCCTTTTAACGTTTTCTTATTCTGCTCTTTCTCTTGTCCAAAAGATTTCTTCCTCTTCTTATTACTTGAAGCATCATCCTTAACATGATTTGCAACCATCATTGATGATTTCTCATTTAGCTCATTATTTTTTTTTTCTATTTTGAAATAAATCACAAGATTTATCAAATCAAACAATTGATTTACAAACTTTCATTCTTCAGGGACATGAGGATCTCTACTTGTGTACCTTTTCATTTCAAGTTTGGTCAGCTAAAATAACATCATTTGCTGCCATTTTTTAAAGTTCATACTATAATATTTTTTGATTTCTCTATCATTGCCATTTATAGAGCAACATCTGAACAACTTAATGACACAATATTGATTTCCATTGAAAAAGCACCATTCACAAGCGAATCAACTTATTGTTCAGTTTCATTCATCATTTTCTTTTCAAACTTTGACAAATACTTCAATATTTTAGAATACCAATTGGAAGGACTTAATCTTTAAACAACTTATTTCTAGTCAATGATGAAGCTTTTAGAATGAAAAAGGAAGCAATGGTTCTTGAATAGACGCATTGCTGCAGACCGTCGCCAACCCACAGAACCCACTTGCGCCAGCAGGTGGCCTATATATGACCGCAGGTCACTGTTTGTCAAAAACAGAATGTACTACCTCATCTGCGGAGCCCATCTACATGCAGATAGTGACCTTCGCTCGCATGTTATTAATTTCACTTCCAAACAGTGCCTCAAAGGGTCGCGTTCCTTTGAGGTGCATTGAGACATGCCTCGACACATGCTCCGTGCGTCCTCAAGTGGAGAATATTTTTGTATCAGATTTTTGAATTAAAACATCGTTAACTCTCAAGTTTCAAATGATCTATCATTTGACAAATTCAAATACAAATTCAAAGTATAAGCAGAGCCGAGCAAGCGACAACGATGGCTCAAGACTTGTCTTCTTCTTGTCTCACTATCCACATAAAGGAGTCCTTCTATATTTAAGCTCAAGAATTTTTCTTTCTCCAACTAATGTGGGAGAATACTCCTTTTATAAAGTGAACATATATTTAACTTTTCTTTCATTTTTTTTCTCCATTTTCCATTTCCATTTCACTAAAACCTAATAATTAGGCAGGACATGATATAACTTTTCACAATGAGAATAGGACCATTGATAAAAGGGTGTGGAGGCCGAGGAATCGGATAGAAGGTTAGTCGGTACTTGAGTGTTTTGCTTTTCCTTTCCCGAGTACTAGTATTAGTTTGGTTTTTTCATTTCTAAAATTCTTATTTCTATCAATTGATTCTTTATCCTCGACTATTATTTTTTGTTGTTGTTGTTCATGCTTGTGTTATTGTCATTTTTTCAACTGTTTTTTGTTGAGCATCTATTGCCCCTAATTTTTTTTTCCGCATCCTTTCCAATATATATATTGAGGGTATTATGTAAAAAAAATAAAAAAAAAATTAGAAATTATGTAATTCATGTTTTTTTTTAATACATCGAATCAAACACTGCATAAGAAAAATACAAGTATAACTAATGCAAGCATAACTAACACAAGTATTACTAATACACCATATTTTGCATTATTCTTATACACTTTACCAAATGACCCCTAAAGATATACGATGCATACACCCTATTCTTATTCTTGATCCCACTTGTGGGGTTAAACTAGATTTGTTGTTATTGTAGTATCTAAAATAAAATGATTTATTATTTATGCATTGATGTTGAATGTCAGAAGTTTCTAAAAGTTGAAAAGAGGAAAAAAACTTCTTTTTTCCTATCAGATTTTGCTATGTACCTTTTTAATGCCAATAAATTAAAGTATAATTTCTATTGCTATTACTTATTTTATTAATAATATCAAATTACTTACTTTATGTCTGCATATTACATGGTACCTACAAAAGTAGCTAGCAAAGAAACTCAATTTAAAATAATTTAACGCGCCTTGCACATAGAACAACCAATGAATAATAACAAAGTAATTGAGCAATCAAACCAAAACTAATAAGAAAAAAAGTCATAAAACACCAAAATAAACTATACAAAAATTGTCACTTATATGCCTTTTTTTGTAGAGTAAAATAATTCAAAAAAATTACCATTTAAAGATAGTTTTTAGGTAAGTTAATTATAACTTTACCAATTCTCTCAAATATTATGAAAATCGTCTATTGTCTTCAAACATTTAAATATAGAAAGTAGTAAAATGCACATCAAGATTGATCCATCAAAATGATTTAGCAAGTAATCATTAAGCCAGATTCAATTTATTCTTTTGAAGTTAAGAAAAAATAAAATTAAAATACTTTAAAATTCAAGGTTCATCTGTGGCCAAAAGGATGAAATGAGATGTGTAGATTAAAAAAAAAAAAAAAACTTTTTAAGAGATGCGATTTATTTTATTGAATAACAAAATAGGAAAAACGCATTGAAATTAAGAGGACAATTTTTAATTAAAAAAAAGGAAAGAAAATATTTTTATTTTATGTAGATCAAATCTCTCCACTTTTTTTCTTCTTAATTTAGTAAATGACAAAAAAAAAAACTATCTCATGGTCAATTAGCCAAAATCAAATCTTATCTTGTCCTTCTCTTTCTCTTTATTCCTTCCATTATCTTGATTTTTTATCTTCACCAACTAACAAAATTAAATGATAGATAAATTAGTATAAATTAACGCTCTACATATTTGAAAGTCATTATCGAGGGATCAAATAAATTTTACTCTCACATTAATTGATAAAGAATATATTTTTCTTAAAATATCAAGTGTAACATTCAATGTAAATTGATTAAATTATTAAAATTAACATAAATTTATGTCCCACCTAGGACATAGAAGCTAATCGAGTGTATGATCTGCTTATAGCAAGAACCAAAAATAGAAAATCTAATTTGACTCTTTATAACCATGTAAAACTCATTTATTAACTAGTAAAACAAATATAAAAATATGAAAATAGTGTTATGACAACAAGAAAAATAGAAATCCAAGATTTACAAGATATATAATTCAATTCTAAAAAGAGATAGATGCTCAAATCATAAATGAGATAAAAAATCATATTAATTAAATCATATATAAAAAATCACAAAGGTTAGTCGTATCATAGAATCAATGATTACAAGTTGTAGATTTATTTTTAGAGATGTCACCTTTATAGTCATAAGACTTTAGTAAATCAACCATGTTATTAACAAACTCTTCGTCGTCATCAACAAGCACCACATGAACTTCATCAATCATACCGTAATAGGGAGCTGCCATTGAATTGTATATTCCGTCAATAGATTGAGAATTCTTTTCGTCAGATATAAGAAAGAGGAGATACCAAAAAA
The DNA here is from genome assembly GCA_030864215.1 of Capsicum pubescens. NCBI lineage: Eukaryota > Viridiplantae > Streptophyta > Magnoliopsida > Solanales > Solanaceae > Capsicum > Capsicum pubescens. Next base: position 33,227,969 of record CM061548.1, read on the forward strand.
ATATTTGTTATATAAAAATAAGTATTTACAGAAAAATATTTAACTGCCTTGACAGGTGATATAGTATCCCTGCTTAAGGCTGGTGACCATATCTAGCGTTGACCATACAAAAAAATTTATTTGACCTATTTTATTTTTATAGAGAAATATTAGTTCTTTTGGCAGGTGCTTATATAGTATCTCTACTTAAGGCTAGTTGCCATATCAAGTGTTGACCATAGAAATTTTTTTATTAGACCTATTTGATTTTTTGACTTTTCTTAGTCAAAACAAAAGAATTCTTCCTTCTTTTTTTCTTTCCTTTTTATGACCACTAATGGGTAATATTTTCGTGATAAAGTCATTTATCAGTGTGTAGCTTTCTAGACATATTTTTGATGAAAATATTTCAGTTATTAGGAAAAAAGATTTTTGTGGCTTATGAGATCTGAGTAAGCACTCATTTTCATTTAAAAATAAAGTAGTAATGGTTTTTCTTTATCTCAGTCATTTCAACAAATTCTTACATAACATTATCAACCATTATTATTCAAAAGCGCCATTAATATCCTAATCATGTCCTTAACTTGTATCACATCTACACTTTCTAATCTAAAAAATAGTTTTTTTATCAAGATAAACCATCTCTTATATTCTCTTATTGTAGACATAATCATAGTGATTTTATTATAACATATACCTTAAGGAATATGAGACTTCGACATCTAAACTTATAATTATTTTATTTATTACTTTCCGCTTATAAATAGGCAGTATTATCGTCACGATCCAACCTACTGGATCGTCTCGGACACCTACCTATGCCTCCTCTAGGTAGGAGAACTGAATATTCCACCATTAAATTAATGCAGAAATTGCTACAATGTTTGGAACAAACTGAATATTCAAGTGGCATACTTGTGTGAAAGGAACAAAACAATTCATATAATGGAACAAACTGAAAATACTGCAAAGTGGACTGAAGTCAAGAAGTGGGGTGATATTGAGGAACAGGTCTATAGACAGAAAGCCAGAGTTAGTTGGATAGATGGTGCGGATGCAAACACAAGATACTTTCATGAACAATTGAAGATAAGAACCTGCAAGGACACCATTACATCCATCTATGATGACACTGGGGTCAAGCTAGAAGATCCTGCATTGGTGGAAGCTAAGTTTATAAAGTTCTTCTCCAACCTTATGGGCATAGCTGCAGCACAACTACCTTGCCCAAGCATCACAGTAATAAGAAGTGGCACCTATCTCTCTCATGAATAGAAATGCAACTTAATCACCCCTGTCACAGAACTGGAAATACATGCAACACTGAAAGGAATGACACATGATAAAACCCCAGGTATTGATGGGTATCCTGCAGAATTCTTTAATCTAAATTGGTCGTTAATAAAACAAGATGTAATTCTTGTTGTTAAAGAATTCTTTGAATCTGGTAGACTGTTGAAATCATTTAGCCGCATGTCGACGCTCTATTTTGAATCGGTCGAAATAACACACGACGTATGGTGGCGTTTAATGACTCTTGGGATTTGAAAATTTATTTTTTTAGAGCCGCCACCTAACTTTTTAGGAAAATTAGGAAAAAACCATTTTTTATGTCGAAAACTCTGTTTTGGTCTTTTGAGAATATTTAGAGATTCTGAGTAAGCGTCTTGGTTACTCGAGGGGAAGGTGTTAGGCACCCCTCAGAGCCTATCCGAAGATAGTCCTTACACTTAGTTTAGGAAAATATTAGGAAAAAATTTTATTTTTACTTAAAACAATGATAAGAAATGTAAATAATAATGACAATAATAAACAATAATAGTAATAATAATATTATAATGACAATTAATAGTACTAATGGAGTATAAATAATAATGACAATGATAAGGGACGATAATAATGGTAAAAATAATTACTATAATAATATTGAAAATAATATACCTCGTATGTGGTAGCAAATGAATATGTATACCTCACGTTTACTTAAACCTAAAAACTCTAATAAGGGTTGAAAAGATAGAATGTAGCGTAACTAAATAAAATGGCTAATTTTACAAAGTCTTGATTTTATATAAAGATAATACCTTTGAAAAAATGTAAAAAAAAGAGTGTTGAAAAAAGCCTTTATTAATTATGAAAACTTGAAATTTATAAGAAAATTTAGTTTCTTGAGTTTAAAGGAAGTTATTTTAATTCTAATAGACTGTTTAGTTATATGAATATAATGAATGACATGTTCAATGAAATACTTGACGATTTCTTTCAAGTTTAGTTTTAAAAAGGAACATCGAAAGTAACCATTTAATTCATTTAGACGAAATACACTAGGTGAGGAATCACGAATCGACTAAAATACATGATAAAATAAAATGATAATGACTTAGGAGATTGATCTAAATTAATTAGTTTGGGTGTTCAAGTAAATACAAATAAACAAGAATATGAAATAAAGGAGGAGTTAGAATTGGGCCCTTTTGGCCCATTTTATGGGCTTCCCAGATTTTGGGCCTGAATCCCATGAATTTCAATCCATTATTCTAGTGTATATCATCTGTGTACAGCAACTATTCTTTCCCAGCGTTTTTGTATATTTGGTGTATATCTTATGTATACACGCATCGACAGCCTTGCTTTTTGTCTCTCAATCCGTTTTTGGGACTTGGTTGAGGCTCAGACACGATGAAGTTCGAATGCAAGGATAAATGGAATCCGAGTGGACTCGAATTCATGTCACATGCATCAAAGGAAAGAGAAGAATTAAAAATCAAATCTGAATAGAGTAAATGAACAACAAAGTATAATTCGTAACCAAAGGAGTTGAGCGACACATAAGGAAATTGAATACTATGAAGTTTGAACCAGACTGAAATAAAGAAATATGGTTCAAGGGTATTACCGAATATAACTCCAAAAATAAAATGCACGAGATTCAAGTACTTAATAAGGTTTCAAACTAGAACAATTCGAAAGTCAAGCACATTTTGTCATAAACTAACTAAGCATCAGTACAAATAAATGATTAAGTTGATAGTCCATCACCATGCAACATGATTTAACTGGGCTATTCTCAATTAAGTTATAAGAAACAGAGGGATGAAGGGGCACTGTACAACTATCCCATGTGACACATTACTTGCAACTCAACAGCTATGCCGTATTCCGAATGTATGAGCGCGTAATAAATAAGTAAACTATCAGATTTCTAATGATTTCTAAACTACCAGATTTCTAATGATTTCAATCTAGTTTGCAAGAGAGAGAGCAAAATTATATTAGACCCTTATCAATGAACACATACGTAGACAGAATAAAGCTTTAAGAAATCCACACCAAGGAAATGAAGGAAAAGTTTTTGCAATATACCAATTTTACAAGTAAGGCAGTTTCATAAATGATTAAAACCTATACAAAATATCAAGGATAATTTTACAAATATCAAACAAAGTGATGCAGCTTAATAGATGTAAAAAAAAAAATTCGCGTAAAAGTGCACTTAACTGTGTAAAAGTACCATCTTAATAGACATAACATGTTAAGCTTAAAAACTTGTGCAAAGCTGTGACATTTTTGAGTCACTACTACCTTAGAGAATACTCATACTCTCACATGAATGTCAAACAAATAAGAGAGGAAACAAACTGCCGATTTGAGATCTAACCATATTATGGCCAGGCTAGAAAGTTTCTTGCAAAACTTTATTCGTCCCAGATCCAAAAGAGCATGTAAACACAAAGCAACCAAGGTTCTGATTTTAGGAATAATAGAAAAATAGAGTTTCAAAACCGCCACATGTCTTAATCTCTATACCGCCACACACTTGTAGATAATCCTGACAAAGATATAACGCTAATATAACATAACAACAAAGTCAAGACGGAGTACAAAGTTCAGATAAAAAAGATAACAATAGAGTCGAGAAACGATGGAAATCGTTCTCATATACTCAAAATAGCTATGTACTTTATGACAAACACATGATCTGATTCACTGATAAACACATATGCAATGCCCAAAACAAGATGAACGAACACATACACATATCCACATATACACATCCAAACAGGGAAACACAGGAAACAAGGTGATTTTCATACTTTTCGCTTCCACCAGTCCCAAATCCGAATCAAGAGGAAACAAAATTGAACGACACACCATCACAACCTAATTTGGAACCAAAAATATCATGTTTTCACCTATTTACAGACCTGGTGTTATATTTACACATGGGCTAAATTCACAAAAAGTCATAGTTTTCTTTTATTCGCAAAGGTAATGAAAAAACAACAACCGAATTTAAGAATAGAATAGAACCACACGTTTTAAACCAAACGAGATGAAGGAAAGATGAACATAGAAAACAAAGGCGAGATTCACACCTTTTCTGGGGTAGCAAAACTCGGGCTTTCACGTCTAAGGGTATTTCGGTGACTACAAACTCAACCACGGGCACCCGAATTCGGACCAAATCGGAAAAAGAATAGCGACTCGAAATTTCCAATCTTTTGCTCGCTGGTTCTTTTTTTTTCAAACTTCCTCACTATATTTTTCCAATCCAACCTCCTTTTTTTGTTCCCAAAACTTGCTAGTGCTCCCTTTCCCTCGATCTTTTTTTTTTCTCTTTTTTTCTCCTTTTTTGGTCATGGTAACCCGGTTATTTATAGGCAAATTCGGACTTCAAAGTCCGGATTCGGAACAGTAGTTAGGAGAAATTTAAAATTTGAATTTAAATTTTTCTGAGAAAGACCTTCAGCAGGGAAGCCATTAATGACCAAATTTTATCAATTTGGGACAGCTTCCTCTGAATCCCTCGGATTCTCGAGTGGACAACAACAAAAAAAGAAGATTCTCGCGTGGTCAAGGTGACTATGTGATGACGCAGCCTAGACTTTAGGATTTTCGATCCGATAGTGGTGGAGAAAAGGCGGAAGGGAGGAAGAGAAAGGGGTGCATGGTGTGTTGCTCTTTTTAGGAAAATGATGGAGACATGACGATGGTATTTTGAAAAATGGGGGAGGCACACGTATTTGGTCTTGGACTTTGAGAAAAACGTGTGTTTTGGTTGTATTGTTTGACTGATTTTGGCCCATCTGATCTCTTGATTAGACAACTGAAAAATAAATACTCTACAAGATGTATATATATATAGAGAGAGAAATATAAATTTGACTAAAAGTGAATATTTTTTTTTATCCATCCTATCATTTAATCGGACGGTTTAGAATTAATAAAAAAAATAGAAACATAATTAAATATAGAAATATATATTTATATATAAATATAAATTATTTATAGATTTGAAAATTTTAGATCTTTAGGTTAAAAATAAATTGACGGACTAGATTGATTGGTGTCGATTAGATGAAATGTGAAGCGTACATAGAAATTGTACTGAATTATGGGCCAATTCTTCGTCTCCATGGCTAAAATTTATAAATAAGAGTTAAGGTTACAATAAAATAAAAGTTGAAATTGAATTATTGTTATCCCAATTACTCTTTTTCTACTTAAATTAATTTTATCGATGCTTTCCGATATTCTAAAATTATTTTTAATTTAACGTATACAAATTACAGACATAACTTGTATATATATGTAGAAATAAGAATATAATAAAATATAAAATATATTTTATATAACAAAAGTATAAATATATATGGTCACAATATCGCCTAAAGAATAAAATTTAAAAAAAAATGTGAATGCGATCACTAAAGATATTTTATTTTATTTGGTAAAATATTTAATTATATTAAAATATTTTATAATATGATAGAAAACTAGAAAACTTATAAAAATAGAGATAAAAATACGAGTTTTATTTCTTATTTAATTTTAAAATTAGTTAGGGCCAAGAACATCGATAAAATTAATTAGAGGGAAAGAGCGAGCCAAAATTGGGTGTCAACACTACACAGCTGTGACCTTAATCCCAAAAGTAGCCAACCCTAGTTATGTTAGGGATTATAGACCCATAGCTTGTTGCACCACAGGTTATAAGATCATCACCGGATTCTCACAAATAGACTCAAAAGTATTGTCAAGCATCTTGTGAATCCTTCCCAATCAGCTTTTGTGGAGGATAGAAGTATTGTTGATAACATCCGGTTTAGTCATGAAATTTTTAAGTGGTATAATAGGAAAGGTTTGTCCCCAAGATGTGTTATGAAAATAGATCTTAGGAAAGCTTATGATTTCATTGAATGAGGGTTCCTAAAGACTCTCCTAGCTGAGTTAGGTTTTCCTAGTAAATTCATAACTTTGATTATGGAATATGTCACTTCTGTCTCGTACTCCCTGGTCATAAATGGAAGTCTAGCTAAACTTTTTTTGGGGAGGAGGGGAATAAGACAAGGGGACCCTATGTCCCCTTATCTTTTTGTCCTTGCAATGGAGTATCTACATAGAGAACTCCAATCAATGCAGCAACACAAAAACTTCAAGCATTATCCCAGATGCAAAAGGCTAGGTGTGGTACACATTAGTTATGCAGATGATCTTCTAATGTTTTGTAAGGAAGAATTGAAACCTGTGAGATTATTGTAAGAAGTATTTGCTAGATTCTCAGCTGTATTAGGCCTTCAAGAAAATCTAGATACGAGCTCTATATATATGTCAAGTGTTAAACCCCAACTAAAGCAAGAACTATTGAAGGAACTTGGGTACAGAGAAGGGGAGCCGTCTTTCAGGTACCTGGGAATTCCTTTATCATCTAAGAAGCTCACAATAGGTCAATGCTTGCCACTGGTGGAGAGAATAATAGAAAGAATCAGATGTTGGACTGCTAAGTTACTTTCCTATGCTGGCAGAGTTTAATTAATTAAGGCAGTGATCTTCAGCATTTAGACATTTTAGGCCCAAATATTTGTCCTTCCCAAAAAGATTCTAAAGATGATTGAAACCATCAGTAGGATATTTCTCTGGATAGGCTCCACAGAGGTATCCAGAAAATCCCTTATTTCTTGGGAAAAAATTTGCATGCCACAAGGTGTAGGAGGGCAGAATATACAGGATATAAGACTTTGGAATAAGGCAGCAATCTTGAAGCTTTTATGGGCAATCAATGAAAAGAAAGACTCTCTCTGGATAAAATAGGTCCAAGAGTATTATTTGAAGTCTGAAGAAGCAAAAACATGCAATATACCAGCAAATTCCACTTGGGTAGTAAGGAAAATACTGGCATCTAGAACATATATCATGCAGTGCTCAACTATGCAAGGTGATCTCATAACTAGACTTTAGGCAATGGTTGTCAAAGGTAAATTTATTTACAGCTATTACCTCAATACCAAAAGGTACCATGGAAGAGCATTGTACTTCAACGAAGCATACATCCCTAACATAAGTTCATCTTATGGCTGGCCATCAAAAGAAGACTTGCAATAGTGGATAGATTGCTGAAGTTTGGTATTCATGTTCCATAATCATGTATTTTATTTGATTCACAAGTAGAAACACTAGACCACCTATACTTTGGTTGAACAGTGACAAAGAACATCTGGAAAAAGTTGTTGAATTGGCTGAGGATACAAAGAACCATGGGTGGCTGGGAAGAAGAGGTCAAATGGGCTTCTAACTGGGCAAAAAAGAAGTCAGGAATGGGAGCCATCATCAGCTGTATGTTTAGTATGCTGGTTGCTATAATTTGAAGAGAAAGAAATCACCTCAGATTCTAAGCTAGCTAATTCTATGCTGACAAACTATACAAGGAAATTGTAGTGCAAGTCCACATCGCAAGCAGAAGAAAAACCCAATGGCAAGCTATACTGTTACAACTGAACAATGTTCCTTAGTAACTTGTATTTGTTAATAGAAGATGTAATAGATACGGAAGTTTAGCTATAGATTGGTTGTGTTTCAATTTTGAGAGGCAAGAGGCCAACTCATGCCTGGTTTGTAAAAGACTCACTTTGGTATGAATAAAATTCTTTTATTTACAAAAAAAAATGGTATCAATCATCTTAACTCAATAGTTTAGAAATGATTATTAAATCCATTCGTTCCATAACTTGTTTTAATACATTAGATATAAAAAATAGATGTGAAAAATAACTACAAGAGACTCCCCAGAACCTAACCTAACCTGGTATGCGAGCATTCAACAAGGAGTAGGTACGTCCATGACACATCGTTCTTACAGAATAGAAATGGTAGAGGCTGATACTGAGTGACCAGCATCGCTGCTATAGAAACTCCAACTAACCTGCACCATGCCTATACTCCCGAGTGGAGGTATAGTAAGTGTAGCATCAATACAACCACATGTACTGGTAAGCATCATCAACCAATTGGAATTAAAAACAAATAACATCAATAATAAATACGGAAAAATCATAACGACAAGTAAAATTCTAGTCTAAACCCCCAATTATAGAATCCTCAACATATCATTTAGCATCTTTATGACCTACTTGTCATTTAATATTTTCATATATATGTTTGTCTTTTAACTTAACATTTTTAACCTATAACTTTTTCCTCCCATACCAACTCATTCTTATGGTACTTACAATTCTTTAATCTACCTCTACCCAAGTCCTCTTTATACTCCCAATCACAAGACATCACAGTACCATATCTCATGAAGAATAAAAAAACTACTGTCGCCATTCAATTTCTCAGTTCATGATGACACCTACTATAACCCTCCAGTAGGTATGACAACCTGTAATTCAGGACAACTAGTAACAGACTATCAAGAGAAATAAAGGAAGTAGCGGAAATGAATCTAATAAAGAGATGAATATAAAGATGAAATCCCTAAAACCCGGTGAAGTCAGTACAAGAGCTTCTAATACAATAGGAGTACAAGTGAAATAAAAAATAAATATATATACAAAGATGTCTCTAAACACAAAATAGAGATCAATAAACTATAAAAGAGAGAGCAGTAGTACTCTGAACGTCAGGAGCTCACCCCAAATCTCTGATTCATAGCTACTCTACATCATGACCACATCAATGGTGAGAAATCATACTATGATCTACAGGCTGCAGAAGTATAGTATGATTACCAAACTCGTGGTACCCAGTAGACATTGACCGACTCACCGACTCAGCTCCAAAGATAATGTAAGCATAAATAACATATGAAGCAGGAATATAACTATGATCAACTATCTAAGAAACTAAACATAATATTTCTAATGGAGCAATACATATAAACAATCCTATTCTAACAGTATTCAGGAACTAAAGTGCGATATCGTATATCTGTAACAACCAGTTTTTTTGATGAAATATGTAAAATTTGTGATTTTATGTGATTTGAATGTTTTATCCCTTTTCACAATTGCATTGTGGTATTTCTATGGTGTGGAATGCTTGACACGATTCTTGATGTATTTTGGTACCATTTATGTGATAGTGTGATTTTTGGTGGCTTTGAGAGCCTTATTATGGACATGTGTCATTATCTTTTGATCCATACGATGGATGGATGAATGTACTACATCAGCAAATTTAAAATATCGATTTTAGTCTAGGTAGACATTTGGTTCAGATTTTGATGCAATCGAGCTCATTTCAACCTGTTGGTCAAAAAGTTAAAAAATTGGAAATATGGGTATGGGACTCATTTGGTCAAAATGACCTCGGGAAAATTCGACTTTGCCTACGCGTCCTGAACATTGATTTTAGGGTAGTAACATATTTGGTTGGGTTTTATGACTTTTAAATCTCATTTCAACCCTCGGTTTGGAAAATTATAATTTTGGATTTTGGGAATCAACTCTGTGAAAATGACGTTTTCTTTAAAATCTGATATTGTCATTGAGTCCAGAGCATCAAATTTAGTGTGGTTGCATAGTTCTTTAGCATATATCAGACTCCGAATGAATGTCAAACACCCCGTCGAAGTTCGTTTAGACTTGGAAAAATCTGCAATATATAATAGCTTCTTCCCCCCCCCCCCCCCCTTTTTTTTTCTCATTTTGGCCTTTCTTTCACCTTGCCTCTTGAGAGTTAAACCCTAATATAGTGTGAGAGCTTAAAAGTGAAGCTTGTGGGAGTTTGGGAAGCTAGATTAATATCTATTTCTTGATTCTGTTTCGAATTTAAGGTGAGATTTCATCCTTTTCTAATCTAATTCCTTGATTAATTTCTCAAAATTTTAAAAATCTTAGGACTTGATTTTAAACCCCAATTTTACTCCTTTTCACTTGAATAATATTTTAATCTTATAATTACTAGTTTTTCATCAATTTAACCTTCAAAACAACTTCGATTCTTGATTTTAACGCAAAATTCGAAGATTTTACCTGATAAAGCTTAAAAATATTTTTTTTTCAATTTGAACCTCATTTTTCTCAATTTGACTTGGGTTTTCAGCTGTATATTCCTTCAAATATGGGGAACATATTTTTATAATAAAGTTTTAATTTTGCCCTTTTTTTGAAAACTTTTTTCGGGGATCCGTTTTGACCCCGAACCAAAATTAGGCAATGTGGGTATTGTTGCCTTTGTTTTGATGTGTAAATTTTATTTCTTAGTTTGAGTTAATTTCATAATCATTCATGAAAAGTAAGATCATGAGTTCAAAGTACAGTAGACCAATTTCGGAATTCGAGGTGGTTATGACTTAACTCTTCAGACTGGCTGGGTAGTAAATTTGTGTATCAAAATACATGTTAAGGGTGGGAACTAATCATGAAAAATAACTATCTATATATTGTGCCCGTGTGGGGGGCCTATATGTGTTGTAATTATTGAATTTGGAATATTACCTGATTTGTGTGACTGTGCGGGGTCTTATGTGATGTTGATAGCCCTGACTCTACGTGAACAATCATATTGTGTTTTTAAAATGCCTATTATGGTACCTATGGTGTATTTTGATATAATCATACTTTGTGATCTTGTGAATTATGTGAAAATTCATGGATGGGGAAAATAATGAGTGGATGTTGGCTCACTTGGTTGTAAAAATATAACATTGTGGTTGATTGTGGAAATACATCATGTGGATTGGTTGTAGAAATACTCATTGTGATTGGTTGTGAACATTGCATAATCATCCTCATGTCATCACACACATCATTTCACTTGTTTGTTGTATGTTTTGTATATACTTGTTGTTATTTTTCATACTTTGTTTGTGTCTTATATTCTCTAGAAACACTAAAAACACTAGAAATACTATAAATTTTGCAAATAATGAGAACATCGGATTTTATAAACCTTCCTAGAGGGATGTTCCGGGGAGAAAATATTGATATATAGATTGTATATGGGTTGACGAACCCCCTATGGGTCCCACTCGGGAGACTTGCCTCCGTGGGTGTATAAAGGGATTGTGCGACGATCCCAGAGGTTGTGCTGTTGACACCCAATTTTGGTTCGCTCTTTCCCTCTAATTAATTGTAATACCCCGAAACTCTAACCAATAGTGCGATCATGAATCAAGCTCATGAGAAATAAATTATAGTGTTTTGGTTATTTTCTGCTCAAGGGTGATGTGTATTAAGGCTTTAAAGATGTCCTAACGATTGGGCGAGTCAAAACATTCTTTACCGATTGAATTCTTGAGAAGGATTTTGACATGGTCAACTTCAAATGAGTATATATCCCATTTTACTACGAATTATTGAGCTCATGACCTACCAAAAGATATATAATTGAATTATCTTTCCAACGATACCCATTTTGTCAAAATCCGATATCGGAGCAAAGAGTTATGCTTATTTTACTCCAGTGTGTCAGCCTGGAAAATCCGTGACGACCTTTTATGACGACTTGTCACAAGCCTGACGGCCCGTCACAAAATGTCGTCACCTTAAGGCAGAAAGTCACAAAATCCACCCTTTTCGTGATGACAATTTGTGACGGCCTATCACGGGCCTGACGGCTTGTCACAGATGTCGTCAGCTATTGTTTTCAGCAATTGATGGACGATTTTTGCAAGGGTATTTTGGTCATTTCCCATTTTGGAGGCCTCTATATATATGAGAATCCTCATCCAAACCCTAATTCCATCATTTTCTCTTCCAATTCTCTTGAGATAATATATCTAGGATTTTATCAAGAACATAAATCTTCCAAGAATCATCCATAAATCTTTAAAATTTCTTCAAGAACCAAGTTCCTCATAGTGTGGGCTTCAAGAATTATTTATTTCAAGTGTGGATAAAGTCTCAATCACTAAAGTTTATCCAATTTCAAAATTAAGGTATGCGGGATTTTGAACAAGAACACTTCTTTTGTTCTTGTGTCCAGAGATTTAATTTCTATTGAATTTCATGATTTTTGCAAAGTGGGTTTACACCCAAATTAATTTATCAAGGATTTATGAGATTTGAGCTATACAAGATTGACATATTTGACTACTTCATTGTCTTATTTCTTAAATTAAGAATTTATGCCATGAGTTGTATATTGTTATCATAAAATGATGATTTCTAAGTGATTTATGATAAGTGTCATGATTTATGTTTTTCCATGAGAAGTTTTTCTATTGAATATATATTGTTATTGAGCTTGAGAGTCAAGAACGAGTTCTATGATATTTTCTTGAAGATTTTGAAACTTGATATGATTTGATAAGCAAGTGTACATGATGATGAGAAAGATTATTTTGAGATTGAGTCGAGTTAGGAATCCAAAAGTTGATTATGATTTACAAATGAGATACATATTTATATTTTGGTCTTCATGATAGACCCTTGAGTTGATTAAGGTGGATTTCCTAACACGTTCTGAGCTTAAGTCTGCAAGTAGTATTTAGCACCGAACGGGAAGTGTGGGTTCAGTGCATCCTACTTCCCCAGAACTACGTGCCACCATAGGATTAAGATTAAGGGCCAAAGGCCAAGACAGTGATCACTAAAGTTAAGGTTCTACTCCGATGGCAAGGATAGAACATCTCTCCCCAACGTGGGCAAGACATTGGACTCCATGTAAGCTCACATGGTTTATGCTGAATATAAGAAACTTCCAAGTCCATAATAGTCCAAGTTCCATGAGTTACTAAGTCACTCTAAGTCATGAGTCAAAGAGTTTGAGTTGAGTCCAATGGTTTATGAAATTTATGAAGCATGTGTTATTATTGATGATTTATGGAAAATATGTTTCACGTAACTCAAGTGATGAGAGTCATTATTATCAGCATGCATGATTTTCTTATACATTTATGATATTATTTCAATGTTGCCTGCACCCCCACATACTCAGTACATTCCCAAGTAATGATTCCCATACTCTTCTGTGTTCTACATTTTCTCGTGATGTAGGTTCAGGTGCTCAGTCTCAGCAACGACAGTGATCTCCGAGTACCTCCATCAACATTCATATAGTTGGTGAATCCTCATGGTTCGAGGACCTATGTCCCTGATTTTTGTCTTGATAGTAGATGGTGGTTTATTTCTAGTTCAGTACGAGTCAGTTGGGGATCTATCCCAATGGATCCTCAGTCTTATGTAGTAGAGGCTTTGTCAGACTAGAGTACCAGTATATACAGAACTTTGATATTTTGATTGTATAGGATAGTATTTCTTCGTATTCCAGTATGTTCATGACATGATTATTCTTTCTTATTAGAGCTTGATTATTGTCATAGTGAGTTATAGAAGTGATGACAGGCTCAGAGGGTTAGCTTGAGGCCGCGTGTGGATTTAAGTACCGTGTGACATATTGGGATGGGATCTTGGGGAGTTACAAGATTGGTATCAAATCCTAAGGTTTAAAGAGTCCTAGGGAGTCTGACAAGCCGCGTTGCGTAGAGTTTTGATCATCGGTGTGTAGCGCGCCATATCTATGAGCAAGAGGCTACGGGACATTTTAGGAAAAGTCATTTCTTTCTTTCAAAAGTCTATCATGCCTATGACTGTTTCTCTCTACTATTAATTTGTGCTCTCTTATGACAAAAAATGCCTCCTCGTAGAGCTCGCAGAAACAATGAATGACCTCAACCCGTTGATCCTTTAAATGAGATGGTGACTCATGCCAAATTCTGGGTAGATTTTCAGACGCTAGCCCAGGCAGTTACCGCCAATGCTCAGGCCAATGTTGGCCACAGTCCCACCTCTGCAAGAAGGTAATTCAGCGGCAACTCGGGTTTTTGATTTTATGCGGAGAGTTTTATGAGTCAAGGGTAGGTAAGGACCCACAAATATATCTTGATGAGGTAAAAAAGATTACCAAATTATGCATGTAACAGAGGAAGAAAGTGTAGAGCTAGCTTTCTATCACTTGAAACATGTTGCTTATGATTGGGTGGAGATGTGGAGGAAGAGTAGTGGGGAGGATGTCTCTCCCATGACTTGGCAGTTTTTCCAGGATGCGTTCTTAGACCGATTCTTTCCCCCAGAGCTGAGGGAAGCGAAACTAGAAGATTTTATGAACTTGAGACAAGGCTCTATGACAATTAAGGAGTATTGTCTTAAAATTCAACCAGTTGTCTAAGTATGCTCCCGGTATGATGGCTGATTCCAGGACCAGTATGAGTAAGTTTTTGACTAGCGTATCGAGTTACGTTGTGAAAGAGTGTAGGTACGCTATGCTCAATAGGGACATGGATCTTTCTAGATTAATGATACATACTCAACAGATTAAAGTGGATAAGGTGAAAGAGAGAGAGAGAGGGAGGGGGGAGGGGGGAATAAGAGAGTTAGATCAGAGCAGCAGACATATAATCAGAGTAGATTTTCTAGAGGGATCCTCTCTCAGTTTCAGAGCCGTTCTTTAATGCCAACACCGTCATCAGCTAGAGCTCCTGCATCCAGAGTCAGGTAGGAGCAAGGTAATTGACCTACTGTGTCCAGGTTTCCAGACAGTATGAGTAATAGACCTAACTATCCCTCATGTGCTAAGTATGGTAGGATGCATGAAGAGTGTATGGCTGAGCAGAGGTTGTTTTGGTTATGGAAAGTTGGGCCACAAACTCAGTGATTGTCCATATGCTAGATAGGGGAACCGTGATATTTTTTCCCAGAGTCAGGCTATTAGTGCTATAGCCCACGTAGTTCGTCCTACTCCTACTCAGGGTGCCTCATGTGGTACTGCCGGTGGTCAGCGCCAGAATCACTTTTTTGCTATACCACCCCACCAGGAGCAGGAAGATTCACCAAATATTGTTACTGGTACGCTCCGTGCATTTTATTTTGATGTGTATGTGTTGATGGACCTTGGGTCGTCTTTCTTATGTGACTTCGTTAATGGCTATGGATTTTGAGATCAATGCTGAAAAGTTTCCTGAGCCTTTTTTGGTTTCTACTCCAGTAGGTGAACCTGTTGTTTCTAAGGAAATATATAAGAAGTGTCCTATCACTGTCCTTCACAGAGTCATGTTTGCAGATTTGATTGAGCTAGACATGGTTGATTTTGACATTATTCTGGGTATGGATTGGCTTCACTCTTGTTATGCGTCTATACACTGTCGTAGCCGTGTAGTCAAGTTTCAGTTTCCCAATGATCCAGCCTTTGAGTGGTCCAAAAATTCTGTATCTCCCAAGAGTTATTTCATATCCTATCTTAAAGCTAGGAAATTGATATCCAATGGTTGTATCTATCATTTGGTTAGAGTTAAAGATACTAAGTTCGAGACTCCAACCATTCGGTCGATCAATATTGTTAATGAGTTTCATGATATTTTTTTGAAAGATCTCGTAGGGGTACCTCCTGATAGAGTGATAGAATTTGAAATTGATCTTCTCCCTGATACGAAACCTATTTCTATTTCTCTATAATATATGGCCCCCGCAGAACTTAAGGAGTTGAAAGAGCAACTCAAAGATCTTCTAGAAAAGGGTTTCATAAGGCCTAGTGTATATTCTTGGGGTGCACCCGTTCTGTTCGTGCGAAAGAAAAATGGTTCATTGCTGATGTGCATTGACTATCGTCAGCTTAACAAGGTCACAGTCAAGAACAAGTACCCTCTTCCTAGAATTGATGACTTGTTTGATCAGCTGCAAAGTGCCAACTATTTCTCAAAAAAAGATTTGAGATCCGGTTATCACCAACTTAAAGTTAGTGAGTGTGATATTTCAAAGTCAGCTTTTCGCACCCGATATGGTCATTTTGAGTTCCTGGTCATGTCCTTTGGGCTAACAAATGACCCAACAACTTTTATGGATCTCATGAATCGGGTGTCCAGACAGTACTTGGATATTTTTGTTATTGTGTTCATAGATGATATTCTTGTATACTCCCGAATTGAGAACGACCATGCAGATCATCTCCGAATAGTCTTGCAAACCCTTAGAGATCATCAATTATTTGCCATATTTTGCAAGTGCAAATTTTGTCTAAGGTCAGTTGCTTTTCTGGGTCATATTGTTTCTTCTGAAGGTATTCGAGTTGATCCTCAAAAGATAGAAGCTGTGAAAAATTGACCTAGACCTATTTCCCAGTCTGAAATTAGGAGTTTCTTGGGTCTAGCTGGCTACTACCGTCGTTTTATTGAGGGTTTCTCTTCCATTGCATCTCCTTTGACTCGGTTGACCCAAAAGAAAGTTAAATTCCTGTGGTCTGATTATTACAAGAAGTGTTTTCAGGAGTTGAAGACTCGACCCACTTCGGCCCTTGTGTTGACCCTTCCAAATGGTGTAGATGATTTATTGGTGTACTATGATGCTTCTAGATTTGGGTTGGGTTGCGTGTTGATGCAGAAAGGTAAGGTTATAACCTATGCCTTCAGACAGTTGAAACCGCATGAGAAGAACTACTCGACCCATTACCTCGAGTTAGCTGCAGTGGTCTTTGCCTTGAAAATATGGAGACACTATTTGTACGATGTTTATGTTGATGTCTTTACGGATCACAAGAGTTTGCAATATATGTTTACTCAGAGAGAGTTGAATCTTCGTCAGAGGCGATGGTTAGAATTGTTAAAGGACTATGATATGAATGTGCTGTATCACCCAGGCAAGGCCAATGTAGTGGCAGATGCCCTTAGCAGGTCATCCATGGGTGTGTAGCACAGGTCGAGGAAGATAGGAAGGAGTTAGCTCGTGAGGTGCATCGTCTGTGTAGGTTGGGAGTTAGATTGATTGATTCAGCTGAGGGTAATGTTTGGGTCCAGAGTGGCTCCGAGTCTTCTCTAGTTTCGGAAGTAAAGGAGAAGAAAGATATGGATCCTAGTTTGGTCAGACTGAAGGAGTCAGTTAAAGACCAAAAGGTGGAGGTTTTCTCCCAAGGGGGAGACGGTGTATTGAGATTTCAGAATAGATTATGTGTGCCTGATGTTGAAGATTTGAGGTATAGAATTATGGCTGAAGCGCATGGCGCGCGATATTCTATTTATCCCAGTGCTACCAAGATGTACCGTGATTTGCGAGAAATCTATTGGTGGAATGGTATGAAAAAGGATATAGCAAAATTCGTAGAGAAGTGTACAACTTGCCAACAGGTTAAGATAGAACACCAAAGACCCAGTGGAATGATGCAAGTATTCAGTATTTCTACTTGGAAGTGGGAGGAAGTGAATATGGATTTTGTTACTGGTTTACCTCCTTCTTGACATCATCATGATTCGATTTGGGTTGTTGTAGATAGGTTGACTAAGTCCATGCATTTCTTGCAAGTCAATACATCTTTCATCTTTGAGGACTATGCTAAGTTGTACATTCGAGAATTAGTCAGGTTACATGGAGTTTCTTTGTCTATTATCTCCGACAGGGGTACTCAATTTACTTCTCATTTTTGGAGGGCTTTTCAGAAGGGTCTCGGTACCCAAGTTCATCTTAGCTTAGTTTTTCATCCGCAGACCGATGGTCAGGCTGAGAGGACCATCCAGACCTTGGAGGATATATTGAGGGCATATGTTCTTAATTTAGGAGTAAGGAGTTATACTCATTTTACTTCAGCCTATGAAAACAGATTTTTAGGGTCAACTTCAAACGACCATAACTCCTTGTACAGGACGAATTGGGTGGACTACTTTGTATGAGATGAAAGAAATTTTAATTATCCTTCCAACGATACCAATTTCACCCAAATCCGATATCGGAGCAAAGATTCATGGTCGATCCACTTTAGCTTATCAAAACAGTCCACCAAAGGACAGATTTGACATTATTTAAATTTTAAAGGCATTTTGGTCATTTCCTATTATATTATGGATGGGAATATGTGTATATATACATGTATATGAGTTCAAAAACTCATTTTCATCATCAATCATTGAGAAAGAACAAACCCTAGCCAAATTTGACCATTAAATTACTTTTGATTCAACCGTAGAAATTCCAAAGTAATCCGATAACTGCGTTTGTTATCTTGAGAGCTTCGAACGGGACCTATTATTTGTGCAAACAGGATTGCGTAATCAAGAGGTGAATTCTAAGGTATGATTATTGTTTGCCTTTGTTCTTTTTCATATATATATGTGTGATAGAGGATTACATGTATTGGTTGTTATTGAAAGGTGATGGAAATAGGGTTATGGACTATTTTGCATGGTTTGGTTGTATTGAATTGTGGAAGGTGGATATGGTAATTGAGTTATGGAAGGTGGATATGGTGATATACTATTGAATTGATGATTATTTATGTCTATGGCTCAATTTGGTTTAATGGATTGGTTGGAAGGATAAATGAATCCAAACTTGATATTGGAGGATGTTGTATGAATATGCATGGCATGTGAATGTAATTGGAGTATAAGAGGGTTAAAGTGACACCCTTTATGGTGTAATTAAGGCTTACTACTTAACCACTAGTTTGGTGAATTCAAATAATTGAACTATGACATTTGGTTGCTAATACTAGATTGCTATATATGTTCATTGTAGATAAGTAATCCGAAAAGACGGGAAGTCCATTTGGGACTAGTATTGAAGGTTGACAGTCAGGTATGTAAAGCATACTCTATACCATATCTTTGGCATGAAAGTGAACAATTGTTCTATTAAGAAAGTTTCCAAAGTTATTCAATAACATGTGATCCATCATGGTTTTGTATGATGTCCTACGTTACCAATGAAATTGTTTCCACCCTACAAGATGTCAATACATTCCAATACTTACTTGTTTTCCAAATCATACATGTTTATTGCACTAATGAATTTCAGATGGTATCCGGTTACTCAAACAAGATCCATGTCCTATTAATGACTCCAAAACGTTTCATTGATATACCAATAAGTTCCTACTTCATTGTTATGACATTGATGACTCCAGAGCACTTCATTGATCTGCCAATGAGTTCTTACTTCATTGTTATTACATTGATGGTCTATTTATATGTCTCTTATTGATGTATCATTGTTTCAAAGTATCAAAAATATGGTGGCAACCGAAATAACAATCTCAAATATTAATTGAACTAAGTGATGGAAGTTCTCTCTTATCGGGTGGTATCCCAGGGGCATAAGCCTATCATGGGTCGATCCCTATTTATGTGTTCATGGGTGGTATCCCAGGGGCATAAGCCTATCATGGGTCAGTCCCAGTTGCTATGTACTGGAGGCAGCCTAATAGTCACAGTACAGTACAGTAATGATTACAAAGATGAAAAGAACGAAAGTAAAGTGATTGAATAAATACAATGTACAGGTTGTAACAAGTTCTAGTAAGTATGGTCCACTCCTATTACGATTTATTCAGTTGTTTCTGATTTCTATTGAGCTCCTATATCCTATGTGATTATCTACAACTTTACATACTCAGTACATCTTTTGTACTGACATCCCCCACAGGGGACCTGCATTTCATGCTGCAGGCACATGTACCTCAGCTCATACACCGCACAAGTAGGAGCCAGGATATCCAACTACTTTTGGTGAGCTCCAGTTTGCTTCGGGGCTTTCCGTGTCATATCCAGTCACTTTTGGTATTGTATGGAAGTTAGTTATATGGCGGGGTGTGTCCCGACCTTTGTTAAACTCTGTGTATCGTCTAGAGGCTTTATAGACCTAATGTACAGTCAAGGTGGTATTTTGTTAATAGGCGTGATGGCTCCAACGGCCAAGTATTGTATATACATATATATGTGTGGTCGAGCTTTTACAGGTGGTTATTTCCTTTTATATGCGACATGATACTGTCTGAATTTTAGGTTGTCATAGAGGTATGCATGGGAAGTATAAGGTTATGAGCTGGTTCTCCCGGGCCTCCTCGGTTATAGGTGCCAGTCCGCCCCAATAGGATTTGAGGTGTGACATACGCAGCATATTTCTATTCCTCCATATCGTATGGCCCCCATCAGAACTTAAATATTTAAAAGAGCAACTCAAAGATCTTCTAGAAAAGGGTTTCATAAGGCCTAGTGTATATTCTTGGGGTGAACCCGTTCTGTTCGTGCGAAAGAAAGATGGTTCATTGCTGATGTGCATTGACTATCGTCATCTTAACAAGTTCACAGTCAAGAACAAGTACCCTCTTCCTAGAATTGATGACTTGTTTGATCAGCTGCAAAGTGCCAACTATTTCTCAAAAAGAGATTTGAGATCCGGTTATCACCAGCTTAAAGTTAGGGAGTGTGATATTTCAAAGACAGATTTTCGCACCCGATATGGTCATTTTGAGTTCCTGGTCATGTCCTTTGGGCTAACAAATGCCCCAACAGCTTTTATGGATCTCGTGAATCGGGTGTCCAGACAGTACCTGGATATTTTTGTTATTGTGTTCATAGATGATATTCTTGTATACTCCCGAATTGAGAATGACCATGCAGATCATCTCCGAATAGTCTTGCAAACCCTTAGAGATCATCAATTAGTTGCCATATTTTGCAAGTGCAAATTTTGTCTAAGGTCAGTTGCTTTTCTGGGTCATATTGTTTCTTCTGAAGGTATTCGAGTTGATCCTCAAAAGATAGAAGCTGTGAAAAATTGACCTAGACCTATTTCCCAGTCTGAAATTAGGAGTTTCTTGGGTCTAGCTGGCTACTACCGTCGTTTTATTGAGGGTTTCTCTTCCATTGCGTCTCCTTTGACTCGGTTGACCCAAAAGAAAGTTAAATTCCTGTGGTCTGATTCTTACAAGAAGTGTTTTCAGGAGTTGAAGACTCGACCCACTTCCGCCCCTGTGTTGACCCTTCCAAATGGTGTAGATGATTTATTGGTGTACTATGATGCTTCTAGATTTGGGTTGGGTTTCGTGTTGATACAAAAAGGTAAGGTTATAGCCTATGCCTTCAGATAGTTGAAACCGTATGAGAAGAACTACTCGACCCATGACCTCGAGTTAGCTGCAGTGGTCTTTGCCTTGAAAATATGGAGACATTATTTGTATGATGTTCATGTTGATGTCTTTACGGATCACAAGAGTTTGCAATATATGTTTACTCTGAGAGAGTTGAATCTTCGTCAGAGGCGATGGTTAGAATTGTTAAAGGACTATGATATAAATGTGTTGTATCACCCAGGCAAGGCTAATGTAGTGGCAGATGCCCTTAGCAGGTCATCCATGGGTAGTGTAGCACAGGTCGAGGAAGATAGGAAGGAGTTAGCTCGTGAGGTGCATCGTCTGTGTAGGTTGGGAGTTAGTTTGATTGATTCAGCTGAGGGTAATGTTTGGGTCTAGAGTGGCTCCGAGTCTTCTCTAGTTTCGGAAGTAAAGGAGAAGAAAGATATGGATCCTAGTTTGGTCAGACTGAAGGAGTCAGTTAAAGACCAAAAGGTGGAGGTTTTCTCCCAAGGGGGAGATGGTGTATTGAGATTTCAGAATAGATTATGTGTGCCTGATGTTGAAGATTTGAGGTATAGAATTATGGCTGAAGCGCATGGCGCGCGATATTCTATTCATCCCAGTGCTACCAAGATGTACCGTGATTTGCGAGAAATCTATTGGTGGAATGGTATGAAAAAGGATATAGCGAAATTCGTAGAGAAGTGTACAACTTGCCAACAGGTTCAGATAGAACACCAAAGACTCGGTGGAATGATGCAAGAATTCAGTATTTCTACTTGGATTTGGGAGGAAGTGAATATAGATTTTGTGACTGGTTTACCTCCTTCTCGACGTCATCATGATTCGATTTGGGTTGTTGTAGATAGGTTGACTAAGTCCGTGCATTTCTTGCAAGTCAATACATCTTTCATCGTTGAGGACTATGCTAAGTTGTACATTCGAGAATTAGTCAGGTTACATGGAGTTTCTTTGTCTATTATCTCCGACAGGGGTACTCAATTTACTTCTCATTTTTGGAGAGCTTTTCAGAAGGGTCTCGGTACCCAAGTTCATCTTAGCTTTGCTTCTCATCCGCAGACCGATGGTCAGGCAAAGAGGACCATCCATACCTTAGAGGATATGTTGAGGGCATGTGTTCTTGATTTCAAAAAAAGTTGGGATGAACATTTTCCATTGATTGAATTTGCTTACAACAACAGTTTTCATGCTAGAATTTGAATGGCTCCATTTGAGGCTTTATACGGAAGGCGATGAAGATCACCCATAGGTTGGTTTGAAGTGGGTGAAGCCGCTGTGAGTGGACCTGATGCTGTATTTGAGGCTATGGAGAAAGTTAAGATAATTCGGGAAAGGTTGAAGACCGCCCAGAGTCGTTAGAAGTCATATACAGATGTGAGAAGAAGAGCTCTTGATTTTAAGGTTAACGATTTGGTGTCTTGAAGATTTCACCCATGAAGGGGGTGAAAAGATTTGGTAAGAAAAGAAAGCTTAGTCCCCAATACATTGTCCCTTATAGAGTTTTGAATCGTGTTGGGGAAGCAGCTTACGAGTTGAGTTGCCTGCCGAGTTGTCAGCTGTCCATCCTGTCTTTCACGTTTCTATGCTCAAAAAGCACATTGGTGATTCTGTTAAAAAATTTTGATGTTCAGGATAGCCTTTCATATGATGAAGTTTCAATTGAAATCCTAGATTATCAAGTTCATAGACTAAGAAATAAAGAAGTTCCCTTGGTTAAAGTTCTGTGGAGAAATCAATCAGTTGAGGGTGCGACTTTGGAAGCAGAAGCAGATATGCGAGCCAGATACCCTCAACTCTTCTCCGCGAGTTCAAACCAAGCCGAAGGTACTATTTTCCCTAATTCAGTTTCCTTCTGATCCAGTGTATTCAGCTATATGGATATTCTCTCTATGATTCGTGTATTTTGTGAAGTACTCGAAAGTTTAGAGTGAAATAAGCGCCTTTAAGTGAGTCGTTCCAGCTATACGTCCTTATTTTCTCTTGTTCTCGGCCTATCTAGCAACATTCGAGGACGAATTTTTCCAAGGGGGAGATATTGTAATACCCTGAGACTCTAACCAATAGTGCAACCATGAATCAAGCTCATGAGAAATAAATTATAGTTTTTTGGTTGTTTTCTGCTCGAGGGTGATGTGTATTAAGGCTTTAAAGATGTCCTAACGATTGGGCGAGTCAAAACCTTCTTTACCGATTGAATTCTTGAGAAGGATTTTGGCATAGTCAGCTTCAAATGAGTATATCTCCCTTTTTACTACGAATTATTGAGCTCATGAGCTACCAAAAGATATATAATTGAATTATCTTTCCAACGATACCCATTTCGTCAAAATCCTATATCGGAGCAAAGAGTTATCCTTATTTTACTCCAGCGTGTCATCCAGGAAAATTCGTGACGATCTTTTGTGACGACTTGTCACAAGCCTGACGGCCCGTCACAAGCCTGACGGACCGTCACACAATGTCGTCACCTTAAGCCAGAAAGTCACAAAATCCACCTTTTTTGTAACGACAATTCGTGACGGCCTATCACGGCCCTGACGGCTTGTCACGGATGTCGTCAGCTATTGTTTTCAGCAATTGATGGACGATTTTTGCAAGGGTATTTTGGTCATTTCTCATTTTTTTAGGCCTCTATATATATGAGAATCCTCATTCAA
The DNA here is from genome assembly GCA_030864215.1 of Capsicum pubescens. Lineage (NCBI taxonomy): Eukaryota > Viridiplantae > Streptophyta > Magnoliopsida > Solanales > Solanaceae > Capsicum > Capsicum pubescens. The sequence goes on from CM061548.1 coordinate 33,251,689, forward strand.
ACCCTAATTCCATCATTTTCTCTTCCAATTCTCTTGTGATAATATATCTAGGGTTTTATCAAGAACATAAATCTTCCAAGAATCATCCATAAATCTTTAAAATTTCTTCAAGAACCAAGTTCCTCATAGTGTGGGCTTCAAGAATTATTTATTTCAAGTGAGGATAAAGTCTCAAGCACTAAATTTCATCCAATTTTAAAGATTAAGGTATGTGGGGTTTTGAACAAGAACACTACTTTCGTTCTTGTGTCCAGAGATTTAATTTCTATTGAATTTCATGATTTTTGCAAAGTGGGTTTATACCCAAATTAATTTATCAAGGATTTATGAGATTTGAGCTATACAAGATTGACATATATGACTACTTCATTGTCTTATTTCTTAAATTAAGAATTTATGCCATGAGTTGTATATTGTTATCATGAAATGATGATTTCTAAGTGATTTATGATAAGTGTCATGATTTATGTTTTTCCATGAGAAGTTTGTCTATTGAATATATATTGATATTGATCTTGAGAGTCAAGAACGAGTTCTATGATGTTTTCTTGAAGATTTTGATACTTGATATAATTTGATAAACAAGTGTACATTATGATGAGAAAGATTTTTTTGAGATTGAGTCGAGTTAGGAATCCAAAAGTTGATTATGATTTTAAAATGAGATACATATTTATATTTTGGTCTTCATGATAGACCCTTGAGTTGATTAAGGTGGATTTCCTAACGCGTTATGAGCTTAAGTCTGGGAGTAGTATTTAGCACCGAGCGGGAAGTATGGGTTCAGCGCATCCTACTTCCCCAGAACTATGTGCCACCATAGGATAAAGATTAAGGGCCAAAGGCCAAGACAGTGATCACTAAAGTTAAGGTTCTACTCCGATGGCAAGGATAGAACAGCTCTCCCCAACGCGGGCAAGACGTTGGACTCCATGTAAGCTCACATGGTTTATGCTGAATATAAGAAACTTCCAAGTCCATAATAGTCCAAGTTCCATAAGTTACTAAGTCACTCTAAGTCATGAGTCAAAGAGTTTGAGTTGAGTCCAATGGTTTATGAGATTTATGAAGCATGTGTTATTATTGATGATTTATGGAAAATATGTTTCAGGTAACTCAAGCGATGAGAGTCATTATTATCAGCATGCATGATTTTCTTATACATTTATGATATTATTTCAATGTTTCCTGCACCCCCACATACTCAGTACATTCCCAAGTAATGATTCCCATACTCTTCTGTGTTCTACATTTTCTCGTGATATAGGTTCAGGGGCTCAGTCTCAGCAGCGACAGTGATCTTTGAGTACCTCCATCAACATTCGTACAGTTGGTGAGTCATCATGGTTAGAGGACCTATGTCCTTGATTTTTGTCTTGATAGTAGAAGGTGGTTTATTTCCAGTTCAGTACGAGTCAATTGGGGATCTGTCCCAATGGCTCCTCAGTCTTATGTAGTAGAGGCTTTGTCAGACTAGAGTACCAGTATATACATGATATTTTGATTGTACAGGATAGTATTTCTTCGTATTCCCGTATGTTCATGACATGATTATTCTTCGTTATTACAGCTTGATTATTGTCATAGTGAGTTATAGAAGTGATGACAGGCTCAAAGGGTTAGCTTGAGGCTGCGGGTGGCCTTATGCACCGTGTGACGTCTTGGGATGGGATCTTGGGGCGATACAAGCTTGGTATCAAAGCCTAAGTTTTAAAGAGTCCTAGGTAGTCTGACAAGCCGCATTACATAGAGTTTTGATCATCGGTGTGTAGCGCGCCACATCTATGAGCAAGTGGCTACGAGACATTTTAGGAAAAGTCATTTCTTTCTTTCAAAAGTCTATCATGCCTATGACTATTTCTCTCTTCTATTAATTCGTACTCTCTTATGACAGAAAATGCCTCCTCGTAGAGCTCGCAGAAACAAGGAACGACCTTAATCCGTTGATCCTTTAAATAAGACGGTGACTCATGCCAAATTCTAGGCAGATTTTCAGACGCTAGCCCAGGCAGTTACCGCCAATGCTCAGGCCAATGTTCAGGCCATAGTCCCACCTCCGCAAGAAGGTAATTAACGATAGCTCGAGTTCATGATTTTATACGGATGAATTCGCCAGAGTTTTATGGGTCAAGGGTAGGTGAGGACCCAAAGATGTATCTTGATGAGGTGAAAAAGATTACTAAATTATGCATGTAACAGCGGAAGAAAGTGTGGATCTAGCTTCCAATCGCTTGAAACATGTTGCTTATGATTGGGTAGAGATGTGGAGGAAGAGTAAAGGGGAGGATGTCGCTCCCATGACTTGGCAGTTGTTCCAGGACGCGTTCTTAGATTGATTCTTTCCCCCGGAGCTGAGGGAAGCGAAACTAGAAGAATTTATGAACTTGAGACAAGGCTCCATGACAGTTAAGGAGTATTGTCTTAAAATTCAACCAGTTGTCTAAGTATGCTCCTGGTATGATGGCTGATTCCAGGACCAGTATGAGTAAGTTTTTGACTAGCGTATCGAGTTACATTGTGAAAGAGTGTAGGTCCGCTATGCTCAATAGGGACACGGATTTTTCTAGATTAATGATACATACTCAGTAGATTGTAGTGGACAAGGTGAAGGAGAGAGAGAGAGAAAGGGAATAAGAGAGTTAGATCAGAGCAACAGAGGTATAGTCAGAGTAGATTTTTTTGAGGGATCCTCCCTCAGTTTCAGAGCCGTTCTTTTGTGCCAGCACATTCATCAGCTAGTGCTCCAGCGTCCAGATTCAGACAGGAGCATGGTAATAGACCTACTGTGTCCCGGTTTCAGGACAGTGTGAGTAATAGACCTAACTATCCCCCATGTGCTAAGTATGGTAGGACGCATGGAGAGTGTATGGCTAAGCAGAGAGGTTGTTTTGGTTATGGAAAGTTGGGCCACGGACTCAGAGATTGTCCATATGCTAGACAGGGGAGCAGTGATGTTCGTTCCCAGAGTCAGGCTATTAGTGCTCTATCCCATTTAGTTCGTCCTACTCCTCCTCAGGGTGCCTCGTGTAGTACTTCCGGTGGTCAGCACCAGAATCACTTTTATGCTATAACACCCCACCAGGAGCAGGAGGATTCACCAGATATTGTTAATGGTACGCTCCATGTATTTTATTTTGATGTGTATGTGTTGATGGTCCCTGGGTCGTCTTTCTTATGTGACTCCGTTAGTGGCTATGAATTTTGAGATCAATGCTGAAAAGATTCCTGAGCCTTTTCTAGTTTCTACTCTAGTAGGTGAACCTGTTGTTGCTAAGCAAGTATATAAGTAGTGTCCTATCACTGTCCTTCACAGAGTCATGTTTGCAGATTTGATTGAGCTAGACTTAGGTTATTTTGACATTATTCTGGGTATGGATTGGCTTCACTCTTGTTATGCGTCTATAGACTGTCGTAGCCGTGTAGTCAAGTTTCAGTTTCCCAATAAGCCAGCCTTTGAGTGGTCTGAAAATTTTGTATCTCCCAAGAGTCATTTCATATCCTATGTTAAAGCTAGGAATTTGATATCCAAGGGTTGCATCTATCATTTGGATCGAGTTAAAGATACTAAGTTCGAGACTCCGACCATTCAATCGATCAGTATTGTTAATGAGTTTCATGATGTTTTTTCGAAAGATCTCCCAGGGGTACCTCCCGATAGAGAGATAGAATTTGAGATTGATCTTCTCCCCGATACTCTGTAACACCCCGTATTCAAGTACGTATATTGGCGTATTCAAGTACGTGTATTGGTCTTATTTATATGGAATTAATTTTTTATTTTATTTATACCGGAATTGGCCGTCGATGGTTCCATGTGAAGGTTATTGAATAATCTATCCAACAATATAAATATTTCCAAAAACGGATAGGTTTCGGATATAATCGAGCACGTTCGAAACTATAAAACGGTGGCCGGGATATTTGGGAATAGTAAATGTGCAGGAAAATTTCCTGCACACAAACTACTGAGGCCAGCCGAATTTTTGGGTCAACTTCGAATGATCATAACTCCCTTAATATAATGAACTAGGAGAGATCCGACCTATGAAAAGAAATATCTTTGAGTCTTCTTTCCAATTCAATTGGTTTCATCCAAATCCAACGTCTGAGTAAGGAGTTATACTCGTTTTACTTCAGCCTATCAAAACAGATTTTTAGGGTCAACTTCAAACGACCATAACTCCTTGTACAAGACGAACTGGGTGGACTACTTTGTATGAGATGAAAGAACTTTTAATTATCCTTCCAACGATACCAATTTCACCCAAATCCGATATCGTAGAAAAGAGTCATGGTCGATCCACTTTAGCTTATCAAAACAGTCCACCAAAGGACAGATTTGACATTATTTAAATTTTAAAGGCATTTTGGTCATTTCCTATTATATTATGGATTGGAATATGTGTATATATACATGTATATGAGTTCAAAAACTCATTTTCATCATCAATCATTGAGAAAGAACAAACCCTAGCCAAATTTGACCTTTAAATTACTTTTGATTCAACCATAGAAATTCCAAAGTAATCCGATAATTGCGTTTGTCATCTTGAGAGCTTCGAACGGGACCTATTATTTGTGCAAACAGGATTGCATAATCAAGAGGTGAATTCTAAGGTATGAATATTGTTTGCCTTTGTTCTTTTTCATATGGATATGTGTGATAGAGGATTATATGTATTGGTTGTTATTGAAAGGTGATGGAAATAGGGTTTGGACTATTTTGCATGGTTTGGTTGTATTGAATTGTGGAAGGTGGATATGGTAATTGAGTTATGGAAGGTGGATATGGTGATATACTATTGAATTGATGATTATTTATGTCTATGGCTCAATTTGGTTTAATGGATTGGTTGGAAGGATAAATGAATCCAAACTTGATATTGGAGGATGTTGTATGAATATGCATGGCATGTGAATGTAATTGGAGTATAAGAGGGTTAAAGTGACACCCTTTATGGTGTAATTAAGGCTTACTACTTAACCACTAGTTTGGTGAATTCAAATAATTGAACTGTGACATTTGGTTGCTAATACTAGATTGCTATATATGTTCATTGTAGATAAGTAATCCGAAAAGACGGGAAGTCCATTTGGGACTAGTATTGAAGGTTGACAGTCAGGTATGTAAAGCATACTCTATACCATATCTTTGGCATGAAAGTGAACAATTGTTCTATTAAGAAAGTTTCCAAAGTTATTCAATAACATGTGATCCATAATGGTTTTGTATGATGTCCTACATTACCAATGAACTTGTTTCCACCCTACAAGATGTCAAGACATTCCAATACTTACTTGTTTTCCAAATCTTACATGTTTATTGCACTAATGAATGTCAGATGGTATCCGGTTACTCAAACAAGATCCATGTGTTATTAATGACTCCAAAACGTTTCATTGATATACCAATAAGTTCCTACTTCATTGTTATGACATTGATGACTCCAGAGCACTTCATTGATGTGCCAATGAGTTCTTACTTTATTGTTATTGCATTGATGGTCTATTTATATGTCTCTTATTGATGTATCATTATTTCAAAGTATCAAAAATATGGTGGCAACCGAAATAACAATCTCAAAGATTAATTGAACTAAGTGATGGAAGTTCTCTCTTATCGGGTGGTATCCCAAGGGCATAAGCCTATCATGGGTCGATCCCTATTTATGTGTTCATGGGTGGTATCCTAGGGGCATAAGCCTATCATGGGTCAGTCCCAGTTGATATGTACTGGAGGCAGCCTAATAGTCACAGTACAGTACAGTAATGATTACAAAGATGAAAAGAACGAAAGTAAAGTGATTGAATAAATACAATGTACGGGTTGTAACAAGTTCTAGTAAGTGTGGTCCACTCCTATTACGATTTATTCACTTGTTTCTGATTTCTATTGAGCTCCTATATCATATGTGATTATCTACAACTTTACATACTCAGTACATATTTCGTACTGACGTCCCCCACAGAGGACCTGCATTTCATGCTGCAGGCACATGTACCTCAGCTCATACACCGCACAAGTAGGACCAAGGATATCCAGCTACTTTTGGTGAGCTCCAGTTTGCTTCGGGGCTTTCCGTGTCATATCCAGTCACTTTTGGTATTGTATGGAAGTTAGTTATATGGCGGGGTGTGTCCCGACCTTAGTTAAACTCTGTGTATCGTCTAGAGGCTTTGTAGACCTAATGTACAGTCAAGGTGGTGTTTTGTTAATAGGCGTGATGGCTCCAACGGCCAAGTATTGTATATACATATATATGTGTGGTCGAGCTTATACAGGTGATTATTTCCTTTTATATGCGACATGATACTGTCTGAATTTTGGGTTGTCATAGAGGTATGCATGGGAAGTATAAGGTTATTAGCTGGTTCTCCCGGGCCTCCTCGGTTACAGGTGCCAGTCCGCCCCAATAGGATTTGAGGTGTGACATACGCAGCATATTTCTATTCCTCCATATCGTATGGCCCCCATCAGAACTTAAATAGTTGAAAGAGCAACTCAAAGATCTTCTAGAAAAGGGTTTCATAAGGGCTAGTGTATATTCTTGGGGTGCACCCGTTCTGTTCGTGCGAAAGAAAGATGGTTCATTGCTGATGTGCATTGACTATCGTCAGCTTAACAAGGTCACAGTTAAGAACAAGTACCCTCTTCCTAGAATTGATGACTTGTTTGATCAGCTGCAAAGTGCCAACTATTTCTCAAAAAGAGATTTGAGATCCGGTTATCACCAGCTTAAAGTTAGGGAGTGTGATATTTCAAAGACAGCTTGTTGCACCCGATATGGTTATTTTGAGTTCCTGGTCATGTCCTTTGGGCTAACAAATTCCCCAACAGCTTTTATGGATCTCCTGAATCGGGTGTCCAGATAGTACCTGGATATTTTTGTTATTGTGTTCATAGATGATATTCTTGTATACTCCCGAATTGAGAACGACCATGCAAATCATCTCCGAATAGTCTTGCAAACCCTTAGAGATCATCAATTATTTGCCATATTTTGCAAGTGCAAATTTTGTCTAAGGTCAGTTGCTTTTCTAGGTCTTATTGTTTCTTCTGAAGGTATTCGAGTTGATCCTCAAAAGATAGAAGCTGTGAAAAATTGACCTAGACCTATTTCCCAGTCTGAAATTAGGAGTTTCTTGGGTCTAGCTGGCTTATACCGTCGTTTTATTGAGGGTTTCTCTTCCATTGCGTCTCCTTTGACTCGGTTGACCCAAAAGAAAGTTAAATTCCTGTGGTTTGATTCTTACAAGAAGTGTTTTCAGGAGTTGAAGACTCGACCCACTTCGGCCCCTATGTTGACCCTTCCAAATGGTGTAGATGATTTATTGGTGTACTATGATGCTTCTAGATTTGGGTTGGGTTGCGTGTTGATGCAGAAAAGTAAGGTTATAGCCTATGCCTTCAGACAGTTGAAACCGCATGAGAAGAACTACTCGACCCATGACCTCGAGTTAGCTGCAGTGGTCTTTGCCTTGAAAATATGGAGACACTATTTGTATGATGTTCATGTTGATGTCTTTACGGATCACAAGAGTTTGCAATATATGTTTACTCAGAGAGAGTTGAATCTTCGTCAGAGGGGATGGTTAGAATTATTAAAGGACTATGATATGAATGTGCTGTATCACCCAGGCAAGGCCAATGTAGTGGAAGATGCCCTTAGCAGGTCATCCATGGGTAGTGTAGCACAGGTCGAGGAAGATAGGAAGGAGTTAGATCGTGAGGTGCATCGTCTATGTAGGTTGGGTGTTTGATTGATTGATTCAGCTGAGGGTAATGTTTGGGTCCAGAGTGGCTCCGAGTCTTCTCTAGTTTCGGAAGTAAAGGAGAAGAAAGATATGGATCCTAGTTTGGTCAGACTGAATGAGTCAGTTAAAGACCAAAAGGTGGAGGTTTTCTCCCAAGGGGGAGATGGTGTATTGAGATTTCAGAATAGATTATGTGTGCCTGATGTTGAAGATTTGAGGTATAAAATTATGGCTGAAGCGCATGGCGCGCGATATTCTATTCATCCCAGTGCTACCAAGATGTACCGTGATTTGCGAGAAATCTATTGGTGGAATGGTATGAAAAAGGATATAGCAAAATTCGTAGAGAAGTGTACAACTTGCCAACAGGTTAAGATAGAACACCAAAGACCCGGTGGAATGATGCAAGAATTCAGTATTTCTACTTGGAAGTAGGAGGAAGTGAATATAGATTTTGTGACTGGTTTACCTCCTTCTCGACGTCATCATGATTCGATTTGGGTTGTTGTAGACAGGTTGACTAAATACACGCATTTCTTGCAAGTGCATACATCTTTCATCGTTGAGGACTATGCTAAGTTGTACATTCAAGAATTAGTCAGGTTACATGGAATTCCTTTGTCTATTATCTCTGATAGGGGTACTCAATTTACTTCTCATTTTTGGAGGGCTTTTCAGAATGGTCTCGGTACCCAAGTTCATCTTAGCTTCGTTTTTCATCCGCAGACCGATGGTCAGGCTGAGAGGACCATCCAGACCTTGGAGGATATATTGAGGGCATATGTTCTTAATTTAGGAGTATTTTTTATCCTTTTCCGTTTCCATAATATAAATGAGATTGTGAGATGATAATTAAGTTATAAAAATGTTTGTTACTTGAAAATGATGTTCTAAGTTCAAATACAATAATCAAGTCGATTTGTAAAGTCCGTGTTGCTTATCGGTGGTTCTATTTGATCATATCGATTTGATTTTTGTACTAAACAATTTAATTATAGAGTGGCAGTCCGTTCGGTCATGTTGTATGGTGCGGAGTGTTGGCCAGTCAAGCACTCCCACATCCAAAATTTGAAGGTGGTGGAAATAAGGATGTTGTGTTGGATGTGTGGGCTTACTAGAGGGGACAAGGTTAGGAATGAGATTATCTAGAAAAAGATAGGAGTAACTTCGGTGGAGGACAAGATGTGGGAAAGAAGGCTGAGATAGTTTAGGCATGTGATAAGGAGGGACGCGGATGCCCCAGTTTGTAGGTGTGAGAGACTAGCGTTGGATGGCTTCAGGAGGAGTAGAGGTAGGCTGAAGAAATACTGGAGGGAGGTGATCAGACATGACATGGAGCAGCTGCAGCTTACTGAGGACGTGACCCTAGATAGGAAGGTGTGGAGGTCACGGATAAGGGTAGAAGGCTAGCAGGAGGGTGTGGGTTGTAGCAAGCCGTCAGGAGGGATCTTGTGTAGTCGGGTTAGTAATCTTAGGACAGTGTACATGGGTATCTTTGATTTTGAGTGTTTGTTACTTCTAAGTGGGTGCCCCATTCATAATTTCTTAGTTCCTATTTTCTTATTTCGTGTTACCTTATCGTTCGTATTTCGTATTTCTCTGATTTATATTTTATTATTTCTTACGCCCTTTCTATTATGTCATACATCCCCTTATTTACTATTCTTTATCTTGAGTCGGGGGTCCATCGGAAACAGCCTCTCTACTTCTTCGGAGGTAGTGGTATGGACTGCGTACATCTTACCCTCTCCAGATCCTACTTTGTGGGAATACACTGGGTTTGTTGTTGTTGTTATTGTTATTGTTGTATCAATTTCTATTTTAAACTGTGCATACCGAATTAATAAGATGTCAGCTGATTCGCTTTGGCTTAATGGTTGGCTATCGATTAATTAGTCGATGTATTTGATAAAAATTGACCACCCCCCATATGAGTAGTTTTAGGTATTTGGTCATGAAAATTAAAAAAATTTGAAGTTGGAGTTGGAGTTGTGTTTGATCATGAGTATAAATTAAAGTTGTTTTCAACTTTTCGTGAGAGAAGAAAAAGTGAAAAAAATGATAATAACTTTAACTTGTTTTTACTTTTTCAAATACAATTTCAAATTGTATTTGAAATTTTTATGGCCAAACACTACAATTTTTACTAAAGTAAAATAATTTTTCTAAAAAAGTAAAAAAAATTTATGGCCAAACACTCCTATACAGATAAATTTTTTATAATTAATGGTTTATTGGTGTGGAGACGGATTACTCAATTTTCTTATCGGGTAAACCATTAATCCATTACTATAATTATATTTTTACCCTTAGATATATAAGTATTTTTTGTCAACCCCACATATAAAACTTCATTTATTATTCTGTTCACTTCTTAGTCTAAAAAATAACATGCCACTTCTTGTGACATCTAACCACAAAGTGCAGTCAGACTCTCTAAAATATGAAGAAAATCTGAAATTAATTCTCAAACCAAAACTAAATTATTCTTGACAACACAAAGGACCGCAATAAAAGTAAAACAACCCAAATGTGTCCTTCACAAGGTTTGATATAAAACATAAAAATTCAAATAATATTAAAGTTCGAATTTTTTTTTTGTCAATCCAATAATTAAAAATGTGTCTACATACATTTTAGGTCTAGAAGAAAATTCTTATTTGATTCGATGTTTTAACCTATTAAATAACTACACGAACAAAACTCAAGAAACCTAAAAGATTGATAAATAAATCAATCATAGTATACATACAACTTAGTTGATGAAGAAACGAAGGAACTACCAATAATCGCTCGATATTTCATTCTCTCTTAAATTTATCCATTACACCATCCGATAACCGTCCTTTAGTTACTAATCCGATACCAAATCAACCGTTATCTTATTTGGTGGCTAACGAATTAGCATATTTAAAAACCGATAACCAATAAGTCGAATCGTTAAGCATAATTATCCAACCGATAAGCAGCCCTACCTATACCCCACCAATAACTTCTCGTCCGATGGCCTGAATTCATCGGATGCCTGCCGATGAAGAATACGATTGGTAGGCGGTGATGATGGTAATTGGGGTGAGGGACGAAGATAAATATTTCGAAGCAAAGGAATTTAGAGTGAAAGTTGTATTATTGGTTGGGAAAGGGGGTGGGGGTTGGCGGCGCGAGTAAAGCGAGTTATTAAGTTATCTGATTTAAAAAATTAGACAATTCTTTTTGATAATCAGTTATTTATAAAATCCTAAATTACTTCTAAATTATTAATCTGATAACTTGATACAAATAATTTGAAATATTTTTTAATTTGAGTTATCAATTATAGTTTGATTTTGTACACTCCTAGAGTTCTGTTGTTGTGTTCCACATCATTAGGGGTTTAAATTATTTTTTTAATATAATCTTGACAATTCTCACCTTTAAATTAGCTTTTGAAGTTTAGAAAAATTTCCTTTCTTGCCCAGCCAGATAGTAAAATTTCCTTTCTTGCCCAGCCAAATAGTAAGAACCATATGTATGTAGTCAAAATTTCGCAGAAACAAGTCATTTCGGATTGTATCTTTTTTTTTCTTTTTCTTTTTTTGTCTAAATTTATTTTCTCTATAAGTCATTTTTGGACATGACACAAGTGTATCCTTTAAGGAATTCCGAGTCCAAGAAGAAGCTGACACAAATTAAATTTACTCATACATTAATGTATCTCAAAATCTAACACGTGGACAAGTTGATATCATAAGGATTTATGATAAATTTTAAATAACTGAAATCTAAATTAATAAAGACATTCTACCTAAAAACGAGAAAAGAATTATTAAAGAAAAACAACGTCTTGCCAATTATCACATAGGACGTAGAAAATAATTTGCACGTTACTAAGTTTGAACTTTGTATCTTTCTATTTTATTATAATTTTCTTATAATTCTATTTTAAAAATATAATATTTTTTAAAATTAAGGATATATCAAAATTAATATTTACATAAAAGGTGGTGCACGGGGATATTGTTAATTAATTTTAAGTGCAGGATATTTTAAATATAATTTAGCCTTAGGTATACTGCTCTTTTTATTAGTTAAATTAGTCCCAAATAAAATTCAAGGATGCATTAATCTTATATATTTGCCACGTTTGATTAGATGATCAACTAAATAAGCACGAAATTTAATCATATTCAACTACTTTTAGTTAATTAGTGTTTGATTGTATTTTCACTGTGAATTATTCTCAATACTTCTTTCAACTACCTTAACTTTCAAAATTAACCTTATTCTGGCTAATTAAATGAAAACAACGCAGCTAATCCTTTTTACTGTTTGCTGATCGAAATAATAGGACATTCTTACTATTTTTATGTTTGAACCGAGGGTCTATCGGAAATATATAATCTTGGAGAAATGTCTACGTAATTCTCATCTTTTTCAGATTCTACTTGTAAAATTAGACTGTGTATTTTATTGTTGTTTTTCGCTCTTTTTTTTCTTTTTTTGATTAACTATTAATCTCGACAAAGTTATTTGACTTTTTGAAGAAAAAACTTTTTTTCAACCCTACTAAAGTGTAATGTACGATGATTCAATTGGGAAAGTGAGATGTTCATTTTGGAAAGGGAGTTGCAGATGTGGATTTAGGAAGGTTAAAGGAATACAGGAAAGCCCAACTTTAGAAGAAGCATCCAGAGAATGGGTCGGTCAAGGAGTAGTCCAGAACTCATGCCCATCAATAATCAAGCCCAATATCGGAAAGGCCCAACAACAAACAACAGTCTAGTAGTCTATTAATTATTGTGAACTGAGAGCTGGAGTAGTTAGTCAAATTCTGGTAAATTCGATTACAACTCTCTAACTAATTTTCTCTTCTTCGTCTTCTTCTTCTCCCTCACCTAAATCAATTTTCTTTCTTCTTCCTCAGGTTCAAGTTCATCAATGGAGTTAGTTTAGTAATCAATATTGTAATCGTATTTCTACATGTCGATTAATAAAAGAATTCATGTCTTTTCAACTGTTTGGTTATCAAATTTCATTTCCCAGTCTTAGTATATAACATAAAGTTTAGTATATTCCTCGTTTAAAAATGTATAAATGTAAACTACTACCATTTCTAAATACAGACCTGCGAGTTAAAGTTACTTGCAATTAATTTCCCTTAACTTAAATGATGTTGTATTTAAATTTTATTTGAGACAGTATGTACTATATTTATATATTTTTTGATAATCATGGTGTTGGAGCCAGCTTATACACATCTTGATTAATTTTATGGGATATCTGTCCCTCCCATCAATAATATATACTAGATAATTCTGTCTACCAAGACTATAAGCTATTTAATTGAAGTTACGGAGAAAAGGTGAACTTTGATCATACAAAGTCTAATTATTTGCAAATAGGGGAAAGGTCAACTATATGTAATGGTCCACATATGCTATGTTTCTGTCTTTGACAAAGAACTAAAATCCTTTTTAAGGCCAAAAAATATTAGAAAATTTACTATATTATTGGAAGTTAAATTCTATATACTGACATAATGAAAATTATTTATATAATTTGTTTCTCTAGGCTATTTAGAGTTCCATCATAATTTTTTGTTACATGGGAACAATTTAGCTAAACTCAGAAAGAAAGAGAAAAAAAAAAAGAAAGGGTTTCTTTTATTTTCAGTTTAATTACTTTTTTGTTTTAGTTGGTTACCAGTTTAACACATGATTAGTGCTGATTAATTAATTATAAATCAATATAATGTAGACAAGAAATATGTGATTATGGATTAGTTTAGTCTAAGCATGTCCACTAGAATCACTAAAACCAACCAAATTGAGCCAGAAATTGATCCCCAAAAAGTATTGGTTCATTCTGTTGGACACAACACAGAGGAAAAACTCAAAAATTAGAGAAACAAGGTAAGTTACAAAGAAAAAAGAAAAAACTATCTCTGTAATTTATTTTTAACATAACGTATATCTAATAATAAAACATAAGATGCCCAAATATATAGGCTAACATGAAGATTTCTACTGAAATCATAAATTCAATGAAACAACAAAGTGAATTGAAGAAGAAGAGAGCAGAGTGGAGGGAGAAGATTGCTTCATTGATATGAAAATTACAGCTTGTTATACAATGTGAAGAGTGCTTCTAGTATATATACTGCACAACTTATACTTATACTAACTAACCGCGTCTAGACAGTTATAACTAACTATATGAATTTTCTTTGTAACTAACTTCTAATTTATTTTTAAGAGACTGTTTTACAACTAACAAGCTCTTCCAGCTTTACTTGCTACTTAGCACATTGTATCTCAACACTCCCCCTCAAGCTGGGAGGAGAAAATATATTCAAAGTTCCTAGCTTGGACATCAGAAATTCATGTTGAACTCTCCTTAGTCCTTTAGTTAAGATATCAACAGGTTGATGTTGAGTAGAAACATAGTTGATAGTAATTAACCCTTGTTAAAGTTTTTCCCTGATGAAATGACAATTTATTTCAATATATTTTATCCTTTCATGATATACAAGGTTAGCAGCAAGTTGAATAACTGCTTTGCTGACACTAAACACACTCACTGGTAGCTTTATCTTTGCATCTAGATCTTTTAGCATTCCTAGTAACCAGACTAATTTAGTAACAGTAGAGGGCAGACTTCTATACTCAGCTTCAGCTGAGCTTCTTGATACTGTTGTTTGCTTCTTAGCCTTACAAGATACTATAAAATCTCTTATTTTGATTATATATCCAGCTATAGATCTTCTTGTAAGAGGGCATGTTGCCCAATCAACATCACAATAGGCAGTTACCTCGTTCTTTGAACAACTAGACAAAAGTATACCTTGTCTTGGATATCTTTTAATATATTTGATAATCCTTAGTGCAACTTCCATATGAGACCTTTTAGGTAGCTGCAAAAACTGACTCAAAATTTGAACACTATATGCAATATTAGACCTTGTCATGTTTGGATATAGAAGTTTCCCAACTAATTTCTGATATGCTCCTTAGTCTACCAATTAATCTTCATGGTTTTGATTGGGTTGATCATCATACTGTTTAGAAGTCAGTTTGACATTCACATCAATGGGAATACCAACTGGTTTAGCACCTGACAATCCTACCTCAGAGATAAGTTCAAGAGCATACTTTCTTTGATGCATAACCATTCCAACATCTGATCTTGCAAACTCAATTCCAAGAAAGTATTCAGGTAGGTCTTTCATTTTAAAAGTTTGCTGCAAAGACCTTTTTGTATCTTCTATAAGTTCAATACTGTTACCTATTATTAGCATATCATCCATATACACTAGGATTATTGTAGTTTCTTCAAGTGTTTTTCTTGTAAACAAAGAATAATCATGTTGCCTTTGCTTGAAACCCAACCTTTGTAATGCTTCTGTTAATTTCTGATTCCATTGTCTTGGTGCCTGTTTTAGGCCATATAATGATTTTACCAATCTACATACATTCTTCTCCCCATGACTGGTAAAACCTTGAGGTAGTGTCATGTAGATTTTATCCTGCAATTCACCATGTAAAAAGGCATTGTACACATCCATTTGATGGATGTGCCAATGTCTGGAAACAGTTAACAAAAGAATGGTTCTGACAGTAACCATCTTAACCAAAGGAGAGAATATTTCTTTGTAGTCTATCCCATCCTTTTGGTTATACCTTTTGGTAACTAGCCTTACCTTAAACCTCTCAACTTCACCAGTAGACTTATACTTTATTTTATATATCTATCTGTATCCTATTGCACTTTTTTCTTTAGGCAGTGCAGCCAGTTCCCAGGTGTTATTGCTCTGGAAGGCTTGTACTTCAGCCTACATTGCCTCTACCCACCTTGGGTCTTTACTTGCCTCAACATAAGTGGCAGGTTCTGTAAGACTAGAGGTTGCAACAATAAAACCTTAATATGTTGTGGACAAGTAATCATAAGCTACATAGTTTGATATAGGATATTGTACATCCTTGTT
Organism: Capsicum pubescens; assembly: GCA_030864215.1. Classification (NCBI taxonomy): domain Eukaryota; kingdom Viridiplantae; phylum Streptophyta; class Magnoliopsida; order Solanales; family Solanaceae; genus Capsicum; species Capsicum pubescens. The sequence goes on from CM061548.1 coordinate 33,267,407, forward strand.
GATATTTAAAGAAATAAAATCCTTCATCCATACAGGTGGATGCACTTCTCTTGTAGAACTTCTTGTAGCAACTACTATAGCCTTTTTAGCAGTAGTCTCAAGGCTCTAGTGACTTCTAACACATGTCTGTATTTTTTTTCAACCACTCTATTTTGTTGTGGACTATAAGGGCATGTTCTTTAATGAACAATTAATTCATTTTTCTTAAAATAACTTTGCACATACAAAGTTAACAAACTCTACTCCATTATATTACCTTATCTGTTTAACAGTCTTGCCAAACCGAGTGTTCACAAACTGGAGAAAATATTGCAAAGAAACACACACATCTGACTTGTTCTGTAACAAAAACAACCAAGTCATTCTAGTAAAATCATCAACCACTATGAGAAAGTATCGATTTCCATCAAAAGTAGAAGTCTTATATGGTTCTTAAATATCAACATGAATTAGATCAAAACACTCAACACTCTTAATACTTCTAACTGGAAAAACAACTCTGGTTTGCTTTGCATAGGGACATACACTACATTTATCCAAAAACTTGTTAATAGATTCATTACTAACATAAGACAATTGGTTCAACATATGAGAAGACATGTGACCTAGCCTTTTGTGCCATAACTCTATATCATTTTCTGATATATCAACCTTACAAGCAGACTTATCTTTCACCCCACATGCATTATGTTGTAACTGAGACTGAGTGATCTGATTCAGTAGCAAGTATAGTTTAGCATCCTCCTTACCAATCTCCTTCACCTTGCTAGTGTAGAGATTCTGAAAAACACAGAAGTGGGGAAGGAATGTTACTAAGCATCCTAACTCTTGAGTTACTTTGCTTACTGACAAGAGATTGTACTTGAATTCTGGTATATGAAATACATTTGTAATAACACTTCTTGGAGAGATAAATGTAGACCCAAAATGAGTGACCTTAGACACTTCACCATTTGGTATGTAAACTGGCTTTACATCCTGAGATCTCATCACAGAGTCTTTAGTAAGCATACTAATTTTTGACACCATATGATTTGTTGCTCATGTATCTATAATCCACACATCACTATTTTCATAACTAAGAGAGCTTTACCTGCTACATTAGCTTCATTATCCATAGCTGTATCAACTGACATATTTGCACTTTCTTGAGTTTATACTGACTTTTGGTGAAAGTACACCCCTGAATTTGTCTATCACAATCATCCATCTCATTTGAATTAGAGTCTGGGTGGACAATCACTTGTTTTCCCTTTGGTGAAACTATTACATTGGTGTTCAGACCATAGTTAAATCCACTAGGTGCAGCATTGTGTGAACCTTTCTAGCCAGAAAACTGATCATTTACTACATTTTAGGCAACATTGCCTCCACCATTGTACACTTTCTTTTTTGACTTGAAATCAATATGATATCCTACTAGCTTATAACACTGCTCCTTATTATGTCCTTTACACATGCAAAAATCACAAATAATACCATAACCTTTCTTGAACTTGTTAGTGTTATATCCAGAATATGAACTGTTGCTACTATGACCTTCATTATTTCTTGTATACATCACCATAGAGTCAATAGCATTTGAACTTAAGGAATGCATGTTCATACTTATACTACTGGAAGCAACAAATCTTTGACATTCATCACTAACAACCATAACATAGGCCTGATTTACACCAGGTACAAAGCTCATTAATAGAATTTGACTCCTGGCTTGATTATAGTATTCATTCAATCCCATAAAAAATTGATATAGTTTCTGTTGCTTCAAATGATCAACAAAAACTTTTGACTTGTCACAATTACACCTAGGGGAGAGAACCAAAGCCTCAAACTCACCCCCACAAGTTCTTCAGTTTAGTGTAATAAACAGACACAAAATCAGTACCTTGTTCCAGAGTTATAATTTCTCTGTGTAAACTAAAAGTTCTTGATCCATCTATACGATCGAATCTTTCTTTAAGATCATTCCAAATATTTTCTGCACAAGAAGCAAGCACAATACCTCCTAACAAACTTTTAGACACGAAATTTATAAGCCAAGAGAGAACTATAACACTCACCCTCTCCCATTGACCCCTTAAATCTACACTGACATTTTCCTTTTGACAAGACCCATCAATCAGGCCAATCTTATTATGACCAAATAATGCTAATCTAATTGATCTACTCCATAGTGCATAGTTTTCATTTTCAAGAAGTTGAAACGAAACAAAATTTACTCCACTGATATCTGCTGGACTAAAAAATAGTGAATGGTAGTAATCAATACCTTAGCTTAGGGTTATACAGGGTGTGTAATGTAAACTTCCAGGATGTCTACCATTATTGAATGTCGAAGCATTAGTATGGCCACCTCTGTTGATCCCACCTTTCTCACCAGTTGTAGTATCATCTTTGTTTCCCATTGTTCTAAAATCTTTCTTGATTCAATATTCTTGTGCGAAAGCTTTGTAAAACCCAGAGTCTGATTTCAGTGATTCAAGAATTACTTATAAAAATCTACTACGATCTACTCAGACTTCGATCGAAGCTATGATACCTTGAAGGTTTCTACTGAAATCATAAACTCAATGAAACAGTAAAGTGAATTGAAGAAGAAGAAAGCAGAGTGGAGAGAGAAGATTTCTTTATTAATATGAAAATTACTGTTGTTATACAATGTGAAGAGTGCTTCTAGTATATATACTACACAACTTGTACTTATACTAACTAACTGAGTCTAGACAACTATAAGTAACTATATGACTTTTCTGTGTAACTAATTCTAACTGTATTTTTAATAGACCTGTTTTACAACTAACAAGCTTCTTCAGCTGTAGACACGTGATTTTTAACCCTCCTCGAGTTTAATATATTTTTCGGCATTAAATATTTTTATTTTTGTCCAGTATTTATCTTAGCTTTTATTTTATTTTTAATAAGTTTAGGATGAAAATAAAAATAAAAAATAATAATAAATAAAGTTACATTTTTGATATATTTTTATTTTTATTTTTATTTTATTTTATTTTATTTTTTTAAAATAATACAAAAATTCAAAAAATATATATTTTTTCTTTATATTTTAATAAATAGGCTAGTAGTTTTATTATTCTTTTAATTATATTAATTTTAGACTATTTATAAATTTTTATTATATTTTATTAAATAGAAAAAATTAATTAATTAATATTCTTTTATTTATATTATTATTTAATTTATATATTTTATATTTTAAATTATTAAATATTATTATTATTATTATAATTAATAGTAATTAAAAAAATCAAAATTTGAATCCTAAAACTACCCAAACTACTCCCCCAAATCCCCCTATTTAAGAAATTTCCCTACCCCAAACTAGGTAGATTTTATCTATCAGATACTATTCCTACAAACAATATTATTCTACACTGTATCGCACAGAATCAGAAGAAGAAAAAAAAATATCAGATAACTAGAGACAAGAAAAAAAAAAGTGAATATCAAGAGTGATAGGAAGCAAAAACAGTAAAAAAAAAAAGAATCAGAAGAAGAAAAAGAAAACATCAGATAACTAGAGACAAGAAAAAAAGAGAGTGAATATCAAGAGTGAGAGGAAGCAAAAATAGTAAAAGAAAAAGATTGACAACCTGACTTCAAGTTCAGAGTTCCGTTTGAAGTTTTCGATGATAAATTTCATCGTTTATCATTTAGTGTAATTGATTACAGGTTCTTTCTCATTCTTAAACCATTTTTTGTTGTAGGTTTACTTAAAAAATATGAAAGGAAATATTCAAGTGATTCTATGCATTATTCAGTCTATAGTTGATTAATTATATGAATTGTTGTTACTATATATTATACAATCATATTATCGAATATTAATAAATTTATACATAAAAAGGTTTTATATTCACACACTCACATAACAGTTTCATACATATACTTTCACCGTACACACAATCACATATATTATTTTTTATTCACCATACCCAGACCCATCTTTCACAAATCAATCTGAAACACGCACACTATTAAAACGCACAACATACACATCAACACCTACACACACCTGCACAGTAGAAGAATAGAAAAAAATAGAAAAGAAAAAATCAATGAAGAGGGAAAGAAAGAGGGAAAAATATCAATTGAAAGAGAGTGAACGGAGTTGCCGTTTTCGGCGATTTCTCATCAAAAATCCGACGGGATAGTCAACAAAAAATATCTCAGCCACCACCATCACTGTCCCGATGTTGTGACCTTTCATCAGAGTTTAATTTCATCGGACCCCCCCAAAATCGGCCAAATCGCCGGAAAAACACCATCACCGACGTCGCCACACCCCATCAGAAATTCCCCTTTTCCCGCTCCGTCGGAACCGGCGAATCAACAGCCATTGCTGCAGGCAAAAGAGCTGAAAAACAGGCCAAAATGCATCATCTCGCCGGAAAACGGCCTACTGGCGATCCCCTTTCCCCATACCGCCGCCGCTACTCTCTCCCAGATCTGGCCGAAAAGGCCATTCTCCGGTGACCCGTCAATCCCCTCCCTTCTCCCTTTTCCGTCGTTACTCCGGCATCCTTTACTGTTGTCATAGATGATAGATGTAAAAAGAACAGAAAATTAGAAAACTGAGTATTACGTATGTGAGAGGAAAAGGAATTTTATATTACTTTTTTTTTTCAAGTCTCCATATTTGAGTATGATATAAATTCTTTTTATTTAATAATTAGTAAAAATAAAGTATGAATAAATTTGATACTAATAAAATTTAATATTTATTTCGGAAATTTTCGTGTATGATTTATCTTATAATATATAATTTGAGTTTATTTAATTTAAAAAGATTAAATTTTGAGAATAATATTAAGTTTAGAGTAATATAAGTAGATTTGTATATTTTATTAATAGAATTTAATAATTATTTATAGATTTAATTAATTATGTTAAATGAATTTTGCTTTTATTTATTATCAAGAGTTTAGGCAAATTTTAGACGTGTTTTAAAATATTCGTCTCAATTAAGAATGCGACATACGTATTTTTTGAGACATTTTAAAATTCAAGGATGCAATAATGTACTTTGATAAATATTTTTCTAAAAATTAACTTTCATCGATTTATTTAATATAAGATAATAGACAAGTATTCGATATAATTAAAAATGAGCGATTTTAGACCTTAACATAACTTATTAAAATAATTTAAGACAAGATAAGTCAATAAAAGCGACCGTGATAGAACCATGGGACTCAAGGGATGCCTCACACCTTTTCCTCTGTCAACAGAATTCCTTACCTGATCTTCTATTTTTGCAGACCAACAAAGAGTCATTTCCTTTTGACTAGGGATTCAAAAAGGTGACTTGGAACACCAAAACTCAATTCCAAGTGGCGACTTTGTAATTAAAATAATTCCTATTCAAAATCGCACTTTAATTGAAAAATCCTTCGACTTCGAGACACTTCGAGCGAAAAAAGGGTGTGACATCTCTGGCGACTTTGTTGGCAACTAATAAGAATTTGAGCTTTTGATATTGACTTTACTTGCTTTAATTATTTTTGATATTGTATTTATTGGCCTTATGTGCTACTTGTCGCTCATTTACTGCTTTGATATTGTTGAATTGTATTTATAAACCGTCTTCTCTTGCGCACCCCCTCTGAGTCTTTGAAATAGGATAGAAGGAATGCAACGCATGCATCCTATTTTCTTTTTGAGATTGCCAGAGTGTCAAGGCACCCGGTGAAGAATTATTAGTCACAGATGTTAGGCGGGGTTCAGATCGACAATGAAGGAGGAGTAGCACTGCTACCGAACAAGTTGTCCCTCCCCGACTCGAGTGTCCGCTCGGGTAAGCCAGTCTAGCCACCTATCCCTATTAGGAAAAACTTAGAAGAACTGAAAACTCAGGATCTGGTTATCCCTATTAGGTTTTTCTTTATTTGCAACATATGCATTTGACTTAGCGGGACTCGGCACAGGGGTCGGGTCTGTCTAGGACAAGTGTCATTCTTTATAACGATTAACATATACATCCTACGTGCTCTTTGACATTTATTTAAAAGTCCATTTAATTGTTGACCGGCTGTAGATAACTTGGTAAAATGCAAGAAAGTATATTTTCCTCAAATTTAACAAAATCACTTTTTCAAAGAAATTAAAAATATACATAGTTTTTTAAAGTCTTCATGAACTACGAGGGTATGATTCTCACATCTTAGTGGGATACGTGGGAAGTCCTTCTCAGGATACAGCCCTATCTTTTGGAAAATTATTCATAGATTTATTGGGGAATATTTTGAAAAGATGATTACTTTCATAATTATTTTTCTGATTCTCAAGTCCAATTGTTATATATATCTTAATAGTCTTGAATCTTTAGATATCATGAGGCTAAGTTTTTACAAAATAAAATATATATAAATCTTAACAGCCCTGAACCTTTAGGGGTCTTGAGGCTTAGTTTTCTACGATATATATTTCATGAACTATGCACATCTGATTCTCATTTTAATGAGATACGTAGGCAGTCCTTAATGGATTTTGTGATCTTAAAAATAATTAGTTGTCTTTCCTTCTAAAAAAATGAAGAAAAAAAATAATTTAATTTTCAAAAATAAAAAATATTATTTAATAAATTCAATAATAATAAAAAATTATTTCTCATATTTCAAATAAAAAAAAAGTATGTTTCTTTGTATCTCCAATTTTCAAGAATTACGCATACCTGACTCTCATCTTAGTGAGATACGTAGGCAGCCCTTATAGGGTTCGGTGATCTTTTCAAAAAGAAGATTAAAGAAAAAGAGTTTTTGAAAAAATATTACAATCTGAAGCCTTTGTTATTTCTCATACAGTTAGTTTAAGGTGGTTGATTTGTGGTATTTTGGCTGGTCCCCCATATTACATCAAATTCAGGGAAGAGAGTCATGTCCAGCAAGAATATAGAGAGTGAAATCATGGATCAGACAAAGAGTCGGGAAAATGAGAGGTTAAAGCAAGAGATTGTGAGTTTGAGGCAACAAATGTTGGAAATGTATCGAGCTTGGGCCAGTGGGTTGCCTCCTCCTCCATTTTCCACTATTGACCCTACAAATACCTTAAGTTTTTCACCAAAATTACAAGGACAGTTTTCTGTTGTTGGTTATGCGCCAAAACATGCCTCAGAATTTACTCCAAGCTAAAAGAATCCCAATGTTTCCATCACTCATTCTCTAGATCTTCAGTATAAATCTACCACATTGATAGCACCACCTATAGTCTCTGCTTCTGTTGCTCAACCCTCTACTGAGGCTTTCAACTTGGGTTTTCGTCCGGCGATTGTGCTTCCCCAATCTGCTAGTGAGTCTATGTTCAACACTCTTGATGATCACTATTATACTCCTGATCCCACATCTCTGTTAGTTAGACCACCAAAATTTCTTACTAAAAAGTCTGATATGGCAGAAGAGCAAGAGATTATGGCTAGGAAAATGAAGAGCACAAAAAAGGCTATGAAAAATTATCAGGGAATTACGAATTATAAAGATGTTGCATACAAAGACCGAGGCATGTCTTCATGTGTTAACCTTCCTCCAAGTCTTGAGATATCAAAATTTGATGAATATGATGGGTACGAGTATTCTGTAAAACACATAGGATGATATTACTATCAGTTGAGAGAGACTGAAGGGAAGAAGAAGGAAAACATACCTATTATCATTCCAGGGGCAAAGTAGAGCTCAAGAGGTCCAACTCAGCAATACTGTCAGTCTCAATCCCGAGCTTGAACATCAAATCCACGTGCTCACCTGTAACAAGGTTCCTCTTTGCAAATATTTCATTCCACTTTCTTCGTATCCTTTGAACAATGCACAGTTGTATGCTCATTCATTTTTTTATCCACAATGGCATGCACCGGTCCCTCAATATTAACCTCGACCCCCACATATTTATCAAGGAACTTCTAAGTCCAAGTTTCAATCGAGGCCGCAGTTTGCAAAAAGGAGAAAATTAAAGGATAATTTTACACCAATTGAGGAGTCGTATGTCAGTTTATTCCAGAGATTGAGAGATTCGGGCATAATCACTCCCCTCCTTGAGTGTACTCCTGATCCATATTCAAGAAATTTTGATCTTCACGTACGATGTGTATATCATTCAGATATTCAGGGTCACAGTATTGAGGATTTTCGTGCATTGAAAAGAGAAATAGAAAGGATAATTCAAGAAAAATTAATTGTAGTGCAAAACATTGACACTACGAGCATCACATGAAATCCTTCACCAACACATAGTAATGCACAATACGTGGGAAGCAATGAGTTAAACATGGAGATCCAAAACTTATTTGTTGAAGGAAATATGTTGGACAGTGGTGGAAGTTCTAGTCATGCTGATATGCAAACCAGTGGCTAAGATGTCAAGCTTAAAAATTGGGAGGTCACTCATCTCCCTACTATGGAGGAGTCTTGGTAGTTTGTTTGTTTGTCTTTCTGCAATTTGAATCATTCTAGGGTTGTAATTCAGATTTTTACCTTGGTATTTTAGGTTAAAACTTTGTCTATCTTTATTTTTAATGAAACATAATTTTCTTTTGTTTTATTTTATGTCTAATATTTACTTATTTATTGTCTATTATACAGTTCTTTCTATGTCGATTCTAATGATATGACATGCATGAAGAATTATCAACCAGATTTTAAAACCCAATCTAATTATGAAATAATGAATAAAGTGGTTGAATATGATGAAGAGGAAGCATTTGAGGATATAAGCAAAAATTTCAAACAGCTTGAGAATAAGTCAAATCCCAATATAAATGAAATTGGGGCAATCACTGTGCAAATAAAAAATGACTTGATCATCAATTAGAAGATCTAATTCAAGCATTTTGAATGGTATCAATCAGAGGATATATAGTCTCCATCGTCAGGAAAAAATAAAGAAAGTTAGCTCCCAAAGAGACATGAGTCATTCGTGTGGAGAAAGTACAACACAAGTGGACTTGTATATTTATAAACATGAAAGAAGTGACACATGTGCACGTTCTTAGAGAAGGTCAATGTTGAAAAGATATGGATGATCTCATGTTTCACCCTCAGATTGCATGTTATGTTCTTGCATTTTTAAGGATTGATATGATGAAGACATTTCATTCTTCTATCCAAATGTTGTGTCATCCTTTGTTACCCTCTTTGAGCTTTAGTGTTATTTTCTTTTATATCCCTCTTTTGGAATCAAGATAAAGTCAGCAAAGCTCGAAAGAAAAGTGTCGAGCAAAAGACTAGAGTCAGAAAAGTTTCAAAAAAAAGTAAAGAAAATGTGGCAAAAATAAAGAAAAGAGAAAAAGAGTCAATAACAACTAAAAAAAAAAAGAAATCAGAATCAAGCAGAAGAACGAGTTGCCTGAACTACGTTTGACCTGATTCTTGCTATGACAAGATACGTAGGCAGCCCTACTCCGGGGTTCGGTTCAACCAAAAAAAAATTTAAATTACCCAGAATGAAATGAAACTGGGCCAAAATTTTATTTCCTTAAAAAAGTCGATTCCGAAAGTTGTATGTTTCACCCAATGCTATGTAAATCTTTGAGCCTCATGCCGCCCTTTCTTTCTAACCCTTTCCAAAAGCCAAGTTAAACCAAAAAAAGACCTTTAGATCAATCTTTGAGAATGTCGAGGTTAAACATGTTACGGGTGTATGATATTTCATATTTAGGGTAATATTTTTCTTATATATATAAAAGAATGTAGATGAGAGAGCCTAATTGGTGAAAACCCTCTTGGGCACCATAAGGCAACAGTGAGTTGTGAGAATAATGAAATGAGAGAGTATTATTGGTGAAAACCCCTATGGGCACCATAAGGAGGCTATGAGTCGAGAAAGAAATGAAAATGAGATAGGCTCATGGGCGAAAAACCAATTGAGGTGTCACTAGCCAAAGGAGAATTACAATACAGAAAGAACAAGTTCAAGATTGGCTCAATTTCAAGTTTAATAAGTGGACAAAAGTTGATAATGATTGGTGTGATTAGATCAGGTTCTTTAATTCAAAATGCATATCATAATCATTAGCGTTGACTATCATTTTCAGATAAATTTTTCTTTTTCCTACTTTTAGAAAGGGACATTCATTGTCTTTCTTCCTTCTCTGTATTTTTATTTTGTTTTCTTGAGTCGGTTATTCAAATGAAAAATTATTGTCATTTTTTCTCGTGTCGTTGAGTCAATTCCATACAAAATAAGTGAGAAAGGATCTCAAAACTTGCTATCGGTTTATTCAATTGCACAAAGCAAGGAAAAAAGCCAACACATGAAAGAGACATGATTGTGAGTGAAATAAGGCATGCAAAAAGTTTTGTCAACAGACGAGTCTGGGAACTCATGGAAGTACCAAGGTTCAAAGGGTTTATTTGAGGAACATGACAAAGTAGAGATACTGTGTTTGTTTCAGAGTTACTTCTAATAATCTAAGTTTGGATCAACGATGCAACAAGTCGGTGACAGATGCTAATGATTGGAAGCAAGGTTAAATGTGACGAGGGCAAGAGTGATTTCCATGAAATATAAAGCCACAAACCCGCCACCACGTTTTTGAACTCACAAGTGTTCTTTGATGAAACAGGAAATATGTTACCTTCAAATCAAGGATTTCTGGGCATAAATATCAAGGACTGCAATGTCTCATTTCCACAAATGCAGGAAGCAATGTTGCTGCACAGGTTTGATAATCAAATTATAGTAAAATTCATCATCCTATATCCCTCTAAGACATATTTTTTTGTCCAGATATTTCAGTTTTCAATTGCTAGATGATATACTTTTTAAATTGAACCTTGATTCCTAGAAGACGTACCTTTTAGTCGAGTCATTTACCTTGATTCCTATAAGACTTACCTTTTAGTCGATTCATTCCCCTTGATTCCTATAAGACGTTCCTTTTAGTCGAGTCACTCCTCTTGATTCTTATAAGACGTACCTTTTAGTCGAGTCATTCCCTGTGATTTCTATAAGTCGTACCCTTTAGTCGAGTCATTCCCCGTGATTCCTATAAGACGTACCCTTTAGTCGAGTCATTCCCCGTGATTCCTATAAGACGTACCCTTTAGTCGAGTCATTCCCCGTGATTCCTATAAGATGTACCCTTTAGTCGAGTCATTCCTCGTGATTCCTATAAGACGTACCTTTTAGTCGAGCTATAGTACTTTCTTAATTCATTAATTCTTGTTCTGTAGCTATAGTACTTTCTTTCTCAGTATCATATAATTCTCTTCTAGTTGTATAATTATAATCTGTAAATCTCACTGATGTTTCACCTCTTCTTGTTGTGTATAGTACGTGAGCTTCTGGTATAAATGTCTTTGGTTTATTGAATTTTTCTAAATTCCATTCCATACCTGCATATTCTTCTGGGACTATTTTTATAGGTTTTATTAACCTTATTCCTTTATTTCCCATCAAGTCTACTACATCATTTACTTTTAATTTGAATTCAATTTTACTGCTTAAAGTTAATTTTTCTATGAATCCTACACACATTAATAAATTATTTTCGTTATTCATTTCTTCATATCCCTTAGTCTGAATTCCTATTTTAATATTTTTTCCAAATTCTTTCATGTTCATTAAGAAGTCTGGGCTAATATAAAATATTCCTCCATTATTTGTCATATCTACTTCTGTTAATCCTATTATTGATTTTTTAATATCAGACCATCTATCATCATAAATGACTATTAATACTTTAGATCCTAAGTTTTTTATAGTTAATCCTTTTATTCCTATTACAATTAATCCTAAATGCATTAACAACATTCTAGTATTCTTTATTTTTTTTAGAGATTCAGAGTTTACCAAATCCAAAACTGTGAAATTTTCTCCTATGGCTGATACTTGTTCTTCTCTATAATGTCTATATAGCTGATTGTTTCTTGAAAAGTATCCAACATTATATAGTGTCCTAGGATTTAATAGTTTTAATTGGTGTTGTTGAAAGATTTGCAAATCCCTGTTTATATCTATTATTTCATTTAGTTCTTGTGATTGGTCTGTGTTTGGTTGTCTTCTTAATATCCTATTGAGTATATTATTATTTCCTATTCTATTTTCGGAAAAACTTATTCTCTGTCTTTCTTCTCCTTGTCTTTCGTTGTTTTCGATGGTTCTACATCTACTTGTAAGAAAGTCGATCTTTGAGGTTTTATAATTATATTTCTTTTTTCTTGTCTAGAAGTTAATTCAGTTCTTTTTAGTTGGTTAATGAGTTCGTCTATTTCAGTATTTTTGGGCTCTTGATCCTCTTTATTTTTAATTAAAATATCTATCTTTTTATGCAATTCTGTCAATTCTGGTTCTTGTTGAACTAGTTTTTAAGCTTCTTTATCCTTAATTAAAATATCTATCTTTTTATGTAGGTCTAATAATAATTCTATTATGGTATTGTTTTGTCTCAATAAAATTTTATCTGTTATACTTGAAGGTATATGCTTAGATAATCCTTCTTGTTCGCTATGATAGCTTTTTGATTTTTCTAGTGTCTTACTATAATTTATATCTTCTTCACTCATGAGAGTGAAATTTCTTCTAATCTTTGTATTGTTATTTTCAACTCTCTTATTTCTTTATTTATAAGTTCTACTTGTTCTACAATTTTTGTTACTAGTTGAGTGGTTTTAATTTCTAATTCTTTTGGTTTTTCTGCTATAGTTTTTATTAATTTTTCTATTTCTATTTTTTTAGGTATCTTTTCTAGATTGAATTTTTTATTTAAATACTGAATTTTCTTGTCTATTTCTAACTCTTGAGATTTTAAATAATCTAAATTTTCCTCTATTTTTTCTAGTATCTTTTTCTGTTTATTTTGAGTAACTTCTACTTCTTCAAAAATTCTTATTGTATTATAATCTTTTTCCTGATTTTTTTCGCTTAAATTTATTATTAAATCTATTATGGTATTATATTGTTTATCTTCTGAATGTAAAATATGTTCTCCTTGGCTTAAATTACACCTTATAGTCGTATTATCTTTTAACACTCTGTATTTCTTCTCAGGTTGAAATCTAAGATCTAAATATTCAAGGCGTCTAAATGAAGCTATTTTGTTATGCTAGATGATAATAACTAATTAGATGTTTACTAACTTTGTTAAAATACCTAATCTATTATTAGAAAATGTAATCTCTAGTTCTACTTCTTTTATATTTTTTATCAACCTTGTTTGTTCTCTAATTAGTGATTATTTTAAATTTCTTGATGTTATTTTAACAACTTTATCTATTTCAGTATCTGTAAGGACTAGATTATCAACTTTTCTTATTTCGTCTTTAATGCAAAATAATTGTTCTTTAAAATGCTTTAATAATTCTTTAAGTTGATTTTTATAAATTAATTCTTCGTATAACTGACATCGGGCTTCTCTAATATGTATAACATATTTAAGTGGCATACCTTATCCTAATGGAATTTTATTTACTTGTTGTAAATAGTAATTTGTCCTATAATAAGAGTTTTCTATTCTTATGTTATTGAAATCTAATTCTTCTTTAGAAATTTTTAGCAAAGTTTTTAAATATTTTGCATCTGTTTTGTCTATGTTTTCCTGAGTTATTTGACCTTGTATTCTCTCTCTCTCTCTCTCTCTCTCTCTCTATATATATATATATATATATATATATATATATATATATATTATACCTACTGAATCTCAATTACAATCATCATTGAAACAACAAAGTAATAGTAAACAATACAAATAAATAAATCGTAAAACTACATAGAAGAAGGTAACTAAAAAGGAATGAGAACTAAATCAGAAAAGGTTAAAAGAAAAACAAACTAAGCCAAAGCATCAATATAATTCGCATAAAATATTTCCTCAATTCATTTTAACCAATTGTTAATTGGGCCTAAATACAATAGCAATAAAGTATTGTAGATACGTAATTTTGTCCCTCCCAAAAAATAATTTTTACTCATTTACCTTACCTTACCACGCACCCTACCCATTTTATAATTCTTCCATAAAAGATTAAAAAAATAACCAACACTTAAAAAAATCCCTACCAAATTTCTATCACATCCTAACCACCCTATCCCACATACCCCCTATCCTCACATACCCCTACCCCAACATTTTTACCATTTTCAACAAATACACACACATTTCATCGGCACCCATACACACAGATCGAAGAAAACAACGAGGGAGAAAAAGGATCGGGCAAGAGAGATAGAGATAGAGAGAATCGAGAGAGAGAAAAAGGAGAGAGGGATAAGAAAATAAAACAATAAGAGAAAGAAAAAAATAGTGAAGAGTTGAGATGTTTCCATTGTACTGATTTTTTTTTAGCTATCAATTTCTCCGAAAAATGAACCCATCTCGCCGAAAATGACAACCAGTCTTACCCCTCCCTCCGGTTTCTCCATTAACGACCAAAAATCCAAAATTTGTGACCAGTAGCGGCAGTTCACGCCCCCAGTTCCAATTTTCTGGGGAGTTTCGGCGAACTTCCACCAGAAACAACAACCATTTACTATGCCGATGAGGGAATCACCACTGTATAACCTCTAGCTCCGGCGAAGCAGGACACAGTTAGAAATAGCCTAAACCACCAAAGCAAATTAAAAAAAAAAACAATCGGGTTTAGGTACAAATCGAGATTGGGTTTGACATTTTCGGATTCACGAACTTCGACTCGAGGCTCCGATGAGGTTCGATTTGAGATTACGGTCACAGTTCTAATTGAAAAGATTATGCCAATTGAAAAAGCATTTGAGGTCCAATTCTTTCTTCTCTCCTTTTAATTTTATGTGACTGTGAATGATTTGTGTGTTTAGCATGCTCAAATCTTTATTGTGTGTATGTAGTTGATGTTGAGATTTAAATTTTGGAAAATTAAAGTGATAGTCGAAGAATTAGCTAATTGTGAGTGAGAATGAAATTTGGGGGGAGGAATTGAGAATCGAATAAGGTGAATGTTGATTATTTTGATTCATTGATGGATGTTTTTGAATTCGGTAGTATCACGTTTTAGGCCAAAAATAGGCAAATCTTTGGTCGGGTAGGCAAACCGTCAGAACCAATGATTGTTGAATGTTCGAAATGTTTGTTGAATGGTATTATTTTATTGCATTTGGAGCAATTTTATTTATTTGGCTGGGGAATGCCCTAAGGTTATTTGTATTGTTTTATTCGGAAAATGCCCTGAGGGAGTTGTACTCGAAGGCGGATCGTAATCAAGGCCCGAGGCATCGGTTAAAGAATTGTGTAGGATAGTTAGAATAGTTTAGGTTTTAATTTCAACATTTTTATTTCGGTTTGTAATAAATTGAACTAGACACTATTTTGGAGTTTTGACTGTTTGATTGTCTGTTTTTTGTGTTGTGTGTTTTTGTTTGGTTTATGCATTTCATAGAGTCGTACTAGCTGATATATTCCACGAAGCGACTGGGGTCGAATCACAAAATCGAGGGGTGCCTAACACCTTCCCTTCAGTCAACATAATTCCTTAACCGACATCTCTATTCATGGACCAATTTTGAAAGAGTCAAAAACTGTTTTGAATAAAGATTTTCAAAGGTGACTTGGTACACCAGATTATGCCATGTGGCGACTCTGAATTTTGATTGTTAAAAGTCTCTTTCGAAACAAATTGTTTTCTTTAGTCACTTAATAATAAGACCCTTTTCAAACTTAAAATTAATATCTTTTTCTTTTTGGTAAAAAAAAGGGATGTGACATCTCTGGCGACTCTGATGGGGATTTTTTCAGATTCGAGCTTCATTCTTGAGGTATATCGGCTTAGTGTGACACTATGGGTGTATAAACGCCCTTTTTGTGTTAATATTTTATCATTATTGAGTGCTTACGTGCTACTAATTTACAGTTCTCTTATGTGTTACTGCTTTATATCTAGCATCATGTGCATTCCCCCAAGTCATTCTTTCGCAACAAGTCCCAGAGTACACGTCATGTACACGAAATCTGGTTGAGTCACCCTTATTTTAGGAGGGAGAGCCATCAGATGTATGGAGTAGGTGGAAAGCAATCGCAACCACTATCGACCATATGCTCCCCCAAACAGCCTTATTAGTGGACCCCAACCTTGGTCAGCCTTTAGGTCATGCTTATCTATATCATATTGAGACCTAGGGAAACCTATTTTGTCCTTTATAGGAGACTCACCCTTGAAGCATTCCTACGTGCTAATTGTTGCATCTTTGAGGGTAACAGGATCATTTGATGGACTGATTTAGGGAAAAATGTGTGTTTAGGCAAGAAAAAGTTTTTTAAAAAAAAGAAGAAAAAAATAATAGTTAAAAAATAAGAAAAGAGTTTCGTAGTTTTTAGGAGTTCTTTATGGTTTTTATTTTTCATGATAAAAATTTCAAAAAGATTTTTCCTTTTTACCTTTTACATGCCCTTTTTATCAAAAAAAAGATCAAATTTTTTTTCCTTTGTTTCCTTTAGCATGCATTCATAATTCGAAAATTTAAAAAATATTTTTTTTAATAGAAGCTTTTATAAAAGAAAAATTCAAAAAAAGATGGTAGAAGTTTTGTACATAATGAAAATGCCAAAAAGATTTTCCGTTCATAGTTATTGGTGTCATTTTTATGCGAAGTGTCAAATTGAAAACTTAAAAAAGATTTCATTGACTTTTTTTTATCGTCTGTTTGTGGTCGTGTCTCTCAAGTCAGGGTTCAGTGGGTTGTTTATTTTTTAATTGTCCAATCTGGACAAACTATGCATACCTGATTCTTCTCTCTCGGAGTGAGATATATAGGCAGCCCTTTTAGGGTTCGGTGATCTTAATTAAAAAATCCGAAAAGATTTTCGTCACTCTTCATTTAGAGTAGGTGTTTCATATACATCTTTAAAATAAAACTACAAAAAGATTTTCCTTTAATAGTTTCAATTTTCATTTTCGTATGAAATTCAAAATTGAAAACCCAGAAAGATTTTTCCTTGGTAATCATAGGTTTCATTTTGTATAGGAAGCTGAAAAATTCAGAAAGATTTTCGTCAATTCTTTTGACAATTTGTTATTTTCTTTTCTTCGTAAAGTTTTAAGAAAATGAAAAAGAAAGAGAGTTTGATTGACCATGTTGTGCCAGAACTTCACGAACTACGCACACCTGATTCTCCTCTTTCGGGAGTGAGATACGTAGGCACCCATCTTGGGTTCGGTGATCTTTTCAAAATAAAAAAATGAGAGAAAAATAGTTTTGAAAAGTATTGCATTCTAACACCTTTGTTATTTCTTTGAATTAGTTTAAGGTGGTTGGTTTGTGGCATTTTGGCTAGTCCTCCATATTGCACCAAGTCGTAGAGAAAGTTATGGCCAACAAGGAACCAAGGTTGCTATCGCTAATCATATAGGGAGTTCGAGAAATGAGAATTTAGGAGCTAATGAAGAGATTCGGAAATTAAGGCAACAAATGATAAAAATGCATTGAGCTTGGGCTAACGGGTTGCCTCCTCCTCCAGTTTCCACTGATAATATGGAATATCTATCTAGCTTGACCCCTGTGTCATACACACAATTTTTTATTTTTATTGACACGCCACAACATGCAACAAGGTCTAATCTGGGGTAGCACTATCCAAACACTTCCAATATTCATTTCCTCACTCCTCAACACATAACTGCCACATGCTCGGCTCCACCTACTATTCATGTTTTTGCAGCACCACCCCCGCCTGAAGCTCCCACTTTTGATGTTTATCCACCGGTTGTGCCTCCCTACTCTACGAGAGAGCATGCATTGAATATTTCTGGTGATCAACATTATGATCCCGAGCTCATCTTTAAGTTCACTGGTCCTTATATCTATACTCAACCTCTTGAATTTCCTCTTAACAATGAGAAGCTTATTATGATATAAGAACAGGAGGGCATGACACGAAAATTGAAGAGTTTAGAACAAGCTATGAGAAACTTGCAAGGGCTCGGGGGTTACAAAAGTGTCTCGTATAAATATCTATGCATGTTTCCAGTTGTTAATCTCTCTTTTGGTTTTAAAATGCTGAAGTTTGAGAAATATGACGGGCATGGGGAACCAGTGGAACATTTAAGGCATCATTGTAACCAATTAAGGGGCACTGGAGGGAAGGAAGAAGTACTCATGTCTTATTTTGGTGAGAGTCTTCAAGTTTAGCTTCGAAATGGTTTGTTGATCATGACATCAACAAGTGGAATAGTTGGGATAACCTGGCTAATGAATTCATGCAACAATTCCAATACAATATGGAGTTGATTCCTAATGAGAAATTCCTAACTAATATGAAGAATAAGAGTACTGAAAATTTCAGAGAGTATGCGATTAGATGGCGTAAAAAAGCTGCTAGGGTGAAACCGCTAATAAGAGAAAGCAAGATAGTAGGTGTTTATTCAAGAGAAGGATGAAACATATTATCAACACTTGTTACCTGCATTAAGCAAGTTATTTATTAAGGTCCTCAAAATGGGGGAGATAATAGAGGATGGAATTAAGACCGGTCGCATTGTGAGTTTTGCAACATTGAAAACAACTACTCAAGTAATTAAAAGGGGTTCAAGAAATATTGGAGGGAATAAGAATGAGGAAATGTCGCTGCTATTGTAGCTGGACAAAGGACACGTCCAAGAACACGACGTCACCGTTACCCCCAGTCTCAAGACAAAGTCCATACCCAATCTCTATTTAATCACTCTCAAAACCCATTATATTCTATTCCACCACTTTTATATCCAGTAGATAGTGCACAACCATATGTTCAGCCTCTTTCTTAGCCACAATGGCGTGCACTAACTCCTCAGAGTCATCCTCCAACTCCATAAAAATATCAAAGCCCTTCTAGGTCCGATCTTTGATCCAAGCCAAACAATAAAGAAAGGCAGAAGCCTAGGGATAGTTTCACGTCAACTGGAGAATCGTATGCCAGTTTTCTTTAGAGAATAGTACAATAGGGCATGATCACTCCTCTCCTTGGGTATAATCCTGACCTGCATTCAAGAAATTTTGATCCTAATGTACGAAGTGTTTTAGAATCAAACACCAAACTTTGGATGAATCTAAGATTTTTGGCTCTATTTGATTTCTACGAACGTTCTTCACCTACTAAACACTTCACACACTAGGAGCTGAACTGAACTAGGAAAAGTATGGGGTATTACATTCGAAATCATGAACCGTTTGATTTTCTAGAAACTAGATTTCAATATCTACAATATATCCAAAATTCAAATTTAAATTCCTTCAATATAATTTTCAATAATTTTTTGAATTTAGCCCTGAATTTTACATGCTAAAATTTTTAGATATGCGCATTTCTACTAAATTTTCATATCTCGATATAGGAACGATGAAATCACGAGGCGCTTAATTTTTTTTTTTTGAAACTAGATTAAAAAAACTATAACTTATACTAAATTCATGATTTAAGACTTTCAACATTATTTTAGAGAAAATTTTGAAGTTGACTTCAAATTCTGTCATGCTGAAAATTCCAGATTTGCGAGCCTTTACTGAAACTTTCATATGTCAAAGTAGGAGTGATGAAGTCATGAACCGGTTGATTTTTTAAAATCTAGACTCAAAAATATATAACATATCCAATATTCATGTTTTAACACCTTCAGAATTATCCCAGATAATTCTTTTGAAGTTGCCTCTGCATGCTGATACGTTTTTAATTTTAGGTTTGTGTAGCTTCACGAGACAAATCATATCTGGGCGTGGGTGCATTGAAATTGTGAGTGGCTTTTTTCATTGGAAAGAGGACACTAATAGATACATCACCTTCTGTAGGCAAGAAAACTCAAGGGTGCAACTTGATCCATCTTTGACAATTGAGATACTTACCATATTTAGGTGAGCATTCCTTCTTTTCCCTCTCATTTTTTTTGTAGGTGAATGGCAAGATCTTGTTCAAGATAATGTCTTTTATGCAAAGCTTACTATCTTACGGTGAAAAGAGATAGATACTTTTCACATCCCTAAGAAAAGGTAATTTCATGTTAATCTTATGGCGCATAGCGATGACTACTCATCTCCTCCCTAAGAAAAGGTAATTTCATTGTAATCATAGGGCGCATAGGGATGGATACTCGTCCACACCCTAAAAAAAGGTAATTTCATGGTAATATTAGGGCGCATCGGGATGGTTAATCATACCCTCCCTAAGAAAAGGTAATTTCATGGTAATTTTAGGACGCACAGGGATGGCTACTCGTCCCTGCCATAAGAAATGGTAATTTCATAGTAATTTTAGGAAGCATAGGGATGACTACTCATCTCCACCATAAGAAAAGGTAACTTTATGGTAATATTATGGCGCATAGGATGGCTACTCATACCCTCCAAAGAAAAGGTAATTTATGGTAATCTTATGGTGCATAGGTACGGCTACTCGTCCCTGCCCTAAAAAAAGGTAATTTCATGATAATCTTAGGGCGCACAGGGATGGCTACTCGTCCCCTCCTTAAGAAAAGGTAATTTCATGGTAATCTTAGGGTGCATAGGGACGGTTATTCGTCCCCACCCTAAGAAAAGTTAATTTCATGGTAATTTTAGGGCGCACAAGGATGGCTACTAGTCCTCGCCCTAAGAAAAGGTAATTTTATGGTAATTTTACGGCGCATAGGGATGACTACTCATTCCCGCCATAAGAAAAGGTAACTTTATGGTAATCTTATGGAACATAGGGATGATTACTTGTCCCCTCCATAAAAAAAGGTAACTTTATGGTAATCTTACGGCACATAGGACGGCTGCTCATCACCTCTATAAGAAAAGGTAATTTATGGTAAACTTAAGGTGCATAGGGACGGCTACTCATCCCCATCATAAAAAAGGTAAACTCAAGAAGGTTTGAAGGATTTAAAGACTTTAACTTATAGATCAAACCACCTGATGACTCCAACTTTCAGACTTTGAAGGCTTTAATATGGCAGATTTGAAAACTTCAACTTGAAGACTTCAACTTAGACATAGAGCATATGAAGACTTCAATTTGTGAACTTGACGGCCTTCGTATGGTTAATTTGAAAGCTCCAACATGATGACTTGGTGAATTTGAAGACTTCAACTTAAGACATAGATCATCTGAAGACTTTAGCTATCAGACTTTAAAGGCTTTGATATGGCAAATTTAAAGACTTTAACTTAAAGA
This sequence comes from Capsicum pubescens, assembly GCA_030864215.1. NCBI lineage: Eukaryota > Viridiplantae > Streptophyta > Magnoliopsida > Solanales > Solanaceae > Capsicum > Capsicum pubescens. The sequence goes on from CM061548.1 coordinate 33,288,510, forward strand.
CTTAGTGAATTTAAAGACTTCAACTTATAAACATAAAGCATATGAAGACTTCAACTTGCAGGCTTCAGTATGGTGAAAGCTCCAACACGAAGACTTAGTGAATTTTAAGACTTTAACTTATAGACATTGGTCATCTGAATGATTCAGCTATCAGACTTCATGAACTTGCATGCTTCAATATGGTAACTTGAAAGCTCCAACATGACGACATAGGTCATCTTAAGACTTCAACTATCAGACTTCGTGAACTTGCATGCTTCCATATAGTAACTTGAAAGCTCCAATATGAAGACTTAGTGAATTTGAAGACTTTAATTTATGTCAAAAAAACTTATACTTCATAGGGATTTACCCCCATTGATCCACCAACACTTATGCAAGTCTGAAGATTGATGAAGTTAAAATTCTCTTGAAGACTGAATTTTTTGTATGAGGGGGAACATGTATTTTTTTTACACTCATGCAACTGAACTCAGAATAAAATTCCACGCGCCTACGTACCTCAATGAAAAGAATCAAGTCACATCATAGTTCTGGGGTGAGTGTTTTTTTTTGTGTCCTAACTTTTGCCTAGGCAGCCTCTTTCGAGGTTTTCACCTAGCAAATATTTTTTTGAGCCGTACACAGTTTATACTCTTACGGGCTAGGAGTGGACATGCATTTTATACTCGTTTCTTAAGGAGTGTCATCTCCCTTCAAGGATAGTACTTCTTCAAGAACTTGTCATTGGGGTAGGGTGGTATTTCTTACGCCATCTGTATTGACAAGATTATAAGCACCATTTGAATGTACTTCTTGTATGACATATTATCCATCCCGCTTTAGGGTGAATTTCCCCCCAGACTTACAAGAAGTAATAATGGGCCTTCTTACTACAAGGACTTGATCTCCAACTTGGAAGCACCTCAAGCAAACCCTTTTGTTGAAAGAAACAGATAGCTGGGCTTGATAACATTCAAGATTTTGTTGAGCCTTTAGCCTCTTCTCATCAAGAGCTTCTAACTCCGCAAGACGCAACTTAAAATTTTCTTCATCGCTGAGCCCTTCTTGAATAGCCAGTCTCAAAGAAGGTATTTAACGCTCAAGTGGCAGGACTGCTTTAACTCCAAAAGCAAGTGAGTATGGGGTTGCTTGCGTCGGTGTATGGTAAGTTGTCCTATATGCCCATAAAGCTTCTTCCATTTTCTCATGCCAGTCTCGTTTGGATTTGGAGATGACTTTCTTCAACAAGTTACATAAAGTCTTATTGAATGCTTCGGCTAGACCATTGGCGGCAACATAGTACATTGAAGACTTGCACTTCTAGAAACCAAAGAGATCACATATTTTGTTCATCAGCTTATTATCAAATAGCTTCTCATTGTCAGTTATTATGTACTGAGGAATTCCAAAGCGGTAGATGATATTCACTCTAATGAATTTTGCAATATTTTCTTTCTTTACTTTATTGAGAGAAACAACTTTGTCCCATTTTGAGAAGTAATTTCTCGCGGCCAAAATGTATAAGTGTCTACCAGAAGATTTTGGTAGTGGACCAAAAACATCCATTCCCCAAGCATTGAATGGCCAAGATGCTATAGTTGGGTGTAGTACCTCGGAGGTTGATATATGAAATTTGCATAGAATTGGCAAGCTTTGCATCTTTTAGTATAGTCCAAGCAATCTTTCACCATCGTTGTCCAATAATATCCCATCTTTTTAATGTAAAAATGGAGCTCCGGTCCAGACTGATGTGATCCGCAAACCCCCAAGCGTGCTTTTTGCAAAGCTTGAATTGCTTTTTCCTCTCCCAAACACCATAAGAGTACTCCTTCAAATGATCTTCTGTACAGTGTGTCTTTGTAGTAAAGGAAGCGAGATGCACAACAATGAATGTCAGTCCTTCTCCTTGGATCTTCTAGAAGTATCCCATAACACAAATAGTCAATGATAGGTTGTCGCCAATTTTCCTTTATAGCTTCGTACACGACAATGAGGTATTCAACCTTGTTTTATACATCCCCATCCTCATTCGATGGCGGTACTACTCACTCTTGACAGATAGTAACTCGTGTCTGATTTAGAAGAGTTAGGGTTGAGGCCAAAGCAGTTAGAGCATCAACTTGCTTATTTTCTGTCCTTGGCACATGCTGGAGGGTTACTTCTCCAAGCCACCCCATTAACTTTGGCGCATCATCATGATATGATCGTAGCTCAGGCTTTCTGACTTCATAGCTTCCCAAAAGCTACTTGATCACCAATTGGGAGTCACCAAAGACTTGTAATTGAAGTTATTTCATGTCAACTGCCATCTCAAGTCCAAGTATTAATGCTTGATATTGGACAACATTATTGGAGCAATAATTGGTTAAGGTAAAATATTATGGGATGACCTCTCCTTGTGGCGTGACAAACACTATGCCAAAACCAGCTCCATCTCGATGTGCGATACCATCAAAATACATCTTCCACGGAGGTCTGGCTTCGATAACCATTGCATCTTTGTCAGGAAGTTCATCGCTCAGTTCCCAGTCATCAGGTATCGGGTGGTCTGCCAAGAAGTCAACCAATGCTTATCCCTTTACATCCTTTTAGGGGATGTACACGATCTCAAACTGTTGAAATTAGAGGTATCACCTTGCAAGTCGGTCACTAAGGGCTGGTTTTGACATTACAAACTTGATGGGATTTGCCCTGGACACAAGAAAAACAACATGAGCTTGAAAGTAGTGTTTTGTCTTTTGGATTAAGAAAACCAATGACAAACATAACATTTCGATCAGAGAATACTTTAGCTCTGTAAAACCCCAACTTAGGATATGGAGTCCCACATTGGTAAAACACAAGAGGGATGTTGGATAAATAAGTAAGCAAGCCTAACTCCTTAGTGATGTATTTTAAAGCCGTGCGGGCCTGGGCCAAAGCAGAAAATATCACTTGTGGGTTGGGGAGTTACAGGGGTGTCTCGGGCCTTGATGGTTCAGGATTCGCATCGCGGCCAGGGCCTCAGCTCGAGTCATGATAAGAATGGTATCAGAGTCGCTCCTGTGTCAGCCCTGTCGATGTGGGCCAGAGTTTAAACTAAGTGTAGGCGAATCCTGGTAAGGCGGGGCAAATCTCAGTCCTGAGTGTAGGCAAATTCCATTATATGGGGAAAACCTCAGGGAGGATGTTGCGTTTATAAGGGGGTGTATTTAACACCCCAACTTAGGATATAGAATCCCACATCATCAAAACACAGGAGGGATGATGGGTATATAAGTAAGCAAGCCTAACTCCCTAGTGACGTATTTTAAACTCATGCGGGCCTGGGTCCAAAGCCGACAATATCACTAGTGGGTTTGGGAGTTACAGGGGTGTCTCGAGCCTTGATGGTTCGGGATGCTCGTCACGGCCAGGGCCTCAGCTCGGGTCGTGACAAACTCATTTGGTGTCATCATTCTGCTCAGATAGTAAAGAGTTTTTTCTTTGCCTTCACTATTCTCTTTAGCCAATAGTGCTCCATCTAACCTTTCTTGTGCTGCGATATAGAGTATCAATGGTTTTCTAGGTATGGGTTCCGTAAGAACTGGAGGTTTCATTAAGAATGATTTGATACTCTCAAAGGCCTTGCTATAAGCCTGGTCCCATTTTAAAGGGGTATCTTTCTTCATGAGATGGCTAAATAATTGACATTTTTTGGCCAGGTTTGAGATAAACCTCCTTAAATATGCTAGCATTCCTTGTAGGCTTTATAACTCGTGAATGTTTTGAGGCTCGGGTATTTTAAAAATTGCATCGACCTTGGCTTAATCAATTTTAATTCCTGGGTGTCGTACAATGAAGCCAAGAAACTTTTAAGAAGTAACTCCAAAGGCACACTTCAATGGATTCATCCTAAGTTGATATCTTCGAAGTAACTTGAACACCATTCTTAGGTCCTTTAAGTGGTCTTTTCTCTTTCTTGACTTTTCACCACTAGATCATCCATGTAACATTCAACATTTTTATGAAGTAGGCCGTCAAAGATGTTTTGTATAGCCCTTTGATAAGTGGTGCCAAAGTTCTTCAAACCAAATGGAATCACCTTGTAGCAATAAATACTTTTGGGTGTATGAAATGCAGTGAGTTCTTCATCCTTTGGTGCCATACGGATTTGACTGTAGCCGGATAAACCATCCATAAAAGACATTGCCTCATAACCAGTGGTGTCATCAATTATCAATTCTGGTATGGGGATTGGAAAGTCATCGGCATTGTTAAGATCCCAAAAGTTGACACAAACTCGAATTTAGATATTCTTCTTTCGTACTGGAACAATACTTGAAATCCACGTGGGATATTTGACTTCACGAATAAAGCCAGTTTCAACGAGTTTGTTAACTTCATTTTCAATCAATGGAACCAACTCTGGCCTAAAGCGCCTTTTGGCTTGATTAATAGGACGAGCCCCATTCTTGACTGCCAACTGATAGACTGCTACTTTTCAATCCAAGCCAGGCATTTCCTTATAACTCCAAGTGAAGACATCCATATATTGTTTGAGTATGTCCATATAAGCGATTTCCTCCTCTATTTCTAGAAAACCACTCAGGTAAGTTGGTCTTGGGTCTTTATTAGTTCCAAGATTAACTTTTTTCAAGGAATCTATTATGGTCTTCACTCCTTCTTCAAGTTGCGATGAAGCATCTCCAACATCTTCCTCCTCTTGAGGATTATCGTCATTGATGGATATGTGGTAACACCAGAAAGTATCCTCCATCTCTTCATCAACCTTTATTTGAGATGAGGCCTCATTCTCAGTTTGGTTTGTAACATGATATGAGGAGCCAATACTTTCTTCATTTTCCTCACATTCCTTGGTATAAACCACAGTATGAGCCTTCTCTTTTAACACCTTGTTCATGAAACCACCAATTCCGTCTTCCGCCTTATTCTATAAGGAATCAAACTTTGGAACTCCTTCTAGATTTTTTGTGACGAGTGCATCATCGTGCCTTGATAACTTCTCTGATGCTTGTTATTTTTCTTCTTATTTAGAGGACCCAACCTCTCGAACATAGAAGATTTTGTGGTTAAATCTCCAAGTCATTCAAAGACAGAAGACTTTTTTTGGATGTAGTAGACTCCTCTTCTATAGTGATGTAGTTACTAACCATCCTTCGTATGGAGATGCGAATTATAGGTGGCTGTGTGTATCCTAGGACTTCATGTGCCTGCCTGGTTGTACCTTCCGATGTAAGTTTGCCCAATCTTGATGGCTCATTAGGATTATATCCAGCCTTTACAAATAGCTTGTATGTATTTAAATCAAAGCCCTTTTGTGGCTCATTAGGTTTTGAGCCACAGACTCTCCAAAGTAGCCTTGAGGATGGATTTATTGCATCAATCTTCCTGATAGGTAAAGTTAGCCCCTTTAGCACATTATCTTGGGAATTAGATAGGTGATCTTTCTCTTTCTTTACCTTTGGTACGTAGTGAATAATAGGAGTTGCCTTTTTTTCATATGTGCGACGCTTTCTTTATTTGAAGTGAAGAGAGGCTTCTTGGTGGCAGCTTTTTCAACAATCATTGCGACTTTTTTGGATGCAAGATCATTACACTTGGTCTTGGTAACATTATTAACCCTTTTCTCATTCACGACATAGTTTTTCAAGTAGAATTTTGCATTGGCAAAGTGTGATTCAGCTTCAGTGAATGGCTTATCATCGGCTACTATCTTTATTTCCACTCCACCTTTGAGTTACTTTAAGCATTGATAGTAAGAGGATGAGATAATTTTTCTCTCATGCACCCAAGGCTTACCAAACAATATATTGTATGAAGTTTTAGCACCGATCACATGCATCAACGTATTTGATCAAAAATCATCCATAAGAATCCCCAACTTGACAGATCCCATGGCTCTTTGGCCCCCATGGTTGAAGCCTTGGATTATTATACAACTTTCGTCCAGTTCGTTAGTAGCGATGCTAAGTTCCTTCATTGTGTGGATAGGCAGTATGTTGACTACGGATCCCTCGTCAATCAAGATTATATTTATCTTCTTTCCTAGAACTTGACCTACCATGTACAAGAGATGATTGTGTAGGGCTCCTTCAAGCAGAAGATCATTATTTATAAATGGGATTTTTGTATCACATACACATATCTCTTCGCCAGGAGTTTTAGCAAGCTTTTCAGAAGATGAAGGAACTTCCATGGGTAGATTTTCTCCCTTTGCCCCCTCTTTGGCAGTATTATAACAAGATATCTCAAGGTTGACTAGATCAGTCTTCGCACAAAACCAATTTGTAAGAATTCTTCAAACGTTATTGGACATCGTGTTTTTTTATGGTGAAGCTCCATTACCCTTATCTTTTTTGAAAGTTCAACCAGCTTCTGTTTTCTTGGTTTCTTCACCATTCTCCTTCTAGTTGGCTGCTCGGATGACCTTTTTTGTAGACTCATTTTCTTGCATCTGTGCCTGGTCACTAGAGTCCAACCTTCATCATTACCTTCATTAATTAAAGAATTATGATGCTCTAACAGTTTCTCATTATGCTCTTCGACACATATTTGGACCAGATTGAGCGAGCCAAAAGTGATAGAGATTTGATGAGAACTGTCCATCTCATCATCGAGAAAGATTTTTTTCTCATTTGCTAATTGCATGAATTTGTCCTTAAAAACAAAACACTTTTCCAGAGGGTGACCCACAAGCCTATGATACTTGCAATAATTTGGGTCATTGGTCCTTTCAGCTCCATCGGGCCGCTTCATCTCTGGTATATCAATGAGCTTATGCTCAAGAAGCTCATCAAAAATCTCAGCCACATCTGAATCAAGGAAGGGTATTTTTTTTCTTGCATCTCCATAAAAGTTAACTTTTGATTTGGATGTGCTCGAGAAGTCGTCTTCACACTTTCCCTTTTGCTCACCTTCGTGGTGACCTTCACAGGAGACACGTCGACATTCATGGATTCTTTGTTATCATTTTTAGGAACAAACTTGCCCCATCTTTTGGGTTCCTGGTTATTCTTTCCCCTTTGAGGGTCATGGATAGGCGTTACACCCTTTCCAGCAGAAGACATGCTCAACTCAATGTCGTGAGCACGAGTAGCTAACTCTTCAAAGGATTTTGGTTTAATTCCTTGCAAGATATAGAAAAGCTCCCAGTGCTTTCCTTGGACGCACATATCTATTGCAGAAGCTTCACTGAGCCTATCTTTGTAGTTTAGGCTCGCATTTCTCCACCGATTGATGAAGTTGGTGACTAGCTCATCCTTTCTTTATCGAGTATTTATGAGATTTATAATGCTCACTGTACGTCTTGTGCTGTAAAAAGGATTCAGGAACTCATGCTTCAATTGCTCCCAACTATCTATGGAGTTAGGCTCAAGGTCCGTATACCAATCACTGGCATTTCCCTTCAGGGAACAAACAAACTGTTTGACAAGATAGTCACCGTAAATTCCAACATTATTATATGTCTCAACAAAGTGTGCGACATGTTGTTTTGGGTTCCCTTTTCCCTCAAATTGTTGAAATTTAGGGGGTTTGATAACCATCAAACATTTTGAGGCTATCAATCCTCGTAGAGTAGGGCTTGGAATACGTAAGGGAAGACTTGGTGACAACATCATACTTGTCTTTGAGGGTCCCTTCAATGATTTCCTTCAATTGATCAATCGAGATCATTCCCTCAGAAGAAACTTGTACCTTTTTAGTCGATGGTGTTTGTTTCACAGGATGTTCTATCTCGTGAACATTTGGAGCTTTTCTAGGTGCATGGCTAGACTCGTCGTTTATCAGTCCTTCCATTCTATCCACTATCTTATCAATTCGAGCATCTTAATTTTGAACATACTTGTTCAGGCCCTTAATTGCCTTTGTGAAATTCGCCAGCTACTCCTCCATAGATGAGGCATCAGTCACCATTGCTTGCTTGATCACTGGAGACGTTGGAGAGTAACATGAATTGTCAGATAAGTTGATCTTCAAAGTGTTCAGCTTATGCGGTGTAAGTGAAGATAACACATTTATTGAACGACCATTGATCTTTTTGACAGAGTATTTCGAACCAGAGTGCTCAAGTAGAGTAAGAGTCTTCTTAAGTGTTTCTACCATGTTGCTTCCTCCTTCCAAATCACTTGCATTGAACTTCGTTCCTTTTGGGGTTGAAGATCCAAAAACTGGAGTTGGAGCGGATGACACTGGATGTGTTTGTTGTCCTAACATGTTGTCCTTTCTCCTTGTGACAGCTCCGAAGCTTCTAAAAGTAACACCAAGGATACTTTCTACTTCAGCAGAGAACTTTGAATCAACAGCCTTGGAAGCAGTTGTTTGAGAGTTGATCTTCTTGGAAGTTATTTTAGCGTTCTTAATCTTCAGAGTTTGAAAAGGTGAGATGAGAGGTAAAGATCGTCCCACTGGGCGTGCTAGTTTCTTTGCAACAAATTTTAACGATGACAGAAATAAATTGCAATCACAAGCCAAAATATGGAAAAACATGATTTTTTATTGATAAACAATGTGGGTACAAATTTGTTTCTCCCTTGATTCTTCTCTTTTAATTTTTATCATAATTTGAGGGCCGTTAGTGGCGTATTTCTCGAACGTAGGCATATTTAGATTTGATATGAATTTTTCCATAATTCGAGTGTCGTTAGTGGCGTATTTCTCGAACTTAGGAAGATATGAATTTGATCTCAATGAAAGGAGGATTTGTGGATCTTCTTGATTTATTTAATTATGAATAAGAAGGGTTTTGATCCCTTTGTGATATTCCATGAATTTATGAAATTATGTAGAGATATTCAAGATTTATGAATAGCTCATGAATTTGTGGGATATCGGTATCTTGATCTCTTTATGAATATCCCATGAATTTATTGGGACTTTGTAGATTTATGAATATACCATCAATTTATCCGGACTTTGAAGATTTATGAATATCTCCCATCAAATTATTGGGACTTTTAAGATGCGTCTTTAAAGGGATATTTACCCCTTTATATAGGCATAATTCAGGATTTAGGATAGAGTAGCCTCCAATAACTCTAATAGAATTTGGATTCTTCTTGAAGAGTCCCACAAATTTTAGAACTCTAAGTACTCTAACAGAAATTGAATTCTTTTTGTAGAGTCCACAAATTTTTGATGTCTACAAACTTTATTGAAGTTGTTGATATAAATAGTCAAGAACAGACAATTATTTCTGACCCAAATCATAACGAGGTGCTTATTGGTCAAGTTTATAACGACAAAGCCACTTTAAAGTCAGTGATGACCCAGTATGCAAACAAAAACAAATTTCAATTCAATACAAAAATATCAAATGCAAACGGGTAAGTGAGTGTTTTCTATTATTATATATATTTTTATATATTTGTATATGTATTTATTCATACATATTTCAGAAGAAAAAATTTCAATATTTTATTGTAATGAGTGTCTAAAAATCATGTCCATTCATTTATTACTCTACTATATATTTCATAATATACATATTGACTGTCTTATAATATTCTAGTTAATTGGTATTTTTAGTTAATATATGTATATTGACTGTCTTCTAATATACAGATATACATATGCTTGTATATCTGTTGTTTATATTTTTGTATTTTAGTTTACATAAGTTTGGTATATCTGTATTTGTATAACTGTATAAACTTATTTGTATATGCTTTTTTTTAGTTTACATAAGTTTTGTATATCTGTTTCTTATGTATATCTGCTAATAGTATATTTGAATTTATGTATATCTGTAAACATAAGCTTCTAATTGTTTGTATATATATTTTTTAAGGTTACAAAGGTTTTTTTTAGTATTTGTATATCTGTTGTTTGTATATCTGTATTTTAATTTACATAAATTTGGTATTTGTATATTTGTTTTTTATGTTTATCTATTAGTAGTATTTTTGTATTTATGTATAGCTGTATACATAAGTTTAGTGTGTTAGTATATTTGTAAATTTTCAAAAAACTAGTTTTATATAATAAGTATATAGGTTTCATATTGTCGGTACAGACTATAGGTTCCATAAGTTTGATTGATTTTTTTTTAATAATTATGTTTGTTGTGTTTGTGAAAATTATTAATAGATAACTATTTCATATCAGGTATACTTTGGTGTGTAAATCGAAGGAATGTGGTTGGTTTCTAATGGCATCTAGTAATAAGAAGATCAATTTCTTTAAGATTCAAAAGTTTCGGCATGAATATACTTGTTCTTTAAAGGATAGAGTGTACCAGTAGAAACATGTTAGTAGTGCATTGATTGGTGGGATTGTGAAGCAAAAGTTATCCGACCATAAAAGAGTGTATACGGCGAAACACATACAGAAGGATATTAAGAATGAGATTGGATTGGATTTGACTTATGCAATAGCCTAGAGGGCTAGAGAGAAAGCTTTGATTTCGTTGAAGGGGACAACATATGCATCATACAACAGACTGTTGGGATATTTATACATGTTGGAAAAGACTTACCCTGGTTCACATATACGAATGAAAAAAATACCAGATGATGAATTCCTTTATGTGCTTATGTCGCTCTACTCTTCAGTTAAAGGGTTTGATTCATGTCGATCGATTGTTGTTGTTGATGGCAGTCATCTAAGGGGAACATATAATGAAACTTTTGTGTCAGCAAGTACACTTGATGGAGTAGATTTTTACGCTACTTACTCTTTTTAAAAAAAAATTCAATGCTATATATATGGTATTAAATACATATTATAATATGGAATTTTTTTTAATATTAATTATATTGTATACCTTATATATGAATATGTACTCATACTAATATGATTTTGTCCTTAAACTGTATATTGTATATGCACACTAAACTAAAGAAATACTAATCAAATCCATCATTAAATAAGTACATTTTTATCCCAAAAGCATATGAAATAATCGCATCACACGAAATGCTAGTTTCTTATCGAAGCATGTCCAGCAAATGCTCTTGAAAACACTATCCAAAATTAAAGCATAGACACAAAAACATGTATTATTTCAATATTTTTTACCGAATGCAGTAATTTTATCCTTCATATTTTATCACGAGAGAATGATCCAAATGCAATTCAAGCCAGATATATTTGTACAAATTCACTCTATATACATACATGCAAACTGTATATACATATATGCACTCCATATACATATATACAAACTATATATACATATATCCAAATGCAAACTGTACATACATATATGCATTCTAAAGCTGTATATATATATATATATATATATATATATATATATATATATATGTATGTATATATGAGTATGCATTATTCTACAAAAGTATATGTGCAAGTTCACTATATATACATATATGCAAACTGTATAAATATATCCAAATGTAAACTGTATATACATATATGCACTCTAAAACTGTATATATATATGCATATGCATTATTCTACAATATATATATATATATATATATATATATATAAATATAGAAAGATAGATAGATAGATATAGATATACTTTAGATTGAGATGTCTTAGAACATTTTGCCCTTTCCTCCTTGCTAGAAGATGCAAAATTCTTTCCTTTTTTTTTTGATAAATCAATCATCGATATTTTCAAAGTGTCTGTTAAATCATTTCTTGACTGTGAATGTACCATGCTATTGTGATTATTGACATGGCCATTGCTCTCTTTTGTTCGTGACTCTGCTCTCGACTTGTCCACTTTCAACTCCGCTAAAAATCTGCATTTTCACTATCTAATTGAGAAACACCCAAATCAAACGATGGAGCCCCATAATTAATCATGGGTACATGTTCAATATTTCTTGTCAATCTCCTATTAGGGATTTCTTCATTCATTTGAAACAAGTAATTGATAACTTGAAACCCTAATAAACAATGCAAAATAGATGAACAATGAGAAATTTATCGACTCACTTACATAATATATAAAAAATAAAAAAAAATTAAATCTAATATAAAAAATAATAAAAGATTACCTCAAATCTTTAAGAAATATCCTAAATGGATTTTATGAGGTGACAAATCCGCAAAAAAGGTTTTTCAAAGAGAAATCAAGATGATATTTTATGATATTAGAGTTATTTTGAGAGAAAAATAAGGAGAAAAAAGTTGAAGAAGATCTCTTGAAGAATTGTGTACTATGATATTGCCAATGTTGCCGTTTCTTCAATGTAAAATCAAGAATATTAGAGTGATTTTGAGAGAAAAATAAGAAAAAAATAGTTGAAGAAGATATCTTCAATAATTGTGTGTTTTGATATTCCCATTGTAGCCCTTTTTTGAGCCAATAGAATAGAGAGAGAATAAAAAGAAAATATCCAAAATAGATACATGAGAGATAAAATTGGTATATACAAATCTTAATATATTTGTATATAGCGCCCCACAAAAAAACTGATTTTGAACTACCAAATGACTATGAATTATAATTTTTAAAAATATTAACCATCCCATGTAATTAGTATAGTATTTTGTCTATAATATGTAATTTTTTCATTTTTGAATAAATTTCAATACTTGAAGGGTATTTCTGACCCTTTTCCATTCAAAAATAAATAAATTTGTCATCTCATTGGGAACAAGCTATTTGCTAATTATCATAATTGAAATCTTGTTTGAGCAACCTTTTAGAGTTGAGTTAAATTTCTTTCTTTTTTAACTAAATCGTAAGCCGGGAAAAAGAATCATATTTTATTTATTTATTTTTATTTTTATTTTAATTTTATTATATAGAAAAGCCAAGGAAGGACGACCATGGCTATGAAAAATTATACAATGTGCAATACAAATTGCACTATGTACTTTACCTTGTCTTATTTCATGACCAATTATCTTCAACCACTTGTAATACTAGGGCTCATTCTCTTTATTCCTACACAAATTTATTCAAATCTATTTTTTTTTTGTAAAAAAATCAAAATGCTCAGTTATCATCAACTTTCTTTCATGTTCTACTTTTTTCACGTTTTTATTTTTTTATTTTTTGTGGAAGTTTTGTTTGTCATTATTTTATACTTTCTTTGGTTCAATTTGTTTGATTTATTTCTTTTTTATGTTGTTTTAATTTTTTTTTTCATTTTTTAGCAACATTTGTAATTTTAGCTTTCCACATGTCACATTCAAGATTATAAGATTAAATAATATTTTTTTATATTTGACATATCTTTTATTTAATATCACAATATTCAAAAAAAAATATTTTACTTTTTCAAATTTCATACAAAATTAAAACAGATCAAACAAACTGGGACAGATAGAGTATTAACAAAATAGTGCATTTCTAAGAAAAAAAATACAAAACTTTTAGATGTTAAATTGTGCTTCTGACTATGTATATATGTATTTTCAAAACTAAAAGCTTCTAAAATTATGTTTTAGCCAAAGGTTATTTTCATAAACTTCTAATAATTATAACAAACTTATAAAATTCATTGAAATTAATTTATAAATCATTACGGATATTATATCAAACCAAAGTTGAATTCCTTATTTAAAATTTAGTCCATTGTATAATATAAGATTATTGATGAGTAAAGTTTTAAACTATGACTTGAGATTACTTTTAATTAAGATATTGCAATGAAATAATAAATTACAATGGGATTGAACTAATATGAAAACAATTGACACATTTAGTTCATACTCAGAGAAAAGAGTTTAATTAGTTAGTGTTATTTATTTGTCTGATTTTGATTTGATATTGAATTTTAACAAATTAAAAAAAGATTTTTGAATCTTATATTAATAGGCTAAAGATATGTATAATGTATCAAAATACTCTTTAATTTTGCAGAATTGATTAAAAAATTGTCAAAAAAATGAGGTGTTTTCCTTTTCGATGGATCAAAATGGGTGGAGTACTATATTAATAGTAAAATAATAAAAAAAGAAACTGATAAATGGTTAAAAAGTATTCATTTAATTTTAAAACTATATATACTATAGATAATTCTAAAACTATAATTTATTTAATTTAATTGGTACATTTGTTCATATTATATCAAGACTTTATAATTTGTACACTTAACTACATGTATCATTTTACAATACATTTACAATCTTCAAAATAAAATTTATTATTTTGAGGTAGTATATTCTCTCATCGGGTATATAAATCACTTTTTTTACAAAAATATATACTAAATTATTCACTTGATTTTATAGTATATAAAACAAAATGTGAAACCATAACTTTTTTCATTTTTATCACTTTGTAAAGAATGATAGGATTTATTTTAAATTTCATCAAATAGGTTGAATTTCATTCGCTAAACATCTGCAAAATGAATTTAAGCGCATTCAAAATAAATTTATAGATGGATTATTTTTTATTTTTTGGTTGTTTAGTATGATTCTATAAAAAAAAATATTAATATAATTGACACTTTATTATAACATGCATCTTTATTATTATTTTTTATTGTGCTAATTTAGAAATATTGATGATCATTTAAAAACTAATCAAATACCTATAAATATATTTAAAATATTTACGGGCCCTTCATTATCTAGTTACTATTATGTAAAAATTACCTAAAAGAACAACTTAAGTTTCAAAACTACTAAAAATCCCTACACTTTAAAAATATTACTTATATCCCAACATTTACTACTTTTACTAAAAGTTGAGATACAAGTTAAAGGCCCCTCATCCTACGCCCTTTCTTTACCAAAAAAAAGAACCGCTTCTTTCACCATCTACGCCATTAATTAAGGGGTTGATTTCAATCCCACTTTTTTCTCTAATACAAAATTTTGAATTAAGGTAAATTTTTGCCCTAAAATCTTTTTCAATTTCTTCTAATCTTGTATGACGATTTTTTTTCAAAAAGAATTTTTTGGGGACTATTTTTACAAGTGATTTTTCGGTGTTACTGTTGAACGAAGTTTTTTATTATCATTTTTTCAGTCTACTTTTTTTGAATTAACATAATGAATGGAGATTCGGGACCATCTTTTAGTTTTGAAATCTTTCAATTAGACATTATCAAATCTGATACAGATTTAATAATAATTGATCTTATTAATATTGAAGGGGTTACAGCTGTATATATAGAGAACTGAAGAATAACTAATTACAGAATAACCCAGATGTATTTAATAATTATATATATAGTCTATTATCCCCCCGCAAGCTGATCAGCGGTAACGAGGGGCAGCTTGGAGCAGAGAGACTGAAAAGGCTGTAACGGAAGAGGCTTGGTGAGAATATCAGCAAGCTGGTCAGTAGATGGGACATAGTGCGTGGCCATCGCTCCTGCAAGTACCTCATCGCGAACAAAGTGACAGTCAGACCCAACATGCTTCATACGATCATGAAGGACTGGATTTTTGGTAACACAAATAGTGGACTGATTGTCACAATAAATCTGTGGTTTCATCGGGGGAATGCCAAGTGCATCCGTAAGGTATCGTAACCACATGGCTTCAGCAACACCCGCAGCCATGGCACGATATTCTGCTTCTGTGGAGGAACGGGACACTCGCGTTTGCTTCTTGGTGCACCAGGAAATCAGATTCGGTCCCATCATAACAATATATCCAGTAGTGGACTTTCGATCATCTTTGTCGTTAGCCCAATCCGAATCAGAAAAAACAGATATATCAAACGAGCCCTTTTGAAATAAAATTCCACAGTGAAGAGTACCTTGAAGATAGCGCAGAATGCGTTTCAAGGCCTGAAAGTGTTGTTCTGTGGGAGCATGCATTGATTGGGAGACTCGATTGACTGCATATTGGATGTCCGGACGAGTAACAGCAAGATAATGAAGTCCACCGACGAGGCTCCGATATAGTGTAGGATCGGCAAAGGGAGTATTCGGCCCTGGGGATTGGCGGACTGCCATGGGAGTGACCGCGGGTTTGCAGTCTGTCATTCCAAGTCTGTCATTCCAGCCCGATTTAGAAGTTCAAGGGTATATTTTGTCTGATGCATCAATATGGTTCCCGATTTGCGGATGAGTTCGAGGCCAAGAAAGAACTCCAGAGGACCGAGGTCCTTAAGTTTGAAGTCACGATGCATAGCTTCAGTAATTTCAGTGATGAGTGATGACGAGCTGCCTGTAATAACAATATCATCCACATAGATAAGAATGATGACTGTCCCTCGAGAACAGTGAAGGGTGAAGAGGCTGTTGTCATGATGGTAGGTGCGAAAACCAAGACCCTGCAGAAAAGTAGAGAGACGTGTGTACCAGGCACGAGGGGCCTGTTTCAGGCCATACAGTGATTTGCGAAGCTTGCAAACATAGTGAGGACGGTTGGGATTAACATATCCCGGTGGCTGAACCATATAGATTTCTTCCTCAAGATGACCATGAAGAAAGGCATTGCTGACGTCTAGCTGATGAAGCGGCCAATCATAGTGAAGAGCAAGAGACAAGACCAGACGAATAGTCTGTTGCTTAACAACAGGGCTGAAGGTCTCCTTATAATCCACACCATACTCCTGATGATACCCTTTTGCAACCAGACGTGCTTTATAGCGAGAAAGAGATCCATCTGAATTTCGTTTGATGCGAAACACCCATTTGCACCCAATAGACTTTCGGTGACTAGGCAGAGGTACCAAATCCCATGTACGTTGTTCATTCAGAGCCTGAAATTCCTCATCCATAGCTTGGCACCAGAAACTATTTTTGGAGGCTTGGTTGTAGGTAGTAGGCTCAGTTGTGGGATGTGCATCAAAGGGTATTTGAGTGTGGTAGGCTTTGGGTTTGAAGGTACCGGCCTTGGCTCGGGTTGTCATAGGATGAGTGTTGAGTGGAGGGTGATTAGGAAGGGGTGGTAGAGTTGTATGATGTGTGGGCGGGGGTTGGGTGGGGCTGCCGTGGGAGCTGGGATGTGCAGCGGTGGATGGGGTGGCTGTATGTGTGTTAGGAGTATGATGTAGGGAAGTGGTGGGTTGTGTGGCAGTCGGCTGGGTGTTCGGGTGGGAGGTTTGGGGTTTCGGGTGGGTAGTGGTGTAGTGGGGTACCGGGTTAGGTGCCGAGTGAGCCGGAGCATGAGCGTGAGAAAAGGACGGAAATAATGGCACAACGCCAAGTGGATTGGGGGAGTATGGAGTAGAGGAAAGACTTGTGTAAGGAAATTGTTCCTCCACAAAACGAACATGACGGGAAACATATGTTTTCTGAGATACAGGATCGAAACATTTGTAACCTTTGATAGTGGGATGATAGCCTAGAAAGACACAAGGGGTGGACCGAGGTTGAAGTTTATGTTGAGTGTGCGGACGCAACCAGGGATAAACTAGACACCCAAACGGGCGGAGATGGATATAGTCGGGTGGATGATTGTAGAGACGGGCATATGGAGTGGAGTTGGAGAGAGTGTGAGTGGGCATGCGATTTATGAGGTAGTTGGCAGTAGCAAGGGCATCAACCCAAAAGGAAACAGGTAAGGTGGAATCATGGAGGAGCGCAACAACTGTTTCTATTAGGTGACGGTGTTTGCGCTCAGCAACGCCATTTTGTTCAGGGGTATATGGACATGAAGTGTGATGAAGAGCCCCTAGATTTTGAAGAAAAACACCAAATGCATTGTTGACAAATTCTTTGCCATTGTCACTTCGAAAAATTTTGATTTTGGCATTAAATTGATTTTGAACCATTCGGTCAAAGTTTACAAAAATAGTATAAGCTTCGGATTTAAATTTCAGAGGATAAAGCCAAGTGAATTTACTGTAATCATCAACAAAACAGATATAATAACGAAAACCTTGAACAGAAGGAACTGAGGTTGGACCCCAAACATCAGAATGAATTAATTGAAATGGCGCAGTGGCCTTGTGTTCAGACAGTGAAAAAGGTAAACGACAAGATTTAGACACTGAACAGGACTCGCAATGTAATTTTTCTGAAAAATTAAAACCTAAGGAAGATAAAATGGATTTGGTGATGGCGGATGATGGGTGCCCAAGCCGGCGATGCCAGGTTGACGAGAGAATGGCTTGACTCACAACAGACGGAGACCTGGATGGAAGAGTGTATAGCCCATGCTCACAGCGGCCCGTGTACCGCACCCGGTTCGTGGTATTGTCCACTATCTGGAAATTGGTGTCATTAAAAATGAGGGTGCAGTTATTTTCTTTAGTAAAGCAATAAACAGATAAAAGATTGGATGTGAGGGAAGGGACGTGGTGAAGGGTTGAGAGATGAAATTTACCATTTGGGGTATAGACATACCCAGAGCCGGTGTTTGTGATGGGAAGGGATTGACCATTGCCTACTGTAATAGTTTCTGAGCCATGATACGGATGAGGAGCTTGAAGGTGTGAATAATCCGACGTCACATGGGTGTTAGCACCTGTGTCTAGATACCAATCGCCAGATTGAGCGTTTGTGGACGCATGCATCGCCCTTGATCCTCCGGACTGGCTATTTACATTCTGCGAGTCATCATAACGATACCAGCAATTAGCCGCAGAATGGCCCCGTTTAGCACAAATTTGGCACGTCGGAAGATCTCGTGTGGGCATCCGTTGGTTTCCTCGTCCCTGTCCGCGGCCTGACTGGAAGCCGTCCCTCGGTGGAGGCCCGCCTCTACCTTGCTGCCCGGTGTTTCGACGGTCACCGCCGCCGCTGCCTCGCCCTTGGTTACGGCGATCGTCACCGCGACCCCTGGCCGAGCCTCCGCTGCCAGCCGAGTAAAGAGCCGTGACGCCAGGGGTGGAACTGGCTTCTCCGAGCAGTAATTTGTGTTCCATGTCTAGATTCAATTCTTCTGCATTAAGCCATCCAGACAGTTGATTCAGAGTGATTTCGACAGGCGAGAGGCGAATATGCTGTTTGAGAGAGGAATAGCCAGCCGGAAGACCACGTATCACGGCATTCACCACGTCTCGTTCGGGAATAATCTCGTTCACAGCATCTAGGTCAGACAGAATAGAGGCCACATCATCAAGGTATTGAGTCATCGTCTTCGTTCCCTTCCGAAGAGTATGCAATTTGTCACGCAACTGAAAAATATGAGCCGTGGACACAGAGTTGTACCTTGTGGCTAGTGCGTCCCAAAGTGAAGCCGATGTGAGAAAACCCCGGGCGTGTTTGTGCACAGAGGGGCTAATAACTGCGAGAAGACAGGCTCGGATCTGAGTGTCTACGATCATCCACGGAAGGTAGTCGGGATTTGGGAGCTTGACGCCGTCCTTCTCGGCTGTCTCGGGCTGCGGCTTCTCCGCACCGTCAATCCATCCGAGCAGCAAGTTGGCTGCGAGGGCGGTGCGGACGTTAAGTGCCCAGGCCGGGTAGTTGTTGTCAGATAATTTTTCGGGGATGAGATTGTGGAGATTCCTGAGCAGTAATTTTACTCCAGACGATAATTTTGACAGAGGATCAATAACCTTGTCCATGGCGCTGACCTACGACGGAGGAGGGAGGCCGTGCGGCGTGGTGTAGACGGTGGCGGCGGCGCACACACGTCGGAAAAGAGGAGAGATTAGGGTTTGGGCGGAAGAAGAAACCCTAGCTTTGATACCATGATACAGATTTAATAATAATTGATCTTATTAATATTGAAGGGGTTACAGCTGTATATATAGAGAACTGAAGAATAACTAATTACAGAATAACCCAGATGTATTTAATAATTATATATGTAGTCTATTAAAATCAAATGAAGAAGTTAATTACTTTGTTCCTGGTAGTTTTGACTACGAATTTGATGGTTTTGATGAAAATAGATCCAAACATAGAAATGATCCACATACTATGAAGAATTGAGAAAAAAGCATTCCAAGAAGGATAACAAAAAAAAGGTTCAAGTTTCTAAGAAAAGAGGTTCTAAATGCTCTGGAAGTAAAGTTCCCGCTAAAAGAAGAAGACTTGTTGAAGTTATTTCAAGAGAAGATCTTCCAAAGGTATTTGCATATTCAGATCTGGAAATTATTTGGCCGAGATACATATTTAGACATGCATTATACATTTTTCAATTTCTTGTATAAGCTGGAGCTTTTTTGATGAATCTCTATGTATCTATTATTTTTTAAGCATTTTTTAAATTAACATAACAATAGTTACATGTTTATAAGCTTATAGATACATATTGTATTATCTTGTATCAATGTTTTACTGTTTATGCATTTATATGTATCTTGTGTTGTTTAACTTTTCGTGAAATAAGCTCACCAATAGATAAAAGTTATTTCAACCAAGATACATATTGTATTATCTTGTATATATGATTACCTGAGTATGCATTTAAATGTATCTAATACCTTTTTTAAGTATTATTGAAATAAGCAAATAAAAGATTCATGTTTGTATCATCTTGTATAACTGGGTCTCTGTTTATGCATTTATAGGTATCTCTTATTTTTTATGTTTTAATGAAACAATCATTCAAAAGATTCATATTATTAAGTTTAAAGATACATATTGTATTATCTTGTATCTCTGGTTCTATGTTCTTATATTTTTGTATCTCTTGTTTTGTGTTTTTGTAGATTTCTGTATCTCATGTTATATTTTTGTATCTATTGTTATTGCCTCCATATATTTTCTTGATGTTCTTACTTTTGTATATTTTTCTTTGCAGGTTTGCCCCATATGTAATGATGAGGTCTTATCCATTAATGTCATCAAAGATCTATAGCCCTATGCCACTTTGTATTAAACCAAATTATTGTATTGAAAGCAGTCAAAGATTTATTAATATGTCGAGGGAAATGCACTAGTTTTTCATTAACATATTCTACTGACATAAATTGTATTTGAATTGAGGGGTATGACCTTTATGTATGTTTATTGAGTATCTTTATATATGAACTTCCACTATGTTCAGAAAATAAACTACTTTCATTTCTAAGTTGACCAAAGACGGATCCAGAATTTTGAATGCGCGTTGATAAGGATAGGCTCCTGCTTTGACTAACTTATGCAAATTGTCAAGTATCGCGCTGTAAAAGTTTAAGAGGTAAAACAAAAATAATGTTTGCAAAGTGCTAAGCAGGAAAACTCAAGATTCATGAGAAATTAAAATTCTTTAGTAGTAAAGTTTGTAGAATAGAAAAAAAAAGTTACTGATTCTGACAACTTAAGATCCTTATTAAGTCTTTTCAAGCTATAGCACTGAACAATGCTTATTTGAATCTAAAGGAAGTTTGGGGAATATACAGCATGATGTACTTGAAAACCCTAAAAAGAAGAACAAAAGAAACTTTCTACAAAAGAATATAGTATTGTACTTGAAAATAGTGTTCGAGCCAATTTGCACTCACCATGAATATTTTATGGGATATCTGCTATTTACCAACAACACAGATACCAGATAACTCTATCCACCAAAGCTTGAACGGATCAGTATAGAAAGCATCTAGTGTTTTCACATCTTATAATTCTAAGTGAGTTTTTTCATGCTATGGAACAGAACAACACTTTCTTGAATTTCATGGAGAATTTGGGGCATGTACAATAGGATGGACTTGTAAAACCTAAGAAGAAAGAATAAGATAAACTCTGTACAAACAAAAAATAGTATAGTACAAGTAAAAG
The DNA here is from genome assembly GCA_030864215.1 of Capsicum pubescens. Taxonomy (NCBI): domain Eukaryota; kingdom Viridiplantae; phylum Streptophyta; class Magnoliopsida; order Solanales; family Solanaceae; genus Capsicum; species Capsicum pubescens. The sequence goes on from CM061548.1 coordinate 33,309,959, forward strand.
GCAAAAATAACTTTTTTCTTCTCCTTTCAGATGATTCACGTCCAATTTATGTTGCTCGGACTTTTTAAAAATGGTGTGTGCATGTTTTAATGATCTGGCAAGACCGAAACATCAGTTATTGAGATTCCAATAACATAGTCTCCAATCAATATGACTATATCCACTTAAAGAGGTCAGTCCCCCGCCGACATGATGCCTTAAATATTCATATACAATCCCCCGAACGACATTTTAGGACATAATTGCAATCATACAAAAAAAACTTCATAATCCATTACAAAAAATAAGATGTATTTTAATGTACTGAAAAAAATAATGAGAGATACATACACTGCACCATCGTGCACAAAAAATTATTAGAGATACACACACTGCATAATCTTTCGTATGCTTATATCACTAAAACTAAAACATCACGAGATAGATTTTTACACATAATCAGATTACCAGAGAAACAAGAACATGAAAGTTGTATCATGTGTGGTAAATTATGTATCTCGGCCAACTTAACATAACTACAAAAGTATTATGTAAAACAATAATCAATTTTATGTTAGATACACAATATGTATTTTTAAGCTTACTAACATGTCTCTTTGGTATGCTGATTTCACTAAAACTTAAAAACAAGAGTTACATATAAAACTTAAACAGATAACAAGAGATACAAGATATTGAAAAAAGTATCATGTATGTTTAAATATGTATCTAAGCCTAAAATTATCCAGATCTGAAATAACAAGAGATACATAAATCCACAATAACATAAAATCAGATATACAAAAAGCTTAAAATGTATCTGTTATTTTACAGAATATGTATCTTTGGTATAATTAATTGAATCAAAACAAAAAATAATGTGAGATACATACAAATTACCCTCGTACACAATATGTATCTTTAAACTTACTAACATGTATCTTTGTTATGCTTATTTCACTAAAACTTAAAAATAAAAATACATATAAAAACATAAACAGAGAACATGAGATACAAGAAAATGAAAAAAGTATCTTTAGTGTCTAAATATGTAATGCCTCGAGAGTACACCCTGGGCGTCACACGGTGCTTACAGTCTCGAGGGACCACAAGCTAACCCATGAACTGGTACCTGCTGTGAGCACTGAATAACACAATCATAAATGTGGAAGAATAACTGATATGCCATAAGGTTTTAATAACTAAAACAAACACTGAATTATGAATCTGAAGAAATAACTATTTGAATCTGAATAAATACTGAAATCTGAGATAAACTGAGTAACTAACTGTCATGTCAACTGAAGTCTGAATACTGAATAACTGACTGTAGTGTTTGAAAGCCTCTAAACTGAATAACTGTGAGTTGATGGGACAGGCCCCAACTAACTCCAACTAACTCAAACTAACTACTAGACTGAAAACATGAAATAAAATAATCTATCCTCAAATTATGAGGACTCACCACTGCTACTGCTAAGAGTTTCAGATGTCTAAACGCGATTCAGGAACTGGGCGTCAGAACCTATGATATAGTATATCATAGTGCAAAAAAAAGGTATGTGATCAGTACTTTGAATATACTGGTATGCTAAATGAGGTAGGCTGACATGCATGATTTCATGAACAGGAATAATAATTATCTGAAAATACTAATTAAATTAATTATTTATTATACCCAAAACTTTTAATATATCCTCAAAAATTATTTGGAATCCCATAGAAATAAATTAAATATGTAAATTGACTAGAAAGTATATTCTGGGACCATTGAAAATACTACGACACTAATCCAAAACTGTCTCGATCAAAGGTTGATTATTATCGAGTTTAACTTTCTCAACTTAATTACTCTGTTAATGACTTAAATTACTCCTGATCACCTCAAAAAAATTAGTACTATTCAACCCATGAGTCATAATTCACGTAAACAACTACGGAGAGCGCTAAAAAGGGAAGATAAGAAAATTTTACAAACGATCGAGAGGGTCATTACATCAGATACCAATTAAACAATCGTTCATCCCCGAACGACAAACAAGTGGCAAGAAGAGTAAACAAGTAGTTATCTGAATCATCAAAAAGATGTGGATACTTGCTACGCATGTTTGCTTCGATCTCCCAAATGGCCTCCTCAATAAGACGATTCTTCCACTAGACCTTTACAGACACAATCTTCTTAGTCTTCAACTTACGGAAAACTAAATACCTAACCGATTCTATGCATATCCCCACCACCCAGACTCGAAAGGTTTAATCAGTATACAACAACACAAGGCATATATTTCACCCATATATATGCAACCGTCCTATACCGGCTGATAAATATAGGTGCATACTGGTGATAGAAAATACGCATGCTGGAATGAATGCAAAGTACACAATCAATACCACAACTCATCATAATTTTCCTCATCAGGACCATCATCATCGTAATCAACCTCCGGCCTTGTTGGATATCAAACATCATCAATATTATCCTCCGGCCTTGCCGGGTATCAACATATTATAAATGTATCCTCTGTCCTTGTCGGGTATCAACATCATCATGACAGTGTCCTCCAGCCTTGTCGGGTATCAATATCATCACAATAGTATCCTCCAGCCTTGTCGGGTATCAACATATCATCATAATAGTTATTACCGAATAACATACACTTAAATACTCATAAAATAGTCATATCACCATATAATATCTATCTAGTCAATACCTCTGAACTACTCGTTATTAGCTAACCAACACTTATTATAATAGAATCATTAGTTCGCTAGTCATCACATAACCTCTAGCTATTACCTAAACATTATCCTTCTTATAATCCTTATTCACAGGATAGCAACTAACTACTATTTATTTAATAGACAACATCTAACATCTAGTCAAGGTTCATCACTAGACCAAAACTGTCATTTATCCACCATTCATTATTATCAACTAATCATCCTATATTCGTTAATCATTACTAGACAACACATTACTACTTGTCACCTAACCATCTTTTATTAACTGACTCCAATTCATTATCTAACCATCGTTTACTAACTAATCCTTGCTTATCTATTCATTAGTTAACGATATAGCAACTATTCAAAGTTATTAACTAGTCACCTCTTATGCCAACATCTCTTATTATCTAGCCACATTAACACATAACTCCTCATTTATCGACTAATCGATATCACAAACTTAATCATCAATACCAACTAATCTTAACCTATGTTAGACCCGAGCTCACCATAAACCATGCATTAACCATCGCTAGCTACCATGTTTCAACTAAGCAAGATTCATTAACTAATACATTAGATTCCTAGCCATACAAGTGGTATAGTCCCATAATAGATAACTAGTTACCACATAGCTTAACTGTTAATTAGGCAGAATAATCGTAAGATCATATTTAAGCTAAAATCACACTAATTACCAACATAATACTCATGAATGTACCAAATATGTACATGCCATCACTAGTATCCAATCAATAAAGTCGTAAGCAATATACTGCATCTTCCTCCGTTGTATCCTTTACACTGATAAACACTCCTCGAAAATTCATTCATTATCATAACATAGCCCTTGACTCATTAATTCATCCGAAATAGTCACAACATCATAATCACGAACATAGGGCAATATACATATCCGAAGCTCATATCGAGAAATCATATTTGTAAGTCGTAGCATATATCTAATCATCTCACATATAGGAGGTATCTCACATATTAGAGGCATAATATAGATAAACATGTAATCGTCTATAGAATATCTTATATCGATAGATCATACATCATGACTACGAGGAATATCACCTCTCTAGGTCAATTTGCATATCTAAGAGGAAATAGCATCTCTATAGGTCAATCATCAAGTTTAAGAGGAAATAACATCTCTAAATGCCCAATATCCTTTCCACAGGAAGTATCATAACTATAACTCAAAAGCCAAAATCTAGGAACATCAATCCAAGTTACCAAGTTACGAAGTAACCTTATTCTAAGGTTTACTAGCCTCATCTATGTCTAACATCCACAACTTATTCCACAAGACTTAACACAAGTTTAGGATTAAGTAGGAAAGACAATCCCACTTCTAATCTTCAATTTCCATAAATAGGCACACTATGCCCCAAACCAGGCTAAGTATCTAGTTCATCTTCTAAATGTCAAGTAAGCCATATTCAAGCCTAAGATAGCAACTTTGACTAGAACCAAGGTACTCAAGTCAACTCTACCCAACTTACAGTTTCAAGACTACTACATTAGCCCAATAAGGTGAAATATAAAAATCATGCTTCAATTACTAAAACCACATCCCAAACATAGGTTTACATTATAGCCACGCTACAACTAATCTAAACTGGAGAGGAAAAGCTATAGGATTCAAAAGAGGTAGAAACATGTCATTTTACTAGTCCCACAGAATTAGAGCCTACAACACATTATCTTCCACAATAGTGTTAATATCCATCTAATCATCATACCTTAACTACTCAGCAAGAAATATCCATCAAGTATCACTCAAGAAAATATTAATCGTGTTATTTAATAATTTATTTATTCTCCATTCAGGATCATCCTTAATTATTTTATGAATGTAACTAAGCCATTTGATTTTGCATTGCCACTATCATGGAAATTACTATCCTATAAAAGTATAATATATCAGCCAACTTTGTGGGACATGCAAATTTATAATTCAACCACAAGGTCAAGTCAATAATAATTTATCTTCTCAAAATTTTTCCTAATGCATAAATCCACAGCTACAACTTATGTCCTGACAACCACTAACTCAATATATTTCGACGACAAATACTCCATGGTCAAGACAAACCTCTCTTATATCACTAACACCAATTTAAAATATATAGTCATTCTTATTTCTACCTAACAATATTTTTATTATGGGCTTTACTTAACTCTTAATCACCTCAAGAGTGGTCCCCACACCACTAGCACATAAGCAAGGCCAACCATAATAAATTGATTATAGGTTATTGACAGTCTCATCACCAATATCACATTCCAGACAAGTCATCGATCAAATTTTGTAGGTATCAACAACCTCTTCTTTTTTTTATCACTTTTATTTAAACTCATTATTTTGCCAAACATTAAGAATTCGTTCACATAAGAAACTCAAAGATAATGTCACTTAGCTATTCCTCATAAGGAACCCGTTATAGTTTCAATAATAGAACTGCACAAAAATTCAAAATACAGTCTCAATGGCCGGACCATACAAGGATCCCCAAATAATATCAAATAATTGAACTACATAAGAGTCCATCCATAACATCATTAACAAGAACCTCTTATTACGAAAAACACATATCACCTCAGTCTTTTACTCATTTCACCTTTTCACCATCTTTTCTCGACATCACATTCTCATATCATCCTCTCAATTCTCATACCATCAATCTCATCAGTATAATAGTACCAAAAATAAGTAAGCACCATAGAATTTCTAGTTTCATAATAACAAAAAATCAAATAATCCCATCACATTTATCAACAAAAATAACTTAGTTAATTTTCATCACTTAACAAAAATAATTCACAACAATGACAAAAATCTAGCAACACAAGTTTAGTCAAATATCAAACACAAACAATCAATCAGTTCACAACTTTCACAAGTCTTTACCTATTAACAATAAGTTTTAGACCTTATTAACAGATACTAATTGAAATCTCCTAGATTTTTATTCAAAATTATTAAGATACCAATTGAAATTGTTTAGATACCAATTGGATTCAATCTAGTAGTCTAAGATTAGGACGGCACGATGGAGAGAAAGAAAGGAAAATCACTTCTACATGCCTCATAGCCTTACGAAGATTGAGTGTGGGGCCCTACACACCAATCTACAAAACTCTACTTGACATTGCTCTTATTAACAAATACCAATTGGAATCTCCAGATACCAAATGAATTCAAGTAATAGCATGTAAGAAAGAAGAATTTGAATTTTCCTAGTGTTCTATAGCCTCTCGAAGAAAAGTACAGACGTCTCCGTACCGTTTCTCAAGACTCTACTAGATATGTTCTTGTACGACGAGATCGATGAACCTAGGGCTCTGATACCAACTTTGTCACGACCCAAATGGCCATAGGTGATACCCACACTAATCTTTCTGTGGGAGAACCATCTAAATCGAACCATTACTCAAACACTTAGTCAATATTAGATGATATTATTATAAAATTTAATATAATAACAAATATCTAGGAGTAATTATTATTAATGCGGAAATTCAAAAAAACTACTTACTAAAATTTTCAAGACCCGAAAGTCATCGTACAAGAACTACTAACAAAGATCATATCTAAAGTGATATCCAAAAATAAAGTAAATAAAGAATGTTTCATTGCCCGAAAGATGGACAAGAACAAATAAGATGACCCATGGCAGCCTGGAGACAGAGTGCTCACTCTTGGATCAAGATCTGCTATCAAACTCTAGAGGTGAGGTCATGTCTGAGCCTAGAACACTTTCTGCACTCAACAAAAGAAGAGTACAGGGTAGTATTAGTACAAACCACTATGCACTGGTAGGTATCATAGGCCAACTCAATTTAATAGCATGTACACAACATAAATCAAATAACATGTAGACAGGCATCGTCACACAATAAATATTCAATGAATCAACAATACAACAATAACAGATCAAACAGTGCTCACAAACAAGCCACATAACCATAAGGAGTATCAACCATACTGTAAACATCCACAGAAATAACACAAATATGTACACACATGCTACGGGACTTATTTTTGCCCAAATAGTCATGACTTGTAGGGAACAATCTATGTTCATGTACCATACCGACGTGGTTCCCGATCCAATATAAATATAAACGTACCGGCGTGGTACCCAATCCAACATAAATATAAACGTACCGGTGTGGTACCCGATCCAACATAAATATAAATGTACCGGCGTGGTACCCGATCCAACATAAATATAAACGTACCGGCGTGGTACCCGATCCAACTTAAACATAAACAAGTATTATCAATATCAATTTACACAACCTCACAGCATGCCACACAATGTACCAAGTTTACAAGTACACTTAAAGTCATAAGACAATTTCATCAAGTCAATTTTCAATAAACATTCATACACGAATCAACAATCCAAACATCAACAATTTCAAGCATGTTCGAATATCAATCCACAAGTATCCGATTTAGGAGCATACACACAATTAAGTCGAGTCTAATCTTCAATTAAACCATAACCTACCTCCACCGAAAAAATCAAATGCACGCTAATTTGCGAGGATCTTGCCCTTCCGTAAAACTTCCGAATAATCAAAATTTGTTCAATATATAATCTACATAAGAGTACGAATCTAATGACACTCATTTATGATTTTCTTACTCTAAAATTTCTACATCGCCAACTCAATTTCTCTAAGCCTCAAAACCGGAAGCAATATACGAGAAAATAACTTACAGACCCTTGGGCTCATAATACACTAACATGAAGATTCTATCTTTATGCCAATAATTGGCTAATCATTACTCAACATAAAGGAAAAAGTGTACATTATTTTATTCACTAACCAATAATTTATTACCATATCTTAAACATTACTTGACCTACTAACTTAAAATAAAATAGACAATTTGATCCATAATATTGTGGCTTCTTTACTGGTCACTTCCTGTGACTAAAGTAATAATCAATAACAACTTTAATCTAGTAATTCACTGCCATTTGTTCCTTAATCTAATTGGACATTAATCAATGCTATTTCATTAGTGGATTCAAACCTTCCATTCTATAGAACATTTAATATTTATATAATTATACATGCATACTACTATTAACAATTTACCTGGCTATGCCGTGAGAACCAATGGAAAAAGTAAAACCGTAAAGCTGTGTATCCTTCCTCTTCTCGCTTTATGATTTTTTTGAATGTCTATATGGTAAACCCTACCCATTTAAAATCATTATTATATTAACCACATAAGTAAATAAATTTCTATTTTGACCCATTAATTTACTAATTAAATTAATTATTTATTATAACCAAAACTTTTAATATATCCTCAAAAATTATTTGGAATCCCATAGAAATAAATTAAATATGTAAATTGACTAGAAAGTACATTCTGGGACCATTGAAAATACTATGACACCAATCCAAAACTGTCTCGATCAAAAGTTGATTATTATCGGGTTTAACTTTCTCAACTCAATTACTCTGTTAATGACTTAAATTACTCCTAAGCATCTCAAAAAAATTAGTACTATTCAAACCGTGAGTCATAATTCACGTATATAACTACAGAGAGTGCTAAAATAGGGAAGATGAGAAAATTTTACAAACGACTGGGATGGTAGTTACAGATTATTTGACTGAGATTATGGGAGGTATCATCTAACCGACATGCCCCAATTTGAGATAATTGGGGTCCAACCTGTAGCCCCAGTTGGAAGGGTGTTAATACCGTACCACGGGTACTAACACTGGCTATGTGGATCCACTATAATGATGTACTATCCCGAAGGACTAAAGGTGTCCAGCCTGAACTGACGGGTGACCCTGCGATATAGTTAAGCCTACACTGATGGGTGACTTCTCATATCCTATGCTGGCTACGTAGGTCTGGAGTTTAGGGATTGCTACTAGCGACTCTGCCTATCTGAGGGGAAACCGTCATCCCTACACTCGCTCGGTGCTAAATCCTACTCCCAACTGAAAGACACTGAAATATTAGACTATTCTGAGTTTAACTAACTGTTCTGATAATGCTCATAATATAATCTAAAGTTTTTCTGAAGATACTGAATCGAGGCTAAGTAAACTACTATGATTTTCGGGTATTCAATAACCCCAAGACTCAAAAGCAATAATAGTAAAATGATACTTAAGCTTAGAGGACATAGCATGAAGGCTTTTATCAAACATGTATTCTTGTACGCATTTTATCAAACACTTGTAGTTCATAGTTTGGTCAAATCATAGGAATGTTAGGGAACTTGTAGTAATAGCATGAATTCAACATGAATAGTTCTAAATCATGATTAATTCAATGAATGATAACATTAAAACATGGAGAATTGAATAACAACAATAATTTCATCTATACATGGTGTAAAATCATAGTTCATGGAGATTCATGGGTGAAATCATAATTTAAAATCAAAATAACTTGAAAAGATCGCAATTTTATAATTTAAATCGGATACTTGGACTCCATGGGTGAAAGAAACCCATGAATGAACATCTAACATACCTGGGTTAATGAATTTGAGAAGATTGATGGATGTTCTTGAGCTTTGGCCTTGAATTTGGGAGCTAGGATTTTTGTGTTCTTGAAGAGAATGGATCCCCTTTTGAGTAATTTGAGAATAATGGGCATATAATGCCCTACTAGGCTTTAATTTCGTGTTTAGGACGAGTTTAGGGCTTAGGAAAATGACCAAATAGCCCCTTGAAAATTAAAAACGCGGAAATGGAAAACTGAAAATCCCTATTTGAGGCCCTGGCGTGATGCGCCAGGATCGTGGAGCCTCACTGGAAATTGACGATTGGGACCTGAAAGCTTAGTGCGACGTGGAGCTATCGCGGTATGCCTTTGGAATGCCATTTTGGCCACCTCCGCAACATGTCATTATCGCGAAGGCTCACTAGAAATTGTCAAATGTGAACTGGGTCCTTGGCATGACGCTCTAATATCGCGGTCCCTTACTGGAAATTGACAATTGTCATTTAGACTGGATCCATGACGCGCTAGTGACCAAAATAACGGTGTTTAACGACTGAAAATTAAAATCGCCATAACTTCTTACCCGGTTATCGAATTTGGGCAAATTTTACATCGTTGAAAAACTAATTAAATTTCCTACGCAATGGCAGGCTCTAAACTGAAAAATAATGGGTATTTCAAAAAAAATTATATAAAGACTCGTGTATAGGACTTAAATTATGCTAGGAAAATACGGGCTATTACAAAATATGTATCTCGACCTAAAATTGCCCACATAAGATTTCACCTTATTCTTGAGATTGGGATCCATGGCTATGGTATCCAAGGTAGATGGATGTGTAAAAGGAACAAATCTCCGCCGTCCATTTTTAGGATTTTTTTAGGACCCATTATTCATAAACAACTTCAGTTCTCTTCTTCATTGTTCAATATCATCGAAAACTGTATGAATATGCTGAAGATAGGGCCGAAGAGTCCTCCATTTATCCTTCTTCTTAATCTTCAGCAAGAAACACCGATTACAAACTCCTCCAAATCTTTCAACTTTGTTTATCCAAGAAACTCTCACTCCGAGAAATTCATCTTGAATGACCTGATTATCATCTAATAATATTATAATATCATTAGATTTCTTACCAAAGCAAAAAATTAGTGTAATTCTAATCTTAGATTGATGGGTCGCTGGCGCCGGTGACTCCGGTGGAGCAGCCGAAAACTCCACTACAACCTCCGCCATCAACCACCGACGACAACAGAGTAACTCGAGAATTTAGAACGACAGAAGAGTTGGTAGCTAAAGCTATAACATAATCAAGAAAAACAAAGAAAAGTTGTATAAATAGTTTGAAAACTGATTATGGAAGAGAATTTGTTTAAAAAGTTGGAATAACAAACAAATTACCTTTTTTCATGGGATTTTATTGAGTTTTTATCATAATCAGTTAGGTTAATTTCTATATTAATGCTAGTTAGCCGTTACATCCCTTAAAATATGCTAATTAGTTTAATTATTACATGTATCTATAGGATGTATCTAACATAAGTTATATGTATCATCAAAGGCTAAAAGTAAGAATTTTTTGAAATTTTAAAAATAGTTGGGATTTTAGGTAAATATCAGCAAATATATCGTTATATAGATAATTTTTACTACTTATATTATCTATATAAGAGAGAATAGCAATTTTTGGCAGTCCTCACAAGGTTACTATAGTAATTTTAATTAATTTCTAATCCTCTAAAATTGTGACACTTTGAATGATAAAGATGAAGTTATTTTAACCAATTTTCTATAGTTCTCACAAGGTTATTATAGTAATTTTAATTAATTTTTAATCCTATAAATTTGTGACACTTTGAATGATAAAGATGAAGTTACTTTATCTTCTTTCTTGCCATATGGACATTTGCACTTAGTGCATATGTCATGAAATGAGAAACTATTATTTTGTTTCTTCTTGTAATTTCTATTGTTTAACTATTTTTTTTTAAAAAAAGAAAACTTACTTTACTTTACTACTACATATAAAAGAGGATCAGAGGATCTCCAATGTAGTCCTCAATCGATTTTTTTATTATTTTATCTTTAAATGAATGTTTAATGACTTCGCAAATTCTTAATCATTTTGATAATTTTCTATTATATGGGCTTTTAAGTGATGAGTTATCAAAAAAAAAAAAGGTGATAGTGACACCACAGATCTATTTATCCAACTAAATAAAACATTATGAGCTATTCAAAATTTTATAGTGATCTTTTATATGAAAATAATCATAAGAGAGAATATCTAATTTTTAAATCCTCATAAGGAACGTTATTTTGTCTTTTTACCCCTAATTGAAGCTTCAATAACATTATAAGCTTTCACCAATTGAAGATACATCTACAAAAGTATTGTGTTGGATTACATTTATAATTATTTAATTTAATGTTGTATTGATTTATAAATTAACTTTACTGACGTTATCATTCAATAATTTGTAGCATCAAATATTTTTTATACTTTTTTATTAAAAAATATGTGTTAGTCAATGTAAATTTAATTGAGAAAAAAAAACAAAAGAAGTTAATTCAACATAAGGCTAAACTCAAGATTGTAAAAGACTTTAATTCAATAAAATTCAGTAAAATAAAAAAGAGAGAAGAGTTCTAATGCATGCATTTGTTTGAAAAAATTATTCTTTAACTTACAAAAACTTTTACTCCCTTTATTTTAATTTATTTATCTGATTTTAACTTAGCATGAAATTTTAAAAGTGATAAATATTTTTTAATTTTGTGATTTTAAACTAAAGATATGTAGAAAGGACCAAACTATCTTTTAGTCTTGTAGTTTTGAGCAGTTTCTAAGAAAGAAAAGAAACATTCTTTATGAAACGAAACAAACTAAAGAAAATAGGACAAACAATTATAATAAATATGTGATTTAGTATAAGAGAGAATAGGATAAGATTGATATTCCTCACAAAAATTTTATGCAATAGAATTGGTACATGTGTTATTACTTTTCCTACATAAACTTATATTTTATTTATCTTCACTCATTATTTAGTGATCATTTTCATTTAGACCTCTATAATTGGATTATACATAGTAATTTTTAGTAAATCTCTTCTTGTTGTTTATTAGATTACTTGATTTTTCAAACATATTTTTTGTATTAAAATTTAATCATTTTTTTATTTCTCTATTTTAGCAATCACGAAATATTTATTTATTTTTCCTATATTAAGTTTTACATCCAAACATTTATATCTTTTGTTCCTAATATAGAATAGGATAAGATTGGTAGTCCTTATACGAAATTATATTTTTTATTCCTAATACATGAATACCAACCTTTTGTAGTCCTCATAAAGTTATTATAAATTTTAATCTATCCTTCTATGCGAGAGATAATATGATAAGATTGATAGCCCTCACGGAATTTTTTATGCAATAGAATTGGTACATGTGTTTATTACTTTTCCTATGCATTATTATATTTGTCCTTATTTATTATCTAATGATCATTTTCATTTAGATCTCTTAATTGGATTATATATAGTAATTTTTATAAAATCTCTTTTTGTTCCTTATTATAGTTTTTACATATTTATTATATTAAAATTTAATTATTCTTTATTTCTCTATTTTAGTAATCACAAAATATTTATTGTTTTTTTTCTATAGCATATTTTACGTACAAAAGATTATAATTTTTACTCCTATTATATGAATACCAACTTTTTGTAGTCCTCACAAGGTTATTATAGTAACTTTAATGAATTCTTTTAATCCTCTAAAATTGTAGCATATGTTTGATAAAGGTGAAGTATTTCCTTCTTACCACATGAACTTTTGTACTTGGTGGTGTGTTATAATATGAAAAATAAGTATTGAATTTTTTGTGTATTTTTAATTATTAAATTAATATTTTTTTTTAAATGAAGTAGGGAACTTACTACTTTACTTTACTACTATATATAAGGGAGTATGAGGAGCTTTTGTAGTACTCATAAGGTAATTTTTTTTAGTTTTATAAAGTTAGTATTCTTTTATAAGTGACGTGTTATTATTTAACAATCAAATTTTGTTTTATTACGCTTTTATGTTTCTTATTTAGTTGAATATTACTTCTATTGTCTTCACAAAATTTGATATATAAGAAAATTTTTAAGTTATTTTGCAAGGCTAAAATTCAATCTCTAACGCCCCCATCCCCCACCCCCACCCCCCCTCTTTTCTCCCCCGCTCCCCCTTGTTACGTGGTAAATATATGTGTGTTGCAAGCGTTTTTTTTTTTTTTTTTAACTTTTATAGACAAAATTAATATAAAAACACATATTGGTTCACATAAGAAAGCAACAATATAATTCAAAAAATTAATCTAACATATGATTAAGTTTAATTTGAATTATTGTATGTTACATTGTCAAAAATATTCCATGAAAACAACCTTTATATTATGTATCGATTTGAAAATATAAAGAAATTTTTCTTTAACTTGCAAATATATTTATACAATAATTTAAAATTTTAGAAATTTGCAGGAAATCTTGAACTACTCGTTCAATAACTTAATGTCACAAAAAGTGAAAAGATAAAAAAGTAATTAAAAATTTAAATTTTTATGTTACTCACCCCCATTTCAAAATTGTTGGCCCTTGTTGAGTTGACACTCTCCCTCAAAAAATATTTATGAGGGACTTTACCAAATTAGTCTTATTAATTATATTTTGAAAATATATATTTGAGTTTATACACTTAATATAGTAGTCATTTAATGATACGGGTACTATTGAAAGAACATCATAAAATTCTCTTGATTTCGTAAATGGGATAACTAAATTGAAACAAATATTTTTACAAAGCCACCTATTTTGAAATGGAGAGAGTAGTTTTGAATCCAAACTTATAAGCACAGGTCAAATGCAAAACTTTAATAGTTATGAAAACTTATCAATAAGATATGATTAATCTGGATAACATTAAGTTAATTATGTAGTTGAAAATTATAAAATAAATTCTAATATTTGATAAATTGCATACTACTTTATATCTTGAGGTTGGACCCGAGCTTAGCACGGGCCATACATAACTAATAATATATAGAAAAAAGGACACTGTGTAGCACTTTTTAAAACAAATAACTCAAGTTTGAGATTTTGCCAAAAAAATGGCCAGCCTGATAAAGTATTTCCACTTTATAGTCATTTCCTAATGGGAAAAGGACATGGGGTGGTCATCTTTTAAAAAAATGGACACAATTTGAAAAGGTGGACAAATGTAACCTATCGGCTAAATTTAATTTATTTTTTTAGCCATTTGGCCCAATTGGGTACATGCAGTCTCAATACTCAATTGATACACTTTTATACCAAATTGATATACTTTTATACTATACTGATACACTTTTTAAAAAAAATAAAGGAAATTCTATGCAAGCACATGCAGTCACTATACCCAATTGATACTCTTTTATACCACATTAATACACTTTTACACTACATTGATACACTTTTATACTACATTAATATACTTTGATAGCGCATTCATACACTTTTATACTAGATTGATACACTTTTATATCACGTTGATACAGTATATATACCATATAAATACACCTTTTACAGAGAAAATCTGTGCAAGCATATTAGTAATTCGTTATTTGTGAATTTGTTAACTTCACCTAAATTTTTGTGAAAATTTGTGCAAGCATATACAAAATTTACTAAACCCTGTACCTTTACTGTCCAAACATTCCTTAATTTTTTTGATTATAAAGCGAGAGATAGCAGAAAAAGAAGAAGTCAAAGTGTCACTATAGTGTTAACTCATATGAAAAGAGATAGAATAATTATGGGTGGACTTGTATTTCATGTTTTTATTTTCATGATCGCATTTGAAAAAATAAATGGGTGGACAGAGTGGACTTTTTTCAAAAAATAAATAAATAATTAACAACATTAAAAGAAAAAAATAGTGAAAATCAAACAAAAAAAAATAGGAAGAAAGAGAACGTAACATGTAAAATAATTGACATTAAAAATTAAACAATAAATAAAGAAAAGACAAAATAAAGGGGGGGGGGGAGGTAGTAGCAACAGAAAAGCCTAAATAACTATCTATTGGAATTGCCAAATCAATGGCTATATCAGTGGAAATTTTTTGGGCGAGCTGAGATTTGTGTCCTTTCTTTGGGTCACTTTGGCCCATGTAATTCAGATACAGTCCATATACAATACTGATACAATCCATATACAATACTGATATAGTTTTCAACTTGGGTCATTCGACCCTTTTAAAAATATTTCAGTTTTTTTTTGCTATAAATTTTTTAACTGAAAAATATTCTGCTTTTTTTTAATTGTTTAAAAATAATAATTAAATATAATTATATAAGAACGGTATAATTGTTATATAGAATATGTATCTATATAAGATATATGTATTGAAATTGTATAGTTCTATCAAATATGTATATGTATAAAATATATATAAAAAAATATATAGAAAGTGTACAAAAATTATATAATTATTATATAAAATATGTAAAAAAATATATAATTATTGTATAAATTGTGTATCGAAACTGTATAATTTTCATATAGAATATTTATATTTATAAGATATGTATAGAAACTATATAGAAGGTGTGTAGAAACGGTATAGAACAAGCCAACAAATTGAAATGACTAGAAAGTGAAATTTAAATTTCATGATCATTTCGTAGAAATAGTTTAATTTGAAGTGTCGTTTCTGTCCTTTCCCCAAATATATATATATATATATATATATATATATATATAGTAAAATATCACATAACTAAGTCATTTTAGATAAATTTATTTTCTGTTAGGTCTATGTGACATGACGTAAGTGTATCCTTTAAGGAACCAGAGAGAAGACAATGAAAGAAATTAATTCAACTCTAAATCCAGCAAAACATTTCAAAATCTAACACATGGACGAGTTGATTCACAAGAGTTCATTAGAAATTTTAAAGAATGAATACTAAATTAATAAAGACATTCTACCTAAAAATGTCTTGCCAACTGTCACATTAATGTAGAAAATAGTTGCACGTTACTAATTTTAATTTTTAAGCGTAAGCAAGAGATTTAAAATGTAATTTAACATTACTCCATTAGGTCTACTGCTCTTTTTATTAGTTAAATTAATCCTGAATAAAATTCAAGGATGCATTTGTTAATCTTATTTATTTGCCACGTTTGGTTAGATGGTCAACTAAACAAGCACGAAGCTTAATTATATTGAACTTCTCTTTTTTTATTTTTAGTTAATTAGCGTGTGTTTAACTTGATTGTATTTTCAGTCTGAATTATTCTTAGCACATTTCTACGCGGCGCGAATCTGAATTAATCGGACTCCAATGCGGGTATCAGACACCGGATGAAAAACAAAAACAAAAAAATTCAAAATTAGTACTAACCTTGACAAGTGTATTCTGGTTAATTAAGTAAAATCAATGCAGCTAATCCATATTACTTTTTTCATGTCAAAATATTCAGGTTGAGAAGGTCTACAGAAACAACTTTTTATCTATTTATGGCTGGAGTAAGGTCTACGTACATGTTACCTCCTATTCTATTCTCTTCAGACCCTACTTATAACATTACACTGAATATTTGTTATTGTTTGCTATTTTTACTCTTTCTCAATTATTTTTTGGGGAAAGGACAGAAACGACACTTCAAATTAAACTATTTCCTTGAAAATGACCATGGAATTTAAATTTCACTTTTTAGCCATTTTAATTTACTGACTGGTTCTATATCCTTTTTACACAACTTTTATACAGGTTTTATACAAATCTTATAAATAAATATTCTATACGGAAATTATACAGTTTTAATACATAATTTATATAATAATTGTACATTTGTACTTCAAATTAAACTATTTCCTTGAAAATGACCATTAAATTTAAATTCCACTTTGTAGCCATTTTAATTTACTGACTGATTCTATACCGTTTTTACACAACTTTTATACAGGTTTTATACAAATCTTATACATAAATATTCTATACGGAAATTATACAGTTTTGATACATAATTTATATAATAACTGTACTTTTTTTTACACGTTTTATACAACCATTATATAATTTGTATTCACTTTCTATATATTGTACATATACATATTTGATAGAACTATACAATTTCTATACATATATCTTATATAGATTCATATTCTATTTAATAATTATATCGTTTTTATATAATTTAATTATTACTTCTAAACAATAAAAAAACAGAATATTTGATCAATTTAAAAATTTATAGTAAAAAAAAATTGAAATATTTTTAAAAGGATCGAATTGCCCAAGTTGAATATTGTATCAGTAATGTATATAGACTGTATCAGTATCGTATATGGACTGTATATGGATTACGTGGATCAAAATGACCCAAATTGAAAAAGATTAGGAAATGGCCATAAAATGACATTTGTTTAGCCGACTGGACATTATTTGTCTAAATGCCAAACTTGAGCTATAATTGGACTATTATTTTTTAAAAAGTCATAGAGTGTCCTTTTTCCTTATTTTTTTACTAGCCGTATTTGGCCCGTGCTAAGTCCAGGCTCAAAATTAATATTAAACTTTATATTTGTAAACTTTTTTTTGTTGCTATTTTTGTTTTTTATTTTTATTTTATTTTTGTGATATTATATTAATTGTAAGGGTAATTCGAACGTATCTCAATATTTCTAATATTAATCAAATAATATTCTTTTAATTAAAAGAATAATTTCCTTCTTAAGAGTTTATGTTAGATTTTCTTTTTAGTTTCAATCACATGCTTGGACCAACACTATTTTTCTTTTAATTTTACTGGTAGTTTTGAAAATTAAAGTCTTTAATTTAATGATGACACACAAAATTGACTTTTGTCTTGCTTCTCTCTAGCGGCGCACATAAGGTGATGAACTAATCGTACGTCGTCACCTGTGATGGCAAGTGTGGGGTCGAAAGCTAATCTAGTGGAAAACTCAATTATTGGAAGGAAAAAATTCAAGCCCAAGGGGTTTGCAATCCTTCGATGACAGGACCCGGTAGTACTAATTTGAAGAAAAATACTCCAGCAACAGGTTACACGACGGTACAGAAGGTGAACCCCAACCCCGCGGAGAAAACAAAAATAGTGAACAAAGACTAGTGGCCTGTTCTTCCTCCTCGAGGAGAAACACTGGTTATGGCACACGAAGGAACCTCAGAAATACAGAACACAGACCCTAAGTCGGCTAATGTACCGACTGGAGCTCCGATTGAGAAATTAAAGTTTACATGGGCTAATATGGTGACGGGACAAAAGCTAACGGGCAGAGGTATGTAACTTAGCTTCATTGCTCCTCAGCTTAAAGGGGGTGGAACTGTTATTGAACAATCAGAAGCAGAGAAGCAGAGCTAAACAGAGAAACTGAGAAATGGAAACATGCAATAATACTATATGTTATGGGTGATTCACCTATGGTTGAAGCAATAGATAGGTTTGTGTCACAATGAAAACCAAATGCAAAACTTAAAGTCTATTACCACAATGATGGTTACTTCATCATTAAGTTCGATACCATGGATGATAGAAATGCTTCTGGAACCTAAATATTAGGTACTAAACCTGTGATCATGAAACCTTGGAGTGCCGATTTTGATTTTAATGGTGACGTTTTGAAAACAATTCCTCTTTGGGTTAGATTACCTAATCTTCCATTGAATTGATGGGGTATGGATTCATTAAGTAAAATTGGGAGTGGACTGGGGAATCCCGTGTATTAGGGGTGTGCATCGATCGGTTTGGTTCGATTTTATATATTATCGATTTGGTTTATCTTTTTTCGATTTTTAAATATGTTAAACCAATAACCAAATCAATAAGATAGTTCTTATCGATTTTCGGTTTATCGGTTTATCGGTTTTGATTCCTTAACGGTTCGATTTTCAGTTTAACTGATAAGAAAATACTCATAAAATAGAAATAGTGGTAACTAACATGAAAAAAAATAAAATCTTAGTTGCAACAAAAAATCGTATTTTAATTTACAAGAATCTTTAAGTTTGAACTAAATGTTGTTAGGAGAAATTAATATAATTTTTTTTATAAAATCATTAACAAATCGTTAACCCAATAACTCAATAACAATAAACCAATAACATTTTTATCGGTTCGATTTTTGCACATACTACCGTGTATGCTGATGAGTGTACCTCAAACATAGAGAGGATATCTTTTGCGAGATTGCTGATTGAGATTGATAGTACAAAACCACTGCCTAATATTATCAAAGTAAGTGATCGGAATGGGAGAATTTTTTAGCAGAAGGTGACATACTTCTGGAAACCATTGTATTGCGGATCTTGATGAATTTTGGGCCACAATTGTCAAGAAACTTAAACTAGACCCCTGACTAAAGCACCGCTAGAGAAACCGCATCTAGCTAACCCACAAACTAAATCTGCTCAAAATAAACAAGTTCCTTGTAAGCAAATCTGGAAACCACAACATGAGGACATAAGGAAGGAAACAACTGGCAATGATGATGTTAATACCCCTATGCCTGCAAAGGAAGATGAATGACTTGCTATAAGTAGTACGTCAACTAGAAAAGGAAAAGATACAGATCCAAAAGATAAGGTAACTATAATGAATGGTTTTAATCTTTCCAGACAAGAGAATATTCAACAAGCTAAAGGGATTGGTACTGATTTTACAAGACCTCCACAGTTGGGACTTGGTTTTGGAGCTGAACAAGGTCAATGTAGTACAGAGGTGATAGCTGGAATACCTAATTAATCCCTTTCTTTCACTATGAAGTTGTTCACGTCGAATATAAGAGGGCTGAATAAGTTGTATAAATAGAAGGAAATGAGGATTTTTATTACAAAAAATAATATTAACATTATTGCAATTTTAGAGCATAAGGTAAAACAGAGTAATGTAGAGAGGGTGATCAAGAAAATAACACCAAATTAGAATTGGAGTTCAAACTGTGCGTATAGTAAAAAAGGTAGAATTATACTTATGTGGAACACCAATTTCGTAACAGTAACAATTGGTGATATTCAAGCTAAGTTTTTTCACAGTACTGTCCAGATACTTAGTTCGAGACTTGAATTCCAATTCACAAACATGGTTTCTATAATTTGGAGTCCAGGAGTAGCTTATTGACAAGTTTGAGGAGTATTACTATAGAATTCAAACATTATGGCTTTTATTGGAGAAAAACTGAAAGAAGAAGATGACTTGTGAAAGTATTTCTTCATCACTGTACATGTATAAATACAAGTAAAAGGAATCACATTCTGTTAGGCCTACGACAGCTGCACAAATTCTATTTGTCTAACCTACAACTAAATGAAACATAATAAATTGCTTGCATTAACTGATTAAAATTGGAAAAGAAAAGAAGGTTCCACAACTTAATGACTCATGCAGTCCATGTTTCATGTTTGATCTAAAATTGATGGTCCAGATTTAATCTCCCTTTTTCTTGATGGACACTTGTGATGTAAAGGGATGGGAAGAGTTCAATCTGTCTGAACCTTATCAAACTGTGGACTTTTCTTCATTTTCTCATAGCTCAAGTTTACTTCATCTTCATTATCATTACAAGCTTGAGGTTTGCTAACACCAACATCCCTCCTCAAGTTGGAGGGGAACGAAGTAACACCCAACTTGCAAATAAGTTGATGATGAGAGGGACCAGATAATGGTTTGGTGAAAACGTCAGCGAGATGAGATTGATAAGGAATATAGGAAAGATATATTAGGCCAGGGAGGAACTGTTGTCGGACGAAGTTACAGTCAAGTTCGACGTGCTTCGTCCGTTCAAGAAAAATCGGGTTTTTCGCGATGTGAATCGTAGCCTGGATATCATAGTGCAAAGTGACCGGCAAAGAAGGTATGATGGATAAATCGGCTAATAAACAAACCATCCAGGTAATCTCGGCAACCACCCTTCACATAGAACGATATTCAGCCTTCGCCGATGATAAAAAAACTAAAGATTGTTTCTTTGATTTCCAGAAAACAGGAGATCCCCCAAAATTGATGTAATATCCACTCACTGAGCATCGAGAAATAGGGCAGGATCCCCAATCGGAGTCACAAAAAGCCAATAAATCGAGGCAAGGACCAACATTAATGAAAAGCCCCAAGTTGGGGTCTTTAAGAAGATAGCGGAGACAGTGAAATATAGCATCCAAATGAGATTTGGCGGAGGGTCTGCATAAACTAAGAGAGATGCTGCACTGATAAGGAGAGATCTGGGCGAGTGTGTGTTAAAAAAATTAGCTTGCCCAACAATCGTCGATAGACAGTCGGATTCGAAAGCAACTCACCTTCATCCGGATGGAGCTTGTGAGTGGGATCAAGAGGAGCAGAGGCAGGACTGAGATTGAAGCAATTAAACTCTTCGAGAAACTCCATGGTGAATTTTTTTGAGTAAGTATCAAACCAGCTAGTTCCTTAATTATTTCCATTCTAAGGAAAAAGTGAGCAAGGCCAAGATCCTTAATACCAAACTCGGCATGTAGAAAATCCTTTAGCAGCCATTGTTCCTGTAAATCATTTCCTGTAACTAGAATATCGTCAACATAAACAGCGAGGATCGTAATAAGACTGACAGGTTTCTTAAAGAACAGTGAATAATCGTTCAATGAATGAGAGTATCCCTTAAAACTTAAGGAAGCTGTGAGTCGAGCATACCACTGTCGA
This sequence comes from Capsicum pubescens, assembly GCA_030864215.1. Taxonomy (NCBI): domain Eukaryota; kingdom Viridiplantae; phylum Streptophyta; class Magnoliopsida; order Solanales; family Solanaceae; genus Capsicum; species Capsicum pubescens. Next base: position 33,331,899 of record CM061548.1, read on the forward strand.
GATGCCTGACGTAAACCATAAAGAGAATTCTTTAAAAGACACACATGATTGGGAGATGGTGGATTTATACCCGGAGGGAACTTCATGTAGACAACCTCCTGTAAGTCACCATGCAGGAAGGCATTATCTACATCAAGTTGAAATAGATCCCAACCAAGTTTAATAGCCATAACCAATATGCATCTGATGGTAGTCATCTTGAATACAGGTAAAATGTTTCAGTAAAGTCAATCCCCTATTTTTGAGTATCACCTCGTATGACCAAACGAGCCTTTAACCTTTATAAATTTCCATCAGACCTGTATTTGGCCTTGTAGAACCATTTACAGGGTAAGGCACATTGTCCTGCAGGCAGTAAAACAACATCCCATGTCTTATTTAGGTTGAGGGCCTCAAATTCTTTAGTCATAGCCATTTTCCACCCAGGATGCTGGGCTGCCTGGGAATAAGAAGAAGGCTCAGGAATGTAGGAGGTAGAGCTAAGAAGGATTGATTGGTTGGACAAAGAGCAGAAAATGAGAGAATATAAGGAGTGACGGGAGAAAAAAAAACAAGAAGTGGTGATAGGAGAGAAAAAAACTGAATTACAAATGTAATCCTTAAGATAACTGGGGGGCTTATGAATTCTTGTACACGTTCTAGTAGTAGTAGGAGGAGGAGTGGGGATAGGAGTAGAAACATCTGCAGTAACAGAGGGAGTAGAGATAGAGAAGTCAATAGAAGGGAAAGAAATGAGTTCATCAGAGTTAGTAAAAGAATGATCATGAGAGTGATTAATGTGATCAAAAATTGGTGTATCATCAGAAGAAGTTGGAGATGATATTGTGGGGAAAAAATTAAAGTTGGTAGTGTGATGGATGTAAGGTAAGACAGTTTCGTGAAATTTGACATTTCTGGAGACAAAAATTTTCTTTGTTTCAAGATTGAGAAGTTTATAACCCTTCTTACCAGTTGGATAACCAATAAAAAAGCAGGGTAGAGCCCTAGGATAAAGTTAGATCTATGAACAGAGATAGTGCAATCATAAGCAAGACAACCTAAAGCCTTTAGGTAAAGATAGGAAGGTGAAACACCAAATAGGACCTTATAAGGGGTTTTGTGATTGAGAGTGGAGGAAGGGAATCGATTTATGAGAAAATTTGCAGTCAATAAACATTCACCCCAAAAACAGATAGGTAAATTCGATTGATATAATAGTGCCCTACAAGTCTCTAACAAGTGCTTGTGTTTTCTCTCAACAACTCCATTTTGTTGAGGGTTGTATACACAAGTAGTCTCATGTAGGATTCCTTGGGAAGAAAAAAAAAATAAGACCCTGCATAGCTACTCCCAAGTTCTTGGGCATTGTCTGATCTAATTCTCTTCACCTTTTTTCCAAATTGTCTTTCTACCATGACCAAGAAAGATTTAAGAAGAGTAAATGCATTGGACTTGGTGGTAAGTAGATAAGTCCAAGTACCCCTACTAAAATCATCAATGATGGTTAAAAAATATTTGAAACCATCATGAATAGATTGTTTATAGGGTCCCCAAGTGTCAATGTGTATAAGTTCAAATATGCTTAAAGTTGAAATAGTGCTAGAAGGAAAAGGTAATTTGACTTGTCTTGTTTTTGCACAAATAACACATTGATCAAGTAAATGAGAAGAAGAACATGGAATAGAAGAAATATTTTTCATATTAGATAAGGGTAAATGCCCCAAACGGTTGTGCCACAGCAGTACATTTGATGAAACAAAACTTGAACATGAAGTAGAAACTAAAGGCTGTAAGCCACAACAACTGAAGGAAGATGGACAAGATTCCTTAATTTTCTCTAAAGAGCTAAAACTAGGTTTGAAGAATTGTAGTAGATAAAGTCCCTCTCTTTGTCTACCAAGAACCACTGGCCTCTTCATTGAAGGGGCCTGCAAAATAGCACAAAGAGGAGAAAAAAATGAGAATACCATCATCTAATTGACATAATCTATGGATGGATAATAAATTAAACTTGAAGGTAGGAAGGAATAAGATATTTGAGATAGTGAAATCAGGAAAAATATTAACAGATCCGGCTTGAGTAACTTTAACTCTTTAAAAATTAGGAAAATTGACAAAAATTGGTTTAGAAAGAGTTTTAATGTTGAATAATAGACTCATATCACATGTCATATGCTCATATGCACCTGAGTCTAAGATCCAAAGAATAGGGGAAGGTTTAATGGAGGATTGTTTAGATATACCAGCACAATTAGCACTGACTGTGACTTCAGAATTGATTTCCTCTGGGATCTTAAATTTTGCTTGTTGAAGAAGGTGACAGATGTTGTGATATTGCTCCTGAGTGATTCCCTTATGGGATGTTGAGTTAATTCCTTCAGGATCAGTTCCAACTGCTGTATTTCCAAAAACATGAACAGGGGGATTCCTTTTACTCTTAGTGAATTTGAAGTTTGCTGGAAATCCTATGAGTCTATAGCATCTTTCAGCAGAGTGGCCAGGTTTCTTACAGTGAGAGAAAGTCAAATTATTTCTCGTACCATCATAGGTCCTAGGATTGGTGATCCTCTGATTTCTAGTTGCTAGGAAAGTAGATTCAGTTGGGTGTTGAGCAACTTTGATCTCCCTTTGTTTTTTATCTTGAACCAAAAGGGAGTAGGCTTGATTAATGTTGAGCAAGGGAGAAAACATGAGAATGTTACTTCTCACTCCTGAATAAGTATCATTTAACCCCATTAGAAAATGAATCAACCTTTTCACTTGGTGGGATTTGGAGTTTTTTTCTTTACCTCCACAAGTGCAATCACAAGTGAAATGATTGCAGGTATCAAGGCTATCAAATTCATCCCATATCCTTTTAACCTTGGTATAATATCCTGCAACATCAGAGGCACCTTTTTGCAGATTACTGAGCTCTTTTTGAAGTTGATATAGCTTAGGTCCATTGCTTTGACCAAATCTGTCTTCCAACTCTTTCCAAATTTCTCTTGCAGATCTAGAATAAATTATACTTTCAGCAATTTCCCTGAATAAAGAATTGAGAAGCCAGGAGATAACCATGTTATTGCATTTATTCCATGCTGGAAAAAAAAATCAGAAAGCTTGGGCTCCAAAATAGTTCCATCAATAAGCCCAAGCTTGTTCTTAGTGGACAAAGCGATGAACATATCCCTCCTCCAAGCACCATACCTTCTGCCATTAAATTAAGCATTCACCAGCAACATACCAGGTGAATCAGACGGATGTAGGTAAAAAGGGTGTCCGTGTTGTTCATTGTTAATGGTAGCTGAGGGGTTACCAGCAGTTAAAGGAGATGAAGTCTCACTGTTTGATTACCAGGTGGATTCATCATGATGAAGTTATAATAAAAATGAAGAAAGAGCAAGAAAGATCTACCTCTCTGATACCATATTGGAGAAAAACTGAAAGAGGAAGATGACTTGTGAAAAATTTTCCCTTCTCTGTATTTCTTCATCACTGTACATGTATAAATACAAGTAAAAGGAATCATATTCAGTTAGGCCTACGATAGCTGTACAAATTCTATTTGTCTAACCTACAACTAAATGAAAAATAATAAATTGCTTACATTAACAGAATAAAATTGGAAAAGAAAAGAAGGCTCCACAACTTAATGACTCATGCAATCCATGTGTCATGTTTGATCTAAAATCGATGGTCCAGATTTAATCTCCCTTTTTCTTGATGGACGCTTGTGATATAAAGGGATGGGAAAAGTTCAATCTGTCTGAACCTTATCAAACTGTGGACTTTTCTTCATTTTCTCAGAGCTCAAGTTTACTTCATGTTCATTATCATTACAAGATTGAGGTTTGCTAACACCAACAACTTTTAATGGGTGATTTCAATGCAGTGCTTGAAGGGGAGGATCAAATTATAAGTAGTCCTATGCAAGAAAATGAAGTGAGAGATTTTGAAACCTTCACAAGGGAGTCAGGCTGGTGGAACTCATAACAGTAGGTAGACAGTATACGTGGAACAACAACCATATTTTCAGTAAAATAGACAAAGGAATTTTTAATGCTGATTGGATGCAACAAATGAATGCCTTGGAAATCAGGGTCCTGGATCCCCATTACTCAGATCATAGTCCTTTATGTATTAGCTTAGATGAAGTGATTAGAAGATACCCAAAGCCATTTAAATTCTTCAACCATTTAATGAAACATGAAGATTTTATGCCATTGATAGAGAGGTGTTGGGGAAGGAACACTAGGTGGCTTTCTATGCGGAATATGTGGAAGGACCTACAAGAGGTTAAAAGAGGATTAAGGCAACTGAATTCGACTGATTCCAACATTGTACAAACTAAAATCTTACAGGCTAGACAACATCTCAAGAATATACAAGATCAAATGAGGTATCCTATAATAACTACTTCTTTATTTGGGATGAAGAAGGAGATCAAAGATCAACTGAAAAATGGGTGAATGTTAAAGAAGGTATCTTGAAATAGAAATCTAGGAATCAGTGGCTAAAGCTAGGTGATTCAAATAATACCTATTTTTTGCTCGCATAAAAACATACAACTCAAAATAGAATTAACTAATTGACCATGGGAAATGGTCGTATAGCACATACTAAGGCAGATATAGAAGATAAAATTATCGATTTCTACAAGCGTCTGCTTGGGTCGGCAAATGACTCCCTACTGGCAAGAACGCGAGATATTTAAGTTGTTTAATGAACCATCTGAATGTACATGATGTGTGACTGTGATTCAAGAAACTTTCATAAATACAACTTCCAGATGCAGACCATAAGGTAAGTTACCATATTTATTATAGCTATCATTAGATTATAAGGCCAAATGGATCCTCGTGTATTATATGTTGAATATTGTATTTATCGTAACGCTTTGTGAAGCGTATTTATATGTATTTTGGCTTGTATTTATCGTGATGCTCTGTGAAACATATTTATATGTATTTTGGCTAGCTGACAGGTTCTTGATCGACCTATTTACAAAGAAAACTATGTCAAAATTTTAAAAAATTTGAGAGATAACCAAATTTTAAGGCATTTTGATGGGGTGAAGTAGAATGAAAGTTGATCAAGTGAACGCATGAATATCTTGAATAATTATGGAACTAAAAGTAATCTACTAGGACTATTCGAGGACGAATGACCCTAAGTGGGGGGGGGATGTAACACCTCAGGAAAAATTTGAATTTAGTTTAATATTTTGAATAAGTGTGACTCCTAATCTATAGAGAGTGACGTGATACATATAGTTTAAGGAGAATTATAGTGTATTTATAAGATTGTATATAAGTGATGGTGGGCCTAAAATAATGCTAGTGGTGGCATATAAGGAAAAAAATATAATGTATTTATTTATTTTTAAAAAATTGCTAAAGCGTGTTTCTTTTTTTAAAAAATTAATGTGTGCCTTTATCTAAGTATTAACAATATTTATGTGGCAAACCAAAGGCCACATATTCATGAATATAACATAGGATATAAGTGGGGCTGATTTTTGTCATTATCAAAAGCTTCAGCCCTTTATCTCTTTTTCTTTCTCTACGTTGCAACAACAACTACGCAACTTAATTTTAAGTGCGAGTGAAGTGAAAAATAGAGAAATATTCTTGGCTAGATGTATAATCTTGGCTCGAGAAGGAACCTTCCTTCAATTAAAAGTGGCAACAACTTTTAAGGAAGCTTCAAGTATTGATTTTGAAGTCTAAAATTAGGATTGAAAATCCTCAAAGGTAAATTCTTTATTACACTCTTAAATATGATTATAGATGATTAATTTAGATATTTGATTTGAGTTTTAATAACTCTTGAAGTAGGTCCAGATAATTGGGTTCTTGAAGAAGGGGAAAAGATAATTAAGGATATAGTTTTTGGGAATTTCTGCTTATTGGGCATATTTGATATTGAATCATGCGGGTTGGAAAAATAAGAAATTTAATTCAAACGATTGTTAAGGAAAATATTAGTTTCGAGCATAAGTGAATAGTGTTGGAATAAATTATTAGGTGAACCTATGGGTTATTGATGGATGTATATATATATTTTTTTTGTAGTAAATTATTTTCCTATTGGATAGTGAGGGTTGGTGGTTGTCGATGTAAAGGCTACACTCCCGCGGGTTAAGTTATTTGTAATGCCCCCGGAGTACACCCTGGACTCCACACGGCGCTAGGAACTACAAGAGATCCCAAGCTAACCCATGAACTGGCATACTGTTAAGTAACTAGATTATAATACATTAAATAACAAGTTCTGCTGTGCGGAACATAATCATACTGAAAATCTAAAATAGTATGTAACTGATAAAGTTTAACAATCTTATAAATATGGAGGAAGAAACTAAAATTATATGACTGACTCTGACTGACATCTATGAAGTCTCTACTATACTGACTATAGATAGCTAGGACATGATCCTAGCTACCATTAATCAATACATATGAGTATTAAAGTAAAGTACATGAACAACATCTGACTGAAGTCCCCGAAATAGGAGAACTCATCACCTGCTGGATAGAACTGTACTGAGTATGCGGCAGTAAATGCAATAAGTAAAACTGATTATATAAATGAAATATTAAAGCTTGTACACTAAGTGTAAGTAGACTCACCAATAGGCTGGAATAAACTGAAAGATGAATGATCTTAAGAGAAATAGTAACAAACATAATCTGGTAAGCTTGTGAATGACTACACTTAGATTCTTAAAACTTTACTTTTATAATATAAGTAGAACTAGAGCTGGAAAACAGTAAAACATGGGTACTGTATGAATATCGGGTCTAAAACTACGTGATGAAGACTGACATAACTCGAGAATCTGAACATACCATTATACTGAGCACGAATGCATAAACAAACAAAACCAAACATAAAATATATTAAGCTTATCTGATTAACTAAATGACTGATAGTTGAATACTGGTCATGTAAGACTGAACTATACTTAGTTTGAACAACTGGACTGAAACTGTGGAGTACTATGCATATACGGTTATGACTATCTGAACAACATGAGATAACTGAACATGAATGCGTGAAAACTATAATATCTGAGAATGCAAGACTAAGCATATATCTGTTACTGAGGAAATCTGTAATTTGGAAGACTGAAAGTTGTAAAACTGAATATCTAAAAGTCTGTACACTTAGTCAAGCAAACCTGAACTAAAAATACACTGAATACTGTACTGAGACTGTGGGAGGTATCATCTAACTGACATGCCCCAATCTGAGCTAATTGGGGTCCAACTTGTAACCCCAGTTGGAAGGGTGTTAGTACCGTGCCACGGGTACTAACACTGGCTGTGTGGATCCACTAATTTGATGTCCCGAAGGACTAGGGTGTCAAGCCTAAACTGACGGGTGACCCTGAGAGGTAGTCAAGACTAAAATAATGGGTGACTCCTCGTATCCTATGCTGGCTACTTAGTTCTGCAATACAAGAACTGCTACTAACAACTCTGCCTAACTAACGGGGAAGCCACCACCCCTGCATTCACTCGGTGCTAAATCTTACTCGACACTGAAAGACACTGAAATACTAACTGGTGCATGAACTGATAACTAGTAATTGATAAGCTCAGGTTATGGTATTCTGAAAATAACAGTACATACGAATTCTAAGGTAATTATTAATGTATAAACTGATACTGGAACTGAAAATGGACAGAGCTAAGGTTAATTGGACTCACAACTAACCATATTACTGACTAAATGATTTGCTCATGGTATAACTGAAATCATTCTGTAGATACTGAAAACTAAGTAAACAACTAAATTTCGGGTATTCATAATCCCCCAGGACTCGATAACAATAACAATAGGACATACTAAAGCTTTGGGACATAATAAGTAGTCAATATTCAAAATCCAATTATTAGGGAATTTCATCAAACACCTAGGAATCATGAACTTGAACACGGGGATGTCAAACATAGGAGTATAGCATGATTACATGACTAAGATCATGAATTGGGGGATTTACATGAAATTCGCTTGGAATAGGACATGGGATTTTCATGAAAACATATAAATCTCATAGCTTGAACATAAGAATATCTTAAACATGAGGGAACAATAGAGTTATATGGCAAAATTCATAACTTAGAGATTCATCTTTAAATTGATTGAACATGATATGGGAATTTCATCAAACATGTGGAGACCCTAAACTTGCGCATGGGAATGAGCAAGCATGTGAAAATATCATGGATACATAAATGAATTCACAACTTAGGGATTTGATATGAAAATCATAACATTCAAAATATGTATTGGCTTATTCCACTTGAAACACATATACTTTTAACTTGAAATCAAACGCATGAGGATCATGAGTTAAAACATGGGAGTAGTTAAACCATGAAAATCACATAAATTTCAATAATAAAAACATGGGTTAAGGATTTAATCATGTGAAAATCACCATTCGAACATATCAAGACAATTTCAACAAAAAAATATTTGTAAACATGATACATAATCAAAATTCATGGAGGTTTCATGGATATAATTCATATTAACATGTAAAGATCATAACTTTGAACTTAAAAATAGATTTTTTGGATCCATGGGTGAAAGGAGGCCCATGGATGAATTCCCACATACCTTAATTAGATGATTTATTAGAGATTTCTTGAGGGTTTCTTGAAATTAAGAGCTTGAATCCTTTACATTCTTGATAATGAAGCTTGAATTGTTCTTGGGAAAGAATTAGGGTTTATTGAGAGCAAATCTTGAAGAATATGGGCAAATAATACCCTTTTGAATGCTATAAATTGTCCCTTGGACGTTTGGGGTTGAGGGAAAAGGACCAAAGTGCCCCTTGACCCTTAAGAAGTGTAAAACAGCGGAGGAATAGACTAGGCAACACCCTCTTTCTCCCGGGGGAGTAGAGCCCGCGACGCCTCCTCTATCCCGGTGAATAACCCGGGCGGCGCGGGCATATCGCCTCCACTTACTGCCTCTCACAGAAAAAACCATAACTTTTGCTCGGATATAGGATTAAGGAGAAATTGGTATCGTTGGAAATAGGATTCAACTATCTACAATTTAGTGGGTCTTAAGATGAAAAATTCCACGTATATCAAAAGTTATACACGTTTAAAGTAGATCCTTGTAGAATCGAATACCAAACTTTGGATGAATCAACGGTTCTTAGCTTGTCTTGGCACACACACAACGTAATTCTGTGCACAGAATTAAAGCCAGACCATTATACTGAGCTAAAATATTGTGGCGTATTTGCCCTTGTGGCGTCATTTGCATTTGGAGTCAGCTGAACTAGTTCCCTTGACTCAAGACAAAATATGACACATGTGGCCTGCGAACAGACCCTCATAGTGAGCCCAAAGAGGCATACCCTATACAGACCATGATTACAGTTATACATATAAAATCATATTCAGGAGTATTTGGGTAACACATGTTGTACTCTTGTCATGGAATGCCTTTGGTAGGCCATCATATGATTATTTGTATTAAAAGTAGGTACTGGATATCACTTAGAAAAATTAATAGGCTTTTAATAAGGATGATTTATTCATAAGTGGTTAATATGATAAGTTAATATGGTAAATGCATAAGTAATAGTCTTTTATGGTGCATTTGTCATCCGTTGTCTCATAAGTTATAGTTTCATATAAGAGTTTCTAGTATTCAGTCGTCCACAGTTAATTATTTTGTTATTTGATTCATTGAACATCCTTATACGTCTACTTGTTATTCTGTTTGCTTTACATACTAGTACATATTTTATATGTACTAATGTTCCTACGTTTGGGGGCACTGTATTTCTGTAAATACAGAATCAGGTATATCGATGAGAAGATTTCTATACTAGGCACTCATCCATATTCAACACAGCAGTCGGAGAGATCCTTTCTTACTTGGATCTAATAAATGTCTGGTACTATTTAACTATATTTCTGGTTATAGTTTGAGTATGTCGGGGCCCTGTTCTGACCATCTTCCTTGGTACAGTTATAATTTCTCTTAGAGACTCCGTAAACAATGTTAAGTTATCACACGTGACCATAGTTTCATATGTCTGCATTGGATGAGTGTCCGATGGGATACACTTAGTTTATACATATGCCCTTATCATTATTTAGAAATAGTAACTCTTTCGCACAGTATATATATCAGTCTCATAGCTCATGCTCATATGGTTCTTATTTGCCCTGTCTAGACTAGGGAAATGACAATAACAAAATAAAGCCATACTTCAAGTCATACCAAATAAAATAGTTTAAAAAATATGAAAGAAAAAATATCCACTTGAGAAAGCAACTTTGTCACTACAAAGAATGATTCTGAGAGTTGTCAATGAAAGTCTTGATAGGACTGGATCATCACATTAAAGATTTGTCTGAATAATTTGTGATTCCTCAAAACGGACATTCAATGTAGCTGTCACCTGCATATGTAGGTTTTAAGTAATATCCAGAGGAGATTATGGGTGTATCAAAAAATATTTTCTTGAAAAATAAATTATATTTCATTTATTAAAGACTTATTTGATTCGGAATAGGGATATTGAAGATTATATTCTAATCAAACATAAGGAAAATAAAATTTAATAATGTATTTAATATGAATTTATGATACAAGAAACAAGATTTAAGACTTGTACTAATTTTAACTAATGTTAATAATCAAACATAGAATAAATGTAATACCAAATAAGATAGAAGTACTAACCTAATCATCATAGTAAACCTGATCAAAATCATTGTCTTGTTCATTATGTAGGCTTGCACTCGAAGGTTCAACCTTCTGGAAGGGATTGTTCATATTAGATATATTTGGTTCACCAATATATTGTTGAAAATTTGGATTTTCTTCTTCCAATCCATTAATAGCCATATTTCCAACATGAGTATCATACATCATTGCATTACTTGAATATGATGTCACATTATCCATACTGACATTCAAGTTGTAGCCATTACTTAACTCATTTCTAATATTTCTACTAGGTACTATCCCACTGTCTGAATATGTTGCTCCTTGGGCCACAATAGAATTCAAGGTATAATCACTTTGAGTATGATGATGCCCACTGTTTATCACAACGTCAGATCTATAATTAGTATTTTTAATAATTGGGCCTTGTAGTCCTTGTGAATACAACATTCTGAATAATGGTCTTTGTTGTTGTTGTTGTTGTAATCCACCACTAATAGTATTTTGAATTGATAAAAATGGGTTACTGAATGAGTTGAAGTTGCTGAGGTAGGGAGATTGAACATGAAGTTGCGAGCGATAAAACTGTTGTTGAAATGGACTCTCTTCTCGAGCAAAAGTATTATTGGTATTAAGATTTGGAAATGAAAGATCTGATTTTCTTTGGGTATTATCTGGGTTACAATTCAAATTTGGTACATTTATTTGAAGATGAGGCATTGTCCCAAATTTTTTAAAGCTACTTCTTGATTCATAAAAATCACTTGAGGATCCCTGACCTAATGGGCGATGAAGGGATTTTCGTTCTTCCGAAGATCTCCAATCATTGCGACGACATTTCTGAGAAGTTTTATAAGAAAATAATTATAAAAATCAAATCATAAATATAATTATCATTTGAACTAATTGTTATATAGATGTTTTTGAAACGACTGAAGTCATTTATAATAGAAAATATTTTTGATGTTTGGTAATTGGAGAATAATAAAAATATTTTGATACAATGTGAATTAAAGATTTATAATAATATTAATCTATTGAATTGCAAAATAACAAATGTTAGCAATGAATAATTAATAAGCATGTAAGAAAATATAGCTAATTCTCCTTAATCAAATAATGGTTTGATAGGACTTTATGCATTACTATTGAGAACAATTCCTAAATATTTATTGATGAAAGTGTAATAAAATTATTTTTTTTTGTTTTGATATAAAGTTGAAATTAAGGCATTGCAGAAGAAATAGCTTATCACATAAGTATTTGATTAAAAAAATTTCAAGAAAAATATTTTCTAATAACCAAATACGAAAAAATAACTTAATGAAAACAATTTTTGCAAAATAACTTTCTTTTTACCATACAAACAAAATTAATACAAAAAAATTTCACTTAGTTTATCTTAAAAATGTACCTGGAGATGGCTTGCAACTTGCATCCTAGTAAGACCAGGCACATTCATAACCTCAAGAATCTCCTTGGGATAGCATCCTACATGTTTTAAAAGAATGTGAATTTAAATAATAACTACAATATTCTCATATCAAGTCGAGTAACATATAAATACAATAATCAATGTCTTATTTCAAACAAGTTAACATTGACTATAAGTATAAATTTTCACTGTCCATACCGTTTAATTTAAAAGAATTGTCAAAAAGTTTAATTAATAGTGAAGTAAACTTACTTCCTTCACCAAGTAATTGTACAGCTTCCATGAATTTGGCATGAAGAGCCTCAGTCCATTCCGTGCAATTCTTTCGCTTAACGATCTTATTCATCTGATTTTTATTATTTTCGAATCTTTCTCTTGCTTTCTCTCTTTTTATTTTTTCTCCTACAACAAATTGCCAGATGTATTTGGTAATGTCCTTATCAAATGGCTTTTTAAGGCAAAGATAAGCTCCTTCGTCAAAAGCCTTCTTTACTACGAGTTCGTTTTGTTCATCCCATACAACTGCATAATTATTTCAAGAAGCTATCAATTAGAATTAAATTACACTATACATTATGTGAATAGTTAATTTGACTATTCACTAGATTAACAATTCATTATCTGTAATATTAAAAACAATCATTTATCATATAAAAATAGAAATTAGCTTTTAATAATTTATGTTGTCAAACAACAAAAGTCATTATGCACCCTATTTCACGATGGATTATAAGCAAATCATTTATCTACAAATTATTTGATGCTAGAATAATAGTGAATTTTATAGCTAATTTTTATAATGCATTAGTTACAATATTGACTTCAACCACATTGGACGTCATAAGTGAACACATAATAAATACTTACCGAGTGAAATTATATCTAAGGCCACAACTCGAGCTAAGAGGTGAAAAGAAAGCGTGTTCGATGAATGGATATTGAGTATCATCACATCAATTTTTTGCTTTCCTTTGGAGAGCATTGCCATTGCATCTAAAGCCGTACCAATCACCATAACTGTATCAATGCTCTTTGAAAGTTAGTGAAGAAAATTTTATATAGAATTATCATAAGGTTTTGTTTATTTCTTATACACAAATTCTATTAGAAATTATTAGGTTTTATTGCTATACACCAGTTTATGTAATTGCACAATAAATCAACTTATAATCTTATATCATAATCGATAAGTAAAATCTTAGATATGCACATAATAAAATTACATACGATATTACTTATAATAAATAATTGAATTATAGAATAAAAATCATATAGGAATATATTACAAAAATAAATTTCAAATTCAAATATAAAATTTGTCGACAACAAATACTGAATAAGGATTGCTATCAATACCCATAGATAATAGGATATTTTTTTTGAGATAATCTTATTTCATAAATATGCAACTATAAGTTTAGAAGATTTAGCAAAGAGAAAAGGATTTATCAATAAATTTCAATATTCTCATAGGACTAATCTATTATCCTAATAACGACATTTTTGTTTTGACATTGATAAGATGAATAATACAACTGAAAAATAAAGTTATCATAGAGACTCATATGAATCTCTGTGTTATTTACATGTATCATATATTATATATTATTTAATTAAATATAAAATCATCACTACGTACGACAGCAACAGTGCAAATCATGATAAAATACTAAGCTGCAAATTGACATCTAGAAAAAAGGCATTACTTATTATAATAATTATTAATAGATTACAATGAAGGAGTGTTTTTATTTGCATTGACGATGAATATTTTGACACGATACTTTCAAGAGGAGCTGCCATTGTGCGTGTTATTTATAGATGGTATACTACTAATTGACAATATACGAAGCGACAATAATGCGAGGTTGAAGGTTTGAAGAAAGATCTTGTAGTCTAAAGGTTTTAAATTGAGCAGGATCAAAACTGAGTACTTGAAGTGTAAGTTCAATTGCATGTCCCATAAAGCAGGCGTGGTCTTTCCCAAGAGAGGAATTTTATATAATCTAAGGTAATTGAGAGATTAAGGAGGATGATACATATTAAATTGGGTCAGGTGGATGAAATAGAGACTCATATTTAGTATTTTGTGATAAAATGTGATGCCAATAATTAAAGACATGATCTATAGAGTGGAGGTTAGACTAACTACGTTATATGGGGTACAATACTGTTGGCCAGTCTATAATTTCAAAGTCCAGAAGATGAAAGTAGCAAAGATGAGAATGTTGAAATGGACGTGTGGGCATATAAAGAGAGATAAGATTAGGAAGGAAGATACTCAGGCCAAGATGTGAGTGACCCTCATGAATTATAAGATGCAGGAAGTAAGATTGAGACGGTTCTAGCATGTAAAAAGGAGATGTGCAAATGCCCTGGTAATGAGGTGCAAGATATTAGTCATAGAGTGCTTGAGAAAGGTAGAGGTAAACCTAAAAAGCATTTAGGTAAGGTGATTAGTGTTGTTTTTCGGGTTTAGTAAAATCTGTATTTTCCAACAATAACTTCAAGCACATGTACAAACTAACATATGAACAGTCAAATGAAGTTGTAACTCTTTATTCACAACTTTGAATTTTAACAATAAGTTCAATCTAACTTATAAATATCAACAAAATGAATTCAAACTATTTTCTAGAACATAGCAAAACCAGACGTTTAGAAAGAGATAAAGAATAGAAGATTCAAGTCCACCGAATTAACCGTGTGTACTTAAGAAAATTATTTCCCTTAAGTACCCAAGTTTATGAAATATATCCTCCCAAAATAAAATAAATCACTTAGATAGAATGACAGTACCTCAAACTCTATTAAATGACGAACACACTCAACGATTCATAAATCACACTTAAGTTTTTCATGAAAAAAGAGTGTTATCACTTCAAATTTTAGTGCATATACCTGATAAAAAAATTAGGTATTTATAACCAGAAGGTGGTGCTTCAGTTTTCAAGCAGTGGTGGTATACATGCAAAAACAAAATATACTGCCTCATCTGCGGAGCCCATATACGTTCGCAAATGGTGACCTGCGCTCGTAGGTTATTTTTTTCTTTCAAACAATGCCTCAGAGGGTCACATTCTGTCGAGGTGCTTTATGACATGTGTGCGCACATACTCGTGTGCGTTCACAAATAGAGAATATTTTTGTATTAAATTTTTGGATTCAAATATTGTTAACTCTCAAGTTTTAAATAAATTTTCTCCAAAAAGATAATCTCTCGATAAATCATTTTAAAAATCCAAATTCAAAGCGAAAGCTAAAGTCGAAGTTAAATCGAACGAGCGACAACAACGACAAAACGAGGCTTGTCTTCTTCTTGCCTCATTATCCACACGAAAGAGTGCTTCTATATTTAAGCACAAGGATTAGCACTTCTTTTATAAAGTGAAAATACATTTCACTTTTCCTCAATTTTCTTTTCTCCATGTTTCATTCACATTTCACTATAACCCAATAACCCCCCACATGAATGATGAATGACTATTTCATCAAAAAATATATGGGCAAATGTATGATCTACAAGCAAAGACTAATTGCATATGGATACGTAGGTTCCTCTTTGAATTTTTCGTAGTGAGCTTGCATAGAATGCACTCGGTCAATTAATAGATGTAATATCTTTGAATCATTGAATTTTAATGTACACCTAGACAACACAAGTCACACAATCATCTTTTTACTATTTATAGTTCTCATGACCTTATTCATTTCAACCATGAACACTTTCTGGTGTCATGAGAGCTTAGAGAATAGACCTTTACTTTCATTCTCCTTGAAGTGACTTTCTCTTCACTCTTAAATAGGTGATTCCTAAATGTTTAATCCTATAGATCAAACTATTTGATCAAACTTGCCAAAGTTAGAAACTTTTAAAAAGCTTCAAACCATAAGCCTTGTCCTTATTTTTTAACATTGTCTTCATCATAAGAATGAGTTGAGTTAATTGACAATGTTGAACCATCAGTCACAATTTTATTTGATATCTTTGAACCTAGCTATTGGGATCTCCAGTCTGCTAGGTAGAGTTACCATAGTGATGACTTGTCCTAGGCCGTAAATCCATTCTCTTCAATGAACTCTTAACTCCTTTTCTAGATGGGTCTTTTGTTAATGGAATAAACATATTATTCTTTGACCTCACATAGTCAACCGTGATAATTTCACTAGAGAGTAGTTCTCTAATGGTATTATGCCTCCATTTTATATGACGAGATTTACCATTGTAGATCATGCTCCCTGCCCTATCTATCACATCTTGGCTATCACAGTAAGTACATACTAGCGCTAAAGGTTCAGTCCAATAAGGAGTATCTTCTAAAAAATTTCAGAGCCATTCGGCTTCTTCACCAATTTTATCTAACGCGCTAAATTTAGATCCATTATAGGGTGGGCAATACATATCTGTTTGGATGATTTTCAAGAAACTGCTCCTCCACCTAAAGTAAATATGTATCTACTTATGAATTTTACTTCATTTGATCCAGTGAGCCAATTTGCATTACTATATCCTTCAATTACCACATGATATTTTATAATGCAAAGCATAGTATTGAGTATGTTCTAGATACACTAAAACTCTTTTCATTGCCTCCCAATGATTTAATTTAAGTTAGTCATGTACCAACTCAATTTACTAATAGCATATGCTATATCTGATTGTGTATAATTCATGATATACATCAAACTTTTCAACACTCTTGCATATTCTAATTCTGAGTCACTTTCACCTTCATTCTTTCGAAGTACAAAGCTCACATCCAATAGTATCTTGGCAATATAAAATTGCAAATACCTAAATTTTCCAAGTACCTTTTTGATGTAATGAGACTGTAATAATTCCAACCCTTAAGGAGTTCACATCAACAACTTTAAGGTTTTTTATATCAAACTTGCTCTCAAATATTTATTTCGTAGCATTTATGCCAGAAATATCTACTGATGATTATCATGTCATTCACATACAAACAAACAATGACTTTGTGATTTGCAGTGTTTTTAATGTAGATACATCTATCACACTCATCTATCTTAAATCTATTTGCCAACATGGTTTATTCAAATTTTGCATGCCATTGTTTGGTGCTTGCTTTAGTTTATATAGTGACTTAACAAGTTTGCACACTTTTCTTTCCTTACCAAGAATTATAAAACTCTTGGGTTGTTTAATATAAATTGTTTCCTCCAATTCTCCATATAAGAAAGTTGTTTCACTTTCATTTGATAGATTTCAAAATGACATGCCTCTGCTAATGCAACCAACATCTGAATGGATGTTATCCTTGTTACTGGTGACTATGTCTCAAAATAATCAAGGTTTTTTTTTATAAAGCCTTTCACAACAAGTCTTGACTTGTATTTGTCAATAGTATCATCAACTTTTATTTTCCTTTTGAAGAATCATTTAGCACCTAAAGGTTTATTTTCTAGAGGAAGATCAACCAACTCCCAAGTATGGTTGCTCAAAATTGAATCAGTCTCACTATCGACAATCTCTTTTCAAAAGGATGAGTCCACAGACAACATCGCTTCTTTATATGTTTGTGGCTCATTTTTAAGAAGAAATGTTACAAAATATGATTCAAAAGAAGTCAACATTTTCTCTTCATTAAGTATATTCTTCCTTGGTTTATCCCTAGGTCATTTAAACCCTTCATTAGACAACTCATGTCTAGTCTTATACGGATAAATGTGTTAAAAAAACTTGAATTATTTGATTTAACTACCACATTATCATGGATATCCGATTGATTGGATTTATGAATCAAAAATTGACATGCTTTACTATTTTAGCATATCCAATGAAAACACAGTCCATATCTTTGGCCTTTTTTTTCACCCTTTTGGGTATATGAACTTGGACTTTGGTTAGACTCCCCCACACTCTGAAATATTTTAAGTTGGATTTCCTTCCTTTTCATTTCTCATATGGAATTAATTGTTTCTTTCTATGGGACACTCTATGGAATTGATTGTATCTTGCTATGGGACATTCATAATTTTTTTCAATATTCGATTTTTTCTTTTCGTAATTTTATTCGATTAAGGTGAATGCGAGACAGTTATTTGATGGACAATTTCATTTTCCAAATATATCTCTGCAAGAGGAGATTCATACTCTGCACTACTATCACTTCTTATCATTTTAATATTTTTATCATTGGTCAGCTAAAATAACATCATTTGCTGCCATTTTTTAAAGTTCACACTATAATATTTTTTTATTTCTCTATCATTGCCATTTATAGAGCAACATCTGAACAACTTAATGACACAATATTGATTGCCATTGAAAAAGCACCATTCACAAGCGAATCAACTTATTGTTCAGTTTCATTCATCATTTTCTTTTCAAACTTTGACAAATACTTCAATATTTTAGAATACCAATTGGAAGGACTTAATCTTTAAACAACTTATTTCTAGTCAATGATGAAGCTTTTAGAATGAAAAAGGAAGCAATGGTTCTTGAATAGACGCATTGCTTCAGACCGTCGCCAACCCACAGAACCCACTTGCGCCAGCAGGTGGCCTATATATGACCGCAGGTCACTGTTTGTCAAAAACAAAATGTACTACCTCATCTGCGGAGCCCATCTACATGAAGATGGTGACCTTCGCTCACATGTTATTAATTTCACTTCTAAACAGAGCTTCAAAGGGTCGCGTTCCTTTGAGGTGCATTGAGACATGCCTCGACACATGCTCCGTGTGTCCTCAAGTGGAGAATATTTTTGTATCAGATTTTTGAATTAAAACATCGTTAACTCTCAAGTTTCAAATGATCTATCATTTGACAAATTAAAATACAAATTCAAAGTATAAGCAGAGCCGAGCAAGCGACAACGATGGCTCAAGGCTTGTCTTCTTCTTGTCTCACTATCCACATAAAAGAGTCCTTCTATATTTAAGCGCAAGGATTTTTCTTTCTCCAACTAATGTGGGAGAATACTCCTTTTATAAAGTGAACATATATTTAACTTTTCTTTCATTTTCTTTTCTCCATTTTCCATTCCCATTTCACTAAAACCTAATAATTAGGCAGGACATGATATAACTTTTCACAATGAGAATAGGACCATTGATAAAAGGGTGTGGAGGTCGAGGAATCGGATAGAAGGTTAATAGGTACTTGAGTGTTTTGCTTTTCCTTTCCCGAGTACTAGTATTAGTTTGGTTTTTTCATTTCTAAAATTCTTATTTCTATCAATTGATTCTTTATCCTCGACTATTATTTTTTGTTGTTGTTGTTCATGCTTGTGTTATTGTCGTTTTTTCAACTGTTTTTTGTTGAGCATCTATTTCCCCTAAAAAAAAATTTCGCATCCTTTCCAACATATATATTGAGGGTATTATGTAAAAAAAAAAAAATTAAAAATTATGTAATTCATGTTTTTTTTAATACATCGAATCAAACACTGCATAAGAAAAATACAAGTATAACTAATGCAAGCATAACTAACACAAGTATTACTAATACACCATATTTTGCATTATTCTTATACACTCTACCAAATGACCCCTAAAGATATACGATGCATACACCCTATTCTTATTCTTGATCCCACTTGTGGGGTTAAACTAGATTTGTTGTTATTGTAGTATCTAAAATAAAATGATTTATTATTTATGCATTGATGTTGAATGTCAGAAGTTTCTAAAAGTTGAAAAGAGGAAAAAAAATTCTTTTTTCCTATCAGATTTTGCTATGTACCTTTTTAATGCCAATAAATTAAAGTATAATTCCTATTGCTATTACTTATTTTATTAATAATATCAAATTACTTACTTTATGTTTGCATATTACATGGTACCTACAAAAGTAGCTAGCAAAGAAACTCAATTCAAAATAATTTAACGCGCCTTGCACATAGAACAACCAATGAATAATAACAAAGTAATTGAGCAATCAAATCAAAACTAATAAGAAAAAAAGTCATAAAACACCAAAATAAACTATACAAAAATTGTCACTTATATGCCTTTTCTTGTAGAGTAAAATAATTCAAAAAAGTTACCATTTAAAGATAGTTTTTAGGTAAGTTAATTATAACTTTACCAATTCTCTCAAATATTATGAAAATCGTCTATTGTCTTCAAAAATTTAAATATAGAAAGTAGTAAAATGCACATCAAGATTGATCCATCAAAATGATTTAGCAAGTAATCATTAAGCCAGATTCAATTTATTCTTTTGAAGTTAAGAAAAAATAAAATTAAAATACTTTAAAATTCAAGGTCCATCTGTGGCCAAAAGGATGAAATGACGTGTAGATTAAAAAAAATTAATAAAAACTTTTTAAGAGGTGCGATTTATTTTATTGAATAACAAAATAGAAAAAACGCATTGAAATTAAGAGGACAATTTTTAATTAAAAAAGAAAAGAAAATGTTTTTATTTTATGTAGATCAAATCTCTCCACTTTTTCTTCTTCTTAATTTAGTAAATGACAAAAAAAAACTATCTCATGATCAATTAGCCAACATCAAATCTTATCTTGTCCTTCTCTTGCTCTTTATTCCTTCCATTATCTTGATTTTTTATCTTCACCAACTAACAAAATTAAATGATAGATAAATTAGTATAAATTAACGCTCTACATATTTGAAAGTCATTCTCGAGGGATCAAATAAATTTTACTCTCACATTAATTGATAAAGAATATATTTTTCTTAAAATATCAAGTGTAACATTCAATGTAAATTGATTAAATTATTAAAATTAACATAAATTTATGTCCCACCTAGGACATAGAAGCTAATCGAGTGTATGATCTGCTTATAGCAAGAACCAAAAATAGAAAATCTAATTTGACTCTTTATAACCATGTAAAACTCATTTATTAACTAGTAAAACAAATATAAAAATATGAAAATAGTGTTATGACAACAAGAAAAATAGAAATTCAAGATTTACAAGATATATAATTCAATTCTAAAAAGAGATAGATGCTCAAATCATAAATGAGATAAAAAAAATATTAATTAAATCATATATAAAAAATCACAAAGGTTAGTCGTATCATAGAATCAATGATTACAAGTTGTAGATTTATTTTTAGAGATGTCACCTTTATAGTCATAAGACTTTAGTAAATCAACCATGTTATTAACAAACTCTTTGTCGTCATCAACAAGCACCACATGAACTTCATCAATCATACCGTAATAGGGAGCTGCCATTGAATTGTATATTCCGTCAATAGATTGAGAATTCTTTTCGTCAGATATAAGAAAGAGGAGATACCAAAAAAATATTTGTTATATAAAAAGAAGTATTTATAGAAAAAGATTTAACTGCCTTGACAGGTGATATAGTATCCCTGCTTAAGGCTGGTGACCATATCTAGCGTTGACCATACAAAAAAATTTATTTGACCTATTTTATTTTTATAGAGAAATATTAGTTCTTTTGGTAGGTGCTTATATAGTATCTCTACTTAAGGCTAGTTGCCATATCAAGTGTTGACCATAGAAATTTTTTTATTAGACCTATTTGATTTTTTGTCTTTTCTTAGTCAAAACAAAAGAATTCTTTCTTCTTTTTTTCTTTCCTTTTTATGACCACTAATGGGTAATATTTTCGTGATAAAGTCATTTATCAGTGTGTAGCTTTCTAGACATATTTTTGATGAAAATGTTTCAGTTATTAGGAAAAAAGACTTTTGTGGCTTATGAGATCTGAGTAAGCACTCATTTTCATTTAAAAAAAAAAATAGTAATGGCTTTTCTTTATCTCAGTCATTTCAACAAATTCTTACATAACATTATCAACCATTATTATTCAAAAGCGCCATTAATGTCCTAATCATGTCCTTAACTTGTATCACATCTACACTTTCTAATCTAAAAAATAGTTTTTTATCAAGATAAACCATCTCTTATATTCTCTTATTGTAGACATAATCATAGTGATTTTATTATAACATATACCTTAAGGAATATGAGAATTCGACATCTAAACTTATAATTATTTTATTTATTACTTCCCGCTTATAAATAGGCAGTATTATCGTCACGATCCAACCTACTGGATCGTCTCGGACACCTACCTATGCCTCCTCTAGGTAGGAGAACTGAATATTCCACCATTAAATTAATGCAGAAATTGCTACAATGTTTGGAACAAACTGAATATTCAAGTGGCACACTAGTGTGAAAGGAACAAAACAATTCATATAATAGAACAAACTGAAAATACTGCAAAGTGGACTGAAGTCAAGAAGTGGGGTGATATTGAGGAACAGGTCTATAGACAGAAAGCAAGAGTTAGTTGGATAGATGGTGAGGATGCAAATACAAGATACTTTCATGCACAATTGAAGATAAGAACCAGCAAGGACACTATTACATCCATCTATGATGACACTGGGGTCAAGCTAGAAGATCCTGCATTGGTGGAAGCTAAGTTTATAAAGTTCTTCTCCAACCTTATGAGCATAGCTGCAATACAACTACCTTGCCCAAGCATCACAGTAATAAGAAGTGGCACCTATCTCTCTCATGAATAGAAATGCAACTTAATCACCCCTGTCACAGAACTGGAAATACATGCAACACTGAAAGGAATGACACATGATAAAGCCCCAGGTATTGATGGGTATCCTGCAGAATTCTTTAATCTAAATTGGTCGTTAATAAAACAAGATGTAATTCTTGTTGTTAAAGAATTCTTTGAATCTAGTAGACTGTTGAAATCATTTAGCCGCATGTCGACGCCCTATTTCGAATCGGTCGAAACAACACACGACGTATGGTGGCGTTTAATGACTCTTGGGATTTGAAAATTTATTTTTTTAGAGCCGCCACCTAACTTTTTAGGAAAATTAGGAAAAAACCATTTTTTATGTCGAAAATTCTGTTTTGGTCTTTTGAGAATATTTAGAGATTCTGAGTAAGCGTCTTGGTTACTCGAGGGGAAGGTGTTAGGCACCCCTCAGAGCCTATCCGAAGATAGTCTTTACACTTAGTTTAGGAAAATATTAGGAAAAACTTTTATTTTTACTTAAAACAATGATAAGAAATGTAAATAATAATGACAATAATAAACAATAATATTATAATGACAATTAATAGTACTAATGGAGTATAAATAATAATGACAATGATAAGGGACGATAATAATGATAAAAATAATTACTATAATAATATTGAAAATAATATACCTCGTATGTGGTAGCAAATGAATATGTATACCTCACGTTTACTTAAACCTGAAAACTCGAATAAGGGTTGAAAAGATAGAATGTAGCGTAACTAAATAAAATGGCTAATTTTACAAAGTCTTGATTTTATATAAAGATAATACCTTTGAAAAAATGTAAAAAAAAGAGTGTTGAAAAAAGCCTTTATTAATTATGAAAACTTGAAATTTATAAGAAAATTTAGTTTCTTGAGTTTAAAGGAAGTTATTTTAATTCTAATAGACTATTTAGTTATATGAATATAATGAATGCCATGTTCAATGAAATACTTGGCGATTTCTTTCAAGTTTAGTTTTGAAGAGGAACATCGAAAGTAACCATTTAATTCATTTAGACGAAATACACTAGGTGAGGAATCACGAATCGACTAAAATACATGATAAAATAAAATGGTAATGACTTAGGGGATTGATCTAAATTAATTAGTTTGGGTGTTCAAGTAAATACAAATAAACAAGAATATGAAATAAAGGAAGAGTTAGAATTGGGCCCTTTTGGCCCATTTTATGGGATGCCCAGATTTTGGGCCTGAATCCCATGAATTTCAATCCATTATTCTAGTGTATATCATCTGTGTACAGCAACTATTCTTTCCCAGCGTTTTTGTATATTTGGTGTATATCTTATGTATACACGGATCGACAGCCTTGCTTTTTGTCTCTCAATCCGTTTTTGGGATTGGTTGAGGCTCGGACACGATGAAGTTCGAATGCAAGGATAAATGGAATTCGAGTGGACTCGAATTCATGTCACATGCATCAAAGGAAAGAGAAGAATTAAAAATCAAATCTGAATAGAGTAAATGAACAACAAAGTATAATTCGTAACCAAAGGAGTTGAGCGACACATAAGGAAATTGAATACTATGAAGTTTGAACCAGACTGAAATAAAGAAATATGGTTCAAGGGTATTACCGAAGATAACTCCAAAAATAAAATGCACGAGATTCAAGTACTTAATAAGATTTCAAACTAGAACAATTCGAAAGTCAAGCACATTTTGTCATAAACTAACTAAGCATCAGTACAAATAAATGATTAAGTTGATAGTCCATCACCATGCAACATGATTTAACTGGGCTATTCTCAATTAAGTTATAAGAAACAGAGGGATGAAGGGGCACTGTACAGCTATCCCATGTGACACATTACTTGCAACTCAACAGCTATGTCGTATTCCGAATGTATGAGCGCGTAATAAATAAGTAAACTATCAGATTTCTAATGATTTCTAAACTACCAGATTTCTAATGATTTCAATCTAGTTTGCAAGAGAGAGAGCAAAATTATATTAGACCCTTATCAATGAATACATACGTAGACAGAATAAAGCTTTAAGAAATCCACACCAAGGAAATGAAGGAAAAGTTTTTGCAATATACCAATTTTACAAGTAAGGCAGTTTCATGAATGATTAAAACCTATACAAAATATCAAGAATAATTTTACAAATATCAAACAAAGTGATGCAGCTTAATAGATGTAAAAAAAAAAAATTCGCGTAAAAGTGCACTTAACTGTGTAAAAGTACCATCTTAATAGACATAACATGTTAAGCTTAAAAACTTGTGCAAAGCTGTGACATTTTTGAGTCACTACTACCTTAGAGAATACTCATACTCTCACATGAATGTCAAACAAATAAGAGAGGAAACAAACTGCCGATTTGAGATCTAACCATATTATGGCCAGGCTAGAAAGTTTCTTGCAAAACTTTATTCGTCCCAAATCCAAAAGAGCATGTAAACACAAAGCAACCAAGGTTCTGATTTCAGGAATAATAGAAAAATAGAGTTTCAAAACCGCCACATGTCTTAATCTCTATACCGCCACACACTTGTAGATAATCCTGACAAAGATATAACGCTAATATAACATAACAACAAAGTCAAGATGGAGTACAAAGTTCAGATAAAAAAGATAACAATAGAGTCGAGAAGCGATGGAAATCGTTCTCATATACTCAAAACAGCTATGTACTTTATGACAAACACATGATCTGATTCACTGATAAACACATATGCAATGCCCAAAACAAGATGAACGAACACATACACATATCCACATATACACATCCAAACAGGGAAACACAGGAAAAAAGGTGATTTTCATACTTTTCGCTTCCACCAGTCCCAAATCCGAATCAAGAGGAAACAAAATTGAACGACACACCATCACAACCTAATTTGGAACCAAAAATATCATGTTTTCACCTATTTACAGACCTGGTGTTATATTTACACATGGGCTAAATTCACAAAAAGTCATAGTTTTCTTTTATTCGCAAAGGTAATGGAAAACCAACAATCGAATTTAAGAATAGAATAGAACCACACGTTATAAACCAAACGAGATGAAGCAAAGATGAACATAGAAAACAAAGGCGAGATTCGCACCTTTTCTGGGGCAGCAAAACTCGGGCTTTCACGTCTAAGGGTATTCCGGTGACTACAAACTCAACCACGGGCACCCGAATTTGACCAAATCGGAAAAAGAATAGCGACTCGAAATTTCCAATCCTTTGCTCGCTGGTTCTTTTTTTTTATAAACTTCCTCACTATATTTTTCCAATCCAACCCCCTTTTTTTGTTCCCAAAACTTGCTAGTGCTCCCTTTCCCTCGATCTTTTTTTTTCCTCCTTTTTTGGTCATGGTAACTCGGTTATTTATAGGCAAATTCGGACTTCAAAGTCCGGATTCGAAACAGTAGTTAGGAGAAATTTAAAATTTGAATTTAAAATTTTCTGAGAAAGACCTTCAATAGGGGAGCCATTAATGACCAAATTTTACCAATTTGGGATTGCTTCCTCTGAATCCCTCGAATTCTCGAGCGGACAACAACGAAAAAAGAAGATTCTCGCGTGGTCAAGGTGGCCATGTGATGACGCAACCTAGACTTTAGGGTTTTCGATCCGATAATGGTGGAGAAAAAGGCGGAAGGGAGGAAGAGAAAAGGGTGCATGGTGTGTTGCACTTTTTGGGAAAATGATGGAGACATGACGATGGTATTTTGAAAAATGGGAGAGGCACACGTATTTGGTCTTGGACTTTAAGAAAAACGTGTGTTTTGGTTGTATTGTTTGACTGATTTTGGCTCATCCGATCTCTTGATCAGACAGCTGAAAAATAAATACTCTACAAAATGTATATATATATAGAGAGAGAAATATAAATTTGACTAAAAGTGAATATTTTTTTTTATCCGTCCTATCATTTAATCGGACGGTTTAGAATTAATAAAAAAAAAATAGAAACATAATTAAATATAGAAATATATATTTATATATAAATATAAATTATTTATAGATTTGAAAATTTTAGATCTTTAGGTTAAAAATAAATTGGACTAGATTGATTGGTGTCGATTAGATGAAATGTGAAGCGTACATAGAAATTGTACTGAATTATGGGCCAATTCTTCGGCTCCATGGCTAAAATTTATAAATAAGAGTTGAGGTTACAATAAAATAAAAGTTGAAATTGAATTATTGTTAGCCCAAATACTCTTTTTCTACTTAAATTAATTTTATCGATGCTTTCCGATATTCAAAAATTATTTTTAATTTAACGTATACAAATTACAGACATAACTTGTATATATATGTAGAAATAAGAATATAATAAAATATAAAATATATATTTTATATAACAAAAGTATAAATATATATGGTCACAATATCGCCTAAAGAATAAAATTAAAAAAAAAATGCAAATGCGATCACTAAAGATATTTTATTTTATTTGGTAAAATATTTAATTATATTAAAATATTTTATAATATGATAGAAAACTAGAAAACTTATAAAAATAGAGATAAAAATACGAGTTTTATTTCTTATTTAATTTTAAAATTAGTTAGGGCCAAGAACATCGATAAAATTAATTAGAGGAAAAGAGCGAGCCAAAATTGGGTGTCAACACTACACAGCTATGACCTTAATGCCAAAAGTAGCCAACCCTAGTTATGTTAGGGATTATAGATCCATAGCTTGTTGCACCACAGGTTATAAGATCATCACCAGGATTCTCACAAATAGACTCAAAAGTATTGTCAAGCATCTTGTGAATCCTTCCCAATCAGCTTTTGTGGAGGATAGAAGTATTGTTGATAACATCCGGTTTAGTCATGAAATTTTTAAGTAGTATAATAGGAAAGGTTTGTCCCTAAGATGTGTTATGAAAATAGATCTTAGGAAAGCTTATGATTTCATTGAATGAGGGTTCCTAAAGACTCTCCTAGCTGAGTTAGGTTTTCCTAGTAAATTCATAACTTTGATTATGGAATATGTCACTTCTGTCTCGTACTCCCTGGTCATAAATGAAAGTCTAGCTAAACCCTTTTTAGGGAGGAGGGGGAATAAGACAAGGGGACCCTATGTCCCCTTATCTTTTTGTCCTTGCAATGGAGTATCTACATAGAGAACTCCAATCAATGCAGCAACACAAAGACTTCAAGCATTATCCCAGATGTAAAAGGCTAGGTGTGGTACACATTAGTTATACAGATGATCTTCTAATGTTTTGTAAGAAAGAATTGAAATCTGTGAGATTATTGTAAGCAGTATTTGCTAGATTCTCAGCTGTATTAGGCCTTCAAGAAAATCTAGATACGAGCTCTATATATATGTCAAGTGTTAAACCCCAACTAAAGTAAGAACTATTGAAGGAACTTGGGTACAGAGAAGGGGAGCCGCCTTTCAGGTACCTGGGATTTCCTTTATCATCTAAGAAGCTCACAATAGGTCAATGCTTGTCACTGGTGGAGAGAATAATAGAAAGAATCAGATGCTGGACTGCTAAGTTACTTTTCTATGCTGGCAGAGTTTAATTAATTAAGGCAGTGATCTTCAGCATTTAGACATTTTAGGCCCAAATATTTTTCCTTCCCAAAAAGATTCTAAAGATGATTGAAACCATCAGTAGGACATTTCTCTGGATAGGCTCCACAGAGGTATCCAGAAAATCCCTTGTTTCTTGGGAAAAAATTTGCATGCCACAAGGTGTAGGAGGGCAGAATATACAGGATATAAGACTTTGGAATAAGGCAGCAATCTTGAAGCTTTTATGGGCAATCAATGAAAAGAAAGACTCTCTCTGGATAAAATGGGTCCAAGAGTATTATTTGAAGTCTGAAGAAGCAAAAACATGCAATATACCAGCAAATTCCACTTGGGTGATAAGGAAAATATTGGCATCTAGAACATATATCATGCAGTGCTCAACTATGCAAGGTGATCTCATAACTAGACTTTAGGCAATGGTTGTCAAAGGTAAATTTATTTACAGCTATTACCTCAATACCAAAAGGTACCATGGAAGAGCATTGTACTTCAACGAAGCATACATCCCTAACATAAGTTCATCTTATGGCTGGCCATCAAAAGAAGACTTGCAATAGTGGATAGATTGCTGAAGTTTGGTATTCATGTTCCATAATCATGTATTTTCTGTGATTCACAAGTAGAAACACTAGACCACCTATACTTTGGTTGAACAGTGACAAAGAACATCTGGCAAAAGTTATTGAATTGGCTGAGGATACAAAGAACCATGGGTGGCTGGGAAGAAGAGGTCAAATGGGCTTCTAACTGGGCAAAAAAAAAGTCAGGAATGGGAGCCATCATCAGCTGTGTGTTTAGTATGTTGGTTGCTATAATTTGAAGAGAAAGAAATCACCTCAGATTCTAAGCTAGCTAATTCTATGCTGACAAACTATACAAGGAAATTGTAGTGCAAGTCCACATCGCAGGCAGAAAAAAAACACAATGGCAAGCTATACTGTTACAACTGAACAATGTTCCTTAGTAACTTGTATTTGTTAATAAAAGATGTAATAGATACGAAAGTTTAGCTATAGATTGGTTGTGTTTCAATTTTGAGAGGCAAGAGGTCAACTCATGCCTGGTTTGTAAAAGACTCACTTTGGTATGAATAAAATTCTTTTATTTACAAAAAAAAAATGGTATCAATCATCTTAACTCAATAGTTTAGAAATGATTATTAAATCCATTCGTTCCATAACTTGTTTTAATACATTAGATATAAAAAGATGTGAAAAATAACTACAAGAGACTCCCCAGAACCTAACCTAACCTGGTATGCGAGCATTCGACAAGGAGTAGGTACGTCCATGACACATAGTTCTTACAGAATAGAAATGGTAGAAGCTGATACTGAGTGACCAGCATCGCTTCTATAGAAACTCCAACTAACCTGCACCATGCCTATACTCCCGAGTGGAGGTATAGTAAGTGTAGCATCAATACAACCACATGTACTGGTAAGCATCATCAACCAACTAGAATTAAAAACAAATAACATCAATAATAAATACGGAAAAATCATAACGACAAGTAAAATTCTAGTCTAAACCCCCAATTATAGAATCCTCAACATATCATTTAGCATCTTTATGACCTACTTGTCATTTAATATTTTCATATATATGTTTGTCTTTTAACTTAACATTTTTAACCTATAACTTTTTCCTCCCATACCAACTCATTCTTATGGTACTTACAATTCTTTAATCTATCTCTACCCAAGTCCTCTTTATACTCCCAATCACAAGACATCACAGTACCATATCTCATGAAGAATCAAAAAACTACTGTCGCCATTCAATTTCTCAGTTCATGATGACACCTACTATAACCCACCAGTAGGTATGACAACCCGTAATTCAGGACAACTAGTAACAGACTATCAAGAGAAATAAAGGAAGCAACGAAAATGAATCTAATAAAGAGATGAATATAAAGATGAAATCCCTAAAACCCGGTGAAGCCAGTACAAGAGCTTCTAATACAATAGGAGTACGAGTGAAATAAAAAATAAATATATATACAAAGATGTCTCTAAACACAAAATAGAGATCAGTAAACTATAAAAGAGAGAGCAACAGTACTCTGAACGTCAGGAGCTCACCCCAAATCTCTGATTCATAGCTACTCTACATCATGACCACATCAATGGTGAGAAATCATACTATGATCTACAGGCTGCAGAAGTATAGTATGATTACCAAACTCGTGGTACCCAGTAGACATTGACCGACTCACCGACTCACCGACTCAGCTCCAAAGATAATGTAAGCATAAATAACATATGAAGCAAGAATATAACAATGATAAACTATCTAAGAAACTAAACATAATATTGCTAATGGAGCAATACATATAAACAATCCTATTCTAACAGTATTCAGGAACTAAAGTGTGATATCGTATATCTGTAACAACCAGTTTTTTTGATGAAATATGTAAAATTTGTGATTTTATGTGATTTGAATGTTTTATCCCTTTTCACAATTGCATTGTGGTATTTCTATGGTGTGGAATGCTTGACACGATTCTTGATGTATTTTGGTACCATTTATGTGATAGTGTGATTTTTGGTGGCTTTGAGAGCCTTATTATGGACATGTGTCATTATCTTTTGATCCATACGATGGATGGCTGAATGTACTACATCAACAACTTTAAAATATCAATTTTAGTCTAGGTAGACATTTGGTTCAGATTTTGATGCACTCGAGCTCATTTCAACCTGTTGGTCGAAAAGTTAAAAAATTGGAAATATGGGTATGGGACTCATTTGGTCAAAACGACCTCGGGAAAATTTAACTTTGCCTACACGTCCTGAACATTGATTTTAGGGTAGTAACATATTTGGTTGGGTTTTATGACTTTTAAATCTCATTTCAACCCTCGGTTTGGAAAATTATAATTTTGGATTTTGGGAATCAGCTCTGTGAAAATGACGTTTTCTTTAAAATCTGATATTGCCATTGAGTCCAGAGCATCAAATTTAGTGTGGTTACATAGTTCTTTAGCATATATCAGACTCCGAATGAATGTCATACACCCTGTCGAAGTTCGTTTAGACTTGAAAAAATCTGCAATATATAATAGCTTTTTCCCCTTTTTTTTTTTTCTCATTTTGGCCTTTCTTTCACCTTGCCTCTTGAGAGTTAAACCCTAATATAGTGTGAGAGCTTAAAAGTGAACCTTGTGGGAGTTTGGGAAGCTAGATTAATATCTATTTCTTGATTCTGTTTTGAATTTAAGGTGAGATTTCATCCTTTTCTAATCTAATTCCTTGATTAATTTCTCAAAATTTCAAAAATCTTAGGACTTGATTTTAAATCCCAATTTTACTCCTTTTCACTTGAATAATATTTTAATCTTATAATTACTAGTTTTTCATCAATTTAACCTTCAAAACAACTTCGATTCTTGATTTTATTGCAAAATTCGAAGATTTTACCTGATAAAGCTTAAAAATATTTTTTTTTCAATTTGAACCTCATTTTTCTCAATATGACTTGGGTTTTCATCTGTATATTCCTACAAATATGGGGAACATGTTTTTATAATAAAGTTTTAATTTTGCCCTTTTTTTGAAAACTTATTTCGGGGATCTGTTTTGACCCCGAACCAAAATTAGGCAATGTGGGTATTGTTGCCTTTGTTTTGATGTGTAAATTCTATTTCTTAGTTTGAGTTAATTTCATAATCATTCATGAAAAGTAAGATCGTGAGTTCAAAGTGCAGTAGACCAATTTCGAAATTCGAGGTGGTTATGACTTAACTCTTCAGACTGGCTGGGTAGTAAATTTGTGTATCAAAATACATGTTAAGGGTGGGAACTAATCATGAAAAATAACTATCTATATATTGTGTCCGTTTGGGGGCCTATATGTGTTGTAATTATTAAATTTGGAATATTACCTGATTTGTGTGACTGTGCGGGGTCTTATGTGATGTTGATAGATCTGACTCTACGTGAACAATCATATTGTGTTTTTAAAATGCATATTATGGTACCTATGGTGTATTTTGATATAGTCATACTTTGTGATCTTGTGAATTATGTGAAAATTCATGGATGGGGAAAATAATGAGTGGATGTTGGCTCACTTGGTTGTAAAAATATAACATTGTGGTTGATTGTGGAAATACATCATGTGGATTGGTTGTAGAAATACTCATTGTGATTGGTTGTGAACATTGCATAATCATCCTCATGTCATCACACACATCATTTCACTTGTTTGTTGTATGTTTTGTATATACTTGTTGTTGTTATTTTTCATACTTTATTTGTGTCTTATATGCTCTAGAAACACTAAAAACACTAGAAATACTATAAATTTTGCAAATAATGAGAACATCGGATTTTATAAACCTTCCTAGAGGGATGTTCCGGGGAGAAAATATTGATATATAGATTGTATATGGGTTGACGAACCCCCTATGGGTCCCACTCGGGAGACTTGCCTCCGTGGGTGTATACGGGGATTGTGCGACGATCCCAGAGGTTGTGCTGTTGACACCCAATTTTGGTTCGCTCTTTCCCTCTAATTAATTGTAATACCCCGAAACTCTAACCAATAGTGCGATCATGAATCAAGCTCATGAGAAATAAATTATAGTGTTTTGGTTGTTTTCTGCTCAAGGGTGATGTTTATTAAGGCTTTAAAGATGTCCTAAAGATTGGGCAAGTCAAAACATTCTTTACCGATTGAATTCTTGAGAAGGATTTTGACATAGTCAACTTCAAATGAGTATATATCCCATTGTACTACGAATTATTGAGCTCATGACCTACCAAAATATATATAATTGAATTAGCTTTCCAACGATGCCCATTTCGTCAAAATCCGATATCGGAGCAAAGAGTTATGCTTATTTTACTCCAGTGTGTCAGCCTGGAAAATCCATGACGACCTTTTGTGACGACTTGTCACAAGCCTGACGGCCCGTCACAAAATGTCGTCACCTTAAGGCAGAAAGTCACAAAATCCTCCCTTTTCGTGATGACAATTTGTGATGGCCTATCACGGGCCTGACGGCTTGTCACAGATGTCGTCAGCTATTGTTTGCAGCAATTGATGGACGATTTTTGCAAGGGTATTTTGGTCATTTCTCATTTTTGGAGGCCTCTATATATATGAGAATCCTCATCCAAACCCTGATTCCATCATTTTCTCTTTCAATTCTCTTGAGATAATATATCTAGGATTTTATCAAGAACATAAATCTTCCAAGAATCATCCATAAATCTTTAAAATTTCTTCAAGAACCAAGTTCCTCATAGTGTGGGCATCAAGAATTATTTATTTCAAGTGTGTATAAAGTCTCAAGCACTAAAGTTCATCCAATTTCAAAGATTAAGGTATGTGGGAGTTTGAACAAGAACACTTCTTTCGTTCTTGTGTCCAGAGATTTAATTTCTATTGAATTTCATGATTTTTGAAAAGTAGGTTTACACCCAAATTAATTTATCAAGGATTTATGAGATTTGAGCTATACAAGATTGACATATTTGACTACTTCATTGTCTTATTTCTTAAATTAAGAATTTATGCCATGAGTTGTATATTGTTATCATAAAATGATGATTTCTAAGTGATTTATGATAAGTGTCATGATTTATGTTTTTCCATAAGAAGTTTTTCTATTGAATATATATTGATATTGAGCTTGAGAGTCAAGAACGAGTTCTATGATATTTTCTTGAAGATTTTGAAACTTGATATGATTTGATAAGCAAGTGTACATGATGATGAGAAAGATTATTTTGAGATTGAGTCGAGTTAGGAATCCAAAAGTTGATTATGATTTACAAATGAGATACATATTTATATTTTGGTCTTCATGATAGACCCTTGAGTTGATTAAGGTGGATTTCCTAATGCGTTCTGAGCTTAAGTCTGGGAGTAGTATTTAGCACCGAGCGGGAAATGTGGGTTCAGCGCATCCTACTTCCCCAGAACTACGTGCCACCATAGGATTAAGATTAAGGGCCAAAGGCCAAGACAGTGATCACTAAAGTTAAGGTTCTACTCCGATGGCAAGGATAGAACATCTCTCCCCAACGTGGGAAAGACATTGGACTCCATGTAAGCTCACATGGTTTATGCTGAATATAAGAAACTTCCAAGTCCATAATAGTCCAAGTTCCATGAGTTACTAAGTCACTCTAAGTCATGAGTCAAAGAGTTTGAGTTGAGTCCAATGGTTTATGAAATTTATGAAGCATGTGTTATTATTGATGATTTATGGAAAATATGTTTCAGGTAACTCAAGCGATGAGAGTCATTATTATCAGCATGCATGATTTTCTTATACATTTATGATATTATTTCAATGTTGCCTGCACCCCCACATACTCAGTACATTCCCAAGTAATGATTCCCATACTCTTCTGTGTTCTACATTTTCTCGTGATGTAGGTTCAGGTGCTCAGTCTCAGTAGCGACAGTGATCTCCGAGTACCTCCATCAACATTCGCATAGTTGGTGAATCCTCATGGTTCGAGGACCTATGTCCCTGATTTTTGTCTTGATAGTAGATGGTGGTTTATTTCCAGTTCAGTACGAGTCAATTGGGGATCTGTCCTAATGGCTCCTCAGTCTTATGTAGTAGAGGCTTTGTCAGACTAGAGTACCAGTATATACAGAACATCGATATTTTGATTGTACAGGATAGTATTTCTTCGTATTCCAATATGTTCATGACATGATTATTCTTACTTATTACAGCTTGATTATTGTCATAGTGAGTTATAGAAGTGATGACAGGCTCAGAGGGTTAGCTTGAGGCCGCGTGCGGCCTTAAGTATCGTGTGACATCTTGGGATGGGATCTTGGGGAGTTACTAGCTTGGTATCAAATCCTAAGGTTTAAAGAGTCCTAGGGAGTCTGACAAGCCGCGTTACGTAGAGTTTTGATCATCGGTGTGTAGCGCGCCACATCTATGAGCAAGAGGCTACGGGACATTTTAGGAAAAGTCATTTCTTTCTTTCAAAAGTCTATCATGCCTATGACTGTTTCTCTATGATATTAATTTGTGCTCTCTTATGAAAGAAAATGCCTCCTCGTAGAGCTCGCAGAAACAATGAACGACCTCAACCCGTTGATCCTTTAAATGAAACGGTGACTCATGCCGAATTCTGGGTAGATTTTCAGACGCTAGCCCAGGCAGTTACCGCCAATGCTCAGGCCAATGTTCAGGCCACAGTCCCACCTCCGCAAGAAGGTAATTCAGCGGTAGCTCAGGTTTTAGATTTTATGCGGACGAATCCGCCAGAGTTTTATGAGTCAAGGGTAGGTAAGGACCCACAGATATATCTTGCTGAGGTCAAAAAGATTACCAAATTATGCATGTAACAGAGGAAGAAAGTGTGGAGCTAGCTTCCTATCGCTTGAAACATGTTGTTTATGATTGGGTGGAGATGTGGAGGAAGAGTAAAGGGGAGGATGTCTCTCCCATGACTTGGCAGTTGTTCCAGCACACGTTCTTAGACCGATTCTTTCCCCCGGAGATGAGGGAAGAGAAACTAGAAGAATTTATGAACTTGAGACAATGTTCCATAACAG
The DNA here is from genome assembly GCA_030864215.1 of Capsicum pubescens. Lineage (NCBI taxonomy): Eukaryota > Viridiplantae > Streptophyta > Magnoliopsida > Solanales > Solanaceae > Capsicum > Capsicum pubescens. The sequence continues at coordinate 33,367,593 of CM061548.1, forward strand.
TTAAGGAGTATTGTCTTAAAATTCAACCGGTTGTCTAAGTATGCTCCCGGTATGATGGCTGATTCCAGGACCAGTATGAGTAAGTTTTTGACTAGCGTATCGAGTTACGTTGTGAAAGAGTGTAGGTTCGCTATGCTCAATAGGGACATGGATCTTTCTAGATTAATAATACATACTCAACAAATTAAAGTGGACAAGGTGAAAGAGAGAGAGAGAGGGGGGGGAATAAGAGAGTTAGATCAGAGCAGCAGAGGTATAATCAGGGTAGATTTTCTGGAGGGATCCGCTCTCAGTTTCAGAGCCATTCTTTTATGCCAGCACCGTCATCAGCTAGTGCTCCCGCATCCAGAGTCAGGCAGGAGCAGGGTAATTGACCTACTGTGTCTAGATTTTAGGACAGTGTGAGTAATAGACCTAACTATCCCTCATGTGCTAAGTATGGTAGGATGCATGAAGAGTGTATGGCTGAGCAGAGAGGTTGTTTTGGTTATGGAAAGTTGGGCCACGAACTCAGTGATTGTCCATATACTAGATAGGGGAGCCGTGATGTTTGTTCCCAGAGTCAGGATATTAGTGCTATAGCCCATTTAGTTTGTCCTACTCCTCCTCAGGGTGCCTCATGTAGTACTGCCGGTGGTCAACGCCAGAATCACTTTTATGCTATACCACCCCACCAGGAGCAGGAGGATTCACCAAATGTTGTTACTGGTACACTCCATGTATTTTATTTTGATGTGTATGTGTTGATGGACCCTGGGTCATCTATCTTATGTGACTCCGTTAATGGCTATGAATTTTGAGATCAATGCTGAAAAGATTCCTGAGCCTTTTCTAGTTTCTACTTCAGTAGGTGAACCTGTTGTTGCTCAAGAAGTATATAAGAAGTTTCCTATCACTGTCCTTCACAGAGTCATGTTTGCAGATTTGATTGAGCTAGACATGGTTGATTTTGACATTATTCTGGGTATGGATTGGCTTCACTCTTGTTATGCGTCTATACACTGTCGTAGCCGTGTAGTCAAGTTTCAGTTTCCCAATGATCAGCCTTTGAGTGGTCCGAAAATTCTGTATCTCCCAAGAGTTATTTCATATCCTATCTTAAAGCTAGGAAATTGATATCCAAGGGTTGTATCTATCATTTGGTTCGAGTTAAAGATACTAAGTTTGAGACTCCGACCATTCGGTCGATCAGTATTGTTAATGAGTTTCATGATGTTTTTTCGAAAGATCTCCTAGGGGTACCTCCCGATAGAGTGATAGAATTTGGGATTAATCTTTTCCCTAATACGAATCCTATTTCTATTTCTCTATAACATATGGCCCCCGCAGAACTTAAGGAGTTGAAAGAGAAACTCAAAGATCTTCTAGAAAAAGGTTTCATAAGGCCTAGTGTATCTCCTTGGGGTGCACCCGTTCTGTTCGTGCGAAAGAAAGATGGTTCATTGCGGATGTGCATTGACTATCGTCAGCTTAACAAGGTCACAGTCAAGAACAAGTACCCTCTTCCTAGAATTGATGACTTGTTTGATCAGCTACAAAGTGCCAACTATTTCTCAAAAAGAGATTTGAGATCCGGTTATCACCAGCTTAAAGTTAGGGAGTGTGATATTTCAAAGACAGCTTTTCGCACCCGATATGGTCATTTTGAGTTCCTGGTCATGTCCTTTGGGCTAACAAAGGCCCCAACAGCTTTTATGGATCTCATGAATCGGGTGTCCAGACAGTACCTGTATATTTTTGTTATTGTGTTCATAGATGATATTCTTGTATACTCCCGAATTGAGAACGACCATGCAGATCATCTCCGAATAGTCTTGCAAACCCTTAGAGATCATCAATTATTTGCCATATTTTGCTAGTGCAAATTTTGTCTAAGGTCAGTTGCTTTTCTGGGTCATATTGTTTCTTCTGAAGGTATTCGAGTTGATCCTCAAAAGATAGAAGCTGTGAAAAATTGACCTAGACCTATTTCCCAGTCTGAAATTAGGAGTTTCTTGGGTCTAGCTGGCTACTACCGTCTTTTTATTGAGGGTTTCTCTTCCATTGCGTATCCTTTGACTCGATTGACCAAAAAGAAAGTTAAATTCCTGTGGTCTGATTCTTACGAGAAGTGTTTTCAGGAGTTGAAGACTCAACTCACTTCGGCCCCTGTGTTGACCCTTCCAAATGGTGTAGATGATTTATTGGTGTACTATGATGCTTCTAGATTTAGGTTGGGTTGCGTGTTGATGCAGAAAGGTAAGGTTATAGCCTATGCCTCCAGACAGTTGAAACCGCATGAGAAGAACTACCCGACCCATGACCTCGAGTTAGCTGCAGTGGTCTTTGCCTTGAAAATATTGAGACACTATTTGTACGATGTTTATGTTGATGTCTTTACGGAGCACAAGAGTTTGAAGTATATGTTTACTCAGAGATAGTTGAATCTTCATCAGAGGCGATGGTTAGAATTGTTAAAGGACTATGATATGAATGTGTTGTATCACCCGGGCAAGGCCAATGTAATGGCAGATGCCCTTAGCAGGTCGTCCATGGGTAGTGTAGCACAGGTAGAAGAAGATAGGAAGGAGTTAGCTCATGAGGTGCATCATCTGTGTAGGTTGGGAGTTAGATTGCTTGATTCAGCTGAGGGTAATGTTTGGGTCCAGAGTGGCTCCGAGTCTTCTCTAGTTTCGGAAGTAAAGGAGAAGCAAGATATGGATCCTAGTTTGGTCAAACTGAAGGAGTCAGTTAAAGACCAAAAGGTGAAGGTTTTTTCCCAAGGGGGAGATGGTGTATTGAGATTTCAGAATAGATTATGTGTTCCTGATGTTGAAGAATTGAGGCAGAGAATTATGGCTGAAGCGCATAACACACGATATTCTATTCATCCCAGTGCTACCAAGATGTACCGCGATTTGCGAGAATTCTATTGGTGGAATGGTATAAAAAAAGATATAGAGAAATTCGTAGAGAAGTGTACAACTTGCCAACAGGTTAAGATAGAACACCAAAGACCTAGTGGAATGATACAATAATTCAGTATTTCTACTTGGAAGTGGGAGGAAGTGAATATGGATTTTGTGACTGGTTTACCTCCTTCTCGACGTCATCATGATTCGATTTGGGTTGTTGTAGACAGGTTGACTAAGTCCGCGCATTTCTTGCAAGTCCATACATCTTTCACCATTGAGGACTATGCTATGATGTAAATTTGAGAATTAGTCAGGTTACATGGAGTTTCTTTGTCTATTATCTCCAACAGGGGTACTCAATTTACTTCTCATTTTTAGAGGGCTTTTCAGAAGTGTCTCGGTACCCAAGTTCATCTTAGCTTCGCTTTTCATCCGCAGACCGATGGTCAGGCTGAGAGGACCATCCAGACCTTGGAGGATATGTTGAGGGCATGTGTTTTTGATTTCAAAGAAATTTGGGATAAACATTTTCCATTGATTGAATTTGCTTACAACAACAGTTTTCATGCTAGAATTGGAATGGATCCATTTGAGGCTTTATACGGAAGGCGATAAAGATCACCCATAGGTTGGGTTGAAGTGGGTGAAGCCGCTGTGAGTGGACCTGATGCTGTATTTGAGGCTATGGAGAAAGTTAAGCTAATTCGGGAAAGGTTGAAGACAACCCAGAGTCGTTAGAAGTCATATATAGATGTGAGAAGAAGAGCTCTTGATTTTGAGGTTACTGATTTGGTGTCTTGAAGATTTCACCCATGAAGGGGGTGAAAAGATTTGGTAAGAAAGGGAAGCTTAGTCCCCTATACATTGTCCCTTATAGAGTTTTGAATCGTATTGGGGAAGCAGCTTACGAGTTGAGTTGCCTGCCGAGTTGTCAGTTGTCCATCCCGTCTTTCACGTTTCTATGCTCAAAAAGCACATTGGTGATTCTGTTGTTGTTGATCTGTTAGAAAATTTTGATGTTCAGGATAGCCTTTCATATGATGAAGTTTCGATTGAAATCCTAGATTATCAAGTTCATAGACTAAGAAATAAGGAAGTTCCCTTGGTTAAAGTTCTGTGGAGAAATCAATCAGTTGAGGGTGCGACTTGGGAAGCAGAAGCATATATGCGAGCCAGATACCCTCATCTCTTCTCCACGAGTTCAAACCAAGCCGAAGGTACTATTTTCCCTAATTCAGTTTTCTTCTAATCCAGTGTATTCATCTATATGGCTATTCTCTCTATGATTCGTGTATTTTGTGAAGTACTCGAAAGTTTAGAGTGAAATAAACCCCTTTAAGTGAGTCGTTCCAGCTATACATCCTTATTTTCTCTTGTTCTCGGCCTATCTAGCAACATTTGAGGACGAATTTTTCCAAGGGGGAGATATTGTAATACCCCAAGACTCTAACCAATAGTGCAACCATGAATCAAGCTCATGAAATAAATTATAGTGTTTTGGTTGTTTTCTGCTCAAGGGTGATGTGTATTAAGGCTTTAAAGATGTCCTAACGATTGGGCGAGACAAAACCTTCTTGACCGATTGAATTCTTGAGAAGGATTTTTGCATAGTCAGCTTCAAATAAGTATATCTCCCTTTTTACTACGAATTATTGAGCTCATGAGCTACCAAAAGATATATAATTGAATTATCTTTCCAACGATACCCATTTCGTCAAAATCCGATATCGGAGCAAAGAGTTATCCTTATTTTACTCCAGCGTGTCATCCAGGAAAATCCGTGATGACCTTTTGTGACGACTTGTCACAAGCCTGACGGCCCGTCACACAATGTCATCACCTTAAGCCAGAAAGTCACAAAATCCACCTTTTTTGTAACGACAATTCGTGACGGCCTATCACGGGCCTGACGGCTTGTCACGGATGTCGTCAGCTATTATTTTCAGCAATTGATGGACGATTTTTGCAAGGATATTTTGGTCATTTCCCATTTTTGGAGGCGTCTATATATATGAGAATCCTCATTCAAACCCTAATTCCATCATTTTCTCTTCCAATTCTCTTGAGATAATATATCTAGGGTTTTATCAAGAACATAAATCTTCCAAGAATCATCCATAAATCTTTAAAATTTCTTCAAGAACCAAGTTCCTCATAGTGTGGGCTTCAAGAATTATTTATTTCAAGTGTGGATAAAGTCTCAAGCACTAAATTTCATCCAATTTTAAAGATTAAGGTATGTGGGGTTTTTAACAAGAACACTACTTTCGTTCTTGTGTCCAGAGATTTAATTTCTATTGAATTTCATGATTTTTGCAAAGTGGGTTTATACCCAAATTAATTTATCAAGGATTTATGAGATTTGAGCTATATGATAACGCTCAATCTACAGCTCTCGTTTGAGTGTAAAGCGGTCGTTAGCAAATATAGAACCCAACCTGGGTTGGGTGTCGATCCCACAGGGAATAGCTTGGCCAACAAGTAAGTAAAATTACTAAACTTTTGGTGCAAGTCTCGTAAGAAGGGGGGATTCTTGTCTTTCAAGTAATGTAAACAAAAGCTGAAAATAATAAAGTAAAAAGAGAGAGATTGTTACGTTGGTTGTAAACAATGAGAATTGAAGCGTTGGGGTTATGTCCACCTTCTGAGGTATACGTCTCTATTGGCTATGAGTGTGTAGAATTTTGTCATGCAATTGCTTATAGAGGATTGTAGTCGATGGTAAATCCAAGCGTCTCTCGACCTAAACAAGGACTATTTCACTTTAACTCTCTCGAGCTTAAAGCGTATCTAACGGTACGAATTCTCCAAGAGGTTAGTCCAGTTACGGCACTAGCTTTTTAATAGGAAAGGGTGTCCTACTACCTTGACATTATCTCTTTTCCAGACAAATAACTTTTCTCTCGAACAAGTTAAATGTTAGACTGGCGTATTCTTGCGTTTGCAACCGCAAAGAATGTAGATTAAGATGAAGAGAATAATAATATAAGCAATATACGTGCCTCGAACTCACAAACTCACAGCAATAGATAGTATCTCATACGGCTTCCATAACCCCAACAGAGAAGTTTAGTTACCCATGAATGCGAAGGAAATCACGATTGACATTGTTATTATATCACGATATTGAGTAATGACGTGTAGATCAAGTGATAGGCGTGAGGCGTGATTCCTTAGAAAGTAACGATTCTCTTGTTGTGGAATTTAAGAATAGAAGAGTAGAAGAAGAAAAATAGAATTAATGGAAAGATTAGAAGAGTTGTAGAGTAATAGAATTGAATTGTAAGATGAGAAGTTAAGAAGATGTTCTAAAATCTCTAGCATGATAGGGTATTTATAATACCCATATCCTAATCCTACTAAGCTAATGAAATAAATAACCAAATCCTATTAGACTAATGAAATCCTTAACCCAAATGTACTAGGTTAAGGTAACATTATCATAATCCACATAAAATAATGAAATACATAACCTAATTGTACTAGGTTAATGTATCATTGTCAAAATCCAGCTTTGTGTCTGTAAGTCCCCAAAGTCTTCAGAATTGTTGTTTTAGCCCGGGACAGATTTTCCATGCAGCAGTTTTGGTCCTTAGGCGTGTAAACTCCCTTCCCTTCCTTCGTGAGCTTTCTTTTGCGTCAAGTAAGCCATAAAATGCTGAATTCTGCATCATTTATACCTGAAACTTTACTAATCATGTTCGTTAGCTCATTTACAGGAAAAAGGACTAAAAGTGCATGAAATATATAATTTGTTCTCAAAACTAGGCTAAAATATGAGCAAAATATATTGATATAGGCGTGTAAATCCGCCTATCATCACTATACAAGATTGACATATAAGACTACTTCATTGTCTTATTTCTTAAATTAAGAATTTATGCCATGAGTTGTATATTGTTATCATGAAATGATGATTTCTAAGTGATTTATGATAAGTGTCATGATTTATGTTTTTCCATGAGAAGTTTGTCTATTGAATATATATTGATATTGAGCTTGAGAGTCAAGAACGAGTTCTATGATGTTTTCTTGAAGATTTTGATACTTGATATAATTTGATAAACAAGTGTACACTATGATGAGAAAGATTATTTTGAGATTGAGTCGAGTTAGGAATACAAAAGTTGATTATGATTTACAAATGAGATACATATTTATATTTTGGTCTTCATGATAGACCCTTAAGTTGATTGAGGTGGATTTCCTAATGCGTTATGAGCTTAAGTCTGGGAGTAGTATTTAGCACCGAGCGGGAAGTGTGGGTTCAGCGCATCCTACTTCCCCAGAACTACGTGCCACCATAGGATTAAGATTAAGGGCCAAAGGCCAAGACAGTGATCACTAAAGTTAAGGTTCTACTCCGATGGCAAGGATAGAACAGCTCTCCCCAACGTGGGCAAGACGTTGGACTCCATGTAAGCTCACATGGTTTATGCTGAATATAAGAAACTCCCAAGTCCATAATAGTCCAAGTTCCATAAGTTACTAAGTCACTCTAAGTCATGAGTCAAAGAGTTTGAGTTGAGTCCAATGGTTTATGAGATTTATGAAGCATGTGTTATTATTGATGATTTATGGAAAATATGTTTCAGTAACTCAAGCGATGAGAGTCATTATTATCAGCATGCATGATTTTCTTATACATTTATGATATTATTTCAATGTTGCCTGCACCCCCACATACTCAGTACATTCCCAAGTAATGATTCCCATACTCTTCTGTGTTCTACATTTTCTCGTGATATAGGTTCAGGGGCTCAGTCTCAGCAACGACAGTGATCTTCGAGTACCTCCATCAACATTCGTACAGTTGGTGAGTCATCATGGTTAGAGGACCTATGTCCCTAATTTTTGTCTTGATAGTAGATGGTGGTTTATTTCTAGTTCAGTACGAGTCAGTTGGGGATCTGTCCCAATGGCTCCTCAGTTTTATGTAGTAGAGGCTTTGTCAGACTGGATTACCAGTATATACATGATATTTTGATTGTAAAGGATAGTATTTCTTCATATTCCCGTATGGTCATGACATGATTATTCTTTCTTATTACAGCTTGATTATTGTCATAGTGAGTTATAGAAGTGATGACAGGCTCAGAGGGTTAGCTTGAGGCCGCGGGTGGCCTTATGCACCGTGTGATGTCTTGGGATGGGATCTTAGGGCGTTACAAGCTTGGTATCAAAGCCTAAGTTTTAAAGAGTCCTAGGGAACATACAGTTATGATCATCGGTGTGTAGCGCGCTACATCTATGAGCAAGTGGCTACGGGACATTTTAGGAAAAGTTATTTTTTTCTTTCAAAAGTCTATCATGCCTATGACTGTTTCTCTCTGCTATTAATTCGTACTCTCTTATGACAGAAAATGCCTCCTCGTAGAGCTTGCAGAAACAACAAACGACCTTAACCCGTTGATTCTTTAAATAAGACGGTGACTCATGCCAAATTCTGGGAAGATTTTCAGACGCTAGCCCAGGCAGTTACCGCCAATGCTCAGGCCAATGTTCAAGCCACAGTCCCACCTCCGCAAGAAGGTAATTAGCGGCAGCTCGAGTTCGTGATTTTATGCGGATGAATTCGCCAGAGTTTTATGGGTCAAGGGTAGGTGAGGATCCACAGATGTATCTTCATGAGGTAAAAAAGATTACTAAATTATGCATGTAACAGAGGAAGAAAGTGTGGAGCTAGCTTCCTATCGCTTGAAACATGTTGCTTATGATTGGGTGGAGATGTGGAGGAAGAGTAGAGGGGAGGACGTCGCTCCCATGACTTGGCAGTTGTTCCAGGACACGTTCTTAGACTGATTCTTTCCCCCGGAGCTGAGGGAAGCAAAACTAGAAGAATTTATGAACTTGAGACAAGGCTCCATGACAGTTAAGGAGTATTGTCTTAAAATTCAACCAGTTGTCTAATGCTCCCGGTATGATGGCTGATTCCAGGACCAGTATGAGTAATTTTTTGACTAGCGTATCGAGTTACATTGTGAAAGAGTGTAGGTCCGCTATGCTCAATAAGGACATGGATCTTTCTAGATTAATGATACATACTCAGTAGATTGTAGTGGACAAGGTTAAAGAGAGAGAGAGAGAGGGAATAAGAGAGTTAGATCAGAGCAGCAGAGGTATAGTCAGAGTAGATTTTTTTTAGGGATCCGCCCTCAGTTTCAGAGCCGTTCTTTTGTGCCAGCACTTTCATCATCTAGTGCTCCAGCGTCCAGAGTCAGACAGGAGCAGGGTAATAGACCTACTGTGTCCAGGTTTCAGGATAGTGTGAGTAATAGACCTAACTATCCCCCATGTGCTAAGTATGGTAGGACGCATGGAGAGTGTATGGCTGAGTAGAGAGGTTGTTTTGGTTATGAAAAGTTGGGCCACGGACTCAGAGATTGTCCATATGCTAGACAGGGGAGCTGTGATGTTCGTTCCCAGAGGCAGGCTATTAGTGCTCTAGCCCATTTAGTTCGTCCTACTCCTCCTCAGGGTGCCTCGTGTAGTATTTCCGGTGGTCAGCGCCAGAATCACTTTTATGCTATAACACCCCACCAGGAGCAGGAGGATTCACCAGATATTGTTACTGGTACGCTCCGTGTATTTTATTTTGATGTGTATGTGTTGATGGTCCCTGGGTCGTCTTTCTTATGTGACTCCGTTAGTGGCTATGAATTTTGAGATCAATGCTGAAAAGATTCCTGAGCCTTTTCTAGTTTCTACTCCAGTAGGTGAACCTGTTGTTTCTAAGCAAGTATATAAGTAGTGTCCTATCACTGTCCTTCACAGAGTCATGTTTGCAGATTTGATTGAGCTAGACTTAGTTGATTTTGACATTATTCTGGGTATGGATTGGCTTCACTCTTGTTATGCGTCTATACACTGTCGTAGCCGTGTAGTCAAGTTTCAGTTTCCCAATGAGCCAGCCTTTGAGTGGTCTGAAAATTTTGTATCTCCCAAGAGTCATTTCATATCCTATGTTAAAGCTAGGAAATTGATATCCAAGGGTTGCATCTATCATTTGGTTCGAGTTAAAGATACTAAGTTCGAGACTCCGACCATTCAGTCGATCAGTATTGTTAATGAGTTTCATGATGTTTTTTCGAAAGATCTCCCAGGGGTACCTCCCGATAGAGAGATAGAATTTGAGATTGATCTTCTCCCCGATACTCTGTAACACCCCGTATTCAAGTACTTATATTGGCGTATTCAAGTACGTGTATTGGTCTTATTTATATGGAATTAATTTTTTATTTTATTTATACCGGAATTGGCCCGTCGATGGTTCCATGCGAAGGTTATTGAATAAGCTTTCCAACGATATAAATATTTCCAAAAACGGATAGGATTCGGATATAATCGAGCACGTTCGAACTATAAAACGGTGGCCAGGATATTTTGGAATAGTAAATGTGCAGGAAAATTTCCTGCACACAAACTACTGAGGCCAGCCGAATTTTTGGGTCAACTTCGAACTATCATAACTCCCTTAATATAATGAACTGGGAGAGCTGCGACCTTTGAAGAGAAATATCTTTGAGTCTTCTTTCCAATTCAATTGGTTTCATCCAAATCCAACGTCTGAGTAAGGAGTTATACTTGTTTTACTTCAGCCTATCAAAACAGATTTTTAGGGTCAACTTCAAACGACCATAACTCCTTGTACAGGATGAACTGGGTGGACTACTTTATATGAGATGAAAGACCTTTTAATTATCCTTCCAAAGATACCAATTTCACCCAAATCCGATATCGGAGCAAAGAGTTATGGTCGATCCACTTTAGCTTATCAAAACAGTCCACCAAAGGACAGATTTGACATTATTTAAATTTTAAAGGCATTTTGGTCATTTCCTATTATATTATGGACGGGAATATGTGTATATATACATGTATATGAGTTCAAAAACTCATTTTCATCATCAATCATTGAGAAAGAACAAACTCTAGCCAAATTTGACCTTTAAATTACTTTTGATTCAACCGTAGAAATTCCAAAGTAATCCGATAACTGCGTTTGTCATCTTGAGAGCTTCGAACGACACCTATTATTTGTGCAAACAGGATTGCATAATCAAGAGGTGAATTCTAAGGTATGAATATTGTTTGCCTTTGTTCTTTTCCATATGTATATGTGTGATAGAGGATTATATGTATTGGTTGTTATTGAAAGGTGATGGAAATAGGGTTATGGACTATTTTGCATGGTTTGGTTGTATTGAATTGTGGAAGGTGGATATGGTAATTGAGTTATGGAAGGTGGATATGGTGATATACTATTGAATTGATGATTATTTATGTTTATGGCTCAATTTGGTTTAATGGATTGGTTGGAAGGATAAATGAATCCAAACTTGATATTGGAGGATGTTGTATGAATATGCATGACATGTGAATGTAATTGGAGTATAAGAGGGTTAAAGTGACACCCTTTATGGTGTAATTAAGGCTTACTACTTAACCACTAGTTTGGTGAATTCAAATAATTGAACTGTGACATTTGGTTGCTAATACTAGATTGCTATATATGTTCATTGTAGATAAGTAATCTGAAAAGACGGGAAGTCCATTTGGGACTAGTATTGAAGGTTGACAGTCAGGTATGTAAAGCATACTCTATACCATATCTTTGGCATGAAAGTGAACAATTGTTCTATTAAGAAAGTTTCCAAAGTTATTCAATAACATGTGATCCATAATGGTTTTGTATGATGTCCTACGTTACCAATGAACTTTTTTCCACCCTACAAGATGTCAAAACATTCCAATACTTACTTGTTTTCCAAATCTTACATGTTTATTGCACTAATGAATGTCAGATGGTAGCCGGTTACTCAAACAAGATTCATGTGCTATTAATGACTCCAAAACGTTTCATTGATATACCAATAATTTCCTACTTCATTGTTATGGCATTGATGACTCCAGAGCACTTCATTGATGTGCCAATGAGTTCTTACTTCATTGTTATTGCATTGATGGTCTATTTATATGTCTCTTATTGATGTATCATTGTTTCAAAGTATAAAAAATATGGTGGCGACTGAAATAACAATCTCAAAGATTAATTAAACTAAGTGATGGAAGTTCTCTCTTATCGGGTGGTATCCCAGGGGCATAAGCCTATCATGGGTCGATCCCTATTTAAGTGTTTATGGGTGGTATCCCAGGGGCATAAGCCTATCATGGGTCAGTCCCAGTTGATATGTACTGGAGGCAGCCTAATAGTCACAGTACAGTAAAGTAATGATTACAAAGATGAAAAGAACGAAGGTAAAGTGATTGAATAAATACAATGTACAGGTTCTCACAAGTTCTAGTAAGTGTGGTCCACTCCTATTACGATTTATTCACTTGTTTTTTATTTCTATTGAGCTCCTATATCATATGTGACTATCTACAGCTTTACATACTCAGTACATATTTCGTACTGACGTCCCCCACAGGGGACCTGCATTTCATATTGCAGGCAAAGGTACCTCAGCTCATACACCGCACAAGTAGGAGCCAGGATATCCAGCTACTTTTGGTGAGCTCCAGTTTGCTTCGGGGCTTTCCGTGTCATATCCAGTCACTTTTGGTATTGTATGAAAGTTAGTTATATGGCGGGGTGTGTCTCGACCTTAGTTAAACTCTGTGTATCGTCTATAGGCTTTGTAGACCTAATGTACAGTCAAGGTGGTATTTTTTTAATAGGCGTGATGGCTCCAACGGCCAAGTATTGTATATACATATATATGTGTGCTCGAGCTTATACAGGTGATTATTTCCTTTTATATGCGACATGATGCTGTCTGAATTTCGGGTTGTCATAGAGGTATGCATGGGAAGTATAAGGTTATGAGTTGGTTCTCCCGGGCCTCCTCGGTTACGGGTGCCAGTCCACCCCAATAGGATTTGAGGTGTGACATACGCAACATATTTCTATTCCTCCATATCGTATGGCCCCCGTCAGAACTTAAAGAGTTGAAAAAGAAACTCAAAGATCTTATAGAAAAGGGTTTCATAAGGCCTAGTGTATCTCCTTGGGGTGCACCCGTTCTGTTCGTGTGAAAGAAAGATGGTTCATTGCGGATGTGCATTGACTATCGTCAGCTTAACAAGGTCACAGTCAAGAACAAGTACCCTCTTCCTAGAATAGATGATTTGTTTGATCAGCTGCAAAGTGCCAACTATTTCTCAAAAAGAGATTTGAGATCCGGTTATCACCAGCTTAAAGTTAGGGAGTGTGATATTTCAAAGATAGCTTTTCACACCTGATATGGTCATTTTGAGTTCCTGGTCATGTCCTTTGGGCTAACAAATACCCCAACAGCTTTTATGGATCTCATGAATCGGGTGTCCAAACAGTACCTGGATATTTTTGTTATTGTGTTCATAGATGATATTCTTGTATACTCCCGAATTGAGAACGACCATGCAGATCATCTCCAAATAGTCTTGCAAACCCTTAGAGATCATCAATTATTTGCCATATTTTGCAAGTGCAAATTTTGTCTAAGGTCAGTTGCTTTTCTGGGTCATATTATTTCTTCTGAAGGTATTCGAGTTCATCCTCAAAAGATAGAAGCTGTGAAAAATTGACCTAGACCTATTTCCCAGTCTGAAATTAGGAGTTTCTTGGGTCTAGCTAGCTACTACCATCGTTTTATTGAGGATTTCTCTTCCATTGCGTCTCCTTTGACTCGGTTGACCCAAAAGAATGTTAAATTCCTGTGGTCTGATTCTTACGAGAAGTGTTTTCAGGAGTTGAAGACTCGACTCACTTCGGCCCCTGTGTTGACCCTTCCAAATGGTGTAGATGATTTATTGGTGTACTGTGATGCTTTTAGATTTGGGTTGGGTTGCGTGTTGATGCAGAAAGGTAAGGTTATAGCCTATACCTCCAGACAGTTGAAACCGCATGAGAAGAACTACCGGACCCATGACCTCGAGTAAGCTGCAGTGGTCTTTGCCTTGAAAATATGGAGACACTATTTGTACGATGTTCATATTGATGTCTTTACGGATCACAAGAGTTTGCAGTATATGTTTACTCAGAGAGAGTTGAATCTTCGTCAGAGGCGATGGTTAGAATTGTTAAAGGACTATGATATGAATGTGTTGTATCACCCAGGCAAGGCCAATGTAGTGGCAGATGCCCTTAGCAGGTCATCCATGGGTAGTGTAGTACAGGTCGAGGAAGATAGGAAGGAGTTAGCTCGTGAGGTGCATCTTCTGTGTAGGTTGGGAGTTAGATTGATTGATTCAGCTGAGGGTAATGTTTGGGTCTAGAGTGGCTCCGAGTCTTCTCTAGTTTCGGAAGTAAAGGAGACGAAAGATATGGATCCTAGTTTGGTCAGACTGAAGGAGTCAGTTAAAGACCAAAAGGTGGAGGTTTTCTCCCAAGGGGGAGATGGTGTATTGAGATTTCAGAATAGATTATGTGTGCCTAATGTTGAAGATTTGAGGCAGAGAATTATGGCTGAAGCGCATGGCGCGCAATATTCTATTCATCCCAGTGCTACCAAGATGTACCGTGATTTTCGAGAAATCTATTGGTGGAATGGTATGAAAAAGGATATAGTGAAATTCGTAGAGAAGTGTACAACTTGCCAACAGGTTAAGATAAAACACCAAAGACCCGGTGGAATGATGCAAGAATTCAGTATTTCTACTTGGAAGTGGGAGGAAGTGAATATGGATTTTGTGACTGGTTTACCTCCTTCTCGACGTCATCATGATTCGATTTGGGTTGTTGTAGACAGGTTGACTAAGTACACGCATTTCTTGCAAGTGCATACATCTTTCACCGTTGAGGACTATGCTAAGCTGTACATTCGAGAATTAGTCAGGTTACATGGAGTTCCTTTGTCTATTATCTCTGATAGGGATACTCAATTTACTTCTCATTTTTGGAGGGCTTTTCAGAAGGGTCTCGGTACCCAAGTTCATCTTAGCTTCGTTTTTCATCCGTAGACCGATGGTCAGGCTGAGAGGACCATCCAGACCTTGGAGGATATATTGAGGGCATATGTTCTTAATTTAGGAGTATTTTTTATCCTTTTCCGTTTCCATAATATAAATGAGATTGTGAGATGATAATTAAGTTGTAAAAATGTTTGTTACTTGAAAACGATGTTCTAAGTTCAAATACAATAATCAAGTCGATTTTTAAAGTCCGTGTTTCTTATCGGTGGTTCTATTTGATCATATTGATTTGATTTTTATACTAAACAATTTAATTATAGAGTGGCAGTCCGTTCGGTCATGTTGTATGGTGCGGAGTGTTGGCCAGTCAAGCACTCCCACATCCAAAATTTGAAGGTGGCAGAAATAAGGATGTTGTGTTGGATGTGTGGGCTTACTAGAGGGGACAAGGTTAGGAATGAGATTATCTGGAAAAAAATGGGAGTAACTTCAGTGGAGGACAAGATGCGGGAAGGAAGTCTGAGATAGTTTAGGCATGTGATGAGGAGGGACGCGGATGCCCCAGTTCGTAGGTGTGAGAGACTAGCGTTGGATGGCTTCAGGAGGAGTAGAGGTAGGCCGAAGAAATACTGGAGGGAGGTGATCATACATGACATGGAGAAGCTGCAGCTTACTGAGGATGTGACCCTAGATAGGAAGGTGTGGAGGTCACGGATAAGGGTAGAAGGCTAGCAGGAGGGTGTGGGTTGTAGCAAGACGTCAGGAGGGATCTTGTGTAGTCGGGTTAGTAATCATAGGACCGTGTACATAGGTATCTTTGATTTGTGAGTGTTTGTTACTTCTAAGTGAGTTCCCCATTCATAATTTCTTAGTTCATATTTTCTTATTTCGTGTTACCTTATCGTTCGTATTTAGTATTTCTCTAATTTATATTTTATTATTTCTTACGCCCTTTCTATTATGTCATACATCCCCTTGTTTACTATTCTTTATCTTGAGTCGGGGGTCCATCAGAAACAGACTCTCTACTTCTTCGGAGGTAGTGGTATGAACTGCGTACATCTTACCCTCCCCAGATCCTACTTTGTGGGAATACACTGGGTTTGTTGTTGTTGTTATTGTTATTGTTGTATCAATTTCTATTTTAAACTGTGCATACCGAATTAATAAGATGTCAGCTGATTCGCTTTGGCTTAATGGTTGGCTATCGATTAATTAGTCGATGTATTTGATAAAAATTGACCACCCCCCATATGAGTAGTTTTAGGTATTTGGTCATGAAAATTAAAAAAATTTGAAGTTGAAATTGAAGTTGGAGTTGGAGTTGTGTTTGATCATGAGTATAAATTAAAGTTGTTTTCAACTTTTCGTGAGAGAAGAAAAAGTGAAAAAAATGAAAATAACTTTAACTTGTTTTTACTTTTTCAAATACAATTTCAAATTGTATTTGAAATTTTTATGGCCAAACACTACAATTTTTACTAAAGTAAAATAATTTTTCTAAAAAAGTAAAAAAAAATTATGGCCAAACACTCCTATACGGATAAAAATTTTATAATTAATGGTTTATTGGTGTGGAGACGGATTACTCAATTTTCTTATCGGGTAAACCGTTAATCCATTACTATAATTATATTTTTACCCTTAGATATATAAGTATTTTTTGTCAACCCCACATATAAAACTTCATTTATTATTCTGTTCACTTCTTAGTCTAAAAAATAACATGCCACTTCTTATGACATCTAACCACAAAGTGCAGTCAGACTCCCTAAAATATGAAGAAAATCTGAAATTAATTCTCAAACCAAAACATAAATTATTCTTGACAACACAAAGGACCGCAATAAAAGTAAAACAACCCAAATGTGTCCTTCACAAGGTTTGATATAAAACATAAAAATTCAAATAATATTAAAGTTTGAATTTTTTTTTTGTCAATCCAATAATTAAAAATGTTTCTACATACATTTTAGGTCTAGAAGAAAATTCTTATTTGATTCGATGTTTTAACCTATTAAATAACTACACGAACAAAACTCAAGAAGCCTAAAAGATTGATAAATAGATCAATCATATTATACATACAACTTAGTTGATGAAGAAACGGAGGAACTACCAATAATCGCTTGATATTTCATTCTCTCTTAAATTTATCCATTACACCATCTGATAACCGTCCTTTAGTTACTAATCCGATACCAAATCAACCGTTATCTTATTTGGTGGCTAACGAATTAGCATATTTAAAAACCGATAACCAATAAGTCGAATCGTTAAGCATAATTATCCAACCGATAAGCAGCCCTACTTATACCCCACCAATAACTTCTCGTTCGATGGCCTGAATTCATCGGATGCCTGCCGATGAAGAATACGATTGGTAGGCGGTGATGATGGTAATTGGGGTGAGGGACGAAGATAAATATTTCGAAGAAAAGGAATTTAGAGTGAAAGTTGTATTATTGGTTGGGAAAGGGGGTGGGGGTTGGCGGCGCGAGTAAAGCGAGTTATTAAGTTATCTGATTTAAAAAATTAGACAATTCGTTTTGATAATCAGTTATTTATAAAATCCTAAATTACTTCTAAATTATTAATCTGATAACTTGATACAAATAATTTGAAACATTTTTTAATTTGAGTTATCAATTATAGTTTGATTTGTACACTCCTAGAGTTCTGTTGCTGTGTTCCACATCATTAGGGGTTTAAATTATTTTTTTAATATAATCTTGACAATTCTCACCTTTAAATTAGCTTTTGAAGTTTAGAAAAATTTCCTTTCTTGCCCAGCCAGATAGTAAAATTTCCTTTCTTGCCCAGCCAAATAGTAAGAACCATATGTATGTAGTCAAGATTTCGCAGAAAAAAGTCATTTCGAATTGTATCTTTTTTTTCTTTTTCTTTTTTGTCTAAATTTATTTTCGCTATGAGTCATTTTTGGACATGACACAAATGTATCCTTTAAGGAATCCAGAGTCCAAGAAGAAGCTGACACAAATTAAATTTACTCATACATTAACGTATCTCAAAATCTAACACGTGGACAAGTTGATATCACAAGGATTTATGATAAATTTTAAATAACTGAAATCTAAATTAATAAAGACATTCTACCTAAAAACGAGAAAAGAATTATTAAAGAAAAACAACGTCTTGCCAATTATCACATAGGACATAGAAAATAATTTGCACGTTACTAAGTTTGAACTTTGTATCTTGCTATTTTATTATAATGTTCTTATAATCCTATTTTAAAAATATAATATTTTAAAAAATTAAGGATATATCAAAAATAATATTTACATAAAAGGTGGTGCACGGGGATATTGTTAATTAATTTTAAGCGCAGGATATTTTAAATATAATTTAGCCTTAGGTATACTGCTCTTTTTATTAGTTAAATTAGTCCTAAATAAAATTCAAGGATGCATTAATCTTATATATTTTCCACGTTTGATTAGATGATCAACTAAATAAGCACGAAATTTAATCATATTCAACTACTTTTAGTTAATTAGTGTTTGATTGTATTTTCACTGTGAATTATTCTCAATACTTCTTTCAACTACCTTAACTTTCAAAATTAACCTTATTCTGGCTAATTAAATGAAAACAACGCAGCTAATCCTTTTTACTGTTTGCTGATCGAAATAATAGGACATTCTTGTTATTTTTATGTTTGAACCGAGGATCTATCGGAAATATATAATCTTGGAGAAATGTCTACGTAATTCTCATCTTTTTCAGATTCTACTTGTAAAATTAGACTGTGTATTTTATTGTTGTTTTTCGCTCTTTTTCTTCTTTTTTTGATTAACTATTAATCTCGACAAAGTTATTTGACTTTTTGAAGAAAAAACTTTTTTTCAACCCTACTAAAGTGTAATGTACGATGATTCAATTGGGAATGTGAGATGTTCATTTTGGAAAGGGAGTTGCAGATGTGGATTTAGGAAGGTTAAAGGAATACAGGAAAGCCCAGCTTTAGAAGAAGCATCCAGAGAATGGGTCGGTCAAGGAGTAGTCCAGAACTCATGCCCATCAATAATCAAGCCCAATATCGGAAAGGCCCAACAACAAACAACAGTCTAGTAGTTTATTAATTATTGTGAACTGAGAGCTGGAGTAGTTAGTCAAATTCTGGTAAATTCGATTACAACTCTCTAACTAATTTTCTCTTCTTCATCTTCTTCTTCTCCCTCACCTAAATCAATTTTCTTTCTTCTTCCTCAGGTTCCAGTTCATCAATGGAGTTAGTTTAATAATCAATATTGTAATCGTATTTCTACATGTCGGTTAATAAAAGAATTCATGTCTTTCCAACTGTTTGGTTATCAAATTTCATTTCTCAGTCTTAGTATATAACATAAAGTTTAGTATATTCCTTGTTTAAAAATGTATAAATGTAAACTACTACCATTTCTAAGTACAGACCTGCGAGTTAAAGTTACTTGCAATTAATTTCCCTCAACTTAAATGATGTTGTATTTAAATTTTATTTGAGACAGTATGTACTATATCTATATATTTTTTGATAATCATGGTGTTGAAACCAGCTTATACATATCTTGATTAATTTTATGGGATATCTGTCCCTCCCATTAATAATATATAATTGAATAATATATTTAATTGAAGTTATGGAGAAAAGGTGAACTTTGATCATACAAAGTCTAATTATTTGCGAATAGGGGAAAGGTCAACTATATGTAATGGTCACATATGCTATGTTTCTGTCTTTGACAAAGAACTAAAATCCCCTTTAAGGCCAAAAAATATTAGAAAATTTACTATATTGTTGGAAGTTAAATTCTATATACTAACATAATGAAAATTATTTATATAATTTGTTTCTCTAGGCTATTTAGAGTTCCATCATAATTTTTTGTTACATGGGAACAATTTAGCTAAACTCAGAAAGAAAGAGAAAAAAAAAAAAAGGGTTTCTTTTATTTTCAGTTTAATTATTTTTTTGTTTTAGTTGGTTACCAGTTTAACACATGATTATTGCTGATTAATTAATTATAAATCAATATAATGTAGACAGGAAATATGTGATTATGGATTAGTTTAGTCTAAGCATGTCCAGTAGAATCACTAAAACCAACCAAATTGAGCCAGAAATTGATCCCCAAAAAGTATTGGTTCATTCTGTTGGACAGAGAACAGAGAAAAAACTCAAAAATTAGAGAAACAAGGTAAGTTACAAAGAAAAAAGAAAAACTGTCTCTGTAATTTATTTTTAACATAACGTATATCTAATAATAAAACATAAGATGCCCAAATATATAGGCTAACATGAAGATTTCTACTGAAATCATAAACTCAATGAAACAGTAAAGTGAATTGAATAAGAAGAAAGTAGAGTGGAGAGAGAAGATTGCTTTATTAATTTATTGTATTACTGCTTGTTATACAATGTGAAGAGTGCTTCTAGTATATATACTACACAACTTGTACTTATACTAACTAACTGAGTCTAGACAACTATAAGTAACTATATGACTTTTCTGTGTAACTAACTAACTGAGTCTAGACAACTATAAGTAACTATATGACTTTTCTGTGTAACTAATTTTAACTGTACTTTTAATAGACCTGTTTTACAACTAACAAGCTTTTCCAGCTGTAGACACGTGATTTTTAACCCTCCCTGAGTTTAATATATTTTCCGACATTAAATATTTTTATTTTTGTCCAGTATTTATCTTAGCTTTTATTTTATTTTTAATAAGTTTAGGATGAAAATAAAAATAAAAAATAATAATAAAAAAAGTTACATTTTTGATATATTTTTATTTTTATTTTTATTTTATTTTATGTTTTTAAAATAATACAAAAATTCAAAAAATATATATTTTTTCTTTATATTTTAATAAATAGGCTAGTAGTTTTATTATTCTTTTAATTATATTAATTTTAGACTATTTATAAATTTTTATTATATTTTATTAAATAGAAAAAATTAATTAATTAATATTCTTTTATTTATATTATTATTTACTTTATATATTTTATATTTTAATTTATTAAATATTATTATTATTATTATAATTAATATTAATTAAAAAAATACAAATTTGAATCCTAAAACTACCCAAATTACTCCCCCAAAATCCCCCTATTTAAGAAATTTCCCTACCCCAAACTAGGTAGATTTTATCTATCAGATACTATTCCTACAAACAATATTATTCTACACTGTATCGCACAAAATCAGAAGAAGAAAAAAAATACCAGATAACTAGAGACAAGCAAAAAAGAAAGTGAATATCAAGGGTGATAGGAAGCAAAAACAGTAAAAAAAAAATCAGAAGAAGAAAAAAAAACATCAGCTAACTAGAGACAAGAAAAAAAAAGAGTGAATATCAAGAGTCAGAGGAAGCAAAAATAGTAAAAGAAAAAGATTGACAACCTGACTTCAAGTTCAGAGTTCCGTTTGAAGTTTTCGGTGACGAATTTCATCGTTTATCATTCAGTGTAATTGATTACAGATTCTTTCTCATTCTTAAACCATTTTTTGTTGTAGCTTTACTTAAAAAATATGAAAGGAAATATTCAAGTGATTCTATGCATTAT
The DNA here is from genome assembly GCA_030864215.1 of Capsicum pubescens. NCBI lineage: Eukaryota > Viridiplantae > Streptophyta > Magnoliopsida > Solanales > Solanaceae > Capsicum > Capsicum pubescens. Next base: position 33,388,964 of record CM061548.1, read on the forward strand.
TCAGTCTATAGTTGATTAATTATATGAATTGTTGTTACTATATATTATACAATCATATTATCGAATATTAATAAATTTATACATAAAAAAGTTTTATATTCACACACTCACATAACAGTTTCATACATATACTTTCACCGTACACACACAATCACATATATTATTTTTTATTCACCATACCCAAACCCATCTTTCACAAATCAATCTGAAACACGCACACTATTAAAACGCACAACATACACATCAACACCTACACACACCTGCACAATAGAAGAATAGAAAAAAATAGAAAAGAAAAAATCAATGAAGAGGAAAAGAAAGAGGGAAAAAGATCAATTGAAAGAGAGTGAACGGAGTGGCCGTTTTCGGCGATTTCTCATCGAAAATTCGACGGGATAGTCAACGAAAAATATCTCAGCCACCACCATCACTGTCCCGACGTTGTGACCTTTCATCGGAGTTTAATTTCGTCGGACCCCCCCAAAATCGATCAAATCGCCTGAAAAACACCATCACCGACGCCGCCACACCCCATCAAAAATTACCTTTTTCCCGCTCGGTCAGAACCGGCGAATCAACAGCCATTGCTGCCGGCAAAAGCGTCGAAAAACCGTCCAAAACACATCATCTCGCCGGAAAACGGCCTACTGGCGACCCCCTTTCCCCATACCGCGGCCGCTACTCTATCCCAGATCTGGACGAAAAGGCCATTCTCCGGCGACCCATCAATCCCCTCCCTTCTCCCTTTTCCGTCGTTACTCCGGCATCCTTTACTGTTGTCATAGATGATAGATGTAAAAAGAACAGAAAATTAGAAAACTGAGTATTACGTATGTGAGAGGAAAAGGAATTTTATATTGCTTTTTATTATTATTATTATTATTATTTTTTCAAGTCTCCATATTTGAGTATGATATAAATTCTTTTTATTTAATAATTAGTAAAAATAAAGTATGAATAAATTTGATACTAATAAAATTTAATATTTATTTCGAAAATTTTCGTGTATGATTTATCTTATAATATATAATTTGAGTTTATTTAATTTAAAAAGATTAAATTTTGAGAATAATATTAAGTTTAGCGTAATATAAGTAGATTTGTATATTTTATTATTTTATTAACAGAATTTAATAATTATTTATAGATTTAATTAATTATGTTAAATAAATTTTGCTTTTATTTATTATCAAGAGTTTAGGTAAATTTTAGACGTGTTTTAAAATATTCGTCTCAATTAAGAGTGCGGCATACGTATCTTTTGAGACATTTTAAAATTCAAGGATGCAGTAATGTACTTTGATAAATATTTTTATAAAAATTAACTTTCATCGATTTATTTAATATAAGATAATAGACAAGTATTCTATATAATTAAAAATGAGCGATTTTAGGCCTTAACATAACTTATTAAAATAATTTAAGACAAGATAAGTCAATAAAAGCGATCGTGTTAGAACCACGGGACTCAAGGGGTGCCTCACACCTTCCCCTCTGTCAACAGAATTTCTTACCCGATCTTCTATTTTTGCAGACCAACAAAGAGTCATTTTCTTTTGACTAGGAATTCAAAAAGGTGACTTGGAACACCAAAACACAATTCCAAGTGGCGACTCTGTAATTAAAATAATCCCTATTCAAAACCGCACTTTAATTGGAAAACCCTTCGACTTCGAGACACTTCGAGCGAAAAAAAGGTGTGACATCTCTGGCGACTCTGCTGGGAACTAATAAGAATTCGAGCTTTTGATATTGACTTTACTTGCTTTAATTATTTTTTATATTGTATTTATTGGTCTTATGTGCTACTTGTCGCTCATTTACTGCTTTGATATTGTTGAATTGTATTTATAAACTGTCTTCTCTTGCGCACCCCCTCTGAGTCTTTGAAATAGGATAGAAGGAATGCAGTGCATGCAGCCTATTTTCTTTTTGAGATTGCCGGAGTGTCAAGGCACCCGATGAAGAATTATTAGTCACACATGTTGGGGGTTCGGATCGACAATGAAGACGGAGTAACACTGCTACCGAACAAGTTGTCCCTTCCCGACTCGAGTGTCCACTCGGGTAAGACAGTCTAGCCACCTATCCCTATTAGGAAAAACTTAGAAGAACTGAAAACTCAGGATCTGGTTATCCCTATTAGGTTTCGATTTACTTGCAACATATGCATTTGACTTAGCGGGACTCGGCACAGGGGCCGGGTCTGTCTAGGACAAGTGTCATTCTTTATAACGATCAACATATGCATCCTACATGCTCTTTGACATTTATTTAAAAGCCTATTTAATTGTTGACCGGCTCTTAGATAACTTGGTAAAATGCAAGAAAGTATATTGTCCTCAAATTTAACAAAATCACTTTTTCAAAGAAATTAAAAATATACATAGTTTTTTAAAGTCTTCATGAACTACGAGGGTCTGATTCTCACATCTTAGTGGGATACGTGGGAAGTCCTTCTCAAGATACGACCCTATCTTTTAAAAAATTATTCATAGATTTATTGGGGAATATTTTGAAAATATGATTACTTTCATAATTATTTTTCTAATTCTCAAGTCCATTTATTATATATATCTTAATAGTCTTGAATCTTTAGATATCATGAGGCTAAGTTTTTACAAAATAAAATATATATATAAATCTTAACAGCCCTGAACCTTTAGGGGTCTCGAGGCCTAGTTTTGTACGATATATATTTCATGAACTACGCACACCTGATTCTCATCTTAATGAGATACGTAGGAAGTCCTTAATGGATTTCGTGATCTTAAAAAAATAGTTGTCTTTCCTTCTAAAAAAGATGAAGAAAAAAATAATTTTATTTTCAAAAATAAAAAATATTATTTAATAAATTCAATAATAATAAAAAATTATTTCTCATATTTCAAATTAAAAAAAAGTATGTTTTTTTGTATCTCCAATTTTCAAGAATTACGCATACCTGACTCTCATCTTAGTGAGATACGTAGGCAACCATTATAGGGTTCGGTGATCTTTTCAAAAAAAAGATAAAAGAAAAAGAGTTTTTGAAAAAATATTACAATCTGACGCCTTTGTTATTTCTCATACAGTTAGTTTAAGGTGGTTGATTTGTGGTATTTTGGCTGGTCCTCCATATTACACCAAATTCAGGGAAGAGAGTCATGTCCAGCAAGAATATAGAGAGTAAAATCATGGATCAGACAAAGAGTCAGGAAAATGAGAGGTTAAAGCAAGAGATTATGAGTTTGAGGCAACAAATGTTGGAAATGTATCGAGCTTGGGCCAGTGGGTTGCCTCCTCCTCCATTTTCCACTATTGACCCTACAAATACCTTAAGTTTTTCACCAAAATTACAAGGACAGTTTTCTGTTGTTGGTTATGCGCCAAAACATGACTCAGAATTTACTCCAAGCTAAAAGAATCCCAATATTTCCATCACTCATTCTCTAGATCTTCAGTATAAATCTACCACATTGATAGCACCACCTATAGTCTCTGCTTCTATTGCTCAACCCTCTACTGAGGCTTTCACCTTGGGTTTTCATCTGGCGATTGTGCTTCCCCAATCTGCTAGTGAGTCGATGTTCAACACTCTTGATGATCACTATTATACTCCTGAGCCCACATCTATGTTAGTTGGACCACCAAAATTTCTTACTAAAAAGTCTAACATGGCAGAAGAGCAAGAGAATATGGCTAGGAAAATGAAGAGCACAAAAAAGGCTATGAAAAATTCTCAGGGAATTGCGAATTATGAAGATGTTGCATACAAAGACCGGGGCATGTCTTCATGTGTTAACCTTCCTCCAAGTCTTAAGATATCAAAAATTGATGAATATGATGAGTACGAGTATTCTGTCAAACACCTGGGATGATATTACTATCAGTTGAGAGAGACTGGAGGGAAGAACAAGGAAAACATACCTATTGTCATTCTAGGGGCAAAGCAGAGCTCAAGAGGTCCAACTCAGCAATACTGTCAGTCTCAATCCCGAGCTTGCACATCAAATCCACGTGCTCACCTGCAACAAGGTTCCTCTTTGCAAAATCCAAGATATTTCATTCCACTTCCTTCGTATCCTTTGAACAGTGCACAGTTGTATGCTCATCCATTTTCTTATCCACAATGGCATGCACCGGTCCCTCAATATTATCCTCGACCCCCACATATTTATCAAGGAACTTGTAATTCCAACTTTCAATCGAGGCCGGAGTTCGCAAAGAGGAGAAAATTAAAGGATAATTTTACACCAATTGAAGAGTCGTATGTCAGTTTATTCCAGAGATTGAGAGATTCGGGCATAATCACTCCCCTCCTTCAGTGTACTCCTGATCCACATTCAAGAAATTTTGATCCTCATGTATGATGTGTATATCATTCAGATATTCAGGGTCACAGTATTAAGGATTGTCGTGCTTTGAAAAGAGAAATAGAAAGGATGATTCAAGAAAAATTAATTGTAGTGCAAAACATTGACACTACGACCATCACACAAAATCCTTCACCAACACACAGTAATGCGCAATATGTGGGAAGCAATGAGTTAAGCATGGAGATCCAAAACTTATTTGTTGAAGGAAATGTGTTGGACAGTAGTGGAAGTTCTAGTCATGCTGATATGCAAACCAGTGGCTAAGATGTCAAGCTTAAAAATTGGGAGGTCACTCATCTCCCTACTATGGAGGAGTCTTGGTAGTTTGTTTGTTTGTCTTTCTGCAATTTGAATTATTCTAGGGTTGTAATTCAGATTTTTACCTTGGTATTTTAGGTTAAAACTTTGTCTATCTTTATTTTTAATGAAACATAATTTCCCTTTGTTTTATTTTGTGTCTAATATTTACTTATTTATTTTCTATTATACAGTTCTTTCTATGCCGATTCTAATGAGATGACATGCATGAAGAATTATCAACCAGATTTTAAAACCCAATCTAATTATGAAATAATGAATAAAGAGGTTGAATATGATGAAGAGGAAGCATTTGAGGATATAAGAAAAAATTTCAAACAGTTTTAGAATAAGTCAAATCCCAATATAAATTAAATTGGGGCAATCACTTTGCAAATAAAAAATGACTTGATCATCAATTAGAAGATCTAATTCAAGCATTTTGAATGAGATCAATCAGAGGATATATAGTCTCCATCGTCAGGAAAAAAGAAAGAAAGTTAGCTCCCAAAGAGACATGAGTCATTCGTGTGGAGAAAGTACAACACAAGTGGACTTGTATATTTCATAAACATGAAATAAGTGACACATGTGCACGTTCTTAGAGAAGGTCAATGTTAAAAAGATATGGATGATCTCATGTTTCACCCTCAGATTGCATGTTATGTTCTTGCATTTTTAAGGATTGATATGATGAAGACATTTCATTCTTCTATCCAAATGTTGTGTCATCCTTTATTACCCTCTTTGAGCTTTAGTGTTATTTTTTTTATATCCCTCTTTTGGAATCAAGATAGAGTCAGCAAAGCTCGAAATAAAAGTGTCGAGCAAAAGACTAGAGTCAGAAAAGTTTCAAAAAAAAAGAGAGAAAAAAGTAAAGAAAATGCGGCAAAATAAAGAAAAGAGAAAAAGAGTCTATAACAACTAAAAAAAAAAGAAATCAGAATCTAGCAGAAGAACGAGTTGCCTGAACTACGTTTGACCTGATTCTTGCTATGACAAGATACGTAGACAGCCCTACTCCGGGGTTCGGTCCAACCAAAAGAAAATTTAAATTACCCAGAATGAAATGAAACTGGGCCAAAAGTTTATTTCCTTAAAAGAGTCGATTCCGAAAGTTGTATGCTTCACCCAATGTTATGTAAATTTTTGTGCCTCATGCCGCCCTTTCTTTCTAACCCTTTTCAAAAGCCAAGTTACAACCAAAGAAAGACCTTCAGATCAATCTTTGAGAATGTCGAGGCTAAACATGTTACGGGTGCATGATATTTCATATTTAGGGTAATATTTTTCTTATATATATATATATATAAAAGAATGTAGATGAGAGAGCTTGATTGGTGAAAACCCTTTTGGGCACCATAAGGCAACAGTGAGTTGTGAGAATAATGAAATGAGAGATTATTATTGGTGAAAACTCCTATGGGCACCATAAGGCGTCTATGAGTCGAGAAAGAAATGAAAATGAGATAGGCTCATGGGCGAAAAACCAATTGAGGTGTCACTAGCCGAAGAAGAATTACAATACAGAAAGAACAAGTTCAAGATTGGCTCAATTTCAAGTTTAATAAGTGGACAAAAGTTGATAATGATTGGTGTGATTAGATCAGGTTCTTTAATTCAAAATGCATGTCATAATCATTATAGTTGACTATCATTTTCAGATAAAATTTTTTTTTCCTATTTTTAGAAAGGGACATTCATTGTCTTTTTTCCTTCTCTGTATTTCTATTTTGTTTTCTTGAGTTGGTTATTCAAATGAAAAATTATTGTCATTTTTTCTCGTGTCTTTGAGTCAAGTCCATGCAAAATAAGTGAGAAAGGATCTCAAAACTTGCTACCGGCTTGTTCAATTGAACAAAGCAAGACAAAAAGCTAACACATGAAAGAGACATGATTGTGAGCGAAATAAGGCATGCAGAAAGTTTTGTCAACAGACGAGTCTGGGAACTCATGGAAGTACCAAGGTTCAAAGGGTTTATTTGAGGAACATGACAAAGCAGAGATACTGTGTTTGTTTCAGAGTCACTTCTAATAATCTGAGTTTGGATCAACGATGCAACAAGTCGGTGACAGATTTTAATGATTGGAAGCAAGGTTAAATGTGACGAGGGAAAGAGTAATTTCCATGAAATCTAAAGCCACAAACCCGCCACCACATTTTTGAACTCACAAGTGTTCTTTGATGAAATAGAAAATATGTTACCTTCAAATCAAGGACTTATAAGCATAAATATCAAGGACTGCAATGTCTCATTTCCACAAATACAGGAAGCAATGTTGCTGCACAGGTTTGATAATCAAATTATAGTAAAATTCATCATCCTATATCCCTCTAAGACATACTTCTTTGTCCAAATATTTCAGTTTTCAATTGCTAGATGATATACTCTTTAAATTGAACCTTGATTCCTAGAAGACGTACCTTTTAGTCGAGTCATTTCCCTTGATTCCTATAAGACGTACCTTTTAGTCGATTTATTCCCCTTGATTCCTATAAGACGTTCATTTTAGTCGACTCACTCCCTTTGATTCTAATAAGACGTACCTTTTAGTTGAGTCATTCCCCGTGATTCCTATAAGACGTACCTTTTAGTCGAGTTATTCCTCGTGATTCCTATAAGACGTACCCTTTAGTCGAGTCATTCTCTGTGATTCCTATAAGACGTACCTTTTAGTCGAGTCATTCCCCGTGATTCCTATAAGACGTACCTTTTAGTTGAGTTATTCCCCGTGATTCCTATAAGACGTACCTTTTAGTCGAGTCATTCCCCTTGATTCCTATAAGATGTACCTTTTAGTCGAGTCAATCCCATTGATTCCTAGAAGATATATTTCCTGGTCGAGTCATCCCCCTTGATTCCTAGTAGATGTACTTCCTGGTCGAGTCATTCCCCTTGATTCCTAGAAGATGTACTTCCTAGTCAAGTCATTCCTCTTGATTCTTAGAAAATGTACTTTCTAATCAATTCATTCCCTCTGACTTCTAGAAAATATACTTTCTAGTCGAATCATTCCAATTAACCCTTAGAAGATGCATTTTTTTATACGGGGTTTTCAAGTAGTTATGATGTGACTTTCACAAAACTTCTCTGACAATAAACTGGGGCAAAAATTTAATTCCTGTTGTTTGGAGTTTTACTTTTCCAGAAAATGGAATATCTCTTTATACTAATCTTTGTTTGGGATAATTTTCTTTTTAGTTTTGATGTGATTTCAGGAACCCGCCTGAAGAACAGGGTGAAGAAAAAGTAAGTCTAGGAGCCCGCCTGAAGAACAGGATAAAGAAAAAGAAAGTCCAGGAGCCCGCCTGAAGAATAGGGTGAAGAAAAAGAAAGTTTTGGAGCCTGCCTGAAGAACAGGGTGAAGGAAAAGGAAGCCCAGGAGCCCGCCTGAAGAATAAGGTGAAGGAAAAGGAAGACCAGGAGCCTGCCTAAAGAACAGGATGAAGAAAAAGTAATTCCAGGAGCCCGCCTGAAGAATAGGGTGGAAAAAAGTAAGTTCAGGAGTCCGTCTGAAGAACATGGTGAAGAAAAAAGAAGTCAAGAGCCCGCCTGAAGAATAGGGTGAACATTATCAATAGCAAGTCAGGAGCCCGCCTGAATAATAAGGTGAATTTTCAAGTACAAGTCATGAAGATCAGTCAATATTTCAGAAAAGTTGAGTAGATAACAAGTTGCTATTCTGGCATTGGTTATTTTGGCAGTCTTCACAACATGGTTTAGATGTTAAATTCTTTTTACGTGTTTTTAATTGTCTATAGACTGTTGGTAATTCTACTGTTTGTACTGGGGTATAGGTTAGATTTTTAAATAATATCATTTTGTCTCTTGTTAAGAGACATCCTCCTCTATCTTGTATACAAAAATGTAATCCTATTACAAAGTCTGGGCCTATGTTTAAATCTCTTACGAGTATTCTATTAACATTGAAGGTAGGTTTGTAAAATTTATTACATGTATTTAGAAAACTTAATTGGGCTTTTTCTATATAGTGGTTATAAACAATATGAGACCCATCCATTTGCATTGCTGCAATGGGCTTGTTAAATGTTTTTAGCAAATAGGCTGGTGCTATTTCACTATTCATTACACAACTTGTACATCCTGGGTCTACTAATGCTAAAGTTTCTATTTCTATGTCTTGAATCCTAATTTTTATTAATACTTTTATTGTAGAAAATTCTCTATCTTCGTTACATATTAAGCTGGTGTTGTTTTCTTCTATGTTCATCATTTATGTTTCTAATTTTTCTAGATGTATTGTTCCTTGTGTGTTTTGTGTATCTATTTCTTCTTCAATTAGTTTAGCTTTTCCTTTTTCTAAGGTAGCTACTCTTTGTTCTAAGTCATTTATTCTTGCTTCTAGAGTCGCTATTCTTAAGTTAGTAATTTGATTAGTTGTATATTTTTTGTCATTAGTTACTCCTGATTCTATTTTTATTTTTAAAGTGTTTTCTATACAATTTATACATGCTTCCATGTAACATTTCTTACATTTTGCTCTATTTTCTTTACTTGGAAACCAACTACATATTCTACATCTATTACTATCTAAACCCTTATTCCTTTGGAAATCATGTACACAATCTTGTGTCACATTCATTAAATTGTTTATTATCAAGTTATTTAAATCTAATTCATCTACTTCTTGTCCTAATTCGTTTATTAAATTATCTTCTTCTGAATCTGAGGAGTCGGATTTAGATTTTTCTTCTATTTCAAAACTTACTATGGAGTATATATTTTCTGTGTCTGACATGTATTCATCTACCTTTAATACTTTTTCTTTAAAATTTTCTATTAGCTGAGAATTTCTATTTCTAAGGTTGTTCTTTTTAGGACATACATTAGCTAGGTGGTCTATGCTTCCACAGGTATAGCATTCTAATTTGTTTTTATAGTTTCTATCACTTTTATATTTTCTAACATATTTATTTTTATTCAACCAAGGTTTTTTAGCTTCTGATCTTCTTAGGAAATATTGCTTGAGACTGTATGGCTTTTGATTATATTTCTTCTTATATTTTCTTGGTTTTCTTCGGTTATTATCATAGTTTTGAGTTGTATATATTATGGATTTATAAAAATTCATTTCATTTCTTTTTAATTGTTTTTGTATTTTTATGTTTGTACATTTTTCTGTTGAAATATCCATAACATGCCGTATTCTATGTCTTATAGTCCACTGTGTATTTGGACTAGCAGCTACTCCATCTCTTTTATACCATCTATCTTCTATTTCTCTTCCTAAAGCCCCCGATAACTTATTAAATAGTTTCTTTCCTAGTTCTTCATTAAAAGTGTTTCCACTAATCGTGCAATAGTAAAAATAATCTTTTAGATAATTTTTTATGTACATCTAGTTTGAAATACTTAACTGTTCTAATTTTATTAATGCATCCTTTTGTAGGAATAATAATCCACTATTTGGGTCTTTTCCTGTTAGTAAAATATGCATTTTATTTGTAAAATTATAAGGGTTTGGACCCATTGCTAATAAGGCTTGGAAATCATATGGGCAGGTTGTCTTATATCCTTCCCATGTAGCTTTGGCTGATTCTCCTAAGAAAGTTTCTAAGTATTTGTACATTGTTTCTGTGTCTGTTTCTGTATAATATCTTAAATAATCTGCTGCTACTATTCCCTTCCATAAATCTATTACTGTATCCCACATTTGGAGATCATGTGCAGCTATATTTAATATTTTTCCTTTACTTCCTCCTTCTTGTAATTTTATGGGTTCTTCTATTGACATTCTTTTTCCAGCTGGTCTTATATTATCTCCCCTAAGTTCAGTAGCTGGATTTAACCTTACTATTGATCTTCTGGGTATATTTCTTGTACTATAATCTATAGTTTGAGGATTTTGACTAGTTCTTTGAAATGGACTAGCACTTGATGAGCTAGTTGCATCTAATTCTGCTAATTCTTTGAAACTTACTATAGATATTGTATCTTTATCTATATTTTCAGAAAATAATTCATTATCTCTATATCCTAAGTTATCATATCTTTCCAAACAGGTTTTAAAATGTGTTGTGGCTTCTTTTATACTCATGTCACATTTATGACATCCTTTGTATTTAAAAGTCATATATTTATGGTCTTCAGCTAGTCTTTGAGCTTTGTCATTACTATATCTACTTCATACCCTTCTTGTAAAGTTTCTACATTCATTAATTCTTGTTTTGTAGCTATAGTACTTTCTGTCTCAGTATCATCTAATTCTCTTCTAGTTGTATAATTATAATTTATAAATCTCACTGATGTTTCACCTCTTCTTGTTGTGTCTAGTAAGTGAGCTTCTAGTATAAATGTCTTCGGTTTATTGAATTTTTCTAAATTTCATTCCATACCTGCATATTCTTCTGGGTCTATTTTTATAGGTTTTATTAACCTTATTCCTTTATTTCCCATCAAGTCTACTACATCATTTACTTTTAATTTGAATTCAGTTTTACTGCTTAAAGTTAATTTTCCTATGAATCCTACACACATTAATAAATTATTTACGTTATTCATTTCTTCATATTCCTTAGTCTGAATTCCTATTTTAATATTTTTTTTCCAAATTCTTTTAGGTTCATTAAGAAGTCTGGGATAATATAAAATATTCCTCCATTATTTTTCATATCTACTTCTGTTAATCCTATTATTGATTTTTTAATATCAGACCATCTATCATTATAAATTACTATTAATACTTTAGATCCTAAATTTTTTCTAGTTAATCCTTTTATTCCTATTACAATTAATCTTAAATGCATTAACAACATTCTACTATTCTTTATTTTTTTTAGAGATTCTGAGTTTACCAAATCCAAAACTGTAAAATTTTCTCCTATGATTGATACTTGATCTTCTCTATAATGTCTATATAGCTGATTGTTTCTTGAAAAGTATCCAGCATTATGTAGTGTCCTAGGATTTAATAGTTTTAATTGGTGTTGTTGAAAGATTTGCAAATCCCTGTTTATATCTATTATTTCATTTAGTTCTTGTGATTGGTCTGTGTTTCGTTGTCTTCTTAATATCCTATTAAGTATATTATTATTTCCTATTCTATTTTCGGAAAATTTTATTTTTGTCTTTCTTCTCCTTGTCTTTCATTGTTTTCGATGGTTCTGCGTCTACTTGTAAGAAAGTCCATCTTTGAGGTTTTCTAATTATATTTGTTTTTTCTTGTCTAGAAGTTAGTTCAGTTCTTTTTAGTTGGTTAATGAGTTCGTCTATTTCAGTATTTTTAGGCTCTTGATCCTCTTTATTTTTAATTAAAATATCTATCTTTTTATGTAATTCTGGCAATTCTGGTTCTTGTTGAACTAGTTTTTGAGCTTTTTTTTCCTTAATTAAAATATCTATCTTTTTATGTAGGTCTAACAATAATTCTATTATAGTATTGTTTTGTTTCAATAAAATTTTATCTGTTATACTTGAAGGCATATGCTTAGATAATCCTTCTGGTTCGCTATGATAGCATTTTGATTTTTCTAGTGCCTTACTATAATTTATATCTTCTTCACTCATGAGAGTGAAATTTCTTCTAATCTTTGTATTGTTATTTTCAACTCTCTTATTTCCTTATTTATAAGTTCTACTTGTTCTACAATTTTTGTTACTAGTTGAGTGGTTTTAATTTCTAATTCTTTTGGTTTTTCTGCTATAGTTTTTATTAATTTTTCTATTTCTATTTTTGTAGTTATCTTTTCTAGATTGAATTTTTTATTTAAATACTGAATTTTCCTGTTTCTAACTCTTGAGATTTTAAATAATCTAAATTTTCCTCTATTTTTTCTAGTATCTTTTTCTGTTTATTTTGAGTAACTTCTACTTCTTCAAAAATTCTTATTATATTATTATCTTTTTCCTGAATTTTTTCGCTTAAATTTATTATTAAATCTATTATGGTATTATATTGTTTATCTTCTGAATGTAAAATGTGTTCTCCTTGGCTGAAATTACACCTTATAGTCGTATTATCTTTTAACACTCTGTATTTCTTTTCAGGTTGAAATCTAAGATCTAAATATTCAAGCCATCTAAATGAAGCTATTTTGTTATGCTAGATGATAATAACTAATTAGATGTTTACTAACTTTGTTAAAATACCCTAATTTGTTATTAGAAAATGTAATCTCTAGTTCTACTTCTTTTATATTTTTTATCAACCTTGTCTGTTCTCTAACTAGTGATTCTTTTAAATTTCTTGATGTTATTTTAACAACTTTATCTATTTCAGTATCTATAAGGACTAGATTATCAACTTTTCTTATTCCGTCTTTAATCCAAAATAATTGTTCTTTAAAATGCTTTAATAATTCTTTAAGTTGATTTTTATAAATTAATTCTTCGTATAACTGACGTCGGGTTTCTCTAATATGTATAACATATTTAAGTGGCATACCTTATCCTAATGAAATTTTATTTACTTGTTGTAAATAGTAATTTGTCCTATAATAAGAGTTTTCTATTCTTATGTTATTGAAATCTAATTCTTCTTTAGAAATTTTAAGCAGAGTTTTTAAATATTTTGCATCTATTTTGTCTATGTTTTCCTGAGTTATTTGACCTTGTATTCTCTCTCTCTCTCTCTCTCTCTATATATATATATATATATATATATATATATATATTATACCTACTAAATCTCAATTACAATCATCATTGAAACAACAAAGTAATAGTAAACAATACAAATAAATAAATCGTAAAACTACATAGAAGAAGGTAACTAAAAAGGAATGAGAACTAAATCAGAAAAGGTTAAAAGAAAAACAAACTAAGCCAAAGCATCAATATAATTCGCATAAAATATTTCCTCAATTCATTTTAACCAATTGTTAATTGGGCCTAAATACAATAGCAATAAAGTATTGTAGATACGTAATTTTATCCCTTCCAAAAAATAATTTTTACTCATTTACCTTACCTTACCACGCACCCTACCCATTCCATAATTCTTCCATAAAAGATAAAAAAAAAATAACCAACTCTTAAAAAAATCCCTACCAAATTTCTATCACATCCTAAACACCCTACCCCACATACCCCCTATCCTCACATACCCCTATCCCCACATTTTTACTATTTTCAACAAATACACACACATTCTATCGGCACCCATACACACAGATCGAAGAGAACAAAGAGGGAGAAAAAGGATCGGGCAAGAGAGATAGAGATAGAGAGAATCGAGAGAGAGAAAAAGGAGAGAGGGGTAAGAAAATAAAACAATAAGAGAAAGAAAAAAATAGTGAAGAGTTGAGATGTTTCCATTGTACTGATTTTTTTCGGCTATCAATTTCTCCGAAAAATGAACCCTTCTCGCCAAAAATGACAACCAGTCTTACCCCTTCCTCCGGTTTCTCCATTAACGACCAAAAATCCAAAATTTATGACCAGTAGCGGCAGTTCACGCCCCCAGTTCCAATTTTCTGGGGAGTTCCGACGAACTTCCACCAGAAACAACAACCATTCACTGTGCCGATGAGGGAATCACCACTGTATAACCTCTAGCTCCGGCGAAGTAGGACACTGTTGGAAATAGCCGAAACCACCAAAGCAAATTAAAAAAAAACAATTGGGTTTAGGTACAAATCAAGATTGGGTTTGACATTTTCGAATTCACGAACTTCGACTCGAGGCTCCGATGAGGTTCGATTTGATATTCCGATCACAGTTCTAATTGAAAAGATTATGCCAATTGAAAAAGCATTTGAGGTCCAATTCTTTCTTCTCTCCTTTTAATTTTTATGTGACTGTGAATGATTTGTGTGTTTCTCATGCTCGAATCTTTATTGTGTGTATGTAGTTGATGTTGAGATTTAAATTTTGGAAAATTAAAGTGTTTGTCGAAGAATTAGTTAATTATGAGTGAGAATGAAATTTGGGGGGAGGAATTGAGAATCGAATAAGGTGAATGTTGATTATTTTGATTCATTGATGGATGTTTTTGAATTCGGTAGTATCATGTTTTAGGCCAAAAATTTAATAGGCAAATCTTAGGTCGGGTAGGCAAACCGTAAGAACCAATGATTGTTGAATGTTCGAAATGTTTGTTGAATGGTATTGTTTTATTGCATTTGGAGCAATTTTATTTATTGAAAATGCCTGAGGGAGTTGTACTCGAAGGCGGATCACGATCAAGGCCCGAGGCATCTGTTAAAGCATAGTGTAGTATAGTTAGAATAGTTTAGGTTTTAATTTCAAAAATTTTATTTCGGTTTGTAATAAATTGAACTAGACACTATTTTGGAGTTTTGACTGTTTGATTGTTTTTTTTGTGTGTTTTTATTTGGTTTATGCATTTCATAGAGTCGTACTAGCCGATATGTTTCACGAAGCGACTGCGGTCGAACCACAAGATCGAGGGGTGCCTAACACCTTCCCTTCGGTCAACAGAATTCCTTAACCGGCATCTCTATTCATGGATCAATTTTGAAAGAGTCAAAAACTGTTTTGAATAAGGATTTTCAAAGGTGACTTGGTACACCAGATTATGCCAAGTGGCGACTCTGAATTTTGATTGTTAAAAGTCTCTTTCGAAACAAATTGTTTTCTTTAGTCACTTAATAATAAAACCTTTTTTAAACTTAAAACTAATATCTTTTTCTTTTTGGTAAAAAAAAAGGGATGTGACATCTCTGGCGACTCTGCTGGGGATTTTTTCAGATTCGAGCTTCATTCTTGAGGTATATCGGCTTAGTGTGACACTATGGGTGTATAGACGCCCTTTTTTGTATTAATATTTTATCATTGTTGAGTACTTACGTGCTACTAATTTACAGTTCTCTTATGTGTTACTGCTTTATATCTAGCATCATGTGCATTCCCCCAAGTCATTCTTTCGCAACAAATCTCGGATTATACGGCATGTACACAAAATCTGGTTGAGTCACCCTTATTTTAGGAGGGGGAGCCATCAGATGTATGGAGTAGGTGGAAAGCAATCGCAACTACTATCGACCATATGCTCCCCCGAACAGCCTTATTAGTGGACTCCAACCTTGGTCAGCCTTTAGGTCATGCTTATCTATCTCATATTGAGACCTAGGGGGACCTACTTTGTCCATTGTAGGAGACTCACCCTTGAAGCATTCCTACGTGCTAATTGCTGCATCATTGAGGGTAACAGGATCATTTGATGGATTGATTTAGGGAAAAATGTGTGTTTAGGCAAGAAAAAGTTTTTTAAAAAAAGAAGAAAAAAATAATAGTTAAAAAATAAGAAAAGAGTTTCGTAGTTTTTAGGAGTTCTTTATGGTTTTTATTTTTCATAATAAAAAATTCAAAAAGATTTTTCCTTTTTACCTTTTACATGCCCTTTTTGTCAAAAAAAAGATCAAAAAGATTTTCCCTTTGTTTCCTTTAGCATGCATTCATAATTCGAAAATTTTAAAAATATTTCCTTTAATAGAAGCTTTTATAAAAGAAAAATTCAAAAAAAGATGGTAGAAGTTTTGTACATAATGAAAATGCCAAAAATATTTTCCGTTCATAGTTATTGGTGTCATTTTTATGCGAAGTGTCAAATTGAAAACTCAAAAAAGATATCATTGACTTTTTTTTATCGTCTTTTTGTGGTTGTGTCTCTCAAGTCAGGGTTCAGTGGGTTGTTTAATTTTTAATTGTCCAATCTGGACGAACTACGCATACCTGGTTCTTCTCTCTCGGGAGTGAAATACATAGGCAGCCCTTCTAAGGTTCGGTGATCTTAATTAAAAAATCCGAAAAGATTTTCGTCACTCTTCATTTAGAGTAGGTGTTTCATATACATCTTTAAAAGAAAACTACAAAAAGATTTTCCTTTAATAGTTTCAATTTTTATTTTCGTATGAAATTCAAAATTGAAAACCCAGAAAGATTTTTCCTTGGTAATCATAGGTTTCATTTTGTATAGGAAGCTGAGAAAAATTCAGAAAGATTTTCGTCAATTGTTTTGACAATTTGTTATTTTCTTTTCTTCTTAAAGTTTTAAGAAAATGAAAATGAAAGAGAGTTTGATTGACCATGTTGTGCCAGAACTTCACAAACTACGCACACCTGATTCTCCTCTTTCGGGAGTGAGATACGTAGGCGCACTTCTTGGGTTCTGTGATCTTTTCAAAAGAAAAAAAAAGAGAAAAATAGTTTTGAAAAGTGTTGCATTCTAACACCTTTGTTATTTCTTTGAATTAGTTTAAGGTGGTTGGTTTGTGGCATTTTGGCTAGTCCTCCATATTGCACCGAGTTGTAGAGAAAGTTATGGCCAACAAGGAACCGAGGTTTCTATCGCTAATCAGATAGGGAGTTCGAGAAATGAGAATTTAGGAGCTAATGAAGAGATTCGGAAATTAAGGCAACAAATGATAAAAATGCATTGAGCTTGGGCTAACGGGTTACCTCCTCCTCCAGTTTCCACTGTAATCTGGAATATCTATCTAGCTTGCCCCCTGTGTCACATACACAATTTTCCATTTTTGTTGACACGCCACAACATGCAACAGGGTCTAATCTGGGGTAACACTATCCAAACACTTCCAATATTCATTTCCTCACTCCTCAACACATAACTGTCACATGCTCGGCTCCACCTACTATTCACTTCCAATTCTTTTAAATTTCTTTTTTATTTCTATTATTTTTATTTCTTTTTTATTTTTACTTTTTTTCATTTTACATTATTTATCTTTCATCTCTTTTCTTCTCATTTTCCAATTTTACTTCTTATGATTCAATATAATTACTCTTTTTTTTTCTTTATTTAGCACATTATTGAATTTTTATAATTTTTATTCTAGTGTTTGAATTAAAATAGTACTTTATTATTGAATGAGATTATAGACTTATGTGTTTTTCGTTCTTCTGAATTATATTTACTCGTCAGAATTTTATACAAGAGTATTATGTTTTTCTCTTGGATTTTGAATTTATGTTTCTATTTATTTATTTTAGTATTATAGACATACTATTTCATATTGAATATCACTGCAAATTGTCTAATAACATATAATTTTAATTTTTCTATTGCTTTCCAAATATGTCCTTAACTATTTTTTAGTTTCACCTTATTTTGGAAAGATGTACATAGTTTAATGACAATATTTTCCTAAAATAAATTAACAAAAATTATTTTAGTGGGATGTTTGCACAAGTTCAATGGCAATTTGGAAAATTAACTCGACAATTTGAAGTGACATGCAATATAAAATAACAAGCCTATAATACTAAAACAAATAAATTAAAACATAAAACAAAACACAAATTAAAAATTCAAGAAAAAAACACAATACTCTTATATAAAATCCCAACGAGTAAATAATTCAAAAGAAAGGAAAACACATAAGTCGTCTCATTCAATAATGAAATACTACTTTAATTCAAACACTAGAATAAAAATGCAATAATACGCTAAATGAATAAAAAAATACGAGTAATTATATTGAATCATAAGAAGTAAAGGTTGGAAAATGAGAAGAAAAGAAATGAAAGATAAATAATGTAAAAATAAAAAAGAAATTAAAATAATAGAAATAAAAAATAAAATTAAAAGAAAAATAAATTAAAATTAAAAAAAGAAATAAAATGTAACTTTGTAATTACATCACGTAATTGCACCTAATTCTCTATTCCTACTTGAGAATTGGACTATGTAATTACATCTAATTTCACTTTTCTTATGGTTCTCCAAACATATCCTTAACAATTTCTTAGTTTTACCTTATAATGGAAAGAAGTGTATAGTTCAGTGACAATATTGTCCTAAAAGAAACAAAAGTTTTTTTAGTGGAATGTTTACACCAGTTCAATGACATTTTGAGGAATTAACTCAAAAATTAGGCGGAGAAGTATTGAATGGTTATCAAGTAGACACCACGTCTTGCTGAAACATATAAATGAGTGATGATATATGAAGGGTAGATAAACACATTGCCAGACATCTAAATTTGATACGAATTTTTATTTTGACACTTAAAGTGGACAGTATTTATTTTAGGAGAAAAGACATCAAAATCCCCCTGAACTTGTTACTCCAACTTACTTTAGCACTTAAACTTAACACGCGTTTATTTACCCCCCTTAACATCTTTAAAGTGAATTAATTTCAACCCTAATGCTGACGTGACATTTTTTTTTAAAAAGGAAAAAAAACGCGTTAACTTTTTTTTTTAAAAGAAAAAACTACTAATATATATATATATAATAAAAATAAATAAAAATTTCACTCCTTTTCTTCTAACCCCCACCCTACCTCTTCCTCCTCTTCTTCTTCTTCTTCTTCTTCTTCTTCTGTTGTTGTTGTTGTTGCTGCTGCTGCTGCTTCTTCTTCTTCTTTTTCTGTTTCTGCTTTTTCTTCTTCTTCTTCTTCTTCTTCTTCTAAATAATACTAATGCATGGTAACTTGTCAAATGCAAAAATCAAATTGACAATAGCTTTTCCTGCAAGTTCTAGGCAAGATCGTAGTTGTATATAGCTACACCCCACCCTCATTCTCCTCCCAAACCCGTCAACCCCCACCAACCCACCCACCTCCACCCCAACCCTAACCCTAACCCTAATTAATCCTCCAATTACTAAATTATAAATAAAAAAGCTTAAATTTTTATGAGAAATTGCAAGAAACAGATATGGAAAGAGAGAGAAGAATGAGAGAGAAGAAAAAGAAAAGTGGGGATGGGTGGGTAGAGAGTTTTACTCTAGCAGGTGCATTCATTTTTTTTTGTTGTTGTTGTTGATTTTAGAAAATTTAGTGTTGATTTTGATCGAATTTATAAGGTGGTTGAATTTTTAGTCACTAATTTATGATTTTTTTTATGGGTAGAGAAATTGGTGGTGATGGGTATATATATATATATATATATTATGTGGTGGTGGTGCGGTGGTGTGGTTGGTGGAGGACGACGGTAGGAGGGGTGGAGGCAGATGAGTGGAAAAGGAGGGGTGGGGTGGGGGTAAGTGGGTTGATGAGCAACTATGGGGGTGGGGGGTGGGGGGAAGGATAGGTGGTTGTGAAGAAGATGGAAAATAGGGGGTGAGGGTATTTTTTAATTTAAAATATTTTATATATATTTAAAAATATGTATATATATATATATAATAAAATATTTAAAAAATACTTTATTTACGTGGCGCTGATGTGTCAGCGAGTGTGATGCACTCTCCCTTATGAGAGTGATATTATATATTAAGGGTGAAAATAATTTACTTTAAAGATGTTAAGGGGGTAAATAAATAGAAGGTTAGTTTAAGTGCTAAAGTAAGTTGTCGGGATAAGTTCGAGGGGTTTTTGATGTATTATCTCTTCATTTTAGGCACCTACACTAGTATTTTGATGTATTATTTTGATATTTTTTACACAATCAACAAAAATATACAACATGCGTGTATTACACACATTATTGACGTGTAAAGTGATGAATAATATGACAACATTTATCATTTTTCACAAAAATAATTTTTAAATAATTAATTTAATTTTTTTAAAAAAGTTAATCAATAAATAACCTCCCCTATCCCCCCAAAATCATCTTCTCCAAATGCCCTACACCCAATATTGTCTTCTTTAACCCACCCCTACCCCCTAAATCTCTAATACCCCAAATTTCAACTCCTTAGAGAGGGACGCCATTGATGGACCTTTACCAAACACACACAATTTTTTTTGTCCTCTTTGTGGTGATCCATGTGTAGAAAAATGAGTTCCTAGATCGGGTCATATTGTTCTTTTTTAGGCTACTGTTGTTGTTGTCTTTTTCAGCACCTGGTAACAATAGAGACGACTTCGTCGGTGATGGTCGTCGTTAAGATGACTGGTTCGGGTAAGATCGAGAACGACGTCAATTTTTTCCTCTCTTTCTTTGTTTTGCGTGTGTATGTTGTATTGTGCATGAGTCTGCATTTTTCTGTCCTCTCTTCCTCTCAGTGTATGTATATATGGGAAAATGGAATTCTCAATTAAATTGAGAGACACTAAGTTGAATTTGACCAAAACCCAATTAGAAAAATAAATTCTTTAATTAAATTGTGAAAAATTAGTTGAAAAAGTGGTATATTCAATCAAATTGAGAGACATTAAATAGGAAAGAAATGAAATTAATAATATAATTCAATAAAAAAAAATATTGAAATTAATCAAAAGTTTGAGGAATGGCGGAGAGAAAGAACGAGGAAAAAAGCTTTTTATTGGAGCTTTTTGGTGAATAAGATGTAGAGAAGTATAATGACGAAGAAAGTGAAGAAACAAAAATAAAAGCTGAGGATGGTAAATGGTGGAAATTATAGTAACTGACGAAAAAAATGGCGGAAAATTATAGTGAGAAAGAGTGAGGAAGAAGGAGAAAGAGAGATGAAAAAATTATGAAAATATCCCTCAAACGCGCTCAAAATGCGTGTAGCATACGTGCTATGATGAGTCAGCGAAAGTATCAAAATGACACATTGAGATGTTAGTTGAGGTGCTTAAAATGAACAACGTCTATTTTAGGTGTCAAAGTGAGATCGTGCAAATTGAGGACCTCTCGATGTGTTTGACTTTTTGGGAGCTACAATGTTTAAGAGCCCATTTAGCATGAGAAATTTTTTCACTTTTTCACTTTTTCACTTTTTCATTTTTCACTTTTTATTCATTTTATGTCAAATAAAACTCCAAGTTGATGTTTGACCATGAGAATTCCAAATACAACTTGAAGTTATATTTAAAAAAACAAAAAATAAGAAAAAGTTATTTTCACCTTTTTCCATCTTCATGCTCTTACAAAATTTCAAAAAATAACTCATATTATATTCATGGACAAACACAATTCCAACTCTAACTTCAGCTCCAACTTCAATTTTAAAAGTTTTAATTTTCATGACCAAATATCCACCAAGTATCAAAGCATTGAGTATAATCTTTCGAGCCTAAGTTTATCTTAAAAAATGAATGAAATCTCAAAACTGTCATCTTCTTTGAATTTATTTACATTTTACAGACATGTTGATATCATAGTTCAACTCTCTCTTCTAATATTCTTTAACATATCAAAGAATAAGAAATTACAAAAATATAAAGTGCAGGTACTATGGTGCCTGGGGAGACTTTGTTAAATAGATCTTTTAAATTTATTTTTTAATTAAATGGACCATAAGTTTTTTTATTTAGAGAGATGATCCATTTTGTGAATAATTAATTTTTTTTTGTGATTTAATTTTTTTTATAAGTTTTAATAATTACAAACTAGTCCACAAAGGGACAAGTCAGCAACTGAATTAAAAGGGAAAAAAAATTTCCCACCACAAAATCTTCCGCGGGAGTTTCTTTGTGAAAATTCATGACTATATGCGAAGCCGACACATCTCTCCTAACATATAGATTATGTATCTATCTGACAAATTATAGATTTGTGGGCGATTATACGAAAGAAAATATGAGGTACATTCATTTTTTTCAAAAATAAAGCAACAACATAATATATTAAAGAATATATTGGACTTATAAACAAGAATACCAAGAATTCATGACCATATGCAAAGACGACACATCTCTCCTAACTGACAGATTACAAATCTATTCGACAGAGCATGTGGGCGATTATACGAAAGGAAATATGAGGTACATTCACTTTTACCAAAACTAAAGCAATTATAATATATATTAAAGAGTATCTTGGACTTATAAGCAAGAAAATCGAGAATTCATGACCATATGCAAAGACGACGCATCTTTTCTAGCAGACAGATTACATATCAAATACGACAGATTATAGACTTGTATGCGATTATACGAAAAAAAATATGAGGTACATTCACTTTTTTCAAAACTAAAGCAACAATATGATATATTAAAGAGTATTTTGAACTTATAAGCAAGAAAATCAAGAATTCATGACTATATGCGAAGCCGCCACATCTCTCCTAACAGACAAATTACAAATCTATCCGATAGAGCATAGACTTGTGGGCAATTATACGACAGAAAATATGAGGTACATTCACTTTTATAAAAAACAAAGCAATTATATGATATATTAAAAAGTAACTTGGACTTATAAGTAAGAAAATTGAGGATTCATGACCATATGAGAAGCGGACGCATCTCTCCTAACAGATAGATTATGTATACATCCGACATATTATAGATCTGTGAGCGATTATACGAAAGAAAATATGATGTACATTCATTTTTAGGTTCCATGCTTTTTAATACTCCCTCCGTTTTAAAAAAATGATCTACTTTTCTTTTTAGTCCGTTTAAAAAAGAATGACCTTTTTCCTTTTTTGGCAATACTTTAATTTCAACTTTCCACAAGATATGTTTAGGACCACAAAATTAAAAAATATTTTTTTATATTTGACACAACTTTAATTTAAGACCACAAGAATTAAAGTCGTTTTATTTTTTTAAATTTTATGCCAACTTAAAATAGATCAATCTTTTTGAAACATAGGGAGTATATTATTATGATCCATTTTTTAATTAGGGTGTGTTTGGTATGATGAAAAATATTTTCTGAAAAATGTTTTCTTATTTTCCCTTGTTTGGTTGTAGTTAAATGTTGGAAAAATATTTTTCATAACAACTCATTTTTCTCTATTTGAGGAGAAATGGCTTCCCTCATGGGCCAAGGGAAGTCAATTTCCAGAAAATGACAAATGTGACTTATGCCTCCACTCCCACCTCAACAACACTCATATTCACATTTCTCAAAAAGTTTACATTACTCAAAAATATTTTTCACTGTGCTTTGTTTCAATTTTTCACTGTTTGAAATAAAAAATAGTGAAGCCCAATTTTTTTTCTTTTCCAATGTTCGTTGAATGTATTGTTATTTCCGTATGCATAGAGGAAGACTTACCTATGTTACTTTTGCTAATTGCATATTTCATTTTGTCATCGATGTAGCTTGTTTCATAAGGTTGAATAAGCTTGGCGTTCCGTTGTATTTCTATTAATTGTAGTATCTTGAGATTGTCCTACCAAAATGTTGAAAAATGTCTCCTATATTTGCTAATTAGTAGTTGATTAAATTTAATAATTGTAATATTTTAGTATTCGATATTGATATTGTTTGCTATGCTTAAATTAGTTCTTACAAATTATTGAGTTGCTAAAGGCACTGATATACTAATTAACAGTTAGTAGTACTTTCTAAAAAATCTTTTTTTCACTCACCAATCAAACACTAGAAAATATTTTTCTAAAAAATAGTTTTTATTCATCAATCAAACACCATACAATATTTTTCACTCGCCGATCAAACATGAAAAAATAAGTAGAAAATTAACTTATTTTTGAGAATTTTTTTTTTTTAGGGAAAAATATTTTTCGTCATATCAAACACATCCTTAATTTTTGGATGATAAAAAGATAAGGGGGGTCATTTTGCAAATTGAGAACTGAAAGAGGCTTCTCAGCCAAAATTTACGTGATGGCTGTGCTGCTAAACTTTTCTCCGTGTTTTTTTGTTACGATGCAAATATAATTATCCTAATTACCCCCAAAAAAGAAGAAAAAAAAGCCCTTAGGGATCCAATTCTGTCCACAACACACAACAATCGAACTTCAAAGAGCTCAAAATCTGCAACCCAATGGATTCTGAAGCCTTCAATCGACACCCAAATCGGACCAAAAGCAGAAAGCGAGCTCAAGACTATTCAAACTTGACAATTCCTATTCTGCCAGCCGAACTCATCACTGAAATCCTCTCGAGACTTCCTGTGAAATCCCTCTTGAAATTCAGGTGTGTATCAAAATCCTGGCTTGCTTTAATATCTAGCCCTAAATTTATCAAGACCCATCTCAGCTTATCTGCTAATAAAAAGGAAGATACCCACCATATGCTTATTTTGGATCCTGGTGTAGACAAGTGGAATTTTAAAGAATGTCTTCTTAGGTCTTTATATGAGGACTCTGTTATTGAGGTTTTCGACTTGAATTATCCCTTTGAAAACTCCGGTAGCTATATCAGTATTTTGGGTTCTTGCAATGGATTAATTTTCGTTGTCCATTATTCAGAATGCTCGCTTTTATGGAATCCAACAACTAAAAAGTACAAGACTTTGCCTGATTTTAGACCAATATACGGTAACATATATGGTTTTGGATATGATGAGCTCCATGACGATTATAAGGTAGTGGATATTTCTTGTAAGTATAATAATGAAGGTTCAGGTGACATGGAGGTCAAAATATATAGTCTAAAGAGTGATTCTTGGACTAGTGTTGATTGTTGTGGAGGGATATTAAATGGTTCAAGCTCTTGTAGAAAAATGGTATTAAATGGTTCAAGCTCTTGTAGAAAAATGGTATTAAATGGTTCAGGTTTGTTTGCGAATGGGAAGCTTCATTGGGAAACTATTGTTGTTGGTCCTAATTTCAGTACTGCACGTAAAGGCACAAACATTATTTCTTTTGATTTAGCTAATGAGAAATGGGAAAAGATGGAGCAGCCCTCCTATGGAGTAGGAGAGACTGATTTGTGTATGGGAACGTTCGGAAGTGGTCTTTGTGTCTTTAGTTATTATAAGGGAACTCATTTTAGTGCTTGGGTTATGAAGGAGTACGGGGTTAAAGAATCTTGGATGAAGATGTTTACCATCAGGTATCCAAATGATCGAAATTTGCATTTACCACCCTTTTTCATGCCAAATAAAGGTGAAATATTGGGGGTGTTCGGATCAACTTTCATGATATACAATTCAAAAGATGACTTACTCAGATATCCAGATGTTATTAACTATGATATCTGTCACGATAGGACAATTTACATTGAAAGCCTAGTTTGTCCATTTTCAACTGAAGGCACAGAGAACACAACAAAAGGAAGGCTGAAAAAGCATAAACCGAAACGATCGAGTAATGAATAACTTGTAAGAGTACTACCTCCTCAAGTGCTTTCAAATTCTGTTTGTTACTTCAAATATTGAACAAGAAGCACATGTGAATGATATCTTTAAACTATTTTTCTTCTGAACTAGTTTTGCTGTTCTCCTTTCTGCTAGCTGGAAAACATATATTTTCTTCCGGACTAACTTCTCATTCTTTTGTTCGTGGTGTTTTGGTGATGTCTATGATTTCAAATAGCTAGTTTATGGTATTACCTTGTGGGTGTCTTGTTTCCTTTGTCATGTAGCGGTTTGATATCCCTTTTTGTTGTTTGCTTTTATGCTTTTTGTTCGTTATACTGTTGTCTGTCCTGAGTCAGAGGAAACAACCTCTCTACTTCTAGTGGTAACACTACATTGCACGAATAAATTATGAAGCATTTAGGAAGCTAATTTAGCTGCTTTGATCATGAGGAAAGGTGGGGATACAAAAGAAAAATAATATAGGAGAAATAAGGGATGAACTTCATTTAAGAGGGTCCTATCAATTCTATGGTAGTCTAGATTGAAGTGTAAGCTTTTGTTACTTTTGCTAGTTGAATGAGAATTTTTCCAACTAGAAATTATTTTATTTTGTTTTTAAACAGAGTGACAGATTGTATAAATAATGTGACCTAAGGATGGACGTAACACCCGAAAAACTGAAAAAACCATTGAGCCTAAAATTTTGTATTATTCGATCTGCGTACGATTATATAATTGTGGTTTTGGTTTTCGGTTTTATGGGAACCGAAAACTGAAGTATCTGCCTTGCATGCTTTCTGATTTTTCAACTTTGCAATGAGTAGTCTGTTACATGATTATGGTTTAACTAATTGACGGTGATAAAACTAGGGGTTTGCCATGAATATTTTAAGGCTTTTCTTTATAGGTGGCATGAATATTTTCTGAATACAATGGTTTTCCTATTCTTGTCCTTTTTGAAATGTAAACTATCTTAACTTAATGGAATATTTCTCTTTTCAGGTTGTGGATTAGAGAATCTACTAATAAATAATTCTATTCACTAATGAAGAGATAGGAATCACGATACCTTAACTCTTTTAGATCTAGTTCTTTTCCTGCAGAAATTATAAGGTAATGGTTCTTCCTTATAATTATATTATTCTCGATTCAGATGATATTGAGGTCAATGTACATAGTCTAAAGAGTGATTCTTGGTCTAGTGTTGATTATTGTGATGAGACATTCTTTATCAAAAAAAGTGTTGGATATTATGATATGTAGTGACACATTATGTTATAAAGGCTCATTTGTGGATGGGAAGCCTCATGGGGTACTTGTATTTCTGATCCTGAGCCTAATGTGTGTAAATGTTGTCACCACTTATCTCTATTTGTCGTGCTATCAATGAAAGGTGCGGTTCACTTGAACTCCTCTCTTTACTGTCTTGGGTTTGGATTGTTGGTTTACCTCTTCAAATATGGAATCAAAAGGTGATGAGGGAGATAGGGGAAATATATGGGGGCTGGCTGGAGAACGAGGAGGAGCTTAAAAATCATCTCCGTTTGGGGCGCGTTAGAGTTAGAGGTCCACCGGAGAAAATCCCCCCCAAAATTGACATCTTCGACGGGGATTCAGTTTAAGTTGAGGGTATCACCGGCAATGCATTGAACTGCTAATTAGTATAAAGGGCCTGGGGGGTTTCCGAATTTAATGAGGGGTCCTATGTACTTAGTTTCATTTTCATTGCTATTCTTGGTGCTGTTTTCTCTTACATGTGGGGGAAAATGATTTTGAGAAACTATTAACGAATGAACAGTTTTTTGTGCAGAGCTCTGAATAAGAATCTGATTAAGAAGCTAAAATCTTGATTGTAAGAAAGAGAATCTCTTTCTCATTTGATTCTTCTAACTAGTGATGGAATGAGGAAGGTCATTGGGTGTTACTGTTGCGTATCAGATTTGAGTCATAATCAGCTAAAACAAAGATATAAGTAGGCACGTTGAAGTAGATGAAAGGGTAAGTAGAGAAAGGAGGTTATTTGGTGGCTTATGTGCTTGTTGACATTGCTTGATTACCTGGAGAAGGACCAAAACTCATGACACTCATATTATCACTCATGACATTAGTTTCATATTGGCTCCTTGAAGTTGTGCAAGTATCATCATTGAACGGAGAGGGTCATTCTTCTCATGGAGGACACTCGTATTATCACTCATAGAGTTAATGGGTTGTGCTGAGCTTAGGCAAATTACATTAGACATAGACCTGTACATACCATGTATAAGATCAAGACCAAGCCATTGACAAACCTAGTTTGCAGCAATTAGTTGATATCTTTATATTATGTAATGGCTCATTGTTCCACAGATCACATGTTGATGGATATATACACCTATGTTATGTGTAGATATTGAATATCTTCCTTTCGTTTTAGTTTGAGGAAGTCGTTTGATATGAGGTATAAAAAAATGCAGCAGGATTATTTTATCATGTGTTTGCATTTGGTTGGAGGTATTAGCCTGTCTCGTGATTCTTTATCCCACCATTTATACAACAGTGATGGGATAAGTTATCCCTCATACATGGTAGGCTAACTTATCTGGGGTTTAATAATCTCGAGATAACTTGTTTCCAACCAAACCACCCCTAAGTACTGAAATAATGTCCACCCTAGTAAATGAAAATTTCAGACATCATACATCTTCCAAGTACAATCTTAGTAAAATTGAAATTCGACTTGTTTAATTCATGTTTGAGTTGTTAAAAGTACCAATTATGCTTTACATGTGCTTAACCAGATAAGCTTTAAAATTTTTGGTTGTGGATGGTTTTCATTTTTGAGTTTTAAATGATGCTCAAAGGCAAATGTTCTTCTGAAAAAAAAAAACAGTTTCAGACTTAAGGAAGCAAGATCTTTATTTCTACCTTCACAAGGTAGTAATGCCGCGTACACTCTACCTCCTCCAAACTTCACTTATGAGATTATACTCTGTATGTATAAAAGAAAAAGAAGAAACTTCCTTGAAGGCAAGTAAATACTGCAAAGTTTAGTTAATAGATCCCTTGAAAAGTGGATTTGAAAAATTGAATTAGCAGGGGAGAAATAGTAGTAAAAATACTGTAATTGGGGCATGTATATATAAGTGTAATCACAAGACCAAAAGGTCAATAAAACTTATACAAGTCTCTCTGTTCCACTAGATCAACAACACACTTTATTTATGGGTTTTCAACTTATAATTCTTATATATTTACTAGATTTTTCAATATAAATGCAAGATCCTCACAAAAGTTTTTGGGTTTTCGAAAACCCCCATCCAACCCCCTTGATCTGCCCCTGTTGAAAATAGTCTCTCTATCTTTAAGAGGTAGTGGTAAGACTTGCACAAATATTTTAGACTTCATTTTGTGAAATTTCACTGGATATGTTATTGTTGAGATAACATTCAAAAACACACTTGAACGATTGTGTTTTCTCGAGTTTTGATCGTGACTTGTTGCATTTTCATATCAGAATTATCATAATTTATCTATTAAGTGCTCTTTTCCTAGCTAAACTAACGATAAGGAAAAAGAAACAACTGCTCGTTAAAGTGTGTTTTAATATATATGATGATAGCTCAGATAGAAATAAATAACAAGTTGACAATTGGGTGTGGAACTCGTGAAAAGAATAGTGCAGGCTTAATTTTGATTGTAATCTCTCTTATCCTATAAAAAAACGAAAAAGGACAATGAATTAGAAGCATAATAATTTCTTCACTTGTTAATATTTTACTAGTAAAAGTATCCGCGCGTTGCGCGAAAAATATTAGGGGTCGTTTGGTAGAGTGTATAAGAATAATGCAAATATTGTGTATTAGTAATGCTTGTATTAGCAATGCTTGTGTTAGTTATGCTTGTATTTTTCTCATGCAGTGTTTGGTTCGATTTATTAAGAAAAACATGTTACACAATTTCTAATTTTTTTTTTTAATACCCTCAATATATATGTTGGAAAGAATGCGGAAATTTTTTTGAGGGGTAATAGGGTCTTTAAGCATGTTAATGCATGCATTAGATCCATTGCATTACTAATGCCATGGATTTTGAGATATTAGTAATGCACACCTTAATACACAATAAACTGTATAACTAATGCAAGCATTAGTTATACATAGGGTAAAAATGTATACCAAACAAGGTACCACTAATACACATTAAGCTAATGCATGCATTAATATTTCAATACACTCTGCCAAACGACCTGCTAATGTATTACTAAATACTTATTTTAGACATTCAGTTTTTGTATAAGACTGTAAAATCACTATACAGTAAATCAGTGCTATTATCATATTATTTTTTAATATGCCTAATCTACCACCAATCCAACATTAACTAAGTTGATATGAATAAATAAAAATTCAAATTGTCATAAAAAATATATGTTTAGTTGTACAATTATCATTAATGCATTTTAGTTGATATTTTTTCGTATTACATAAAAGATGAGATATTTAATTTATTATTAAAGTTATTAAATAAAAAAATAAGGTAAAATTTCACCCTTACAAAGTAATTAAAATAAATTCACACTAATTATATTTAATTGTTGAAAAAAAGATAAAATTTCACCCTTACAAAGTAATTAAAATAAATATACACTAATTATATTTAATTATTGAAAAAAATAAGGTAAAATTCTAACTTTACAAAGTAATTAAAATAAATTCACACTAATTATATTTAATTGTTGAATATATCAAAAGCTAATTATATATCTTGAAAAACATAAAATAATTATTATCAATAATTATTCCAGTTTTATGATATTGTATTATATAACTCCATAAGTATCCAACTTTATTTTATTTAAAGTAAATTGTAAATTTTAAAAGTAATGTGGTCTCAATTCAAAAGTTTCAAATTAATTAAATATTAAAAATAAGTACAAAATATCTACGGAGTAAGGACACATTGTGTACTTCTAGAAAGGTCAGTTACTTTACCTTGTATGAACACCCTTCCAAAATGAACCCTTCGTGTTCTCCGTAAAAAAAAAAATACTTCAATTTTTACACAAATATTTAAGCTTGTTTGTTGATCAAATATTGAGCATTCTTTTTGGTTGAATATCAATCAAGTGCATTGTCGACCAGAAATTGAAGTTTAACGAATTGTGGCTTGTATATAGCTGTGTAAAATTTTAGTTTATATTTGTATATTTGATGCAGATGATCAAGCTAGTTGTTGAGATCTTCTTGGTGAAAGAATTTTCTGTGTAGAATTTTCTAATTCGAGGTAAATTACTTATCTGCTTTGCATGAAGAAGTTGAAAAAAGATTAAATACAGTATATAAAAATCGTTGATTATTTTTGTTGTACAGATGAAACGATGTCCTGAGCTTGGGGTCTATTAGAAACAACATTTTTAATTTTTCGTAAGTAGTGGTAAACGTTGCATACCCTTTAACCCTAGATCTAATATGTGGAAAGAGATTGTGTATATTGAGTTGTGTTGATAAAAATACATCAATAGTGAGATATTTCATTGTATCTATGTGTTTAAAAAATGAAATTTATAAACCTCTTTTAACTTTTCCGAAGTGTTAATTTTGTATTGTTATATTAAGAGAAGTAGTTTTATTTTGCATGTCATAAAGTTTCAAATTACTTGTGTTTACTTTAATTTTTTTGGATTCTGAATATTAGAATGATTGACTATTATTCTGTGAGTATGAGTTGATATTTTTGAATTTTGAAACTAAAAAATATTTTTTTCACTGTTAATTTGGTGGTTATTTTCTTATGAGTAAATTGTTTTTTTGCATGTGTTAATTAATTAATTTTTCTGAAAATGGTGAATATTAGTTGTAAATGGAGAGGATTCTAGCAAATGCTCATTGCATGTACTTACATTTTCTGAAAATTTGTGACAGACATGTTTTGATCAGTCTGCTACATCAACAAACTTCTCAAGTTCATTGCGTGTACTTACGTTTTCTCACTTTTGCAGCCTATGGACAGTTTCTGAAAGCCAATAGTGAACAACTTGTAACATGGAAAAGAGCTTCATTCATGGAAGAGGTCCTCCGACAGGCTGATGTGGTAATTATCTACATCAAGAGAGCACTATTAGATTTCTTTTTTATTTTTCTGTAATACATTTCTCATTCATGTTCTTATCTCTGATCAAAATGCTTCTCTAGATAAGTCTACATCCAGTCCTTGATAAAACAACTTACCACCTTGTGAACAAAGAACGACTAGCAATGATGAAGAAGGTAATGACATTTGCAAGACTATCTATTTTGATTGCTGATTTACACAAAATATAATATCTTGATATTACTCAACTCAAACTTGTAGGAAGCAATACTTGTGAACTGTAGTAGGGGGCCTGTGATTTATGAAGTAGCTCTTGTTGAGCATCTGAGGGAAAATCCCATGTTCCGTGTTGGCCTTGATGTCTTTGAGGTAATAACTATAGTAATCTGTTCTTTTTGATCCCATTCTCCTGTTATGAACATGTTAAAGAAAAATGCAAGATCAGTGAGAAATTGTTATGTCACACGCCATTTCTACCAAGCAAAAAGCTCACAAAAAATAACTTAATCGTGTAGACTGTAGGATGCTTCCGTTGTCTTATACATTCAAGTAATGCCCTTCTTTGATAGTTGTGTTGTCTTAGGATGAGCCCTACATGAAATCTGGTCTTGCAGACATTAAGAATGTTGTTGTAGTACCCCACATAGCTTCTGCTTCTAAGGTAATCCAATCTATTTATTTGTGCTAAAATAAGCAACTTTCTGCTATGATAATTTCCCATCTAATTCGCCGATTCTTATGATTTTTGATAGTGTGGCCACTTCATATGAAATAACTAAATCTCCTGATTCATAATGCAGTGAACTCGTGAGGGAATGGCTACACTGACTGCTCTGAATGCCCTGGTATGCAATGTTGAATTGAAATTGTGGACACACTTATGCTAAAATGATAGTGAACATAACGACACTATTGTGCTTTGGATTCTGAAGGTCGCATATGTTTGTTGATGATGTTACAGGGAAAAATTAAAGGCTACCCAATTTGGAGTTGTAGACACGTAATTTTGTTCC
The DNA here is from genome assembly GCA_030864215.1 of Capsicum pubescens. Lineage (NCBI taxonomy): Eukaryota > Viridiplantae > Streptophyta > Magnoliopsida > Solanales > Solanaceae > Capsicum > Capsicum pubescens. The sequence continues at coordinate 33,421,511 of CM061548.1, forward strand.
TCCGAAAGATTAATTTACCCAATTTTACCTTATCCTACCGTGTATCCTCATCCATGTTATTATACCCTCAAAAAATACAAAAAATAACAAACTTTGTCTTATCCTAATATTCTAACAACCCACCCAACTAAAAATTGACAACACATCTTAACCCCTACCCCTCCTACCCCTACCCCACGTAACCACCCCTCCTCCACATTTCTTTTCCACAAAGAAAAGAGCATATACACTTCATTTTTTTTTTGAGGTTGGACCAGATCCAAACACGGAGAGAAAAAAGACACTCACCTCACAAGAAGAACAGGCACCATTCTCTTCTCCACCATATTCACGATACACACGCACATACTCACCTCTTTCAGATCCTCACGAATCTCGCGCGCACACATTCAGGTCGCCGAAAAACACACTCTCCCACCGGGAAACACGTACACACGGATATCAGTGAGGAAGGGGTCGAGAAAAATGGAAGGAGCTTGAGATTTTCGGCCAGAAACAGTGAAACCGGGAGAAGTTCGATCTTATCGAGCTTTTTCTGGCAAAACTTTCACCGAAATCGGTATCAAGCTCGCCGAAATCGGCCTCAAGCTCGTCGATTGGTTTTCCTTCTCGTTGTTTGATCGATACCATCTCAAAATCGCCAAAAACTTCTTATTTTCCTTTGATATTTGGACGAAATTTGGTCGGCGTCCACTGTTTTGGTCATCTTTGTCGTTGTCCGTTCATTGGAGCTCGGTTTTAATTAGTTTTAGTTCTCTGTTGGATTCCGGGGATTTTGGGACTCGTTGGTTTTCGTACTGTTTCTCGAAATTTGGATACTGTTTGGGTCTTAATCGGAATGTTGTGATCAGTTTTGGATCGTTGTTCCTCTATTCGGGTCGGATTCGTTGCTGTCGAGGTTCTATTCGAAATTTCAAGTTTGGGGTTTCTTTATTATCGACGAAAGTAAAATCTATTGAGGCAGTTTCGGGTTACTATTTATCGATACCGAGTTGGGGTTTCATCGTTGTTGAGGTTTTCTATTTGAGCTTTCGGATTCGGACTTCTTTCGACTCTTATTGTCATCAAAAATTCGATATCGGAAGGTCCATTCCTTAACTTTATCTTTTCATTATTTCGAATGTGGTTTTGTTGTGATTTTGTGATTTGGGTTTGGATATTTTAGTCGTATTAATTGTTGTTGCGAGTATGAATTACTCATGTGCATGAAATGTTGAATCTCTGTTGGACGTATATGTTTGATGTTGGTTTCGAATGTTGAAAAGGGATTTGATGATCGAATTGGTTTAGTCATGTGGTTGAAAAAGGATTTTGGGGTGGGAATAAGAAGTTGTTAAAAGTTGAATGTAGTTAAATTTTGGACTATTGTCATTTTATTTAATTCGGATTAAGCATGAATTTGATAGAATCATTTTAAAATCAAAAGCTTGATAGGAGACAACATAGGTCGGGTAGGCGAATTTAGGGATTGTGGATTGATGGAATATTTGATTTGTGTGATTGAATGGTTTTTGGCTATATGTGCTTTGCGATCACTTGTATCATTTGGCCGGGAAATGCCCCGAAGTCCTTGTATTATTTTTATCCGGGGAATGCCTCGAAGTATTTTGTACCCGGAGGACGTTCGTGACGAAGGCCCGAGGCAGCGGGTTGGAGTTTAGTTTAGGACTAGCTTAGAATAGTATAGGTTTTACCTTTTCGTATGTTTTTATTTTTGGACTGTATAATTGGACTGAACATTATTATTTTGGTTTTGGATTGTTGTTTGACGTGTTTGTTGCTTGTTTATGTGTTTTATGTGGTTTATACATTCTTAGTGTCAAAGTTAGCCGATACGTTCCACCAAGCGATCGTGGTCGAACACGGGATTGAGCGGTGCCTAACACCTTTCCCTTGGTCAACAGAATTTCTTAGCTGGAATCTCTGTTCGCAAACCAGTCTTAAAGAGTTAAATTGTTTTGAAAAGGATTTTTCCAAGGTGACTTGGCATACCGGATTATGTCAAGTGGCGACTCTGAATAAAAAAATGTAAATAATTTTTTTTTTCGAAACAAATTTTTATTTTTCGTCAGTTTGATAATAAAAATTCTTTCGAACTCAAAACGAATCTTTTTTTTCGGTTAAAAATGGGGTGTGACAGCCCTGACGACTCTGCTGGGGAATATTTCAGAATCTGAACTTATTTTGGAGTTGTATCGGTTTAATTTGGCACTATAGGTGTATGAACATTTTGTTTGTGTTGTTTTATGTTATTGTATTATCACTGTTGAGTGTTGAGTGTCTACGTGCTCTTTGTTTACAGTTTTTATCTTATGTGTTACCGCTTTATATTTGGCATCATGAGTCTACCCCCAGGCCTTCTTCCTGCAACAAGTTCGTAGTACACGTGTTGTGAACGACCTCTAGTTGAGTCACCCTTATTTTAGGGGGGAGCCGTCGGTGTTATGGAGTAGGTGGAAAGCTGTCGCAGCCACTATCGACCATACGTTCCCCCGAATAGCCTTGTTAGTGAACCCTAATGTAGGTCAGCCTTTAGGTCATGCTTATGTGCATCATATTGAGACCTAGCGGGGTCCACTTGGTCCTTTGTAGGAGACTCACCTCTAAAGCATCCCTACGTGCTAAATATTGCATCTTTGAGGATAACGTGGTCATTTGACGGATTGATTTGGGTAAAACATGTATTAGAAGTAAAGTGTGTGGGTAATGAAAAAACAAAAAATAAAAAAAAAGGATTTCGTAGTTTTTAGAGTTTTTTATGGCTTTTATTTTTCACAATTTCAAAATTCAAAAGGACTTTTTTTTTTACCTTTCGCACTCATTTTCTCAAAAACATCAAAAAGATTTTTCTTTGTCTCGTTTAGCATGCATTCATAATTCGAAAACTTTGAAAACGATTTTCTTTTTTCATTCATAAGATGTGTTTATAAAAGAAAAATGCAAAAAAAGAGGTGTTAGAAATTTTTTACATTTCGTATAATGAAAATACCAAAAAGATTTTTCTTTCATAGTTGTTGATGTCATTTTTCTGTGAACTATCAAAATGAAAACTCAAAAGATCTTATTAACATGGTTCATCGTCTGTCTTTGGTCGTATCTCTTAAGTTAGGGTCTAGCCTGTTATTTAATCGTTAATTGACCAATCTGGACGAACTACGCGTACCTGATTCTCGTCCCTTGGGGCGGGATACGTAGGCAACCCTCGGTGGGTTCGGTAATCTTAATTTTCATTTTTTGGCCTTTGTCTTAGTCTTAGCCTGGGTTTTCCTTCTCGTAATCTAGTGTTGTCAATTAATTTTTGCCAAGTAGGCTGATTTCATTCGGCGGTACTGTTCGGTGAATTTGAGTCATATGTTGGTCTGTCCCTCTATGTCACACGATATTTATTCTAAGATAAAATCTCGAGGGTCGAGAATTCCTTGCCTTGTTTTGAATTTTTGAGTTGTAAGTTTGGCTTGTTATTATAGGATGAAGCCTACAGGGTCTAGAGTCTTGATGGTTTCCAAAGTGCCCAAAAAGTTAATAAAGTGGTGGAGCACGTTCAACTACGCTGACCAGCAAGAGCTATTTAAGATATTTGGTGATCTTACGGAACTTCTGCATGTCCCACCCCGTCCAGACCTAATAGATGCTGTGCTGACCTTTTGGGATCCTAGTAATTTGGTGTTTAGGTTCGGAAAGTGTGAAATGACGCCTACGTTGGCAGAATTATCTGGTCTACTTCATTTGCCTTATATTAACAAAAGTATGATCCGAACTCGGAATCACTCGGGCAATAGGTTTCTACAAGGGTGTGGTTTGAAAAGTAATAACGGACATTTGGGTTGTCTGAATCAATCATGGATTTCTTTAGACTTTCTATTCGCTAGATTTGGGTCCTCGAAAGGTTTTGATTGCTTTTGGGATGAATTTCATATGACTAAGGAGAAGTGGGAGAGAAAGCGTCTTGAAGTCTTCACCCTCGCTTTGTTAGGTATTTTAGTGTTTCCACTAGAAGAAAGACGTATTAATACCCGTTTGCAATCTGTGGTGATGGCTCTATTTCATAAGGATCAAAATGACAAGGGCACTATTCAAAAGGGGAAGGTCGTTGATCAAAAGGGCAGGTTCACTCTCATACCCATGATCTTAACAGAAATATATAAGGCGCTAACCGAAGTGAAGGGGAGAATGAGATTTTTTGAGGGCAGTAACCTGATATTGCAGTTATGGATGATGGAGCATATGCATGCCCCTTCTTTAGTTAGACTAGACGTGGTTGATCGTTGTATTCCCAATCGAGTGAAAGACATGGACTTCAGGTTGCGTTTGGATAAATTCTCGCTACCCGTGGGAGTCGACGCTAGGATTGAATTTCTTGAGTCAAGAACCGGGGATAACATTTTGTGGACTTATCTGTGGCTTCGACCAAAGATAATCTTGTTGGGTTTTCAGACGCAACTCCTTTTAGTTATGTTAGGGCTCAATTGCACTAGACCATACAATCCTTCTAGGGTAAAGCGCCAGTTGGGTAGGCTGCAGGACGTGCCACCAGCAGTGGATCTTTTGAAGGATGTTGAGTACTTCAAGGACCAAGCCTTAGGTGAGAGCAAGTACGAGCAGTTTTGGAAGCATGCAACAAAGCTAGGTGTGGATACACTCAAAGAAAGTTTGGATAATCCAGGGTACACTCAGGGATATGGGGTCTGACTTCAATCTATCCCTCGGGGTATCAGTCAACCCTTACCAGCGCAGCTTAGAAGGAGAATACAGGAAGAATGCATAGTTGACGACCATCAGGATGAAAGTGCGGGGTCCAAAGTGGAGACACTGAGAGTTCAGTTAGCAGATTTGTTCAAGATTGTAGAAAGGTGTCAGAACAATCTTTCTAATTGCACTCCTCATGAGGCAGGAATACGGGCCCGAAGCTTCCTCCCCAATATCAGGGTGTCTTTGTAGGACATGCTACAAAGTTTGAATGGGAGAAAGAGAACTTCACAGGCAGGTCCATCTCAGCCAGGGTCATCATGCAGAGCACCAGTCTGAAAGAGCATTTCTTATCTTTATTCAATTTGAGTCTTTTATGTTTCTGTCATTGTAGGGTGGCGTCAGTTTTAAGTTGGAGTCAAGTTGTTTTTGGTATTAGGGTCTTTATCAGTAATTTCACGTATGTCGTCTTAGGGGTCTAGAATGTTATTTTGTATTTGTTGTTTAGTTTTTAAAGCAGTCCTAAATTCGTTGCATGTTTTGTTTCTTTCTTTCATCAAAATGTTATGAGGTTACGTCTTTCTTTTGTTTGTTTGTTTTCGTTTTCGCAAAAAAAAAAAAAACAAAAAAAAAACTTCAATTATGTAATGTTTATGCATATGCTGCCCGAACTACGCAAGATCTGATTCATGTACAACATGATACGTAGGCAACCTACTTTTGGGTTCGATCTAATCATTTTGTTTTGTTGTTTTTCATTTTATTTAAAAAAAGAAAAGCAAAAGCCATAAAGAATGATAAAATGAAGGTAGATAGCGAGAGAAGAAAAGAAAGAAAGGATGATGAGACAATAAAGGAAAACAACAGAGACTGATACAAAAAAAATAAAAAAAATAATATAGCTAAAAATAAGTGTAGATAAAATCGAGATGATGTTAAAATGACCTCGCTACCCTCAAAAGCTGGTAGAAATGAACATGAATTTAGGACAATTTTACCAATGTGATTACCATGCTTGTTGTGTGCCTTAATCTTAACGGATGTCGTCTTTGATGAGCATGTTCTTTCAGATAACAGTGGTAGGTTTGCAACACTCTGGCTAGTCACCGATACTTCACTAGATCCAAATCAAAGCTCGTCATGGCTAGCAGGGAGATTGAAAATTCGCTTATTGACCCAGATCAGGATCACAGGGAAGAAAGTTCAGAACACAATGATGAGGTAGTAAGGCTCAGAAAACAATTGATAGATTTGCACTGGACATGGGCCAGCGGAATGACTCCTCCTCCACTCCCTAAAGGTCTTGGGAATATCTCTAATTACCCACCGCTCTCTCAGGCGCAATTCTTTGCTCCTACTGAGTCACCTGAGCACGCGCCAGGATTCACTCCGCTACATTATTATCCTGGCAGTTCTAGTGTGCCCTTGGAAGCTCCCTAATCAAGACCCGCTGCTCAGCCGGCACCACCGATCACACCGGTATTCGTGGCTCCGTCACCACCTGAAGCTCCCACATATACTGTGCGTCCGACAATGGGGCTTCCTCGGTAGTATTGAAGGTTCCAGATAGTCAGTATTATGCCCCGGAGCCTACTTTGAGAATGAATGAACCGTATGGGTACACTCAACCACCTGCATTTCCATTTGATACAGAGAAACCTGTCGCAACAGAGGAGCAGGAAGTCATAGCGCGGAAGTTGAAAAGTTTAGAACAGGCCATGAGGAATTTGCAGGGAATCGGTGGTTATAAGAGTGTTTCCTATAAAGATATTTGCATGTTCCCAGACATCAACCTTCCCCTCGGTTTTAAAATGCCCAAGTTCGAGAAGTATGCAGGGCACGGTGATCCCGTGGCACACTTGAGACGTTATTGCAACCAATTGAGGGCTGCAGGAGGAAGGGAAGAGCTGCTCATGGCTTTCTTTGGCGAGAGTCTTTCTGATCTGGCTTCAGAATGGTTTATCGATCAAGATATCGACAAGTGGAACAACTGGGATGATTTAGCTTCTGAGTTTGTGCAACATTTTCAGTATAACATCGACCTGATTCCGGACGAAAAATCCATGGTCAATATGAAGAAGAAAAACACTGAAGGTTTTAGGGAATACGCGATAAGGTGGTGTGAACAGGCAACCAGGGTAAAGCCTTCAATGAAAGAAAGTAAGTTGGTAGAGGTTTTCATTCAGGCACAGGATGAGACCTATTTTCAACATTTACTTCCGGCAATGGGAAAGTCTTTTATTGAAGTCCTCAAAATGAGGGAGATGATAGAGGACGGAATCAAGACCGGCCGAATAGTGAGTTTTGCCGCATCACAAGCGATTCAAGGTGGATCTGGCGCATTCGTAGGTAAAAAGAAGAAAGAGGACGTGGCGACTATCGTAGCTGGAACCCATTCCTATCCTAAAAGACCACCTCGCCCCTATCCCCAATCCCAAGTCCAAGTCTATGCCCAAGCTCCATATATTCCTCCCCACCATTACTACCCTCCACAAAACCCTTTATATTTCATTCCACCACCCCCGTACCCAATATATAGCGCGCAACCATATGCCCAAACCCCTTCTTACCCGCAATGGCGCGTGCAAGCTCCACAAAATCGTCCATCCGCTCCACCAAATTACCAAAACCCCTCCAGACCCGGTTTTTAACCTAGGCCCGAGTATAAGAAAGAGAAGGCGGTCAAAAATCAATTCACACCTCTTGGGGAGTCATATGCTAGCCTGTTTGATAGGTTGAGAAAGTTGAAGGTCTTAAGCCCAATTCAAGGAAGGCTTTCAAATCCACCATCGAGGAATCTCGATTATTCTTTATGGTGTGCGTACTGTTCTGACATGCCAGGCCATGATATCGAGAAATACTGGCATTTAAAGAGTGCTGTCCAAGATTTAATTGACACAAATTAGATGCTGGTCCAGGCCCTGGAAGGTCCAAACATTAACCAGAATCCACTGCCAACCCATGCTGAAACCAATATGTTAGAATTGATATATGATGGGAAAGAGTCTTCAAGGTGTTATAAGCCTATTGTCAAGATACAGACCATTGAGGAGAAATCAGTGAATGTAGCAGAGTCTTTGAAAGCAATGTCATTGAGCCAGGAAGGAATGAGAGAAGATAAAGCCCAAGAAAGCACAAAGAAACCCCTGATCACAGTACAAGGTGCCAGAAGGTATGTTGATTTAAATCAGGATAAACCTAAGTTGACAGTGGTAGGAGCTCTGAGTTAGCCCATCTTGACGGTGAAAGGAGCACTGGAAGCGCCTATTATCCTCAAACCGGTGACCCAACCTCCGATAGTTGATACGAAAAAGGTTCCCTGGAATTATGGGCGGACTGTGATGACCTATCACGGGAAGGAAGTAGTGGAAAATGTAGATGAGGTAGGGGGTGTGACTCGGTCAGGAAGATGTTTTGTGCCTGAAAGTTCAAGAAAGTCCAAGCTAATGGTGAGTGGACCGCTATGTATCAAAAAACCTAACACCGAAGAAGAAGCCGAAGAATTTTTGAAAAAGATGAAATTGCCAGAGTATTCAATAATAGACCAGTTGAAGAAAAACCCTGCTCAAATTTCCCTCTTATCTTTGTTGTTGCACTCCAAGGAGCATCGCGATATTTTACTGAAGGTATTAAATGAAGCATATGTTCCTAGGGAGATTACAGTAAATCAGCTTGAGAAAATGGTTGGAAAAATCTTTGAGGTGAATCGGATCAGCTTTTCTACGATGAATTGCCTGTTGAAGGTACAAGGCATAACCGGGGCCTTTACATTACAGTAAAGTGCGAAGAGTTCTACGTCACTCATGTCATGATTGACGGAGGTTCAGGTGCAAATATCTGCCCTGTTTCTACTTTGCACAAGTTGAATATTGGTGCTGAGAGGATCAGGCCCAACAATGTATGTGTCAGGGCTTTCGATGGTGCAAAATCAAATTCCATTGGCGAAATAGAACTAATGTTGACCATAGGGCCTGTTGAGTTCGCCATAGAGTTTCAAGTATTGAATATAGACTCCTCTTACAATCTATTATTGGGAAGGCCGTGGATCCACAAGGCCAAGGCGGTTGCATCTACACTGCACCAAATGATTAAGTTTGAGAATGACAGGCAAGAAGTGGTTATTCACAGTGAAGGAGATTTTTTCGCCGGCGAAGATTCTCCCTTGTCTCTTATTGAAGCAAATAACGTAAAGGAGACATTCGTCTATCAAATTTTTGATACAGTGCCAGTGAATCGTATCCTTGAATGGCAGGTTATACCGGGATCGCAATTGTCTTCCGTTTCTATCATGATGGTGAGTGAACTTTGGAAAAACGGATTTAAGCCAGGAAAGGGTTTGGGAGCGTCTATGCACGGTATAGTTCATCCCATATGTCCGAGTGATAACGTGGGCACGTTTGGTCTGGGATTTTAGCCTATGGCTGAAGATCTGAAGAAAACTAAGGGAAGGAAAAAAGAAACATGGTCACTCCTTCGCCCAATGCCACTACTTAGTGAATCATTTGTTAAGAGCGGTGTCACGAAGCATGTGGAATTTGAAGTTGAATTGGTTGATGACTGACAGAACCTTTTTATTGAAGTTGATATGGTCGAAGCAGGAGAAGGTACCAGTATGGCAGACGTGCAATTCATAGGTCCAACTTTCCGGCTCAATAATTGGGAAGTCACTCCTCTCCCCGTCAGGAGGGAGTTTTGGTAGTTTATTTTATTTTTCTTTCTGTTTATCCGAGTTATTTCAGGGTTGTAATTCGGATTTTAGTTTGTTTATGTTATGTTGGCATCTATGTTTAAACCCTTCTATCTTTTTATTTAATGAAATGCAATGTCCCTTTTGATTCGTGTCTAATATATTTTGTTTTTCTTTTTTTATATACAGTTCTCTTTATGCTGATTCTAATGACATGACATGCATGCGGAATTTTCAGCCTGATCTTAAAATCCAAACTAACCAAGATGTAATGAAGCAGGATGGGGAATATGATGAAGAAGAAGCACTAGAAGAAATAAGCAAAGAGTTGGAACAGTTTGAAGACAAACCGAATCCTAATTTAAATGAGACTGAGCCAATAAATCTAGGGGATCAAGAAGATGTTAGGGAAACTAAAATCAGTGTACATGCTTTTCCACAGCTAAAAGATGGAATGATTCAAGCATTAATTGATTATAAGGATGTTTTTGCATGGTCTTATGATGATATGTCTGGTTTAAGCACTGAATTAGTGCTTCACAAATTGCCAACTGATCCCGCGTTCCCTCCTTTCAAACAGAAGTTGAGGAAGTTTAAAACTGATGTAAGTATTAAAATCAAAGAGGAAATCATGAAACAACTTGAAGCCTGTATTAAAATCAAAGAGGAAATTATGAAACAACTTGAAGCCAAAGTAATTCGAGTGGCTCGTTATACCATGTGGTTATCCAATGTTGTTCCCGTACCAAAGAAAGATGACAAAATTCGAGTGTGTGTTGATTACCGTGATTTGAACAGAGCAAGTCCGAAATATGATTTTCCACTGCCCAACATCCATATTTTGTTAGACAACTGTGCTAAATATGAGGTTGCCTCTTTTGTGGATTGCTATGCCGGATATCACCAGATCATTATGGATGATGAAGACGCGGAGAAGACGTCTTTTATCACACCATGGGGGACCTATTGTTATCGAGTGATGCCGTTCGGTTTGAAGAATGCTGGAGCAACATACATGAGAGCCATGGCCACTATGTTTCATGATATGATGCATAAGGAGATTGAGGTATACGTGGATGATGTGATTATTAAGTCAAAAAGTCGGGCCGACCATGCTAATGATTTAAGAAAGTTCTTTGAAAGGCTTCGCAGGTATAATCTCAAGCTCAACCCGGCAAAATGTGTATTTGGAGTTCCGTCTGGAAAGCTGTTGGGGTTTGTGGTCAGCCGTCGGGGGATTGAATTGGATCCCTCGAAAATCAAAGACATTTAGGATTTTCCCCCGCCCAAGAATAGGATGGAGGCGATGAGTTTGCTTGGTAGACTGAACTACATTAGCAGGTTTATTGCTCAACTCACAACCACTTGTGAGCCCATATTCAAGTTGCTGAAAAAGAGTGCTGCGGTAAAATGGACTGAAGAATGTCAGGAAGCGTTCGACAGAATCAAAAGATATTTTTCAAATCCGCCCGTGCTGGTACCCCCGGAGCCTGGTAGGCCTTTGATCTTATATTTATCAGTCATGGACAATTCTTTCGGTTGTGTCCTGGGTCAACATGATGTCACAGGAAAAAAGGAGCAGGCTATTTATTATCTTAGCAAGAAGTTCACCGCATATGAGGCCAGGTATACTCTTCTTGAAAGGACGTGTTGTGCCCTAACTTGGGTAGCACAGAAGTTGAAGCATTATCTCTCATCCTATACTAGTTATCTCATCTCCCGCATGGATCCTTTAAAGTATATCTTTCAGAAGCCTATGCTGACAGGTCGATTGGCAAAGTGGAAAATATTGCTTACCGAGTTTGACATTGTATATGTGACTTGAACCGCCATGAAAGCCCAAGCCTTGGCAGATCATCTTGCTGAGAATCCCATCGATGAAGAGTACGAGCCATTAAAGACATATTTTCCTGATGAAGAAGTGTCGTGTGTCGATAAAGTCGTTATAGATGCTGATCCAGGTTGGAAGTTGTTCTTCGATGGGGCTGCCAATATAAAAGGAGTCGGAATAGGTGCGGTTCTTATCTCTGAATCGGGACAATATTTCCCGGTAACAACACAACTTTGATTTTACTGTACTAACAATATGGCAGAGTATGAAGCCTGCATTCTTGGTTTGATGTTAGCTATTGATATGGGAGTCCAGGAATTATTGGTGTTGGGGGATTCGGATTTGCTCGTCCATCAAATTTGAGGTGATTGGGAGACGTGAGATTTGAAGCTCATCCCGTATCGACAATGCTTGTAGGAGCTATGTCAACGGTTTGTGTTAGTAAAATTTAGGCATATTCCAAGGATTCATAATGAAATTGCTGATGCTTTAGCCACTCTGTCTTCGATGCTCCAACATCCTGATAAAGCCTACATCGATCAAGTGCATATATAGAGTCGTGATCAGCATGCTTACTGTAATGTGGTTGAATAAGAGATCGATGGAGAACCCTGGTTCTTGGATATCAAGCGATACGTTCAGTCATGACAATACCCAACATATGCCACCAACGATCAAAAGAGGACTATTAGGCGTTTGGCTAGTGGATTTTTCTTATGTAGGGGGATCTTATATAAGAGAACCCCAGATCTGGGACTTTTGAGGTGTGTAGATGCAAGAGAAGCCTTGGAAATCATGGTTGAAATACACTCTGGAGTATGCGGGTCGCATATGAACGGTCATGTCTTGTCAAAGAAGATTCTTCGAGCAGGTTATTACTGGCTTACTATGGAGAGGGATTCTATTCAATTTGTTCGAAAGTGTCATCAATGTCAGGTACACGGTGATTTGATACGTTCTCCTCCTGTTGAGTTGCATGCAATGGCCGCTCCATGGCCGTTCGTGGCTTGGGGAATGGATGTGATTGGACCGATTGAGCCGAAGGCATCAAATGGACATAGATTCATTTTGGTAGCCATTGACTACTTCACAAAGTGGGTAGAAACAGTAACTTTCAAGTCAGTGACAAAGAAGGCTGTGGTAGATTTTGTTCATGCCAATATCATTTGTAGGTTTGGAATTCCTAAGATGATCATTACAGACAATACTGCCAATCTCAATAGTCATTTGATGCAAGAAGTGTATCAACAGTTTAAGATCGCACATCGAAATTCTACTCCATATCGCCCAAAGGCCAATGATGCTGTAGAAGCCGCCAATAAGAATATAAAAAAGATATTGCAAAAAATAGTACAAGGGTCTAGACAGTGGCATGAAAAGTTGTCGTTTGCATTGCTAGGTTATCACACCACTATTCGCACTTTAATAGGGGCAACTCCATATTTATTGGTGTATGGGACAAAAACAGTCAACCCTGCAGAAGTTGAAATTCCCTCTCTTCGAGTCATTGTAGAAGCAGAGATTGATGATGACAAATGGGTCAAAACCCGACTAGAACATTTGAGTTTGATTGAGGAAAAATGGCTAACGTCTGTGTGTCATGGCCAGTTGTATCAGAGGAGCATGGCTCGAGCGTATAACAAAAAGGTTCGTCCCAGGAATTTTGAAGTCGGTCAGTTGGTATTGAGACGTATCCTTCCTCACCAGGTTGAAGCGAAAGGCAAGTTCTCCCCTAACTGGCAAGGTCCCTTCGTTGTGAAGAAAGTGTTGCCCAATGGAGCCTTATATTTGACAGATATTGAAGGCAAAATGGCAGAAATGGCTATCAATGCTGATGCGGTCAAAAGATATTATGTATGATATTTGATCCTTTGTTTATTTTATTGCATGTTTAGTACTTGCATTTTTGAAGATTGTTATGATGAAGGCATTTTATTCTTCTATCCAAACATTGTGTCATCCTTTGTTTACCCGTTTGAGCTTTGTTTTATTTTTCTTTCATATCCCTCTTTTGGAATCAAAATAGAGTCAAAGATAAATGTTAAGAAAATAAGAATAAAATAAAGAGTTCGAAAATAAAAGAAAAAAATCAAATCAAAACAAAGAACAAGCTAATGGAACTACGTGCGACCTGATTCTCCTCTCTCGGGAGTGAGATACGTAGGCTGCCCTATTTTGGGCTCGGTCCAACCAAATAAAGATTTTAGAGTCACCCAGTCAACAAAAACTGGGGCATGAGTTAATGTGTTGTTTGAGTCGATTCCAAAAGTTGTAAGTCCCACCCCCACTTCAAGCGTCGTTTGAACCTCTTGCCATTTTTTTTCTAACCTTATCCGAAAGCCAAGTTACAACCAAAGAAAGTCCTTCAGATCAATTTTTGATAATGTTAAGGCTAAGCATGCAATGTATATGATGATACATTGTGAGGTACCACTTGTCTCCCTCAACATAAGAAATCAGGAAAGAAATACAAAAATGAGAGTCTTATTGGTGAAAACCCCCGTGGGCATCATAAGGCGATGGTGAGTTGAGAGAAATGAAAATGAGAGAGTCTTATTGGTGAAAACCCTCGCAGGTACCATAAGGTGATGGTGAGTGGAGAGAAATAAAAATGAGAGAGTCTTATTGGTGAAAACCCTCACGGGCACCGTAAGACGATGACGAGTTCAAGAGAAAAGTGAAAAGTGAAAAGTGAAAAGAAAGAGATTTGTTGGCGAAAGTCTTTTAAGATGTCGTCAATTGAATGTGATGTATGAGTCCAATGGATTTGAAGAAGCGGCTCAGCGGCAAAGGCACGAACTCAACAACAAATGGGGAGTTTGGATAGGAAGATCAGGCAGCTTAATCCAAAATGCATGTCATACTCATAGGAGTTGTTTGTTGTATTCAGATAAGTTTTCTTTTGAATATAGGACATTTCCCTTTTCTTTCATTTACATATTCATGCTTTTTGTATTTTTATGTCATTTATCAAAATAAAAGTCGTCATCATTTCTGTACATTTTAAGTCAAGTCTGTGTCAAAACAAGCGAGAAAGGATTTCAAAATTTACTACCAGTCTTTCCAATTATATGAGGAAAAGCCAAGGACCAGCACATGAAAGAAATATGATCGTAATTCAACATGAAGCAAAGGAAGTCTATCAACCGACAGGCTGTTGGATTCGTGGAAGCATTCAGATTTGGGAAAAGGGTGCACCTCAGAGGCATGGTAAAATGGAAACCCATTTTTCGAGTCAGAACTCATTTCCCTCAATCTGGATCCGGGTCAATGATGCGGCAAGATAGAGCAAGTGTCAGCGATTTGGAACAAAGATGAAAGAAACGAGTGCTGGGGTAGATACCTGAGAAGCCAAGAGCTGCAAGCCACCACTAAGTTTTTAACTGATAAATTTTCTCTGTTGAAATAGGGGCAAATTCGGTTCACTTAATTCAGCTACCATTGGAAATGCACATCCGTAGGATTTTACTTTATGATCAGGACCCTCCTGAAAAATGGGATTTTACTTTATGTTCAGGACCCTCCTGAAAAATGGGATTTTACTTTATATTCAGGACCCTCCTAAAAAATGAGATTTTACTTTATGTTCAGGACCCTCCTGAAAAATGGGATTTACTTTCTGTTCAGGAACCTCCTAAAAAATGGGAATTCACTTTATGATCAGGACCCTCCTGAAAAATGGGATTTTACTTTATGATCAGGACCCTCCTGAAAAATGGGATTTTACTTTATGATCAGGACCCTCCTGAAAAATGGGATTTTACTTTATGTTCAGGACCCTCCTGAAAAATGAGATTTCACTTTATGATCAGGACCCTCCTGAAAAATGGGACTTTACCTTCTGTTCAAGACCCTCCTAAAAAATAGAATTTTATTTTCTGTTCAGGACCCTCCTGGAAAATGGGACAATGCTTTCAAAAAATAAAATACTACTTTACTATAATTTTTGTTTGGGATAATTTTCGTTCTAGTTTTAATTTTGGGTTTCAGGAGCCCGCATGAAGAACAGGGTGATGAAATAGCAAGTCAGGAGCCCGCCTGGAGAATAAGTTGAAGAAATTAAAAGTCAAGGAACAAAGCGAAGCAATTGAAAGACAAGCCACAAGTAGAAAGAAATTGCAAGTCAGGAGCCCGCCTGAAAAATAGGGTGATAAAAGTCGAGTCAAGAGCCAACAGAAGTTGTATAGATAGGATTTTGTAATTTCATTTATGTTTTAACTTGTAATTTTCATTTTTGATGTAATGACAGAGCCGCGGACCGGAACCTCGGTGGAACCTCACTCGACTCTCCAACTCGGTATAGTCCACTTCTCTTCCAACCCTTTGAGATACTTGTGATTTCCTCATGACTTGGGTAGATAGGGTGTCCGATAGGAGTCGATTTTCCTTCTTTCTTTTACTCCTCTCTTTGAATAATGATGGGGACAAAATTTGGTCTCGTTGTTTACTTCTTTGCCTGAAAACACTGCGTGTTTACATTCAAAGGGGGCATGATGTAGACAGGTAATTTTGTCCCTCCGAAAGATTAATTTACCTAATTTTACCTTATCTTACCGTGTACCCTCATCCATGTTATTATACCCTCACAAAATACAAAAAATAACAAACTTTGTCTTATCCTAATATTCTAACAACCCACCCAACTAAAAATTGACAACACATCTTAACCCCTACCCCTCTTACCCCTACCCCACGTAACCACCCCTCCCCCACATTTCTTTTCCACAAAGAAAAGAGCATATACACTCCATCTTTTTTTTAGGCTGGACCAGATCCAAACACGGAGAGAAAAAAGACACTCACCTCACAAGAAGAACAGGCACCATTCTCTTCTCCACCATATTCACGATACAAACGCACACACTCACCTCTTTCAGATCCTAACGAATCTCACGCGCACATATTCAGGTCACCGAAAAACACTTTTTCCCATCGGGAAACACGTACACACGGATATCAGTGAGGAAGGGGTAAAAAAAAAATGGAAGGAGCTTGAGATTTTCGGCCAGAAACAGTGAAATCGGGAGAAATTCGATCCTATCGAGCTTTTTCTGGAAAAAATTTCACCGAAATCGATATCAAGCTCGCCGAAATCGGCCTCAAGCTCGCCGATTGGTTTTCCTTCTCGTTGTTTGATCGATACCATCTCAAAATCGCCAAAACCGTCTTATTTTCCTTTGATATTTAGACAAAATCTGGTCGGCGTCCACTGTTTTGGCCGTCTTTGTTGTTGTTCGTTCATCGAAGCTCAGTTTTAATTAGTTTCAGTTCTCTGTTGGATTCCGGGGATTTTGGGACTCGTTGGTTTTCTTACTGTTTCTCAAAATTTGGATACTGTTTGGGTCTTAATCGGAATGTTGTGATCATTTTTGGATCGTTGTTCCGCTATTCGGGTCGAATTCATCACTGTAGAGGTTCTATTCGAAATTTCAAGTTTGGGTTTTCTTTATTATCGACGAAAGTAAAATCTATTGAGGAAGTTTTGGGTTACTATTTATCGATACCGAGTTGGGTTTCATTGTTGTTGAGGTTTTCTATTTGAGATTTCAGATTCGGACTTCTTTCGACTCTTATTGTCATAAAAAATTTGATATTGGAAGGTCCATTCCTTAACTTTATCTTTTCATTATTTCGAATGTGGTTTTGTTGTGATTTTGCGATTTGGGTTTGGATATTTTAGTCGTATTAATTGTTGTTGCGAGTATGAATTACTCATGTGCATGAAATATTGAATCTCTATTGGACGTATATGTTTATGTTGGTTTCAAATGTTGAAAAGGAATTTGATGATCGAATTGGTTTAGTCATGTGGTTGAAAAAGGATCTTGGGGTGTGAATAAGAAGTTGTTAAAAGTTGAATGTAGTTAAATTTTGGACTATTGTCATTTTATTTAATTCAGATTAAGCATGAATTTGATAGAATCATTTTAAAATAAAAATCTTGATAGGCAACATAGGTCGGGTAGGCGAATTTAGGAATTGTGGATTGATGAAATATTTGATTTGTGTGATTGAATGGTTTTTGGCTATATGTGCTTTGGGAGCACTTATATCATTTGGCCGGGGAATGCCCCAAAATACTTGTATTATTTTTATTCGGGGAATGCCCCGAAGTATTTTGTGCCCGGAGGACGTTCGTGACGAAGGCCCGAGGCAGCGGGTTGGAGTTTAGTTTAGGACTAGCTTAGAATAGAATAGGTTTTACCTTTCCGTATGTTTTTATTTTTGAACTGTATAATTGGACTGAACATTATTATTTTGGTTTTGGATTGTTGTTTGACGTGTTTGTTGCTTGTTTATGTGTTTTATGTGGTTTATACATTCTTAGTGTCAAAGTTAGCCGATACGTTCCACCAAGCGACTGTGGTCGAACACGGGATTGAGAAGTGCCTAACACCTTTCCCTCGGTCAACAGAATTCTTTATCCGGAATCTCTGTTCGCAAACCAGTCTTAAAGAGTCAAATTATTTTGAAAAGGATTTTTCAAAGGTGACTTGGCACACCGGATTATGCCAAGTGGCGACTCTGAATAAAAAAATGTAAATAATCTTTTTTTTCAAAACAAATTTTTATTTTTCGTCACTTTGATAATAAAAACCCTTTCGAACCCAAAGTGAATCTTTTTTTTTGGTTAAAAAGGGGTGTGACAGGAGTAACCCAAACAACGTGGATGCGTTCTTAGATGAGAATTCACCGCCCCCTGCTGCTTGCCCGAGCATTGTGAATTCAAAAGCTTTAGGTAATTAACTCATGTATGCAATTTGTGAGAGATTCAAATTTGTGTCGATTTGCTTGAGGGTTATTTGCTCAATACAAATTGATTTACTATTGCAGGCTTACGTGTTTCAAAGATGTGAACTTGGAATGTTTAAGTAATCAACATATGCCAGATTGTTGGAAATTTAAGAATTGTTGCCATTTGTTGGTATCATGTGATAGGGTCTTTCGCTGGTCTTGGTTTCCTCGCTTGGTACCTGTTTGGGAAAATCAAGACATTTGATCGAAGAGGCCATGTTTATAAGCTCTGCGTTGTGAAAAAAGGTAGTATGCTGTGTGTTTTGGTTGCTCATGGTGAAGGAAGAGCTTATGTCCCTGATGATAGCATTTTCAATCATATTCTTGGCTCAAACTTGGCACCAGTTAAATATTGTGGTGATGATGGCAGACCAACAGATATATATCCTTTCAATCTTAGCGTGGTGATAATTTTTTCTCTGGATGGGAGGGATCTTGCATTGATGCCTCATCCTAAATGCTGCTTTTTGATGTGGCAGTTTCCTTGGTATCCTAAAAATTGGGATGTGGAAAAGATAAGTCCACGCCCCTTGTTGCGGAATTCCAAAATTACAGAGAATGGTGCTAATTAGGTAACTGTTTTGCTTCATTTTGAACTATTTTTCATCTTATTGCCGATATTGAAAAATACGTTAATGTTTTTGTACTATATCTTTAAGTAATGTAATTGTTTTATTTTTATCCTCCATTATGGCAAGTGCACCTTTAGCGTTGATATCACGCTTAATTAATGGACTGAGGCTGTAAATTTTTTTGGATAACTTCTTTGATGAATGAACAATTCTTGCAGAATAGGTAAGATACAAAGGTTGAGAAGTCTATGAAGAAGATAAAGGAGCAGAAGACAAAGCCCAGATAGTACGCTTCGTCAAGAAGGTAATGTTTTTCAGCTGCTACAACATTGAGAGGCTTTAGTAGCTAATTGAAGCATAATTTTCATAATGTTTCCATTTAATATCGTGTGGTATGAGTTGTCGTTGGTAATGTTTGTTATGACTGTTGTTCCATGATACTAAGTTTGATGTTAGGTTTCATGAAAAAAAAGAACAACACAGTGGATAAATGAAATATGAAACAACCACCCATATTCTTCATTACATTATAAAAATATCTAATATAATAATTGTTCATAACTAAAATATCTTGTATACATTACAAAATGAACTGAAATTAAAATTAGAAGAAAATGAATTACAGATGAACATGTTGTTTCCTACTCACATTTTTCTTTCCTTCATAATCACTTTGCGAACCTTGATTGTAGAAGTAACATGTCCATCACACTTATTGACAGCAGACAGAGGATTTTCTCCAAGATGTTTGTGATGATTTGATCATAGTTACATCTCAAATATATTTAGATCTCTCTAAGATGAAATGCATGACATGTTAAGAGGTTGCAACAGTTGTTGCACAAATGGTTGCTGAAGCAAAAGTAGCTATAGTTGCGACATAGGATGCGAATAGGGAGGCTGATGATGCTCAAGTCTTCTCAGTATCTGAAAAGAAGACATTGAGGTTAGATTATTCTTTATACTTTGTTGATTGTTTCTAATGTCTTTAAAATTATCTTTTTTTATGTTTTATTTTGATTTTTTGTTTGTAACTAAATAAATCTTTTTGTTCTATTGTCTTTATGTTTATATGTCCACTGATATAAGGTTTTACAATGACCTTTTATCCCCACCAGTAAATGAAATGTCTCTTCATAGTAAATGCTTAGATGAATGTTGTGATTTATTTATTAAGTTGTTTTATTTTTAATGAATTTATGTATAATTCTTGGAGATCTATTAGATTGTATCCCTTAAATTGCATGTTTTAGGAGATTTATGGATATTTAAATTCATATACAATGTCTTTAAAAAACACACAAGCAGAAGAAAATATTTGCAAAGTAAACTAACAATTAAAAGCTTATAAGTTTACTTAAATATACTTACAAACAACATTATAGTTAGTAAAAATATTCAGAACAATCTGGTCTTACACCAAACACTTCCTTTGTCATTCTTCTAGAATTTACAAACCATTTTGTATTCAATTCCATCCACTTGTAAAGTTTTATTAAGGAAAAAAGATAATAGTTCAGACAAAAAAAATTAAAAAATCATCTATTAAGTGTAAGATATGAGTAGATAAGTTTTTTCTTACACTTAAATCTATTTTCTGTTTGTTGCAGGATTTCAATGAATTATACTGCAAATATGTATTCCATATTTTGATTCTTCCACAATCAAAGCAGTAAATATAGAGTACAAACCTCCAAATGACACTGAATATCAGATTAAATTTTGAAAAACTTCTTTATATACTACATTTGTAGCTTTGTCAGTTATCTGCCCATCATCATCATAAATTAGTATTTTTAATCCCTTTCTACTTGTCACCCTGGAAAGTGCAACATACAGTTGTCCGTGTGTAAATACTTGTTTCTTCAAAAATAATCTAACGTGAGATAGAGACTGTCCTTGATTCTTATTGATTGTCATAGCAAATGATATAGTAATTGAAAATTATCTTCTTTGAAATTTAAATGGAATTCTAGCATCAGATGGTGTTAAGGTCATTCTTGGAATAAATACTCTCTGTCCAATCATCTGTCCAGATAAGACCTTTGCTTTAATAACTTGATTTCCAAGTCTAGTTACTATCAATCTTGTTCCATTACACAATTTCGCTGTCTAATCAATATTTCTTAATAACATCACCGGAACCCCAACCTTTTAGTATAATTTGGAACACCAAAATATTTAATAGTATTTAAAAATACTGGTGTGTGTACATGTTCCAAAGCTGAATAAGTTTGGTCAGAGCCACAAATTTTATTGGAACTCAAATATGATTTCTCTGGATTTCAATTTGATTGAGAGAAATCATATATTGATTGATTGATTCCACCATATCAAGTTGGAGAAAGAATGACTTTTTTTTGTAGGTATCCTATATCATTACAACGACTAATGAAATCTGGATACGTACTTTCGACAATAGCAGATATTGGATCAATACACTCATTTATTAGAAGATCCTTTGGCATAAGAAATTTTTCAATGCCATCAACTGAACTTTTAATCCTACCATCACCAACAACCAAAATCCAATAAGAAAAATCTCTCAACTCATCCAGATCTGGACCTATTTCAGTACTTTGTAATCTCATATTCTTTGTTAGTTGCAACAGTTGACAATGAGATCATAAATATGAAGAATTGAGAGTTGAATTAACAATATCTTGCCTAGTACCTTTTGGGATGACAGGTAATATTTGTCTGAAGTCACCACAAAAAACAACTGTTTTACCTCCAAAAGGTCTTTGTGAATTGGATGCATCTTTGAAGCTAAGAATATCTCTTAGACTTTTATCAAGAGCTTCAAAACAATATCTATGCATCATTGGTGCTTCATCCCAGATAATCAACTTTGTCTTGATAATTAAATTTTCTAAAGGAGTACCTTGCTTGATATTACATGTCGAATCTTCGATTACATTTAGTGGAATTACAAATCTTGAGTGAGCTGTTCTACCACCTGGTAGCAAAAGATATGCAATTCCGCTAGAAGCAACTGTTAACATAATATCTTCTTTAGATCTTATGACAGTAGACAAAGTATTCCAAATAAAAGTTTTACCTGTTCCTCCAAAATCATATAAAAAGAAAAATTCACCCTTATTTTCATTCACAGCTGTTATTATCTTTTCATACACAGTCTTCTGCTCGTCTGCTCGTCTATCAAATTACTAAACAATTGTTGATGTTCCACTGCTAAAGCTCGTCTGTTATAACGCATTTCATCATAGATTAATCTATTATTCTGGTCAACCTCTTCCTTGTTATAAACAGGCATTCACATTGTTGGAAAATGAAGAAAACTTCTTCCACAATCTTTTAAAAAGTGCTCAATCTTTTGCAAGCAAAGATTTTCAGATCATCACCTGTTAGGTTAAGTTCGGAAAATGCACAACAACATAAACAAGTAATTACATTAAATTAGAAAAGTATATTTTGGAAACAGTTAATGAAATATATGATCATGAAAATTTTTATTAGATAATGAATAAGTGTATTTTATCATCAGCTTTCAAATTTTTATGAATGAAATACAACAACAACAACAACAAACCCAGTATATTCCCACATAGTGGGGTCTGGGGAGGGTAAAATATACGCAGTCCATACCACTACCCCCGAAGGAGTAGAGAGGCTGTTTCTGATAGACCCCCGGCTCAAGACAAAAGACCGTAGACCAACAGTCGTGCACCATGATAAAGAACAAAGAACCAACATCCACAAAAATAAAGTATAATTAACCAAAAGGCAAGCAATATGCTAAAGTAACAAAAGAACCAACATTCACCAAAAAAATGGTATAATTAACAACCCAAGGACCCCCTCCCCCATAACTGGAACTCCCAACCAAGCTATCCTTAAACCTCCTAACTACGGACTACGACTCGACCACCCACCTTAGCCTTCTAGTTTAATACTCTTCCTCCAAACCTTCCTATCTAGGGTCATGTCCTCAGTAATCTGTAACTGTTCCATGTCACGTCTAACCACTCCTCTCCAGTACATTTTTGGTTTACCCCTACCTCGCTTGAAACCCTCTAAGGCCAACCTCTCACATCTACGGACTGGGGCATCCGTGCCCCTTCTCATCACGTGGCCAAACCATCTCAACCTCACTTCCCGAAACTTATCCTCCACTGAAACCACTCCCATCTTCTCCCGAATAGTCTCATTCCTAACCCTGTCCTCCTTCGTAAATCCACACATCCAACGCAACATTCTCATTTCCACAACCTTCAACTTTTGGATGTGAGAATTCTTAACAGTCCAACACTCCGCCCCATATAACATGGCCGATCGAACCGCTGCTCTATAGAATTTACCTTTAAGCTTAAGAGGCACCTTCTTATCGCATAAAATTCCCGAGGAAAGCCTCCATTTTGTCCAACCTTCCCCAATACGATGGGAGACATCCTCATCAATCTCTCCATTCCCCTGGATCATAGACCCAAGATACTTAAAACTATCCCTCCTACAAACCGCCTGCGACTCCAACTGCACCACCACATCGTCCTCTTGCCTCAAGTCGCTAAACTTGCGCTCTAAGTACTCCATCTTGATCCTTCTCAACCTGAATCGTTTAGATTCCAGGGTCTGTCTCCAAACCTCCAACTTATCATTAACACCTCGGCGCGACTCATCAATCAAAACTAACTCATCCGCAAAGAGCATACACCAAGTAACCTCGCCTTGTATATTTTGCGTCAACACATCCATCACCAAGGCGAATAGGAACGGGCTAAGAGTCGATCCATGGTGCATCCCTGTCAAGACCAAAAAGTGCCCGGAATCCCCTCCCACCGTCCTTACCTGCGTCTTCTCCCCCTCATACATGTCCTTAATCGAACGGATGTACGCCACTGGTATCCCTCTCGCCTCCAAGCATCACCACAGAACCTCCCTAGGAACCTTGTCATACGTCTTTCCCTAGTCGATAAACACCAAGTGCAGATCCCTCTTCCTCTCTCTATATCGGTCTATCAGCCTCCGCACAAGGTGAATTGCCTCAGTCGTCGATCGACCAGGCATAAATCCAAATTGATTCTCCGAAATAGGCACTATCTTCCTCAACCTACGCTCCACCACCCTCTCCCAAATCTTTATCATGTGACTCAACAACTTAATACCACGGTAGTTATTGCAACTTTGAATGTCTCCCTTGTTCTTGTATAAAGGAATCACCGTACTCCATCTCCACGCCTCGGGCATCTTAGCGGTCCTTAAAATATTATTAAACAAATGGGTTAGCCACCTCAATCCCGCTCCGCTAGCATACTTCCAAAAGTCCACCGGAATCTCATCGGGACCCGTCGCCCTACCCCTTCGCATCTTGCGAATAGCCTCACATATTTCCTCGACCTTAAAATGCCAACAGTAGCCGAAATCGCAAGGCTGGTTAGTGTGCTCCAACTCCCCTAACACAATACCTCTGTCCCCCTCATCGTTCAAGAGCTTATGGAAATACGACTGCCATCTTTTCTTAATCAGAACGTCCTCTACTAAAACTTTTCCATCCTCTCCTTTAATGCACCTCACTTGGTCTAGATCCCGACCCTTACGCTCCCTAGTTTTGACAAGCCTGTACAACCTTTTTTTCCAGTTTTTCTCCTCTAAACCCGAATAAAGTCTCTGAAATGCTGCTGTCTTAGCACTCATAACTGCTAACTTAGCCTCTTTCTTAGCAAGTTTGTACTCTTCCTTGCACACCCGCTTCTCCTCTTCTTCCTTACTCTTAACCAACTTAATGTAAGTCATCTTCTTTATCTCCACCTTCTTCATTCCACCACCAGTCCCCCTGATGCCGGCCAGACCATCCCCTAGAGACACCCAAAACCTCTCTAGCAGTCTCCTTAATACAACCCGCCGCCCTATCCCACATACTATCCACATCCCCCCGACACTCCCACGCCCCCATCACTTCCAACTTTGCCTCTATCTCTAAAGCTCTGACCAGAGTCAGGCTACCCCACTTAACTCTAGGTTGACCCTCCCCACCCCTCCTCTTCTTACCCATCTTAATAACTAAATCCATCACTAGAAGTCTATGTTGGGTCGCAAGATTCTCATTTGGGAAAACCTTACAGTCCTTACACAAAGATCTATCCCCTTTCCTAAGCAGCAAAAAGTCAATCTGGGTCTTGGCTATCCTATTATGGAAAGTAACCAGATGCTCCTCTTTCTTCGAAAAGCTGGAATTCACTACCACCAATCCAAAGGCCCTAGCAAAATCCAACAGAGAAGTACCCTCATCATTCCTATCCCCAAAACCAAAGCCACCATGCACATCATCGTATCCTATCGGCAAATGCCCGATATGCCCATTGAAGTCCCCTCCTAAGAAAAGCTTTTCCGAACTAGGAACGCCTCGAATCACCTCTTCCAAGAACTCCTAAAAACTCCTCTTCTCCTCCTTGCCCAGGCCCACTTGTGGCGCGTAAGCACTACAGACGTGCACCGTAAAACCCCCAATGACCAACTTAATAGTCATCACCCTATCGTTAACCCTATTAACCTCCACTACCTTCCCCCTAAGCTTTTCATCCACTAAGATACCTACTCCATTCCTATGCCTCTCACTACCTGAATACCACAACTTGTACCCATACACATCCCTAGCCTTAGAACCTACCCATTTAGTTTCCTGGACACACGCAATACTGATCCTTCTCTTTCTAAGAATCTTAACTAGCTCTATCGACTTACCCTGCAGGGTCCCTATGTTCCACGACCCTACCCTCAACTTATAATCTCTCGACTCTCCTCCCCTAAAACCCCATCCTCTGCATCTCAACTTTGACCCACCACCTGACCCCGACCGCACCCGCAGCCCCCTAGGCCCCCCAGGACATGACCTTAGTCCACCATTTACTACCCAAGCCACTACTTAACAAATGCAACAGAAGAGGTTAAAACAATAAAACAATAATGACAGCTCAAAGCACACAGTTTAACCCAATTTTACGAACAATAGCAACTGGAACCCAATTAACCGACACAAATCCCACAAAAAATACAGGCAGCAAAAATACCAGAAAACTGCGCGATAAAATAAAGTAAATATAAAATAAAGGGTTAGAAATCACCGGGAGTACTCCTGCTATAGCTGGTTACTACAGTTTTGGTGTCGAGAAATGAAATAAAATATTATATATATATATATTAGTATTTAATAAAAACTAAGGTTTTATTAAAGTACCAGGATTATCTAAAACTCTTCTTTCTTCATGAAGGATATCCTCTCATAGTAAATGCCATGTTCATTGCCAAACAATCTCTGGATGTGACATTGAATTTGATAAAAGTAGCATAGTAAATAATTGCCTTAGATATGAAGGCATTCCCCAATTACTTGCTTCTACTATAACATCCACATACTCTCTGTCATTGTCTAATAAACCTAGAGCATAACATGCATCCCTGGAAGTGTTATGATCATGACCATTTATTTTTCTAAGATCCTCATAGGATGTTGGACCTTTAATGACATCCAACAACAATCTAAGGTAATATTGCTCTCCAGATCCCTGGGGAACAAAGAAAATTCTGCCAATAAAAAATGCAGAAGTTTGTCTTTTTTTTTTTTTTTCCATTTCTTTGATTGTTGATTTCACACAAACTTTAAAGGAAATTCTGCATATGTTATCTCTCTTGCTTTAGGAAATTCCTTATTTGCTTCAAACCACTTTAAAAATATTGATTCCTTTATAGTTGGTCTGTTAACTACTGCATCAATCAGATCATCATCTGAAAATATGACATTTTGATTGTCATCTAGATGAAAGGATAACCTTTCTACAGATGGTTCTCTGTGATGGATTGGGAATTTAAAATTCCTCCAATCTGCTTCACATGGCGATATGTACCGATAATCACAATACATATTTATTTCATCAACAACTTTTGAGTCATCAGTATTTCCACTTTGAGAAAAAACAGCGATTACACGATTATGTCCTTTATTAACATACTTAAATAAGTATTTAATGGACCTTGATTGGTTTCACCATTCCCTATCAATATGTGCACCATATTTCAATAATAAGAATCTATTATGTGACACAACATATCTATTATCTAAATCAATACCTGCTTTCTTTGTAGATCTTCCATCATCCCTTCTTCTATATATAAGATACCCTTCATCATCAATTGTTGTTGAATCCATAATTTTTTCCGAAAAATGCTTTGTACATTTGCCATTTTGCATGCAAGGAGAAGATTTTCTTGCAGTACCACATGGTCCATGAATCATTAAATTTGTAATAGCCGCATAATATTGAGGATCAACTAAATTGTCAGGCAATTCAGCTGAAATAATGTCATCAATATCAATGGTATTTGGACATTTATTATGAAGAAAAAATAGGATATGTGCATGAGGCAACCAACGCTTTTAAAATTCAATGGTATAAATCACTGTATAAAAAGATATATTAGTAATGTTTGTTTTTTAGTTGATAATTTTAATAGTAGCTTACTAATAATTAAAAAAGTAATGTAATATTGTCATATAGCATGAAGTTATACCTGCTTTTACTTCACCAAAAACTTTATTGTCTCGCAGATCTTTTAGTAATTGATCCAATTTGATATTGAAAATCCTTGTTAAAATGTCTGGACGATCTTCTAGAGACAATTCCCTACACTTCACAAATCTAGTAACCTCTGGCCATTTTGGATTGCAAGTAAATGTGATGAAAAGATCAGGGTATCCAACCCATTTGCAAATTGCCGTGGCATCCTGATAATTTTATAACATGTAACGTGCCTCTCCAGTGAATGATGAAAAAAAGTATAACTCTCTGTCCTTGAGAAGAAGGTTCTGTGTCTCTTCTTAAAACAAATTCTTCTAACCCTTTATAAAAGTCTGATCTCAACTTTTTTTGATGAAGCCTAATAAATTTCAATCTAAAAGATTCCATCGTTGTATAACCATCAACTAAGAATTGCTGAAATAATCTTTTAGATGACACAATAGTTGGATCTTCATGCTTTCTTTCTTGAATTTTGTATGAGAAGTATTCACGGCAGCTAACACATTTTCTTCCACCACTTGATTCATCCTTAATATTTAAATAAAAGAATCAATCCTTAATATTTAAAGAAATATCTTTTCTGTATCCATCTTCACCATATGGTAAGAGTAGAGGATATTGCAATCCTAAATATGAGGCATTCAATTCATTTATCCTCTTAAGCTGTCTAGATTGACTTTCAATAATAATATCTCTGTCTGACATTGTTGGTTCAAAATCACCAACGACCAAAGTAGCAACCTCTGAAACTGATGGTAAGTTATATCTTCTTCTATCAGAGCCTCTTTTCCCTATCAATCTGAGATGCAAATTTGAATTTTGAACTACTTGAAAATTGAAATCTATCTCTTACCATTCTAAAATATTTTGCTAATACATTGTGTTTATCTATCATTTGCTTCAGTTCATTCACAATTTCAGCATTTATTTGATTGTTACTTTCACCACGACTGCAAGAATAAAATATTAAAATAAACTTAATTTGTGATCATATTTGAGAAGTTTAATTAAAATTAAAATAATTTTAATTTTAATGACCAATAATATAAATACTCACCTGATAACTTGAATTCTATTGTCCACCTCATTTTCTGTATCATAAATATATAATTGTGCGAATCTTGAAGATGATTCCTCTGTAGGCAATAAACTTTCACTTTTATGATAATTTTGCTCGGACAATCGGAATGTTCTTGGTCCCTTTGATTGGTTGACAGATGCATCAACTTTTTCATCCATTGATGTAAAAGAAAACATGGAATTATATGTTCTAATATTCTCTCTGAAATGATTACTTTTTTTTCCTGTATGAAATTAGAGTTTGTTAGAACTTTTCTATATTCATACAAAGATTTTGTCTTTTAATTTATAAATGAATACATTTAACTGATCCAAGCAGTAACTCCTTTAAAACAAAAAGAGATTTTTTAGGATTTGGCAGCTTGATTTTTTCGCTACTACAACATAAAGTGAATACTGATTTTTTATTTTTATATTTCTTCTCAATTCTTTCATCGTACCAGAAGTATGCCCCACAGTATTCACATTCACATGTAGGATCTCCTATATCCCAGTAATCTAATATTGTCAAAGTAAAATAAAGATACAGTCAATGTACTTACTGTAAATAATACACTTATTATGTAATATAAATAAATGTAACAAACAACATACCTTGATTGTTAGCTGTCCAACTTTCTATTTCATCAGCTACAAATAATAATATTAAAATAATATATTTAGAAGTATAAAAAGTTGGATATCTTAATACAGTTTAACAATATCAATTGTATTTGGGTTTCTATCTACATACCTTCAAATATATCTTCATCTACATTTTCATCAGGGGTTTGTTGGTTTGAGAGCACATGACCTTGATGCATAAAGTTTAAAATTAATGAAGTTGTTGTAAGAGTATGAATTACGGGTTTTTAATGACATACCGATATATCACCATATTTCATATTTAAATGGTTTGAATAACTATTCTCATCCACCAACAATCCTTTATCCTTAGATTGATTTGTACTTGTAGATGAACTGCTCTCAAAATCTGTCATATACACATATTAATGTTAGCCATTGTTTGTAAAGAATATATATTTTCAAACTTGAAATTGTATTAAACAGTGTGTGTTATCACAAATCTACTAAAGGGGAAATGTAAAATATATGGAAAAAAATAAAGGACAAAGGTTCATGCCATTGTTATCTGACAAATATTTTCCTCGTTTATGATTTTTTCTTAAGCATATTCTATTTTTTCTTGCAAGTTTCTTTTGATTTTCCATGACAAAAGTGAATGTAACTGTTATTTGTCTGAAAATATATTTAGTATAAAGAAAAGAAAAGCAGTTGACTATAGGTAGTTTTTATTTTTTTTGCAAATTATTTATTTTATTTTTAACTGATATTTAATTTGTCAGCAGTTGAGTATTATGGAGTTCTGGAACATGCAATGTGTCGATTTTTAAATGGACTTTCATTGAACAACGGTGGATTGGTCCCAAATCTAACATTCCAAATGCTGCAAAGTCAATTAAGATGGAAGCTGGCTGGTCTGTACTCACAACTTCTGGACAACCCTTTGTAATTGACCCAGATTGTAATGGGCTTCATCGATATCAAATGGTTCCTCTGATGTATAGTTCTGCTGATGAAGGAGAGACTGGTGGGTTCTTGAACTTCCATCTTCCGTCTAAAGTTTCCTGTATAGACAACAAATGTGCAATAATACTCCAGTAAAGAGTTTCCTCGGCTTGATCATGCTCTACTTAACAATGTTCGAGGAGCTTTAGCGTTGCCTGTATTTTAACCATCTAGACAATCCTGTTTTGGTGTATTGGAGCTCATAATGACCTCCCAGATGATCAACTATGTTGCAGAGGTAGATAAAGTATGCAAAGCACTCCAAATTGATTTCACATGTATCATTTTTTGTTTTTTGATGAAGTAGAAGGCTTCACTGCTCTTATGTTAAAGATGTTTTATATTTCGATAATATTGGATATTTCGATAATATTCGATGTGTTATATGAGGTTTTACTTGAGGAAATTACTTGCAGGTATGTAGTTCTTGCAATCTTCGTGGAACATGTGATAGATATTAAAGGAGTCTGAGGGTGGGTGTCGCACGTATGGAAGGTATTGGGAAAGTTGGTGTTATTCTGTTATCTTTTGCTTTCTATTTCTCTTGAATTTTGATACATAAGTTGGTGTAATTCTTTGATCTTTTGCTTTCTATTTCTCTTGAATTTCGATAAATATGTTGCCAGTGAGCTTTTACTATTTGATGCTTTATTATCATAGTTGTCGCAGCTCCAAACTAACTGTTTCTTGGTATTTGATGGAAGTGTACTGATCATAGTGGTCCATCGTTCCTTGGACATGGTAAAAAAAAGAAAAACATAATCTCTAGCCACCAACAATCCTATGAAGTGTCTGTTGTTTTATATAAGTTCTTCGTATCATTGCCTTGTCAATATCTCTCTTTATTTAATTGTATTAAGGTAAGTTGATGTTTTTTGGGGACTCGTGTCTGCCTTGGAAGTTTCACAATTTCATGTTCTTCAGGGTTAGTTTTGGTACTATTTCTCTTTGTATTCTAAAGTATGGGATGGTTCCTTTGATGCCGCAGTTGAAGTTCTATTGTGCCAGTCAAATTTCATAACTATTGTCAATTCTCAGATTTTTTTTATTATGTAATAACAAAAAATTTGTTAGTTCCTGATGGACACATCCTCTCTCTTAGCTAAAAAAATTACTATGGTGTCATGGCTTCAAAAAGCTTCAAATTATTCAACTCATGGCAACATTTTTCATTTTGTTTGGGCAGGCGAATATACGTTTTAGGCGCTTCAGGAATCCTGTAATTGGTGATAAATTTAGCAACCGACATGGACAAAAGGGTGTTTACTCTCAATTATGGCCTGATATTGATATGCCCTTCTTAGGAGTTACAGGAATGAGGCCAGATCATTATTAATCCTCATGCTTTCCCTTCAAGAATGACGATTGCTATGCTTCTGGAGTCAATTGCTGCTAAGGTATGTTTTCTCTTCCACCCCTTATGTTGTTATTTATTCAGGGAGGTGCTTTACATGGTGAGTTTGTTGATGCTACGTCGTTTTCCAACACAATGAAGGAATCAGAATCAGAATCCAGTTCATTGGTGGATGAACTTGGTTCCACGTTAAAGGCTTGTGGTTTCAATCACCATGGTGTGGAGGTACTATATAGTGGAGTATATGAGATAGAACTGACTTGTGAAATATTTATTGGACCTGTTTATTATCAGCGTCTGCGACACATGGTGTCCGATAAATTTCAGGTTAGTGTCACCCTATAGTAGAGTGAATAATCCTGATTATTTTTCTTTTGTGAATTTGGACATCATAATCTCCTATATGATACATGCACAGTTTGATATAATTAGTAATGTATGGCCCTAGTGATGCTAGAGGATTCTGGAGTTAATTTTTTAGTGTATGGAGGAGTATCTCCATCAACATTTGAATTTGTGCCTACAATGGTATTTAGTACATGAAAATCTGTGAGGCCGTGTCAAACATTTGGAGTCTAATCCTGAAAGGAAAATATTTGTCCAGTAAAATGGGAGAAAAGGAACTTTAAAAATTTGAGGATATTACAAATTTTGCATATTTTGATAGAATAAAATCTTCTCAATTGAGAAAACTCAGATTGAAGATACTCTAACCGAGGCTACAAAGTACCTGAAGCTGCTACTTAAGCACTCGTCTTATTGCTTGGAGACACATTTACTATCCTTTGAAGTAAACATGAGGAAACAAAAAATCTTGGTTTGCTAGCAGGTAAGTTTCTTCATAATTCAACAGTTATAGAACGTCCTCTTCCTTTTTGGTCAAATATCTGTCCATTTATATATCATTTTTTTATGGTGTACCTATGTTGGGTATTGGTTTGTGGTTCCAATGCATTTTAATCCAACTTCTTGAATTGCCATTCTTATTATTTTTTTTTCAACTTTTTGCGGTCTCGGTTACTGAATCTATATGATGTTTAAGTCCAGGGTAGAACGTTATCGAATTCATAGGCCACTCTCTTGTCTCTTTATTGTGTTGAACTTGTGGTCTGATGAAATATTTATAAATATATGGTCTGATAGAACAAATTTGGCATAATTTCTTGGTTCACTTGCAGATTAGTTGCTTATTTGGTACTTCTTTGCAATATCTGATCTGATCGTGAATATACAGGAGTAAACATCATCTCCTGAGTGGTGGTGCTTCATTTTTATTGACCAACAATAAACTAAAGCTGTATGATGTTTACGTCAAGAGGTATTTGTTTTCCATTCAACTCGCCTTTGGGAAACGTTGCTGCATAGCTTTTATCACAATCACCTAAAGGTTGTACGACTGTTAAAGGAGTGGCTCCCTCTGACAATTCATCTTCGGTAGGTGATTTGGCAACCGAAGCATTCTGTTCAGCATCTAAATTGGAGTTTTCAACATGCTCATCCTAAACAGACGACAAAGCACAAAGGCACCCTGCAACAGGCAAATCATATTTCCCAGTATGAACTGAATTTTCATTGCTTCACCACAAATGACAATAGAAATATAATTGTGTTCCTGATTCAAATTCAAAAGTAAGGTGTAGGCACAAAGTTCTTCAATTTATTTTAAATAGGTAGATGATTCGAATCCAGACCCCACTATGTGGGAATATACTGGGTATGTTGTTGTCATAGGTAGATGTTTCAGATAGAACTTATTAATTGGGACATCTAAAGAACTAATATATTCGGCATTAATTGTAAGGGCACTTTTAATGTAGTTCAGTAGTACGCTGCCACTAAATGTAGGGCACTTCGCTAGTCTATTCCAATTAGGAATGAGCTAAAAGAACAAATAAACTTCATAGAGAAAGAGTTATCTATACAACATCTTCTAAAGAAGAAAGCTAGAAAATCAAATGCTAGAGCTATAAAAGTTGCAAATATGTGCATTTTTTTATCACTCGTGAAAAACAGACAGGAACCAAATAAGATTGGAAAAAATTGTATATGTTCAAGTAACCCATTAATGAATATACAACATATTGCATTGGCATGATTGACTTGATCTACACATCTTATGTATATATTACATCCTAGACACTGATCAATGTGACCAATAATTGCACAATGATGCAATCAATCTTTTATACAGAAAATAGAAATAGAAATTCAAGACGCAAGATGAATGAAGGATGTGCGAACCTGGCCAGGGTGTGATCCATCCAATGATTTTTCAGTTGCACGATATTCATGAATCACCCTATGAGTCCTCTTTCCTTCAGAAGCTCGACCAATGAAGTATACCAAGGTTTTCTCCATCCTAATTTTTGCTCTCTTTTTAGTTGTTATGTTTCTATCTTTACCAGTAGCTTTCCAGTAGCCTCGTTCTGTTGCTCGGTTCAGTCGTTGCCCGTTTTGGTACTTACGATCCTTTGGGCAGAAGAAGAACCACTCGTTGTCATTGGACTCTACCACAGACATATCTACAACCATTCAATCCATAGGCCACTCTCGTGTCTTTGTGTCAAACTTGTGGTCTTATAATATTTTCCTTGAAAAGCATATAGGTCCATTTTCAACTATCAATCTAATGGATTTGTCATATTTGGTCTATGTTGTTGTTCCTAAGATAAGTATGAGTTCTTTTATGTCCGTGTGCAGAATCATTGATGCACAGGGCTACAGTGCTGAGTTAATGTATGTCCTAGAACCAACCAAGAAGGCTGCAGCTGTCAAGTTAATTGATAACTGATTAATGATCTTGTTTCTATGTACGGATACTACTACTATCATTTTTCACGGCTGACAAGTTAATTGAAGACTGAATAATGATCTGTTTCTATGTAAGGATATTACTACTCTCATTTTTCAATTTTTTTCATATTATTTTTCAATCATGCTGTCATTTTTCTCACACCAGCATTTTGTCTGCTGAAACTTGTTTGTGTAAGGAAACACATTCAGCATGATATTTAAAGATGTTTTTCAAACTGTAATTTATGGAGTGAAACAACCATGAAACAACCACACATATTCTTCATTACATTAGCAAATATCTAATATAGTACTTGTTCATTACAAAATAAACTGAAATTAAAATTAACATAAAAGTTACAGTTGAACATGGACTCGACTACTCATGTTTTTTTTCCTTCTTAATCACTTTGCGGATCTTGTTGGTGTATTGTTTGTCATTACATTCATCATCATATTCCTGCACTGGCAATTTTTCAACACCTTTGCTTCTTTTGGTATACTGTTTTTCTATCGATTCAACACTAATTTCTGTTCGAGATGATTCACAACCTGATAGAATGTTCTTGATGGGAGTCTGTAATAGATTGCATAGATTAAAACTGTGTTAGATAAGAATAAAACTCGTAATGATACTAAAATTTATTTAGCTTTTTTATTTTGATAAATATCTTTATAATAATTATGTAAATGATAAAATGAAGTTTTTAATAATTATCACTCTCTTTTGTTAGTGTCAAGGTTGAATGGCAAAGAAAATATATATGCAGTATACAAAAATGCATGTTTGTGATGAAAAAAAGATGAATATCCATTACAAAAGGTATGTTATTACTTTATAGAAAAATTGTTATACTTTTTGAAAAGTTTAGATTTAAACACCTACAAATGCAACATATAATTACCTCAAAAAGCTCATCACCTCTCTTGTTTTGTGCACCTTCAAACAGAGAATCCTAGAGAATCCTAATGAAATACAGTAATGTTATTAAAATAAAATTTATAATATTTATAGAACGTGAGATTTATATTTCTTTATACAAAGTAGCACTTACAGTGTATTTTAGTGAAGGATGACAGTATTCCTTGAAAAGAGCTTCATCATCAACAAATTTTAGAACTTTGTAGACTTCATCCTGCTTGTATATATTAGATTTCTTCACCATGACCTTAAACATGAGTTTTTTTTCAACGATATCATCCAGTTCACTTGGATACGAACATTCATCATCATCAATTAAGCCCTCTTTTAGCTCTTTTGCAGTTTTCCCCATAAGTTGCACGGCCTCACGGTTCCAAAGAAATAGGATTATAAGACCAGTTCCATCCATTACACGAACTTGTAGCCTATACCTAAAATTCAATCTTTATCATGTTAACAAATTAAAGTTTTTTCTTGATAAAAATTCATGTAGGATTGTAATAACCTGTGAACAACTTTTTCTTCTGAATTGCATTTTGGACAAAAAAATGAGTTTCCATCTTGTTCAACCTTTATAATACACTTGTTGCAAGCCAAGTATGACCATCCATGTTCAAGATCCAAACAAACAATTTTTGCAGCAATCCAATAGCTAGCTTCCTGTTTGATAGAGAAAATATTATTATAATATTTAAACACATTGTGTTAAGTTAATCAGGAATGAAAAAATTTATTCAACTCACTTTTGTGCATAGAATCAAATCATTGATATATTTAAAAGGTACAATTCCTTTGACTAACTCATCCGTGATAGAATAACACTGTTGAGAACTTGTCTGGCTAAGCCGCTCATAGTTAGAATCACATGCTGCATTTAATCTGAATGAAAAATAGTATAATATTATACATGAATATATATTCTAAATTTTAATATTAAATTTAATTGATAAATGTGTTAAAACAATAGTTGGATGTGATAAACCTGGATTTAAAAACAATAGATTGAGGCAGAGATGGATTTATCCATAGCTTAGTTTGATACCAACAATTACGAATAGAGTAGACATCTGTTTGAAATAATATTTAGAATCTGAAAATAAAAATAATTTTTGAATAAATCTGTTATGTATTATAGTTTGAAATATTCATACCTCTGAATTTTTGAGCCTTCATAAATTGAAGAACCACAATCAAAGGTTCATCTGTGGATGCACTCAAATAAGATTGAATTTGATCCACAAGTTCACCCCATAAAGTTGTTGAAAGTCTATTCTTCCTGTAAGAATAAAAATTTCATTAAATGATTTACATTACTATTTTCAATCTACAATATA
The DNA here is from genome assembly GCA_030864215.1 of Capsicum pubescens. Classification (NCBI taxonomy): domain Eukaryota; kingdom Viridiplantae; phylum Streptophyta; class Magnoliopsida; order Solanales; family Solanaceae; genus Capsicum; species Capsicum pubescens. Next base: position 33,457,668 of record CM061548.1, read on the forward strand.
TGTGTATTTAATGTTGCAGCTTTAACATAAAGTAAAATAAATTTATATATTGCACATTAATTAAAACAATTAGTTAGAAAAGCCTTTTTTAGACTGAAATTATATTTTGATTAAGGCTTAGATGGAGTTGTAAAGATCTTCACTGGTGTTGTATGTGCATATTTTTTTAATGACTGTTTGTTCTCTAATTCTTTTTTCCTTTGTAATCAACGATCAGTGAATATGACAGTGCCAATTGTAATGTAGAAAAGAAATCTAATCAACAATCAGTGGATGTGGTAGTGCCACAAATTGTAATGTAAAAAAGAAAATAGGGCATACTTATCATCTTTTAGCACAATATTTATAAATACACTATATATTTATAAATACACTATTACTGTCTCCTTGCTTGAATGTTTGAACAACTTCATATGTCACAACTTGACCAACAACATCTATAAATATAGATGGATTAGTAAAAATAAAAAGCACAGATTATTGATAAATTTTAAACGGACTATGAAGAGAATCATTACCAAAAAGTTCTGTGTCATCGACAATATGGTGAATCGTTAGTTGGTCAAATGGATGCAAATTAAATATGTCCATATGAAATGAAGGATCAGTAATTTTCTCGACAAAAGTCGTTTTTATGAAAATCAACTTGTGCTTGTGCATTGTAGTCTTAAATTTCTTGGAATTTGATGTAACAACAAAGTTGTTAATGCGATATAACCCAAGTTCGTCCATCTTGTTCTTGAAAAACTTAATATCATACTTGCCAATTGAAGCATGTATGCGATCGCCCTAATTTGAGACAGAGAAGTTAGTAGTGTTCAATGCAATTACAACGTTAAAAATAAAAAAAAAAGGAAGATTATAAATGTAAACACTGTGAAATATGAAAAATTAGTAAAAAGCAATTAGTACCTTAGAATCCCGTAAAATCATATCTCATATCTAATGAATATGGTATATCTGGTTTGAATTTATCCTGCAATTGCCAAAGGTGAATAATTCTTACTCTCAAATTCCACCGCATAGAACTGCTTGTAATTTGTGAGATGCTATGAAAAGCCATATATGATTATGGCAGTACTACGTAGATTGCAGAATGTCATAAATCTGCAGAATGTCAGAAATCTAATCTAAGGACATGTATAAACTGCGAAAAATGTAGAACGTAGTAAGGATTATATAAGAATAAGAAAATGAGTTGTAATGAAAGACAATTATCAGAAAAAGGAATTTAGTGGGTGGTTTTAAAACCAATTCCTTCAAACTATCCCTAATTAAAAGGATATACACGTTTCTGTTTAAATTTCTTACTTTTTACTTTTTATTATTTTAAATTTTAATAATTAAAATAAACAAACTTGTTAGATGGCGTGTGTATATCTCATTTTCTTTTTAGCATTTGTTATTGTTTAAAATTGTCCTAACTTTTTTTTTTTTTTTGTGCAGTTATTGATGTTTAAATATTTTTTAAGAATGTAATGAAAAACGTTTTTTTTTTCATCTTTAGTTAATGTTGTTTTTTTTGGCAGTTATTGTTGTTTAAATTTGTATTGTAATTTTTTTTAATGTTGTAATGAAAATTGCTTTTTTGTATCTTTTGTTATTTAAGTTGTTTTTTAAGACAATATTATTAATAAATATAAAATAATAAGTAAAAGTTTATTAGCAAATTAGCAAAAATTATTTGTAAGCGAACGGTGTTATTCATCTTTTAAAAACTGCATTTTCATTGAATGGGGATGGGGAAGTTAAGTGTGTTAAAAAAAATAGGTTTTTAAATATTTTTTTATTTAAAATATTGCTGCTTTTATGAGGTGCTACTACATGGTAGTTTTACTTCTCTTATTAGATATAGATAGATTTTGTTTCGTGCCTCACATAATTGACACTAATTGTATGAGACTAATTATCTCACAAGTTAGTGAATCAGAAGTGTAAGATTTGAAATTCATTTACATGTGACACAAAACGTTTTTCGATTCATGAGAAAAATCTGAGTGCTGCTAGGACATGCAAATGGTCCAACATTTATCTAATCAATAACAAATTAAAGTAAAAAATATTTCCGACTTTATGTGTTAAGATTGCCACATGAGTATTATCCGGTCAATTATTTAGAATGATCTTAGTCTTAACCACATTTTTTGTGTCTTTTGACTTGCAACCAAAATTCATTTTAGGTAAGTGGTGGAGGGACATTTATTAGGAACTACTAGCATATTGTCAACTCATTTGAAAATCGGAAAAAAGGGAGAAATATTGTTAAAGTATTGAAGTTGGCTCAAAAATATCCTCCATTAATTTATTGGGTCAGAAATATCTTCAATTATTGAAGTTGGTTCAAAAATATTTATTCATCCATCTTTATGACTCAAAAATACCCTTGCAACTAATTGTTTTTTAAAATCATAATTAAAAATTCGAAAAAGAGTCAGAAATACCCTTCAAGTATTGAAATTGGTTAAAAAATAGTCTTCCATCCACCTTTATGGCTCGAAAATACCCTTTCAATTAATGATTTTTTTAAAATCATAATTAAATTTTTTATTAAATACGTGGCAACTTTATATTGATTGAAACTAAATTAATTAAAATATTAATTTCAATCCGAACCCAACTCAAACTACCCGGCCCAAATCGTATAAAATTTGTCCCAACTAAAATTACATGAAAATATGAGTAATTTTTACTATTAAATGCAGAAACTTTGTTGACTTAGAATCTGTCAGTCTAATGAAATGTTGTGAAGAATTCTATCCCCTAATTATAATGCTAGTTTGATATTTCTTTGTGATGTATATTTCTGTGTTGGCTAGCAAATCTAATTGAGATGTCTTGGTTATGCCACGTCTTAGGCAACACTATCTTGTTACTTCCTCCATTTCATTTTACGTGATACATTTAGTTTGTATAAAAAAAATACGACATTCTTTCCTAAATAGTTGTCACTATTTTTTGTTTATATATATCAAATTGTCTTGCCACCACTCACAAGTGCATTCCCTGTGCGAGACCACTTCACGCCACACAGTTCACATCATTTATCGATCAAACTTATGATTATTTTTGTATGTTTGGATCGGGTAGTTTTAGTAGAGTCCAGATTGGGCTTAACATTTTAATTAATTTAGTTTTGACCAATAGAAAATTGTCATGCATTTAATAATTTTTTAATTATTATTTAAAAAATCATTAGTTGTAAGGTTATTTTTGAGCTATAAAGGTGGATCAAGGGGTATCTTTGAACCAATTTCAATATTCAAAGGGTATTTGTGACCCTTTTCCGAATTTTTAATTATGATTTAAAAAATCATTAGTTGCAAGGTTATTTTTTAGCCATAAAGGTGGATGGAGGAATATTTTTGAACCTATTTCAATACTTGAAGGGTATTTCTGGCCCAATAGGTTAACTGAGGGTATTTTTGAAGGCAAAGATTCACTTATAGTCTCATTAAAATATCTATAACTAATTTTCTAGTCTAAGTTTCAATATTTACAATTTATAAACAATATAAGTGGTAGTTATATGTATATATATACATACAAAAAAGAAGGAAAAGTCCATAACAACAAATAGAGATAACAAAAAAATTTAATACAATAAATTTTCTTAATCTTCTCCAACTTCCCACTTATTTCTCTGGTATAACAGATCAATTAATATGAATTTATGCGTTAATCACTCCCTCAAAATGTGGTAATTTTTTTTCTTCAAAATAGTGATTTACAGGAGGAGAAAATCAACACCAAATTGCTTACAGGTAATTCGTGCATACGAAATTTTGGTAAATACGATTTACAAAAATCCTTTTTTTATTTGAATTTATTTACTGAAATTCTTTTTTGAATGTAATACACAATACAAAATTGATTCAGTTTCAACATAAAGAAAATCGATTCTATTATTGGCTTGAATTTGATTTCTGAAATCGAATACACAATATAAAATTCAATCAGTTTCAAATTGTCACTTTTTGTAATTACTGGTATTTTGTATACAATAATTTCAATTGTAATTTTGGGTTTCAATTTTCGTAATTTTGAAATTTTTCACAGAAATTGTTAAAAGGTTATAATCCTTGTTTGTGTTATTTTTTTTGAACCCATTTGTTATTGCAATTTGTATGGTATGTATTTTGTCAACAGATTATATACAAAAAAATAGGGCTATTGCCAATTGTTTTGAAGTATTCAAGCGTATGAAATATAGATAGTGAGTATGAACAATACCAACTCGACCCAATGACAATTGATGAAACTGAAAACTACGATGATTTGCTTCAATTCATTGGTAAGAAACTTTGTATTGACTTTAGTTTGACAATGGTGAAAATAGAATATAAAGTTGGCCGTAGCAGTAAAAGAATGGAGATTCATAATGACATGGGGGTGACAGTGTACATAATGATACGAAAAGAAGAAAAAGGATTCGAAAACTATCCGTTATGCATTTCTATTTTTGACAAATCTTTGAAAAATGATGAATCATGTTCGAAGAAAGATGGAGAGAGTTATATTTTCGATAAGAATTTGGACATGTTTGCAAACTGTAACACCCCACACTTTCGGCCTAAAGTTAAACCATTTTTTCTACGCTTATGGACCCGGACTGTAATGTCTCATACTATTCTTAGCTTAATTCAGCTTTTAGTTGCATGCCTAAGGGGCTTAAGGCTCAAAATTTTTACTAAGTGTTGGGGGCTTAGTCGTCTTCAAGACCCCTAAACTTAAAGGATTTTTATTTTGACCTTCCCGACCCCGAGACGATAGTTCTTGAGTTAATTCATGTTCAGGGATGTAAGAAGTATGCCTCGGGGGAGTTTCGGATTTTTCACACAAGATTTAGGTCACGTTTGGATCATGAATCCATCAAGTCACTGTGATAGGGCGCGTCGCAGTGACATTTCCTTTGGCACGTACATTGCATCGCGGTGAAGGTGTTTTCGTCCAGTTCTTGATTTATAATTTGAATGCATGTTTCATGATCTTTATCCTAGTGTGTGAAGTGCTTATTAGGTGAAAAATGTTCATAGAAATCACTTAGAGCAAAGTTGAGCTAAGAGCCTTTGATTTGTCCAAAGTTTGGTATTCGATTCTACAAGGGTCAACTTTGAACGTGTATAACTTTTGATATATGTGAAATTTTTCAGCTCAGGACCCACCAAATTATTGATAATTGAGTCAGGTTTCCAAAGATATCAATTTTTCTTTAATCCGATACCTGAGTGAAAAGTTATGATTATTTTTCATCAGAATCAGTAAGGTACCACGATAAGACTTCATCGCGGGGAGCCTGAAAAATGTAATTACGAGTTTAAAATTGCCTGAGGGGCAATTATGTCTTTTCCCCTCAATCCAATTCATAAATCCACGACTTAAATAACCAGTTAGGGCATTATTTGCCCATCTTCTCCCATTTTTCCCCCAAGCAAACCCTATTTCTTCCCCAAGATACAAGAATTCAAATTTTTTAGTTTAAGATTCTCAAGAAAAGTTTCAAGATTAGGGTTCCATTCTTCAAACTAAGGAACTTAAGGTACGTGGGGCCATCCTTAACTTCATGGGCATAGTGTGTTTGTTTTAATAAGTTTTAAAGTTACGAAATCATGTCTTTATGAAGGGTTTTTGAAAACACCTTACAGAATTATGCTTTATGAACCCATTTGGATGATGATGTTCTGGCTTTTGACGGAACATTTTAGGCCTTTTTCTTAGGATAATTATGTGTTTTCAAGAAACTATTGTTGTATTTAACATTGGAGTTTAGTATTTTTAGGACAAGAACTGAGCGTGAAGAATAACTTGGATAAACTGGGCAAAACAAGATAAAAATGAAAAGCGACGACTTAGGCGACGGACCGTCGGCCTATCCGTCGCCCAAAAGCAGAAGGCAGTGTCACTGGAAGTCTCGCGATGGTCCAGGCAATGGACCATCGACCCTACGATGACCCGTCGCCCGACTTGTCGCTAAGAAACAAAATGCAGTATCACTGGAGTTCCAGCGACGGTCCAGGCGACGGACCATCACCTCAGAGGGACGAACCGTCGCCTGACCATCGAGCATGACGCAACAATTCCGAGTTTAAATTTAAATACCCCAGTCCCTGTAATCATATAAATACTAAGTATTAGGTTATATTTCGGAACTTTTGGCAGTATTATCATACTTTCTCCTCTATTGAGAGCATTGTAAGACTTTTTTTTGAGATTTAAAGCTAGAAACTAAGATATGATTATTATTTTCATATTTTCCATTGAAGATTGAGACGAACAATATTGTAACTTTTGTAAGTACTCTTTTGAAGCAATTTATGAACATTAATAGGTCTTTGATATCATATTTGGAGATGAGCAACTAAACTCCCATAACTAGGGTTATGGGAGCCTTGATATAGAGAGCTGCTTGGGGTTGTGAATCCATTTGATTTACACATCTATCTAAATTGCATGAATCTCTCTTCATTATAATGACATCTCTTGGTTGAAACTTGAGAAGTGAGACCATAAACACCGTTTGTCTGAACAAGAAAATGGATGTTGGGAAAAGAGGTAATTCATATGAAATCCATGGGTTTACCCTTTGGGTTAAGGGTTAATGTCGTAACGGGATCAACCTTCATGAGAGTTCTATTGAATAATACATGAATCCTTTAAGTTCGAAAGAAGTAAAGGGTGAAATACCCATTAGGTTGAGAAATAAGTGGGTAATCCTTAGAATTCAATATTTCTTGCAATTGGAATTATAAGTTAGAAATCAAGCACAAATTCACAACCCTACCTGTTTGAACATCTCAGTGAGCATAACTCTAGTTAACTCATTATTATTGAAATAATACCTGCATTAACTCTCATTAGTTGGACCTCTGTATGATACAAAAATGAAAGAATATTATTAACACATTAAAACCTCATTTATTCTGTAACTTTAGATCAACAGTCCATTAAGAATTGGCTTACTTAGTTGCACAAGTATTTTCCCGTGGGATTCGACCCCAACCTTTGTTGGGTTCTATATTTGACAACGACCGCTTACACTTTCGTAAGAAAGTTGTAATTTGAGTGTATCAAATTTTGGCGCCATTGCCGGGGAATACGTTTGTCAATTAAGTCTGTGATTGTTAATTGACCTTTGGTCAAAGTTTCCCAAATTTTACTTTTTGTTTGTTGTTTTTGTTTTGTGTAGGTTGATCATCTTGTATGCCAAGTACACGGAGATCAGGTGAACCTTTATTACCTATTCATCTGGAAACTCAACTTATTGGCAGAATGGATGGTCAACATGACCCAGAGAGAGTAGCTGCTCAGCAAAAAACAGCTAGACTAGCTGCCTTGGCAGCTGCACAAGTAAACCAGCAGAATGCGGACAATGTAGACTGGCAACTAAACACAGATAATGATAATTTATTAAATCCGGTCAACCCGAGGCGTACAGACAATATGCCTGCACCGACAAATAGAAATGTCAACAGAAATTGCCCTGTTAGGGCGAGACCAGAACGCCAAGCTGTCTAATTTGATCTAGAATATGATGATGATGACTTAGATGGAGCTGGTGCAACAGGAGCTATTATTCCTACGCCCTTAGCACTCGAAGCCAAGTTTAATATCACGAGCACTATGATCTAGTTATTGCATCTCAAAGGTCTGTTCGGTGGACTTGCCGGTGATGACCCGAATATGCATTTAGTTAATTTTATCTCGACATGCAAATCGTTTGACAACCCAGGAGTTGGGAAAAATACTATTCGGTTGTGACTATTTTCGTTGTCTCTATCTGGGGAGGAAACTTTATGGTTTAATGGGCTAACTCCCAACTCTATTACCAACTGGAGGCAACTGAAAGATGCTTTCCTAGAAAGGTTCTTTCTGCTGTCCAAGAGGGGACAGTTGAGAGATAAGACCAGCAACTTCAGACAACTTCCAATTGAGGCTCTCCATGAGACTTGGGAGAGGTTCAAGAAGAAGCTAATGCAGTGTCCAAATCATCAGATGACTAACGTCCACTTGATGGACATCTTATATCGGGCCTTGAACTCTGTGATGAATCCAGTAGTAGATAATGTTGCAGGTAGGGCATTCATGGATCTCACTTTTCCTGAAGCAGCTGAGATGCTTGATCGTATGGAGAAATAAAGTAGAGCTTGGCATACTAGGGATTCTGAGGTAGCAAGCTCTACTGTATCTATTAGCATGACCGCATAGCAGAGGTGGAGGAAATAAGAACGTGAATAGGATATGGCTCACATGAAAATACAGATGGATCTTCTTACTAAGCACTTATTATCGGGAAAGATAGAGAAGGTTAAAGCTATAACGTCACAGGGAAGGGCTAACTCCAATTCTGAGGAGAAAGCAAATTACTTAAACAATCAGGGGGTTTCCGAGGTGGTGGCCAAGGAAACCAAGGTCGAAACTACTATGTCAAATCTGGATATAAGGACTGCGACCACGGTAATTGGAAGAATAAAAATGATAGGAGTGGGTTGTATGTTGCTCCTGGAAACCGCGAGGCTGCTGTGACTATTTCAGGGAAGATGTCTATGGAGGACATGATGGCTAAGTTATTGAAGGGAGTAGAAGTAACCAATACGGGGGTGGCTAGATGAAAATTGATTTATCCTCAATGAATCAATTGGTTGATTCACACTCTACTTCGATAAAATAGTTGGAGCAGCAAATAAACCAATTGTCTGCCGCATTCAATCAGAGGAAGAGTATCACCCTACCAAGTGACACAGTTCAGAACCCAAGGAAGGATGGTTCGTGTATAGCATTTACCACTAGGAGTGGTAAGGTATTGGAAAGCCCTCCTGTGGGCAAGCTTGTGGTTGATATTATGGCAGATGATGTTGAAGAAGAAGAAATTAATCATCCAGTGGAGTCTGAGAAACTGGATGAGATTATTGATGATACACCATCCAACCATCAGCAGGTTGATGAGATGGAGAAGAGCAGAGGAAAGGAGGCTGAAGTGGTGGCCACCACTCTCCCAAAACCACCTCCTCTATTTCCCCATCGTTTGAAGAAGAAGGCCAATGACACAAAGTTTGGCAAATTTATGGCCATGCTTAAGCAGTTGACGATCAATTTGCCATTGGTAGAGGTATTGGAACAAATGTCCGGGTATGCAAAGTTCATAAAAGACCTTATCATGAAGAAATGGACGGTTAGCTATGAACCGATGGACAATCTCCATCATTGTGATGCTATCTCCATAAGGTCTTTGGTGCAGAAGAAGGCAGGCCCGGAAGCATTTACCATCCCGTGCACTATTGGGTCTCTTGATTTTGCAAAAGCTCTATATGATTTGGGAGCTAGTATAAACTTAATGTCACTTGCTGTGTATAAGAAATTGGGTTTGGGGGATCCTACTCCCAGAAATATGAGGCTAGTTATGGCGGACAGGTCTGTGAAGCAGCCCATGGGGATTCTATATGACGTATTAGTAAAGGTGGCCTGTTTTATATTCCCGACTGATTTTGTCATTCTCGATTATAAGGTGGATTTCGAGGTGCCCATAATCTTGGGTCTACCTTTCCTCGCAACCGGGAGTGTACTTATTGATGTAAGTGAGAATGAACTACTATTCAGGCTGAATGATGAGGTAGTTCGATTCGATGTATGTCAGTCCATGAAATAACATAAAGATATGAGTGTATTCTCTATTGTGGATGTCTATTATGAGGAGGAGCAGGAAGGGTCTATAGAAGAAAAATTTGTTGTGGAGACTTTAGCCGCTGTATTGATGAATTTTGATCATGACGGTATCGAAGATTATGAGGAGACTATATGCCTTAACGGGCTTGGGGTCTTATTCATATGCACCCAAGAAGCTGGTTTTGGACTTGAAAAATCGTCCAAGTTCACCTGCTAAGCCTTCTATAGAAGAGCCACCTACTTTGGAGCTGAGAGAGTTGCCCGACCATTTGAGGTATGTGTTCCTAGGCAGCAGGAATACACTACCTTTTATTATTACGGACAACCTAGGTGAGCAACAGGTGGAAGCCCTCACCTCTGTTCTTAAGAGATATAAGAAGGATATTGGTTGGACGATTGCAGATATTATTGGCATTCCTTTCAGTATATGTACACGTAAGATTCAGCTAGAGAAGGATTGTGTCTCGATTATTGAGCACCAACGTCATCTAAACCCACCAATGTAAAAGGTGGTGAAGAAAGAAATCATCAAGTATCTAGACGCAGAGGTGGTATACCTCATTTCAAATAATAAGTGGGTGAGACCCGTTCAGTGCGTGCCCAAGAAAGGTGGCATGACAGTTGTGGCTAATGAGAAAAATGAGTTGATCCCACTTAGGCTTGTTACTGGGTGGAGTGTGTGTATGGATTACAGAAAACTCAACCCGTAGACACTGAAGGATCACTTCCCAATGCCTTTCATGGATCAGATGCTTGATCAGCTAGCGGGAAGGGGTTGTACTATTTCTTAGATGGGTACTCTGGTTACAACCAGATTTCTATTTCTCCTGAAGATCAGGAAACGACGACATTCACGTGCCCATATGGTACTTTTTTTTTAAGCTGATGCCTTTCGGTTTGTGTAATGGACTCGCCACTTTTCAGCGGTGCATGATGTCAATATTTTTTTATATGGTTGAAGATACCTTGGAGGTGTTTATGGATTACTTCTCGGTAGCCGGTGATTCTTTTTAGCTATGCTTGCTGAATCTTAGTCGGCCGTTGAAGTAGTGTGAAGAGTTCAACTTTGTCCTTAACTGGGAAAAATGACACTTCATGGTGAAGGAAAGCATTGAGGTAGATAAGGAAAATGTTGAAGTGATTGAGAAACTACCTCCCCCTATCTCAGTCAAAATGATACGTAGCTTTATCGGTGATGCGGGGTTCTACCGCAGATTCATAAAGGACTTCTCAAAGATTGCAAACCCGCTTTGCACAATTTTGGAGAAGGAGGCTAAGTTCACTTTTGATGATGACTGCAGTAAGGATTTTGAATGCCTTAAGCTGAAACTAGTGGAGGCTCCAATTATTGTTGCTCCTGATTAGATGAAGCCGTTCGAGATTATGTGTGATGTCAGTGGAGTGACACTTGAAGCTGTTCTTAGCCAAAAGAAAGAGAAGTTGTTCCATCTGATATATTATGCAAGCAAGGCCCTAAATGGGTCTCAAAAGAATTATACTCTGACTGAGCAGGAACTTCTAGCAGTTGTGTATGCTTTTGAGAAGTTTTGGGCATATTTGTTAGGTACCAAGGTAGTGGTGCACACTGACCACTCTGCCTTAAGGTACTTAATAGCGAAGAAGGATGCTAAGCCAAGTTTGATTTGGTGGGTATTGCTACTTCAGAAATTTGACTTCGAAGTCAAGGATCGAAAGGGATGTGAGAATCAGGTGGTAGATTACCTATCCAGACTTGAAGGTGAGCAGGCAGTCAAGGACGATCTAGAGATTGATGATTCCTTTTTGAATGAGAAAATATTGGTTGCAGTACTCAAAAAAGTAACTTGGTATGATGACTTCGCGAACTATGTGGTAAGTGAAGTAATGCCGGAGAACCTTTTCTTTCATCAAAGAAAAAAGTTTCTTCATGATGTGACACATTATTTCTGGGATGACCCGTATCTGTTTCGGCGATATACGGATGTCATTATTAGGCGGTGCATCCTAGAAGTAGATATATTGAGTATACTGGAAGCGATTCATGCTTCCCTAGTTGGAGGTCACCATGCAGGTGATAGGACTGTGAGAAAAGTGCTTCAGAGCGGATACTATTGGCCCACCTTGTTCAAAGATGCCTACGAGTTTGTGAAGAGATGTGACCAATGTTAAAGGCAAGGGTCTATCTCAAAGCACTATGAGATGCCAATGTCTAAAATGCCGTAGGATGTTAATGTGAGGACCCCTACCACCATAGGGGTCAATGTTGTTGAAGACGAGGCCAAAGCAGCCTCAGACCATTTGACTGATGCCTCATCTGACTGAGAGTTTGGACAAGTATTTTTCTCCTTTTGTTCTTACTTTGCATGCATTGAGGACATTGCATCATTTTTTTGGGGGGGGGGGTGATACTTGTACCATGGGGGTTTTTGTTGCCGGAGTTCTTTTCCCTCTTGTTTCATCTAGGAGAGCCGACATGTCTAGTTTGCCGTTTTATTTTCATGTGATGTGCTGTAAATATCGTCAAGTGATTATTTATATAAGTAATTTTCTATTCTGTTGGCATCATTGTGTATATATGGATGATAAGTGATTGTGGAAAAGTATTTTGAATTTTTGTATAATTATTTCTTCTCACCATGTGGTAAAGTGTTGTGCAACCATTTGTGATTCTAAAACTGGCATTAGAATATAAGGTGAAGCAAAGCAGAGCTATGTGATATGAATCCCAAGAGTTAGTAGGATAGAAATTAACTCAGTGCCTGTGTGTGTGAGTATTTGCATAGTTCTTGCATAAGGGTTACACCTAGAATTTACCCGGTTCATTGGATGTTGGCGTGTGTTTGACCTAATAAGATAGGACAGTAGGCTTTCTTGTTTTGTTCGTCCACTTAGCCAAAATAATGACCCACCAAAAACATTTTATTTTCTTTGTAAACCGTGTTGAGCTTTGTTAGTGTTTGTGTTGTCCAAATAAGTTTGATTCACTCTCTAGAAGGTGTTAACACTTAGCTTTGGCCCTGGTCCAATTTTGGACATTGTGCACTTCAACTTAAATTGCCTAAGTTGTGTGTGGCTACTGTTGGGTTGTTGACGGCCTAGGAGGGCGAGTTGAAGTTGCTTTGAGAGGTAGCATCCGACCCTGGTCTAGTTAGATGTCTAAATAGATATTTTGCACCTTAACTAACTGCATCAGCTTAAGTTAAGGGTGGCCGATGTTGTTATTCTTCAAAAAAACACTGGGTTATGGCCAGGGCACGGATGGATAATAAAGATTGTGAAGGAGCGAAAGGAACTATAATCCTAGTGAGTAGCTACAAAAAGGGGTAAAGAGAGTAAAGTTTTGTACTTTAAGTCACTTGTCCAAATGATCAACCCACACCGAGCCTAAAACCTAATTACAACCCTTAGAAAGTCCTGCTTGATCTTGGAGAGTCAATCATGAGACAACATTAGATGATAAGGGCAAGCTTATGGGTGTGCACTATGTTTGTAACTTCTTTTCTAAGAGTAAGAGTCTTAGTTTCGTCCACGACTTGATTGTATAGTATGAGGTGGACTACTTTGACTGTAGCGGCTTGTTGAGTTATAGCTATTCTACTTATTTCTTTGGGGTGTTGTATCTGAGGCTGTGAATGTGCTGACTAGTAGTTAATGCCAGTTGTAGATCCATATGTGTTGAGATCACATAGCTGAATGGACGGTTGAATAATTGTATAATTGTGTTGGTTTGACTGCGAAATGCCCATTATGATTTGTTCATATATGCATCTTGGTGTTAAGTTGCTTGAGGACAAACAATTGCCTTAAGTTGAGGGCGTTGATGTTCCGACTTTTGACGAAATATTTTAGGCCTTTTTCTTAGGATAATTGTGTGTTTTCAAGCAACTATTGTTGTATTTAACATTGTACTTTAGTGTTTTCAGGACAAGAACTGAGCATGAAGAATAACTTGGAAAAACTGGGCAAAATAAGAGAAAAATGACAAGTGACAACTTAGGCGATGGACCGTCGACCATGCGACGAACCGTCGGCCTAATCGTCTCCCAGAAGCAGAAGTCAGTATCATTGGAAGTCTCGCGACGGTCCAGGCGATGGACCGTCGACCCTGCGATGAACCGTCGCCCGACCCATCACCAAGAAATAGAATGCAGTATCACTGGAGCTCCAGCGACGGTCCAGGCGATGGACCGTTGCCTCAGCGACGAACCTTTGCCCGAACCGTCGAGCATGATGCGTCAATTTCAAGTTTAAATTTTAATACCCCATTCCCTGGAATCACATCTATCTAAATTGCATGAATCTTTATTCATTATAATGACATCTCTTGGTTGCAAACTTGAGAAGTGAGCCCATGAACACCGCTTGTCTGAACAAGAAAGTGGACGTTGGGAAAATAGGCGATTCATATGAAATCCATGGGTTTACAATGAAAACCAGTTATGCATCTGTTTACTTTAAACTGTAATAAAACTAACTGTGTGGATTCCATATCTTAGCTGAGGATCAAAAGATCAAATCTTGTTCAAAATCTGAATATAAACTTGTCTTAGGGTGCTTAAAAGCATAATCTTCTTGAAATATCAATACTTATACTTAGAGTTTAAAACTCATGCTTTAAACTCATATCAAATCATCACAAAGTTCATGCTCAATAATAAAATCTTGAAATTATTGAATAAATGTAGTCCAGATAATAAAATTCAATTCTCAATCCATAAAATCAAGACACACGCATAAGATGTGAAAGGAAACATGCAACTCAACATTTAAATCACTTGTAACATCAACATCTTTGAACAATGATAATTGAGTATGAACCCTAAACTGAAATTCATATAATTTAGGTAAAATTCAGCTCTAAAACTAGTTTTGGGCACAAGGATGAAAGGAGTATCCTTGTTCATAACCCCATATACCTTATTTGATTATTTGAATGCAAAATCTTGAACTTTGAATTCCTAACGATGTTCTTAATGTTCTTGAACCCGAAAACTTGAATTCTTGCTTATTTTAAAAAAAGAAGGGTGAAACCTTGGATTTCTTGGACTTAAGGTTGAAGCTTTAGGGTTTTCTTGGAGAGAAATTTGGTGAATAAAGAGCATAATATGCTTAGAATAAGGTTAAATTGTCTGCTTTCACGAATTAGGGTGGGGGTAATTAACTTAAGTGCCCTTCTGAAATTTAAAATCGCGACTGGAGTCCGATTTTGCACCTCGGTGCTATCGTGTTGCGTCATTAGATATGGACGAGTGCAAATTTGCACTTCACCGCGATGCGGTGCTATCACATTGCGGCACTGTAGATGAATGAGTGCGAATTTTCACTTCACCACGACGCGGTACCTGCTCCACCGTAATTTTTGGCGCAACATGGGCCAATTATGGTGAGATACGGGAAAGGATGATTGCGATTTAGGGGCTCACTGCAACGTGGTATAATCGCGGTAAGCTACTGCCTCACACGAAAAATGCCATAACTTCTCACCTGGATATCAGATTAAGGTAAAATTGGTATCATTGGAAAGATGACTCAATTATCTACAATTTAGTGGATTTTGAGCTAGAAAATTCTACATACATCAAGAGTTATTCACTTTCAAATTTGACCCTTTTAGAATCAAACACCAAACTTTGGACGAATCTAAGGTTTTTGGCTCTATTTGATTTCTACGAACGTTCTTCACCTACTAAACACTTCACACACTAGGAGCTGAACTAAACTAGGAAAAGTATGGGGTATTACATTCGAAATCATGAACCGTTTGATTTTCCAAAAACTAGATTTCAATATCTACAATATATCCAAAATTCAAATTTAAATTCCTTCAATATAATTTTCAATAATTTTTTGAAATTAGCCCTGAATTTTACATGCTAAAAATTTCAGATATGCACATTTCTACTAAAATTTCCATATCTCGATGTAGGAACGATGAAATCACGAGGCGCTTAATTTTATTTTTTGAAACTAGATTAAAAAAACTATAACTTATACTAAATTCATGATTTAAGATTTTCAGCATTATTTTAGACAAAATTTTGAAGTTGACTTCAAATTCTGTCATGCTGAAAATTCCAGATTTGCGCCCCTTTACTGAAACTTTCATATGTCAAAGTAGGAGTGATGAAATCATGAACCGGTTAATTTTTTCAAAAATCGACTCGAAAATATATAACATATCCAATATTCATGTTTTAACACCTTCAGAATTATCCCAAATAATTCTTTTGAAGTTGCCTCTGCATGCTGATACATTTTTAATTTTAGGTTTGTCTGGATTCACGAAACAAATCATATCTGGGCGTGGGTGCATTGAAATTGTGAGTGGCTTTTTTCATTGGAAAGAGGACACTAATATATACACCACCTTCTGTAGGCAAGAAAAATCAAGGGTGCAATTTGATCCATCTTTGACAATTGAGGTACTTACCATATTTAGGTGAGCATTCCTTCTTTTCCCTCTTGTTTTCTTTTTTTTGTAGGTGAATGACAAGATCTTGTTCAAGATAATGTCTTTTATGCAAATCTTACTATCTTACTATGAAAAGAGATAAATACTTGTTACATCCCTAAGAAAAGGTAATTACATGGTAATCTTATGGCGCATAGCGATGACTACTCATCTCCTCCCTAAGAAAAGATAATTTCATTGTAATCATAGGTCGCATAGGGATGGATACTCATCCATACCCTAATAAAAGGTAATTTCATGGTAATCTTAGGGCGCATCGGGATGGTTAATCATACCCGCCCTAAGAAAAGGTAATTTCATGGTAATTTTAGGACGCACAGGGATGGCTACTCGTCCCCGCCCTAAGAAATGGTAATTTCATAGTAATCTTAGGGCGCATAGGGATGACTACTCATCTCCACCATAAGAAAAGGTAACTTTATGGTAATCTTATGGCGCATAGGATGGATACTCATCCCCGCCATAAGAAAAGGTAATTTATGGTAATCTTAGGGTGCATAGGTACGGCTACTCGTCCCTGCCCTAAAAAAAGGTAATTTCATGATAATCTTAGGGCGCACAGGGATGGCTACTCGTCCCCGCCCTAAGAAAGGTAATTTCATGATAATCTTAGGGTGCATAGGGACGGTTATTCGTCCCCACCCTAAGAAAAGTTAATTTCATGGTAATTTTAGGGCGCACAAGGATGGCTAGTAGTCCCCGCCCTAAGAAAAGGTAATTTTATGGTAATTTTACGGTGCATAGGGATGACTACTCATCCCCGCCATAAGAAAAGGTAACGTTATGGTAATATTATGGCGCATAGGGATGATTACTTGTCCCCGCTATAAAAAAGGTAACTTTATGGTAATCTTACGGCACATAGGATGGCTACTCATCACCGCTATAAGAAAAGGTAATTTATGGTAAACTTAGGGTGCATAGGGACGGCTACTCATCCCCATCCTAAAAAAGGTAAACTCAAGAAGGTTTGAAGGATTTAAAGACTTTAACTTATAGATCAAACCACCTGATGACTCCAACTTTCAGACTTTGAAGGCTTTAATATGGCAGATTTGAAAACATCAACTTGAAGACTTCAACTTATAGACATAGAGCATATGAAGACTTCAATTTGTGAACTTGCCTGCCTTCGTATAGTTAATTTGAAAGCTCCAACATGAAGACTTAGTGAATTTGAAGACTTCAACTTAAGACATAGATCATCTGAAGACTTTAGCTATCAGACTTTAAAGGCTTTGATATGGCAAATTTAAAGACTTTAACTTAAAGACTTAGTGAATTTGAAGACTTCAACTTATAAACATAAATCATATGAAGACTTCAACTTGCAGGATTCAGTATGGTGAAAGCTCCAACATGAAGACTTAGTGAATTTTAAGACTTTAACTTATAGACATTGGTCATCTGAATAATTCAGCTATCAGACTTCATGAACTTGCATGCTTCAATATGGTAACTTGAAAGCTCCAACATGAAGACATAGGTCATCTTAAGACTTCAACTATCCGTCTTTGTGAACTTGCATGCTTCAATATAGTAACTTGAAAGCTCCAATATGAAGACTTAGTGAATTTGAAGACTTCAATTTATGTCAAAAAACATATACTTCATAGGGATTTACCCCCATTGAGTCACCAACAGTTATGCAAGTCTGAAGATTGATGAAGTTAAAAGTCTCTTGAAGACTGAATTTTTGTATGTGGGAACATGTATTTTTTGACACTCATGCAACTGAACTCAGAATAAAATTCCACGCGCCTACGTACCTCAATGAAGAGAATTAAGTCACAACATAGTTCTGGGGTGAGTGATTTTTTTTGTGTCCTAACTTTTGCCTAGGCAGCCTCTTTCGAGGTTTTCACCTAGCAAATATTTTTTTGAGCTGTACACAGTTTATACTCTTGCGGGCTAGGAGTGGACATGCAGTTTATACTCATTTCTTAAGGAGTGTCATCTCCCTTCAATGATAGTACTTCTTCAAGAACTTGGCATTGAGGGGGGGGGGTAATTCCTCACGCCATCTGCATTGACAAGATTATAAGCACCATTTGAATGTACTTCTTGTATGACATATGGTCCATCCCACTTTGGGGTGATTTTTCCCCTAGACTTACGAGAAGTAATAATGGGCCTTCTTACAACAAGGACTTGATCTCCAACTTGGAAGCACCTCAAGCAAACCCTTTTGTTGAAAGAAAGAGATAGCTGGGCTTGATAACATTCAAGATTTTGTTGAGCCTTTAGCCTCTTCTCATCAAGATCTTCTAACTCCGCAAGACGCAACTTAGAATTTTCTTCGTCGCTGAGCCCTTCTTGAATAGACAGTCTTAAAGAAGGTATTTAACGCTCAAGTGGCAGGACTACTTCAACTCCAAAAGCAAGTAAGTATGGGGTTGCTTGCGTCGGTGTATGGTAAGTTGTCCTATATGCCCATAAAACTTCTTCCGTTTGCTCATGCCAGTCTCGTTTGGATTTGGAGATGACTTTCTTCAACAAGTTACATAAAGTCTTATTGAATGCTTCGGCTAGACCATTGGCGTCAACATAGTACATTGAAGACTTGTACTGCTAGAAACCAAAGATATCACTTATTTTGTTCATCAACTTATTATCAAATGGCTTTCCATTCTAATTTATTATTTACTGAGGAATTCCAAAGCGGTAGATGATATTCACTCTGATGAATTTTGCAATATTTTCTTTCTTTACTTCATTGAGAGCAACAACTTTGGCCCATTTTGAGAAGTAATTTCTCGCGGCCAAAATGTATAAGTGTCTACCAGAAGATTTTGGTAGTGGACCAACAACATCCATTCCCCAAGCATTGAATGGCCAAGATGCTACAGTTGGGTGTAGTACCTCGGAGGTTGATATATGAAATTTGCATGGAATTGGCAAGCTTTGAATCTTTTAGTATAGTCCAAGCAATCTTTCACCATCGTTGGCCAATAATATCCCATCCTTTTAATGTGAAAATGGAGCTTCGGTCCAGACTGATGTGATCCACAAACCCCCACGCGCGCTTTTTGCAATGCTTGAATTTCTTCATCCTCTCCCAAACACCATAAGAGTACTCCTTCAAATGATCTTCTGTATAGTGTGTCTTTGTAGTAAAGGAAGCGAGATGCACAACAATGAATGTCAGTCCTTCTCCTTGGATCTTCTAGAAGTATCCCATAACATAAATAGTCAATGATAGGTTGTCGCCAATTTTCCTTTATAGCTTCGTACATGAAAACGAGGTATTAAACCTTGTTTTATACATCCCCATCCTCATTCGATGAAGGTACTACCCACTCTTGGCAGATAGTAACTCATGTCTGATATAGAAGAGTTAGGGTTGAGGCCAAAGCA
Source organism: Capsicum pubescens (assembly GCA_030864215.1). Taxonomy (NCBI): domain Eukaryota; kingdom Viridiplantae; phylum Streptophyta; class Magnoliopsida; order Solanales; family Solanaceae; genus Capsicum; species Capsicum pubescens. The sequence continues at coordinate 33,477,133 of CM061548.1, forward strand.
GTTAGGGCATCAACTTGCTTATTTTCTTTCCTTGGCACATACTGGAGGGTTACTTCTCCAAGACACCCCATTAACTTTTGCGCATAATCATAATATGGTCGTAGCTCAGGCTTTCTGACTTCATAGCTTCCCAAAAGCTTCTTGATCACCAATTAGGAGTCACTAAAGACTTGTAATTGAAGTTATTTCATGTCAACTGCCATCTCAATTTCAAGTATTAATGCTTGATATTGGACAACATTATTGGAGGAACAATTGGTTAAGGTAAAAGAGTATGGGATGACCTCTCCTTGTGGCGTGACAAACACTACGCCAAAACCATCTCCATCTTGATGTGCGACACCATCAAAGTACATCTTCCATGGAGGTCTGGCTTCGATAACCATTGCATCTTTGTCAGAAAGTTCATCGCTCAGTTCCCAGTCATCAGGTATCGGGTGGTCTGCCAAGAAGTCAACCAATGCTTGTCCCTTTACATCCTTTTAGGGGATGTACACGATCTCAAACTGTTGAAATTATAGGTAGCACCTTGCAAGTCGGTCACTAAGGACTGGTTTCGACATTACAAACTTGATGGGATTTACCCTGGACACAAAACAAACAACATGAGCTTGAAAGTAGTGTTTTGTCTTTTGGATTGAGAAAACCAATGACAAACATAACATTTCGATCAGAGAATACTTTAGCTCTGTAACACCCCAACTTAGGATATGGAGTCCCACATTAGTAAAACACAGGAGGGATATTGGGTAAATAAGTAAGCAAGCCTAACTCCCTAGTGATGTGTTTTAATGCTGTGCGGGCCTCGTCCAAAGCAGACAATATCACTTATGGGTTGGGGAGTTACAGGGGTGTCTTGGGCCTTGATAGTTTAGGATTCTCATCGTGGCCAGGGCCTCAGCTCGAGTCGTGACAAGAATGGTATCAGAGCCACTCCTATGTCAGCCCTGTTGATATGGGCCAGAGTTCAAACATAGTGTAGGCGAATCCTGATAAGGCAGGGAAAATCTCAGTTCTGAGTGTAGGAAAATTCCATTAGGTAGGGAAAACCTCAGTGAGGATATTGCGTCTATAAGGGGGTGTATGTAACACCCCAACTTAGGATATTGAATCCCATATCATCAAAACACAGGAGGGATGCTGGGTATATAAGTAAGCAAGCCTAACTCCCTAGTGACATGTTTTAAAGTCATGCGGGCCTGGGTCCAAAACCGATAATATCACTAGTGGGTTTGGGAGTTACAGGGGTTTCTTGGGCCTTGATGGTTCGGGATGCTCGTCGCGGCCAGGGCCTCAGTTCGGGTCGTGATAAGCTCATTTGGTGTCATCATTCTGGTCAGATAGTAAAGAGTGTTTTCTTTTTCTTCATTATTCTCTTAAGCCAATAGTGCTCCAACTAACCTTTCTTGTGCCACGATATAGAGTATCAATGGTTTTCTAGGTATGGGTGCCGTAAGAACTGGAGGTTTCATTAAGAATGATTTGATACTCTCAAACGCCTTGCTACAAGCCTGGTCCCATTTGAAAGGGGTATCCTTCTTCATGAGACGGCTAAATAATTGACATTTTTTGGCCAGGTTTGAGATAAACCTCCTTAAATATGCTAGCCTTCCTTGTAGGCTTTATAACTCGTGAATATTTTGAGGCTCGGGCATTTTTAAAATTGTATCGACCTTGGCTTAATCAATTTTAATTCCTGGGTGTCGTACAATGAAGCCAAGAAACTTTTAAGAAGTAACTCCAAAGTCACACTTCAATGGATTCATCCTAAGTTGATATCTTCGAAGTAACTTGAACACCATTCTTAGGTCCTTTAAGTGGTCTTCTCTCTTTCTTGACTTTTCACCACTAGATCATCCACGTAGAATTCAACATTTTTATGAAGTAGGCCATCAAAGATGTTTTGTATAGCCCTTTGATAAGTGGTGCCAGTGTTCTTCAAACCAAATGGCATCACCTTGTAGCAATAAATACTTTTGGGTGTATGAAATGCAGTGAGTTCTTCATCCTTTGGTGCCATACGGATTTGATTGTAGCCGGATAAACCATCCATGAATAACATTGCCTTAGAGCCAGTGGTGGCATCAATCATCAATTCTGGTATGGGGATTGGAAAGTCATCGGCATTGTTGAGATCCCAAAAGTTGACACAAACTCGAATTTAGATATTCTTCTTTCGTACTGGAATAATACTTGAAATCCACGTGGGATATTTGACTTCGCGAATAAAGCCAACTTCAATAAGTTTGTTAACTTCATTTTCAATCAATGGAACCAAATCTGGCCTAAAATGTCTTTTGGCTTGCTTAATAGGACGAGCCCCATTCTTGACTGCCAACTGATGGACTGCTACTTTTCAATCTAAGCCAGGCATTTCCTTATAACTCCAAGTGAAGACATCCATATATTCTTTGAGTATGTCCATATAAGCGATTTCCTCCTCTATTTCTAGAAAAGCACTCAGGTAAGTTGGTCTTGGGTCTTCATTGGTTCCAAGATTAACTTTTTCAAGGAATCTATTATGGTCTTCACTCCTTCTTCAAGTTTCGATAAAGCATCTCCAGCATCTTCCTCCTCTTGAGGATTATCGTCGTTGATGGATATATGGTAACACCAGAAAGTATCCTTCATCTCTTCATCAACCTTTATTTGAGATGAGGCCTCATTCTCAGTTTAGGTTGTAATATGATATGAGGAGCCAATACTTTCTTCATTTTCCTCACGTTCCTTGGTATAAACCACAGTATGAGCCTCTGCTTTTAACACCTTGTTGCATGAAACCACCAGTTCCATCTGCCGCCTTATTCTATAAGGAATCAAACTTTGGAACTCCTTATGGATTTTTAGTGAGGAGTGCATCATCGTGCCTTGATAACTTCTCTGACGCTTGTTGTTTTTATTCATATTTAGAGGACCCAATCTCTTGAACATAGAAAATTTTATGGTTAAATCTCCAAGTCGTTCAAAGACAGAAGGCTTTTTTTGGATGCATTAGACTCCTCTTCTACAGTGATGTAGTGGCTAACCACCCTTCGTATGGAGATGCGAATTATAGGTGGTTGTGTGTATCCTAGGCCTTTATGTGCCTGCCTGGTTGTACCTTCCGATGGAAGTTTGCCTAATCTTGATAGCTCATTAGGATTATATCCAGCCTTTACAAATAGCTTGTATGTATTTAGATCAAAGCCCTCTTTTGGCTCATTAGGTTTTGAGCCACAGACTCTCCAAAGTAGCCTTGAGGATGGATTTATTGCATCAATATTCCTGATAGGTAAAGTTAGCCCCTTTAGCACATTATCTTGGGAATCAGATAGGTGATCTTTCTCTTTCTTTACCTTTGGTACGTAGTGAATAATAGGAGTTACCTTTTTTTTTCATACGTCCGATGCTTTCTTTATTTGAAGTGAAGAGAGGCTTCTTGGTGGCAGCTTTTTCAACAATCATTGCGACTTTTTTGGATGCAAGATCATTAAACTTGGTCTTGGTGACATTATCAACCCTTTTCTCATTTACGACATAGTTTTTCAAGTAGAATTTTGCATCGGCAAAGTGTGATTCAGCTTCAGTGAATGGCTTATCATCAGCTACTATCTTTATTTCCACTCCACCTTCGAGGTACTTTAAGCATTGATAGTAAGAGGATGAAATAATTTTGTTCTCATGCACCCAAGGCCTACCAAGCAATATATTGTATGATGTTTTGTCATCGATCACATGCGTCAACGTATTTGATCAAAAATCATCCATACGAATCCCCAACTTGACAGATCCTACGGCCCTTTGGCCCCCTTGGTTGAAGCCTTGGATTATTATACAACTTTCGTCCAGTTCGTTAGTAGTGATGCCAAGTTCCTTCATTATGTGGGTAGGCAGTATGTTGACTCCGGATCCCTCGCCAATCAAGATTCTATTTATCTTCTTTCCTGGAACTTGACCTACCATGTACAAGAGACGATTGTGTAGGGCTCCTTCAAGCAAAAGATCATTATTTATAAATGGGATTTTTGTATCACATACATATGCCTCTTCGCCAGGAGTTTTAGCAAGCTTTTCAGAAGATGAAGGAACTTCCATGGGTAGATTTTCACCCTTCGTCCCCTCTTTGGCAGTATTAAAACAAGATACCTCAAGGTTGACTAGAGCAGTCTTCGCACAAAACCAAATTTGTATGAATTCTTCCAACGTTATTGGACATCGTGGTTTTTTATGGTGAAGCTCCATTACCCTCATCTTTTTTGAAAGTTCAACCAGCTTCTGTTTTCTTGGTTTCTTCACCATTCTCCTTCTAGTTGGCTGCTCGGATGACCTTTTTTGTAGACTCATCTTCTTGCATCTGAACCTGGTCACCAGAGTCCAACCTTCATCATTACCTTCATTAATTGAAGAATTGTCATGCTCTAACAGTTTCTCATTATGCTCTTCGACACATATTTGGACCGAATTGAGCAAGCCAAAAGTGATAGAGATTTGATGAGAACTGGCCATCTCATCATCGAGAAAGATCTTTTTCTCATTTGCTAGTTGCATGAATTTTTCCTTAAAGACAAAACACTTTTCCAGAGGGTGACCCACAAGCCTATGATACTTGCAATAATTTGGGTCATTGGTCCTTTCAGATCCATCGGGCCGCTTCATCTCTGGTATATCAATGAGCTTATGATCAAGAAGCTCATCAAAAATCTCAGCCATATCTGAATCAAGGAAGGGGTATTTTTTTTTCTTGCATCTCCATTAAAGTTAACTTTTGATTTGGATGTGCTCGAGAAGTCGTCTTCACACTTTGCTTTTTGCTTACCTTCGTGGTGACCTTCACAGGAGACACGCCAACATTCATGGATTCTTTATTATTATTTTTAGGGACAAACTTTCCCCATCTTTTGGGTTCCTGCTTATTCTTTCCCCTTTGAGGGTCATGGATAGGCGTTACTCCCTTTCCAGCAGAAGATATGCTCAACTGTATGTCGTGAGCACGAGTAGCTAACTCTTCAAAGGATTTTGGTTTAATTCCTTGCAAGATATAGAGAAGATGCCAGTGCTTTCCTTGGACAGATATCTCTATTGCAGAAGCTTCGCTGAGCCTATCTTTGTAGTTTAGGCTCGCATTTCTCCACCGATTGATGAAGTTGGTAACTAGCTCATTCTTTCTTTGTCGAGTATTTATGAGATCTATTATACTCACTGTACGCCTTTTGCTGTAAAAAGGATTCAGGAACTCATGCTTCAATTGCTCCCAACTATCGATGGAGTTAGTCTCAAGGTCCGTATACCAATCAAAGGCATTTCCCTTCAGGGAACAAACAAACTGTTTGACAAGATAGTCACCGTAAATTCCAGCATTATTACATGTCTCAATAAAGTGTGCGACATATTGTTTTGGGTTCCCTTTTCCCTCAAATTGTTGAAATTTGGGGGGTTGATAACCATCAGACATTTTGAGGCTATCAATCCTCGTAGAGTAGGGCTTGGCATACACAAGGAAAGACTTGGTGACAACATCATACTTGTCTTTGAGGGTCCCTTCAATGAATTCCTTCAATTTCTCAATCGAGATTATTCCCTCAGAAGAAACTTGTACCTCTTTAGTCGGTGGTGTTTGTTTTACAGGATGTTCTATCTCGTGAACTTTTGGAACTTTTCTAGGTGTATGGCTAGACTCTTTGTTTATCAGTCCTTCAATTCTATCCACTATCTTATCAATTCGAGCATCATGATTTTGAACATACTTGTTCAGGCCCTCAATTGCCTTTGTGAAATTCGCCAGCTACTCCTCCATAGACGAGGAATCAGTCACCATTTCTTGCTTGATCACTAGAGACGTTGGAGAGTAACACGAATTATCGGATAAGTTAATCTTCAAAGTGTTCAGGTTATGCGGTGTAAGTGAAGATAACGCATTTATTGAACGACCATTGATCTTTGTGCCAGAGTATTTCGAACCAGAGTGCTCAAGTAGAGCAAGAGTCATCTTAAGTGTTTCTGCCATGTTGCTTTCTCCTTCCAAAGCACTTGCATTGAACTTCGTTCCTTTTGGGGTTGAAGATCCAAAAACTGGAGTTGGCGCGGATGACATTGGATGTGTTTGTTGTCCTAACATGTTGTCCTTGCTCCTTGTGACAGCTCCCAAGCTTCTGAAAGTAACACCAAGGATACTTTCTACTTCGGCAGAGAACTTTGAATCAACAGCCTTGGAAGCAGTTGTTTGAGAGTTGATCTTCTTGAAAGTCGTTTCAGCGTTCTTAAGCTTCAGAGTTTGAAACGGTGAGATGAGAGGTAAAGATCGTCCCACTGGGCATGCTAGTTTGTTTGCCACAAATTTTTACGATGATAGAAATAAATTGCAATCTCAAGCAAAAATATGGAAAAACATGATTTTTTATTGATAAACAATGTGGGTACAAATTTGTTTCTCCCTTGATTCTTCTCTCTTAATTTTTATTGTAATTCGAGGGCCGTTAGTGGCGTATTTCTCGAACGTAGGCCTATTTAGATTTGATATGAATTTCTCCATAATCCGAGTGTCGTTAGTGGCGTATTTCTCGAACTTAGGAAGATATGAATTTGATCTCCATGAAAGGAGGATTTGTGGATCTTCTAGATTTATTTAATTATGAAGAAGAAAGGGTTTTGATCCCTTTGTGATATTCCATGAATTTATGAAATTATGTAGAGATATTCAAGATTTATGAATATCTCATGAATTTGTGGGATATCGGTATCTTGATCTCTTTATGAATATCTCATGAATTTATTGGGACTTTGTAGATTTATGAATATACCATCAATTTATCCGGACTTTGAAGATTTATGAATATCTCCCATCAATTTATTGGGACTTTTAAGATGCGTCTTTAAAGGGATATTTGCCCCTTTATATAGGCATAATTCAGGATTTAGGATAGAGTAGCCTCCAATAACTCTAATAGAGTTTGGATTCTTCTTGAAGAGTCCCATAAATTTTAGAACTCTAAGTACTCTAACAGAAATTGAATTCTTTTTGTAGAGTCCACAAATTTTTGATGTCTACAAACCTTATTGAAGTTGTTGATATAAATGGTCAAGAACAGACAATTATTTCTGACCCAAATCATAACGAGGTGCTTATTGGTCAAGTTTATAAGGACAAAGCCACTTTAAAGTCAGTGATGACCCAGTATGCAAATAGAAACAAATTTCAATTCGATACAAAAATATCAAATGCAAACGGGTAAGTGAGTGTTTTCTATTATTATATATATTTTTATATATTTGTATATGTATTTATTCATACATATTTTAGAAGGAAATTTTTTAATATTTTATTGTAATGAGTGTCTAAAAATCATGTCCATTCATTCATTACTCTACAATATATTTCATAATATACATATTGATTGTCTTATAATATTTCTAGTTAATTGGTATTTTTAGTTAATATATGTATATTGACTGTCTTCTAATATACAGATATACATTTGCTTGTATATCTGTTGTTTATATTTCTGTATTTTAGTTTACATAAGTTTAATATTTGTATTTGGATATATTTATTTTAGTTTACATAAGTTTGGTATATCTGTATTTGTATAACTGTATAAACTTATTTGTATATGCTTTTTTTTAGTTTACATAAGTTTTGTATATCTGTTTCTTATGTATATCTATTAATAGTATATTTGAATTTATGTATATCTGTAAACATAAGCTTCTAATTGTTTGTATATCTTTTTTCTAAGGTTACAAAGGTTTTTTTTAGTATTTGTATATCTGTTGTTTGTATATCTGTATTTTAATTTACATAAATTTGGTATTTGTATATTTGTTTTTTATGTTTATCTATTAGTAGTATTTTTGTATTTATGTATAGCTATATACATAAGTTTTGTGTGTTAGTATATTTGTAAATTTTCAAAAAACTAGTTTTATATAATAAGTATATAGGTTTCATATTGTCGGTACAGACTGTAGGTTCCATAAGTTTAATTGATTTTTTTTTTAATAATTATGTTTGTTGTGTTTGTGAAAATTATTAATAGATAACTATTTCATAGCAGGTATACTTTGGTGTGTAAATCGAAGGAATGTGGTTGGTTTCTAATGGCATCTAGTAATAAGAAGATCAATTTTGTTAAGATTCAAACGTTTCGGCATGAATATACTTGTTCTTTAAAGGATAGAGTGTACCAGCAGAAACATGTTAGTAGTGCATTGATTGGTGGAATTGTGAAGCAAAAGTTATCCGACCATAAAAGAGTGTATACGGCGAAACACATACAGAAGGATATTAAGAATGAGCTTGGATTGGATTTGACTTATGCAATAGCCTAGAGGGCTAGAGAGAAATCTTTGATTTCATTGAAGGGGACAACATACGCATCATACAACAGACTGTTGGGATATTTATACATGTTGGAAAAGACTTACCCTGGTTCACATATATGAATGAAAAAATCACCAGATGATGAATTCCTTTATGTGTTTATGTTGCTCTACTCTTCAGTTAAAGGGTTTGATTCATGTCGATCGATTGTTGTTGTTGATGGCAGTCACCTAAGGGGAACATATAATGAAACTTTTGTGTCAGCAAGTACACTTGATGGAGTACATTTTTACGCTACTTACTCTTTTTTAAAAAAAATTCAATGCTATATATATGGTATTAAATACATATTATAATATGATTTTTTTTTTAATTTTAATTATATTGTATACCTTATATATGAATATATACTCATACTAATATGATTTTGTCCTTAAACTGTATATATGTATATGCACACTAAACTAAAGAAATACTAATCAAATCCATCATTAAATAAGCACATTTTAATCCCAAACGCATATGAAATAATCGCATCACACGAAATGCTAGTTTCTTATCGAAGCATGTCCAGCAAATGCTCTTGAAAACACTATCCAAAATTAAAGCATAGACACAAAAACATGTATTATTTCAATAATTTTTACCGGATGCAGTAATGTTATCCTTCATATTTCATCACGAGAGAATGATCCAAATGCAATTCAAGCCAGATATATTTGTACAAGTTCACTCTATATACATACATGCAAACTGTATATACATATATGCACTCCATATACATATATCCAAATGCAAACTGTACATACATATATGCATTCTAAAGTTGTGTGTGTATATATATATATATATATATATATATATATATATATATATATATATATATATATATGGAACTAAAAGTAATCTACTAGGACCATTCGAGGACGAATGACCCTAAGTGGGGGTGGGGGGGGATGTAACACCTCAGGAAAAATTTGAATTTAGTTTAATATTTTGAATAAGTGTGACTCCTAATCTATAGAGAGTGACGTGATACATATAGTTTAAGGAGAATTATAGTGTATTTATAAGATTGTATATAAGTGATGGTGGGCCTAAAATAATGCTAGTGGTGGCATATAAGGAAAAAAAGTACAATGTATTTATTTATTTTTAAAAAGTTTCTAAAGCGTGTTTCTTTTTTTAAAAAATTAATGTGTGCCTTTATCTAAGTATTAACAATATTTATGTGGCACTCCAAAGGCCACATATTCATGAATATAACATAGGATATAAGTGGGGCTGATTTTTGTCATTATCAAAAGCTTCAGCCCTTTATCTCTTTTTCTTTCTCTACGTAGCAACAACAACTACGCAACTTAATTTTAAGTGCGAGTGAAGTGAAAAATAGAGAAATATTCTTGGCTAGATGTATAATCTTGGCTCGAGAAGGAACCTTCCTTCAATTAAAAGTGACAACAACTTTTAAGGAAGCTTCAAGTATTGATTTTGAAGTCTAAAATTAGGATTGAAAATCCTCAAAGTTAAATTCTTTATTACACTCTTAAATATGATTATAGATGAGCAATTTAGATATTTGATTTGAGTTTTAATAACTCTTGAAGTAGGTCCAGATAATTGGGTTCTTGAAGAAGGGGGAAAGATAATTAAGGATATAGTTGTTGGAAATTTCTGCTTATTGGGCATATTTGATAGTGAATCATGTGGAATGGAAAAATAAGAAATTTAATTCAAACGATTGTTAAGGAAAATATTAGTTTCGAGCATAAGTGAATAGTGTTGGAATAAATTATTAGGTGAACCTATGGGTTATTGATGGATGTATATATTATTATTTTTTTGTAGTAAATTATTTTCCTATTGGATAGTGAGGGTTGGTGGTTGTCGATGTAAAGGCTACACTCCCGCGGGTTAAGTTATTTGTAATGCCCCGGGAGTACACCCTGGACTCCACACGGTGCTAGGAACTACAAGTGATCCCAAGCTAACCCATGAACTGGCATACTGTTAAGTAACTGGATTATAATACATTAAATAACAAGTTCTGCTGTGCGGAACATAATCATACTGAAAATCTAAAATAGTATGTAACTGATAAAGTTTAACAATCTTATAAATATGGAGGAAGAAACTAAAATAATATGACTGACTCTGACTGACATCTATGAAGCCTCTACTATACTGACTATAGATAGCTAGGACATGATCCCAGCTACCATTAATCAATATATATGAGTATTAAAGTAAAGTACATGAACAACATCTGACTGAAGTCCCCGAAATAGGAGAACTCATCACCTGCTGGATGGAACTGCAACTGTCTGATTATGATGCGTAGGCTATAACTGGTACCTACATTATGAGATAATGTAGAACATAGACATATATGTGGATCAGTACTTCTGGAATGTACTGAGTATGCGGGAGTAAATGCAATAAGTAAAACTGATTATATAAATGAAATATTAAAGCTTGTACGCTAAGTGTGAGTAGACTCACCAATAGGCTGGAATAAACTGATAGATGAATGATCTTAAGAGCAATAGCAACAAACATAATCTGGTAAGCTTGTGAATGACTACACTTAGATTCTTAAAACTTTACTTTTATAATATAAGTAGAACTAGAGCTGAAAAACAGTAAAACATGGGTACTGTATGAATATCGGGTCTGAAACTACGTGATGAAGACTGACATAACTCGAGAATCTGAACATACCATTATACTGAGCACGAATGCATAAACATACAAAACCAAACATAAAATATATTAAGCTTATCTGATTAACTAAATGACTGATAGTTGAATACTGGTCATGTAAGACTGAACTATACTTAGTTTGAACAACTGGACTGAAACTGTGGAGTACTATGCATATATGGTTATGACTATCTGAACAACATGAGATAACTGAACATGAATGCGTGAAAACTATAATATCTGAGAATGCAAGACTAAACATATATCTGTTACTGAGGAAATCTGTAATTTGGAAGACTGAAAGTTGTAAAACTGAATATCTAAACGTCTGTACACTTAGTCAAGCAAACCAGAACTAAAAATACACTGAATACTGTACTGAGACTGTGGGAGGTATCATCTAACTGACATGCCCCAATCTGAGCTAATTGGGGTCCAACTTGTAACCCCAGTTGGAAGGGTATTAGTACCGTGCCACGGGTACTAACACTGGCTATGTGGATCCACTAATTTGATGTCCCGAAGGACCAGGGTGTCAAGCCTAAACTGATGGGTGACCCTGAGAGGTAGTCAAGACTAAAATAATGGGTGACTCCTCGTATCCTATGCTGGCTACTTAGTTCTGCAATACAAGAACTGTTACTAACAACTCTGCCTAACTAACGGGGAAGCCACCACCCCTGCATTCACTCGGTGCTAAATCTTACACGACACTGAAAGACACTGAAATACTAACTGGTGCATGAACTGATAACTAGTAACTGATAAGCTCAGGTTATGGTATTCTGAAAATAACAGTACATACGGATTCTAAGGTAATTATTAATGTATAAACTGATACCGGAACTGAAAATGGACAGAGCTAAGGTTAATTGGACTCACAACTAACCATATTACTGACTAAATGATTTGCTCATGGTATAACTGAAATCATTCTGTAGATACTGAAAACTAAGTAAACAACTAAATTTTGGGTATTCATAACCCCCAGGACTCGATAACAATAACAATAGGACATACTAAAGATTTGGGACATAATAAGTAGTCAATATTCAAAATCCAATCATTAGGGAATTTCATCAAACACCTAGGAATCATGAACTTGAACACGGGGATGTCAAACATAGGAGCATAGCGTGATTACATGACTAAGATCATGAATTGGGGGATTTACATGAAATTTGCTTGGAATAGGACATGGGATTTTCATGAAAACATATAAAGCTCATAGCTTGAACATAAGAATATCTTAAACATGAGGGAACAATAGAGTTACATGGCAAAATTCATAACTTAGAGATTCATCTTTAAATTGATTGAACATGATATGGGAATTTCATCAAACATGTGGAGACCCTAAACTTGTGCATGGGAATGAGCAAGCATGTGAAAATATCATGGATACATAAATCAATTCACAACTTAGGGATTTGATATGAAAATCATAACATTCAAAATATGTATTGGCTTATTCCACTTGAAACACATATACTTTTAACTTGAAATCAAACGCATGAGGATCATGAGTTAAAACATGGGAGTAGTTAAACCATGAAAATCACATAAATTTCAATATTAAAAACATGGGTTAAGGATTTAATCATGTGAAAATCACCATTCGAACATATCAAGACAATTTCAACAAAAAATATTTGTAAACATGATACATAATCGAAATTCATGGAGGTTTCATGGATATAATTCATATTAACATGTAAAGATCATAACTTTGAACTTAAAAATGGATTTTTGGGATCCATGGGTGAAAGGAGGCCCATGGATGAACTCCCACATACCTTAATTAGATGATTTATTAGAGATTTCTTGAGGGTTTCTTGAAATTAAGAGCTTGAATCCTTTACTTACATACCTTAATTAGATGATTTATTAGAGATTTCTTGAGGGTTTCTTGAAATTAAGAGCTTGAATCCTTTACTTTCTTGAGAATGAAGCTTGAATTGTTCTTGGGAAAGAATGAGGGTTTATTGAGAGCAAATCTTGAAGAATATGGTCAAATAATACCCTTTTGGATGCTATAAATTGTCCCTTGGACGTTTGGGGTTGAGGAGAAAGGACCAAAGTGCCCCTTGACCCTTAAGAAGTGTAAAACAGCGGAGGAATAGACTAGGAAGCACCCCCTTTCTCCCAGGGGAGTAGAGCCCGCGACGCCTCCTCTATCCCGGTGAATAACCCGGGCGGCGCGGGCATATCGCCTCCACTTACTGCCTCTCACAGAAAAAATCATAACTTTTGCTCGGATATCGGATTAAGGAGAAATTGGTATCGTTGGAAATAGGATTCAAATATCTACAATTTAGTGGATCTTAAGATGAAAAATTCCACGTATATCAAAAGTTATACACGTTTAAAGTAGATTCTTGTAGAATCGAATACCAAATTTTGGACGAATCAACGGTTCTTAGCTTAACGTCGCTCTAAGTGATTTCTATGAATATTTTTCATCTTGAAAGCACATCAAACACGAGGATAAAGATCATAAAACTTATATTCACATGGGAATCATTTGGATTATAGATTATACACATAGAAACGACAGTTTAAAGACTAGCCAAAAAATGCGGGGCCTTACATTATTGGAAGATTATGGTACAATTAGCTAGGAAAGCATCAAAGATATGTAAAGCTAAAACATCCTTTTCCTTTAAGTCATGCCCTAGAGTCATTTGTTTCTCCTAAAAGAGCTGACATAGTCTACTAGAAATATGTGAATAGAATTTTTAGTATCGACATACCTAACACATGACTATGTGTCCTTTACAATTGAAATTGTGAGTCTACACACCTGATGCATCTATTTATTGAAGTCACAACATTCGTACTACTTCTGTCAAGTCAAGTATCAAAGGAGTCAGTTATATATTACATCACATAGAGATAGGGTCATATGATAATATAAAGTACTAGTATTTAAATAGTTCGATACTATCAAAGGAGTCAGTTGTATATGGACAATACTACTTGAATAGATAAACAATATTCATCGTAATATATACTTGCATAGGATTACAAGGAGCTATTTGATAAAAGTTAACGATGGGAGGGTATTCATAAGTTTGTCTTGGCACACACACAACGTAATTCTGTGCACAGAATTAAAGCCAGACCACTATACTGAGCTAAAATATTATGGCGTATTTGCCCTTACGGAGTCATTTGCATTTGGAGTCATCTGAACTAGTTCCCTTGACTCAAGACAAAATATGGCACATGTGGCCTGCGAACAGACCCTCATAGTGAGCCCATAGAGGCGTACCCTGTACAAACCATGATTACAATTATACATATAAAATCATATTCAGGAGTATTTGGGTAACACATGTTGTACTCTTGTCATGGAATGCCTTTGGTAGGCCATCATATGATTATTTGTATTAAAAGTAGGTACTGGATATCACTTAAAAAAATTAATAGGCTTTTAATAAGGATGATTTATTCATAAGTGGTTAATATGATAAGTTAATATGGTAAATGCATAAGTAATAGTCTTTTATGGTGCATTTGTCACCCGTTGTCTCATAAGTTATAGTTTCATATAAGAGTTTCTAGTATTCAGTCGCCCACAGTTAATTATTTTTTTGTTTGATTCATTGAACATCCTTATACGTCTACTTGTTATTCTGTTTTCTTTACATACTAGTACATATTTTATATGTACTAATGTTCCTACGTTCGGGGGCACTGTATTTCTGTAAATACAGAATCAGGTATATCGATGAGAAGATTTTTATACTAGGCACTCATCCATATTCAACACAGCAGTCGGAGAGATCCTTTCTTACCTGGAGCTAATAAATGTCTGGTACTATTTAACTATATTTTTGGTTATAGTTTGAGTATGTCGGGGCCCTGTTCTGACCATCTTCCTTGGTACAGTTATAATTTCTCTTAGAGACTCCGTAAACAATGTTAAGTTGTCACACGTGACCATAGTTTCATATGTCTGCATTGGATGAGTGTCCGATGGGATACACTTAGTTTATACATATCCCCTTATCATTATTTAAAAATAGTAACTCTTTCGCACAGTATATATATCAGTCTCATAGCTCATGCTCATATGGTTCTTATTTTCCCTGTCTAGACTAGGGAAATGACAATAACAAAATAAAGCCATACTTCAAGTCATACCAAATAAAATAGTTTAAAAAATATAAAAGAAGAAATATCCACTTGAGAAAGCAACTTTGTCACTACAAAGAATGATTCTGAGAGTTGTCAATGAAAGTCTTGATAGCACTGGATCATCACATTAAAGATTTGTCTAAATAATTTGCGATTCCTCAAAACGGACATTCAATGTAGCTGTCACCTGCATATGTAGGTTTTAAGTAATATCTAGAGGAGATTATGGGTGTATCAAAAAATATTTTCTTGAAAAATAAATTATATTTCATTTACTAAATACTTATTTGATTCGGAATAGGGATATTGAAGATTATATTCTAATCAAACATAAGGAAAATAAAATTTAATAATGTGTTTAATATGAATTTATGATACAAGAAACATGATTTAAAACTTGTACTAATTTTAACTAATGTTAATAATCAAACATAGAATAAATGTAATACCAAATAAGATAGAAGTACTAACCTAATCATCATAGTAAACCTTATCAAAATCATTGTCTTGTTCATTATGTAGGCTTGCACTCGGAGGTTCAAACTTCTGGAAGGGATTGTTCATATTAGATATATTTGTTTCACCAATATATTGTTGAAAATTTGAATTTGCTTCTTCCAATCCATTAATAGCCAAATTTCCAACATAAGTATCATACATCATTGCATTACTTGAATATGATGTCACATTATCCATACTGACATTCAAGTTGTAGCCATTACTTAACTCATTTCTAATATTTCTACTAGGTACTATCCCACTGTCTGAATATGTTGCTCCTTGGGCCACAATAGAATTCAAGGTATAATCACTTTGAGTATGATGATGCCCACTGTTTATCACAACGTCAGATCTATAATTAGTATTTTTAATAATTGGGCCTTGTAGTCCTTGTGAATACAACATTCCGAATAATGGTCTCTGTTGTTGTTGTTGTTGTAATCCACCACTAATAGTAATTTGAATTGATAAAAATGGGTTACTGAATGAGTTGAAGTTGCTGAGGTAGGGAGATTGAACATGAAGTTGCGGGCGATAAAATTGTTGTTGAAATGGACTCTCTTCTCGAGCAAAAGTATTATTGATATTAAGATTTGGAAATGAAAGATCTGAATTTCTTTGGGTATTATCTGGGTTACAATTCAAATTTG
Source organism: Capsicum pubescens (assembly GCA_030864215.1). Taxonomy (NCBI): domain Eukaryota; kingdom Viridiplantae; phylum Streptophyta; class Magnoliopsida; order Solanales; family Solanaceae; genus Capsicum; species Capsicum pubescens. Next base: position 33,493,426 of record CM061548.1, read on the forward strand.
GTACATTTATTTGAAGATGAGGCATTGTCCCAAATTTTTTAAAGCTACTTCTTGATTCATGAAAATCACTTGAGGATCCCTGACCTAATGGGCGATGAAGGGATTTTTCGTTCTTTCGGAGATCTCCAATCACTGCGACGACATTTCTGAGAAGTTTTATAAGAAAATAATTATAAAAATCAAATCATAAATATAATTATCATTTGAACTAATTGTTATATAGATGTTTTTGAAACGACTGAAGTCATTTGTAATAGAAAATATTTTTGATGTTCGGTAATTGGAGAATAATAAAAATATTTTGATACAATGTGAATTAAAGATTTATAATAATATTAATCTATTGAATTGCAAAATAACAAATGTTAGCAATGAATAATTAATAAGCATGTAAGAAAATATAGCTAATTCTCCTTAATCAAATAATGGTTTGATAGGACTTTATGCATTACTATTGAGAACAATTCCTAAATATTTATTGATGAAAGTGTAATAAAATTATTTTTTTTGTTTTGATATAAAGTTAAAATTAAGGCATTGAAGAAGAAATAGCTTATCACATAAGTATTTGATTAAAAAAATTTCAAGAAAAATATTTTCTAATAACCAAATACGAAAAAATAACTTAATGAAAACAATTTTTGCAAAATAACTTTCTTTTTACCATACAAACAAAATTAATACAAAAAAATTTCACTTAGTTTATCTTAAAAATGTACCTGGAGATGGCTTGCAACTTGCATCCTAGTAAGACCAGGCACATTCATAACCTCAAGAATCTCCTTGGGATAGCATCCTACATGTTTTAAAAGAATGTGAATTTAAATAATAACTACAATATTCTCATAACAAGTCGAGTAACATATAAATACAATAATCAATGTCTTATTTCAAACAAGTTAACATTGACTATAAGTATAAATTTTCACTGTCCATACCGTTTAATTTAAAAGAATTGTCAAAAAGTTTAATTAATAGTGAAGTAAACTTACTTCCTTCACCAAGTAATTGTACAGCTTCCATGAATTTGGCATGAAGAGCCTCAGTCCATTCCGTGCAATTCTTTCGCTTAACAATCTTATTCATCTGATTTTTATTATTTTCGAATCCTTCTCTTGCTTTCTCTCTTTTTATTTTTTCTCCTACAACAAATTGCCAGATGTATTTGGTAATGTCCTTATCAAATGGCTTTTTAAGGCAAAGATAAGCTCCTTCGTCAAAAGCCTTCTTTACTACGAGTTCGTTTTGTTCATCCCATACAACTGCATAATTATTTCAAGAAGCTATCAATTAGAATTAAATTACACTATACATTATGTGAATAGTTAATTTGACTATTCACTAGATTAACAATTCATTATCTGTAATATTAAAAACAATCATTTATCATATAAAAATAGAAATTAGCTTTTAATAATTTATGTTGTCAAACAACAAAAGTCATTATGCACCCTATTTCACGATGGATTATAAGAAAATCATTTATCTACAAATTATTTGATGCTAGAATAATAGTGAATTTTATAGCTAATTTTTCTAATGCATTAGTTATAATATTGACTTTACCCACATTGGACGTGATAAGTGAAGACATAATAAATACTTACCGAGTGAAATTATATCTAAGGCCACAACTCGAGCTAAGAGGTGAAAAGAAAGCGTGTTCGATGAATGGATATTGAGTATCATCACATCAATTTTTTGCTTTCCTTTGGAGAGCATTGCCATTGCATCTAAAGCCGTACCAATCACCATAACTGTATCAATGCTCTTTGAAAGTTGGTGAAGAAAATTTTATATAGAATTATCATAAGGTTTTGTTTATTTCTTATACACAAATTCTATTAGAAATTATTAGGTTTTATTGCTATACACCAGTTTATGTAATTGCACAATAAATCAACTTATAATCTTATATCATAATCGATAAGTAAAATCTTAGATATGCACATAATAAAATTACATACGATATTACTTATAATAAATAATTGAATTATAGAATAAAAATCATATAGGAATATATTACAAAAATAAATTTCAAATTCAAATATAAAATTTGTCGACAACAAATACTGAATAAGGATTGCTATCAATACCCATAGATAATAGGATTTTTTTTTTTGAGATAATCTTATTTCATAAATATGCAACTATAAGTTTAGAAGATTTAGCAAAGAGAAAAGGATTTATCAATAAATTTTAATATTCTCATAGGACTAATCTATTATCCTAATAACGACATTTTTGTTTTGACATTGATAAGATGAATAATACAACTGAAAAATAAAGTTATCATAGAGACTCATATGAATCTCTGTGTTATTTACATGTATCATATATTATATATTATTTAATTAAATATAAAATCATCACTGCGTACGACAGCAACAGTGCAAATCATGATAAAATAATAATCAACTATTGTAAAATACTAAGCTGCAAATTGGCATCTAGAAAAAAGGCATTACTTATTATAATAATTATTAATATATTACAATGAAGGAGTGTTTTTATTTGCATTGACGATGAATATTTTGACACGATACTTTCAAGAGGAGCTGCCATTGTGCGTGTTATTTATAGATGGTATACTACTAATTGACAATATACGAAGCGATAATAATGCGAGGTTGAAGGTTTGAAGAAAGATCTTGTAGTCTAAAGGTTTTAAATTGAGCAGGATCAAAACTGAGTACTTGAAGTGTAAGTTCAATTGCATGTCCCATAAAGCAGGCGTGGTCATTCCCAAGAGAGGAATTTTATATAATCTAAGGTAATTGAGAGATTAAGGAGGATGATACATATTAAATTGGGTCAGGTGGATGAAATAGAGACTCATATTTAGTATTTTGTGATAAAATGTGATGCCAATAATTAAAGACATGATCTATAGAGTGGAGGTTAGACTAACTACATTATATGGGGTACAATACTGTTGGCCAGTCTATAATTTCTAAGTCCAGAAGATGAAAGTAGCAAAGATGAGAATGTTGAAATGGATGTGTGGGCATATAAAGAGAGATAAGATTAGGAAGGAAGATACTCAGGCCAAGATGTGAGTGATCCTCATGAATTATAAGATGCAGGAAGTAAGATTGAGACGGTTCTAGCATGTAAAAAGGAGATGTGCAAATGCCCTGGTAATGAGGTGCAAGATATTAGTCATAGAGTGCTTGAGAAAGGTAGAGGTAAACCTAAAAAGTATTTAGGTAAGGTGATTAGTGTTGTTTTTCGGGTTTAGTAAAATCTATATTTTCCAACAATAACTTCAAACACATGTACAAACTAACATATGAACAGTCAAATGAAGTTGTAACTCTTTATTCACAACTTTGAACGTTAACAATAAGTTCAATCTAACTTATAAATATCAACAAAATGAAGTCAAACTATTTTCTGGAACATAGCAAAACCAGACGTTTAGAAAGAGATAAAGAATAGAAGATTCAAGTCCACCGAATTAACCGTGTGTACTTAAGAAAATTATTTCCCTTAAGTACCCAAGTTTATGAAATATATCCTCCCAAAATAAAATAAATCACTTAGATAGAATGACAGTACCTCAAACTCTATTAAATGACGAACACACTCAACGATTCATAAATCACACTTAAGTTTTTCATGAAAAAAGAGTGTTATCACTTCAAATTTTAGTGCATATACCTGATAAAAAAATTAGGTATTTATAACCAGAAGGTGGTGCTTCAGTTTTCAAGCAGTGGTGGTATACATGCAAAAACAAAATATACTGCCTCATCTGCGGAGCCCATATGCATTCACAAATGGTGACATGCGCTCGTAGGTTATTTTTTTCTTTCAAACAATGCCTCAGAGGGTCACATTCTGTCGAGGTGCTTTATGACATGTGTGCGCACATGGTCATGTGCGTTCACAAATAGAGAATATTTTTGTATTAGATTTTTGGATTCAAATATTGTTAACTCTCAAGTTTTAAATAAATTTTCTCCAAAAAGATAATCTCTCGATAAATCATTTTAAAAATCCAAATTCAAAGCGAAAGCTAAAGTCGAAGTCGAATCGAATGAGCGACAACAACGACAAAACGAGGCTTGTCTTCTTCTTGCCTCATTATCCACACGAAAGAGTGCTTCTATATTTAAGCACAAGGATTAGCACTTCTTTTATAAAGTGAAAATACATTTCACTTTTCCTCAATTTTCTTTTCTCCATGTTTCATTCACATTTCACTATAACCCAATAACCCCTCACATGAATGATGGGAAAATGTATGATCTACAAGCAAAGACTAATTGCATATGGATACGTAGGTTCCTCTTTGAATTTTTCGTAGTGAGCTTTCATAGAATGCACTCGGTCAATTGATAGATGTAATATCTTTGAATCATTGAATTTTAATGTACACCTAGACAACACAAGTCACACAATCATCTTTTTACTATTTATAGTTCTCATGACCTTATTCATTTCAACCATGAACACTTTCTGGTGTCATGAGAGCTTAGAGAATAGACCTTTACTTTCATTCTCCTTGAAGTGACTTTCGCTTCACTCTTAAATAGGTGATTCCTAAATGTTTAATCCTATAGATCAAACTATTTGATCAAACTTGCCAAAGTTAGAAACTTTTAAAAAGCTTCAAACCATAAGCCTTATCCTTATTTTTTAACATTGTCTTCATCATAAGAATGAGTTGAGTTAATTGACAATGTTGAACCATCAGTCACAATTTTATTTGATATCTTTGAACCTAGCTATTGGGATTTCCAGTCTTCTAGGTAGAGTTACCATAGTGATGACTTGTCCTAGGCCGTAAATCCATTCTCTTCAATGAACTCTTAACTCCTTTTCTAGATGGGTCTTTTGTTAGTGGAATCAACATATTATCCTTTGTCCTCATATAGTCAACCGTGATAATTTCACTAGAGAGTAGTTCTCTAATGGTATTATGCCTCCATTTTATATGACGAAATTTACCATTGTAGATCATGCTCCCTGCCCTATCTATCAAATCTTGTCTATCACAGTAAGTACATACTAGTGCTAAAGGTTCAGTCCAATAAGGAGTATCTTCTAAAAAATTTCAGAGCCATTTGGCTTCTTCACCGATTTGATCTAACGCGCTAAATTTAGATCCATTATAGAGTGGACAATACATATCTGTTTGGATGATTTTCAAGAAACTGCTCCTCCACCTAAAGTAAATATGTATCTACTTATGAATTTTACTTCATTTGATCCAGTGATCCAATTTGCATTACTATATCCTTCAATTACCGCATGATATTTTATAATGCAAAGCATAGTATTGAGTATGTTCTAGATACACTAAAACTCTTTTCATTGCCTCCCAATGATTTAATTTAAGTTAGTCATGTACCAACTCAATTTACTAATAGCATATGCTATATCTAATTGCGTATAATTCATGATATACATCAAACTTTTCAACACTCTTGCATATTCTAATTGTGAGTCACTTTCACCTTCATTCTTTCGAAGTACAAAGCTCACATCCAATAGTATCTTGGCAATATAAAAATGCAAATACCTAAATTTTCCAAGTACCTTTTTGATGTAATGAGACTGTAATAATTCCAACCCTTAAGGAGTTCACATCAACAACTTTAAGGTTTTTTATATCAAACTTGCTCTCAAATATTTATTTCGTAGCATTTATGTCAGAAATATCTACTGATGATTATCATGTCATTCACATACAAACAAACAATGACTTTGTGATTTGCAGTGTTTTTAATGTAACTACATCTATCACACTCATCTATCTTAAATCTATTTGTCAACATGGTTTATTCAAATTTTGCATGCCATTATTTGGTGCTTGCTTTAGTTTATATAGTGACTTAACAAGTTTGCACACTTTTCTTTCCTTACCAAGAATTATAAAACTCTTGGGTTGTTTAATATAAATTGTTTCCTCCAATTCTCCATATAAGAAAGTTGTTTCACTTTCATTTGATAGATTTCAAAATGACATACCTCTGCTAATGCAACCAACATCTGAATGGATGTTATCCTTGTTACTGGTGACTATGTCTCAAAATAATCAAGGTTTTTTTTTATAAAGCCTTTCACAACAAGTCTTGACTTGTATTTGTCAATAGTATCATCAAATTTTATTTTCCTTTTGAAGAATCATTTAGCACCTAAAGGTTTATTTTCTAGAGGAAGACCAACCAACTCCCAAGTATGATTGCTCAAAATTGAATCAGTCTCACTATCGACAATCTCTTTTCAAAAGGATGAGTCCACAGACAACATCGCTTCTTTATATGTTTGTGGCTCATTTTTAAGAAGAAATATTACAAAATATGATTCAAAAGAAGTCAACATTTTCTCTTCATTAAGTATATTCTTCCTTGGTTTATCCCTAGGTCATTTAAACCCTTCATTAGACAACTCATGTCTAGTCTTATACGGATAAATGTGTTAAAAAAACTTGAATTATTTGATTTAACTACCACATTATCATGGATATCCGATTGATTGGATTTATTAACCAAAAATTGACATGCTTTACTATTTTAGCATATCCAATGAAAACACAGTCCATATCTTTGGCCTTTTTTTTCACCCTTTTGGGTATATGAACTTGGACTTTGGTTAGACTCCCCCACACTCTGAAATATTTTAAGTTGAATTTCCTTCCTTTTCATTTTTCATATGGAATTAATTGTTTCTTTCTATGGGACACTCTATGGAATTGATTGTATCTTGCTATGGGACATTCATAATTTTTTTCAATATTCGATTTTTTCTTTTTGTAATTTTATTCGATTAAGGTGAATTCGAGACAGTTATTTGATGGACAATTTCATTTTCCAAATATATCGCTGCAAGAGGAGATTCATACTCTGCACTACTATCACTTCTTATCATTTTAATATTTTTATCCAACTGATTTTTAAGCTTCAAATTTATATTGTCTAAATGTTTCTATTACTTCATCCTTACTATCAACAATTAAATATAACAATATCTAGTGCAATCATCAATAAAAGTTATGAAATATTTTGTCTACTGAGATAGTGTTGACTTTATATCACAAATATCACTATGAATTAAGTCTAAGGAATTGAAATTTCACTCATCAGGCTTATGCGGATGCTTAGCATACTTCAATTTAACACATGTTTGACACTTTGATTTATTGCACTCAAAGTTAGGCAAAACTTTTTAACTAATTAATTTTTGCAAGGTTTTGTAATTGACATGTCCTAAACGACTATGCCATAATTCATTTGACTCAAGCAAGTAAGAAGAAGCCTCAAATTTATTCATTTCAATAGCTATTACATCAAGTTTGAAAAGGCCCTCATTGAGGTATCGCTTTCCTACATACATTTCATACTTGTTTATTGTAACTTTCTCCAAAACAAACACACACTTAAACCCATTTTAACGAGAAATGTTGTCGACTCTAAGTTCTTCCTAATAGTAGGAACATGAAGAACATTGTCGAGAGTCAACACCTTGTTGAAAGTTAATTTTAGGAATATCTTCTTCTTCTTTTTTCAACCTTAGCTATTATAGTATTTTCCATGAAGATCAATTCTTTGGGACCAATAGTATTTCTTATCATTTTAATATTTTTATCTAACTGATTTTAATCTTCAATTTTATATTTCCTAAATACTTCTATTACATCATCCTTACCATCAACAAATAAACATAACAATATCTAGTGCAATCATCAATAAAAGTTATGAAATATTTTTTTTCACTGAGATAGTGTTGACTTCATATCACAAATGTCACTATTAATTAAGTCTAAGGGATTGAAATTTTATTCAACATGCTTATGCAGATGCTTAGCATACTCCGATTTAACACATGTTTGAATCTTTGATTTATTGCACTCAAAGTTAGGCAAAACTTTTCAACTAATTTATTTTTACAATATTTTGTAATTTACATGTCCTAAACGACTATGCCACAATTTATTTGACTCAAGTAAGTAAGAAGAAGCTTCCACTTTATTCATTTAAATTTCCATTACATCAAGTTTGAAAAGGCCCTCATTGAGGTATCCCTTTCCTACATACATTTCATACTTGTTTATTATAACTTTCTCCAAAACAAACACACACTTAAACCCATTTTTAACGAGAAATGTTGTCGACTCTAAGTTCTTCCTAATAGTAGGAACATGAAGAACATTGTTGAGAGTCAACACCTTGTTGGAAGTCATTTTTAGGAATATCTACCTCTCTTTTTTTCAACCTTAACTATTGTATTACTTTCCATGAAGATCAATTCTTTGGGGCCAATGGTATCATAAATAAAAAAACTTTTTTTCCGCACAAACATGTCTAGTGGCTCCTGAATTAAACCACCATTTATTTGAATTTTCAACTAGATTGCATTCAGAAATCATAACACACCGATTTTCAAGTTTCTTCCAACATGTTTATATGATTTCTTTTCTTGTTCTTCTTCAGAACTTGACAGTTTAGTGTTTTGTGGCCAACTTCACTATAATTATAGCACTTGTCTTTTAACATTTTCTTATTCTGCTCTTTCTCTTGTCCAAAGGATTTCTTCCTCTTCTTATTACTTGAAGCATCATCCTTAACATGATTTGCAACCATCATTGATGATTTCTCATTTAGCTCATTATTTTTTTTCTATTTTGAAATAAATCACAAGATTTATCAAATCAAACAATTGATTTACAAACTTTCATTCTTCAGGGACATGAGGATCTCTACTTGTGTACCTTTTCATTTCAAGTTTGGTCAGCTAAAATAACATCATTTGCTGTCATTTTTTAAAGTTCACACTATAATATTTTTTGATTTCTCTATCATTGCCATTTATAGAGCAACATCTGAACAACTTAATGACACAGTATTGATTGCCATTGAAAAAGTACCATTCACAAGCGAATCAACTTATTGTTCAGTTTCATTCATCATTTTTTTTTCAAACTTTGACAAATACTTCAATATTTTAGAATACCAATTGGAAGGACTTAATCTTTAAACAACTTATTTCTAGTCAATGATGAAGCTTTTAGAATGAAAAAGGAAGCAATGGTTCTTGAATAGACGCATTGCTTCAGACCGTCGCCAACCCACAAAACCCACTTGCGCCTGCAGGTGGCCTATATATGACCGCAGGTCACTGTTTGTCAAAAACAGAATGTACTACCTCATCTGCGGAGCCCATCTACATGTAGATGGTGACCTTCGCTCGCATGTTATTAATTTCTCTTCCAAACAGTGCCTCAAAGGGTCGCGTTCCTTTGAGGTGCATTGAGACATGCCTCGACACATGCTCTGTGCGTCCTCAAGTGGAGAATATTTTTGTATCAGATTTTTGAATTAAAACATCGTTAACTCTAAAGTTTCAAATGATCTATCATTTGACAAATTCAAATACAAATTCAAAGTATAAGTAGAGCCGAGCAAGCGACAACGATGGATCAAGGCTTTTCTTCTTCTTGTCTCACTATCCACATAAAAGAGTCCTTCTATATTTAAGCGCAAGGATTTTTCTTTCTCCAACTAATGTGAGAGAATACTCCTTTTATAAAGTGAACATATATTTAACTTTTCTTTCATTTTCTTTTCTCCATTTTCCATTCCCATTTCACTAAAACCTAATAATTAGGCAGGACATGATATAACTTTTCACAATGAGAATAGGACCATTGATAAAAGGGTGTGGAGGTCGAGGAATCGGATAGAAGGTTAATAGGTACTTGAGTGTTTTGCTTTTCCTTTCCCGAGTACTAGTATTAGTTTGGTTTTTTCATTTCTAAAATTCTTATTTCTATCAATTGATTCTTTATCCTCGACTATTATTTTTTGTTGTTGTTGTTCATGCTTGTGTTATTGTCATTTTTTCAACTGTTTTTTGTTGAGCATCTATTGCCCCTAAAAAAAATTTTCGCATCCTTTCCAACATATATATTGAGGGTATTATGTAAAAAAAAATAAAAAAAATTTAAAAATTATGTAATTCATGTTTTTTTTTAATACATCGAATCAAATACTGCATAAGAAAAATACAAGTATAACTAATGCAAGCATAACTAACACAAGTATTACTAATACACCATATTTTGCATTATTCTTATACACTCTACCAAATGACCCCTAAAGATATACGATGCATACACCCTATTCTTATCCTTGATCCCACTTGTGGGGTTAAACTAGATTTGTTGTTATTGTAGTATCTAAAATAAAATGATTTATTATTTATGCATTGATGTTGAATGTCAGAAGTTTCTAAAAGTTGAAAAGTCTTTTTTCCTATCAGATTTTGCTATGTACCTTTTTAATGCCAATAAATTAAAGTATAATTCCTATTGCTATTACTTATTTTATTAATAATATCAAATTACTTACTTTATGTCTGCATATTACATGGTACCTACAAAAGTAGCTAGCAAAGAAACTCAAGTCAAAATAATTTAACGCGCCTTGCACATAGAACAACCAATGAATAATAACAAAGTAATTGAGCAATCAAACCAAAACTAATAAGAAAAAAAGTCATAAAACATCAAAATAAACTATACAAAAATTGTCACTTATATGCCTTTTTTTGTAGAGTAAAATAATTCAAAAAAGTTACCATTTAAAGATAGTTTTTAGGTAAGTTAATTATAACTTTACCAATTCTCTCAAATATTATGAAAATCGTCTATTGTCTTCAAAAATTTAAATATAGAAAGTAGTAAAATGCACATCAAGATTGATCCATCAAAATGATTTAGCAAGTAATCATTAAGCCAGATTCAATTTATTCTTTTTTAAGTTAAGAAAAAATAAAATTAAAATACTTTCAAATTCAAGGTCCATCTGTGGCCAAAAGGATGAAATGACATGTGTAGATTAAAAAAAATTAATAAAAACTTTTTAAGAGGTGCGATTTATTTTATTGAATAAAAAAATAGAAAAAACGCATTGAACTTAAGAGGACAATTTTTAATTAAAAAAAGGAAAGAAAATGTTTTTATTTTATGTAGATCAAATTTCTCCACTTTTTTTTCTTCTTAATTTAGTAAATGACAAAAAAAAAAACTATCTCACGGTCAATTAGCCAAAATCAAATCTTATCTTGTCCTTCTCTTGCTCTTTATTCCTTCCATTATCTTGATTTTTTATCTTCACCAACTAACAAAATTAAATGATAGATAAATTAGTATAGATTAACGCTCTACATATTTGAAAGTCATTATCGAGGGATCAAATAAATTTTACTCTCACATTAATTGATAAAGAATATATTTTTCTTAAAATATCAAGTGTAACATTCAATGTAAATTGATTAAATTATTAAAATTAACATAAATTTATGTCCCACCTAGGACATAGAAGCTAATCGAGTGTATGATCTACTTATAGCAAGAACCAAAAATAGAAAATCTAATTTGACTCTTTATAATCATGTAAAACTCATTTATTAACTAGTAAAACAAATATAAAAATATGAAAATAGTGTTATGACAACAAGAAAAATAGAAATCCAAGATTTACAAGATATATAATTCAATTCTAAAAAGAGATAGAAGCTCAAATCATAAATGAGATAAAAAATCATATTAATTAAATCATATATAAAAAATCACAAAGGTTAGTCGTATCATAGAATCAATGATTACAAGTTGTAGATTTATTTTTAGAGATGTCACCTTTATAGTCATAAGACTTTAGTAAATCAACCATGTTATTAACAAACTCTTCGTCGTCATCAACAACAAGCACCACATGAACTTCATCAATCATACCGTAATAGGGAGCTGCCATTGAATTGTATATTCCGTCAATAGATTGAGAATTCTTTTCGTCAGATATAAGAAAGAGGAGATACCAAAAAAATATTTGTTATATAAAAGGAAGTATTTATAGAAAAATATTTAACTGCCTTGACAGGTGATATAGTATCCCTGCTTAAGGCTGGTGACCATATCTAGCGTTGACCATACAAAAAAATTTATTTGACCTATTTTATTTTTATAGAGAAATATTAGTTCTTTTGGCAGGTGCTTATATAGTATCTCTACTTAAGGCTAGTTGCCATATCAAGTGTTGACCATAGAAATTTTTTTATTAGACCTATTTGATTTTTTGTCTTTTCTTAGTCAAAATAAAAGAATTCTTTCTTCTTTTTTTCTTTCCTTTTTATGACCACTAATGGGTAATATTTTCGTGATAAAGTCATTTATCAGTGTGTAGCTTTCTAGACATATTTTTGATGAAAATGTTTCAGTTATTAGGAAAAAAGACTTTTGTGGCTTATGAGATCTGAGTAAGCACTCATTTTCATTTAAAAATAAAGTAGTAATGATTTTTCTTTATCTCAGTCATTTCAACAAATTCTTACATAACATTATCAACCATTATTATTCAAAAGCGCCATTAATGTCCTAATCATGTCCTTAACTTGTATCACATCTACACTTTCTAATCTAAAAAATAGTTTTTTTATCAAGATAAACCATCTCTTATATTCTCTTATTGTAGACATAATCATAGTGATTTTATTATAACATATACCTTAAGAAATATGAGACTTCGACATCTAAACTTATAATTATTTTATTTATTACTTCCCGCTTATAAATAGGCAGTATTATCGTCACGATCCAACCTACTGGATCGTCTCGGACACCTACCTATGCCTCCTCTAGGTAGGAGAACTGAATATTCCACCATTAAATTAATGCAGAAATTGCTACAATGTTTGGAACAAACTGAATATTCAAGTGGCATACTAGTGTGAAAGGAACAAAACAATTCATCTAATGGAACAAACTGAAAATACTGCAAAGTGGACTGAAGTCAAGAAGTGGGGTGATATTGAGGAACAGGTCTATAGACAGAAAGCCAGAGTTAGTTGGATAGATGGTGCGGATGCAAATACAAGATACTTTCATGCACAATTGAAGATAAAAACCAGCAAGGACACCATTACATCCATCTATGATGACACTGGGGTCAAGCTAGAAGATTTTGCATTGGTGGAAGCTAAGTTTATAAAGTTCTTCTCCAACCTTATGGGCATAGCTGCAGCACAACAACCTTGCCCAAGCATCACAGTAATAAGAAGTGGAACCTATCTCTCTCATGAATAGAAATGCAACTTAATCACCCCTGTCACAGAACTGGAAATACATGCAGCACTGAAAGGAATGACACATGATAAAGCCCCAGGTATTGATGGGTATCCTGCAGAATTCTTTAATCTAAATTGGTCGTTAATAAAACAAGATGTAATTCTTGTTGTTAAAGAATTCTTTGAATCTGGTAGACTGTTGAAATCATTTAGCCGCATGTCGACGCCCTATTTCGAATCGATCGAAACAACACACGACGTATGGTGGCGTTTAATGACTCTTGGGATTTGAAAATTTATTTTTTTAGAGCCGCCACCTAAATTTTTAGGAAAATTAGGAAAAAATCATTTTTTATGTCGAAAACTCTGTTTTGGTCTTTTGAGAATATTTAGAGATTCTGAGTAAGCGTCTTGGTTACTCGAGGGGAAGGTGTGAGGCACCCCTCAGAGCCTATCCGAAGATAGTCCTTACACTTAGTTTAGGAAAATATTAGGAAAAACTTTTATTTTTACTTAAAACAATGATAAGAAATGTAAATAATAATGACAATAATAAACAATAATATTATAATGACAATTAATAGTACTAATGGAGTATAAATAATAATGACAATGATAAGGGACGATAATAATTATAAAAATAATTACTATAATAATATTGAAAATAATATACCTCGTATGTGGTAGCAAATGAATATGTATACCTCACGTTTTCTTAAACCTGAAAACTCGAATAAGGGTTGAAAAGATAGAATGTAGCGTAACTAAATAAAATGGCTAATTTTACAAAGTCTTGATTTTATATAAAGATAATACCTTTGAAAAAATGTAAAAAAAAGAGTGTTGAAAAAAGCCTTTATTAATTATGAAAACTTGAAATTTATAAGAAAATTTAGTTTCTTGAGTTTAAAGGAAGTTATTTTAATTCTAATAGACTATTTAGTTATATGAATATAATGAATGCCATGTTCAATGAAATACTTGACGATTTCTTTCAAGTTTAGTTTTAAAGAGGAACATCGAAAGTTACCATTTAATTCATTTAGACGAAATACACTAGGTGAGGAATCACGAATCGACTAAAATACATGATAAAATAAAATGATAATGACTTAGGAGATTGATCTAAATTAATTAGTTTGGGTGTTCAAGTAAATACAAATAAACAAGAATATGAAATAAAGGAAGAGTTAGAATTGGGCCCTTTTGGCCCATTTTATGGGCTGCCCAGATTTTGGGCCTGAATCCCATGAAAATCAATCATCTGTGCACAATGAACACATATGTAGACAGAATAAAGCTTTAAGAAATCCACACCAAGGAAATGAAGGAAAAGTTTTTACAATATACCAATTTTACAAGTAAGGCAGTTTCATGAATGATTAAAACCTATACAAAATATCAAGGATAATTTTACAAATATCAAACAAAGTGATGCAGCTTAATAGATGTAAAAAACAAAATTCGCGTAAAAGTACACTTAACTGTGTAAAAGTACCATCTTAATAGACATAACATGTTAAGCTTAAAAACTTGTGCAAAGCTGTGACATTTTTGAGTCACTACTACCTTAGAGAATACTCATACTCTCACATGAATGTCAAACAAATAAGAGAGGAAACAAACTGCCGATTTGAGATCTAACCATATTATGGCCAGGCTAGAAAGTTTCTTGCAAAACTTTATTCGTCCCAAATCCAAAAGAGCATGTAAACACAAAGTAACCAAGGTTCTGATTTCAGGAATAATAGAAAAATAGAGTTTCAAAACCACCACATGTCTTAATCTCTATACCGCCACACACTTGTAGATAATCCTGACAAAGATATAACGCTAATATAACATAACAACAAAGTCAAGACGGAGTACAAAGTTCAGATAAAAAAGATAACAATAGAGTCGAGAAGCGATGGAAATCGTTCTCATATACTCAAAACAGCTATGTACTTTATGACAAACACATAATCTGATTCACTGATAAACACATATGCAATGCCCAAAACAAGATGAACGAACACATACACATATCCACATATACACATCCAAACAGGAAAACACAGGAAACAAGGTGATTTTCATACTTTTTGCTTCCACCAGTCCCAAATCCGAATCAAGAGGAAACAAAATTGAACGACACACCATCACAACCTAATTTGGAACAAAAAATATCATGTTTTCACCTATTTACAGACCTGGTGTTATATTTACACATGGGCTAAATTCGCAAAAAGTCATAGTTTTCTTTTATTCGCAAAGGTAATGGAAAACTAACAACCGAATTTAAGAATAGAATAGAACCACACGTTTTAAACCAAACGAGATGAAGCAAAGATGAACATAGAAAACAAAGGCGAGATTCGCACCTTTTCTAGGGCAGCAAAACTCGGGCTTTCACGTCTAAGTGTATTCTGGTGACTACAAACTCAACCACGGGCACCCGAATTCGGACCAAATCGGAAAAAGAATAGCGACTCGAAATTTCCAATCTTTTTCTCGCTGGTTCTTTTTTTTTTCAAACTTCCTCACTATATTTTTCCAATCCAACCCCCTTTTTTTGTTCCCAAAACTTGCTAGTGCTCCCTTTCCCTCGATTTTTTTTCCTCCTTTTTTCTCCTTTTTTGGTCATGGTAACCCGGTTATTTATAGGCAAATTCGGACTTCAAAGTCCGGATTCGAAACAGTAGTTAGGAGAAATTTAAAATTTGAATTTAAAATTTTCTGAGAAATACCTTCAACAGGGGAGCCATTAATGACCAATTTTTACCAATTTGGGACTACTTCCTCTGAATCCCTCGGATTCTCGAGCGGACAACAACGAAAAAAGAAGATTCTCGCGTGGTCAAGGTGGCTATGTGATGACGCAACCTAGACTTTAGGGTTTCCGATCCGATAGTGGTGGAGAAAAGGCGGAAGGGAGGAAGAGAAAAGGGTGCATGGTGTGTTGCGCTTTTTAGGAAAATGATGGAGACATGACGATGGTATTTTGAAAAATGGGGGAGGCAAACGTATTTGGTCTTGGACTTTGAGAAAAATGTGTGTTTTGGTTGTATTGTTTGACTGATTTTGGCCCATCCGATCTCTTGATCAGACAGCTGAAAAATAAATACTCTACAAAATGTATATATATATATAGAGAGAAATATAAATTTAACTAAAAGTGAATTTTTTTTTTATCCGTCCTATCATTTAATCGGACGGTTTAGAATTAATAAAAAAAAATAGAAACATAATTAAATATAGAAATATATATTTATATATAAATTATTTATAGATTTGAAAATTTTAGATCTTTAGGTTAAAAATAAATTGACGGACTAGATTGATTGGTGTCGATTAGATGAAATGTGAAGCGTACATAGAAATTGTACTGAATTATGGGCCAATTCTTCGGCTCCATGGCTAAAATTTATAAATAAGAGTTGAGGTTACAATAAAATAAAAGTTGAAATTGAATTATTGTTAGCCCAAATACTCTTTTTCTACTTAAATTAATTTTATCGATGCTTTCCGATATTCTAAAATTATTTTTAATTTAACGTATACAAATTACAGACATAACTTGTATATATATGTAGAAATAAGAATATAATAAAATATAAAATATATATTTTATATAAAAAAAAGTATAAATATATATGGTCACAATATCGCCTAAAGAATAAAATTAAAAAAAAAATGTGAATGCGATCACTAAAGATATTTTATTTTATTTGGTAAAATATTTAATTATATTAAAATATTTTATAATATGATAGAAAACTAGAAAACTTATAAAAATAGAGATAAAAATACGAGTTTTATTTCTTATTTAATTTTAAAATTAGTTAGGGCCAAGAACATCGATAAAATTAATTAGAGGGAAAGAGCGAGCCAAAATTGGGTGTCAACACTACACAGCTGTGACCTTAATCCCAAAAGTAGCCAACCCTAGTTATGTTAGGGATTATAGACCCATAGCTTGTTGCACCACAGGTTATAAGATCATCACCAGGATTCTCACAAATAGACTCAAAAGTATTGTCAAGCATCTTGTGAATCCTTCCCAATCAGCTTTTGTGGAGGATAGAAGTATTGTTGATAACATTCGGTTTAGTCATGAAATTTTTAAGTAGTATAATAGGAAAGGTTTGTCCCCAAGATGTATTATGAAAATAGATCTTAGGAAAGCTTATGATTTCATTGAATGAGGGTTCCTAAAGAGTTAGGTTTTCCTAGTAAATTCATAACTTTGATTATGGGATATGTCACTTTTGTCTCGTACTCCCTGGTCATAAATGGAAGTCTAGCTAAACCCTTTTTGGGGAGGAGGGGAATAAGACAAGGGGACCCTATGTCCCGTTATCTTTTTGTCCTTGCAATGAAGTATCTACATAGAGAACTCCAATCAATGCAGAAACACAAAGACTTCAAGCATTATCCCAGATGCAAAAGGCTAGGTGTGGTACACATTAGTTATGCAGATGATCTTCTAATGTTTTGTAAGAAAGAATTGAAATCTGTGAGATTATTGTAAACAATATTTGCTATATTCTCAGCTGTATTAGGCCTTCAAGAAAATCTAGATACGAGCTCTACCCAAGTCCTCTTTATACTCCCAATCACAAGACATCACAGTACCATATCTCATGAAGAATAAAAAAACTACTGTCGCCATTCAATTTCTCAGTTCATGATGACACTTACTATAACCCACCAGTAGGTATGACAACCCATAATTCAAGACAACTAGTAACAGACTATCAAGAGAAATAAAGGAAGCAGCGAAAATGAATCTAATAAAGAGATGAATATAAAGATGAAATCCCTAAAACCCGGTAAAGTCAGTACAAGAGCTTCTAATACAATAGGAGTACGAGTGAAATAAAAAATAAATATATATACAAAGATGTCTCTAAACACAAAATAGAGATCAGTAAACTATAAAAGAGAGAGCAGCAGTACTCTGAACGTCAGGAGTTCACCCCAAATCTCTGATTCATAGCTACTCTACATCATGACCACATTAGTGGTGAGAAATCATACTATGATCTACAGGCTGCAGAAGTATAGTATGATTACCAAACTCATGGTACCCAGTAGACATTGACCGACTCACCGACTCAGCTCCAAAGATAATGTAAGCATAAATAACATATGAAGCAGAAATATAACTATGATCAACTATCTAAGAAACTAAACATAATACTGCTAATGGAGAAATACATATAAACAATCCTATTCTAACAGTATTCAGGAACTAAAGTGCGATATCGTATATCTGTAACAACCAGTTTTTTTGATGAAATATGTAAAATTTGTGATTTTATGTGATTTGAATGTTTTATCCCTTTTCACAATTGCATTGTGGTATTTCTATGGTGTGGAATGCTTGACATGATTCTTGATGTATTTTGGTACCATATATGTGATAGTGTGATTTTTGGTGGCTTTGAGAGCCTTATTATGGACATGTGTCATTATCTTTTGATCCATACGATGGATGACTGAATGTACTACATCAACAACTTTAAAATATCGATTTTAGTCTAGGTAGACATTTGGTTCAGATTTTGATGCACTCGAGCTCATTTCAACCTGTTGGTCGAAAAGTTAAAAAATTGGAAATATAGGTATGGGACTCATTTGGTCAAAACGACCTCGGGAAAATTCGACTCTGCCTATGCGTCCTGAACATTGATTTTAGGGTAGTAACATATTTGGTTGGGTTTTATGACTTTTAAATCTCATTTCAACCCTCGGTTTGGAAAATTATAATTTTGGATTTTGGGAATCAACTCTGTGAAAATAACGTTTTCTTTAAAATCTGATATTGCCATTGAGTCCAGAGCATCAAATTTAGTGTGGTTACATAGTTCTTTAGCATATATCAGACTCCGAATGAATGTCATACACCCCGTCGAAGTTCGTTTAGACTTGGAAAAATCTGCAATATATAATAGCTTTCCCCCCCCCCCTTTTTTTTTTTCTCATTTTGGCCTTTCTTTCACCTTGCCTCTTGAGAGTTAAGTCCTAATATAGTGTGAGAGCTTAAAAGTGAAGCTTGTGGGAGTTTGGGAAGCTAGATTAATATCTATTTCTTGATTCTGTTTCGAATTTAAGGTGAGATTTCATCCTTTTCTAATCTAATTCCTTGATTAATTTCTCAAAATTTCAAAAATCTTAGGACTTGATTTTAAACCCCAATTTTACTCCTTTTCACTTGAATAATATTTTTATCTTATAATTACTAGTTTTTCATCAATTTAACCTTCAAAACAACTTCGATTCTTGATTTTAACGCAAAATTCAAAGATTTTACCTGATAAAGCTTAAAAATATTTTTTTTTTCAATTTGAACCTCATTTTTCTCAATTTGACTTGGGTTTTCAGCTGTATATTCCTACAAATATGGGGAACATGTTTTTATAATAAAGTTTTAATTTTGCCCTTTTTTTTGAAAACTTATTTCGGGGATCTGTTTTGACCCCGAACCAAAATTAGGCAATGTGGGTATTGTTGCCTTTGTTTTGATGTGTAAATTCTATTTCTTAGTTTGAGTTAATTTCATAATCATTCATGAAAAGTAAGATCGTGAGTTCAAAGTGCAGTAGACCAATTTCGGAATTCGAGGTGGTTATGACTTAACTCTTCAGACTGGCTGGGTAGTAAATTTGTGTATCAAAATACATGTTAAGGGTGGGAACTAATCATGAAAAATAACTATCTATATATTGTGCCCGTGTGGGGGCCTATGTGTGTTGTAATTATTGAATTTGGAATATTACCTGATTTGTGTGACTGTGCGGGGTCTTATGTGATGTTGATAGCTCTGACTCTACGTGAACAATCATATTGTGTTTTTAAAATGCCTATTATGGTACCTATGGTGTATTTTGATATAGTCATACTTTGTGATCTTGTGAATTATGTGAAAATTCATGGATGGGGAAAATAATGAGTGGATGTTGGCTCACTTGGTTGTAAAAATATAACATTGTGGTTGATTGTGGAAATACATCATGTGGATTGGTTGTAGAAATACTCATTGTGATTGGTTGTGAACATTGCATAATCATCCTCATGTCATCACACACATCATTTGACTTGTTTGTTGTATGTTTTGTATATACTTGTTGTTGTTATTTTTCATACTTTATTTGTGTCTTATATGCTCTAGAAACACTAAAAACACTAGAAATACTATAAATTTTGCAAATAATGAGAACATCGGATTTTATAAACCTTCCTAGAGGGATGTTCCGGGGAGAAAATATTGATATATAGATTGTATATGGGTTGACGAACCCCCTATGGGTCCCACTCGGGAGAATTGCCTCCGTGGGTGTATACGGGGATTGTGCGACGATCCCAGAGGTTGTGCTGTTGACACCCAATTTTGGTTCGCTCTTTCCCTCTAATTAATTGTAATACCCCGAAACTCTAACCAATAGTGCGATCATGAATCAAGATCATGAGAAATAAATTATAGTGTTTTGGTTGTTTTCTGCTCAAGGGTGATGTGTATTAAGGCTTTAAAGATGTCCTAACGATTGGGCGAGTCAAAACATTCTTTACCGATTGAATTCTTGAGAAGGATTTTGACATAGTCAACTTCAAATGAGTATATATCCCATTGTACTATGAATTATTGAGCTCAGGACCTACCAAAACATATATAATTGAATTATCTTTCCAACTATACCCATTTCGTCAAAATTCGATATCGGAGCAAAGAGTTATGCTTATTTGACTCCAGTGTATCAGCCTGGAAAATCCGCGATGACCTTTTGTGATGACTTGTCACAAGCCTGACGGCCCGTCACAAAATGTCGTCACCTTAAGGCAGAAAGTCACAAAATCCACCCTTTTCGTGATGACAATTTGTGACGGCCTATCACGGGACTGACAGCTTGTCACAGATGTCGTCAGCTATTGTTTTCAGCAATTGCTGGACGATTTTTCCAAGGGTATTTTGGTCATTTCCCATTTTTGGAGGCCTCTATATATATGAGAATCCTCATCCAAACCCTAATTCCATCATTTTCTCTTCCAATTCTCTTGAGATAATATATCTAGGATTTTATCAAGAACATAAATCTTCCAAGAATCATCCATAAATCTTTAAAATTTCTTCAAGAACCAAGTTCCTCATAGTGTGGGCTTCAAGAATTATTTATTTCAAGTGTGGATAAAGTCTCAAGCACTAAAGTTCATCCAATTTCAAAGATTAAGGTATGTGGGATTTTGAACAAGAACACTTCTTTCGTTCTTGTGTCCAGAGATTTAATTTCTATTGAATTTCATGATTTTTGCAAAGTGGGTTTACACCAAAATTAATTTATCAAGGATTTATGAGATTTGAGCTATACAAGATTGACATATTTGACTACTTCATTGTCTTATTTCTTAAATTAAGAATTTATGTCATGAGTTGTATATTGTTATCATAAAATGATGATTTCTAAGTGATTTATGATAAGTGTCATGATTTATGTTTTTCCATGAGAAGTTTTTCTATTAAATATATATTGATATTGAGCTTGAGAGTCAAGAACGAGTACTATGATATATTTTCTTGAAGATTTTGAAACTTGATATGATTTGATAAGCAAGTGTACATGATGATGAGAAAGATTATTTTGAGATTGAGTCGAGTTAGGAATCCAAAAGTTGATTATGATTTACAAATGAGATACATATTTATATTTTGGTCTTCATGACAGACCCTTGAGTTGATTAAGGTGGATTTCCTAACGCGTTCTGAGCTTAAGTCTGGGAGTAGTATTTAGCACCGAGCGGGAAGTGTGGGTTAAGTGCATCCTACTTCTCCAGAACTACGTGCCACAATAGGATTAAGATTAAGGGCCAATGGCCAAGACAGTGATCACTAAAGTTAAGGTTCTACTCTGATGGCAAGGATAGAACATCTCTCCCCAACGTGGGCAAGACGTTGGACTCCATGTAAGCTCACATGGTTTATGCTGAATATAAGAAACTTCCAAGTCCATAATAGTCCAAGTTCCATGAGTTACTAAGTCACTCTAAGTCATGAGTCAAAGAGTTTGAGTTGAGTCCAATGGTTTATGAAATTTATGAAGCATGTGTTATTATTGATGATTTATGGAAAATATGTTTCAGGTAACTCAAGCGATGAGAGTCATTATTATCAGCATGCATGATTTTCTTATACATTTATGATATTATTTCAATGTTGCCTGCACCCCCACATACTCAGTACATTCCCAAGTAATGATTCCCATACTCTTCTGTGTTCTACATTTTCTCGTGATGTAGGTTCAGGTGCTCAGTCTCAGCAGCGACAGTGATCTCCGAGTACCTCCATCAACATTCGTATAGTTGGTGAATCCTCATGGTTCGAGGACCTATGTCCCTGATTTTTGTCTTGATAGTAGATGGTGGTTTATTTCCAGTTCAGTATGAGTCAGTTGGGGATCTATCCTAATTGCTCCTCAGTCTTATGTAGTAGAGGCTTTGTCAGACTAGAGTACCAGTATATACAGAACTTCGATATTTTGATTGTACAGGATAGTATTTCTTCGTATTCCAGTATGTTCATGACATGATTATTCTTACTTATTATAACTTGATTATTGTCATAGTGAGTTATAGAAGTGATGACAGACTCAGAGGGTTAGCTTGAGGTCACGTGTGGCCTTAAGTACCGTGTGACATCTTGGGATGGGATCTTGGGGAGTTACAAGCTTGGTATCAAATCCTAAGGTTTAAAGAGTCCTAGGGTGTCTGACAAGCCGTGTTACGTAGAGTTTTGATCATCGGTGTGTAGCGCGCCACATCTATGAGCAAGAGGCTACGGGACATTTTAGGAAAAGTCATTTCTTTCTTTCAAAAGTCTATCATGCCTATGACTGTTTCTCTCTGCTATTAATTTGTGCTCTCTAATGAAAGAAAATTCCTCCTCGTAGAGCTTGCAGAAACAATGAATGACCTTAACCCGTTGATCCTTTAAATGAGACGGTGACTCATGCCAAATTCTGGGTAGATTTTCAGACGCTAGCCCAGGCAGTTACCGCCAATGCTCAGGCCAATGTCCATGCCATAGTCCCACCTCCGCAAGAAGGTAATTCAGTGGCAGCTCAGGTTTTAGATTTTATGCGGATGAATCCGCCAGAGTTTTGTGAGTCAAGGGTAGGTAAGGAACCACAGATATATCTTGATGAGGTACAAAAGATTACCAAATTATGCATGTAATAGAGGAAGAAAGTGTGGAGCTAGCTTCCTATCGCTTGAAACATGTTTCTTATAATTGGATGGAGATGTGGAGGAAGAGTAGAGGGGAGGATGTCTCTCCCATGACTTGGAAGTTGTTCCCGGACGCGTTCTTAGACCGATTCTTTCCCCCGGAGCTGAGGGAAGCGAAACTAGAAGAATTTATGAACTTGAGACAAGGCTCCATGACAGTTAATAAGTATTGTCTTAAAATTCAACCAGTTGTCTAAGTATGCTCCCGGTATGATGGCTGATTCCAGGACCAGTATGAGTAAGTTTTTGACTAGCATATCGAGTTACGTTGTGAAAGAGTGTAGGTCCTCTATGATCAATAGGGACATGGATCTTTCTAGATTAATGATATATACTCAACAGATTAAAGTGGACAAGGTGAAAGAGAGAGAGAGATGGGGTAATAAGAGAGTTAGATCAGAGCAGCAGAGGTATAATCAAGTAGATTTTCTAGAGGGATCTGCTCTCAGTTTCAGAGCCGTTCTTTTATGCCAACACCGTCATCAGCTAGTGCTCCCGCATCCAGAGTCAGGCAGGAGCAGGGTAATTGACCTACTGTGTCCAGGTTTCAGGACAGTGTGAGTAATAGACCTAACTATCCCTCATGTTCTAAGTATGGTAGGATGCATGAAGAGTGTATGGCTGAGCAGAGAGGTTGTTTTGGTTATGGAAAATTGGGCCACAAACTCAGTGATTGTCCATATGCTAGATAGGGGAGCCGTGATGTTTGTTCCCAGAGTCAGGCTATTAGTGCTATAGCCCATTTAGTTCATCCTCCTCCTCCTCAGGGTGCCTCATGTAGTACTGCCGGTGGTCAGCGCCCGAATCACTTTTATGCTATACCACCCCACCAGGAGCAGGAGGATTCACCAAATATTGTTATTGGTACGCTCCGTGTATTTTATTTTGATGTGTATATGTTGATGGAACATCCTGGTTCATCTTTCTTATGTGACTCCATTAATGGCTATGAATTTTGAGATCAATGCTGAAAAGATTCCTGAGCCTTTTCTAGTTTCTACTCCAGTAGGTGAACCTGTTGTTGCTAAAGAAGTATATAAGAAGTGTCCGATCACTGTCCTTCACAGAGTTATGTTTGCAGATTTGATTGAGCACGACATGGTTGATTTTGACATTATTCTGGGTATGGATTGGCTTCACTCTTGTTATGCGTCTATACACTGTCGTAGCCGTGTAGTCAAATTTCATTTTCCCAATGATCCAGCCTTTGAGTGGTCCGAAAATTCTGTATCTCCCAAGAGTTATTTCATATCCTATCTTAAATCTAGGAAATTGATATCCAAGGGTTGTATCTATCATTTGGTTCGAGTTAAAGATACTAAGTTCGAGACTCTGACCATTCGGTCGATCAGTATTGTTAATGAGTTTCATGATGTTTTTTCGAAAGATCTCCTAGGGGTACCTCCCAATAGAGTGATAGAATTTGGGATTGATCTTCTCCCTGATACGAAGCCTATTTCTATTTCCCTATAACATATGCCCCCCACAGAACTTAAGGAGTTGAATGAGCAACTCAAAGATCTTCTAGAAAAGGGTTTCATAAGGCCTAGTGTATCTTTTTGGGGTGCACCCGTTCTGTTTGTGCGAAAGAAAGATGGTTCATTGCGGATGTGCATTGACTATCGTCAGCTTAACAAGGTCACAGTCAAGAACAAGTACCCTCTTCCTAGAATTGATGACTTGTTTGATCAGCTGAAAAATGCCAACTATTTCTCAAAAAGAGATTTGATATCCGGTTATCACCAGCTTAAAGTTAGGGAGTGTGATATTTCAAAGATAGCTTTTCGAACCCGATATGGTCATTTTGAGTTCCTGGTCATGTCCTTTGGGCTAACAAATGCCCCAACAACTTTTATGGATCTCATGAAACGGGTGTCCAGACAGTACCTGTATATTTTTGTTATTGTGTTCATAGATGATATTCTTGTATACTCCCAAATTGAGAACGACCATGCAGATCATCTCCGAATAGTCTTGCAAACACTTAGAGATCATCAATTATTTTCTATATTTTGCAAGTGCAAATTTTGTCTAAGGTCAGTTGCTTTTATGGGTCATATTGTTTCTTCTGAAGGTATTCGAGTTGATCCTCAAAAGATAAAAGCTGTGAAAAATTGACCTAGACCTATTTCCCAGTCTGAAATTAGGAGTTTCTTGGGTCTAGCTGGCTACTACCATCGTTTTATTGAGGGTTTCTCTTCCATTGCGTCTCCTTTGACTCGATTGACCCAAAAGAAAGTTAAATTCCTATGGTCTGATTCTTACGAGAAGTGTTTTCAGGAGTTGAAGACTCGACTCACTTCGGCCCCTGTGTTGACCCTTCCAAATGGTGTAGATGATTTATTGGTGTACTGTGATGCTTCTATAGTTAGGTTGGGTTGCGTGTTGATGCAGAAAGGTAAGGTTATATCCTATGCCTCCAGACAGGTGAAACCACATGAGAAGAACTACCCGACCCATGACCTCGAGTTAGCTGTAGTGGTCTTTGCCTTGAAAATATGGAGACACTATTTGTATGATGTTCATGTTGATGTCTTTACGAATCACAAGAGTTTTTAGTATATGTTTACTCAAAGAGAGTTGAATCTTCGTCAGAGGCGATGGTTAGAATTGTTAAAGGACTATGATATGAATGTGCTGTATCACCTGGGCAAGGCCAATGTAATGGCAGATGCCCTTAGCAGGTCGTCCATGGGTAGTGTAGCACAGGTAGAGGAAGATAGAAAGGAGTTAGCTCGTGAGGTGCATCGTCTGTGTAGGTTGGGAGTTAGATTGCTTGATTCAACTGAGGGTAATGTTTGGGTCCAGAGTGGCTCCGAGTCTTCTCTAGTTTCGGAAGTAAAGGAGAAGCAAGATATGGATCCTAGTTTGGTCAAACTGAAGGAGTCAGTTAAAGACCAAAAGGTGAAGGTTTTCTCCCAAGGGGGAGATGGTGTATTGAGATTTCAGAATAGATTATGTGTGCCTGATGTTGAAGATTTGAGGCAGAGAATTATGGCTGAAGCGCATAACACACGATATTCTATTCATCCCAGTGCTACCAAGATGTACCGCGATTTGCGAGAAATCTATTGGTGGAAAGGTATAAAAAAGGATATAGAGAAATTCGTAGAGAAGTGTACAACTTGCCAACAGGTTAAGATAGAACACCAAAGACCTGGTGGAATAATGCAATAATTCAGTATTTATACTTGGAAGTGGGAGAAAGTAAATTTGGATTTTGTGACTGGTTTACCTCCTTCTTGACGTCATCATGATTCGATTTGGGTTGTTGTAGACAGGTTGACTAAGTCCGCGCATTTCTTGCAAGTCCATACATCTTTCACCGTTGAGGACTATGCTAAGATGTACATTTGAGAATTAGTCAGGTTACATGGAGTTTCTTTGTCTATTATCTCCGACAGGGGTACACAATTTACTTCTCATTTTTGGAGGGCTTTTTAGAAGGGTCTTGGTACCCAAGTTCATCTTAGCTTCTCTTTTCATCCGCAGAACGATGATCAAGCTGAGAGGACCATCCAGACCTTGGAGGATATGTTGAGGGCATGTGTTCTTGATTTCAAAGAAAGTTGGGATGAACATTTGCCATTGATTGAATTTGCTTACAACAACAGTTTTCATGCTAGAATTGGAATGGCTCCATTTGAGGCTTTATACGGAAGGCGATGAAGATCACCCATAGGTTGGTTTGAAGTGGGTGAAGCCGCTGTGATCGGACCTGATGCTGTATTTGAGGCTATGGAGAAAGTTAAGCTTATTCGGGAAAGGTTGAAGAAAGCCTAGAGTCGTTAGAAGTCATATACAGATGTGAAAAGAAGAGCTCTTGATTTTGAGGTTAACGATTTGGTGTCTTGAAGATTTCACCCATGAAGGGGGTGAAAAGATTTAGTAAGAAAGGGAAGCTTAGTCCCCGATACATTGGCCCTTATAGAGTTTTGAATCGTGTTGGGGAAGCAGCTTACGAGTTGAGTTGCCTGCCGAGTTGTCAGTTGTCCATCATGTCTTTCACGTTTCTATGCTCAAAAAGCACATTGGTGATTCTGTTGTTGTTGATCTGTCAGAAAGTTTGATGTTCAGGATAGCCTTTCATATGATGAAGTTTCGATTGAAATCCTAGATTATCAAGTTCATAGACTAAGAAATAAGGAAGTTCCCTTTGTTAAAGTTCTTTGGAGAAATCAATCAGTTGAGGGTGCGACTTGGGAATCAGAAGTAGATATGCGATCCAGATACCCTC
Source organism: Capsicum pubescens (assembly GCA_030864215.1). Lineage (NCBI taxonomy): Eukaryota > Viridiplantae > Streptophyta > Magnoliopsida > Solanales > Solanaceae > Capsicum > Capsicum pubescens. The sequence goes on from CM061548.1 coordinate 33,520,994, forward strand.
ATCTCTTCTCCGCGAGTTCAAACCAAGCCGAAGGTACTATTTTCCCTAATTCAGTTTCCTTCTAATCCAGTGTATTCAGCTATATGGCTATTCTCTCTATGATTCGTGTATTTTGTGAAGTACTCAAAAGTTTAGAGTGAAATAAGCCCCTTTAAGTGAGTCGTTCCAGCTATACGTCCTTATTTTCTCTTGTTCTCGGCCTATCTAGCAACATTCGAGGACGAATTTTTCAAAGGGGGAGATATTGTAATACCCCAAGACTCTAACCAATAGTGCAACCATGAATCAAGCTCATGAGAAATAAATTATAGTGTTTTGGTTGTTTTCTGCTCAAGGGTGATGTGTATTAAGGATTTAAAGATGTCCTAACGATTGGGCGAGTCAAAACGTTCTTTACCGATTGAATTCTTGAGAAAGATTTTGGCATAGTCAGCTTCAAATGCGTATATCTCCCATTTTACTACGACTTATTGAGCTCATTAGCTACCAAAATATATATAATTGAATTATCTTTCCAACGATACCCATTTCGTCAAAATCCGATATCGGAGCAAAGAGTTATTCTTATTTTACTCCAGCGTGTCATCCAGGAAAATCCGTGACGACCTTTTGTGACGACTTGCCACAAGCCTGACGGCCCGTCACACAATGTCGTCACCTTAAGCCAGAAAGTCACAAAATCCACCTTTTTTGTAACAACAATTCGTGACAGCCTATCACGGGCCTGACGGCTTGTCACGAATGTCGTCAGCTATTGTTTTCAGCAATTGCTGGACGATTTTTGCAAGGGTATTTTGGTCATTTCCCATTTTTGGAGGCCTCTATATATATGAGAATCCTCATTCAAACCCTAATTCCATCATTTTCTCTTCCAATTCTCTTGAGATAATATATCTAGGATTTTATCAAGAACATAAATCTACCAAGAATCATCCATAAATCTTTAAAATTTCTTCAAGAACCAAGTTCCACATAGTGTGGGCTTCAAGAATTATTTATTTCAAGTGTGGATAAATTCTCAAGCACTAAATTTCATCCAATTTTAAAGATTAAGGTATGTGGGGTTTTGAACAAGAACACTACTTTCGTTCTTGTGTCCAGAGATTTAATTTCTATTGAATTTCATGATTTTTGCAAAGTGGGTTTATACCCAAATTAATTTATCAAGGATTTATGAGATTTGAGCTATACAAGATTGACATATATGACTACTTCATTGTCTTATTTCTTAAATTAAGAATTTATGCCATGAGTTGTATATTGTTATCATGAAATGGTGATTTCTAAGTGATTTATGATAAGTGTCATGATTTATGTTTTTCCATGAGAAGTTTGTCTATTGAATATATATTGATATTGAGCTTGAGAGTCAAGAACGAGTTCTATGATGTTTTCTTGAAGATTTTGATACTTGATATAATTTGATAAACAAGTGTACATTATGATGAGAAAGATTATTTTGAGATTGAGTCGAGTTAGGAATCCAAAAGTTGATTATGATTTACAAATGAGATACATATTTATATTTTGGTCTTCATGATAGACCCTTGAGTTGATTAAGGTGGATTTCCTAACGCGTTATGAGCTTAAGTATGGGAGTAGTATTTAGCACCGAGCGGGAAGTGTGGGTTCAGCGCATCCTACTTCCCCAGAACTACGTGCCAAAATAGGATTAAGATTAAGGGCCAAAGGCCAAGACAGTGATCACTAAAGTTAAGGTTCTACTCCAATGGCAAGGATAGAACAGCTCTCCCCAGCGTGGGCAAGACGTTGGACTCCATGTAAGCTCACATGGTTTATGCTGAATATAAGAAACTCCCAAGTCCATAATAGTCCAAGTTCCATGAGTTACTAAGTCACTCTAAGTCATGAGTCAAAGAGTTTGAGTTGAGTCCAATGGTTTATGAGATTTATGAAGCATGTGTTATTATTGTTGATTTATGGAAAATATGTTTCAGGTAACTCAAGCGATGAGAGTCATTATTATCAGCATGCATGATTTTCTTATACATTTATGATATTATTTCAATGTTTCCTGCACCCCCACATACTCAGTACATTCCCAAGTAATGATTCCCATACTCTTCTGTGTTCTACATTTTCTCGTGATATAGGTTCAGGGGCTCAGTCTCAGCAGCGACAGTCATCTTCGAGTACCTCCATCAACATTCGTACAGTTGGTGAGTCGTCATGGTTAGAGGACCTATGTCCCTGATTTTTGTCTTAATAGTAGATGGTGGTTTATTTCCAGTTCAGTATGAGTCAGTTGGGGATCTGTCCCAATGGCTCCTCAGTCTTATGTAGTAGAGGCTTTATCAGACTAGAGTACCAGTATATACATGATATTTTGATTGTATAGGATAGTATTTCTTTGTATTCCCGTATGTTCATGACATGATTATTCTTCCTTATTACAGCTTGATTATTGTCATAGTGAGTTATAGAAGTGATGACAGGCTCAGAGGGTTAGCTTGAGGCCGCGGGTGGCCTTATGCACCGTGTGATGTCTTGAGATGGGATCTTGGGGCGTTACAAGCTTGGTATCAAAGCCTAAGTTTTAAAGAGTCCTAGGGAGTCTGACAAGCCGCATTACATAGAGTTTTGATCATCGGTGTGTAGCGCGCCACATCTATGAGCAAGTGGCTATGGGACATTTTAGGAAAAGTCATTTCTTTCTTTCAAAAGTCTATCATGCCTATGACTGTTTCTCTCTACTATTAATTCGTACTCTCTTATGACAGAAAATGCCTTCTCGTAGAGCTCGCAGAAATAATGAACGACCTTAACCCGTTGATCCTTTAAATAAGACGGTGACTCATGCCAAATTCTGGGCTGATCTTCAGACGCTAGACCAGGCAGTTACCGCCAATGCTCAGGCCAATTTTCAGGCCACAGTCCCACCTCCGCAAGAAGGTAATTAGCGGCAGCTCGAGTTCGTGATTTTATGCCGATGAATTCGCCAGAGTTTTATGGGTCAAGGGTAGGTGAGGACCCACAGATGTATCTTGATGAGGTGAAAAAGATTACTAAATTATTCATGTAACAGAGGAAGAAAGTGTGGATCTAGCTTCCAATCGCTTGAAACATATTGCTTATGATTGGGTGGAGATGTGGAGGAAGAGTAGAGGGGAGGATGTCGCTCCCATGACTTGGCAGTTGTTCCAGGACGCGTTCTTAGACTGATTCTTTCCCCCGGAGCTGAGGGAAGCGAAACTAGAAGAATTTATGAACTTGAGACAAGGCTCCATGAAAGTTAAGGAGTATTGTCTTAAAATTCAACCAGTTGTCTAAGTATGCTCCCGGTATGATGGCTGATTCCAGGACCAATATGAGTAAGTTTTTGACTAGCGTATCGAGTTACATTTTGAAAGAGTGTAGGTCCGCTATGCTCAATAGGGACATGGATCTTTCTAGATTAATGATACATACTCAGTAGATTGTAGTGGACAAGGTGAAAGAGAGAGACAGAGAGGGAATAAGAGAGTTAGATCAGAGCAGCAGAGGTATAGTCAAAGTAGATTTTTTTGAGGGATCCGCCCTCAGTTTCAGAGCCGTTCTTTTGTGCCAGCACCTTCATCAGCTAGTGCTCCAGCGTCCAGAGTCAGACAGGAGCAGGGTAATAGACCTACTGTGTCCAGGTTTCAGGACAGTGTGAGTAATAGACATAACTATCCCCCATGTGCTAAGTATGGTAGGATGTATAGAGAGTGTATGGCTGAGAAGAGAGGTTGTTTTGGTTATGGCAAGTTGGGCCACGAACTCAGAGATTGTCCATATGCTAGACAGGGGAGCTGTGATGTTCGTTCCCAGAGTCAGGCTATTAGTGCTCTAGCCCATTTAGTTCGTCCTACTCCTCCTCAGGGTGCCTCTTGTAGTACTTCCGGTGGTCAGCGCCAGAATCACTTTTATGCTATAACACCCCACCAGGAGTAGGAGGATTCACCATCTATTGTTATTGGTACGCTCCATGTATTTTATTTTGATGTGTATGTGTTGATAGTCCCTGGGTCGTCTTTCTTATGTGACTCCGTTAGTGGCTATGAATTTTGAGATCAATGCTAAAAAGATTCCTGAGCCTTTTCTAGTTTCTACTCCAGTAGGTGAACCTGTTGTTGCTAAGAAAGTATATAAGTAGTGTCCTATCACTGTCCTTCACAGAGTAATGTTTGCAGATTTGATTGAGCTAGACTTAGTTGATTTTGACATTATTCTGGGTATGGATTGGCTTCACTCTTGTTATGCGTCTATAGACTGTCGTAGCCGTGTAGTCAAGTTTCAGTTTCCCAATGAGCCAACCTTTGAGTGGTCTGAAAATTTTGTATCTCCCAAGAGTCATTTCATATCCTATGTTAAAGCTAGGAAATTGATATCCAAGGGTTGCATCTACCCTTTGGTTCGAGTTAAAGATACTAAGTTCGAGACTCCGACCATTCAGTCGATCAGTATTGTTAATGAGTTTCATGATGTTTTTTCGAAAGATCTCCCAGGGGTACCTCCCGATAGAGAGATAGAATTTGAGATTGATCTTCTCCCCGATACTCTGTAACACCCCGTATTCAAGTACGTATATTGGCGTATTCAAGTACGTGTATTGGTCTTATTTATATGGAATTAATTTTTTATTTTATTTATACCGGAATTGGCCCGTCGATGGTTCCATGCGAAGGTTATTGAATAAGCTTTCCAACGATATAAATATTTCCAAAAACAGATAGGTTTCGGATATAATCGAGTACGTTCGAACTATAAAACGGTGGCTGGGATATTTGGGAATAGTAAATGTGCAGGAAAATTTCCTGCACACAAACTACTGAGGTCTGCCGAATTTTTGGGTCAACTTCGAACCATCTTAACTCCCTTAATATAATGAACTGGGAGAGCTGCGACCTATGAAAAGAAATATCTTTGAGTCTTCTTTCCAATTCAATTGGTTTCATCCAAATCCAACATCTGAGTAAGGAGTTATACTCGTTTTACTTCAGCCTATCAAAACAGATTTTTAGGGTCAACTTCAAACGACCATAACTCCTTGTACAGGACGAACTGGGTGGACTACTTTATATGAGATGAAATATCTTTTAATTATCCTTCCAACGATACCAATTTCACCCAAATCCGATATCGGAGCAAAGAGTTATGGTCGATCCACTTTAGCTTATCAAAACAGTCCACCAAAGGACAGATTTGACATTATTTAAATTTTAAAGGCATTTTGGTCATTTCCTATTATATTATGGACGGGAATATGTGTATATATACATGTATATGAGTTCAAAAACTCATTTTCATCATCAATCATTGAGAAAGAACAAACCCTAGCCAAATTTGACCTTTAAATTACTTTTGATTCAACCGTAGAAATTCCAAAGTAATTCGATAACTGTGTTTGTCATCTTGAGAGCTTCGAACGGCACCTATTATTTGTGCAAACAGGATTGCATAATCAAGAGGTGAATTCTAAGGTATGAATATTATTTGCCTTTGTTCTTTTCCATATGTATATGTGTGATAGAGGATTATATGTATTGGTTGTTATTGAAAGGTGATGGAAATAGGGTTATGGATTATTTTGCATGGTTTGGTTGTATTGAATTGTGTAAGGTGGATATGGTAATTGAGTTATGGAAGGTGGATATGGTGATATACTATTGAATTGATTATTATTTATGTCTATGACTCAATTTGGTTTAATGGATTGGTTGGAAGGATAAATGAATCCAAACTTTATATTGGAGGATGTTGTATGAATATGCATGGCATGTGAATGTAATTGGAGTATAAGAGGGTTAAAGTGACACCCTTATGGTGTAATTAAGGCTTACTACTTAACCACTAGTTTGGTGAATTCAAATAATTGAACTGTGACATTTGGTTGCTAATACTAGATTGCTATATATGTTCATTGTAGATAAGTAATCCGAAAAGATGGGAAGTCCATTTGGGACTAGTATTGAAGGTTGTCAGTCAGGTATGTAAAGCATACTCTATACCATATCTTTGGCATGAAAGTGAACAATTGTTCTATTAAGAAAGTTTCCAAAGTTATTCAATAACATGTGATCCATAATGGTTTTGTATGATGTCCTACGTTACCAATGAACTTGTTTCCACCCTACAAGATGTCAAGACATTCCAATACTTACTTGTTTTCCAAATCTTACATGTTTATTGCACTAATAAATGTCAGATGGTATCCGGTTACTCAAACAAGATCCATGTGCTATTAATGACTCCAAAACGTTTCATTGATATACCAATAAGTTCCTACTTCATTGTTATGGCATTGATGACTCCAGAGCACTTCATTGATGTGCCAATGAGTTCTTACTTCATTGTTATTGCATTGATGGTCTATTTATATGTCTCTTATTGATGTATCATTGTTTCAAAGTATCAAAAATATGGTGGCGACCGAAATAACAATCTCAAAGATTAATTGAACTAAGTGATGGAAGTTCTCTCTTATTGGGTGGTATCCCAGGGGCATAAGCCTATCATCGGTCGATCCCTATTTATATGTTTATGGGTGGTATCCCAGGGGCATAAGCCTATCATGGGTCAGCCCCAGTTGATATGTACTGGAGGCAGCCTAATAGTCACAGTATAGTACAATAATGATTACAAAGATGAAAAGAACGAAGGTAAAGTGATTGAATAAATACAATGTACAGGTTGTCATAAGTTCTAGTAAGTGTGGTCCACTCCTATTACGATTTATTCACTTGTTTCTGATTTCTATTGAGCTCCTATATCATATGTGATTATCTACAGCTTTACATACTCAGTACATATTTCGTACTGACGTCCCCCACAGGGGACCTGCATTTCATGCTGTAGGCACAGGTACCTCAGCTCATACACCACACAAGTAGGAGCCAGGATATCCAGCTACTTTTGGTGAGCTCTAGTTTGCTTCGGGGATTTCCGTGTCATATCCAGTCACTTTTGGTATTGTATGGAAGTTAGTTATATGGCGGGGTGTGTCCCGACCTTAGTTAAACTCTGTGTATCGTCTAGAGTCTTTGTAGACCTAATGTACAGTCAAGGTGGTGTTTTGTTAATAGGCGTGATGGCTCCAATGACCAAGTATTGTATATACATATATATGTGTGCTCGAGCTTATACAGGTGATTATTTCCTTTTATATGCGATATGATGTTGTCTGAATTTCGGGTTGTCATAGAGGTATGCATGGGAAGTATAAGGTTATAAGTTGGTTCTCCCGGGCCTCCTCGATTACGGGTGCCAGTCCGCCCCAATAGGATTTGAGGTGTGACATACGCAACATATTTCTATTCCTCCATATCGTATGGCCCCCGTCAGAACTTAAGGAGTTGAAAGAGCAACTCAAAGATCTTCTAGAAAAGGGTTTCATAAGGCCTAATGTATCTCTTTGGGGTGCACCCATTCTGTTCATGCGAAAGAAAGATGGTTCATTGCGGATGTGCATTGACTATCGTCAGCTTAACAAGGTCACAGTCAAGAACAAGTACCCTCTTCCTAGAATTGATGACTTGTTTGATCAGCTGCAAAGTGCCAACTATTTCTCAAAAAGAGATTTGAGATCCGGTTATCACCAGCTTAAAGTTAGGGAGTGTGATATTTCAAAGATAGCTTTTCGTACCTGATATGGTCATTTTGAGTTCCTGGTCATGTCCTGTGGGCTAACAAATGCCCCAACAGCTTTTATGGATCTCATGAATCGGGTGTCCAAACAGTACCTGGATATTTTTGTTATTGTGTTCATAGATGATATTCTTGTATACTCCCGAATTGAGAACGACCATGCAGATCATCTCTGAATAGTCTTGCAAACCCTTAGAGATCATCAATTATTTGCCATATTTTGCAAGTGCAAATTTTGTCTAAGGTCAGTTGCTTTTCTGGGTCATATTATTTCTTCTGAAGGTATTCGAGTTGATCCTCAAAAGATAGAAGCTGTGAAAAATTGACCTAGACCTATTTCCCAGTCTGAAATTAGGAGTTTCTTGGGTCTAGCTGGCTACTACCGTCGTTTTATTGAGGGTTTCTCTTTCATTACGTCTCCTTTGACTCGGTTGACCCAAAAGAAAGTTAAATTTCTGTGGTCTGATTCTTACGAGAAGTGTTTTCAGGAGTTGAAGACTCGACTCACTTCGGCCCCTGTGTTGACCCTTCCAAATGGTGTAGATGATTTATTGTTGTACTGTGATGCTTCTAGATTTGGGTTGGGTTGCGTATTGATGCAGAAAGGTAAGGTTATAGCCTATGCCTCCAGACAGTTGAAACCGCATGAGAAAAACTACCCGACCCATGACCTCGAGTTAGCTGCAGTGGTCTTTACCTTGAAAATATGGAGACACTATTTGTATGATGTTCATATTGATGTCTTTACGGATCACAAGAGTTTGCAGTATATGTTTACTCAGAGAGAGTTGAATCTTCGTCAGAGGCGATGGCTAGAATTGTTAAAGGACTATGATATAAATGTGTTGTATCACCCAGGCAAGGCCAATGTAGTGGCAGATGCCCTTAGCAGGTCATCCATGGGTAGTGTAGCACAGGTCGAGGAAGATAGGAAGGAGTTAGCTTATGAGGTGCATTGTCTGTGTAGGTTGGGAGTTAGATTGATTGATTCAGCTGAGGGTAATGTTTGGGTCCAGAGTGGCTCCGTGTCTTCTCTAGTTTTGGAAGTAAAGGAGAAGAAATATATGGATCCTAGTTTAGTCAGACTGAAGGAGTCAGTTAAAGACCAAAAGGTGGAGGTTTTCTCCCAAGGGGGAGATGGTGTATTGAGATTTTAGAATAGATTATGTGTGTCTGATGTTGAAGATTTGAGGTATAGAATTATGGCTGAAGCGCATGGCGCGCGATATTCTATTCATCCCTGTGCTACCAAGATGTACCGTGATTTGCGAGAAATCTATTGGTGGAATGGTATGAAAAAAGATATAGCGAAATTCATAGAGAAGTGTACAACTTGCCAACAGGTTAAGATAGAACACCAAAGACCCGGTGGAATGATGAAAGAATTCAGTATTTCTACTTTGAAGTGGGAGGAAGTGAATATGGATTTTGTGACTGGTTTACCTCCTTCTCGACGTCATCATGATTCAATTTGGGTTGTTGTAGACAGGTTGACTAAGTACACGCATTTCTTGCAAGTGCATACATCTTTCACCGTTGAGGACTATGCTAAGATGTACATTCGAGAATTAGTCAGGTTACACGGAGTTCCTTTGTCTATTATCTCTGATAGGGGTACTCAATTTACTTCTCATATTTGGAGGGCTTTTCAGAAGGGTCTCGGTACCCAAGTTCATCTTAGCTTCATTTTTCATCCGCAGACCGATGGTCAGGATGAGAGGACCATCCAGACCTTGGAGGATATATTGAGGGCATATGTTCTTAATTTAGGAGTATTTTTTATCCTTTTCCGTTTCCATAATATAAATGAGATTGTGAGATGATAATTATGTTGTAAAAATATTTGTTACTTGAAAACGATGTTCTAAGTTCAAATACATTAATCAAGTCGATTTGTAAAGTCCGTGTTTCTTATCGGTGGTTCTATTTGATCATACCTATTTGATTTTTGTACTAAACAATTTAATTATAGAGTGGCAGTCCGTTCGGTTATGTTGTATGGTGCGGAGTGTTGGCCAGTCAAGCACTCCCACATCCAAAATTTGAAGGTGGCGGAAATAAGGAAGTTTTGTTGGATGTGTGGGCTTACTAGAGGGGACAAGGTTAGGAATGAGATTATCCGAAAAAAGATGGGAGTAACTTCGGTAGAGGACAGGATGCGGGAAGGAAGGCTGAGATAGTTTAGGCATGTGATGAGAAGGGACGCGGATGCCCCAGTTCGTAGGTGTGAGAGACTAGCGTTGGATGGATTTAGGAGGAGTAGAGGTAGGCCGAATAAATACTGGAGGGAGGTAATCATACATGACATGGAGCAGCTGCAGCTTACTGAGGACGTGATCCTAGATAGGAAGGTGTGGAGGTCACGGATAAGGGTTGAAGGCTAGCAGGAGGGTGTGGGTTGTAGAAAGCCGCCAGGAGGGATCTTGTGTAGTCGGGTTAGTAATCTTAGGACCGTGTACATAGGTATCTTTGATTTGTGAGTGTTTGTTACTTCTAAGTGGGTGCCCCATTCATAATTTCTTAGTTCCTATTTTCTTATTTCGTGTTACCTTATCGTTCTTATTTCGTATTTTTCTGATTTATATTTTATTATTTCTTACGCCCTTTCTATTATGTCATACATCCCCTTGTTTACTATTCTTTACCTTGAGTCGGGGGTCCATCGGAAACAACCTCTCTACTTCTTCGGAGGTAGTGGTATGGACTGCGTACATCTTACCCTCCCCAGATCCTACTTTGTGGGAATACACTGGGTTTGTTGTTGTTGTTGTTATTGTTATTGTTGTATCAATTTCTATTTTAAACTGTGCATACCGAATTAATAAGATGTTAGCTGATTCGCTTTGGCTTAATGGTTGGCTATCGATTAATTAGTCGATGTATTTGATAAAAATCGACCACCCCCCATATGAGTAGTTTTAGGTATTTGGTCATGAAAATTAAAAAAATTGAAGTTGAAATTGAAGTTGGAGTTGGAGTTGGAGTTGTGTTTGATCATGAGTATAAATTAAAGTTGTTTTCAACTTTTCGTGAGAGAAGAAAAAGTGAAAAAAATGAAAATAACTTTAACTTGTTTTTACTTTTTCAAATACAATTTCAAATTGTATTTGAAATTTTTATGGCCAAACACTACAATTTTTACTAAAGTAAAATAATTTTTCTAAAAAAGTAAAAAAAAATTATGGCCAAACACTCCTATACGGATAAATTTTTTATAATTAATGGTTTATTGGTGTGGAGACGGATTACTCAATTTTCTTATCGGGTAAACCGTTAATCCATTACTATAATTATATTTTTACCCTTAGATATATAAGTATTTTTTGTCAACCCCACATATAAAACTTCATTTATTATTCTATTCACTTCTTAGTCTAAAAAATAACATGCCACTTCTTGTGACATCTAACCACAAAGTGCAGTTAGACTCCCTAAAATATGAAGAAAATCTGAAATTAATTCTCAAACCAAAACATAAATTATTCTTGACAACACAAAGGACCGCAATAAAAGTAAAACAACCCAAATGTGTCCTTCACAAGGTTTGATATAAAACATAAAAATTCAAATAATATTAAAGTTTGAATTTTTTCTTTGTCAATCCAATAATTAAAAATGTTTCTACATACATTTTAGGTCTAGAAGAAAATTCTTATTTGATTCGATGTTTTAACCTATTAAATAACTACACAAACAAAACTCAAGAAGCCTAAAAGATTGATAAATAGATCAATCATAGTATACATACAACTTAGTTGATGAAGAAACGGAGGAACTACCAATAATCGCTCAATATTTCATTCTCTCTTAAATTTATCCATTACACCATCCGATAACCGTCCTTTAGTTACTAATCCGATACCAAATCAACTGTTATCTTATTTGGTGGCTAATGAATTAGCATATTTAAAAATCGATAACCAATAAGTCGAATCATTAAGCATAATTATCCAACCGATAAGCAGCCCTACCTATACCCCACCAATAACTTCTCGTCCGATGACCTGAATTCATCGGATGCCTGCCGATGAAGAATACGATTGGTAGGCGGTGATGATGGTAATTGGGGTGAGGGACGGAGATAAATATTTCGAAGCAAAGGAATTTAGAGTGAAAGTTGTATTATTGGTTGGGAAAGGGGGTGGGGGTTGGCCGCGCGAGTAAAGCGAGTTATTAAGTTATCTGATTTAAAAAATTAGACAATTCGTTTTGATAATCAGATATTTATAAAATCCTAAATTACTTCTAAATTATTAATCTGATAACTTGATACAAATAATTTGAAACATTTTTTAATTTGAGTTATCAATTATAGTTTGATTTTGTACACTCCTAGAGTTCTGTTGCTGTGTTCCACATCATTAGGGGTTTAAATTATTTTTTTAATATAATCTTGACAATTCTCACCTTTAAATTAGCTTTTGAAGTTTAGAAAAATTTCCTTTCTTGCCCAGCCAGATAGTAAAATTTCCTTTCTTGCCCAGCCAAATAGTAAGAACCATATGTATGTAGTCAAAATTTCGCAGAAACAAGTCATTTCGGATTGTATCTTTTTTTTTCTTTTTCTTTTTTGTCTAAATTTATTTTCGCTATAAGTCATTTTTGGACATGACACAAGTGTATCCTTTAAGGAATCCAGAGTCCAAGAAGAAGTTGACACAAATTAAATTTACTCATACATTAACGTATCTCAAAATCTAACACGTGGACAAGTTGATATCACAAGGATTTATGATAAATTTTAAACAACTGAAATCTAAATTAATAAAGACATTCTACCTAAAAACGAGAAAAGAATTATTAAAGAAAAACAACGTCTTGCCAATTATCACATAGGATGTAGAAAATAATTTGCACGTTACTAAGTTTGAACTTTGTACCTTGCTATTTTATTATAATTTTCTTATAATTCTATTTTAAAAATATAATATTTTTTAAAATTAAGGATATATCAAAAATAATATTTACATAAAAGGTGGTGCACGGGGATATTGTTAATTAATTTTAAGCGCAGGATATTTTAAATATAATTTAGCCTTAGGTATACTGCTCTTTTTATTAGTTAAATTAGTCCTAAATAAAATTCAAGGATGCATTAATCTTATATATTTGCCACGTTTGATTAGATGATCAACTAAATAAGCACGAAATTTAATCATATTCAACTACTTTTAGTTAATTAGTGTTTGATTGTATATTCACTGTGAATTATTCTCAATACTTCTTTCAACTACCTTAACTTTCAAAATTAACCTTATTCTGGCTAATTAAATGAAAACAACGCAGCTAATCCTTTTTACTGTTTGCTGATCGAAATAATAGGACATTCTTGCTATTTTTATGTTTGAACCGAGGGTCTATCGGAAATATATAATCTTGGAGAAATGTCTACGTAATTCTCATCTTTTTCAGATTCTACTTGTAAAATTAGACTGTGTATTTTATTGTTGTTTTTCGCTCTTTTTCTTCTTTTTTTGATTAACTATTAATCTCGACAAAGTTATTTGACTTTTTGAAGAAAAACCTTTTTTTCAACCCTACTAAAGTGTAATGTACGATGATTCAATTGGGAAAGTGAGATGTTCATTTTGGAAAGGGAGTTGCAGATGTGGATTTAGGAAGGTTAAAGGAATAAAGGAAAGCCCAGCTTTAGAAGAAGCATCCAGAGAATGGGTCGGTCAAGGAGTAGTCCAGAACTCATGCCCATCAATAATCAAGCCCAATATCGGAAAGGCCCAACAACAAACAACAGTCTAGTAGTCTATTAATTACTGTGAACTGAGAGCTGGAGTAGTTAGTCAAATTCTGGTAAATTCGATTACAACTCTCTAACTAATTTTCTCTTCTTCGTCTTCTTCTTCTCCCTCACCTAAATCAATTTTCTTTCTTCTTCCTCAGGTTCAAGTTCATCAATGGAGTTAGTTTAGTAATCAATATTGTAATCGTATTTCTACATGTCGATTAATAAAAGAATTCATGTCTTTCCAACTGTTTGGTTATCAAATTTCATTTCCCAGTCTTAATATATAACATAAAGTTTAGTATATTCCTTGTTTAAAAATGTATAAATGTAAACTACTACCATTTCTAAATACAGACCTGCGAGTTAAAGTTACTTGCAATTAATTTTCCTCAACTTAAATGATGTTGTATTTAAATTTTATTTGAGACAGTACGTACTATATCTATATATTTTTTGATAATCATGGTGTTGGAGCCAGCTTATACACATCTTGATTAATTTTTTGGGATATCTGTCCCTCCCATCAATAATATATACTAGATAATTCTGTCTACCAAGATTATAAGCTATTTAATTGAAGTTACGGAGAAAAGGTGAACTTTGATTAAGGGTGTCTAACGGGCCGGGCCGGTTACGGGCCGGGCCGGGTCAAACAGTAAAAAAATTAAAACCCACCCAAACCCGGCCCACTTAACCCAATCCGGTCAAACCCACCAAGACCCGGTCAAACCCGGTTAAAAACCGGTCAAACCCGTTTAAAAAATAAATAAAAAATCCAATATACACTATATACACTCCAATATACAATATATTTTTTTTAAAAAATATATAAAGTATAAACAATTACACATATATACGTACCATTCAATATATAATTATATATGACTATACGTACTACTTTAAATAAAATATATGCTATAATAGTATAATATATATATATATATATACACTACAATATATATACATACTAATTTATAAAACATATACACATGTATACGTTAAATATATACTACTTTAGAAGATATATACACATATATATGCACCATTCAATATATATGTACTACTTTAAATAAAATATATACTACAGTATAGTGATATACATATATATATATACAACAATATGTATATATATATAGTTACATACTAATTTATAAAACATATACACTTGTATACTTTAAAGATATACGTCTATAGAAGATATATACACATATATACGCACCATTCAATATATATGTACTACTTTAAAAAAAGTATATACTACAATATATATACTAATTTATAAAACATAAAGTAATGTATACATTAAATATACACGTCTATAGAAGATTTATTCACATATATACACTCTATTCTATGTATATGTAATGCTTTAAATGAGATATATACAATATATATACATTACAATATATATTTGTATAGTTATATACTAATTTATAAAATATATACACATGTATACGTTAAATATACACGTCTATAGAAGATCCATTCACATATATACACTCTATTCTATGTATATGTAATACTTTAAATGAAATATACTATAATGTATATACATTACAATATATATTTGTATAGTTATATACTAATTTATAAAACATATACACATGTATACATTAAATATACACTTCTATAGAAGATATATACACGTGTATACGCACCATTCAATATATATGTACTACTTTAAATAAAATATATACTACAATATAGTGATATACATATATATATATATATACAACAATATGTATATATATATAGTTACATACTAATTTATAAAACATATACACTTGTATACTTTAAAGATATACGTCTATAGAAGATATATACACATATATTCACACCATTCAATATATATGTACTACTTTAAAAAAAGTATATACTACAATATATATACTAATTTATAAAACATAAAGTAATGTATACGTTAAATATACACGTCTATAGAAGATCGATTCACATATATACACTCTATTCTATGTATATGTAATACTTTAAATGAGATATATGCAATATATATACATTACAATATATATTTGTATAGTTATATACTAATTTATAAAATATATATACACATGTATACGTTAAATATACACGTCTATAGAAGATCCATTCATATATATACACTCTATTCTATGTATATGTAGTACTTTAAATGAAATATACTATAATGTATATACATTACAATATATATTTGTATAGTTATATACTAATTTATAAAACATATACACATGTATACATTAAATATACACTTCTATAGAAGATATATACACGTGTATATGCACCATTAAATGTATATATACTACTACTTATAAAATATACTACATTATATATACATTACAATATGTATAGATATACTTATATACTAATTTATAAAACATATACACATGTATACGTTAAATATACACTTCTATAGAAGATATATGCACAAATATACAAATCATATGCTACTTAATATAATAAATTAATAATATTTGGTAGTAAATTAATAATATATTAGAAGTAAGTTTTTAATTTAAAGTAGAAAAGTAGAAATTCAATTTAAAATTTTAAATCGTTAAATAAAAAAAATAAAAAACAACGACTAAGGAGTGAATGAATTTGGGGAATTTTATTGATTGCAAAATGATCCAAAATTTATAATTTAAATGAATGAAAAATCTATAAATTATGCATCATTTTTTCCAACTTATTCATGTTAATATTAATGGGAACTTGCATAGGATAATCGAAGTCAACGGGGGCAAAACCATGCATTGGACTTGATTCTGCTGAGTTCTCCCGTGAAGTCATAATTTCTTCAACTTTCAGCTCGTCGCTCGGCTCCAGTTCCATTTCTTGGTTTCTTCTTTCCGCTCTAATCCAATCTCTGAGGCAAACTAGAACATTCATTGCATTGCTTCCCAATGAGTGTCGGTTGTCTCCAAGCTGCTGTCGTCCCTGACTGAAGGCGCTCTCTGATGCAACGGTTGACATTGAAACATTCAAGATATCTCTAGCTAATCTTGAAAGCACAGGATATTGTGATTCATTATTCCTCCACCAATCCAGCGTGTTGATCCGTCGTCTGCGATTCTCTGGTGCCATCCGAAGATAATATTTCAGCACTTCCCGATAAGTTGATGTGTAAGTTATCTCATCAACACTGTTCCAACAATTTAAATCATAAAACGAATCAGAAAAACCACTATGTGCCGGCCTTTTAGAAGATGATGTCTCCTCGGGAGGATGAGGAGCGACAGTTGGAGTGATATTTGTAGGTAAGGCTGAATCAAATAAATCAGCATAGTGATTATATAATTTTTCTATATAATCCTTTGCATCAGCCGTAGCCGTCCACAAATCAGGCTGTACTTGTTCAGAATCATGGTTAATATTTATTTCTAAGTTAGTATAAATAAGAGTACTAAAGTGACACATATGATTATATTTCATGCACGGATTTAGCATAGCACCAACCAAGTAAATAGGGGGAATCGAGAAAAAATATTTTTTAAATTTCGTAAACATGGCGCCAACAGCTTCTTTATAACCTTCTTTATTTTTATATTGTTGGAGCAAACCAGAAATATCGGCTATATATGTCAAAATATTACAAACAGTAGGATAGTAATCACCGGAAAATTCAACCGTAGCTACATAAAATTTTTCTAAAAACTTAACAAGATCATTAATTACAACCCAATCAGAATTATGTAGCATGCAATCAGCAGAATCAGCAAATGAACCGCAATGTTGGTTAAAAGCTAGTGTAATATGAATTCTATATTTATAACAAGTTTTTAGAAATTCATACGTAGAATTCCATCTAGTATCAATTTCCTCAGGCATCAAAATCGGTGTAAGTCCATTTTCTTGACATTTAAGTTTAAATTATCTAATTCTCGATCTACGATTATTTCCTTGAATAAAACCAACGGCAAGACGAATTTTTTCAATATAAAGCTCAAAAAAGTCAAGACCATCTTTTACAATTAAATTATATATATGACATGCACACTTAATATGAAAATTTTCAGGCAAGGGCGGAGATAGCGTAGATTTTATTTTTGTTATAGCAATCTTGTTGTTAGAAGCATTATCAAAAGCAATACATAAAATTTTATTTTCTATACCATAATATCCGGCAATTTTAACAATAGAATTAGCAATAAATTGTCCAGTATGTTTACGATCTTCATCATATAAAAAAGCAAGAATACGATTTTGCATCACGAAATTACTATCCATCCAATGACAAGTAACGGTTAAATAATCATTTTTATTTACAGCACGACCAAGATCAGAAGTTAGGGACAATCTACATTGAATATTTTTTAACAATGTTGATAAATAAAAACAATATTGTGAATGGAGTCTAAAAATATCAGACCGACAAGTAGTTCTAGTAATACCATTAAACATAGGATTATAAATTGCTTGTATATAACGAATAAAAGCATCAGAAGAAGGAAAACTAAAAGGCAAACAACCCACAGCTACCATTTTAGCTATTTCTTCCCTGTCCTTCAATTTATTATACTTTTTCGCTACTTGACCGGTTGTTGGGTCCATTCTAGTTTGCGTTGACCCACCAACATCCCCACCACCTTTTGCAATATTTAACTCTCTTTTGTGATCTTCAGCTATATGTCTCATTAACGTACCCGTACCCCCTTGCTTGCCTCCACTTCTATGCTTATATATTTGTTGACAAATATTGCACTGCACCTCAATATCTGATATACGTTCAAAAAATTGTCATGCAATACTAGTTCTTTTACGAGGTTTTGGGGCACTGGGAGGACGGGAAGGGAGATTAACTGATTCAGATCTAACGTTAGCATCTCCTAGTACGGGTGTTTCAGCAATATTTTCATTATCCTCGTCTAAATTAACTGCATCTACTTCATTTTCTTCTTCTATACCGTAATTTTCCTGAGCTTCTACATAATCCATATCGTGAGCACCTACACCTATTTCTTCCTCAAAAGGTGTACCAAGCGGTACCGGAGGCGAAGGCACACAGGTATATCTATTACTTGAACTACCTCTACCGCTAGTAATTCACTTTTTACTACCACTACCGCTTCCGGGACAAAAATTTTTAACACCTTTAGCAGCGAGGTTTTTTAATTTATCCATAATATAAATTAAATTAAACTAAAAATATTCAAAATACACAAATATAATTAAATTAAATATTAAACAATTAATACAATAAATAAAAATTAAACGTAACAGATGAAACGACAATACCAAATTTTGGAAGTATCCGAAGATTGCGACTTTAGAAACTTCCGCTTGTACTTTGTAAACGAAAATTAAAAAATTAAAGTGAACACTTTAAGAAATTAAATATATTGAATATTAGAGAATTGAGAATTGAGATTTGAGAGAGAATGAGATTTGAGAGAGTGAAAAATTGTGTGAAAAATGATTTGAAGTTGTAGGGTATTTATAGATTTTTTTTGGGGATTAAAAAATATTTTTTAAAGTTTTTTTTTTTTTTTTATTAAATGGGCCCAAACTAGCAGTTTGGACCCAAAAACGGCTATATAGCCGTTGGGCCAACGGCTAGTTTGGCCCAAAATCCAATTTTTTTTTCGGGCCGGGCCGGGCCGGTTAACCGGCGGGCCTGGACCGGGCTTGATCCGGGCCGGGTTAATCGGGCCCATTTTAACAAAAAAACCGGCCCGGGACCCGGAACCCTAAAGCCCTAGGGCATACCGGGCCGGGTCAAACCGGGCCGGGTTAGCTAATCGGGTCGGGTCGGGCCGACCCGTTTGACACCCTTAACTTTGATCATACAAAGTCTAATTATTTGCGAATAGGGGAAAGGTCAACTATATGTAATGGTCCACATATGCTATGTTTCTGTCTTTGACAAAGAACTAAAATCCCTTTTAAGGCCAAAAAATATTAGAAAATTTACTATATTATTGGAAGTTAAATTCTATATACAGACATAATGAAAATTATTTATATAATTTGTTTCTCTAGGCTATTTAGCGTTCCATCATAATTTTTTGTTACATGGGAACAATTTAGCTAAACTCAGAAAGAAAGAGAAAAAAAAAAGGGTTTCTTTTATTTTCAGTTTAATTACTTTTTTGTTTTAGTTGGTTACCAGTTTAACACATGATTATTGCTGATTAATTAATGATAAATCAATATAATGTAGACAAGAAATATGTGATTATGGATTAGTTTAGTCTAAGCATGTCCACTAGAATCACTAAAACCAACCAAATTGAGCCAGAAATTGATCCCCAAAAAGTATTGGTTCATTCTTAAACATAACGTATATCTAATAATAAAACATAAGATGCCCAAATATATAGGCTAACATGAAGATTTCTACTGAAATCATAAATTCAATGAAACAACAAAGTGAATTGAAGAAGAAGAGAGCAAAGTGGAGGGAGAAGATTGCTTCTTTGATATGAAAATTACAACTTGTTACACAATGTGAAGAGTGCTTCTAGTATATATACTGCACAACTTATACTTATACTAACTAACCGTGTCTAGACAGTTATAACTAACTATATGAATTTTCTGTGTAACTAACTTCTAATTTATTTTTAAGAGACTGTTTTACAACTAACAAGCTCTTCCAGCTTTACTTGCTACTTAGCACATTGTATCTCAACACTCCCCCTCAAGCTGGGAGGAGAAAATATATTCAAAGTTCCTAGCTTGGACATCAGAAATTCATGATGAACTCTCCTTAGTCCTTTAGTTAAGATATCAACAGGTTGATGTTGAGTAGAAACATAGTTGATAGTAATTAACCCTTGTTAAAGTTTTTCCCTGATGAAATGACAATTTATTTCAATATATTTTATCCTTTCATGATAGACAGGGTTAGCAGCAAGTTGAATAACTGCTTTGCTGACACTAAACACACTCACTGGTAGCTTTATCTTTGCATCTAGATCTTTTAGCATTCCTAGTAACCAGACTAATTTAGTAACAGTAGAGGGCAGACTTCTATACTCAGCTTCAGCTGAGCTTCTTGATACTGTTGTTTGCTTCTTAGCCTTACAAGAGACTATAAAATCTCTTATTTTGATTATATATCCAGTTATAGATCTTCTTGTAAGAGGGCATGCTGTCCAATCAACATCACAATAGGCAGTTATCTCGTTCTTTGAACAACTAGGCAGAAGTATACCTTGTCTTGGATATCTTTTACTATATTTGATAATCCTTAGTGCAACTTCCATATGAGACCTTTTAGGTAGCTACAAAAACTGACTCAAAATTTGAACACTATATGCAATATTAGACCTTGTCATGTTTAGATATAAAAGTTTCCCAACTAATTTCTGATATGCTCCTTAGTCTACCAATTAATCTTCATGGTTTTGATTGGTTTGATCATCATACTGTTTAGAAGTCAGTTTGACATTCACATCAATGGGAGTACCAACTGGTTTAGCACCTGAAAATCCTACCTCAGAGATAAGTTTAAGAGCATACTTTCTTTGATGCATAACCATTCCAACATCTGATCTTGCCAACTCAATTCCAAGAAAGTATTCAGGTAGGTCTTTCATTTTAAAAGTTTGCTGCAAAGACCTTTTTGTATCTTCTATAAGTTCAAGACTGTTACCTGTTATTAGCATATCATCCATATACACTAGGATTATTGTAGTTTCTTCAAGTATTTTTCTTGTAAACAGAGAATAATCATGTTGCCTTTGCTTGAAACCCATCCTTTGTAATGTTTCTGTTAATTTCTGATTCCTTTGTCTTGGTGCTTGTTTTAGGCCATATAATGATTTTACCAATCTACATACATTCTTCTCCCCATGACTGGTAAAACCTTGAGGTAGTGTCATGTAGATTTTATCCTGCAATTCACCATGTAAAAATGCATTGTACACATCCATTTGATGGATGTGCCAATGTCTGGAAACAGTTAACAAAAGAATGGTTCTGACAGTAACCATCTTTACCAAAGGAAAGAATATTTCTTTATAGTCTATCCCATCCTTTTGGTTGTACCTTTTGGTAACTAGCCTTGCCTTAAACCTCTCAACATCACCAGTAGACTTATACTTTATTTTATATATCTATCTGCATCCTATTGCGCTTTTTTCTTTAGGCAGTGCAGCCAGTTCCCAGGTGTTATTGCTCTGCAAGGCTTGTACTTCAGCCTACATTGCCTCTACCCACCTTGGGTCTTTACTTGCCTCAACATAAGTGGCAGGTTCTCTAAGACTAGAGGTTGCAACAATAAAACCTTAATATGTTGTGGACAAGTGATCATAAGCTACATAGTTTGATATAGGATATTGTACATCCTTGTTGATATTTAAAGAAACAAAATCCTTTATCCATACAGGTGGATGCACTTCTCTTGTAGACCTTCTTATAGCAACTACTATAGCCTTTTTAGCAGTAGTCTCAAGGCTCTAGTGACTTCTAACACATGTCTGTATTTTCTTTCAACCACTCTATTTTGTTGTGGACTATAAGGGCATGTTCTTTAATGAACAATTAATTCATTTTTCTTAAAATATCTTTGCACATACAAAGTTAACAAACTCTACTCCATTATATTACCTTATCTGTTTAACAGTCTTGCCAAATCGAGTGTTCACAAACTGGAGAAAATATTGCAAAGAAACACACACATCTGACTTGTTCTGTAACAAAAACAACCAAGTCATTCTACTAAAATCATCAACCACTATGAGAAAGTATCGATTTCCATCAAAAGTAGAAGTCTTATATGGTTCTTAAATATCAACATGAATTAGATCAAAACACTCAACACTCTTAATACTTCTAACTGGAAAAACAACTCTGGTTTGCTTTGCATAGGGACATACACTACATTTATCCAAAAACTTGTTAATAGATTCACTACTAACATAAGACAATTGGTTCAACATATGAGAAGACATGTGACCTAGCCTTTTGTGTCATAACTCTACATCATTTTCTGATATATCAACCTTACAAGCAGACTTATCTTTCACCCCACATACATTATGTTGTAACTGAGACTGAGTGATCTAATTCAGTAGCAAGTATAGTTTATCATCCTCCTTACCAATATCTTTCACCTTGCTAGTGTAGAGATTCTGAAAAACACAGAAGTGGGGAAAGAATGTGACTGAGCATCCTAACTCTTGAGTTACTTTGCTTATTGACAAGAGATTGTACTTGAATTCTGGTATATGAAATACATTTGTAATAACACTTCTTGGAGAGATAAATGCAGACCCAAAATGAGTGACCTTAGACACTTCACCATTTGGTATGTAAACTGGCTTTACATCCTGAGATCTCGTCACAGAGTCTTTAGTAAGCATACTAATTTTTGACACCATATGATTTGTTTCTCCTGTATCTATAATCCACACATCACTATTTTCATAACTAAGAGAGCTTTACCTGCTGAATTAGCTGCATTATCCATAGCTGCATCAACTGACATATTTGCACTTTCTTGAGTTTATACTGACTTTTGGTGAAAGTACACCCCTGAAATCATCCATCTCATTTGAATTAGAGTCTGGGTGGACAATCACTTGTTTTTCTTTGGTGAAACTGTTACATTGGTGTTCAGACCATAGTTAAATCCACTAGGTGCAGCATTGTGTGAACCTTTCTGGATAAAAAACTGACCACTTACTACATTTTAGGCAACATTGCCTCCACCATTGTACACTTTTTTTTTGACTTGAAATCAATATGATATCCTACTAGCTTATAACACTGCTCCTTATTATGTCCTTTACACATGCAAAAATCACAAATAATACCATAACCTTTCTTGAACTTGTTAGTGTTATATCCAGAATATGAACTGTTGCTACTATGACCTTCATTATTTCTTGTATACATTACCATAGAGTCAATAGCATTTGAACATAAGGAATGCATGTTCATACTTATACTACTGGAAGCAACAAATCTTTGACATTCATCACTAACAACCATAACATAGGCCTTATTTACACCAGGTACAAAGCTCATTAACAGAATTTGACTCCTGGCTTGATTATAGGATTCATTCAATCCCATAAAAAATTGATATAGTTTCTGTCGATTCAAATGATCAACAAAAACTTTTGACTTGTCACAATTACACCTAGGGGAGAGAACCAAAGCCTCAAACTCACCCCACAAGTTCTTCAGTTTAGTGTAATAAACAGACACAAAATCAGTACCTTGTTCCAAAGTTATAATTTCTCTGTGTAAACTAAAAGTTCTTGATCCATCTATACGATCGAATCTTTCTTTAAGATCATTCCAAACATTTTCAGCACAAGAAGCAAGCAAAATACCTCCTAACAAACTTTTAGACACGAAATTTATTAGCCAAGAGAGAACTATAACACTCACCCTCTCCCATTGACCCCTTAAATCTACATTGACATTTTCCTTTCGACAAGACCCATCAATCAGGCCAATCTTATTATGACCAAATAATGCTAATCTAATTGATCTACTCCATAGTGCATAGTTTTCAGTTTCAAGAAGTTGAAACAAAATAAAATTTACTCCATTGATATCTGCTGGACTAAAAAATAGTGAATGGTAGTAATCAATACCTTAGCTTAAAGTTATACAGGCTGTGTAATGTAAACTTCCAGGATGTCTACCATTATTGAATGTCGAAGCATTAGTATGGCCACCTCTGTTGATCCCACCTTTCTCATCAGTTGTAGTATCATCTTTGTTTCCCATTGTTTTAAAATCTTTCTTGATTCAATATTCTTGTGCGAAAGCTTTGTAAAACCCAGAGTCTGATTTCAGTGATGCAAGAATTACTTATAAAAATCTACTACGATCTACTCAGACTTCGATCGAAGCTATGATACCTTGAAGGTTTCTACTGAAATCATAAACTCAATGAAACAGTAAAGTGAATTGAAGAAGAAGAAAGCAGAGTGGAGAGAGAAAATTGCTTTATTAATATGAAAATTACTGCTTGTTATACAATGTGAAGAGTGCTTCTAGTATATATACTACACAACTTGTACTTATACTAACTAACTGAGTCTAGACAACTATAAGTAACTATATGACTTTTCTGTGTAACTAATTCTAACTGTATTTTTAATAGACCTGTTTTACAACTAACAAGCTTTTTCAGCTGTAGACACGTGATTTTTAACCCTCCTCGAGTTTAATATATTTTTCGGCATTAAATATTTTTATTTTTGTCCAGTATTTATCTTAGCTTTTATTTTATTTTTAATAAGTTTAGGATGAAAATAAAAATAAAAATAAAAAATAATAATAAATAAAGTTACATTTTTGATATATTTTTATTTTTAAAATAATACAAAAATTCAAAAAAAATATATATATTCTTTATATTTTAATAAATAGGCTAGTAGTTTTATTATTCTTTTAATTATATTAATTTTAGACTATTTATAAATTTTTATTATATTTTATTAAATAGAAAAAATTAATTAATTAATATTCTTTTATTTATATTATTATTTACTTTATATATTTTATATTTTAATTTATTAAATATTATTATTATTATAATTATAATTAATAGTAATTAAAAAAATCAAAATTTGAATCCTAAAACTACCCAAACTACTCCCCCAAATCCCCCTATTTAAGAAATTTCCCTACCCCAAACTAGGTAGATTTTATCTACCAGATACTATTCCTACAAACAATATTATTCTACACTGTATCGCATAGAGTCAGAAGAAGAAAAAAAATATCAGATAACTAGAGACAAGAAAAAAAAAAGTGAATATCAAGAGTGATAGGAAGCAAAAACAGTACAAAAAAAAAGAATCAGAAGAAGAAAAAGAAAACATCATATAACTAGAGACAAGAAAAAAAAAGAGTGAATATCAAGAGTGAGAGGAAGCAAAAATAGTAAAAGAAAAAGATTGACAACCTGACTTCAAGTTCAGAGTTCCGTTTGAAGTTTTCGATGATGAATTTCATCGTTTATCATTTAGTGTAATTGATTACAGGTTCTTTCTCATTCTTAAACCATTTTTTGTTGTAGGTTTACTTAAAAAATATGAAAGGAAATATTCAAGTGATTCTATGCATTATTCGGTCTATAGTTGATTAATTATATGAATTGTTGTTACTATATATTATACAATCATATTATCGAATATTAATAAATTTATACATAAAAAAGTTTTATATTCACACACTCACATAACAGTTTCATACATATACTTTCACCGTACACACACAATCACATATATTATTTTTTATTCACCATACCCAGATCCATCTTTCACAAATCAATCTGAAACACACACACTATTAAAACGCACAACATACACATCAACACCTACGCACACCTGCACAGTAGAAGAATAGAAAAAAATAGAAAAGAAAAAATCAATGAAGAGGGAAAGAAAGAGGGAAAAAGATCAATTGAAAGAGAGTGAACGGAGTGGCCGTTTTCGGCGATTTCTCATCGAAAATCCGACGGGATAGTCAACGAAAAATATCTCAGCCACCACCATCACTGTCCCGACGTTGTGACCTTTCATCGAAATTTAATTTCGTCGGACCCCCCCAAAATCGGTCAAATCGCCGAAAAAATACCATCACCGACGCCGCCACACCCCATCAAAAATTTCCCTTTTCCCGCTATGTTGGAACCGGCGAATCAACAACCATTGCTGCCGGCAAAAGCATCGAAAAATCGGCCAAAACGCATCATCTCGCCGGAAAACGGCCTACTGGCGATCCCCTTTCCCCATACCGCCGCCGCTACACCCTCCCAGATCTGGCCGAAAAGGCCATTCTCTGGCGACCCGTCAATCCCCTCCCTTCTCCCTTTTCCATCGTTACTCCGGCATCCTTTACTGTTGTCATAGATGATAGATGTAAAAAGAACAGAAAATTAGAAAAGTGAGTATTACGTATGTGAGAGGAAAAGGAATTTTATATTGCTTTTTATTTTTTTTATTTTTTTTCAAGTCTCCATATTTGAGTATGATATAAATTCTTTTTATTTAATAATTAGTAAAAATAAATTATGAATAAATTTGATACTAATAAAATTTAATATTTATTTCGGAAATTTTCATGTATGATTTATCTTATAATATATAATTTGAGTTTATTTAATTTAAAAAGATTAAATTTTGAGAATAATATTAAGTTTAGCGTAATATAAGTAGATTTGTATATTTTATTAACAAAATTTAATAATTATTTATACATTTAATTAATTATGTTAAATGAATTTTGCTTTTATTTATTATCAAGAGTTTAGGCAAATTTTAGACGTGTTTTAAAATATTCGTCTCAATTAAGAATGTGGCATACGTATCTTTTGAGACATTTTAAAATTCAAGGATGCGATAATGTACTTTGATAAATATTTTTCTAAAAATTAACTTTTATCGATTTATTTAATATAAGATAATAGACAAGTATTCGATATAATTAAAAATGAGCTATTTTAGGCCTTAACATAACTTATTAAAATAATTTCAGACAAGATAAGTCAATAAAAGCGATCGTGCTAGAATCATGGGACTCAAGGGGTGCCTCACACCTTCCCATCTGTCAACAGAATTCCTTACCTGATTTTCTATTTTTGCAGACCAACAAAGAGTCATTTCCTTTTGACTAGGGATTCAAAAAGGTGACTTGGAACACCAAAACTCAATTCCAAGTGACGACTTTGTAATTAAAATAATTCCTATTCAAAATCGCACTTTAATTGAAAAACCCTTCGACTTCGAGACACTTCGAGCGAAAAAAGGGTGTGACATCTCTGGCGACTTTGCTGATAACTAATAAGAATTCGAGCTTTTGATATTGACTTTACTTGCTTTAATTATTTTTGATATTGTATTTATTGGCCTTATTCGCTACTTGTCGCTCATTTACTGTTTTGATATTGTTGAATTGTATTTATAAACCGCCTTCTCTTGCGCACCCCCTCTGAGTCTTTGAAATAGGATAGAAGGAATGCAGCGCATGCATGCATCTTATTTTCTTTTTGAGATTGCCAGAGTGTCAAGGTACCCGGTGAAGAATTATTAGTCACACATATTAGGCGGGGTTCGGATCGACAATGAAGGAGGAGTAACACTGCTACCGAACAAGTTGTCCCTTCCCGACTCGAGTGTCCGCTCGGGTAAGCCAGTCTAGCCACCTATCCCTATTAGGAAAAACTTAGAAGAACTTAAAACTCAGAATCTGATTATCCCTATTAGGTTTCGCTTTATTTGCAACATATGCATTTGACTTAGCGTGACTCGGCACAGGGGCCGGGTCTGTCTAGGACAAGTGTCATTCTTTATAACGATTAACATATGCATCCTACGTGCTCTTTGACATTTATTTAAAAGCCCATTTAATTGTTGACCGACTGTAGATAACTTGGTAAAATGCAAGAAAGTATATTGTCCTCAAATTTAACAAAATCACTTTTTCAAAGAAATTAAAAATTTACATAGTTTTTTAAAGTCTTCATGAACTACGAGGGTCTGATTCTCACATCTTAGTGGGATACGTGGGAAGTCCTTCTCAGGATACGACCCTATCTTTTGGAAAATTATTCATAGATTTATTGGGGAATATTTTGAAAAGATGATTACTTTCATAATTATTTTTCTAATTCTCAAGTCCAATTGTTATATATATCTTAATAGTCTTGAATCTTTAGATATCATGAGGCTAAGTTTTTACAAAATAAAATATATATAAATCTTAACAGCCCTGAACCTTTAGGGGCCTTGAGGCTTAGTTTTGTACGATATATATTTCATGAACTACGCACACCTGATTCTCATCTTAATGAGATACGTAGGCAGTCCTTAATGGATTTTGTGATCTTAAAAAAGATTAGTTGTCTTTCCTTCTAAAAAAATGAAGAAAAAAAATAATTTTATTTTCATAAATAAAAAATATTATTTAATAAATTCAATAATAATAAAAAATTATTTCTCATATTTCAAATAAAAAAAAGTATGCTTCTTTGTATCTCCAATTTTCAAGAATTACGCATACCTGACTCTCATCTTAGTGAGATACGTAGGCAACCCTTATAGGGTTCGGTGATCTTTACAAAAAGAATATAAAAGAAAAAGAGTTTTTGAAAAAATATTACAATCTGACGCCTTTGTTATTTCTCATACAGTTAGTTTAAGGTGGTTGATTTGTGGTATTTTGGCTGGTCCCCCATATTACACCAAATTCAGGGAAGAGAGTCATGTCCAGTAAGAATATAGAGAGTGAAATCATGGATCAGACAAAGAGTCAGGAAAATGAGAGGTTAAAGCAAGAGATTGTGAGTTTGAGGCAACAAATGTTGAAAATGTATCGAGCTTAGGACAGTGGGTTGCCTCCTCCTCCATTTTCCACTATTGACCCTACAAATACCTTAAGTTTTTCACCAAAATTGCAAGGACAGTTTTCTGTTGTTGGTTATGCGCCAAAACATGCCTCAGAATTTACTCCAAGCTAAAAGAATCCCAATGTTTCCATCACTCATTCTCTAGATCTTCAGTATAAATCTACCACATTGATAACACCACCTATAGTCTCTGCTTCTGTTGCTCAACCTTCTACTGAGGCTTTCACCTTGGGTTTTTGTCCGGCGATTGTGCTTCCCCAATCTGCTAGTGAGTCGATGTTCAACACTCTTGATGATCACTATTATACTCCTGATCCCACATCTATGTTAGTTGTACCACCAAAATTTCTTACTAAAAAATCTGACATGGCAGAAGAGCAAGGGATTATGGCTAGGAAAATGAAGAGCACAGAAAAGGCTGTGAAAAATTATCAGGGAATTACGAATTATAAAGATGTTGCATACAAAGACCGAGGCATGTGTTCATGTGTTAACCTTCCTCCAAGTCTTGAGATATCAATATTTGATGAATATGATGGGTACGAGTATTCTGTAAAACACTTGGGATGATATTACTATCAGTTGAGAGAGACTAGAGTGAAGAAGAAGGAAAACATACCTATTATCATTCCAGAGGCAAAGTAGAGCTCAAGAGGTCCAACTCAGCAATACTGTCAGTCTCAATCCCGAGCTTGAACATCAAATCCACGTGCTCACCTGCAACAAGGTTCCTCTTTGCAAAATCTAAGATATTTTATTCCACTTTCTTCGTATCCTTTGAACAATGCACAGTTGTATGCTCATCCATTTTCTTATCCACAATGGCATGCACCGGTCCCTCAATATTATCCTCTACCCCCACATATTTATCAAGGAACTTCTAAGTCCAAGTTTCAATCGAGGCCGGAGTTTGCAAAGAGGAGAAAATCAAAGGATAATTTTACACCAATTGAGGAGTCGTATGTCAGTTTATTCCAGAGATTGAGAGATTCGGGCATAATCACTCCTCTTCTTGAGTGTAATCCTGATCTACATTCAAGAAATTTTGATCCTCACGTACGATGTGTATATCATTCAGATATTCAGGGTCATAGTATTGAGGATTTTCGTGCTTTGAAAAGAGAAATAGAAAGGATAATTCAAGAAAAATTAATTGTAGTGCAAAACATTGACACTACGAGCATCACACGAAATCCTTCACCAACATATAGTAATGCACAATACGTGGGAAACAATGAGTTAAGCATGGAGATCCAAAACTTATTTGTTGAAGGAAATGTATTGGACGGTGGTGGAATTTCTAGTCATGCTGATATGCAAACCAGTGGCTAAGATGTCAAGCTTAAAAATTGGGAGGTCACTCATCTCCCTACTATGGAGGAGTCTTGGTAGTTTGTTTGTTTTTCTTTCTGCAATTTGAATCATTCTAGGGTTGTAATTCAGATTTTTACCTTGGTATTTTAGGTTAAAACTTTGTCTATCTTTATTCTTAATGAAACATAATTTCCCTTTGTTTTATTTTGTGTCTAATATTTACTTATTTATTTTCTATTATACAGTTCTTTCTATGTTGATTCTAATGATATGACATGCATGAAGAATTATCAACCAGATTTTAAAACTCAATCGAATTATGAAATAATGAATAAAGAGGTTGAATACG
The DNA here is from genome assembly GCA_030864215.1 of Capsicum pubescens. Classification (NCBI taxonomy): domain Eukaryota; kingdom Viridiplantae; phylum Streptophyta; class Magnoliopsida; order Solanales; family Solanaceae; genus Capsicum; species Capsicum pubescens. The sequence continues at coordinate 33,551,342 of CM061548.1, forward strand.
ATGAAGAGAAAGCATTTGAGGATATAAGCAAAAATTTCAAACAGTTTGAGACTAAGTCAAATCCCAATATAAATGAAATTGGGGCAATCACTTTGCAAATAAAAAATGACTTGATCATCAATTAGAAGATCTAATTCAAGCATTTTGAATGGGATCAATCAGAGGATATATAGTCTCCATCGTCAGGAAAAAAGAAAGAAAGTTAGCTCCTAAAGAGACACGAGTCATTCGTGTGGAGAAATTACAACACAAGTGGACTTGTATATTTTATAAACATGAAAGAAGTGACACATGTGCACGTTCTTAGAGAAGGTCACTATTGAAAAGATATGGATGATCTCATGTTTCACCCTCAGATTGCATGTTATGTTCTTGCATTTTTAAGGATTGATATGATGAAGACATTTCATTCTTCTATCCAAATATTGTGTCATCCTTTGTTACCCTCTTTGATATTTAGTGTTATTTTCTTTTATATCCCTCTTTTGGAATCAAGATAGAGTCAACAAAGCTCGAAAAAAAAGTGTCGACCAAAAGACTAGAGTCAGAAAAGTTTCAAAAAAAAAAGAGAAAAGAAAGTAAAGAAAATGTGGCAAAAATAAAGAAAAGAGAAAAAGAGTCAATAACAACTAAAAAAAAAGAGAAGAAATCAGAATCAAGCAGAAGAACGAGTTGCCTGAACTACATTTGACCTGATTCTTGCTATGACAAGATACGTAGGCAGCCCTACTCCGGGGTTCGGTTCAACCAAAAGAAAATTTAAATTACCTAGAATGAAATGAAACTGGGTCAAAAGTTTATTTCCTTAAAAGAGTCAATTCCGAAAGTTGTATGCTTCACCCAATGTTATGTAAATCTTTGAGCCTCATGCCGCCCTTTTTTTCTAACCCTAACCAAAAAAAGACCTTCAGATCAATCTTTGAGAATCTCGAGGCTAAACATGTTATGGGTGCATGATATTTCATATTTAGGGTAATATTTTTCTTATATATATATATATATATAAAAGAATGTAGATGAGAGAGCCTGCTTGGTGAAAACCCTCTTGGGTACCATAAGGCAACGGTGAGTTGTGAGAATAATGAAATGAGAGAGTATTATTGGTGAAAACCCCTATGGGCACCATAAGGCGTCTATGAGTCGAGAAAGAAATGAAAATGAGATAAGCTCATGGGCGAAAAACCAATTGAGGTGTCACTAGCCGAAGGAGAATTACAATACAGAAAGAACAAGTTCAAGATTGGCTCAATTTCAAGTTTAATAAGTGGACAAAAGTTGATAATGATTGGTGTGATTAGATCAGATTCTTTAATTCAAAATGCATGTCATAATCATTAGAGTTGACTATCATTTTCAGATAAATTTTTCTTTTTCCTATTTTTAGAAAGGGACATTCATTGTCTTTCTTCCTTCTCTGTATTTTTATTTTGTTTTCTTGAGTCGGTTATTCAAATAAAAAATTATTGTCATTTTTTCTCGTGTTTTTGAGTCAAGTCAATGCAAAATAAGTGAGAAAGGATCTCAAAACTTGCTACCGGTTTGTTCAATTACACAAAGCAAGACAAAAAGCCCACACATGAAAGAGACATGATTGTGAGCGAAATAAGGCATGCAGAAAGTTTTGTCAACAGACGAGTTTGGGAACTCATGGAAGTACTAAGGTTCAAAGGGTTTATTTGAGGAATATGAAAAAGCAGAGATACTGTGTTTGTTTCAGAGTCACTTCTAATAATCTAAGTTTGGATCAACGATGCAATAAGTCGATGACAGATGCTAATGATTGGAAGCAAGGTTAAATGTGATGAGGGCAAGAGTGATTGCCATGAAATATAAAGCCACAAACCCGCCACCACGTTTTTGAACTCACAAGTGTTCTTTGATGAAACAGGAAATATGTTACCTTCAAATCAAGGACTTCTTGGCATAAATATCAAGGACTGCAATGTCTCATTTCCACAAATGCAGGAAGCAATGTTGCTGCACAGGTTTGATAATCAAATTATAGTAAAATTCATCATACTATATCCCTCTAAGACATACTTTTTTATCCAGATATTTCAGTTTTCAATTGCTAGATGATATACTTTTTAAATTGAACCTTGATTCCTAGAAGACGTACCTTTTAGTCGAGTCATTTCCCTTGATTCCTATAAGACTTACCTTTTAGTCAATTCATTCCCCTTGATTCCTATAAGACGTTCCTTTTAGTAGAGTCACTCCTCTTGATTCTTATAAGACGTACCTTTTAGTCGAGTCATTCCCCGTGATTTCTATAAGACTTACCCTTTAGTCGAGTCATTCCCCGTGATTCCTATAAGACGTACCCTTTAGTCGAGTCATTCCCCGTGATTCTTATAAGATGTACCCTTTAGTCGAGTTATTCCCCGTGATTCCTATAAGACGTACCTTTTAGTCGAGTCATTCCCCTTGATTCCTATAAGATGTGCCTTTTAGTCGAGTCAATCCCATTGATTCCTAGAAGATGTACTTCCTGGTCGAGTCATCCCCCTTGATTTCTAGAAGATGTACTTCCTGGTCGAGTCATTCCCCTTGATTCCTAGAAGATGTACTTCCTAGTCAAGCCATTCCTATTGATTCTTAGAAAATGTACTTTCTAGTCAAGTCATTTCCTCTGACTTCTAGAAAATGTACTTTCTAGTCGAATCATTTCAATTAACCCATAGAAGATGCATTTCTTTATACGGGGTTTTCAAGTAGTTATGATGTGACTTTCACAAAAGTTCTCTGATAATAAACTAGGGCAAAAATTTAATTCCTGTTGTTTGGAGTTTTACTTTTCCAGAAAATGGAATATCTCTTTATAATAATCTTTATTTGGTATAATTTTCTTTTTAGTTTTGATATGATTTCACGAGTCCGCTTGAAGAACAGGGTGAAGAAAAAGGAAGTCCTGGAGCCTGCCTGAAGAACAGGGTGAAGGAAAAGGAAGCCCAGGAACCCGACTGAAGAACAAGGTAAAGAAAAAGGAAGACCAGGAGCCCGCCTAAAGAACAAGATGAATAAAAAGTAATTCCAGGAGCCCGCCTAAAGAACAGGGTGGAGAAAAGTAAGTCCAGGAGCCCTCCTGAAGAATAGGGTGAACATTATCAGTAGCAAGTCAGGAGCCCGCTCGAAGAATAAGGTGAATTTTCAAGTACAAATCATAAAGATCAAGTCAAGATTTCAGAAAAGTTGAGTAGATAACAGGTTGCTATTCTGGCATTGGTTATTTTGGTAGTCTTCACAACATGGTTTAGATGTTAAATTCTTTTTACGTGTTCTTAATTGTCTATAGACTGTTGGTATTTCTACTATTTGTACTGTGGTATAGGTTAGATTTTTAAATAATATCATTCCATCTCTTATTAAGAGACATCCTCCTCTATCTTGTATACAAAAATGTAATCCTGTTACAAAGTCTGAGCCTATGTTTAAATCTCTTACGAGTATTCTATTAACATTGTAGGTAGGTTTGTAAAATTCATTACATGTATTTAGAAAACTTAATTGGGCTTTTTCTATATAGTGGTTATAAACATTATGAGACCTATCCATTTGCATTGCTGCAATGGGTTTGTTAAATGTTTTTAGCAAATGGGCTGGTGCTATTTCTCTATTCATTAAAACAGCTTGTACATCCTGGGTCTACTAATGCTAAAGTTTCTATTTCTATGTCTTGAATCCTAATTTTTATTAATACTTTTATTGTAGAAAATTCTCTGTCTTCGTTACATATTAAGCTGGTGTTGTTTTCTTCTATGTTCATCATTTCTATTTCTAATTTTTCTAGATGTATTGTTCCTTGTGTTTTGTGTATCTATTTCTTCTTCAATTAGTTTAGCTTTTTCTTTTTATAAGGTAGCTACTCTTTGTTCTAAGTCATTTATTGTTGCTTCTAGAGTCGTTATTCTTAAGTTAGTAATTTAATTAGTTGTATATTTTTGGTCATCAGTTACTCCTGATTCTATTTTTATTTTTAAAGTGTTTTCTATACAATTTATACATGCTTCCATGTAACATTTCTTACAGTTTGCTCTATTTTCTTTACTTGGAAACCAACTACATATTCTACATCTATTACTATCTAAACCCTTATTCCTTTGGAAATCATGTACACAATCTTGTGTCACATTCATTAAATTGTTTATTATCAAGTTATTTAAATATAATTCATCTACTTCTTGTCCTAATGCGTTTATTAAATTATCTTCTTCTGAATTTGAGGAGTCAGATTTAGATTTTTCTTCTATTTCAAAACTTACTATGGAGTATATACTTTCTGTGTCTGACATGTATTCATCTATATTTAATAGTGTTTCTTTAAAATTTTCTATTAGCTGAGAATTTCTATTTCTAAGGTTGTTGTTTTTAGGACATACATGAGCTAGGTGGTCTTTGCTTCCACAGGTATAGCATTCTAATTTGTTTTTATAGTTTCTATCACTTCTATATTTTCTAACATGTTTATTTTTATTCAACCAAGGTTTTTTAGCTTCTGATCTTCTAAGGAAATATTGCTTGCGACTGGATGGCTTTTGATTATATTTCTTCTTATATTTTCTTGGTTTTCTTTGGTTATTATCATAGTTTTGAGTTGTATATATTATGGATTTACAAAAATTCATTTCATTTCTTTTTAATTGTTTTTGTATTTGTATGCTTGTATATTTTTCTGTTGAAATGTCCATAACATGTTGTATTCTATGTCTCATAGTCCACTGTGTATTTGGACTAGCAGCTACTCCATCTCTTTTATACCGTCTATCTTCTATTTCTCTTCCTAAAGCCCCCGATAACTTATTAATTAGTTTCTTTTCTAGTTCTTCATTAAAAGTGTTTCCACGAATCGTGCAATAGTAAAAATAATCTTGTAGATAATTTTTTATGTACATCAAGTTTGAAATACTTAACTGTTCTAATTTTATTAATGCATCCTTTTGTAGCGCTAATAATCCACTATTTGGGTCTTTTCCTGTTAGTAAAATATGCATTTTATTTGTAAAATTATAAGGGTTTGGACCCATTGCTAATAGGGCTTGGAAATCATATGGGCCGATTTTCTTATATCCTTCCCATGTAGCTTTGGTTGATTCTCCGAAGAAAGTTTCTAAGTATTTGTACATTGTTTTTGTGTCTGTTTCTGTATAATGTCTTAAATAATCTGTTGCTACTATTCCCTTCCATAAATCTATTACTGTATCCCACATTTGGGGATCATGTGCAGCTATATTTAATATTTTTCCTTTACTTCCTCCTTCTTGTAATTTTATGGGTTCTTCTATTGGCATTCTTTTTCCAGCTGGTCTTATATTATCTCCCCTAAGTTCAGTATCTGGATTTAACCTTACTCCTGGTCTTTTGGGTACATTTCATGTACTATAATCTATAGTTTGGGGATTTTGACTAGTTCTTTGAAATGGACTAGCACTTGATGAGCTAGCTGCATCTAATTCTGCTAATTCTTTGAAACTTACTATAGATATTGTATCTTTATCTATATTTTCAGAAAATAATTCATTATCTCTATATCCTAAGTTATCATATCTTTCCAAACAGGTTTTAAAATGTGTTGTGGCTTCTTTGATACTCATGTCACATTTCTGACATCCTTTGCATTTAAAAGTCATATATTTATGTTCTTCAGTTAGTCTTTGAGCTTTTTGTATTACTATATCTACTTCATACCCTTCTTGTAAAGTTTCTACATTCATTAATTCTTGTTCTGTAGCTATAGTACTTTCTGTCTCAGTATCATCTAATTCTCTTCTAGTTGTATAATTATAATCTGTAAATCTCACTGATGTTTCACGTCTTCTTGTTGTGTATAGTACGTGAGCTTCTGGTATAAATGTCTTTAGTTTATTGAATTTTTCTAAATTCCATTCCATACCTGCATATTCTTCTGGGTCTATTTTTATAGGTTTTATTAACCTTATTCCTTTATTTCCCATCAAGTCTACTACATCATTTACTTTTAATTTGAATTCAGTTTTACTGCTTTAAGTTAATTTTTCTATGAATCCTACACACATTAATAAATTATTTCCGTTATTCATTTCTTCATATCCCTTAGTCTGAATTCCTATTTTAATATTTTTTTCAAATTCTTTTAGGTTCATTAAGAAGTCTAGGCTAATATAAAATATTCCTCCATTATTTGTCATATCTATTTCTATTAATCCTATTATTGATTTTTTAATATCAGACCATCTATCATTATAAATGACTATTAATACTTTAGATCCTAAATTTTTTCTAGTTAATACTTTTATTCCTATTACAATTAATCCTAAATGCATTAACAACATTCTACTATTCTTTATTTTTTTTTACAAATTCTGAGTTTACCAAATCCAAAACTGTGAAATTTTCTCCTATGGATGATACTTGTTCTTCTCTATAATGTCTATATAGCTGATTGTTTCTTGAAAAGTATCCAACATTACATAGTGTCCTAGGATTTAATAGTTTTAATTGGTGTTGTTGAAAGATTTGCAAATCCCTGTTTATATCTATTATTTCATTTAGTTCTTGTGATTGGTCTGTGTTTGGTTGTCTTCTTAATATCCTATTGAGTATATTATTATTTCCTATTCTATTTTCGGAAAAACTTATTCTTTGTCGTTCTTCTCCTTGTCTTTCGTTGTTTTCGATGGTTCTGCGTCTACTTGTAAGAAAGTCGATCTTTGAGGTTTTCTAATTATATTTTTTTTTCTTGTCTAGAAGTTAGTTCAGTTCTTTTTAGTTGGTTAATGAGTTCGTCTATTTCAGTATTTTTGGGCTCTTGATCCTCTTTATTTTTAATTAAAATAACTATCTTTTTATGCAATTCTGGTTCTTGTTGAACTAGTTTTTAAGCTTCTTTTTCCTTAATTAAAATATCTATCTTTTTATGTAGGTCTAATAATAATTCTATAATAGTATTGTTTTGTCTCAATAAAATTTTATCTGTTATACTTGAAGGTATATGCTTAGATAATCCTTCTGGTTCGCTATGATAGCTTTTTAATTTTTCTAGTGTCTTACTATAATTTATATCTTCTTCACTCATGAGAGTGAAATTTTTTCTAATCTTTGTATTGTTATTTTCAACTCGCTTATTTCTTTATTTATAAGTTCTACTTGTTCTACAATTTTTGTTACTAGTTGAGTGGTTTTAATTTCTAATTCTTTTGGTTTTTCTGCTATAGTTTTTATTAATTTTTCTTTTTCTATTTTTGTAGGTATCTTTTCTAGATTGAATTTTTTATTTAAATACTGAATTTTCCTATCTATTTCTAACTCTTGAGATTTTAAATAATCTAAATTTTCCTCTATTTTTTCTAGTATCTTTTTCTGTTTATTTTGAGTAACTTCTACTTCTTCAAAAACTCTTATTGTATTATTATCTTTTTCCTAAATTTTTTCGCTTAAATTTATTATTAAATCTATTATGGTATTATATTGTTTATCTTCTGAATGTAAAATGTGTTCTCCTTGGCTGAAATTACACCTTATAGTCGTATTATCTTTTAACACTCTGTATTTTTTTTCAGGTTGAAATCTAAGATCTAAATATTCAAGGCATCTAAATGAAGCTATTTTGTTATGCTAGATGATAATAACTAATTAGATGTTTACTAACTTTGTTAAAATACCTAATCTATTATTAGAAAATGTAATCTCTAGTTCTACTTCTTTTATATTTTTTATCAACCTTGTCTGTTATCTAATTAGTGATTCTTTTAAATTTCTTGATGTTATTTTAACAACTTTATCTATTTCAGTATCTGTAAGGACTAGATTATCAACTTTTCTTATTTCGTCTTTAATAAAAAATAATTGTTCTTTAAAATGCTTTAATAATTCTTTAAGTTGATTTTTATAAATTAATTCTTCGTATAACTGACATCGGGCTTCTCTAATATGTATAACATATTTAAGTGGCATACCTTATCCTAATGGAATTTTATTTACTTGTTGTAAATAGTAATTTGTCCAATAATAAGAGTTTTCTATTCTTATGTTATTGAAATCTAATTCTTCTTTAGAAATTTTTAGCAGTGTTTTTAAATATTTTGCATCTGTTTTGTCTATGTTTTCCTGAGTTATTTGACCTTGTATTCTCTCTCTCTCTCTCTCTCTCTCTCTATATATATATATATATATATATATATTATACCTACTGAATCTCAATTACAATCATCATTGAAACAACAAAGTAATAGTAAACAATACAAATAAATAAATCGTAAAACTACATAGAAGAAGGTAACTAAAAAGGAATGGGAACTAAATCAGAAAAGGTTAAAAGAAAAACAAACTAAGACAAAGCATCAATATAATTCGCATAAAATATTTCCTCAATTCATTTTTGGATTCACAAACTTCGACTCGAGGCTCCGATGAGGTTCGATTTGAGATTACGGTCACAGTTCTAATTGAAAAGATTATGCCAATTGAAAAAATATTTGAGGTCCAATTCTTTCTTCTCTCTTTTTAATTTTTATGTGACTGTGAATAATTTATGTGTTTAGTATGCTCGAATCTTTATTGTGTGTATGTAGTTGATGTTGAGATTTAAATTTTGGAAAATTAAAGTGATAGTTGAAGAATTAGCTAATTGTAAGTGAGAATGAAATTTGGGGGGAGGAATTGAGAATCGAATAAGGTGAATGTTGATTATTTTGATTCATTGATGGATGTTTTTGAATTCGGTAGTATCATGTTTTAGGCTAAAAATAGGCAAATCTTTGGTCGTGTAGGCAAACCATAAGAACCAATGATTGTTGAATGTTCGAAATGTTTGTTGAATGGTATTGTTTTATTGCATTTGGAACAATTTTATTTATTTGGCTGGGGAATGCCCTAAGGTTATTTGTATTGTTTTATTCGGAAAATGCCCTGAGGGAGTTGTACTCGAAGGCGGATCATGATCAAGTCCCGAGGCATCGGTTAAAGAATAGTGTAGGATAGTTAGAATAGTTTAGGTTTTAATTTCAACATTTTTATTTCAGTTTGTAATAAATTAAACTAGACACTATTTTGGAGTTTTGACTGTTTGATTGTTTGTTTTTTGTGTTGTGTGTTTTTGTTTGGTTTATGCATTTCATAGAGTCGTACTAGCCGATATATTCCACGAAGCGACTGCGGTCGAACCACAAAATCGAGGGGTGTATAACACCTTCCCTTCAGTCAACATAATTCCTTAACCGGCATCTCTATTCATGGACCAGTTTTGAAAGAGACAAAAATTGTTTTGAATAAGGATTTTCAAAGGTGACTTGGTACACCAGATTATGCCAAGTGGCGACTCTGAATTTTGATTGTTAAAAGTCTCTTTCGAAACAAATTGTTTTCTTTAGTCACTTAATAATAAAATCCTTTTCAAACTTAAAATTAATATCTTTTTCTTTTTGGTAAAAAAAGGGATGTGACATCTCTGGCGACTCTGCTGGGGATTTTTTCAGATTCGAGCTTCATTCTTGAGGTATATCGGCTTAGTGTGACACTATGGGTGTATAGACGCCCTTTTTTGTGTTAATATTTTATCATTATTGAGTGCTTACGTGCTACTAATTTACAGTTCTCTTATGTGTTACTGTTTTATATCTAGCATGATGTGCATTCCCCCAAGTCATTCTTTAGCAACAAGTCCCGGAGTACACGTCATGTACACGAAATCTGGTTGAGTCACCCTTATTTTAGGAGGGAGAGCCATCAAATGTATGGAATAGGGAGAGTCACCACTATCGACCATATGCTCCCCCGAACAGCCTTATTAGTGGATCCCAACCTTGGTCAGCCTTTAGGTCATGCTTATCTGTATCATATTGAGACCTAGGGCGACCTACTTTGTCCTTTGTAGGAGACTCACCCTTGAAGAATTCCTACGTGCTAATTGTTGCATCTTTGAGGGTAACAGGATCATTTGATGGACTGATTTAGGAAAAAATGTGTGTTTAGGCAAGAAAAAGTTTTTAAAAAAAAGAAGAAAAAAATAATAGTTAAAAAATAAGAAAAGAGTTTCGTAGTTTTTAGGAGTTCTTTATGGTTTTTATTTTTCATAATAAAAAATTCAAAAAGATTTTTCCTTTTTACCTTTTACATGACCTTTTTGTCAAAAAAAAAGATCAATTTTTTTTTTCATTTGTTTCCTTTAGCATGCATTCATAATTCGAAAATTTAAAAAATATTTTTTTTAATAGAAGCTTTTATAAAAGAAAAATTCAAAAAAAGATGGTAGAAATTTTGTACATAATGAAAATGCCAAAAAGATTTTTCGTTCATAGTTATTGGTGTCATTTTTATGCGAAGTGTCAAATTGAAAACTTAAAAAAGATTTCATTGACTTTTTTTATCGTCTGTTTGTGGTCGTGTCTCTCAAGTCAGGGTTCAGTGGGTTGTTTAATTTTTAATTGTCCAATCTGGACGAACTATGCATACCTGATTCTTCTCTCTCGGGAGTGAGATACATAGGCAACCCTTCTAGGGTTCGGTGATCTTAATTAAAAAATTCGAAAAGATTTTCGTGACTCTTCATTTAGAGTAGGTGTTTCATATACATCTTTAAAATAAAACTACAAAAATATTTTCGTTTAATAGTTTCAATTTTCATTTTCGTATGAAATTCAAAATTGAAAACCCAGAAAGTTTTTTCCTTGGTAATCATAGGTTTCATTTTGTATAGGAAGCTAAAAAATTCAGAAAGATTTTCGTCAATTCTTTTGACAATTTGTTATTTTCTTTTCTTCTTAAAGTTTTAAGAAAATGAAAAAGAAAGAGAGTTTGATTGACCATGTTGTACCAGAACTTCACGAACTACGCACACCTGATTCTCCTTTTTCGGGAGTGAGATACGTAGGCACCCTTCTAGGGTTCGGTGATCTTTTCAAAATAAAAAAGAGAAATAGTTTTGAAAAGTGTTGCATTCTAACACCTTTGTTATTTCTTTGAATTAGTTTAAGGTGGTTGGTTTGTGGCATTTTGGCTGGTCCTTCATATTGCACCAAGTCGTAGAGAAAGTTATGGCCAACAAGGAACCAAGGTTGCTATCGCTAATCAGATAGGGAGTTCGAGAAATGAGAATTTAGGAGCTAATGAAGAGATTCGGAAATTAAGGCAACAAATGATAAAAATGCATTGAGCTTGGGCTAACGGGTTGCCTCCTCCTCCAGTTTCCACTGATAATCTGGAATATCTATCTAGCTTGACCCCTGTGTCATATACACAATTTTTTATTTTTGTTGACACGCCACAACATGCAACAGGGTCTAATCTGGGGTAACACTATCCAAACACTTCCAATATTCATTTCCTCACTCCTCAACACATAACTGCCACATGCTCGGCTCCACCTACTATTCATGTTTTTGTAGCACCACCCCCGCCTGAAGCTCCCACTTTTGATGTTTATCCACCGGTTGTGCCTCCCTACTCTACGAGAGAGCATGTATTGAATATTTCTGGTGATCAACATTATGATCCCGAGCTCATATTTAAGTCGACTGGTCCTTACAGCTATACTCAACCTCATGAATTTCCTCTTAACAATGAGAAGCTTGTTGTGATAGAAGAACAAGAGGGCATGACACGAAAATTGAAGAGTTTAGAACAAGCTATGAGAAACTTGCAAGGGCTCGGGGGTTACAAAAGTGTCTCGTATAAATATCTATGCATGTTTCCAGTTGTTAATCTCTCTTATGGTTTTAAAATGCTGAAGTTTGAGAAATATGACGGGCATGGGGACCCAGTAGCACATTTAAGGCATCATTGTAACCAACTAAGGGGTACTGGAGGGAAGGAAGAAGTACTTATGTCTTATTTTGGTGAGAGTCTTCAAGTATAGCTTCAAAATGGTTTGTTGATCATGACATCAACAAGTGGAATAGTTGGGATAACCTGGCTAATGAATTCATGCAACAATTCCAATACAATATGGAGTTGATTCCTAATGAGAAATTCCTAACTAATATGAAGAATAAGAGTGCTGAAAATTTCAAAGAGTATGCGATTAGATGGCGTAAAAACGCTGCTAGGGTGAAACCGCTAATAAGAGAAAGCAAGATAGTAGGTGTTTATTCAAGAGAAAGATGAAACATATTATCAACACTTGTTACCTGCATTAAGCAAGTTATTTATTAAGGTCCTCAAAATGGGGGAGATAATAGAGGATGGAATTAAGACCGATCGCACTGTGAGTTTTGCAACATTGAAAACAACTACTCAAGTAATTCAAAGGGGTTCAGGAAATATTGGAGGGAATAAGAATGAGGAAATGTCACTGCTATTGTAGCTGGACAAAGGACACGTCCAAGAAGACCACGTCACCGTTACCGCCAGTCTCAAGCCAAAGTCCATACCCAATCTCTATTTAATCACTCCCAAAACCCATTATATTCCATTCCACCACTTTTATATCCAGTATATAGTGCACCACCATATGTTCAACCTCTTTATTAGCCACAATGGCGTGCACTAACTCCTCAGATTCATCCTCCATCTCCATAAAAATATCAAAGCCCTTCTAGGTCCGATCTTTGATCCAACCCAAACAATAAAGAGAGGCAGAAGCCTAGGGATAGTTTCACGTCAACTAGAGAATCGTATGCCAGTTTTCTTTAGAGATTAGTACAATAGGGTATGATCACTCTTATCCTTGGGTATACTCCTGACCTGCATTCAAGAAATTTTGATCCTAATGTACGAAGTATTTTAGAATCAAACACCAAACTTTGGACGAATCTAAGGTTTTTGGCTCTATTTGATTTCTACGAACGTTCTTCACCTACTAAACACTTCACACACTAGGAGCTGAACTGAACTAGGAAAAGTATGGGGTATTACATTCGAAATCATGAACCGTTTGATTTTCCAGAAACTAGATTTCAATATCTACAATATATCCAAAATTCAAATTTAAATTCCTTCAATATAATTTTCAATAATTTTTTGAAATTAGCCCTAAATTTAACATGCTAAAAATTTCAGATATGCGTATTTCTACTAAATTTTCATATCTCGATGTAGGAACGATGAAATCACGAGGCGCTTAATTTTTTTTTTTGAAACTAGATTAAAAAAACTATAACTTATACTACATTCATGATTTAAGACTTTCAGCATTATTTTAGACAAAATTTTGAAGTTGACTTCAAATTATGTCATGCTGAAAATTCCAGATTTGCGCGCCTTTACTGAAACTTTCATATGTCAAAGTAGGAGTGATGAAATCATGAACCGGTTGATTTTTTCAAATCTAGACTCGAAAATATATAACATATCCAATATTCATGTTTTAACACCTTCAGAATTATCCTAGATAATTCTTTTGAAGTTTCCTCTGCATGCTGATACGTTTTTAATTTTAGGTTTGTGTAGCTTCACGAGACAAATCATATCTGGGCGTGGGTGCATTGAAATTGTGAGTGGATTTTTTCATTGGAAAGAGGACACTAATATATACACCACCTTCTGTAGGCAAGAAAACTCAAGGGTGCAACTTGATCCATCTTTGACAATTGAGATACTTACCATATTTAGGTGAGCATTCCTTCTTTTCCCTCCCATTTTTTTTTTGTAGGTGAATGACAAGATCCTGTTCAAGATAATGTCTTTTATGCAAATCTTACTATCTTACGGTGATAAGAGATAGATACTTGTCACATCCCTAAGAAAAGGTAATTTCATGGTAATCTTATGGCGCATAGCGATGACTACTCATCTCCTCCCTAAGAAAAGGTAATTTCATTGTAATCATAGGGCGCATAGGGATGGATACTCGTCCACACCCTAAGAAAAGGTAATTTCATGGTAATATTAGGGCGCATCGGGATGGTTAATCATACCTGCCCTAAGAAAAGGTAATTTCATGGTAATTTTAGGACGCACAGGGATGGCTACTCGTCCCTGCCCTAAGAAATGGTAATTTCATAGTAATCTTAGGGCGCATAGGGATGACTACTCATCTCCACCATAAGGAAAGGTAAATTTATGGTAATCTTATGGCGCATAGGATGGCTACTCATCCCCTCCATAAGAAGAGGTAATTTATGGTAATCTTAGGGTGCATAGGTACGGCTACTCGTCCCTGCCCTAAAAAAGGTTATTTTATGATAATCTTAGGGCGCACAGGGATGGATACTCATCCCCTCCCTAAGAAAAGGTAATTTCATGGTAATCTTAGGGTGCATAGGGACGGTTATTCGTCCCCACCCTAAGAAAAGTTAATTTCATGGTAATTTTAGGGCGCACAAGGATGGCTACTAGTCCTCGCCCTAAGAAAAGGTAATTTTATGGTAATTTTACGGCACATAGGGATGACTACTCATTCCTTCCATAAGAAAAGGTAACTTTATGGTAATCTTATGGTGCATAGGGATGATTACTAGTCCCCGCCATAAAAAATGAAACTTTATGGTAATATTACGGCGCATAGGATGGCTACTCATCACCGCTATAAGAAAAGGTAATTTATGGTAAACTTAAGGTGCATAGGGACGGCTACTCATCCCCATCCTAAAAAAGGTAAACTCAAGAAGGTTTGAAGGATATAAAGACTTTAACTTATAGATCAAACCACCTGATGACTCCAACTTTCAGACTTTGAAGGCTTTAATATGGCAGATTTGAAAACTTCAACTTGAAGACTTCAACTTATAGACATAAAGCATATGAAGACTTCAATTTTTGAACTTCCCGGCCTTCGTATGGTTAATTTGAAAGCTCCAACATGAAGACTTAGTGAATTTGAAGACTTCAACTTAAGACATAGATCATCTGAAGACTTTAGCTATCAGACTTTAAAGGCTTTGATATGGCAAATTTAAAGACTTTAACTTAAAGACTTAGTGAATTTGAAGACTTCAACTTATAAACATAAAGCATATGAAGACTTCAACTTGCAGGATTCAGTATGGTGAAAGCTCCGACACGAAGACTTAGTGAATTTTAAGACTTTAACTTATAGACATTGGTCATCTGAATAATTCAGCTATCAGACTTCATGAACTTGCATGCTTTAATATGGTAACTTGAAAGATCCAACATGAAGACATAGGTCATTTTAAGACTTCAACTATCAGACTTCGTGAACTTGCATGCTTCCATATAGTAACTTGAAAGCTCCAATATGAAGACTTAGTGAATTTGAAGACTTCAATTTATGTCAAAAAAACTTATACTTCATAGGGATTTACCCTCATTGAGTCACCAACACTTATGCAAGTCTGAAGATTTATGAGGTTAAAAATCTCTTAAAGACTGAATTTTTTGTATGAGGGGGAACATGTGTTTTTTTTACACTCATGCAACTGAACTCAGAATAAAATTCCATGCGCCTACGTACCTCAATGAAGAGAATCAAGTCACAACATAGTTCTGGGGTGAGTGATTTTTTTGTGTCCTAACTTTTGCCTAGGCAGCCTCTTTCGAGGTTTTCACCTAGCAAATATTTTTTTGAGCCGTACACAGTTTATACTCTTGCGGGCCAGGAGTGGACATGCATTTTATACTCGTTTCTTAAGGAGTGTCATCTCCCTTCAACGATAGTACTTCTTCAAGAACTTGTCATTGGGGGAGGGGAGTATTCCTCACGCCATCTGTATTGACAAGATTATAAGCACCATTTGAATGTACTTCTTGTATGACATATGATCCATCCCCTTTGGGGTGAATTTCCCCCCAGACTTACAAGAAGTAATAATGGGTCTTCTTACTACAAGGACTTGATCTCCAACTTGGAAGCACCTCAAGCAAACCCTTTTGTTGAAAGAAACAGATAGCTGGGCTTGATAACATTCAAGATTTTGTTGAGCCTTTAGCCTCTTCTCATCAAGATTTTCTAACTCCGCAAGACGCAACTTAAAATTTTCTTCATCGCTGAGCCCTTCTTGAATAGCCAGTCTCAAAGAATGTATTTAACGCTCAAGTGGCAGGACTTCTTTAACTCCAAAAGCAAGTGAGTATGGGGTTGCTTGCGTCGGTGTATGGTAAGTTGTCCTATATGCCCATAAAGCTTCTTCCATTTGCTCATGCCATTCTCGTTTGGATTTGGAGATGACTTTCTTCAACAAGTTACATAAAGTCTTATTGAATGCTTCGGCTAGACCATTGGCGGCAACACAATACATTAAAGACTTGTACTGCTAGAAACCAAAGAGATCACATATTTTTTTCATCAGCTTATTATCAAATAGCTTTTCATTGTCAGTTATTATGTACTGAGGAATTCCAAAGCGGTAGATGATATTCACTCTGATGAATTTTGCAATATTTTCTTTCTTTACTTCATTGAGAGAAATAACTTTGGCCCATTTTGAGAAGTAATTTCTCGTGGCCAAAATGTATAAGTGTCTACCAGAAGATTTCGGTAGTGGACCAACAACATCCATTCCCCAAGCATTGAATTTCCAAGATTCTATAGTTTGGTGTAGTACCTCGGAGGTTGATATATGAAATTTGAATGGAATTGGCAAGCTTTGCATCTTTTAGTATAGTCCAAGAAATCTTTCACCATCGTTGGCTAATAATATCCCATCCTTTTAATGTAAAAATGGAGCTTCGGTCCAGACTGATGCAATCCGCAAACCCCCGAGCGTGTTTTTTGCAAAGCTTGAATTGCTTCTTTCTCTCCCAAACACCATAAGAGTACTCCTTCAAATGATCTTCTGTACAGTGTGTCTTTGTAGTAAAGGAAGCGAGATGCATAACAATGAATGGCAGTCCTTCTCCTTGGATCTTCTAAAAGTATCCCATAACATAAATAGTCAATGATAGATTGTCGCCAATTTTCCTTTATAGCTTCGTACACGACAATGAGGTATTCAACCTTCTTTTATACATCCCCATCCTCATTCGATGGAGGTACTACCCTCTCTTGGCAGATAGTAACTCGTGTCTGATTTAGAAGAGTTAAGGTTGAGGCCAAAGCAGTTAGAGAATCAACTTGCTTATTTTCTTTCCTTGGCACATGCTGGAGGGTTACTTCTCCAAGCCACCCCATTAACTTTTGCGCATCATCATGATATGGTCGTAGTTCAGGCTTTCTGACTTCATAGCTTCCCAAAAGCTGCTTGATCACCAATTGGGAGTCACCAAAGACTTGTAATTGAAGTTATTTCATGTCAACCGCCATCTCAAGTCCAAGTATTAATGCTTGATATTGGACAACATTATTGGAGCAACAATTGGTCAAGGAAAAAGAGTATGGGATGACCTCTCCTTGTGGCGTGACAAACACTACGCCAAAACCAGCTCCATCTCGATGTGTGACACCATCAAAGTACATCATTGCGACTTTTTTGGATGCAAGATCATTGCACTTGGTCTTGGTGACATTATCAACCCTTTCCTCATTCATGACATAGTTTTTCAAGTAGAATTTTGCATCGGCAAAGTGTGATTTAGCTTCAGTGAATGGCTTATCATCGGCTACTATCTTTATTTCCACTCCACCTTTGAGGTACTTTAAGCCTTGATAGTAAGAGGATGAGATAATTTTGTTCTCATGTACCCAAGGCCTACCAAGCAATATATTGTATGAAGTTTTGGCATCGATCACATGCATCAACGTATTTGATCAAAAATCATCCATACGAATCCCCAACTTGACAGATCTTATGGCCCTTTGGCCCCCTTGGTTGAAGCCTTGAATTATTATTCAACTTTTGTCCAGTTAGTTAGTAGCGATGCTAAGTTCTTTCATTGTGTGGATAGGCAGTATGTTGACTATGGATCCCTCGTCAATCAAGATTTTATTTATTTTCTTTCCTAGAACTTGACCTACCATGTACAAGAGACGATTGTGTAGGGCTCCTTCAAGCAGAAGATCATTATTTATAAATGGGATTTTTGTATCACATACACATGCCTCTTCGCCAGGAGTTTTAGCAAGCTTTTCAGAAGATGAAGGAACTTCCATGGGTAGATTTTTTCCCTTTACCCCCTCTTTGGCAGTATTAAAATAAGACACCTCAAGGTTGACTAGAGCAGTCTTCGCACAAAACCAACTTTGTAAGAATTCTTCCAATGTTATTGGACATCGTGGTTTTTTATGGTGAAGCTCCATTACCCTCATCTTTTTTGAAAGTTCAACCAGCTTCTGTTTTCTTGGTTTCTTCACCATTCTCCTTCTAGTTGGTTGCTCGAATGACCTTTTTTGTAGAATCATCTTCTTGCATCTGCCCCTGGTCACCAGAGTCCAACCTTCATTATTACCTTTATTAATTGAAGAATTATGATGCTCTAATAGTCTCTCATTATGCTCTTCGACACATATTTGGACCAAATTGAGTGAGCCAAAAGTGATAGAGATTTGATGAGAACTGGTCATCTCATTATCGAGAAAGATCTTTTTCTCATTTGCTAATTGCATAAATTTGTCCTTAAAGACAAAACACTTTTCCAGAGGGTGACCCACAAGCCTATGATACTTGCAATAATTTGGGTCATTGGTCCTTTCAGCTCCATCGAGCCGCTTCATCTCTGGTATATCAATGTGCTTATGCTCAAGAAGCTCATCAAAAATCTCAGCCACATCTGAATCAAGGAAGGGGTATTTTTTTTCTTGCATCTCCATTAAAGTTAACTTTTGATTTGGATGTGCTCGAGAAGTCGTCTTCACACTTTGCTTTTTGCTCACCTTCGTGGTGACCTTCACAGGAGACACATCGACATTCATGGATTCTTTGTTATCATTTTTAGGGACAAACTTTCCCCATCTTTTGGGTTCCTGCTTATTCTTTCCCCTTTGAGGGTCATGGATTGGCGTTACTCCCTTTCCAGCAGAAGACATGCTTAACTCCATGTCGTGAGCACGAGTAGCTAACTCTTCAAAGGATTTTGGTTTAATTCTTTGTAAGATATAGAGAAGCTCCTAGTGGTTTCCTTGGACGCACATCTCTATTGCAGAAGCTTCACTGAGCCTATCTTTGTAGTTTAGGCTCGCATTTCTCCACCGATTGATGAAGTTGGTGACTAGATCATCCTTTCTTTATCGAGTATTTATGAGATTTATTATGCTCACTGTACGTCTTGTGCTGTAAAAAGGATTTAGGAACTCATGCTTCAATTGCTCCCAACTATCGATGGAGTTAGGCTCAAGGTCCGTATATCAATCAAAGGCATTTCCCTTCAGGGAACAAACAAACTGTTTGACAAGATAGTCACCGTAAATTCCAACATTATTACATGTCTCAATAAAGTGTGCGACATGTTGTTTTGGGTTCCTTTTTCCCTCAAATTGTTGAAATTTGGGGGGTTTGATAACCATCAGACATTTTAAGGCTAACAATCCTCATAGAGTAGGGCTTGGCATACGCAAGGGAAGACTTGGTGACAACATCATACTTGTCTTTGAGGGTCCCTTCAATGAATTCCTTCAATTGCTCAATCGAGATCATTCCCTCAGAAGAAACTTGTACCTCTTTAGTCGGTGGTGTTTGTTTCACAGGATGTTCTATCTCGTGAACTTTTGGAGATTTTCTAGGTGCATGGCTAGACTCTTCTTTTATCAGTCCTTCCATTCTATCCACTATCTTATCAATTCGAGCATCTTGATTTTGAACATACTTGTTCAGGCCCTCAATTGCCTTTGTGAAATTTGCCAGCTACTCCTCCATAGATGAGGCATCAGTCACCATTGCTTGCATAATCACTGGAGACGTTGGAGAGTAACACGAATTGTCGGATAAGTTGATCTTTAAAGTGTTCAGCTTATGTGGTGTAAGTGAAG
Source organism: Capsicum pubescens (assembly GCA_030864215.1). Classification (NCBI taxonomy): domain Eukaryota; kingdom Viridiplantae; phylum Streptophyta; class Magnoliopsida; order Solanales; family Solanaceae; genus Capsicum; species Capsicum pubescens. The sequence continues at coordinate 33,571,053 of CM061548.1, forward strand.
ATAACACATTTATTGAACGACCATTGATCTTTGTGCCAGAGTATTTCGAACCAGAGTGCTCAAGTAGAGCAAGAGTCTTCTTAAGTTTTTCTGCCATGTTGCTTCCTCCTTCCAAAGCACTTGCATTGAACTTCGTTCCTTTTGGGGTTGAAGATCCAAAAACTGGAGTTGACGCAGATGACATTGGATGTGTTTGTTGTCCTAACATATTGTCCTTGCTCCTTGTGACAACTCCCAAGCTTCTGAAAGTAACACCAAGGATACTTTCTACTTCGGTAGAGAACTTTGAATCAACATCCTTGGAAGCAGTTGTTTGAGAGTTGATCTTCTTGGAAGTCATTTCAGCGTTCTTAATCTTCAAAGTTTGAAAAGGTGAGATGAGAGGTAAAGATCATCCCACTGGGCGTGCTAGTTTGTTTGCAATAAATTTTTACGATGACAGAAATAAATTGCAATCAGAAGCAAAAATATGGAAAAACATGATTTTTTTATTGATAAACAATGTGGGTACAAATTTGTTTCTCCCTTGATTCTTCTCTCTTAATTTTTATCGTAATTCGAGGGCCGTTAGTGGCGTATTTCTCGAATGTAGGCATATTTAGATTCGATATGAATTTCTCCATAATCCGAGTGCCGTTAGTGGCGTATTTCTCGAACTTAGGAAGATATGAATTTGATCTCAATGAAAGGAGGATTTGTGGATCTTCTTGATTTATTTAATTATGAAGAAGAAAGGGTTTTGATCCCTTTGTGATATTCCATGAATTTATGAAATTATGTAGAGATATTCAAGATTTATGAATATCTCATGAATTTGTGGGATATCGGTATCTTGATCTCTTTATGAATATCTCATGAATTTATTGGGACTTTGTAGATTTATGAATATACCATCAATTTATCCGGACTTTGAAGATTTATAAATATCTCCCATCAATTTATTGGGACTTTTAAGATGCGTCTTTAAAGGGATATCTGCCCCTTTTTATAGGCATAATTCAGGATTTAGGATAGAGTAGCCTCCAATAACTCTAATAGAATTTGGATTCTTCTTGAAGAGTCCCACAAATTTTAGAACTCTAAGTACTCTAACAGAAATTAAATTCTTTTTGTAGAGTCCACAAATTTTTTATGTCTACAAACCTTATTGAAGTTGTTGATATAAATGGTCAAGAACAGACAATTATTTCTGACCTAAATCATAACGAGGTGCTTATTGGTCAAGTTTATAAGGACAAAGCCACTTTAAAGTCAGTGATGACCCAGTATGCAAACAGAAATAAATTTCAATTCAATACAAAAATATCAAATGCAAACGGGTAAGTGAGTGTTTTATATTATTATATATATTTTTATATATTTGTATATGTATTTATTCATACATATTTCAGAAGGAAAAATTTTAATATTTTATTGTAATGAGTGTCTAAAAATCATGTCCATTCATTCATTACTCTACTATATATTTCATAATATACATATTGACTGTCTTATAATATTTCTAGTTAATTGGTATTTTTAGTTAATATATGTATATTGACTGTCTTCTAATATACAGATATACATATGTTTGTATATCTATTGTTTATATTTTTGTATTTTAGTTTACATAAGTTTGATATTTGTATTTGGATATATTTATTTTAGTTTACATAAGTTTGGTATATCTGTATTTGTATAACTGTATAAACTTATTTGTATATGCTTTTTTTTAGTTTACATAAGTTTTGTATATCTGTTTCTTATGTATATCTATTAATAGTATATTTGAATTTATGTATATCTGTAAACATAAGCTTCTAATTGTTTGTATATCTTTTTTTTAAGGTTACAAAGGTTTTTTTTAGTATTTGTATATCTGTTGTTTGTATATCTGTATTTTAATTTACATAAATTTGGTATTTGTATATTTGTTTTTTATGTTTATCTATTAGTAGTATTTTTGTATTTATGTATAGCTATATACATAAGTTTAGTGTGTTAGTATATTTGTAAATTTTCAAAAAACTAGTTTTATAGAATAAGTATATAGGTTTCATATTGTCGGTACAAACTGTAGGTTCCATAAGTTTAATTGATTTTTTTTTAATAATTATGTTTGTTGTGTTTATGAAAATTATTAATAGATAACTATTTCATATCAGGTATACTTTGGTGTGTAAATCGAAGGAATGTGGTTGGTTTCTAATGGCATCTAGTAATAAGAAGATCAATTTCTTTAAGATTCAAAAGTTTCAGCATGAATATACTTGTTCTTTAAAGGATAGAGTGTACCAGCAGAAACATATTAGTAGTGCATTAATTGGTGGGATTGTGAAGCAAAAGTTATCCGACCATAAAAGATTGTATACGGCGAAACACATACAGAAGGATATTAAGAATGAGCTTGGATTGGATTTGACTTATGCAATAGCCTAGAGGACTAGAGAGAAAGCTTTGATTTCATTGAAGGGGACAACATATGCATCATACAACAGACTGTTGGGATATTTATACATGTTGGAAAAGACTTACCCTGGTTCACATATACGAATGAAAAAAATACCAGATGATGAATTCCTTTATGTGTTTATGTCGCTCTACTCTTCAGTTAAAGGGTTTGATTCATGTCGATCGATTGTTGTTGTTGATGGCAGTCATCTAAGGGGAACATATAATGAAACTTTTGTGTCAGCAAGTACACTTGATGGAGTAGATTTTTATGCTACTTACTCTTTTTTTTAAATACATATTATAATATGGAATTTTTTTTAATATTAATTATATTGTATACCTTATATATGAATATGTACTCATACTAATATGATTTTGTCCTTAAACTGTATATTGTATATGCACACTAAACTAAAGAAATACTAATCAAATCCATCATTAAATAAGCATATTTTTATCCCAAAAGCATATGAAATAATCGCATCACACGAAATGCTAGTTTCTTATCGAAGCATGTCCAGCAAATGCTCTTGAAAACACTATCCAAAATTAAAGCATAGACATAAAAACATGTATCATTTCAATAATTTTTACCGGATGCAGTAATTTTATCCTTCATATTTCATCACGAGAGAATGATCCAAATGCAATTCAAGCCAGATATATTTGGACAAGTTCACTCTATATACATACATGTAAACTGTATATACATATATGCACTCCATATACATATATACAAACTATATATACATATATCCAAATGCAAACTGTACATACATATATGCATTCTAAAGTTGTATATATATATATCTATATCTATATATATATATATCCAAATGCAAACTGTATATACATATATGCACTTTAAAACTGTATATATATGCATATGCATTATTCTACAATATATATATATATATATATATAGAAAGATAGATAGATATAGATATACTTTAGATTGAGATGTCTTACAGCATTTTGCCCTTTCCTCCTTGCTAGAAGATGCAAAATTCTTTCCTTTTTTTTTTCGATAAATCAATCATCGATATTTTGAAAGTGTCTGTTAAATCATTTCTTGACTATGAATGTACCATGCTATTGTGATTATTGACATGGTTATTGCTCTCTTTTGTTCGTGACTCTGCTCTCGACTTGTCCACTTTCAACTCCGCTAAAAAATCTGTATTTTCACTATCTATTTGAGAAACACCCAAATCAAACGATGGAGCCCCATAATTAATCGTGGGTACATGTTCAATATTTTTTGTCAATCTCCTATTAGGGATTTCTTCATTCATTTGAAAAAAGTAATTGATAACTTGAAACCCTAATAAACAATGCAAAATAGATGAACAATGAGAAATTTATCGACTCACTTACATAATATATAAAAAATAAAAAAAAATTAAATATAATATAAAAAATAATAAAAGATTACCTCAAATCTTTAAGAAATATCCTAAATGGATTTTATGAGGTGACAAATCCGCAAAAATGGTTTTTCAAAGAGAAATCAAGATGATATTTTATGATATTAGAGTTATTTTGAGAGAAAAATAAGGAGAAAAAAGATGAAGAAGATCTCTTGAAGAATTGTATACTATGATATTGCCAATGTTGCCGTTTCTTCAATGTAAAATCAAGAATATTAGAGTGATTTTGAGAGAAAAATAAAAAAAAATAGTTGAAGAAGATATCTTCAATAATTGTGTGTTTTGATATTCCTATTGTTGCCCTTTTTTGAGCCAATAGAATAGAGAGAGAATAAAAAGAAAATATCCAAAATAGATACATGAGAGATAAAATTGGTATATACAAATCTTAATATATTTGTATATAGCGCCCCATAAAAAAACTGATTTTAAACTACCAAATGACTATGAATTATAATTTTTTAAAATATTAACCATCCCATGTAATTAGTATAGTATTTTGTCTATAATATGTAATTTTTTTATTTTTGAATAAATTTCAATACTTGAAGGGTATTTCTGACCCTTTTCCATTTGAAAATAAATAAATTTGTCATCTCATTGGGAACAAGCTATTTGCTAATTATCGTAATTGAAATCTTGTTTGAGCAACCTTTTAGAGTTGAGTTAATTTTTTTTCTTTTTCAACTAAATCGTAAGCCGGGAAAAAGAATCATATTTTATTTATTTATCTTTATCTTTATTTTTATTTTATTATATAGAAAAGCCAAGGAAGGACGACCATGGCTATGAAAAATAATACAATATGCAATACAAATTGCACTATGTACTTTACCTTATCTTATTTCATGACCAATTATCTTCAACCACTTGTAATACTAGGGCTCATTCTCTTTATTCCTACACAAATTTATTCAAATCTATTTTTTTTTTGTAAAAAAATCAAAATGCTCAGATATCATCAACTTTCTTTCGTGTTCTATTTTTTTCACGTTTTTATTTTTTTATTTTTTGTGGAAGTTTTGTTTGTCATTATTTTATACTTTCTTTGGTTCAATTTGTTTGATTTATTTCTTTTTTATGCTGTTTTAATTTTATTTTTTCATTTTTTAGCAACATTTGTAATTTTAGCTTTTCACATGTCACATTCAAGATTATAAGATTAAATGATATTTTGTTATATTTGACATATCTTTTATTTAATATCACAATATTCAAAAAAAAATATTTTACTTTTTCAAATTTCGTACCAAATTAAAATAGATCAAACAAACTGGGATAGATAGAGTATTAACAAAATAGTACATTTCTAAGAAAAAAAATACAAAACTTCTAGATGTTAAATTGTGCTTCTGACTATGTATATATGTATTTTCAAAATTAAAAGCTTCTAAAATTATGTTTTAGCCAAAGGTTATTTTCATAAACTTCTAATAATTATAACAAACTTATAAAATTCATTGAAATTAATTTATAAATCATTACGGATATTATATCAAACCAAAGTTGAATTCCTTATTTAAAATTTAGTCCATTATATAATATAAGATTATTGATGAGTAAAGTTTTAAACTATGACTTGAGATTACTTTTAATTAAGATATTGCAATGAAATAATAAATTACAATGGGATTGAACTAATATGAAAACAATTGACACATTTAGTTCATACTCAGAGAAAAGAGTTTAATTAGTTAGTGTTATTTATTTGTCTGATTTTGATTTGATATTGAATTTTAACAAGTTAAAAAAAGATTTTTGAATCTTATATTAATAGGCTAAAGATATGTATAATGTATCAAAATACTCTTTAATTTTGTAGAATTGATTAAAAAATTGTCAAAAATAAAGAGGTGTTTTCCTTTTCGATGGATCAAAATGGGTGGAGTACTATATTAATAGTAAAGTAATAAAAAAAGAAACTGATAAATGGTTAAAAAGTATTCATTTAATTTTAAAACTATATATACTACAAATAATTCTAAAACTATAATTTATTTAATTTAATTGGTACATTTGTTCATATTATATCAAGACTTTATAATTTGTACACTTAACTACATGTATCATTTTACAACACATAATCTTCAAAATAAAATTTATTATTTTGAGGTAGTATATTCTCTCATCAGGTATATAAATCACTTTTTTTACAAAAATATATACTAAATTATTCACTTGATTTTATAGTATATAAAACAAAATGTGAAACCATAACTTTTTTCATTTTTATCACTTGGTAAAGAATGATAGGATTTATTTTAAATTTCATCAAATAGGTTGAATTTCATTCGCTAAACATCTGCAAAATGAATTTAAGTGCATTCAAAATAAATTTATAGATGGATTATTTTTTATTTTTTGGTTGTTTTGTATGATTCTATAAAAAAAATATTAATATAATTGACACTTTATTATAACATGCATCTTTATTATTATTTTTTATTGTGATAATTTAGAAATATTGATGATCATTTAAAAACTAATCAAATACCTATAAATATATTTAAAATATTTACGGGCCCTTCATTATCTAGTTACTATTATGTAAAAATTACCTAAAAGAACAACTTAAGTTTCAAAACTACTAAAAATCCCTACACTTTAAAAATATTAATTATATCCCAACATTTACTACTTTTACTAAAAGTTGAGATACAAGTTAAAGGCCCCTCATCCTACGCCCTTTCTTTACCAAAAAAAAGAACCGCTTCTTTCACCATCTACGCCATTAATTAAGGGGTTGATTTCAATCCCACTTTTTTCTCTAATACAAAATTTTGAATTAAGGTAAATTTCCCCCCTAAAATCTTTTTCAATTTCTTCTAATCTTGTATGACGATTTTTTTTCAAAAAGAATTTTTTCGGGACTATTTTTACAAGTGATTTTTCGGTGTTATTGTTGAACGAAGTTTTTAATTATCATTTTTTCAGTCTACCTTTTTTGAATTAACATAATGAATGAAGATTCGGAACAATCTTTTAGTTTTGGAATCTTTCAATTAGACATTGTCAAACCAAATGAAGAAGTTAATTACTTTGTTCCTGGTAGTTTTGAATACGAATCTAATGGTTTTGATGAAAATAGATCCAAACATAGAAATGATCCACATACTATGAAGAAATTGAGAAAAAAACATTCCAGGAAGGATAACAAAAAAGAGGTTCAAGTTTCTAAGAAAAGAGGTTCTAAGTGCTTTGAAAGTAAAGTTCCCGCTAAAATAAGAAGACTTGTTGAAGTTATTTCAAGAGAAGAGCTTCCAAAGGTATTTGCATATTCAGATCTGGAAATTATTTGGCCAAGATACATATTTAGACATGCATTATACGTTTTTCAATTTCTTGTATAAGTTGGAGCTTTAATGATGAATCTCTATGTATCTATTATTTTTTAAGCATTTTTTAAATTAACATAACAATAGTTACATGTTTATAAGCTTATAGATACATATTGTATTATCTTGTATCAATGTTTTACTGTTTATGCATTTATATGTATCTCGTGTTGTTTAACTTTTCGTGAAATAAGCTCACCAATAGATACAAGTTATTTCAACCAAGATACATATTGTATTATCTTGTATATATGATTACCTGAGTATGCATTTAAATGTATCTAATGTTTTTTTTAAGTATTATTGAAATAAGCAAATAAAAGATTCATGTTTGTATTATCTTGTATAACTGGATCTCTGTTTATGCATTTATAGGTATCTTTTATTTTTTATGTTTTAATGAAACAATCATTCAAAAGATTCATATTATTAAGTTTAAAGATACTTATTGTATTATCTTGTATCTCTGGTTCTATGTTTTTATATTTTTGTATCTCTTGTTTTGTGTTTTTGTAGATTTATGTATCTCATGTTATATTTTTGTAGCTATTGTTATTGCCTCTATATATTTTATTGATGTTCTTACTTCTGTATATTTTTCTTTGCAGGTTTGCCCCATATGTAATGATGAGGTCTTATCCATTAATGTCATCAAAGATCTATAGGTCTATGCCACTTTGTATTAAACCAAATTATTGTATTGAAAGTAGTCAAAGATTTATTAATATGTCGAGGGAAATGCACTAGTTTTTCATTAGCATATTCTACTGACATAAATTCTATTTGAATTGAGGGGTATGACCTTTATGTATGTTTATTGAGTATCTTTATATATGAACTTTCACTATGTTCAGAAAATAAACTACTTTCGTTTCTAAGTTGACCAAAGACGGATCCAGAATTTTGAATGTGCGTTGATAAGGATAGGCTCTTGCTTTGACTAACTTATGCAAATTGTCAAGTATCGCGCTGTAAAAGTTCAAGAGGTAAAACAAAAATAATGTTTGCAAAGTGCTAAGCAGGAAAACTCAAGATTCATGAGAAATTAAAATTCTTTAGTAGTAAAGTTTGTAGAATAAAAAAAAAAGTTACAGATTCTGACAACTTAAGATCCTTATTAAGTCTTTTCAAGCTATAGCACTGAACAATGCTTATTTGAATCTAAAGGAAGATTGGGGAATATACAACATGATGTACTTGAAAAAACTAAAAAGAAGAACAAAAGAAACTTTCTACAAAAGAATATAGTATTGTACTTGAAAATAGTGTTCGAGCCAATTTGCACGCACCATGAATATTTTATGGGATATCTTCTATTTACCAACAACACAGATACCAGATAACTCTATCCACCAAAGCTTGAACGGATCAGTATAGAAAGCATCTAGTGTTTTCACATCTTATAATTCTAAGTGAGTTTTTTCATGCTATGGAACAGAACAACACTTTCTTGAATTTCATGGAGGATTTGGGGCATGTACAATAGGATAGACTTGTAAAACCTAAGAAGAAAGAATAAGATAAACTCTGTACAAACAAAAAATAGTATAGTACAAGTAAAAGGCAAAAATAACTTTTTCCTTCTCCTTTCAGCTGATTCACGTCCAATTTATGTTGCTCGGACTTTTTAAAAATGGTGTGTGCATGTTTTAATGATCCGGCAAGACCGACACATCAGTTATTGAGATTCCAATAACATAGTCTCCAACCAATATGACTATATCCACTTAAAGAGGTCAGTCCCCCACCGACATGATGCCTTTAATATTCATATACAATCCCCCGAACGACATTTTAGGACATAATTGCAATCATACAAAAAAAACTTCATAATCCATTACAAAAAATAAGATGTATTTTAACGTACTGAAAAAAATAATGAGATACATACACTGCACCATCGTGCACAAAAAATTATTACAGATATACACACTGCATAATCTTTCGTATGCTTATATCACTAAAACTAAAACATCACGAGATAGATTTTTACACATAATCAGATTACCAGAGATACAAGAACATGAAAGTTGTATCATGTGTGGTAAATTATGTATCTCGGCCAACTTAACATAACTACAAAAGTATTACGTAAAACAATAATCAATTTTATGTTAGATACACAATATGTATTTTTAAGCTTACTAACATGTCTCTTTGGAATGCTGATTTCACTAAAACTTAAAAACAAGAGTTACATATAAAACTTAAACAGATAACAAGAGATCCAAGATATTGAAAAAAGTATCATGTATGTCTAAATATGTATCTAAGCCTAAAATTATCCAGATCTAAAATAACAAGAGATACATAAATCCACAATAACATAAAATCAGATATACAAAAAGCTTAAAATGTATCTGTTATTTTACAGAATATGTATCTTTGGTATAAATAATTGAATCAAAATAAAAAATAATGTGAGATACATACAAATTACCCTCGTACACAATTTGTATCTTTAAACTTACTAACATGTATCTTTGTTATGCTTATTTCACTAAAACTTAAAAATAAAAATACATATAAAAACATAAACAGAGAACATGAGATACAAGAAAATGAAAAAAGTATCTTTAGTGTCTAAATATGTAATGCCTCGAAAGTACACCCTGGGCGTCACACGGTGCTTACAGTTCCGAGGGACCACAAGCTAACCCATGAGCTGGTACCTGCTGTGAGCACTGAATAACACAATCATAAATGTGGAAGAATAACTGATATGTCATAAGGTTTTAATATCTAAAACAAACACTGAATAATGAATCTGAAGAAATAACTATCTGAATCTGAATAAATACTAAAATCTGAGATAAACTGAATAACTAACTGTCATGTCAACTGAAGTCTGAATACTGAATAACTGACTGTAGTGTTTGAAAGCCTCTAAACTGAATAACTGTGAGTTGATAGGACATGCCCCAACTAACTCCAACTAACTCAAACTAACTACTAGACTGAAAGCATGAAATAAAATAATCTATCCTCGAATTATGAGGACTCACCACTGCTACTGCTGAGAGTCTGAGATGTCTAAACGTGATTCAAGAACTGGGCGTCAGAACCTATGATATAATATATCATAGTGCAAAAAAAAGGTATGCGATCAATACTTTGAATATACTGGTATGCTAAATGAGGTAGGCTGACATGCATGATTTCATGAACAGGAATAATAATTATCTGAATATACATGTAAAACATAGAGTACTAAATAGAGAGCATGAAATCTATAGATACTGGGGATGCATGACCAAGCATATAACATGAACTAAATAGAAGCCTATAAATTGAAATAATAAAATAACTAATATCTATATGCCTTGTTCAAACAACACTGAGACTAAACTACTGATCTGATTATGTCACGACCCAAATGGCCATTAGTGGCACCCACACCAATCTTCCTGTGGGAGAACCATCTAAATCGAACCATTACTCAAACACTTAGTCAATATTAGATGATATTATTATAAAATTAAACATAATAACAAATATCCAGGACTAATTATTATTAAAGAGGAAATTCAAACAACCTACTTACTAAAATTTCCAAGACCCGAAAGTCATTGTACAAGAACTACTAACAAAGATCATATCTAAAGTGTATCAAAAAATAAAGTAAATAAAGAATGTTTCATTGCCCGAAAGATGGACAAGAACAAATAAGATGACCCATGACAACCTGGAGACGAAGTGATCACCCTTGGATCAAGATCTTCTATCAAACTCTAGAGATGAGGTCATGTATGAGCCTAAAACACTTTCTGCATTCAACAAAAGAAGAGTACAGGATAGTATCAGTACAAACCACTATGTACTGGTAGGTATCATAGGCCAACTCAATTTAATAGCATGTACACAACATAAATCAAATAACATGTAGACAGGCATCGTCACGCAATAAATATTCAATGAATCAACAATACAACAAGAACAGATCAAACAGTGCTCACAAACAAGCCACATAACCATCAAGAGTATCAACCATACTGTAAACATCCACAAAAATAACACAAATATGTACACACATGCTATGGGACTTATTTTTGCCCAAATAGTCATGACCTGCAGGAAACAATCTATGTTCATGTACTATACCGGTGTGGTCCCCGATCCAACATAAATATAAACGTATCGGCGTGGTATCCGATCCAACATAAATATAAACGTACCGGTGTGGTACCCGATCCAACATAAATATAAACGTACCGGCGTGGTACCTGATCCAACATAAATATAAACGTACCGGCGTGGTATCCGATCTAACATAAATATAAACGTACCGGCATGGTACCCGATCCAACATAAACATAAACAAGCATTATCAATATCAATTTACACAACCTCACAGCATGCCACACAATGTACCAAGTTTACAAGTACACTAAAAGTCATAAGACAATTTCGTCAAGTCAATTTTCAATAAACATTCATACACGAATCAACAATTCAAACATCAGCAATTTCAAGCATGTTCGAATACCAATCCACAAGTATCCAATTTAGGAGCATGCACACAATTAAGTCGAGTCTAAACTCCAATTAAACCATAACCTACCTCCACCGAAGAAATCAAATGCACGCTAATTTGTGAGGATCTTGCCCTTCCGTAAAGCTTCCGAATAATCAAAATCTGTTCAATATATAATCTACATAAGAGTACGAATCTATTGACACTCATTTATGATTTTCTTACTCTAAAATTTCTACATCGCCAACTCAATTTCTCTAAGCCTCAAAACCGGAAGAAATATACGGGAAAATAACTTACAGACCCTTGGGCTCATAATACACTAACATGCAGATTCTATCTTTATGCCAATAATTGGCTAATCATTACTCAACATAAAGGAAAAGTGTACATTATTTTATTCACTAACCAATAATTTATTACCATATCCTAAACATTACTTGATCCACTAACTTAAAAGAAAATAGACAATTTGATCCATAATATTGTGGCTTCTTCACTGGTCACTTCCAGTAACTAAAGTAATAATCTATAACAACTTTATTCTAGTAATTCACTGCCATTTGTTCCTAAATCTAATTGGACATTAATCACTGCTATTTTATTAGTGGATTCAAACCTTCCATTCCATAGCACATTTAATATTTATATATTTATACATGCATACTACTATTAATAATTTACCTGGCTATGCCATGAGAACCAATGGAAAAAGTAAAACCGTAAAGCTTTGTATCCTTCCTCTTCTCGCTTTATGATTTTTGTGACTGTCTATATGGTAAACCCTACCCATTTAAAATCATTCTTATATTAACCACATAAGTAAATAAATTGCTATTTGACCCATTAATTCACTAATTAAATTAATTATTTATTATACCCAAAACTTTTAATATATCCTCAAAAAATATTTGGAATCCCATAGAAATAAATTAAATATGTAAATTGACTAGAAAGTATATTCTGGGACCATTGAAAATACTACGACACTAATCCAAAACTGTCTCGATCAAAGGTTGATTATTATCGGGTTTAACTTTCTCAACTTAATTACTCTGTTAATGACTTAAATTACTCCTGATCACCTCAAAAAAATTAGTACTATTCAACCCGTGAGTCATAATTCACGTATACAACTACGGAGAGCGCTAAAATAGGGAAGATAAAATTTTTTTACAAACTATCGAGAGGGTCGTTACATCAGATACCAATTAAACAATCGTTCATCCTCGAACGACAAACAAGTGGCAAGAAGAGTAAACAAGTAGTTATCTGAATCATCAAAAAGATGTGGATACTTTCTACGCATATTTGCTTCGATCTCCCAAATGGCCTCCTCAATAAGACGATTCTTCCACTGGACCTTTACAGACGCAATTTTCTTAGTCCTCAACTTACGGACAACTAAATACCTAACCAATTCTATGCATATCCCCACCACCCAGACTCAAAAAGGTTTAATCAGTATACAACAACACAAGGCATATATTTCACCCATATATATGCAACCGTCCTATACCGGCTGATAAATATAGGTGCATACTGGTGATAGAAAATGTGCATGCTGGAATGAATGCAAAGTACACAATCAATACCACAACTCATCATAATTTTCCTCATCAGGACCATCATCATCGTAATCAACCTCTGGCCTTGTCGGATATCAACACATCATCAATATTATCCTCCGGCCTTGCTGGGTATCAACATATTATAAATGTATCCTCTGTCCTTGTCGGGTATCAACATCATCATGACAGTGTCCTCCAGCCTTGTCGGGTATCAATATCATCACAATAGTATCCTCCGACCTAGTCGGGTATCAACATATCATCATAATAGTTATTACCAAATAACATACACTTAAATACTCATAAAATAGTCATATCACCATAGAATAACTATCTAGTCAATACCTCTCAACTACTCGTTATTAGCTAACCAACACTTATTATAATAGAATCATTAGTTCGCTAGTCATCACATAACCTCTATCTATTATCTAACCATTATCCTTCTTATAATCCTTATTCACAGGATAGCAACTAACTACTATTTATTTAATAGCCAACATCTAACATCTAGTCAAGGTTCATCACTAGACCAAAACTGTCATTTATCCACCATTCATTATTATCAACTAATCATCCTATATTCGTTAATCATTACTAGACAACACATTACTACTTGTCACCTAACCATTTTTTATTAACTGACTCCAATTCATTATCTAACCACCGTTTACTAACTAATCCTTGCTTATCTATTCATTAGTTAACGATATAGAAACTATTCAAAGTTATTAACTAGTCACCTCTTAAGCCAACAACTCTTATTATCTAGCCACATTAACACACAACTCCTCGTTTATCGACTAATCGACATCACAAACTTAATCATCAATACCAACTAATCTTCACCTATGTTAGACCCAAACTCACCATAAACCATGCATTAACCATCGCTAGCTACCATGTTTCAACTTAGAAAGATTCATTAACTAATACATTAGATTCCTAGCCATACAAGTGCTATAGTCCCCTAATAGACAACTAGTTACCACATAGCTTAACCGTTAATTAGGCAGAATAATCGTAAGATCATATTTAAGCTAAAATCACACTAATTACCAACATAATACTCATGAATGTACCAAATCTGTACATGCCATCACTAGTATCCAATCAATAAAGTCGTAAGCAATATACTACATCTTCTTCCGTCCCATATTGAAGAGATGTCTATACAAATATATATGTATTCATAAACTGTAATTGTATCCTTTACACTGATAAACACTCCTTGAAAATTCATTCATTATCATAACATAGCCCTTGACTCATTAATTCATCTGAAATAGTCACAACATCATAATCACGACCATAGGGCAATATACATATCTGAAACTCATATCGAGAAATCATATTTGTAAGTCATAGCATATCTCTAATCATCTCACATATAGGAGGTATCTCACATATTAGAGGCATAATATAGATAAACATGTAATCGTCTATAGAATATGTTATATCGATAGGTCATACATCATGACTACGAGGAATATCACCTCTCTAGGTCAATTTGCATATCTAAGAGGAAATAGCATCTCTATAGGTCAATCATCAAGTCTAAGAGGAAACAACATCTCTAAATGCCCAATATCCCTTCCACAGGAAGTATCATAACTATAACTCAAAAGCCAAAATCTAGGAACATCAATACAAGTTACCAAGTTATGAAGTAACCTTATTCTAAGGTTTACTAGCCTCATCTATGTCTAACATCCACAACTTATTCCACAAGACTTAACACAAGTTTAGGCTTAAGTAGGAAAGACAATCCCACTTCTAATCTTCAATTTCCATAAATAGGCACACTATGCCCCAAACCAGGCTAAGTATCTAGTTCATCTTCTAAATGTCAAGTAAGCCATATTCAAGCCTAAGATAGCAACTTTGAGTAGAACCAAGGTACTCAAGTCAACTCTACCCAACTTACGGTTTCAAGACTACTACACTAGCCCAATAAGGTGAAATATAAAAATCATGCTTCAATTACTAAAACCATATCCCAAACATAGGTTTACATTATAGCCACACTACAACTAATCTAAACTGGAGAGGAAAAGCAATAGGATTCAAAAGAGGTAGAAACATGCCATTTTACGAGTCCCACAGAATTAGAGCCTACAACACATTATCCTCCACAATATTGTTAATATCCATCTAATCATCATACCTAAACTACTCAGCAAGAAATATCCATCAAGTATCACTCAAGAAAATATTAATCGTGCTATTTAATAATTCATTTATTCTCCCATTCAGGATCATCCTTAATTATTTTATGAATGTAACTAAGCCATTTGATTTTGCATTGCCACTATCATGGAAATTACTATCCTATAAAAGTGTCATATATCAGCCAACTTTGTGGGACATGCAAATGTATAATTCAACCACAAGGTCAAGTCAATAATAATTTATCTTCTCAAAATTTTTCCTAATGCATAAATCCACAGCTACAACTTATGTCCTGACAACCACTAACTTAATATATTTCGACGACAAACACTTCATGGTCAAGACAAACCTCTCTCATATCACTAACACCAATTTAAAATATATAGTCATTCTTATTTCTACCTAACAATATTTTTATTATGGGCTTTACTTAACTCTTAATCACCTCAAGAGTGGTCCCCACACCACTAGCACATAAGCAAGGCCAACTAAAATAAATTGATTATAGGTCATTGACAGTCTCATCACCAATATCACATTCCAGACAAGTCATCGATCAAATTCTGTAGGTATCAACAACCTCTTCTGTTTTTTATCACTTTTATTTAAAACTCATTATTTTACCAAACATTAAGAATTCGTTCACATAAGGAACTCAAAGATAATGCCACTTAGCTATTCCTCATAAGGAACCCGTTATAGTTTCAATAATAGAACTGCACAAAAATTCTAAATACAGTCTCAATGGCCGGACTATACAAGGATCCCCAAATAATATCAAATAATCGAACTACACAAGAGTCCATCCATAACATCATTAACAAGAACCTCTCATTACGAAAAACACATATCACCTCAGTCTTTTACTCATTTCACTTTTTCACCATCTTTTCTCGACATCACATTCTCATATCATCCTCTCAATTCTCATACCATGAATCTCATCAGTATAATAGTACCAAAAATAAGTAAGCACCATAGAATTTCTAGTTTCATAATAACAAAAAATCAAATAATCCCATCACATTTATCAACAAAAATAACTTAGTTAATTTTCATCACTTAACAAAAATAATTCACAACAATGACAAAAATCTAGCAACACAAGTTTAGTCAAATATCAAAAACAAGCAATCAATCAGTTCACAACTTTCACAAGTCTTTACCTATTAACAATAAGTTTTAGACCTTATTAACAGAGACTAATTGAAATCTCCTAGATTTTTATTCAAAATTATTAAGATACCAATTGTAATTGTTTAGATACCAATTGGATTCAATCTAGTAGTCTAAGATTAGGACAACACGATGGAGAGAAAGAAAGGAAAATCACTTCTACATGCCTCACAGCCTTACGAAGATTGAGTGTGGGGCCCTACACACCAATCTACAAAACTCTACTTGACATTGCTCTTATTAACAAATACCAATTGGAATCGCCAAATACCAAATGAATTCAAGTAATAGCATGTAAGAAAGAAGAATTTGAATTTTCCTAGTGTTCTATAGCCTCTCGAAGAAAAGTACAGACGTCTCCGTACCGTTTCTCAAGACTCTACTAGACATGTTCTTGTACGACAAGATTGATGAACCTAGGGCTCTGATACCAACTTTGTCACGACCCAAATGGCCATTGGTGACACCCACACTAATCTTTCTGTGGGAGAACCATCTAAATCAAACCATTACTCAAACACTTAGTCAATATTAGATGATATTATTATAAAATTCGACATAATAACAAATATCTAGGACTAATTATTATTAATGCGGAAATTCAAAAAAACTACTTACTAAAATTTCCAAGACCCGAAAGTCATCGTACAAGAACTACTAACAAAGATCATATCTAAAGTGATATCCAAAAATAAAGTAAATAAAGAATGTTTCATTGCCCGAAAGATGGACAAGAACAAATAAGATGACCCATGGCAGCCTGGAGACAGAGTGCTCACTCTTGGATCAAGATATGCTATCAAACTCTAGAGGTGAGGTCATGTCTGAGCCTAGAACACTTTCTGCACTCAACAAAAGAAGAGTACAGGGTAGTATCAGTACAAACCACTATGTACTGGTAGGTATCATAGGCTAACTCAATTTAATAGCATGTACACAACATAAATCAAATAACATGTAGACAGGCATCGTCACACAATAAATATTCAATGAATCAATAATACAACAACAACAGATCAAACAGTGCTCACAAACAAGCCACATAACCATCAAGAGTATCAACCATACTGTAAACATCCACAAAAATAACACAAATATGTACACACATGCTACGGGACTTATTTTTGCCCAAATAGTCATGACCTGTAGGGAACAATCTATGTTCATGCACCGTACCGACGTGGTCCCCGATCCAACATAAATATAAATGTATCGGTGTGGTACCCGATCCAACATAAATATAAATGTACCGACGTGGTACCCGATCCAACATAAATATAAACATACCGGCGTGGTACCTGATCCAACTTAAAAATAAACAAGTATTATCAATATCAATTTACACAACCTCACAACATGCCACATAATGTACCAAGTTTACAAGTACACTTAAAGTCATAAGATAATTTCATCAAGTCAATTTTCAATAAACATTCATACACGAATCAACAATCCAAACATCAACAATTTCAAGCATGTCTGAATATCAATCCACAAGTATTCGATTTAGGAACATACACACTATTAAGTCGAGTCTAATCTTTAATTAAACCGTAACCTACCTCCACCGAAGAAATCAAATGCATGCTAATTTGCGAGGATCTTGCCCTTCTGTAAAACTTCCGAATAATCAAAATTTGTTCAATATATAATCTATATAAGAGTACGAATCTAATGACACTCATTTATGATTTTCTTACTCTAAAATTTCTACATCGCCAACTCAATTTCTCTAAGCCTCAAAACCGAAAGCAATATACGGGAAAATAACTTACAGACCCTTGGGCTCATAATACACTAACATGCAGATTCTATCTTTATGCCAATAATTGGCTAATCATTACTCAACATAAAGGAAAAAGTGTACATTATTTTATTCACTAACCCCAGTTGGAAGGGTGTTAATACCGTACCACGGGTACTAACACTGGCTATGTGGATCCACTATAATGATGTACTATCCCGAAGGACTAAAGGTGTCCAGCCAGAACTGACGGGTGACCCTGCGAGATAGTTAAGCCTACACTGATGGGTGACTTCTCATATCCTATGCTGCCTACGTAGTTCTGGAGTTTAGGGACTACTACTAGCGACTCTGCCTATCTGACGGGGAAGCCGCCATCCCTACACTCGCTCGGTGCTAAATCCTACTCCCAACTAAAAGACACTAAAATATTAGATTATTCTGAGTTTAACTAACTGTTCTGATAATGCTCATAATATAATCTAAAGTTATTCTGAAGATACTGAATCGAGGCTAAGTAAACAGCTATGATTTTCGGGTATTCAATAACCCCAGGACTCAAAAGCAATAATAGTAACATGATACTTAAGCTTAGAGGACATAGCATGAAGGCTTTTATCAAACATGTATTCTTGTAGGCATTTTATCAAACACTTGTAGTTCATAGTTTGGTCAAATCATAGGAATGTTAGGGAACTTGTAGTAATAGCATGAATTCAACATGAATAGTTCTAAATCCGGATTAATTCAATGAATGATAACATTAAAACATGAAGAATTGAATAACAATAATAATTTCATTTATAAATGGTGTAAAATCATAGTTCATGGAGATTCATGGGTGAAATCATAATTTAAAATCAAAATAACTTGAAAAGATCACAATTTTGTAATTTAAATTGGATACTTGGACTCCATGGGTGAAAGAAACCCATGAATGAACATTTAACATACCTGGGTTAATGAATTTGAGAAGATTGATGGATGTTCTTGAGCTTTGGCCTTGAATTTGGGAGCTAGGGTTTTTGTGTTCTTGAAGAGAATGGATCCCCTTTTGAGTAATTTGAGAATAATGGGCATATAATGCCCTACTAGGCTTTAATTTCGTGTTTAGGACGAGTTTAGGGCTTAGAAAAATGACCAAATAGCCCCTTGAAAATTAAAAATGCGGAACTGGAAAACTGAAAATCCCTATTTGAGGCCCTGGAGCGACGCGCCAGGATCGTGGAGCCTCACTGGAAATTGACGATTGGGACTTGAAATCTTAGCGCGACGCGGAGCTATCGCGGTATGTCTTTGGAATGCCATTTTGGCCACCTTCGCAACATGTCATTATCGCGGAGGCTCACTGGAAATTGCCAAATGTGAACTGGGTCCTTGGCGTGATGCGCTAATATCGCGGTTCTTTACTGGAAATTGACAATTGTCATTTAGACTGGATCCATGACGCGCTAGTGACCAAAATGACGGTGTTTAACGACTGAAAATTAAAATCGCCATAACTTCTTACCCGGTTATCGAATTTGGGCAAATTTTATATCGTTGAAAAACTAATTAAATTTTCTACGCAATGGCAGGCTCTAAACTGGAAAATAATGGATATTTCAAAAAAAAATTATATAAAGACTCGTGTATAAGGACTTAAATTATGCTAGAAAAATATGAGTTATTACAAAATATGTATCTCGACCTAAAATTGCCCACATAAGATTTCACCTTATTCTTGAGATCGGGATCCATAGCTATGGTATCCAAGGTAGATGGATATGTAAAAGGAACAGATCTCCACCGTCCATTTTTAGGATTTTTTGAGGACCCATTATTCATAAACAACTTCAATTCTCTTCTTCATTGTTCAATATCATCGGAAACTGTATGAATATGCTGAAGATAGGGCCGAAGAGTCCTCCATTTATCCTTCTTCTTAATCATCAGCAAGAAACACCGATTACAAACTCCTCCAAATTTTTCAACTTTGTTTATCCAAGAAACTCTCACTCCGAGAAATTCATCTTGAATGACCTGATTATCATCTAATAATAATATAATATCATTAGATTTCTTACCGGAGAAAAAATTAGTGTAATTCTAATCTTAGATTGATGGGTCGCTGGCGCCGGTGACTACGGTGGAGCAGCCGAAAACTCCACTACAACCTCCGTCATCAACCACCGACGACAGCAGAGTAACTCGAGAATTTAGAACGACAGAAGAGTTGGTAGCCAAAGCTATAACATAATCAAGAAAAACAAAAAAAAAGTTGTATAAATAGTTTGAAAACTGATTATGGAAGAGAATTTGTTTAAAAAGTTGGAATAACAAACAAATTACCTTTTATCATGGGATTTTATTGATTTTTTATCATAATTAGTTAGGTTAATTGCTATATTAATGCTAGTTAGCCGTTACATCCCTTAAAATATGCTAATTAGTTTAATTATTACATGTATCTGTAGGATGTATCTAACATAAGTTATATGTATCATCAAGGGCTAAACGTAAGAATTTTTTGAAATTTTAAAAATAGTTGGGATTTTGGATAAATATCAGTAAATATGTCGTTATATAGATAATTTTTACTACTTATATTATCTATATAAGAGAGAATAGCAATTTTTGGTAGTCCTCACAAGGTTACTATAGTAATTTTAATTAATTTCTAATCCTCTAAAATTGTGACACTTTGAATGATAATGATGAAGTTATTTTAACCAATTTTTTATAGTTCTCACAAGGTTATTATAGTAATTTTAATTAATTTTTAATCCTATAAAATTGTGACACTTTGAATGATAAAGATGAAGTTACTTTATCTTCTTTCTTGCCATATGGACATTTGCACTTAGTGCATATGTCATGAAATGAGAAACGATTATTTTGTTTCTTCTTGTAATTTCTATTGTTTAACTAATTTTTTTTTAAAAAAAGAAAACTTACTTTACTTTACTACTATATATAAAAGAGGATCAGAGGATCTCCAATGTAGTCCTCAATCGATTTTTTTTTTCATTTTATCTTTAAATGAATGTTTAATGACTTCGGAAATTCTTAATCATTTTGATAATTTTTCTATTATATGGGCTTTTAAGTGATGAGTTATTAAAAAAAAAAAGGTGATAGTGACACCACAAATCTATTTATCCAACTAAATAAAACATTAAGAGTTATTCAAAATTTTATAGTGATCTTTTATATGAAAATAATCATAAGAGAGAATACCTAATTTTTAAATCCTCATAAGGAACGTTAGTTTGTCTTTTTACCCCTAATTGAAGCTTCAATAACTTTATAAGCTTTCACCAATTGAAGAAACATCTACAAAAGTATTGTGTTGGATTACATTTATAATTATTTAATTTAATGCTGTATTTATTTATAAATTAACTTTACTGACGTTACCATTCAATCATTTGTAGCATCAAATATTTTTTATACTTTTTTATTAAAAAACATGTGTTAGCCAATTTAAATTTAATTGAGAAAAAAAACAAAGGAAGTTAATTCAACATAAGGCTAAACTCAAGATTGTAAAAGACTTTAATTCAAAAAAATTCAGTAAAATAAAAAAGAGAGACGAGTTCTAATGCATGCATTTGTTTGAAAAAATTATTCTTTAACTTACAAAAACTTTTACTCCCTTTATTTTAATTTATTTATCTGATTTTAACTTAGCATGAAATTTTAAAAGTGATAAATATTTTTTAATTTTGTGATTTTAAACTAAAGATATGTAGAAAGTACCAAACTATCTTTTAGTCTTGTAGTTTTGAGCAGTTTCTAAGAAAGAAAAGAAACATTCTTTATGAAACGAAACAAACTAAAGAAAATAGGACAAACACTTATAATAAATATGTGATTTAGTATAAGAGAGAATAGGATAAGATTGATATTCCTCACAAAAATTTTATGCAATAGAATTGGTATATGTGTTATTACTTTTCCTACATAAACTTATATTTTATTTATCTTCACTCATTATTTAGTGATCATTTTCATTTAGACCTCTATAATTGGATTATACATAGTAATTTTTAGTAAATCTCTTCTTTTTCTTTATTAGATTACTTGATTTTTCAAACATATTTTTTGTATTAAAATTTAATCATTTTTTTATTTCTCTATTTTAGCAATCACGAAATATTTATTTATTTTTCCTATATTAAGTTTTACATACAAACATTTATATCTTTTGTTCCTAATATAGAATAGGATAAGATTGGTAGTCCTTTCAAAAATTTCATGCAATAGAATTGGTACATGTGTTATTACTTTTCCTACATAAAATTATATTTGTCTTCATTCATTATTTAATGATCGTTTTCATTTAGACCTCTATAATGAGATTATATATAGTAATTTTTAGTAAATCTCTTCTTGTTCTTTATTATATTACTTGATTTTTAAAATATAATTTTTGTAATAAAATTTAATTATTTTTTATTTCTCTATTTTAGCAATCACGAAATATATATTGTTTTTTTTCCCTATATTATGTTTTACATACAAAAAATTATATTTTTTATTCCTAATACATGAATACCAACCTTTTGTAGTCCTCATAAAGTTATTATAAATTTTAATCTATCCTTCTATGCGAGAGAGAATATGATAAGATTGATAGCCCTCACGAAAATATTTATGCAATAGAATTGGTACATGTGTTTATTACTTTTCCTATGCATTATTATATTTGTCCTTATTTATTATCTAATGATCATTTTCATTTAGATCTCTTAATTGGATTATATATAGTAATTTTTATAAAATCTCTTTTTGTTCCTTATTATAGTTTTTACATATTTATTATATTAAAATTTAATTATTCTTTATTTCTGTATTTTAGTAATCACAAAATATTTATTGTTTTTTCTCTATAGCATATTTTACGTACAAAAGATTATAATTTTTACTCCTATTATATGAATACCAACTTTTTGTAGTCCTCACAAGGTTATTATAGTAACTTTAATGAATTCTTTTAATCCTCTAAAATTGTAGCATATGTTTGATAAAGGTGAAGTATTTCCTTCTTACCACATGAACTTTTGTACTTGGTGGTGTGTTATAATATGAAAAATAAGTATTGAATTTTTTATGTATTTTTAATTATTAAATTAATATATTTTTTTAAATGAAGTAGGGAACTTACTACTTTACTTTACTAATATATATAAGGGAGTATGAGGAGCTTTTGTAGTACTCATAAGGTAATTTTTTTTAGTTTTATAAAGTTAGTATTCTTGTATAAGTGACGTGTTATTATTTAACATTCAAATTTTGTTTTATTACGCTTTTATGTTTCTTATTTAGTTGAATATTACTTCTATTGTCTTCACAAAATTTGATATATAACAAAACTTTTAAGTTATTTTGCAAGGCTAAAATTCAATCTCTAACGCCCCCACCCCCCTCTTTTCTCCCCCGCTCCCCCTTGTTACGTGGTAAATATATGTGTGTTGCAAGCTTTTTTTTTTTTTTTAAACTTTTATAGACAAAATTAATATAAAAACACATATTGGTTCACATAAGAAAGAAACAATATAATTCAAGAAATTAATCTAACATATGATTAAGTTTAATTTGAATTATTGTATGTTACATTGTCAAAAATATTCCATGAAAACAACTTTTATATTATGTATCGATTTGAAAATATAAAGAAATTTTTCTTTAACTTGCAAATATTTTTATACAATAATTTTAAATTTTAGAAATTTGCAGGAAATCTTGAACTACTCGTTCAATAACTTAATGTCACAAAAAGTGAAAAGATAAAAAAGTAATTAAAAATTTAAATTTTTATGTTACTCACCCCATTTCAAAATTGTTGGCCCTTGTTGAGTTGACACTCTCCTTCGAAAAATATTTATGAGGGACTTTACCAAATTAGTCTTATTAATTATATTTTAAAAATATATATTTGAGTTTATACACTTAATATAGTAGTCATTTAATGATACGGGTACTATTGAAAGAACATCATAAAATTCTCTTGATTTCGTAAATGGGATAACTAAATTGAAACAAATATTTTTACAAAGCCACCTATTTTGAAATGGAGAGAGTAGTTTTGAATCCAAACTTATAAGCACAGGTCAAATGCAAAACTTTAATAGTTATGAAAACTTATCAATAAGATATGATTAATCTGGATAACATTAAATTAATTATGTAGTTGAAAATTATAAAACAAATTCTAATATTTGATAAATTGCATACTACTTTATATCTTGAGGTTGGACCCGAGCTTAGCACGGGCCATACATAACTAATAAGATATAGAAAAAAGAACACTGTGTAGCACTTTTTAAAACAAATAACTCAAGTTTGAGATTTTGCCAAAAAAATGACCAGCCGGATAAAGTATTTCCACTTTATAGTCATTTCTTAATGGGAAAAGGACATGGGGTGGTCATTTTTTAAAAAAATGGACACAAATTGAAAAGGTGGATAAATGTAACCTGTCGGCTAAATTTAATTCCTTTTTTTAGCCATTTGGCCCAATTGGGCACATGCAGTCTCAATACTCAATTGATACACTTTTATACCAAATTGATATACTTTTACATTATACTGATACACTTCTTTAAAAAAAAAAAGGAAATTCTATGCAAGCACATGCAGTCCCTATACCCAATTGGTACTCTTTTATACCACATTAATACACTTTTATACTACATTGATACACTTTTATACTAGATTGATACACTTTTATATCACGTTGATACAGTATATATACCATATAAATACACCTTTTACAGAGAAAATTTGTGCAAGCATATATAGTAATTCGTTATTTGTGAATTTGTTAACTTCACCTAAATTTTTGTGAAAATTTGTGCAAGCATATACAAAATTTACTAAACCCTATACCTTTACTGTCCAAACATTCCTTAATTTTTTTGATTAAAAAGCGAGAGATAGCAGAAAAAAAGAAGTCAAAGTGTCACTATAGTGTTAACTCATATGAAAAGAGATAGAATAATTATGGGTGGACTTGTATTTCATGTTTTTATTTTCATGATCGCATCTGAAAAAATAAATGGGTGGCCAGAGTGGACTTTTTTCAAAAAAATAAATAAATAATTAACAACATTAAAAGAAAAAAATAGTAAAAATCAAACAAAAAAAAATAGGAAGAAAGAGAACGTAACATGTAAAATAATTGACATTAAAAATTAAACAATAAATAAAGAAAAGACAAAATAAAAGGGGAGGTAGTAGCAACAGAAAAGCCTAAATGGCTATCTATTGGAATTGCCAAATCAATGGCTATATCAGTGAAAATTTTTTGGGCGAGCTGACATTTGTGTCCTTTCTTTGGGTCACTTTGACCCATGTAGTTCAGATACAATCCATATACAATACTGATACAGTTTTCAACTTGGGTCATTCGACCCTTTTAAAAATATTTTAGTTTTTTTTTGCTATAAATTTTTTAACTGAAAAATATTCTGCTTTTTTTTAATTGTTTAAAAATAATAATTAAATATAATTATATAAGAACGGTATAATTGTTATATAGAATATGTATCTATTTAAGATATATGTATTGAAATTGTATAGTTCTATTAAATATGTATATGTATAAAATATATATAAAAAATATATAGGAAGTGTACAAAAATTATATAATTATTATATAAAATATGTAAAAAATATATAATTATTGTATAAATTGTGTATCGAAATTGTATAGAACAAGCCAACAAATTGAAATGACTAGAAAGTGAAATTTAAATTTCATGGTCATTTCGTAGAAATAGTTTAATTTGAAGTGTCGTTTCTGTCATTTCCCCAACTATATATATATATATATAGTAAAATATCACATAACTAAGTCATTTTAGATAAATTTATTTTCTGTTAGGTCTATGTGACATGACGTAAGTGTATCCTTTAAGGAACCAGAGAGAAGACAATGAAAGAAATTAATTCAACTCTAAATCCAGCAAAACATTTCAAAATCTAACACATGGACGAGTTGATTCACAAGAGTTCATTAGAAATTTTAAAGAATGAATACTAAATTAATAAAGACATTCTACCTAAAAATGTCTTGCCAACTGTCACATTAATGTAGAAAATAGTTGCACGTTACTAATTTTAATTTTTAAGCGTAAGCAAGAGATTTAAAATGTAATTTAACATTACTCCATTAGGTCTACTGCTCTTTTTATTAGTTAAATTAATCCTGAATAAAATTCAAGGATGCATTTGTTAATCTTATTTATTTGCCACGTTTGGTTAGATGGTCAACTAAACAAGCACGAAGCTTAATTATATTAAACTTCTTTTTTTTATTTTTAGTTAATTAGCGTGTGTTTAACTTGATTGTATTTTCAGTCTGAATTATTCTTAGCACATTTCTACGCGGCGCGAATCTGAATTAATCGGACTCCAATGCGGGTATCGGACACCGGATGAAAAACAAAATAAAAAAAATTCAAAATTAGTACTAACCTTGACAAGTGTATTCTGGTTAATTAAGTAAAATCAATGCAGCTAATCCATATTACCTTTTTCATGTCAAAATAATGAAATATTCTAGCTCTTTTAATATTCAGGTTGAGAAGGTCTACAGAAACAACTTTTTATCTATATATGGCTGGAGTAAGCTCTACGTACACGTTATCCCCTATTCTATTCTCTTCAGACCCTACTTATAACATTACACTGAATATTTGTTTGCTATTTTTATTCTTTCTCAATTATTTTTTGGGAAAAAGACAGAAACGACACTTCAAATTTAACTATTTCCTTGAAAATGGCCATGGAATTTAAATTTCACTTTCTAGCCATTTTAATTTACTGACTGGTTCTATACCCTTTTTACACAACTTTTATACAGGTTTTATACAAATCTTATACATAAATATTATATACGGAAATTATACAATTTTGATACATAATTTATATAATAATTGTACATTTGTACTTCAAATTAAACTATTTCCTTGAAAATGCCCATGGAATTTAAATTCCACTTTGTAGCCATTTTAATTTACTGACTGATTCTATACCGTTTTTACACAACTTTTATACAAATCTTATACATAAATATTCTATACGGAAATTATATAGTTTTGATACATAATTATATAATAACTGTACTTTTTTTTACACGTTTTATACAACAATTATATAATTTGTATACACTTTCTATATATTGTACATATACATATTTGATAGAACTATACAATTTCTATACATATATCTTACATAGATTCATATTCTATTTAATAATTATATCGTTTTTATATAATTTAATTATTATTTCTAAACAATAAAAAAAACAGAATATTTGATCAATTTAAAAATTTATAGTAAAAAAAAATTAAAATATTTTTAAAAGGTTCGAATTGCCCAAGTTGAATATTATATCAGTATTATATATAGACTGTATCAGTATCGTATATGGACTGTATATGGATTACGTGGATCAAAATGGCCCAAATTGAAAAAAATTAGGAAATGACCATAAAATGACATTTGTTTAGCCGACTGGACATTATTTGTCCAAATGCCAAACTTGAGCTATAATTGGACTATTATTTTTTAAAAAAGTCATAGAGTGTCCTTTTTCCTTATTTTTTTACTAGCCGTATTTGGCCCGTGCTAAGTCCAGTCTCAAAATTAATATTAAACTTTATATTTGTAAACTTTTTTTTGTTGCTATTTTTGTTTTTTATTTTTATTTTATTTTATTTTTGTGATATTATATTAATTGTAAAGGTAATTCGAACATATCTCAATATTTCTAATATTAATCAAATAATATTCTTTTAATTAAAAGAATAATTTCCTTCTTAAGAGTTTATGTTAGATTTTCTTTTTAGTTTCAATCACATGCTTGGACCAACACTATTTTTCTTTTAATTTTACTGGTAGTTTTGAAAATTAAAGTCTTTAATTTAATGATGACACACAAAATTGACTTTTGTCTTGCTTCTCTCTAGCGGCGCACATAAGGTGAACTAATCGTACGCCGTCACCTGCGATGGCAAGTGTGGGGTCGAAAGCTAATCTAGTGGAAAACTCAATTATTGGAATGAAAAAATTCAAGCCCAAGGGGTTTGCAATCCTTCGATGACAGGACCCGGTAGTACTAATTTGAAGAAAAATACTCCAGCAGCAGGTTACATGGCGGTGCAGAAGGTGAACCCAGCTCCGCGGACCCCAGATGCAGTGTCACCCAACCCTCCGGAGAAAACAAAAATAGTGAACAAAGACTAGTGGCCTGTTCTTCCTCCTCGAGGAGAAACACTGGTTATGGCACACGAAGGAACCTCAGAAATACAGAACACAGACCCTAAGTCGGCTAATGTACCGGCTGGAGCTCCGATTGAGAAATTAAAGTTGACATGGGCTAATATGGTGACGGGAGGAAAGCTAACGGGCAGAGGTATGGAACTTAGCTTCATTGCTCCTCAGCTTAAAGGGGGTGGAACTGTTATTGAACAATCAGAAGCAGAGAAACAGAGCTAAACAGAGAAACTGAGAAATGGAAACATGCAATAATACTATATGTTATGGGTGATTCACCTATGGTTGAAGCAATAGATAGGTTTGTGTCACAATGAAAATCAAATGCAAAACTTAAAGTCTATTACCACAATGATGGTTACTTCATCGTTAAGTTCGATACCATGGATGATAGAAATGTTGTACTCTATTCTGGAACCTAAATATTAGGTACTAAACCTGTGATCATGAAACCTTGGAGTGCCGATTTTGATTTTGATGGTGACGTTTGAAGACAATTCCTCTTTGGGTTAGATTACCTAATCTTCCATTGCATTGATGGGGTATGGATTCATTAAGTAAGATTGGGAGTGGACTGGGGAATCCCGTGTATTAGGGGTGTGCATCGATCGGTTTGGTTCGATTTTATATATTATCGATTTGGTTTATCTTTTTTCGATTTTTAAATATGCTAAACCAATAACCAAATCAATAAGATAGTTTTTATCGATTTTCGGTTTATCGGTTTTGATTCCTTAAC
Organism: Capsicum pubescens; assembly: GCA_030864215.1. Lineage (NCBI taxonomy): Eukaryota > Viridiplantae > Streptophyta > Magnoliopsida > Solanales > Solanaceae > Capsicum > Capsicum pubescens. Next base: position 33,600,393 of record CM061548.1, read on the forward strand.
GGTTCGATTTTCAGTTTAACCGATAAGAAAATACTCATAAAATAGAAATAGTGGTAACTAACATGAAAAAAATAAATCTTAGTTGCAACAAAAAATCGTGTTTTAATTTACAATAATCTTTAAGTTTGAACTAAATGTTGTTAGGAGAAATTAATATAATATTTTTTATAAAATCAATAACAAATCGTTAACCCAATAACTCAATAACAATAAACCAATAACATTTTTATCGGTTCGATTTTTGCACATACTACCGTGTATGCTGATGAGTGCACCTCAAACATAGAGAGGATATCTTTTGCGAGATTGCTGATTGAGATTGATAGTACAAAACCACTGCCTAATATTATCAAAGTAAGTGATCGGAATGGGAGAATTTTTTAGCAGAAGGTGACATACTTCTGGAAACCATTGTATTGCGGATCTTGATGAATTTTGGGCCACAATTGTCAAGAAACTTAAACTAAACCCCTGACTAAAGCACCGCTAGAGAGACCGCATCCAGCTAAACCACAAACTAAATCTGCCCAAAATAAACAAGTTCCTTGTAAGCAAATCTGGAAACCACAACATGAGGACATAAGGAAGGAAACAACTGGCAATGATGATGTTAATACCCCTATGCCTGCAAAGGAAGATGAATGACTTGCTATAAGTAGTACGTCAACTAGAAAAGGAAAAGATACAGATCCAAAAGATAAGGTAACTATAATGAATGGTTTTAATCTTTCCAGACAAGAGAATATTCAACAAGCTAAAGGGATTGGTACTGATTTTACAAGACCTCCATAGTTGGTACTTGGTTTTGGAGCTGAACAAGGTTAATGTAGTACAGGGGTGATAGCTGGAATACCTAATTAATCCCTTTCTTTCACTATGAAGTTGTTCACGTCGAATATAAGAGGGCTGAATAAGTTGTATAAATAGAAGGAAATGAGGATTTTTATTACAAAAAATAATATTGACATTATTGCAATTTTAGAGCATAAGGTAAAACATAGTAATGTAGAGAGGGTGATCAAGAAAATAACACCAAATTAGAATTGGAGTTCAAACTGTGCGTATAGTAAAAAAGATAGAATTATACTTATGTGGAACACCAATTTCGTAACAGTAACAATTGGTGATCTTCAAGCTAAGTTTTTTCACAGTACTGTCCAGATACTTAGTTCGAGACTTGAATTCCAATTCACAACCATGGTTTCTATACTTTGGAGTCCAGGAGTAGCTTATTGACAAGTTTGAGGAGTATTACTATAGAATTCAAACATTATGGCTTTTATTGGAGAAAAACTAAAAGAAGAAGATGACTTGTGAAAGTATTTCTTCTTCACTGTACATGTATAAATACAAGTAAAAGGAATCACATTCTGTTAGGCCTACGACAGCTGCACAAACTCTATTTGTCTAACCTACAACTAAATGAAACATAATAAATTGCTTACATTAACTGATTAAAATTGGAAAAGAAAAGAAGGTTCCATAACTTAATGACTCATGCAGTCCATGTTTCATGTTTGATCTAAAATTGATGGTCCAGATTTAATCTCCCTTTTTCTTGATGGACACTTGTTATGTAAAGGGATAGAAAGAGTTCAATCTGTCTGAACCTTATCAAACTGTGGAATTTTCTTCATTTCCTCATAGCTCAAGTTTACTTCATCTTCATTATCATTACAAGCTTGAGGTTTGCTAACACCAACATCCCTCCTCAAGTTGGAGGGGGACGAAGTAACACCCAACTTGCAAATAAGTTACTGATGAGAGGGACCAGATAATGGTTTGGTGAAAACGTCAGCGAGCTGAGATTGATAAGGAAGATAGGAAAGAGAGATTAGGCTAGGGATGAACTGTTGTCGGACGAAGTGACAGTCAAGTTCGACGTGCTTCGTTCGTTTAAGAAAAAACGGGTTTTTCGCGAAGTGAATCGAAGCCTGGATATCATATTGCAAAGTGACCGGCAAAGAAGGTGTGACGGATAAATCAGCTAATAAACAAACCATCCAGGTAATCTCGGCAACCACCCTTCACATAGAACGATATTCAGCCTCCACCGATGATAAAGAAACTAAAGATTATTTCTTTGATTTCCAGGAAACAGGAGATCCCCCAAAATTGATGTAATATCCACTCACTGAGCACCGATAAATAGGGAAGGATCCCCAATCGGAGTCACAAAAAGCCAATAAATCGAGGCAAGGACCAACATTAATGAAAAGCCCCAAGTTGGGGTCTTTAAGAAGATAGCGGAGACAGTGAAATGTAGCATCCAAATGAGATTTGGCGGGGGGTCTGCATAAACTGAGAGAGATGTTGCACTGAGAAGGAGAGATCTGGGCGAATGTGTGTTAAAAAATTTAGCTTGCCCAACAATCGTCGATAGACAGTCGGATCCGAAAGCAACTCACCTTCATCTGGATGGAGCTTGTGAGTGGGATCAAGAGGAGCAGAGGAAGGACTGATATTGAAGCAATTGAACTCATCGAGAAACTCCATGGTGAATATTTTTTGAGTAAGTATCAAACCAGCTAGCTCCTTAATTATTTCCATTCTAAGGAAAAAGTGAGCAAGGCCAAGATCCTTAATACGAAACTCGGCATGTAGAAAATCCTTTAGCAGTCGTTGTTCCTGTAAATCATTTCCTGTAACTAGAATATCATCAACATAAACAGCGAGGATCGTAATAAGACTGCCAGGTTTCTTAAAGAACAGTGAATAATCGTTCAATGAATGAGAGTATCCCTTAAAACTTAAGGAAGCTGTGAGTCGAGCATACCACTGTCGGGATGCCTGACATAAACCATAAAGAGACTTCTTTAAAAGACACACATGATTGGGAGATGGTGGATTTATACCCGGAGGGAACTTCATGTAGACAACCTCCTATAAGTCACCATGCAGGAAGGCATTGTCTACATCAAGTTGAAATAGATCTCAACCAAGTTTAATAGCCACAACCAATATGCATCTGATGGTAGTCATCTTGACTACAGGTAAAATGTTTCAGTAAAGTCAATCCCCTATTTTTGAGTATCACATCGTATGACCAAACGAGCCTTTAACCTTTCTAAATTTCCATCAGACCTGTATTTGGCCTTGCAGACCCATTTACAGGGTAAGGCACATTGTCCTGCAGGCAGTAAAACAACATCCCATGTCTTATTTAGGTTGAGGGCCTCAAATTCTTTAGTCATAGCCATTTGCCACCCAGGATGTTGGGCTGCCTGGGAATAAGAAGAAGGCTTAGGAATGTAGGAGGTAGAGCTAAGAAGGATTGATTGGTTGGAGAAAGAGCAGAAAATGAGAGAATATAAGAAGTGACGGTAGAAAAAAAACAAGTGGTGATAGGTGAGAAAAAAACTGAATTACAAATGTAATCCTTAAGATAACTGGGGGGCTTATGAATTCTTATACACGTTCTAGTAGTAGTAGGAGGAGGAGTGGGGATAGGAGTAGAAACATATGCAGTAACAGAGGGAGTAGAGATAGAGGAGTCAATAGAAGGGGAAGAAATGAGTTCATCAGAGTTAGTAAAGGAATGATCATGAGAGTCATTAATGTGTCAAAAATTGGTGTATCATCAGAAGAAGTTAGAGATGATATAGTGGGGAAAAAATTAAAGATGGTAGTGTGATGGATGTAAGGTAAGACAGTTTCGTGAAATTTGACATTTCTGGAGACAAAAATTTTCTTTGTTTCAAGATTGAGAAGTTTGTAACCCTTCTTACCAGTTGGATAACCAGTAAAAAAGTAGGGTAGAGCCCTAGGATAATGTTAGATCTATGAACAGAGATAGTGCAATCATAAGCAAGACAACCAAAAGCCTTTAGGTAAAGATAGGAAGGTGAAACACCAAATAGGACCTTATAAGGGGTTTTGTGATTGAGAGTGGAGGAAGGGAATTGATTTATGAGAAAAGTTGCAGTCAATAAACATTCACCCCAAAAACAGATAGGTAAATTCGATTGATATAATAGTGACCTACAGGTCTCTAACAAGTGCCAATGTGTATAAGTTCAAATATGCTTAAAGTTGAAATAATGCTAGAAGGAAAAGGTAATTTGACTTGTCTTGTTTTTACACAAATAACACATTGATCAAGTAAATGAGAAGAAGAACATGGAATAGAAGAAATATTTTTCATATTAGAGAAGGGTAAATGCCCCAAACGGTTGTTCCACAACAGCACATTTGATGGAACAAAACTTGAACATGAAGTAGAAACTAAAGGCTGTAAGCCACAACAACTGAAGGAAGATGGACAAGAGTCCTTAATTTTCTCTAAAGAGATAAAACTAGGTTTGAAGGATTGGAGTAGATAAAGTCCCTCTCTTTGTCTACCAAGAACCACTGGCTTCTTCATTGAAGGGGCCTGCAAAATAGCACAAAAAGGAGAAAAAAATGAGAATACCATCATCTAATTGACATAATCTATGGACGGATAATAAATTGAACTTAAAGGTAGGAAGGAATAAGACATTTGAGATAGTGAAATCAGGAAAAATATTAACAAATCCGGCTTGAGTAACTTTAACTCTTTAAAAATTAGGAAGATTGACAAAAATTGGTTTAGAAAGAGTTTTATTGTTGAATAATAGACTCATATCATATGTCATATGCTCAGATGCACCTGAGTCTAAGATCCAAAGAATAGGGGAAGATTTAATGGAGGGGTGTTTAGATATACCAGCACAATTAGCACTGACTGTGACTTCAGAATTGATTTCCTCTGGGATCTTAAATTTTGCTTGTTGAAGAAGGTGACAGATGTTGTGATATTCCTCCTGAGTGATTCCCTTATGGGATGTTGAGTTAATTCCTTCAGGATCAGTTCCAATTGCTATATTTCCAAAAACATGACCAGGGGGATTCCTTTTACTCTTAGTGAATTTGAAGTTTGCTGGAAATCCTATGAGTCTATAGCATCTTTCAGCAGAGTGGCCAGGTTTCTTACAGTGAGAGAAAATCAAATTATTTCTCTTACCATCATAGGTCCTAGGATTGGTGAACCTCTAATTTCTAGTTGCTAGGAAAGTAGATTCAGTTGGGTGTTGAGCAACTTTGATCTCCCTTTGTTTTTCATCTTGAACCAAAAGGGAGTAGGCTTGATTAATGTTGAGCAAGGGAGAAAACATGATAATGTTACTTATCACTCCTGAATAAGTATCATTTAGCCCCATTAGAAACTGAATCAACCTTTTTACTTGGTGGGATTTGGAGTTTTTTTCTTTACCTCCACAAGGTCAATCACAAGTGCAATGATTGCAGGTATCAAGGCTATCAAATTCATCCCATATCCTTTTAACCTTGGTATAATATCCTGCAACATCAGAGGCACCTTTTTGCAGATTACTGAGCTCTTTTTGAAGTTGATATAGCTTAGGTCCATTGCTTTGACCAAATCTGTCTTCCAACTCTTTCCAAATTTCTCTTGCAGATCTGGAATAAATTACACTTTCAGCAATTTCCTTGAATAAAGAATTGAGAAGCCAGGAGATAACCATGTCATTGCATCTATTCCATGCTGGAAAAAAGATCAGAAAGCTTGGGCTCGAAAATAGTTCCATCAATAAGCCCAAGCTTGTTCTTAGAGGACAAAGCGATGAACATAGCCCTCCTCCAAGCACCATACCTGCTGCCATTAAATTGAGCATTCACCAGCAACATACCAGGTGAATCAGACGGATGTAGGTAAAAAGGGTGTCTGTGTTGTTCATTGTTGATGGTAGCTGAGGGGTTGCCAACAGTTAAAGGAGATGAAGTCTCACTGTTTGATTACCAGGTGGATTCATCATGATGAAGTGATAATAAAAATGAAGAAAGAGCAAGAAAGATCTACCTCTCTGATACCATATTAGAGAAAAACTGAAAGAAGAAGATGACTTGTGAAAAATTTTCCCTTCTCTGTATTTCTTCATCACTGTACATGTATAAATACAAGTAAAAGGAATCATATTCTGTTAGGCCTACGATAGCTGTACAAATTCTATTTTTCTAACCTATAACTAAATGAAAATAATAAATTTCTTACATTAACAGAATAAAATTGGAAAAGAAAAGAAGGCTCCACAACTTAATGACTCATGCAGTCCATGTGTCATGTTTGATCTAAAATCGATGGTCCAGATTTAATCTCCCTTTTCTGAACCTTATCAGACTGTGGACTTTTCTTCATTTCCTCAGAGCTCAAGTTTACTTCATGTTCATTATCATTACAAGCTTGAGGTTTGCTAACACCAACAACTTTTAATGGGTGATTTCAATGCAGTGCTTGAAGGGGAGGATCGAATTATAAGTAGTCCTATGCAAGAAAATGAAGTGAGAGATTTTGAAACCTTCACGAGGGAGTCAGGCTGGTGGAACTCATAACAGTAGGTAGACAGTATACGTGGAACAACAACCATATTTTCAGTAAAATAGACAAAGGAACTTTTAATGCTGATTGGATGCAACAAATGAATGCCTTGGAAATCAGGTTCCTGGTTCCCCATTACTCAGATCATAGTCCTTTATGTATTAGCTTGGATGAAGTGATTAGAAGATACCCAAAGCCATTTAAATTCTTCAACCATTTAACGAAACATGAAGATTTTATGCCATTAATAGAGAGGTGTTGGGGAAGGAACACTAGGTGGCTTTCTATGCGGAATATGTGGAAGGACCTACAAGAGGTTAAAAGAGGATTAAGGCAACTGAATTCGACTGATTCCAACATTGTACAAACTAAAATCTTACAGGCTAGACAACATCTCAAGAATATACAAGAGCAAATAAGGTATCCTATAATAACTACTTCTTTATTTGGGATGGAGAAGGAGATCAAAGATCAACTGAAAAATGGGTGAATGTTAAAGAAGGTATCTTGAAATAGAAATCTAGGAATCAGTGGCTAAATCTAGGTGATTCAAATAATACCTATTTTTTAATCGCATAAAAACATACAACTCAAAATAGAATTAACTAATTGACCATGGAAAATGGTCGTATAGCACATACAAAGGCAGATATAGAAGATAAAATTATCGATTTCTACAAGCGTCTGCTTGGGTCGGAAAATGACTCCCTACTGGCAAGAACGCGAGATATTTAAGTTGTTTAATGAACCATCTGAATGTACATGATGTGTGACTGTGATTCAAGAAACTTTCATAAATACAACTTTCAGATGCAGACCATAAGGTAAGTTACCATATTTATTATAGCTATCATTAGATTATTAGGCCAAATGGATCCTCGTGTATTATATGTTGAATATTGTATTTGTCGTAACGCTTTGTGAAGCGTATTTATATGTATTTTGACTTGTATTTATCGTGATGCTCTGTGAAACATATTTATATGTATTTTGGCTAGCTGACAGGTTCTTGAACGACCTATTTACAAAGAAAACTATGTCAAAATTTTAAAAAATTTGAGAGTTAACCAAAATTTAAGGCCTTTTGATGGGGTGAAGTAGAATGAAAGTTGATCAAGTGAACGCATGAATATCTTGAATAATTATGGAACTAAAAGTAATCTACTAGGACTATTCGAGGACGAATGACCCTAAGTGGGGGGGGGGGGATGTAACACCTCAGGAAAAATTTGAATTTAGTTTAATATTTTGAATAAGTGTGACTCCTAATCTATAGAGAGTGACGTGATACATATAGTTTAAGAAGAATTATAGTGTATTTATAAGATTGTATATAAGTGATGGTGGGCCTAAAATAATGCTAGTGGTGGCATATAAGGAAAAAAAGTACAATGTATTTATTTATTTTTAAAAAGTTGCTAAAGCGTGTTTCTTTTTTAAAAAAATTAATGTGTGCCTTTATCTAAGTATTAACAATATTTATGTGGCACTCCAAAGGCCACATATTCATGAATATAACATAGGATATAAGTGGGGCTTATTTTTGTCATTATCAAAAGCTTCAGCCCTTTATCTCTTTTTCTTTCTCTACGTTGCAACAACAACTACGCAACTTAATTTTAAGTGCGAGTGAAGTGAAAAATAGAGAAATATTCTTGGCTAGATGTATAATCTTGGCTTGAGAAGGAACCTTCCTTCAATTAAAAGTGGCAACAACTTTTAAGGAAGCTTCAAGTATTGATTTTGAAGTCTAAAATTAGGATTGAAAATCCTCAAAGGTAAATTCTTTATTACACTCTTAAATATGAGTAATTTAGATATTTGATTTGAGTTTTAATAACTCTTGAAGTAGGTCCAGATAATTGGGTTCTTCAAGAAGGGGAAAAGATAATTAAGGATATAGTTTTTGGGAATTTCTGCTTATTGGGCATATTTGATATTGAATCATGCGGGTTGAAAAAATAAGAAATTTAATTAAAACGATTGTTAAGGAAAATATTAGTTTCGAGCATAAGTGAATAGTGTTGGAATAAATTATTAGGTGAACCTATGGGTTATTGATGGATGTATATATTATTTTTTTTGTAGTAAATTATTTTCCTATTGGATAGTGAGGGTTGGTGGTTGTCGATGTAAAGGATACACTCCCGCGGGTTAAGTTATTTGTAATGCTCCGGGAGTACACCCTGGACTCCACACGGTGCTAGGAACTACAAGTGATCCCAAGCTAACCCATGAACTGGCATACTGTTAAGTAACTGGATTATAATACATTAAATAACAAGTTCTGCTGTGTGGAACATAATCATACTGAAAATCTAAAATAGTATGTAACTGATAAAGTTTAACAATCTTATAAATATGGAGGAAGAAACTAAAATTATATGACTGACTCTGACTGACATCTATGAAGCCTCTACTATACTGACTATAGATAGCTAGGACATGATCCCAACTACCATTAATCAATACATATGAGTATTAAAGTAAAGTACATGAACAACATCTGACTGAAGTCCCCGAAATAGGAGAACTCATCACCTGCTGGATGGAACTGCAACTGTCTGATTATGATACGTAGGCTATAACTGGTACCTATATTATGAGATAATGTAGCACATAGACGTATATGTGGATCAGTACTTCTGGAATGTACTGAGTATGCGGGAGTAAATGCAATAAGTAAAACTGATTATATAAATGAAATATTAAAGCTTGTACGCTAAGTGTGAGTAGACTCACCAATAGGCTGGAATAAACTGAAAGATGAATGATCTTAAGAGCAATAGCAACAAACATAATCTGGTAATCTTGTGAATGACTACACTTAGATTCTTAAAACTTTAATTTTATAATATAAGTAGAACTAGAGCTGGAAAACATTAAAACATGGGTACTGTATGAATATCGGGTCTGAAACTACGTGATGAAGACGAACATAACTCGAGAATCTGAACATACCATTATACTGAGCACGAATGCATAAACATACAAAACCAAACATAAAATATATTAAGCTTATCTGATTAACTAAATGACTGATAGTTGAATACTGGTCATGTAAGACTGAACTATACTTAGTTTGAACAACTGGACTGAAACTGTGGAGTATTATGCATATACGGTTATGACTATCTGAACAACATGAGATAACTGAACATGAATGCGTGAAAACTATAATATCTAAGAATGCAAGACTAAGCATATATCTGTTACTGAGGAAATCTGTAATTTGGAAGACTGAAAGTTGTAAAACTGAATATCTAAAAGTCTGTACACTTAGTCAAGCAAACCTGAACTAAAAAAACACTGAATACTGTACTGAGACTGTGGGAGGTATAATCTAACTGACATTCCCCAATCTGAGCTAATTGGGGTCCAACTTGTAACCCCAGTTGGAAGGGTGTTAGTACCGTGCCACGGGTACTAACACTGGCTGTGTGGATCCACTAATTTGATATCCCGAAGGACCAGGGTGTCAAACCTAAACTGACGGGTGACCCTGAGAGGTAGTCAAGACTAAAATAATGGGTGACTCCTCGTATCCTATGCTGGCTACTTAGTTCTGCAATACAAGAACTGCTACTAACAACTCTGCCTAACTAACAGGGAAGTCACCACCCCTGTATTCACTCGGTGCTAAATCTTACTCGACACTGAAAGACACTGAAATACTAACTGGTGCATGAACTGATAACTAGTAACTGATAAACTCAGGTTATGGTATTCTGAAAATAATAGTACATACGGATTCTAAGGTAATTATTAATGTATAAACTGATACTGAAACTGAAAATGGACAGAGCTAAGGTTAATTGGACTCACAACTAACCATATTACTGACTAAATGATTTGCTCATGGTATAACTAAAATCATTCTGTAGATACTGAAAACTAAATAAACAATTAAATTTCGGGTATTCATAACCCCCAGGACTCGATAACAATAACAATAGGACATACTAAGGCTTTGGGATATAATAAGTAGTCAATATTCAAAATCCAATCATTAGGGAATTTCATCAAACACCTAGGAATCATGAACTTGAACACGGGGATGTCAAACATAGGAGCATAGCATGATTACATGACTAAGATCATGAATTGGGGGATTTACATGAAATTCACTTGGAATAGGACATGGGATTTTCATGAAAACATATAAAGCTCATAGCTTGAACATAAGAATATCTTAAACATGAGGGAACAATAGAGTTACATGGAAAAATTCATAACTTAGAGATTCATCTTTAAATTGATTGAACATGATATGAGAAATTCATCAAACATATGGAGACCCTAAACTTGTGTATGGGAATGAGAAATCATGTGAAAATATCATGGATACATAAATCAATTCACAACTTAGGGATTTGATATGAAAATCATAACATTCAAAATATGTATTGGCTTATTCCACTTGAAACACATATACTTTTAACTTGAAATCAAACGCATGAGGATCATGAGTTAAAACATGGGAGTAGTTAAACCATAAAAATTACATAAATTTCAATATTAAAAACATGGGTTAAGGATTTAATCATGTGAAAATCACCATTCGAACATATCAAGACAATTTCAACAAAAAATATTTGTAAACATGATACATAATCGAAATTCATGGAGGTTTCATGGATATAATTCATATTAACATGTAAAGATCATAACTTTGAACTTAAAAATGGATTTTTGGGATCCATGGGTGAAGGGAGGCCCATGGATGAACTCCCACATACCTTAATTAGATGATTTATTAGAGATTTCTTGAGGTTTTCTTGAAATTAAGAGCTTGAATCCTTTACTTTCTTGAGAATGAAGCTTGAATTGTTCTTGGAAAAGAATGAGGGTTTATTGAGAGAAAATCTTAAAGAATATGGTCAAATAATTCCCTTTTGGATGCTATAAATTATCCCTTGGACGTTTGGGGTTGAGGGGAAAGGACCAAAGTGCTCCTTGACCCTGAAGAAGTGTAAAACAGCGGAGGAATAGACTAGGCAGCACCCCCTTTCTCCCGGGGGAGTAGAGCCCGCGACGCCTCCTCTATCCCAGTGAATAACCCGGGCGGCGCGGGCATATCACCTCCACTTACTGCCTCTCACAGAAAAAACCATAACTGTTGCTCGGATATCGGATTAAGGAGAAATTAGTATCGTTGGAAATAGGATTCAACTATCTACAATTTAGTGGGTCTTAAGATGAAAAATTCCACGTATATAAAAAATTATACACGTTTAAAGTAGATCCTTGTAGAATCGAATACCAAACTTTGGACGAATCAACGGTTCTTAGCTTAACGTCGCTCTAAGTGATTTCTATGAATATTTTTCATCTTGAAAGCACATCAAACACGAGGATAAAGATCATAAAACTTATATTCACATGGGAATCATTTGGATTATAGATTATTCACATTGAAACGACAGTTTAAAGACTAGCCCAAAAATGTGGGGTCTTACATTATTGGAAGATTATGGTACAATTAGCTAGGAAAGCATCAAAGATATGTGAAGCTAAAACATACTTTGCCTTTATGTCATGCCCTAGAGTCATTTGTTTCTCCTAAAAGAGCTGACATAGTCTACTAGAAATATGTGAATAGAATTTTCAGTATCGACATGCCTAACACATGACTATGTGTCCTTTACAATTGAAATTATGAGTCTACACACCTGATGCATCTATTTATTGAAGTCACAACGTTCGTACTACTTCTGTCAAGTCAAGTATCAAAGGAGTCAGTTATATATTACATCACATAGAGATAGGGTCATATGATAATATAAAGTACTAGTATTTAAATATTTCGATACTATCAAAGGAGTCAGTTGTATATGGACAATACTACTTGAATAGGTAAACAATATTCATCATAATATATACTTACATAGGCTTACAAGGAGCTATTTGATAAAAGTTAACGATGGGAGGGTATTCATAAGTTTGTCTTGGCACACACACAATGTAATTCTGTGCACAGAATTAAAGCCAGACCACTATACTGAGCTAAAATATTGTGGCGTATTTACCCTTGTGGCGTCATTTGCATTTGGAGTTAGCTGAACTAGTTCCCTTGACTCAAGACAAAATATGGCACATGTGGCCTGTGAACAGACCCTCATAGTGAGCCCATAGAGGCGTACCCTGTATAGACCATGATTACAATTATACATATAAAATCATATTCAGGAGTATTTGGGTAACACATGTTATACTCTTGTCATGGAATGCCTTTGGTAGGCCATCATATGATTATTTGTATTAAAAGTAGGTACTGGATATCACTTAAAAAAATTAATAGGCTTTTAATAAGGATGATTTATTCATAAGTGGTTAATATGATAAGTTAATATGGTAAATGCATAAGTAATAGTCTTTTATGGTGCATTTTTCACCCGTTGTCTCATAAGTTATAGTTATATATAAGAGTTTCTAGTATTCAGTCGTCCACAGTTAATTATTTTGTTGTTTGATTCATTGAACATCCTTATACGTCTACTTGTTATTCTGTTTGCTTTACATACTAGTACATATTTTAAATGTACTAATGTTCCTACGTTCGGGGGCACTGTATTTCTATAAATACAGAATCAGGTATATCGATGAGAAGATTTTTATACTAGGCACTCATCCGTATTCAACACAGCAGTCGGAGAGATCCTTTCTTACCTGGAGCTAATAAATGTCTGGTACTATTTAACTATATTTCTGGTTATAGTTTGAGTATGTCGGGGCCCTGTTCTGACCATCTTCTTTGGTACAGTTATAATTTCTCTTAGAGACTCCGTAAACAATGTTAAGTTGTCACACGTGACCATAGTTTCATATGTTTGCATTGGATGAGTGTCCGATGGGATACACTTAGTTTATACATATCCCCTTATCATTATTTAGAAATAGTAACTCTTTCACACAGTATATATATCAGTCTCATAGCTCATGCTCATATGGTTCTTATTTGCCCTGTCTAGACTAGGGAAATGACAATAACAAAATAAAGCCATACTTCAAGTCATACCAAATAAAATAGTTTAAAAAATATGAAAGAAGAAATATCCACTTGAGAAAGCAACTTTGTCACTACAAAGAATGATTCTGAGAGTTGTCAATGAAAGTCTTGACATTGAAGAATAATTTGCGATTCCTCAAAACGGACATTCAATGTAGCTGTCACCTGCATATGTAGGTTTTAAGTAATATCCAGAGGAGATTATGGGTGTATCAAAAAATATTTTCTTGAAAAATAAATTATATTTCATTTACTAAATACTTATTTTATTCGGAATAGGGATATTGAAGATTATATTCTAATCAAACATAAGGAAAATAAAATTTAATAATGTGTTTAATATGAATTTATGATACAAGAAACAAGATTTAAAACTTGTACTAATTTTAACTAATGTTAATAATCAAACATAGAATAAATGTAATACCAAATAAGATAGAAGTACTAACCTAATCATCATAGTAAACCTGATCAAAATCATTGTCTTGTTCATTATGTTGGCTGGCACTCGGAGGTTCAAGCTTCTGGAAGGGATTGTTCATATTAGATATATTTGGTTCACCAATATATTGTTGAAAATTTGGATTTGCTTCTTCCAATCCATTAATATCCATATTTCCAACATGAGTATCATACATCATTGCATTACTTGAATATGATGTCACATTATCCATACTGACATTCAAGTTGTAGCCATTACTTAACTCATTTCTAATATTTCTACTAGGTACTATCCCACTGTCTGAATATATTGCTCCTTGGGCCACAATAGAATTCAAGGTATAATCACTTTGAGTATGATGATGCCCACTGTTTATCACAACGTCAAATCTATAATTAGTATTTTCAATAATTGGGCCTTGTAGTCCTTGTGAATACAACATTCCGAATAATGGTCTCTGTTGTTGTTGTTGTTGTTGTTGTAATCCACCACTAATAGTATTTTGAATTGATAAAAATGGGTTACTAAATGAGTTGAAGTTGCTGAGGTAGGGATATTGAACATGAAGTTGCGGGCGATAAAACTGTTGTTGAAATGGACTCTCTTCTCGAGCAAAAGTATTATTGGTATTAAGATTTGGAAATGAAAGATCTGAATTTCTTTGGGTATTATCTGGGTTACAATTCAAATTTGGTACAACTATTTGAAGATGAGGCATTGTCCCAAATTTTTTAAAGCTACTTCTTGATTCATGAAAATCACTTGAGGATCCCTGACCTAATGGGCGATGAAGGGATTTTCGTTCTTCCGGAGATCTCCAATCATTGCGACGACATTTCTGAGAAGTTTTATAAGAAAATAATTATAAAAATCAAATCATAAATATAATTATCATTTGAACTAATTGTTATATAGATGTTTTTGAAACGACTGAAGTCATTTATAATAGAAAATATTTTTGATGTTTGGTAATTGGAGAATAATAAAAATATTTTGATACAATGTGAATTAAAGATTTATAATAATATTAATCTATTGAATTGCAAAATAACAAATGTTAGCAATGAATAATTAATAAGCATGTAAGAAAATATAGCTAATTCTCCTTAATCAAATAATGGTTTGATAGGACTTTATGCATTACTATTGAGAAAAATTCCTAAATATTTATTGATGAAAGTGTAATGAGATTTTTTTTTTTTGTTTTGATATAAAGTTGAAATTAAGGCATTGCAGAAGAAATAGCTTATCACATAAGTATTTGATTAAAAAAATTTCAAGAAAAATATTTTCTAATAACCAAATACGAAAAAATAACTTAATGAAAACAATTTTTGCAAAATAACTTTCTTTTTACCATACAAACAAAATTAATACAAAAAAATTTCACTTAGTTTATCTTAAAAATGTACCTGGAGATGGCTTGCAACTTGCATCCAAGTAAGACCAGGCACATTCATAACCTCAAGAATCTCCTTGGGATAGCATCCTACATGTTTTAAAAGAATGTGAATTTAAATAATAACTACAATATTCTCATATCAAGTCGAGTAACATATAAATACAATAATCAATGTCTTATTTCAAACAAGTTAACATTGACTATAAGTATAAATTTTCACTGTCCATACCGTTTAATTTAAAAGAATTGTCAAAAAGTTTAATTAATAGTGAAGTAAACTTACTTCCTTCACCAAGTAATTGTACAGCTTCCATGAATTTGGCATGAAGAGCCTCAGTCCATTCCGTGCAATTCTTTCGCTTAACGATCTTATTCATCTGATTTTTATTATTTTCGAATCCTTCTCTTGCTTTCTCTCTTTTTATTTTTTCTCCTACAACAAATTGCCAGATGTATTTGGTAATGTCCTTATCAAATGGCTTTTTAAGGCAAAGATAAGCTCCTTCGTCAAAAGCCTTCTTTACTACGAATTCGTTTTGTTCATCCCATACAACTGCATAATTATTTCAAGAAGCTATCAATTAGAATTAAATTACACTATACATTATGTGAATAGTTAATTTGACTATTCACTAGATTAACAATTCATTATCTGTAATATTAAAAACAATCATTTATCATATAAAAATAGAAATTAGCTTTTAATAATTTATGTTGTCAAACAACAAAAGTCATTATGCACCCTATTTCACGATAGATTATAAGCAAATCATTTATCTACAAATTATTTGATGCTAGAATAATAGTGAATTTTATAGCTAATTTTTATAATGCATTAGTTACAATATTGACTTTACCCACATTGAACGTCATAAGTGAAGACATAATAAATACTTACCGAGTGAAATTATATCTAAGGCCACAACTCGAGCTAAGAGGTGAAAAGAAAGCGTGTTCGATGAATGGATATTGAGTATCATCACATCAATTTTTTGCTTTCCTTTGGAGAGCATTGCCATTGCATCTAAAGCCGTACCAATCACCATAACTGTATCAATGCTCTTTGAAAGTTAGTGAAGAAAATTTTATATAGAATTATCATAAGGTTTTGTTTATTTCTTATACACAAATTCTATTAGAAATTATTAGGTTTTATTGCTATACACCAGTTTATGTAATTGCACAATAAATCAACTTATAATCTTATATCATAATCGATAAGTAAAATCTTAGATATGCACATAATAAAATTACATACGATATTACTTATAATAAATAATTGAATTATAGAATAAAAATCATATAGGAATATATTACAAAAATAAATTTCAAATTCAAATATAAAATTTGTCGACAACAAATACTGAATAAGGATTGCTATCAATACCCATAGATAATAGGATATTTTTTTTGAGATAATCTTATTTCATAAATATGCAACTATAAGTTTAGAAGATTTAGCAAAGAGAAAAGGATTTATCAATAAATTTTAATATTCTCATAGGACTAATCTATTATCCTAATAACGACATTTTTGTTTTGACATTGATAAGATGAATAATACAACTGAAAAATAAAGTTATCATAGAGACTCATATGAATCTCTGTGTTATTTACATGTATCATATATTATATATTATTTAATTAAATATAAAATCATCACTACGTACGACAGCAACAGTGCAAATCATGATAAAATAATAATCAACTATTATAAAATACTAAGCTGCAAATTGACATCTAGAAAAAAGGCATTACTTATTATAATAATTATTAATAGATTACAATGAAGGAGTATTTTTATTTGCATTGACGATGAATATTTTGACACGATACTTTCAAGAGGAGCTGCCATTGTGCGTGTTATTTATAGATGGTATACTACTAATTGACAATATACGAAGCGACAATAATGCGAGGTTGAAGGTTTGAAAAAAGATCTTGTAGTCTAAAGGTTTTAAATTGAGCAGGATCAAAATTGAGTACTTGAAGTGTAAGTTCAATTGCATGTCCCATAAAGCAGGCGTGGTCATTCCCAAGAGAGGAATTTTATATAATCTAAGGTAATTGAGAGATTAAGGAGGATGATACATATTAAATTGGGTCAGGTGGATGAAATAGAGACTCATATTTAGTATTTTGTGATAAAATGTGATGCCAATAATTAAAGACATGATCTATAGAGTGGAGGTTAGACTAACTACGTTATATGGGGTACAATACTGTTGGCCAGTCTATAATTTCTAAGTCCAGAAGATGAAAGTAGCAAAGATGAGAATGTTGAAATGGATGTGTGGGCATATAAAGAGAGATAAGATTAGGAAGGAAGATACTCAGGCCAAGATGTGAGTGACCCTCATGAATTATAAGATGCAGGAAGTAAGATTGAGACGGTTCTAGCATGTAAAAAGGAGATGTGCAAATGCCCTGATAATGAGGTGCAAGATATTAGTCATAGAGTGCTTGAGAAAGGTAGAGGTAAACCTAAAATGTATTTAGGTAAGGTGATTAGTGTCACTATGAATTAAGTCTAAGGAATTGAAATTTCACTCATCAGGCTTATGCGGATGCTTAGCATACTTCAATTTAACACATGTTTGACACTTTGATTTATTGGACTCAAAGTTAGGCAAAACTTTTCAACTAATTAATTTTTGCAAGGTTTTGTAATTGACATGTCCTAAACGACTATGCCATAATTCATTTGACTCAAGCAAGTAAGAAGAAGCCTCAACTTTATTCATTTCAATAGCTATTACATCAAGTTTGAAAAGGCCCTCATTGAGGTATCGCTTTCCTACATACATTTCATACTTGTTTATTGTAACTTTCTCCAAAACAAACACACACTTAAACCCATTTTAACGAGAAATGTTGTCGACTCTAAGTTCTTCCTAATAGTAGGAACATGGAGAACATTGTCGAGAGTCAACACCTTGTTGAAAGTTAATTTTAGGAATATCTTCTTCTTCTTTTTTCAACCTTAGCTATTATAGTATTTTCCATGAATATCAATTCTTTGGGACCAACAGTATTTCTTATCATTTTAATATTTTTATCTAACTGATTTTAATCTTCAATTTTATATTTCCTAAATACTTCCATTACATCATCCTTACCATCAACAAATAAACATAACAATATCTAGTGCAATCATCAATAAAAGTTATGAAATATTTTTTTTCACTGAGATAGTGTTGACTTCATATCACAAATGTCACTATTAATTAAGTCTAAGGGATTGAAATTTCATTCAACAGGCTTATGCAGATGCTTAGCATACTTCGATTTACCACATGTTTGAATCTTTGATTTATTGCACTCAAAGTTAGGCAAAACTTTTCAACTAATTAATTTTTACAATATTTTGTAATTTACATGTCCTAAATGACTATGCCACAATTTATTTGACTCAAGTAAGTAAGAAGAAGCTTCCACTTTATTCATTTAAATTTCCATTACATCAAGTTTGAAAAGGCCCTCATTGAGGTATCCCTTTCCTACATACATTTCATACTTGTTTATTATAACTTTCTCCAAAACAAACACACACTTAAACCCATTTTTAACGAGAAATGTTGTCGACTCTAAGTTCTTCCTAATAGTAGGAACATGAAGAACATTGTTGAGAGTCAACACCTTGTTGGAAGTCATTTTTAGGAATATCTACCTTTTTTTTTTTTCAACCTTAACTATTGTATTACTTTTCATGAAGATCAATTCTTTGGGACCGATGGTATCATAAATAAAAAAAGTTTTTTTTTCCGCACAAACATGTCTAGTGGCTCCTGAATTAAACCACCATTTATTTGAATTTTCAACTAGATTGCATTCAGTGATCATAACACACCGATTTTCAAGTTTCTTCCAACATGTTTATATGATTTCTTTTCTTGTTCTTCTTCAGAACTTGACAATTTAGAGTTTTGTGGTCAGCTTCACTATAATTATAGCACTTGCCTTTTAACATTTTCTTATTCTGCTCTTTCTCTTGTCCAAAAGATTTCTTCCTCTTGTTATTACTTGAAGCATCATCCTTAACATGATTTGCAACCAATTACTTGAAGCATCATCCTTAACATGATTTGCAACCATCATTGATGATTTCTCATTTAGCTCATTATTTTTTTTTCTATTTTGAAATAAATCACAAGATTTATCAAATCAAACAATTGATTTACAAACTTTCATTCTTCAAGGACATGAGGATCTCTACTTGTGTACCTTTTCATTTCAAGTTTGGTCAGCTAAAATAACATCATTTGCTGCCATTTTTTAAAGTTCACACTATAATATTTTTTGATTTCTCTATCATTGCCATTTATAGAGCAACATCTGAACAACTTAATGACACAATATTGATTGCCATTGAAAAAGCACCATTCACAAGCGAATCAACTTATTGTTCAGTTTCATTCATCATTTTCTTTTCAAACTTTGACAAATACTTCAATATTTTAGAATACCAATTGGAAGGACTTAATCTTTAAACAACTTATTTCTAGTCAATGATGAAGCTTTTAGAATGAAAAAGGAAGCAATGGTTCTTGAATAGACGCATTGCTTCAGACCGTCGCCAACTCACAGAACACACTTGCGCCAGCAGGTGGCCTATATATGACCGCAGGTCACTGTTTGTCAAAAACAGAATGTACTACCTCATCTGCGGAGCCCATCTATATGCAGATAGTGACCTTCGCTCGCATGTTATTAATTTCACTTCCAAACAGTGCCTCAAAGGGTCGCGTTCCTTTGAGGTGCATTGAGACATGCCTCGACACATGCTCCGTGCGTCCTCAAGTGGAGAATATTTTTGTATTAGATTTTTGAATTAAAACATCGTTAACTCTCAAGTTTCAAATGATATCATTTGACAAATTCAAATACAAATTCAAAGTATAAGCAGAGCCGAGCAAGCGACAACGATGGATCAAGGCTTGTCTTCTTCTTGTCTCACTATCCACATAAAGGAGTCCTTCTATATTTAAGCGCAAGGATTTTTCTTTCTCCAACTAATGTGGGAGAATACTCCTTTTATAAAGTGAACATATATTTAACTTTTCTTTAATTTTCTTTTCTCCATTTTCCATTCCCATTTCACTAAAACCTAATAATTAGGCAGGACATGATATAACTTTTCACAATGAGAATAGGACCATTGATAAAAGGGCGTGGAGGTCGAGGAATCGGATAGAAGGTTAATAGGCACTTGAGTGTTTTGCTTTTCCTTTCCCGAGTACTAGTATTAGTTTGGTTTTTTCATTTCTAAAATTCTTATTTCTATCAATTGATTCTTTATCCTTGACTATTATTTTTTGTTGAGCATCTATTGCCCCTAAATTTTTTTTTCGCATCCTTTCCAACATATATATTGAGGGTATTATGTATAAAAAAAATTTTTTTTTAGAAATTATGTAATTCATGTTTTTTTTAATACATCGAATCAAACACTGCATAAGAAAAATACAAGTATAACTAATGCAAGCATAACTAACACAAGTATTACTAATACACCATATTTTGCATTATTCTTATACACTCTACCAAATGACCCCTAAAGATATACGATGCATACACCCTATTCTTATTCTTGATCCCACTTGTGGGGTTAAACTAGATTTGTTGTTATTGTAGTATCTAAAATAAAATGATTTATTATTTATGCATTGATGTTGAATCTCAGAAGTTTCTAAAAGTTGAAAAGAGGAAAAAAACTTCTTTTTTCCTATCAGATTTTGCTATGTACCTTTTTAATGCCAATAAATTAAAGTATAATTCCTATTGCTATTACTTATTTTATGAATAATATCAAATTACTTACTTTATGTCTGCATATTACATGGTACCTACAAAAGTAGCTAGCAAAGAAACTCAATTCAAAATAATTTAACGCGCCTTGCACATAGAACAACCAATGAATAATAACAAAGTAATTGAGCAATCAAACCAAAACTAATAAGAAAAAAAGTCATAAAACACCAAAATAAACTATACAAAAATTGTCACTTATATGCCTTTTTTCGTAGAGTAAAATAATTCAAAAAAGTTACCATTTAAAGATAGTTTTTAGGTAAGTTAATTATAACTTTACCAATTCTCTCAAATATTATGAAAATCGTCTATTGTCTTCAAAAATTTAAATATAGAAAGTAGTAAAATGCACATCAAGATTGATCCATCAAAATGATTTAGCAAGTAATCATTAAGCCAGATTCAATTTATTTTTTTGAAGTTAAGAAAAAATAAAATTAAACTACTTTAAAATTCAAGGTCCATCTGTGGCCAAAAGGATGAAATGACATGTGTAGATTAAAAAAAATTAATAAAAACTTTTTAAGAGGTGCGATTTATTTTATTGAATAACAAAATAGAAAAAACGCATTGAAATTAAGAGGATAATTTTTAATTAAAAAAAGGAAAGAAAATGTTTTTATTTTATGTAGATCAAATCTCTTCACTTTTTTTTCTTCTTAATTTAGTAAATGACAAAAAAAAAACTATCTCATGGTCAATTAGCCAAAATCAAATCTTATCTTGTCCTTCTCTTGCTCTTTATTCCTTCCATTATCTTGATTTTTTATCTTCACCAACTAACAAAATTAAATGATAGATAAATTAGTATAAATTAACGCTCTACATATTTGAAAGTCATTATCGAGGGATCAAATAAATTTTACTCTCACATTAATTGATAAAGAATATATTTTTCTTAAAATATCAAGTGTAACATTCAATGTAAATTGATTAAATTATTAAAATTAACATAAATTTATGTCCCACCTAGGACATAGAAGCTAATCGAGTGTATGATCTGCTTATAGCAAGAACCAAAAATAGAAAATCTAATTTGACTCTTTATAACCATGTAAAACTCATTTATAAACTAGTAAAACAAATATAAAAATATGAAAATAGTGTTATGACAACAAGAAAAATAGAAATCCAAGATTTACAAGATATATAATTCAATTCTAAAAAGAGATAGATGCTCAAATCATAAATGAGATAAAAAATCATATTAATTAAATCATATATAAAAAATCACAAAGGTTAGTCGTATCATAGAATCAATGATTACAAGTTGTAGATTTATTTTTAGAGATGTCACCTTTATAGTCATAAGACTTTAGTAAATCAACCATGTTATTAACAAACTCTTCGTCGTCATCAACAAGCACCATATGAACTTCATCAATAACACCGTAATAGGGAGCTGCCATTGAATTGTATATTCCGTTAATAGATTGAGAATTCTTTTCGTCAGATATAAGAAAGAGGAGATACCAAAAAAATATTTGTTATATAAAAAGAAGTATTTATAGAAAAATATTTAACTGCCTTGACAGGTGATATAGTATCCCTGCTTAAGGCTGGTGACCATATCTAGCGTTGACCATACAAAAAAATTTATTTGACCTATTTTATTTTTATAGAGAAATATTAGTTCTTTTGGCAGGTGCTTATATAGTATCTCTACTTAAGGCTAGTTGTCATATCAAGTGTTGACCATAGAAATTTTTTTATTAGACCTATTTGATTTTTTGTCTTTTCTTAGTCAAAACAAAAGAATTCTTTCTTCTTTTTTTCTTTCCTTTTTATGACCACTAATGGGTAATATTTTCGTGATAAAGTCATTTATTAGTGTGTAGCTTTCTAGACATATTTTTGATGAAAATGTTTCAGTTATGAGGAAAAAAAGACTTTTGTGGCTTATGAGATCTGAGTAAGCACTCATTTTCATTTAAAAATAAAGTAGTAATGGTTTTTCTTTATCTCAGTCATTTCAACAAATTCTTACATAACATTATCAACCATTATTATTCAAAAGCGCCATTAATGTCCTAATCATGTCCTTAACTTGTATCACATCTACACTTTCTAATCTAAAAAATAGTTTTTTTATCAAGATAAACCATCTCTTATATTCTCTTATTGTAGACATAATCATAGTGATTTTATTATAACATACACCTTAAGGAATATCAGACTTCGACATCTAAACTTATAATTATTTTATTTATTACTTCCCGCTTATAAATAGGCAGTATTATCGTCACGATCCAACCTACTGGATCATCTCGGACACCTACCTATGCCTCCTCTAGGTAGGAAAACTGAATATTCCACCATTAAATTAATGCAGAAATTGCTACAATGTTTGGAACAAACTGAATATTCAAGTGGCATACTAGTCTGAAAGGAACAAAACAATTCATATAATGGAACAAACTGAAAATACTGCAAAGTGGACTGAAGTCAAGAAGTGGGGTGATATTGAGGAACAGGTCTATAGACAGAAAGCCAGAGTTAGTTGGATAGATGGTGCGGATGCAAATACAAGATACTTTCATGCACAATTGAAGATAAGAACCAGCAAGGACACCATTACATCCATCTATGATGACACTGGGGTCAAGCTAGAAGATCCTGCATTGGTGGAAGCTAAGTTTATAAAGTTCTTCTCCAACCTTATGGGCATAGCTGCAGCACAACTACCTTGCCCAAGCATCACAGTAATAAGAAGTGGAACCTATCTCTCTCATGAATAGAAATGCAACTTAATCACCCCTGTCACAGAACTGGAAATACATGCAGCACTGAAGGGAATGACACATGATAAAGCCCCAGGTATTGATGGGTATCCTGCAGAATTCTTTAATCTAAATTGGTCGTTAATAAAACAAGATGTAATTCTTGTTGTTAAAGAATTCTTTGAATCTGGTAGACTGTTGAAATCATTTAGCCGCATGTCGACGCCCTATTTCGAATCGGTCGAAACAACATACGACGTATGGTGGCGTTTAATGACTCTTGGGATTTAAAAATTTATTTTTTTAGAGCCGCCACCTAACTTTTTAGGAAAATTAGAAAAAAAACCATTTTTTATGTCGAAAACTCTGTTTTGGTCTTTTGAGAATATTTAGAGATTCTGAGTAAGCGTCTTGGTTACTCGATGGGAAGGTGTTAGGCACCCCTCAGAGTCTATCCGAAGATAGTCCTTATACTTAATTTTGGAAAATATTAGGAAAAACTTTTATTTTTACTTAAAACAATGATAAGAAATGTAAATAATAATGACAATAATAAACAATAATATTATAATGACAATTAATAGTACTAATGAAGTATAAATAATAATGACAATGATAAGGGACGATAATAATGATAAAAATAATTACTATAATAATATTGAAAATAATATACCTCGTATGTGGTAGCAAATGAATATGTATACCTCACGTTTACTTAAACCTGAAAACTCGAATAAGGGTTGAAAAGATAGAATGTAGCGTAACTAAATAAAATGGCTAATTTTACAAAGTCTTGATTTTATATAAAGATAATACCTTTGAAAAAATGTAAAAAAAAGAGTGTTGAAAAAAGCCTTTATTAATTATGAAAACTTGAAATTTATAAGAAAATTTAGTTTCTTGAGTTTAAAGGAAGTTATTTTAATTCTAATAGACTATTTAGTTATATGAATATAATGAATGCCATGTTCAATGAAATACTTGACGATTTCTTTCAAGTTTAGTTTTAAAGAGGAACATCGAAAGTAACCATTTAATTTATTTAGACGAAATACACTAGGTGAGGAATCACGAATCGACTAAAATACATGATAAAATAAAATGGTAATGACTTAGGAGATTGATCTAAATTAATTAGTTTGGGTGTTCAAGTAAATACAAATAAACAAGAATATGAAATAAAGGAAGAGTTAGAATTGGGCCCTTTTGGCCCATTTTATGGGCTGCCCAGATTTTGGGCCTGAATCCCATGAATTTCAATCCATTATTCTAGTGTATATCATCTGTGTACAGCAACTATTCTTTCCCAGAGTTTTTGTATATTTGATGTATATCTTCTGTATACACGCATCGACAGCCTTGCTTTTTGTCTCTCAATCCGTTTTTGGGACATGGTTGAGGCTCGGACACGATGAAGTTCGAATGCAAGGATAAATGGAATCCGAGTGGACTCGAATTCATGTCACATGCATCAAAGAAAGAGAAGAATTAAAAATCAAATCTGAATAGAGTAAATGAACAACAAAGTATAATTCGTAACCAAAGGAGTTGAGCGACACATAAGGAAATTGAATACTATGAAGTTTGAACCAGACTGAAATAAAGAAATATGGTTCAAGGGTATTACCGAAGATAACTCCAAAAATAAAATGCACGAGATTCAAGTACTTAATAAGGTTTCAAACTAGAACAATTCGAAAGTCAAGCACATTTTGTCATAAACTAACTAAGCATCAGTACAAATAAATGATTAAGTTGATAGTCCATCACCATGCAACATGATTTAACTGGGCTATTCTCAATTAAGTTATAAGAAACAGAGGTATGAAGGGGCACTGTACAACTATCCCATGTGACACATTACTTGCAACTCAACAGCTATGCCGTATTCCGAATGTATGAGCGCGTAATAAATAAGTAAACTATCAGATTTCTAATGATTTCTAAACTACCAGATTTCTAATGATTTCTAAACTACCAGATTTCTAATGATTTCAATCTAGTTTGCAAGAGAGAGAGCAAAATTATACTCAAAGTCAAGACGGAGTACAAAGTTCAGATAAAAAAGATAACAATAGAGTCGAGAAGCGATGGAAATCGTTCTCATATACTCAAAACAGCTATGTACTTTATGACAAACACATGATCTGATTCACTGATAAACACATATGCAATCCCCAAAAAGAGATGAACGAACACATACACATATCCACATATACACATCCAAACAGGGAAACACAGGAAACAAGGTGATTTTCATACTTTTCGCTTCCACCAGTCCCAAATCCGAATCAAGAGGAAACAAAATTGAACGACACACCATCACAACCTAATTTGGAACCAAAAATATCATGTTTTCACCTATTTACAGACCTGGTGTTATATTTACACATGGGCTAAATTCACAAAAAGTCATAGTTTTCTTTTATTCGCAAAGGTAATGGAAAACCAACAACCGAATTTAAGAATAGAATAGAACCACATATTTTAAACCAAACGAGATGAAACAAAGATGAACATAGAAAACAAAGGCGAGATTCGCACCTTTTCTGGGGCAGCAAAACTCGGGCTTTCATGTCTAAGGGTATTCCGGTGACTACAAACTCAACCACGGGCACCCGAATTCGGACCAAATCGGAAAAAGAATAGCGACTCGAAATTTCCAATCTTTTGCTCGCTGGTTCTTTTTTTTTTCAAACTTCCTCACTATATTTTTCCAATCCAACCCCCTTTTTTTGTTCCCAAAACTTGCTAGTGCTCCCTTTCCCTCGATTTTTTTTTTCCTCCTTTTTTCTCCTTTTTTGATCTTGGTAACCCGGTTATTTATAGGCAAATTCGGACTTCAAAGTCCGGATTTGAAACAGTAGTTAGGAGAAATTTAAAATTTGAATTTAAAATTTTCTGAGAAAGACCTTCAACAGGGGAGCCATTAATGACCAAATTTTACCAATTTGGGACTGCTTCCTCTGAATCCCTCGAATTCTCGAGCGGACAACAACAAAAAAAGAAGATTCTCGCGTGGTCAAGGTGGCTATGTGATGACGTAGCCTAGACTTTAGGGTTTCCGATCCGATAGTGGTGGAGAAAAGGAGGAAGGGAGGAAGAGAAAAGGGTGCATGGTGTGTTGCACTTTTTAGGAAAATGATGGAGACATGACGATGGTATTTTGAAAAATGGGGGAGGCACACGTATTTGGTCTTGGACTTTGAGAAAAACGTGTGTTTTGGTTGTATTGTTTGACTAATTTTGGCTCATCCGATCTCTTGATCAAACAGCTGAAAAATAAATACTCTACAAAATGTATATATATATAGAGAGAGAAATATAAATTTGACTAAAAGTGAATATTTTTTTATCCGTCCTATCATTTAATCGGACGGTTTAGAATTAATAAAAAAAAATAGAAACATAATTAAATATAGAAATATATATTTATATATAAATTATTTATAGATTTGAAAATTTTAGATCTTTAGGTTAAAAATAAATTGACGGACTAGATTGATTGGTGTCGATTAGATGAAATGTGAAGCGTACATAGAGATTGTACTGAATTATGGGCCAATTCTTCGGCTCCATGGCTAAAATTTATAAATAAGAGTTGAGGTTACAATAAAATAAAAGTTGAAATTGAATTATTGTTAGCCCAAATACTCTTTTTCTACTTAAATTAATTTTATCGATGCTTTCCGATATTCTCAAATTATTTTTAATTTAACGTATACAAATTACAGACATAACTTGTATATATATGTAGAAATAAGAATATAATAAAATATAAAATATATATTTTATATAACAAAAGTATAAATATATATGGTCACAATATCGCCTAAAGAATAAAATTAAAAAAAAAATGCGAATGCGATCACTAAAGATATTTTATTTTATTTGGTAAAATATTTAATTATATTAAAATATTTTATAATATGATAGAAAACTAGAAAACTTATAAAAATAGAGATAAAAATACGAGTTTTATTTCTTATTTAATTTTATAATTAGTTAGGGCCAAGAACATCGATAAAATTAATTAGAGGGAAAGAGAGAGCCAAAATTGGGTGTCAACACCACACAGCTGTGACCTTAATCCCAAAAGTAGCCAACCCTAGTTATGTTAGGGATTATAGACCCATAGCTTGTTGCACCACAGGTTATAAGATCATCACCAGGATTCTCACAAATAGACTCAAAAGTATTGTCAAGCATCTTGTGAATCCTTCCCAATCAGCTTTTGTGGAGGATAGAAGTATTGTTGATAACATCCGGTTTAGTCATGAACTTTTTAAGTAGTATAATAGGAAAGGTTTGTCCCCAAGTTGTGTTATGAAAATAGATCTTAGGAAAGCTTATGATTTCATTGAATGAGGGTTCCTGAAGACTCTCCTAGCTGAGTTAGGTTTTCCTAGTAAATTCATAACTTTTATTATGGAATATGTCACTTCTGTCTCATACTCCCTGGTCATAAATGGAAGTCTAGCTAAACCTTTTTTGGGGAGGAGGGGAATAAGACAAGGGGACCCTATGTCCCCTTATCTTTTTGTCCTTGCAATGTAGTATCTACAAAGAGAACTCCAATTAATGCAGCAACACAAAGACTTCAAGAACTATACCAGATGTAAAAGGCTAGGTGTGGTACACATTAGTTATGCAGATGATCTTCTAATGTTTTGTAAGGAAGAATTGAAATCTGTGAGATTATTGTAAGCAGTATTTGCTAGATTCTCAGATGTATTAGGCCTTCAAGAAAATCTAGATACGAGCTCTATATATATGTCAAGTGTTAAACCTCAACTAAAGCAAGAACTATTGAAGGAACTTGGGTACAGAGAAGGGGAGCCGCCTTTCAGGTACTTGGGAATTCCTTTATCATCTAAGAAGCTCACAATAGGTCAATGTTTGCCACTGGTGGAGAGAATAATAGAAAGAATCAGATGCTGGACTGCTAAGTTACTTTTCTATGCTGACAGAGTTTAATTAATTAAGGCAGTGATCTTCAGCATTTAGACATTTTAGGCCCAAATATTTGTCCTTCCCAAAAAGATTCTAAAGATGATTGAAACCATCAGTAGGACATTTCTCTGGATAGGCTCCACAGAGGTATCCAGAAAATCCCTTGTTTCTTGTGAAAAAATTTGCATGCCACAAGGTGTAGGAGGGAGGAATATACACGATATAAGACTTTGGAATAAGGCAGCAATCTTGAAGCTTTTATGGGCAATCAATGAAAAGAAAGACTCTCTCTGGATAAAATGGGTCCAAGAGTATTATTTGAAGTCTGAAGAAGCAAAAACATGCAATATACCAGAAAATTCCACTTGGGTGGTAAGGAAAATACTGGCATCTAGAACATATATCATGTAGTGCTCAACTATGCAAAGTGATCTCATAACTAGACTTTAGGCAATGGTTGTCAAAGGTAAATTTATTTACATCTATTACCTCAATACCAAAAGGTACCATGGAAGAGCATTGTACTTCAACGAAGCATACATCCCTAACAAAAGTTCATCTTATGGATGGCCATCAAAACAAGACTTGCAATAGTGGATAGATTGCTGAAGTTTGGTATTCATGTTCCATAATCATGTATTTTCTATGATTCACAAGTAGAAACACTAGACCACCTATACTTTGGTTGAACAGTGACAAAGAACATCTGGCAAAAGTTGTTGAATTGGCTGAGGATACAAAAAACCATGGTGGCTGGGAAGAAGAGGTCAAATGGGCTTCTAATTGGGCAAAAAAGAAGTCAGGAATGGGAGCCATCATCAGCTGTGTGTTTAGTATGCTGGTTGCTATAATTTGAAGAGAAAGAAATCACCTCAGATTCTAAGCTAGCTAATTCTATGCTGACAAACTATACAAGGAAATTGTAGTGCAAGTCCATATCGCAGGCAGAAAAAAACACAATGGCAAGCTATACTGTTACAACTGAACAATGTTCCTTAGTAACTTGTATTTGTTAATTAAAGATGTAATAGATACGAAAGTTTAGCTATAGATTGGTTGTGTTTCAATTTTGAGAGGCAAGAGGTCAACTCATGCCTGGTTTGTAAAAGACTCACTTTGGTATGAATAAAATTCTTTTATTTACATAAAAAATGGTATCAATCATCTTAACTCAATAGTTTAGAAATGATTATTAAATCCATTCGTTCCATAACTTGTTTTAATACATTAGATATAAAAAATAGATGTGAAAAATAACTACAAGAGACTCCCCAGAACCTAACCTAACCTGGTATGCGAGCATTCGACAAGGAGTAGGTACGTCCATGACACATCGTTCTTACAGAATAGAAATGGTAGAAGCTGATACTGAGTGACCAGTATCGCTGCTATAGAAACTCCAACTAATGTGCACCATGCCTATACTCCCAAGTGGAGGTATAGTAAGTGTAGCATCAATACAACCACATGTACTGGTAAGCATCATCAACCAACTAGAATTAAAAACAAATAACATCAATAATAAATACGGAAAAGCCATAACGACAAGTAAAATTCTAGTCTAAACCCCCAATTATAGAATCCTCAACATATCATTTATCATCTTTATGACCTACTTGTCATTTAATATTTTCATATTTATGTTTGTATTTTAACTTAACATTTTTAACCTATAACTTTTTCCTCCCATACCAACTCATTCTTATGGTACTTACAATTCTTTAATCTATCTCTACCCAAGTCCTCTTTATACTCCCAATCACAAGACATCACAGTACCATATCTCATGAAGAATCAAAAAACTACTGTCGCCATTCAATTTCTCAGTTCATGATGACACCTACTATAACCCACCAGTAGGTATGACAACCCGTAATTCAGGACAACTAGTGATAGACTATCAAGAGAAATAAAGGAAGCAACGAAAATGAATCTAATAAAGAGATAAATATAAAGATGAAATCCCTAAAACCCGGTGAAGTCAGTACAAGAGCTTCTAATACAATAGGAGTACGAGTGAAATAAAAAATAAATATATATACAAAGATGTCTCTAAACACAAAATAGAGATCAATAAACTATAAAAGAGAGAGCAGTAATACTCTGAACGTCAGGAGCTCACCCCAAATATCTGATTCATAGCTACTCTACATCATGACCACATCAATGGTGAGAAATCATACTATGATCTACAGGCTGCAGAAGTATAGTATGATTACCAAACTCGTGGTACCCAGTAGACATTGACCGACTCACCGACTCAGCTCCAAAGATAATGTAAGCATAAATAACATATGAAGCAGGAATATAACTATGATCAACTATCTAAGAAACTAAACATAATACTGCTAATGGAGCAATACATATAAACAATCCTATTCTAACAGTATTCAGGAACTAAAGTACGATATCGTATATCTGTAACAACCAGTTTTTTTGATGAAATATGTAAAATTTGTGATTTTATGTGATTTGAATGTTTTATCCCTTTTCACAATTGCATTGTGGTATTTCTATGGTGTGGAATGCTTGACACGATTCTTGATGTATTTTGGTACCATTTATGTGATAGTCGAACAAAATATCATGTCCATCTAAACATCTACTTAGGGTTTCACAGTAACAGCACAAAATATTCATCAAGACAGGCACAACAATTATTAATAAAGAGTAGTTTTCTAATCACTTCTAGAAACAATTCAACCTCTAATATAGACTCGTGATGATGGTTAATTCGTATCCACAAGTTAAGCCACAAAGAATCATACAAGACTACCCAAAACTCATCAACCATGTGTGTCTCACATAAGATATTACCCATAATCACTCACAAGTATTGCATTTTTCAGAACATGGGTATAAGATTATCCTTGATCTCACTCTCACAAAGAATTCATATGTTGCAACTGATGACCCTAGGCTTGCCCTTAGTGTAATGTTCCACTAATATCAGAATGCTAAGCTTAGGATCAAATAGGTCATTTACAGGTTGTAATGTAGGCTAAGGGACGGGTAGGACTATTTTGGCCAGAAATAGTGACTATGTTCCTAAGCACTTTAATACATCACATTATGTCATTAACACTCTCTTTTAATCAACCCTTCTACCTTTCTTTCATCTCTTACCCCTTTTCACCTATTTTTCCATTCAAACATAACTATCTTTTTTATTTAATCATAAACACAATTTATCTTTTTATTTTTCTGTTTCTTTTTCTTCTCTATAGCACACCTCTTATGATAGCCACTCTTTTTCATAAAAAATTCAAGCACCAATACACTTTAAGGCATCATTCTCACCCAATTTCCTCTTATTTTGTCACATGACTTTACAATTTAAAGCACTTAGGAATTTGGATCAAATTATGGTCTTGAAAAAAATGGATTAGGCTTACATATGAGGCTGTCAAAGAAAATAGGCTAAAGGCTCAAAGGGGGTTAACTAGGATAATGTCCACGGGTAAGTAAAACGAAGGTAAACAATCACAGGTTGCCAAAGAAATGCCTAAATCATCTCCTAAACTTTCACTCTTTATTTCTCTTTACACACACACCAGAAAAGTTCTAGCATCAGTCACCAACACAGAATATACTATCATCTTACACACACAAGGCACATGGTCAACTTTATTGGGAGTATTATAGACTCTTGACCCAACAGATGAATGAATTAAACCACACAATTATCACACAGTGAGTCACACTTAGAGCTTAAATGTCTCAATAGTAATGATTCTAGCACAAACTCTTGTCATAACACCATGCCGCTTATCAGAACAATTTCATGCATCAAAATCTACGACAAACAAAAAAAATATGACCATAAATGTAGGCAAAGAAGTACAGCATACGAATACTAGCACCCCACACTTAGATGGGACACACTGCCCTCAGTGGAAAATAAATACGGAAAACCTGATTAGTCGGACTCCTCTTCTATGTCTGGGGTCATTCCCCTTGCGTCGGAATCATCATCAGAGTCGTCATCCTCAGAGTTTCTTCAAATTGTACCCACTTGATCCAAAAGTGCGTTGAGGTATTTGTAGTGAGAAGGATTCATCTTGCTCTTTTCTTCCCCTTTTCTGGCCTTTCTGTGAGGTGGTTGCTTTGTCTTTTCCTTGGCGTGCTTTTGGTGCCATTGTACCTGAGATTAAAATGATAGTCATGTTAGCTTCATCTCGGTAGATATAGTCGACAAAAAAAACAGTAGTGGCACCACCCCACACTTAATTTATTGGGACAAACTAATTAAGTGAACATTGTCGATTACTCAGACTTCATCGATATACGTTGAGGCGTTATGTTCCAACAATATGTTCAGCACAGTCATACTTTTGTGTCGTCTTAACTATCCTTTCCAACTCTTTTTCATGTAATCTTGATCATACTTTCATGTTTGGATTAATGCACTTTTTGAACAAGACTACTACATAGAGATCGTATCAAGTTATGGCATAGAAATAATCAGAACATCTCATGCTTGTATTCAATCATGATCTTTATCTCGATGAACGAGTCATTCAAACATTCAAGCATTCAATTTTGAAGATTATGCAATTAACTTCACCATGTCGACTCCGCAAAAGTATGACAGTCTATAACAATCAAATACAAGTTGGAACAAAATCAAGAACACCCACACGTATTCTTTCACTCAACGAGATGCATCACAACAAATCAACCACATTCAAATCAACAATACTACTTCAAGATTTAACAATTCATTATAGGCGTAGTAGTGTAGTACTTACGAAATATAAAAGAAGAACAAAGAAGTACTTACTTAGTTGATGGCCTCGGAAGATGTTCTTGCAAAGTAAAAGAGCAAAAGGAAATTTTTTGAGAGATTTTGGAGAGGTAGGCGGAACTTAGGTTGAATTTGCAATGCATTTTTGTTCTAAGACTAAGGTTCTATTTATAGGACAAGCTTGAGTCGGGTTTTGACCCATTTGGAATCGGATTTGGAGGCCAAAAGTGGCGCCTAATGCTTGGCATAGGCGGCGCCTATGCTATGGCATTGTTAGGCATAGGCGGCGCCTATGCCATGGCATACTAGATTCAGAGACAAAATGCTTTTGCATAGGCGGCGCCTATGCGATGGCATTGTTGAGCATAGGCGGCGCCTATGCTATGACACTCTAGAATCCAAGATCTTAGGCCATAGCATAGGCCATGCCTTGTTCGTGGCCTAGATTTACATAGGCCTTGCCTTGTTCTTTGCCTATATTTTCATAGGCAATGCCTAACCCATAGCCTTTTGCTTCTTCATTCCTAACTCACCACCTTCAACATGCAATACTTCCAAATTAAAATTTGAAACCAATCTCCTCCTTTATACCTCTTGCACCTACATTTACTCAAAAACAACAAAAACGATTAGAACGATGGGTTGCCTCCCATCAAGCGCCTTAGTTTTGGTCGTGGCTTGACAAAATCTTAAGAAAACAAAACAATTAAAAACGATGGGTTGCCTCCCACCAAGCGCTTGATTTATTATCGCGGCACGACATAGCTATCTCGATTACTTAGACTTCATCGAGATAGATGGGGCATCGTTTTCTGAATGGATTCAGACGACGCTGATGCTTACTTGTAGGCATGCTATCTTCTTCGATATGACTCTTGTGCATACATATCCCAGGAGGGATACCAATTATATCATCAATAGTCCAACCCATAGCTCTCTTGTATCTCTTCAGAGCAGAGATGAGAGCCTCTACGTGCTGTTCACTTAAATCATCCGTCACACTCACCGGAAGTGTATTTCCACTTCCCAAGAACGCATACCTTAGATAATTGGGGAGCTCTTTCGATTCTAGCACTGGGGGATCTTCAATGGAAGTCTTCGCTGTTGGTGACGGTTGATTCTTAAGATCAAGGTCCGGCTGCTTAGGAGTATGAGAATAGGACCCTATTTCTGTTAGAGCACACATAGTTTCTTTATAATCTTCATCGTCCTCTTGCTCAACATTCAGCAGCGCAGCAGACAATGGCTCAACAGTAAGTTGTTTCTCTACAGATAATGCTTTTTTATCCTCATAATGAACATCAGCTACGGAGAACACATTCATATCGCTGGGCTGCTTCATTGCTTTGCATATATCAAAGCGGACCACTTTGTCATTCAACCAAAATAAAAGCTCATTAGCTCTCATGTTAATAAGCACACTTCCTGTTGCAAGGAAAGGACGTCCCAAGATTATGGGAACTTTAGAATCCACCTCGCAATCCAAAATCACAAAGTCTGCAGGAAAAATGAAGGTAGACACCTTCACCAACACATCATTCAAGATACCCACAGGTCATTTTACCGATCTATCTGCCATCACGAGCCGCATATTGGTTGGTGTAGGGTCGCCCAACCCTAACTTTCTGTAGACGGATAGTGGCATCAAATTGATGCTAGCTCCCAAATCGCACAATGCCTTAGCAAAATTCATAGATCCAACCGTGCAAAGAATAGTGAAAGCACCAGGGTCTGCCTTCATCTGTACTAAGGACCTTGTGGCAATTGCACTGCAATGATGAATATTATCTGCCGGCTCATAGCTTACTGCCCGCTTCTTTGTTAAAAGGTCCTTCATGAATTTAGCGTATCCGGGCATCTGCTCTAACGCTTCCACCAAAGTAACATTAATAGTCAGCTGTTTCAACATAGTCATGAATTTACTGAACCTGGTATCATCATCTTTCTTCTTCAGTCTCTGCGGAAAAGGTGGTGGTGGAAGGGGAATTGTTTTCTCCACCACTTCCTTTTTATCTTGCTTCCGATTATCAACCTTTTCAGGAGTGTCGTCAGCCTTCTTCTTTAGTCTCTGAGGAAAAGGTGGTGGTGGAAGGGGAATAGTTCTCTCTACCACTTTCTTTTTACCTTGCTTCCAACTATTAATATTTTCAGGCTGCAGACGTCTAGGGGTGACGTCATGAACACACTCTTTATCTTCTTTGGCCTCTTCACATTCTGCATCAATAACATTATCCGCTATATCATCAACCACCTGCTTTGTCCTTGGATGGATTTTCCAACACTTTACCACTCCGGGTAGTAATAGCCATGCATGATCTGTCGTTCCTTGGGTTTTGCACCGTGTCGCTGGGTAGTGTTCCAGTCTTTCTTTGGTTGAATGCCGCAGATAATTGACTCAATTGTTGCTCCAGCTATTTTATTGAAGTGGAATGCGAGTCAACCAATTGCTTCATTGAGGACAGATCATTTATTACCTCAGTTACTCCTGTGCTGGTTGCCTCTACTCCTTTCAGCAGC
Source organism: Capsicum pubescens (assembly GCA_030864215.1). Taxonomy (NCBI): domain Eukaryota; kingdom Viridiplantae; phylum Streptophyta; class Magnoliopsida; order Solanales; family Solanaceae; genus Capsicum; species Capsicum pubescens. Next base: position 33,636,349 of record CM061548.1, read on the forward strand.
TTAGCCATCATATCTTCCATGGACATATTTCCAGAACCAGATGCAGCGGCATCACGTCTTCCAGGAGGAACATACAAACCACTCCTGTCGGTATTGTTTTTCCAACTACCTTGATCGCGGTCCTTGTATCCAGATTTATCATAATAGATCCGACCTTGGTTTCCTTGGGCATTGCCTCAGAAACCCCCCTAATTATTCAAGTAGTTCGCTTCGTCCTCATAGTCGGATTCATCTCTTCCCTGTGATACAACGGCCTTAACCTTTTCGGTCTTCCCTGATAATAAGTGCTTGGTAAGAAGATCCATCTGTGTTTTCATGTGAGCCATATCTTGGTCACGTTCCTCTTGTCTACGTCTCTGCTCTGCAGTCAAGCGAATAGATAAAGTGGGGCTTGCAACCTCAGAATCCCTGGTATGCCAAGATCTACTTTGCTTCGTCATCCGATCTAGCATATTGCTTGCCTGACCAAAGGTGAGGTCCATGAATGACCCACCTGCTGCATTATCAACCACTGGCTTCGTCACCAAATTCAAAGATCTGTATAATATCTCCATCAAGTGGAAATTGGTCATATGATGGTTTGGACACCGCATAAGCTTCATTTTGAACCTCTCCCATGTTTCGTGGAGAGCTTCAGTTGGAAGCTGTCGAAAATTGCTGATTTCATCTCTCAACTGTGCTCTTTTGGATGGCGGAAAGAATCTTTCTAGGAAAGCGTCTTTCAGTTGCCTCCAATTAGTAATAGAATCAGGAGTTAGCCCGATCAACCATAGAGTTGCCTCCCCAGACAGAGACAATGGAAATAAACGCAGCCGAATTGCATTCTGCCCAACTCCTGGATTGTCAAACGACTTGCATGTTGAAATAAAGTTGATCAGATACATATTCGGATCATCTCCTACGAGTCCACCAAATAAACCTTTGAGCTGCAATAGTTGAATCATGGTGCTGGTGATATTGAACTTTGCTCCAGGTGCCAAGGGCGGAGGAATAATAGCTCCTGTAGCACCAGCTCCATCCAGATCGTCATCATCATCATCAAAAGGAGCCTGCATAGCTCGGCGGTCAGGTCTCATTCTAGATTGACGATCTCTCCTATGCATAGGTTCCGCCACCTCATCAGTACGCCTAGGATTTAGTAGCTCCTCATCACCCAGGTCCTCATCATCAGGATTTGTTGCTCGACCTGGGTTATCAATATTCTATTGATGCACTTGAGCAGCTGCTAGTGCAGCTAGTCTAGCCTGCTCCTGTTGAGCCGCCCTTCTGTCAATGTCATGTTGTGCATCCATCCTGCCAATAGAACCTGAATAGAACAAAAACAACAGCTAAAAGTAAAATATGAGAACTTTTGACCAAAGGGTCTAGTAACTATCACAAACTTAGTTGACAACCGTATTCCCCGACAACGGCGCCAATTTTTGATAACACTCAAACTACAGCTCTCGTAAGAGTGTAAGCGATCGTTGTCAAATATATAAACCAACTGGGTTGGGTATCGATCCCACAGAGAATAGCCGGTCACTAAGTAAGCAAAAATTATTAGACTTTCTGTGCAAGTCTCGTAAAAGGGAGGATTTTGTAGCGTGCAATAATGTAACAAAATAGTAGAGTAAAAACGGAAAATAGCAAAGTAAAAAGGAAAGAATGTTTAGTAAGATGTTTAACCAATGAGAATTGAGAGTTGGGGTTATATCCACCTTATGAGTTATACGTCTCTATTGGCTATGAGTTATGCGGAATTCAGACATGCATGTGCTTATAGAGAATTGTATTCTATGGTAAATTCAGGCGTCTTTCGACCATCAAGGATTATTTCACTTTAACTCTTTCGAGCTTAAAGCGTATCTAACGGTACAAATTCTCCAAGAGGTTAATCCAGTTACGACACTAACTTTTTAACAGGGGTTGGTGCCCTATTACCTTGACATTATCTCTTTTCCAGACATATAACTTTTCTTTCGAACAAGTTAATGCTATACTGGCGTATTCTATGTGTTTGCAACCACAAGAATTTGAATTAAGATGAAGAGAGTAATGATATAAGCAGCACACGTGTCATGAATTCACAAACTCATAGCAATAGATAGTATCTCATAAGGCTTCCATAACCCCAACAGAGAAGTTTAGCTACGCATGAGTGCAATGAAAAACACAATAGACATTATCATCATAAAAATCTCACGTGAATTCCTTACAAATAACTTTTCTCTTGTTGTAAAAATTAAAAGTCGAATATATGAAAAATAATGTCAATAATAAATTAATGAAGAAAAAGGGGAAGGATAGAATAGGGATGAGGGTGGTGAAGAATTGTTTTGATGGATGGATGGATGGGAATAATAAAAATCTCCAGCAAAATAGGGTATTTATAACACCCATATCCTATTCCTACTAAGCTACTGCATTACTTATCCTAGTCCTACTAGGTTACTGCATCATTATCCTAATCCTACTAAGTTACTGCTGATCCCCAAAGTCTTTAGAAATGTTGTTTTTGCCCGGGACAGGTTTTCCATGCGTCACTTTTAGTCCCTAGGCATCCAAGCTCTCCTTTCCTTCTTTCGTGAAGCTTCCTTAGGCGTCAAGTTATCCATAAAATACTGAAATCTTCATCATTTATACCTGAAAACTTGCTAATCACGTTTGTTAGCTCACTTACAGGAAAAAGGACTAAAAGTGCATGAATTATATATTTTGTCCTCAAAACTTAGCTAAAATATGGGTAAATTATAGTACTTTAGGCGTGTAAATACGCCTATCATCAATAGTGTGATTTTTGGTGGCTTTGAGAGTCTTATTATGGACATGTGTCATTATCTTTTGATCCATACGATGGATGGCTGAATGTACTACATCAGCAACTTTAAAATATCGATTTTAGTCTAGGTAGACATTTGGTTCAGATTTTGATGCACTCGAGCTCATTTCAACCTGTTGGTCGAAAAGTTAAAAAATTGGAAATATGGGTATGGGACTCATTTGGTCAAAACGACCTCGGGAAAATTCGACTTTGCCTACGCGTCCTGAACATTGATTTTAGGGTAGTAACATATTTGGTTGGGTTTTATGACTTTTAAATCTCATTTCAACCCTCGGTTTGGAAAATTATAATTTTGGATTTTGGGAATCAACTCTGTGAAAATGACGTTTTCTTTAAAATCTGATATTGCCATTGAGTCCAGAGCATCAAATTTAGTGTGGTTAGATAGTTCTTTAGCATATATCAGACTCCGAATGAATGTCATACACCCCGTCGAAGTTCGTTTAGACTTGGAAAAATCTGCAATATATAATAGCTTTCCCCCCCCCTTTTTTTTTTTTCTCATTTTGGCCTTTCTTTCACCTTGCCTCTTGAGAGTTAAACCCTAATATAGTGTGAGAGCTTAAAAGTTAAGCTTGTGGGAGTTTGGGAAGCTAGATTAATATCTATTTCTTGATTCTGTTTCGAATTTAAGGTGAGATTTCATCCTTTTCTAATCTAATTCCTTAATTAATTTCTCAAAATTTCAAAAATCTTAGGACTTGATTTTAAACCCCAATTTTACTTCTTTTCACTTGAATAATATTTTAATCTTATAATTACTAGTTTTTCATCAATTTAACCTTCAAAACAACTTCGATTCTTGATTTTAATGCAAAATTCGAAGATTTTACTTGATAAAGCTTAAAAATAATTTTTTTCCAATTTGAACCTCATTTTTCTCAATTTGACTTGGGTTTTCAGCTGTATATTCCTACAAATATGGGGAACATGTTTTTATAATAAATTTTTAATTTTGCCCTTTTTTTTGAAAACTTATTTCGGGGATCTATTTTGACCCCGAACCAAAATTAGGCAATGTGGGTATTGTTGCCTTTGTTTTGATGTGTAAATTCTATTTCTTAGTTTGAGTTAATTTCATAATCATTCATGAAAAGTAAGATCGTGAGTTCAAAGTCCAGTAGACCAATTTCGGAATTCGAGGTGGTTATGACTTAAACTCTTCAGACTGGCTGGGTAGTAAATTTGTGTATCAAAATACATGTTAAGGATGAGAACTAATCATGATAAATAACTATCTATATATTGTGCCCGTGTGGGGGCCTATATGTGTTGTAATTATTGAATTTGGAATATTACCTGATTTGTGTGACTGTGCGGGGTGTTATGTGATGTTGATAGCTCTGACTCTACGTGAACAATCATATTGTGTTTTTAAAATGCCTATTATGGTACCTATGGTGTATTTTTATATAGTCATACTTTGTGATCTTGTGAATTATGTGAAAATTCATGGATGGGGAAAATAATGAGTGGATGTTGGCTCACTTGGTTGTAAAAATATAACATTGTGGTTGATTGTGGAAATACATCATGTGAATTGGTTGTAGAAATACTCATTGTGATTGGTTGTGAACATTGCATAATCATCCTCATGTCATCACACACATCATTTCACTTGTTTGTTGTATGTTTTGTATATACTTGTTGTTGTTATTTTTCATACTTTATTTGTGTCTTATATGCTCTAGAAACACTAAAAACACTAGAAATACTATAAATTTTGCAAATAATGAGAACATCGGATTTTATAAACCTTCCTAGAGGGATGTTCCGGGGAGAAAATATTGATATATAGATTGTGTATGGGTTGACGAACCCCCTATGGGTCCCACTCGGGAGACTTTCCTCCGTGGGTGTATACGGGGATTGTGCGACGATCCCAGAGATTGTGCTGTTGACACCCAATTTTGGTTCGCTCTTTCCCTCTAATTAATTGTAATACCCAGAAACTCTAACCAATAGTGCGATCATGAATCAAGCTCATGAGAAATAAATTATAGTGTTTTGGTTGTTTTCTGCTCAAGGGTGATGTGTATTAAGGCTTTAAAGATGTCCTAACGATTGGGCGAGTCAAAACATTCTTTACCGATTGAATTCTTGAGAAGGATTTTGACATAGTCAACTTCAAATGAGTATATATCCCATTTTACTACGAATTATTGAGATCATGACCTACCAAAAGATATATAATTGAATTATCTTTCCAACGATACCCATTTCGTCAAAATCCGATATCGGAGCAAAGAGTTATGCTTATTTTACTCCAGTGTGTCAGCCAGGAAAATCCGTGACGACCTTTTGCGACGACTTGTCACAAGCCTGACGGCCCGTCACAAAATGTCGTCACCTTAAGGCCGAAAGTCACAAAATCCACCCTTTTCGTGATGACAATTTGTGACGGCCTATCACGGGCCTGACGGCTTGTCATAGATGTCGTCAGCTATTGTCTTCAGCAATTGATGGACGATTTTTGCAAGGGTATTTTGGTCATTTCCCATTTTTAGAGGCCTCTATATATATGAGAATCCTCATCCAAACCCTAATTCCATCATTTTCTCTTCTAATTCTCTTGAGATAATATATCTAGGATTTTATCAAGAACATAAATCTTCCAAGAATCATCCATAAATCTTTAAAATTTCTTCAAGAACCAAGTTCCTCATAGTGTGGGCTTCAAGAATTATTTATTTCAAGTGTGGATAAAGTCTCAAGCACTAAAGTTCATCCAATTTCAAAGATTAAGGTATGTGGGATTTTGAACAAGAACAGTTCTTTCGTTCTTGTGTCCAGAGATTTAATTTCTATTGAATTTCATGGTTTTTGCAAAGTGGGTTTACACCCAAATTAATTTATCAAGGATTTATGAGATTTGAGCTATACAAGATTGACATATTTGACTATTTCTTTGTCTTATTTCTTAAATTAAGAATTTATGCCATGAGTTGTATATTGTTATCATAAAATGATGATTTCTAAGTGATATATGATAAGTGTCATGATTTATGTTTTTCCATGAGAAGTTTGTCTATTGAATATATATTGATATTGAGCTTGAGAGTCAAGAACGAGTTCTATGATATTTTCTTGAAGATTTTGAAACTTGATATGATTTGATAAGCAAGTGTACATGATGATGAGAAAGATTATTTTGAGATTGACTCGAGTTAGGAATCCAAAAGTTGATTATGATTTACAAATGAGATACATATTTATATTTTGGTCTTCATGATAGACCCTTGAGTTGATTAAGGTGGATTTCCTAACGCGTTCTGAGCTTAAGTCTGGGAGTAGTATTTAGCACCGAGCGGGAAGTGTGGGTTCAGCGCATCCTACTTCCCCAGAACTACGTGCCACCATAGGATTAAGATTAAGGGCCAAAGGCCAAGACAGTGATCACTAAAGTTAAGGTTCTACTCTGATGGCAAGGATAGAACATCTCTCCCCAACGTGGGCAAGACATTGGACTCCATGTAAGCTCACATGGTTTATGCTGAATATAAGAAACTTCCAAGTCCATAATAGTCCAAGTTCCATGAGTTACTAAGTCACTCTAAGTCATGAGTCAAAGAGTTTGAGTTGAGTCCAATGGTTTATGAAATTTATGAAGAATGCGTTATTATTGATGATTTATGGAAAATATGTTTCAGGTAACTCAAGCGATGAGAGTCATTATTATCAGCATGCATGATTTTCTTATACATTTATGATATTATTTCAATGTTGCCTGCACCCCCACATACTCAGTACATTCCCAAGTAATGATTCCCATACTCTTTTGTGTTCTACATTTTCTCGTCATGTAGGTTCAGGTGCTCAGTCTCATCAGCGACAGTGATCTCCGAGTACCTCTATCAACATTTGTATAGTTGGTGAATCCTCATGGTTCGAGGACCTATGTCCCTGATTTTTGTCTTGATAGTAGATGGTAGTTTATTTCCAGTTCAGTACGAGTCAGTTGGGGATCTGTCCCAATGGCTCCTCAGTCTTATGTAGTAGAGGCTTTGTCAGACTAGAGTACCAGTATATCCAGAACTTCTATATTTTGATTGTACAGGATAGTATTTCTTCGTATTCCAGTATGTTCATGACATGATTATTCTTACTTATTACAACTTGATTATTGTCATAGTGAGTTATAGAAGTGATGACAGGCTCAGAGGGTTAGCTTGAGGCCGCGTGTGGCCTTAATTACCGTGTGACATCTTGGGATGGGATCTTGGGGATTTACAAGCTTGGTATCAAATCCTAAGGTTTAAAGAGTCCTAGGGAGTCTGACAAGCCGCGTTACGTAGAGTTTTGATCATCGGTGTGTAGCACGCCACATCTATGAGCAAGAGGCTATGGGATATTTTATGAAAAGTCATTTCTTTCTTTCAAAAGTCTATCATGCCTATGACTATTTTTCTCTGCTATTAATTTGTGCTCTCTTATAACAGAAAATGCCTCCTCGTAGAGCTTGCAGAAACAATGAACGACCTCAACCCGTTGATCCTTTAAATGAGACGGTGACTCATGCCAAATTCTGGGTAGATTTTCCGACGCTAGCCCAGACAGTTACCACCAATGCTCAGGCCAATGTTCAGGCCACATTCCCACCTCCGCAAGAAGGTAATTCAGCGGCAGCTTTGGTTTTAGATTTTATGCGGATGAATCTGCCAGAGTTTTATGAGTCAAGGGTATGTAAGGACCCACAGATATATCTTGATGAGGTAAAAAAGATTACCAAATTATGTATGTAACAGAGGAAGAAAGTGTGGAGCTAGCTTCCTATCGCTTGAATCATGTTGCTTATAATTGGGTGGAGATGTGGAGGAAGAGTAGAGGGGAGGATGTCTCTCCCATGACTTGGCAGTTGTTCCAGGACGCGTTCTTAGACCGATTCTTTACCCCGGAGCTGAGGGAAGCGAAACTAGAAGTATTTATGAACTTGAGACAAGGCTCCATGATAATTAAGGAGTATTGTCTTAAAATTCAACCAGTTGTCTAAGTATGCTCCCGGTATGATGGCAGATTCCAGGACCAGTATGAGTATGTTTTTGACTAGCGTATCGAGTTACGTTATGAAAGAGTGTAGGTCCGCTATGCTCAATAGGGACATGGATCTTTCTAGATTAATGATACATACTCAACAGATTAAAGTGGACAAGGTGAAAGAGAGAGAGAGAGAGAGAGGGGGGGGAATAAGAGAGTTAGATCAGAGCAACAGAGGTATAATCAGAGTAGATTTTCTGGAGGGATCCGCTCTCAGTTTCAGAGCCGTTCTTTTATGCCAGCACCGTCATCAGCTAGTGCTCCCGCATCCAGAGTTAGGCAGGAGCAGGGTAATTGACCTACTGTGTCCAGGTTTCAGGACAGTGTGAGTAATAGACCTAACTGTCCCTCATGTGCTAAGTATGGTAGGATGCATGAAGAGTGTATGGCTGAGCAGAGAGGTTGTTTTGGTTATAGCAAGTTGGGCCACAAACTCAGTGATTGTCCATATGCTAGATAGGGGAGCCGTGATATTTGTTCCCAGAGTCAGGCTATTAGTGCTATAGCCCATTTAGTTCGTCCTACTCCTCCTTAGGGTGACTCGTGTAGTACTGCCGGTGATCAGCGCCAGAATCACTTTTATGCTATACCACCCCACCAGGAGCAGGAGGATTCACCAAATGTTGTTACTGGTACGCTCCGTGTATTTTATTTTGATGTGTATGTATTGATGGAACCTGGGTTGTCTTTCTTATGTGACTCCGTTAATGGCTATGAATTTTGAGATCAATGCTGAAAAGATTCCTGAGCCTTTTCTAGTTTCTACTCCAGTAGGTGAACCTGTTGTTGCTAAAGAAGTATATAAGAAGTGTCCGATCACAGGACTTCACAGAGTCATGTTTGCAGATTTGGTTGAGCACGACATGGTTGATTTTGACATTATTCTGGGTATGGATTGGCTTCACTCTTGTTATGCGTCTATACACTGTCGAAGCCGTGTAGTCAAGTTTCAGTTTCCCAATGATCCAGCCTTTGAGTGGTCCAAATATTCTGTATCTCCCAAGAGTTATTTCATATCCTATCTTAAAGATAGGAAATTGATATCTAAGGGTTGTATCTATCATTTGGTTCAAGTTAAAGATACTAAGTTCGAGACTCCGACCATTCGGTCGATCAGTATTGTTAATGAGTTTCATGATGTTTTTTCGAAAGTTCTCCTAGGGGTACCTCCCGATAGAGTGATAGAATTTGGGATTGATCTTCTCCCTGATACGAAGCCTATTTCTATTTCTCTACAACATATGGCCCCCGCAGAACTTAAGGAGTTGAAAGAGCAACTCAAAGATCTTCTAGAAAAGGGTTTCATAAGGCCTAGTGTATCTTCTTGGGGTGCACCCGTTCTGTTCGTGCGAAAGAAAGATGGTTCATTGCGAATGTGCATTGACTATCGTCAGCTTAACAAGGTCACAGTCAAGAACAAGTACCCTCTTCCTAGAATTGATGACTTGTTTGATCAGCTGCAAAGTGCCAACTATTTCTCAAAAAGAGATTTGAGATCCAGTTATCACCAGCTTAAAGTTAAGGAGTGTGATATTTCAAAGACAGCTTTTCGCACCCGATATGGTCATTTTGAGTTCCTGGTCATGTCCTTTGGGATAACAAATGCCTCAACAGCTTTTATGGATCTCATGAATCGGGTGTCCAAACAGTACCTGTATATTTTTGTTATTGTGTTCATAGATGATATTCTTGTATACTCCTGAATTGAGAACGACCATGCAGATCATCTCCGAATAGTCTTACAAACCCTTAGAGATCATCAATTATTTTCCATATTTTGCAAGTGCAAATTTTTTCTAAGGTCAGTTGCTTTTCTGGGTCGTATTGTTTCTTCTGAAGGTATTCGAGTTGATCCTCAAAAGATAAAAGCTGTGAAAAATTGACCTAGACCTATTTCCCAGTCTGAAATTAGGAGTTTCTTGGGTCTAGCTGGCTACTACCGTCGTTTTATTGAGGGTTTCTCTTCCATTACGTCTCCTTTGACTCGGTTGACCCAAAAGAAAGTTAAATTCCTGTGGTCTAATTCTTACGAGAAGTGTTTTGAGGAGTTGAAGACTCGACTCACTTCGGCCCTTGTGTTGACCCTTCCAAATGGTGTGGATGATTTATTGGTGTACTGTGATGCTTCTAGAGTTAGGTTGGGTTGCGTGTTGATGCAGAAAGGTAAGGTTATAGCCTATGCCTCCAGACAGTTGAAACCGCATGAGAAGAACTACCCGACCCATGAACTCGAGTTAGCTGCAGTGGTCTTTGCCTTGAAAATATGGAGACACTATTTGTACGATGTTCATGTTGATGTCTTTACGGATCATAAGAGTTTGTAGTATATGTTTACTCAGAGAGAGTTGAATCTTCATCAGAGGCGATGGTTAGAATTGTTAAAGGACTATGATATGAATGTGTTGTATCACCCGGGCAAGGACAATGTAATGGCAGATACCCTTAGCAGGTCGCCCATGGGTAGTGTAGCATAGGTAGAGGAAGATAGGAAGGAGTTAGCTCGTGAGGTGCATCGTCTGTGTAGGTTGGGAGTTAGATTGCTTGATTCAGCTGAGGGTAATGTTTGGGTCCAGAGTGGCTCAGAGTCTTCTCTAGTTTCGGAAGTAAAGGAGAAGCAAGATATGGATCCTAGTTTGGTCAAACTGAAGGAATCAGTTAAAGACCAAAAGGTGGAGGTTTTCTCCCAAGGGGGAGATGGTGTATTGAGATTTCAGAATAGATTATGTGTGCCTGATGTTGAAGATTTGAGGCAGAGAATTATGGCTGAAGCGCATAACACACGATATTCTATTCATCCCAGTGCTATGAATATGTACCGCGATTTGCGAGAAATCTATTGGTGGAATGGTATAAAAAAGGATATAGAGAAATTCGTAGAGAAGTGTACAACTTGCCAACAGGTTAAGATAGAATACCAAAGACCTGGTGGAATGATGCAATAATTTAGTATTTCTACTTGGAAGTGGGAGAAAGTGAATATGGATTTTGTGACTGGTTTACCTTCTTCTCGACGTCATCATGATTCGATTTGGGTTGTTGTAGATAGGTTGACTAAGTCCGCGCATTTCTTCCAAGTCCATACATCTTTACCGTTGAGGACTATGCTAAGATGCACATTTGAGAATTAGTCAGGTTACATGGAGTTTCTTTGTCTATTATCTCCGACAGGGGTACTCAATTTACTTCTCATTTTTGGAGGGCTTTTCAGAAGGGTCTCGGTACCCAAGTTCATCTTAGCTTCGCTTTTCATCCGCAGACCGATGGTCAGGCTGAGAGGACCATCCAGACCTTGGAGGATATGTTGAGGGCATGTGTTCTTGATTTCAAAGAAAGTTGGGATGAACATTTGCCATTGATTGAATTTGCTTACAACAACAATTTTTATGCTAGAATTGGAATGGCTCCATTTGAGTCTTTATACGGAAGGCGATGAAGATCACCCATAGGTTGGTTTGAAGTGGGTGAAGCCGCTGTGAGTGGACCTGATGCTGTATTTGAGGCTATGGAGAAAGTTAAGCTTATTCGGGAAAGGTTGAAGACAGCCCAGAGTCGTTAGAAGTCATATACAGATGTGAGAAGAAGAGCTCTTGATTTTGAGGTTAACGATTTGGTGTCTTGAAGATTTCACCCATGAAGGGGGTGAAAAGATTTGGTAAGAAAGGAAATCTTAGTCCCCGATACATTGGCCCTTATAGAGATTTGAATCGTGTTGGGGAAGCAGCTTACGAGTTAAGTTGCCTGCCGAGTTGTCAGTTGTCCATCCTATCTTTCACGTTTCTATGCTCAAAAAGCACATTGGTGATTCTGTTGTTGTTGATCTGTCAGAAAATTTTGATGTTCAGGATAGCCTTTCATATGATGAAGTTTCGATTGAAATCCTAGATTATCAAGTTCATAGACTAAGAAATAAGGAAGTTCCCTTGGTTAAAGTTCTGTGGAGAAATCAATCAGTTGAGGGTGCGACTTGGGAAGCAGAAGTAGATATGCGAGCCAGATACCCTCATCTCTTCTTCGCGAGTTCAAACCAAGCCGAAGGTACTATTTTCCCTAATTCAGTTTCCTTCTAATCCAGTGTATTAAGATATATGGCTATTCTCTCTATGATTCGTGTATTTTGTGAAGTACTCGAAAGTTTAGAGTGAAATAAGCCCCTTTAAGTGAGTCATTCCAGCTATACGTCCTTATTTTCTCTTGTTCTCGGCCTATCTAGCAACATTCGAGGACGAATTTTTCCAAGGGGGAGATATTGTAATACCCCAAGACTCTAACCAATAGTGCAACCATGAATCAAGCTCATGAGAAATAAATTATAGTGTTTTGGTTGTTTTCTGCTCAAGGGTGATGTGTATTAAGGCTTTAAAGATGTTCTAACGATTGGGCGAGTCAAAACCTTCTTTACCGATTGAATTCTTGAGAAGGATTTTGGCATAGTCAGCTTCAAATGAGTATATCTCCCTTTTTACTACGAATTATTGAGCTAATGAGCTACCAAAAGATATATAATTGAATTATCTTTCCAACGATACCCATTTCGTCAAAATCCGATATCGGAGCAAAGAGTTATCCTTATTTTACTCCAGCGTGTCATCCAGGAAAATCCGTGACGACCTTTTGTGACGACTTGTCACAAGCCTGACGGCCCGTCACACAATGTCGTCACCTTAAGCCAGAAAGTCACAAAATCCACCATTTTTGTAACGACAATTCGTGACGGCCTATCACGGGCCTGACGGCTTGTCACGGATGTCGTCAGCTATTGTTTTCAGCAATTGATGGATGATTTTTGCAAGGGTATTTTGGTCATTTCCCATTTTTGGAGGCCTCTATATATATGAGAATCCTCATTCAAACCCTAATTCCATCATTTTCTCTCCCAATTCTCTTGAGATAATATATCTAGGGTTTTATCAAGAACATAAATCTTCCAAGAATCATCCATAAATCTTTAAAATTTCTTCAAGAACCAAGTTCCTCATAGTGTGGGCTTCAAGAATTATTTATTTCAAGTGTGGATAAAGTCTCAAGCACTAAATTTCATCCAATTTTAAAGATTAAGGTATGTGGGGTTTTGAACAAGAACACTACTTTCGTTCTTGTGTCCAGAGATTTAATTTCTATTGAATTTCATGATTTTTGCAAAGTGGGTTTATACCCAAATTAATTTATCAAGGATTTATGAGATTTGAGCTATACAAGATTGACATATATGACAACTTCATTGTCTTATTTCTTAAATTAAGAATTTATGCCATGAGTTGTATATTGTTATCATGAAATGATGATTTCTAAGTGATTTATGATAAGTGTCATGATTTATGTTTTTCCATGAGAAGTTTGTCTATTGAATATATATTGATATTGAGCTTGAGAGTCAAGAACGAGTTCTATGATATTTTCTTGAAGATTTTGATACTTGATATAATTTGATAAACAAGTGTATATTATGATGAGAAAGATTATTTTGAGATTGAGTCGAGTTAGGAATCCAAAAGTTGATTATGATTTACAAATGAGATACATATTTATATTTTGGTCTTCATGATAGACCCTTGAGTTGATTAAGGTGGATTTCCTAATGCGTTCTGAGATTAAGTTTGGGAGTAGTATTTAGCACCGAGCGGGAAGTGTGGGTTCAGCACATCCTACTTCCCCAGAACTACGTGCCACCATAGGATTAAGATTAAGGGCCAAAGGCCAATACAGTGATCACTAAAGTTAAGGTTCTACTCCGATGGCAAGGATAGAACAGCTCTCCCCAACGTGGGCAAGACGTTGGACTCCATGTAAGCTCACATGGTTTATACTGAATATAAGAAACTCCCAAGTCCATAATAGTCCAAGTTCTATGAGTTACTAAGTCACTCTAAGTAATGAGTCAAAGAGTTTGAGTTGAGTCCAATGGTTTATGAAATTTATGGAGAATGTGTTATTATTGATGATTTATGGAAAATATGTTTCAGGTAACTCAAGCGATGAGAGTCATTATTATCAGCATGCATGATTTTCTTATACATTTATGATATTATTTCAATGTTGCCTGCACCCCCACATACTCAGTACATTCCCAAGTAATGATTCCCATACTCTTCTGTGTTCTACATTTTCTCGTGATGTAGGTTCAGGTGATCAGTCTCAGCAGTGACAGTGATCTCCGAGTACCTCCATCAACATTTGTATAGTTGGTGAATCCTCATGGTTCGAGGACCTATGTCCCTGATTTTTGTCTTGATAGTAGATGGTAGTTTATTTCCAGTTCAGTACGAGTCAGTTGGGGATCTGTCCCAATAGCTCCTCAGTCTTATGTAGTAGAGGCTTTGTCAGACTAGAGTACCAGTATATCCAGAACTTCGATATTTTGATTTTACAGGATAGTATTTCTTCGTATTCCAGTATGTTCATGACATGATTATTCTTACTTATTACAGCTTGATTATTGTCATAGTGGATTTTGTGATTGGTTACCTCCTTCTCGACGTCATCATGATTCGATTTGGGTTGTTGTAGACAGGTTGACTAAGTACACGCATTTCTTACAAGTGCATACATCTTTCACTGTTGAGGACTATGCTAAGCTGTACATTCGAGAATTAGTCAGGTTACATGGAGTTCCTTTGTCTATTATCTCTGATAGGGGTACTCAATTTACTTCTCATTTTTGGAGGGCTTTTCAGAAGGGTCTCGGTACCCAAGTTCATCTTAGCTTCGTTTTTAATCCGTAGACCGATGGTCAGGCTGAGAGGACCATCCAGACCTTGGAGGATATATTGAGGGCATATGTTCTTAATTTAGGAGTATTTTTTATCCTTTTCCGTTTCCATAATATAAATGAGATTGTGAGATGATAATTAAGTTGTAAAAATGTTTGTTACTTGAAAACGATGTTCTAAGTTCAAATACAATAATCAAGTCGATTTGTAAAATCCGTGTTTCTTATCGGTGGTTCTATTTGATCATATCGATTTGATTTTTGTACTAAACAATTTAATTATAGAGTGGCAGTCCGTTCGGTCATGTTGTATGGTGCAGAGTATTGGACAGTCAAGCACTCCCACATCCAAAATTTGAAGGTGGCGGAAATAAGGATGTTGTGTTGGATGTGTGGGCTTACTAGAGGGGACAAGGTTAGGAATGAGATTATCCGGAAAAAGATGGGAGTAACTTCGGTGGAGGACAAGATGCGGGAAGGAAGGCTGAGATAGTTTAGGCATGTGATGAGGAGGGACGCGGATGCCCCAGTTCGTAGGTGTGAGAGACTAGCGTTGGATGGCTTCAGGAGGAGTAGAGGTAGGCCGAAGAAATACTGGAGGGAGGTGATCAGACATGACATGGAGCAGCTGCAGCTTACTGAGGACGTGACCCTAGATAGGAAGGTGTGGAGGTCACAGATAAGGGTAGAAGGCTAGCAGGAGGGTGTGGGTTGTAGCAAGCCGCCAGGAGGGATCTTGTGTAGTCGGGTTAGTAATCTTAGGACCGTGTACATAGGTATCTTTGATTTGTGAGTGTTTGTTACTTCTAAGTGGGTGCCCCATTCATAATTTCTTAGTTCCTATTTTCTTATTTCGTGTTACCTTATCGTTTGTATTTCGTATTTCTCTGATTTATATTTTATTATTTCTTACGCCCTTTCTATTATGTCATACATCCCCTTGTTTACTATTCTTTATCTTGAGTCGGGGGTCCATCGGAAACAGCCTCTCTACTTCTTCGGAGGTAGTGGTATGGACTGCGTACATCTTACCCTCCCTAGATCCTACTTTGTGGGAATACACTGGGTTTGTTGTTGTTGTTATTGTTATTGTTGTATCAATTTCTATTTTAAAATGTGCATACCGAATTAATAAGATGTCAGTTGATTCACTTTGGCTTAATGGTTGGCTATCGATTAATTAGTCGATGTATTTGATAAAAATTGACCACCCCCCATATGAGTAGTTTAAGGTATTTGGTCATGAAAATTAAAAAAAATTGAAGTTGAAATTGAAGTTGGTGTTGGAGTTGTGTTTGATCATAAGTATAAATTAAAGTTGTTTTCAACTTTTCGTGGAGAAGAAAAAGTGAAAAAAATGAAAATAACTTTAACTTGTTTTTACTTTTTCAAATACAATTTCAAATTGTATTTGAAATTTTTATGGCCAAACACTACAATTTTTACTAAAGTAAAATAATTTTTCTAAAAAAGTAAAAAAATTTTATGGCCAAACACTCCTATACGGATAAATTTTTTATAATTAATGGTTTATTGGTGTGGAGACGGATTACTCAATTTTCTTATCGGGTAAACCGTTAATCCATTACTATAATTATATTTTTACCCTTAGATATATAAGTATTTTTTGTCAACCCCACATATAAAACTTCATTTATTATTCTGTTCACTTCTTAGTCTAAAAAATAACATGCCACTTCTTGTGACATCTAACCACAAAGTGCAGTCAGACTCCCTAAAATATGAAGAAAATCTGAAATTAATTCTCAAACCAAAATATAAATTATTCTTGACAACACAAAGGACCGCAATAAAAGTAAAACAACCCAAATGTGTCCTTCACAAGGTTTGATATAAAACATAAAAATTCAAATAATATTAAAGTTTGAATTTTTTTTTTGCCAATCCAATAATTAAAAATGTTTCTACATACATTTTAGGTCTAGAAGAAAATTCTTATTTGATTCGATGTTTTAGCCTATTAAATAACTACACGAACAAAACTCAAGAAGCCTAAAAGATTGATAAATAGATCAATCATAGTATACATACAACTTAGTTGATGAAGAAACGGAGGAACTACCAATAATCGCTCGATATTTCATTCTCTTAAATTTATCCATTACACCATCCGATAACCATCCTTTAGTTACTAATCCGATACCAAATCAACCGTTATCTTATTTGGTGGCTAACGAATTAGCATATTTAAAAACCGATAACCAATAAGTCGAATCGTTAAGTATAATTATTCAACCGATAAGCAGCCCTACCTATACCCCACCAATAACTTCTCGTCCGATGGCCTGAATTCATCGGATGCCTGCCGATGAAGAATACGATTGGTAGGCGGTGATGATGGTAATTGGGGTGAGGGACGAAGATAAATATTTCGAAGAAAAGGAATTTAGAGTGAAAGTTGTATTATTGGTTGGGAAAGGGGGTGGGGGTTGGCGGCGCGAGTAAAGCGAGTTATTAAGTTATTTGATTTAAAAA
This sequence comes from Capsicum pubescens, assembly GCA_030864215.1. Taxonomy (NCBI): domain Eukaryota; kingdom Viridiplantae; phylum Streptophyta; class Magnoliopsida; order Solanales; family Solanaceae; genus Capsicum; species Capsicum pubescens. The sequence continues at coordinate 33,653,409 of CM061548.1, forward strand.
ATTAGACAATTCGTTTTGATAATCAGTTATTTATAAAATCCTAAATTACTTCTAAATTATTAATCTGATAACTTGATACAAATAATTTGAAACATTTTTTAATTTGAGTTATCAATTATAGTTTGATTTTGTACACTCCTAGAGTTCAGTTGCTGTGTTCCATATCATTAGGGGTTTAAATTATTTTTTTAATATAATCTTGACAATTCTCACCTTTAAATTAGCTTTTGAAGTTTAGAAAAATTTCCTTTCTTGCCCATCCAGATAGTAAAATTTCCTTTCTTGCCCAGCCAAATAGTAAGAACTATATGTATGTAGTCAAAATTTCGCAGAAACAAGTCATTTCGGATTGTATCTTTTTTTTTTCTTTTTCTTTTTTGTCTAAATTTATTTTCGCTATAAGTCATTTTTGGACATGACACAAGTGTATCCTTTAAGGAATCCAGAGTCCAAGAAGAAGCTGACACAAATTAAATTTACTCATACATTAACGTATCTCAAAATCTAACACGTGGACAAGTTGATATCACAAGGATTTATGATAAATTTTAAATAACTGAAATCTAAATTAATAAAGACATTCTACCTAAAAACGAGAAAAGAATTATTAAAGAAAAACAACGTCTTGCCAATTATCACATAGGACGTAGAAAATAATTTGCACGTTACTAAGTTTGAACTTTGTATCTTGCTATTTTATTATAATGTTCTTATAATTCTATTTTAAAAATATAATATTTTTTAAAATTAAGGATATATCAAAAATAATATTTACATAAAATGTGGTGCACGGGGATATTGTTAATTAATTTTAAGCGCAGGATATTTTAAATATAATTTAGCCTTAGGTATACTGCTCTTTTTATTAGTTAAATTAGTCCTAAATAAAATTCAAGGATGCATTAATCTTATATATTTTCCACGTTTGATTAGATGATCAACTAAATAAGCACGAAATTTAATCATATTCAACTACTTTTAGTTAATTAGTGTTTGATTGTATTTTCACTGTGAATTATTTTCAATACTTCTTTCAACTACCTTAACTTTCAAAATTAACCTTATTCTGGCTAATTAAATGAAAACAACGCAGCTAATCTTTTTTACTGTTTGCGGATCGAAATAATAGGACATTCTTGTTATTTTTATGTTTGAACCAAGGGTCTATCGGAAATATATAATCTTGGAGAAATGTCTATGTAATTCTCATCTTTTTCAGATTCTACTTGTAAAATTAGACTGTGTATTTTATTGTTGTTTTTCGCTCTTTTTCTTCTTTTTTTGATTAACTATTAATCTCGACAAAATTATTTGACTTTTTGAAGAAAAAACTTTTTTTCAACCCTACTAAAGTGTAATGTACGATGATTCAATTGGGAAAGTGAGATGTTCATTTTGGAAAGGGAGTTGGAGATGTGGATTTAGGAAGGTTAAAGGAATACAGGAAAGCCCAGCTTTAGAAGAAGCATCCAGAGAATGGGTCAGTCAAGGAGTAGTTCAGAACTCATGCCCATCAATAATCAAGCCCAATATCGGAAAGGCCCAACATCAAACAACAGTCTAGTAGTCTATTAATTATTGTGAACTGAGAGCTGGAGTAGTTAGTCAAATTCTGGTAAATTCAATTACAACTCTCTAACTAATTTTCTCTTCTTCGTCTTCTTCGTCTTCTCCCTCACCTAAATCAATTTTCTTTCTTCTTCCTCAGGTTCAAGTTCATCAATGGAGTTAGTTTAGTAATCAATATTGTACTCGTATTTCTACATGTCGATTAATAAAAGAATTCATGTCTTTCCAACTGTTTGGTTATCAAATTTCATTTCCCAGTCTTAGTATATAACATAAAGTTTAGTATATTCCTCGTTTAAAAATGTATAAATGTAAACTACTACCATTTCTAAATACAGACCTGCGAGTTAAAGTTACTTGCAATTAATTTCCCTCAACTTAAATGATGTTGTATTTAAATTTTATTTGAGACAGTACGTACTATATCTATATATTTTTTTGATAATCATGGTGTTGGATCCAGCTTATACACATCTTGATTAATTTTATGGGATATCTGTTCTTCCCATCAATAATATATACTAGATAATTCTGTCTACCAAGACTATAAGCTATTTAATTGAAGTTACGGAGAAAAGGTGAACTTTGATCATACAAAGTCTAATTATTTGCGAATAGGGGAAAGGTCAACTATATGTAATGGTCCACATATGCTATGTTTCTGTCTTTGACAAAGAACTAAAATCCTCTTTAAGGCCAAAAAATATTAGAAAATTTACTATATTAATGGAAGTTAAATTCTATATACTGACATAATGAAAATTATTTATATAATTTGTTTCTCTAGTCTATTTAGAGTTCCATCATAATTTTTTGTTACATGGGAACAATTTAGCTAAACTCAGAAAGAAAGAGAAAAAAAAAGAAAGGTTTCTTTTATTTTCAGTTTAATTACTTTTTTGTTTTAGTTGGTTACCAGTTTAACTTGCTGATTAATTAATTATAAATCAATATAATGTAGACAAGAAATATGTGATTATGGATTAGTTTAGTCTAAGCATGTCCACTAGAATCACTAAAACCAACCAAATTGAGCCAGAAATTGATCCCCAAAAAGTATTGGTTCATTCTGTTGGACACAAAACAGAGGAAAAACTCAAAAATTAGAGAAACAAGGTAAGTTACAAAGAAAAAAGAAAAACTGTCTCTGTAATTTATTTTTAACATAACGTATATCTAATAATAAAACATAAGATGCCCAAATATATAGGCTAACATGAAGATTTCTACTGAAATCATAAATTCAATGAAACAACAAAGTGAATTGAAAAAGAAGAGAGCAGAGTGGAGGGAGAAGATTGCTTCATTGATATGAAAATTACAGCTTGTTATACAATGTGAAGAGTGCTTCTAGTATATATACTGCACAACTTATACATATACTAACTAACCGCGTCTAGACAGTTATAACTAACTATATGAATTTTCTGTGTAACTAACTTCTAATTTATTTTTAAGAGACTGTTTTACAACTAACAAGCTCTTCCAGCTTTACTTGCTACTTAGCACATTGTATCTCAACACTCCCCCTCAAGCTGGGAGGAGAAAATATATTCAAAGTTCCTAGCTTGGACATCAGAAATTCTTGTTGAACTCTCCTTAGTCCTTTAGTTAAGATATCAACAGGTTGATGTTGAGTAGAAACATAGTTGATAGTAATTAACCCTTGTTAAAGTTTTTCCCTGATGAAATGACAATTTATTTCAATATATTTTATCCTTTCATGATAGACAGGGTTAGTAGCAAGTTGAATAACTGCTTTGCTGACACTAAACACACTCACTGGTAGCTTTATCTTTGCATCTAGATCTTTTAGCATTCCTAGTAACCAGACTAATTTAGTAATAGTAGAGGGCAGACTTCTATACTCAGCTTCAGCTGAGCTTCTTGATACTGTTGTTTGCTTCTTAGCCTTACAAGATACTATAAAATCTCTTATTTTGATTATATATCTAGTTATAGATCTTCTTGTAAGAGGGCATGCTGCCCAATCAACATCACAATAGGCAGTTACCTCGTTCTTTGAACAACTAGACAGAAGTATACCTTGTCTTGGATATCTTTTAATATATTTGATAATCCTTAGTGCAACTTCCATATGAGACCTTTTAGGTAGCTACAAAAACTGACTCAAAATTTGAACACTATATGCAATATTAGACCTTGTCATGTTTAGATATAGAAGTTTCCCAACTAATTTCTGATATGCTCCTTAGTCTACCAATTAATCTTCATGGTTTTGATTGGTTTGATCATCATACTATTTAGAAGTCAGTTTGACATTCACATCAATGGGAGTACCAACTGGTTTAGCACCTGACAATCCTACCTCAGAGATAAGTTCAAGAGCATACTTTCTTTGATGCATAACCATTCCAACATCTGATCTTGCAAACTCAATTCCAAGAAAGTATTCGGGTAGGTCTTTCATTTTAAAAGTTTGCTGCAAAGACCTTTTTGTATCTTCTATAAGTTCAAGACTGTTACCTGTTATTAGGATATCATCCATATACACTAGGATTATTGTAGTTTCTTCAAGTGTTTTTCTTGTAAACAGAGAATAATCATGTTGCCTTTGCTTGAAACCCAACCTTTGTAATGCTTCTGTTAATTTTTGATTCCATTGTCTTAGTGCCTGTTTTAGGCCATATAATGATTTTACCAATCTACATACATTCTTCTCCCCATGACTGGTAAAACCTTGAGGTAGTGTCATGTAGATTTTATCCTGCAATTCACCATGTAAAAAGGCATTGTACACATCCATTTGATGGATGTGCCAATGTCTGGAAACAGTTAACAAAAGAATGGTTCTGACAGTAACCATCTTAACCAAAGGAGAGAATATTTCTTTGTAGTCTATCCCATCCTTTTGGTTATACCTTTTGGTAACTAGCCTTGCCTTAAACCTCTCAACTTCACCAGTAGACTTATACTTTATTTTATATATCTATCTGCATCCTATTGCACTTTTTTCTTTAGGCAGTGCAGCCAGTTCCCAGGTGTTATTGCTCTGCAAGGCTTGTACTTCAGCCTACATTGCCTCTACCCACCTTGGGTCTTTACTTGCCTCAACATAAGTGGTAGGTTCTGTAAGACTAGAGGTTGCAACAATAAAACCTTAATATGTTGTGGACAAGTGATCATAAGCTACATAGTTTGATATAGGATATTGTACATCCTTGTTGATATTTAAAGAAACAAAATCCTTCATCCATACAGGTGGATGCACTTCTCTTGTAGACCTTTTTATAGCAACTACTATAACCTTTTTAGCAGTAGTCTCAAGGCTCTAGTGACTTCTAACACATGTCTGTATTTTCTTTCAACCACTCTATTTTGTTGTGGACTATAAGGGCATGTTCTTTAATGAACAATTAATTCATTTTTCTTAAAATAACTTTGCACATACAAAGTTAACAAACTCTACTCCATTATATTACCTTATCTGTTTAACAGTCTTGCCAAATCGAGTGTTCACAAACTAGAGAAAATATTGCAAAGAAACACACTATGAGAAAGTATCGATTTCCATCAAAAGTAGAAGTCTGATATGGTTCTTAAATATCAACATGAATTAGATCAAAACACTCAACACTCTTAATACTTCTAACTGGAAAAACAACTCTGGTTTGCTTTGCATAGGGACATACACTACATTTATCCAAAAACTTGTTAATAGATTCACTACTAACATAAGACAATTGGTTCAACATATGAGAAGACATGTGACCTAGCCTTTTGTGCCATAACTCTACATCATTTTCTAATATATCAACCTTACAAGCAGACTTATCTTTCACCCCACATGCATTATGTTGTAACTGAGACTGAGTGATCTGATTCAGTAGCAAGTATAGTTTAGTATCCTCCTTACCAATCTCCTTCACCTTGCTAGTGTAGAGATTCTGAAAAACACAGAAGTGGGGAAGGAATGTGACTGAGCATCCTAACTCTTGAGTTACTTTGCTTACTGACAAGAGATTGTACTTGAATTCTGGTATATGAAATACATTTGTAATAACACTTCTTGGAGAGATAAATGCAGACCCAAAATGAGTGACCTTAGACACTTCACCATTTGGTATGTAAACTGGCTTTACATCCTGAGATCTCGTCACAGAGTCTTTAGTAAGCATACTAATTTTTGACACCATATGATTTGTTGCTCCTATATCTATAATCCACACATCACTATTTTCATAACTAAGAGAGCTTTACCTGCTGCATTAGCTGCATTATCCATAGTTGCATCAACTGACATATTTGCACTTTCTTGAGTTTATACTGACTTTTGGTGAAAGTACACCCCTGAATTTGTATATTACAATCATCCATCTCATTTGAATTAGAGTCTGGGTGGACAATCACTTGTTTTCCCTTTGGTGAAACTGTTACATTGGTGTTCAGACCATAGTTAAATCCACTAGGCGCAGCATTGTGTGAACCTTTCTGGCCAGAAAACTGATCACTTACTACATTTTAGGCAACATTGCCTCCACCATTGTACACTTTCTTTTTTGACTTGAAATTAATATGATATCCTACTAGCTTATAACACTGCTCCTTATTATGTCCTTTACACATGCAAAAATCACAAATAATACCATAACCTTTCTTGAACTTGTTAGTGTTATATCCAGAATATGAACTGTTGCTACTATGACCTTTATTAATTCTTGTATACATCACCATAGAGTCAATAGCATTTGAACTTAAGGAATTCATGTTCATACTTATACTACTGGAAGCAACAAATCTTTGACATTCATCACTAACAACCATAACATAGGCCTGATTTACACTAGGTACAAAGCTCATTAACAGAATTTGACTCCTGGCTTGATTATAGGATTCATTCAATCCCATAAAAAATTGATATAGTTTCTGTCGATTCAAATAATCAACAAAAACTTTTGACTTGTCACAATTACACCTAGGGGAGAGAACCAAAGCCTCAAACTCACCCCACAAGTTCTTCAGTTTAGTGTAATAAACAGACACAAAATCAGTACCTTGTTCCAGAGTTATAATTTCTCTGTGTAAACTAAAAGTTCTTGATCCATCTATACGATCGAATCTTTCTTTAAGATCATTCCAAATATTTTCAGCACAAGAAGCAAGCACAATACCTCCTAACAAACTTTTAGACACGAAATTTATAAGCCAAGAGAGAACTATAACACTCACCCTCTCCCATTGACCCCTTAAATCTACACTGACATTTTCCTTTCGACAAGACCCATCAATCAGGCCAATCTTATTATGACCAAATAATGCTAATCTAATTGATCTACTCCATAGTGCATAGTTTTCAGTTTTAAGAAGTTGAAACGAAATAAAATTTACTCCACTGATATCTGCTGGACTAAAAAATAGTGAATGGTAGTAATCAATACCTTAGCTTAAAGTTATACAGGGTGTGTAATGTAAACTTCCAGGATGTCTACCATTATTGAATGTCGAAACATTAGTATGGCCACCTCTGTTGATCCCACCTTTCTCATCAGTTGTAGTATCATCTTTGTTTCCCATTGTTCTAAAATCTTTCTTGATTCAATATTCTTGTGCGAAAGCTTTGTAAAACCCAGAGTCTGATTTCAGTGATTCAAGAATTACTTATAAAAATCTACTACGATCTACTCAGACTTCGATCGAAGCTATGATACCTTGAAGGTTTCTACTGAAATCATAAACTCAATGAAACAGTAAAGTGAATTGAAGAAGAAGAAAGCAGAGTGGAGAGAGAAGATTGCTTTATTAATATGAAAATTACTGCTTGTTATACAATGTGAAGAGTGCTTCTAGTATATATACTACACAACTTGTACTTATACTAACTAACTGAGTCTAGACAACTATAAGTAACTATATGACTTTTCTGTGTAACTAATTCTAATTGTATTTTTAATAGACCTGTTTTACAACTAACAAGCTTTTTCAGCTGTAGACACGTGATTTTTAACCCTCCTTGAGTTTAATATATTTTCGGCATTAAATATTTTTCTTTTTGTCCAATATTTATCTTAGCTTTTATTTTATTTTTAATAAGTTTAGGATGAAAATAAAAATAAAAAATAATAATAAATAAAGTTACATTTTTATTTTTATTTTTATTTTATTTTATTTTATGTTTTTAAAATAATACAAAAATTCGAAAAATATATATTTTTTCTTTATATTTTAATAAATAGACTAGTAGTTTTATTATTCTTTTAATTATATTAATTTTAGACTATTTATAAATTTTTATTATATTTTATTAAATAGAAAAAATTAATTAATTAATATTATTTTATTTATATTATTATTTACTTTATATATTTTATATTTTAATTTATTAAATATTATTATTATTATTATTATAATTAATAGTAATTAAAAAAAATCGAAATTTGAATCCTAAAACTACCCAAACTACTCCCCCAAATCCCCCTATTTAAGAAATTTCCCTACCCCAAACTAGGTAGATTTTATCTATCAGATACTATTCCTACAAACAATATTATTCTACACTGTATCGCACAGAGTCAGAAGAAGAAAAAAAATATCATATAAGTAGAGACAAGAAAAAAAAAGTGAATATCAAGAGTGATAAGAAGCAAAAACAGTAAAAAAAAAAAGAATCAGAAGAAGAAAAAGAAAACATCAGATAACTAGAGACAAGAAAAAAAAGAGTGAATATCAAGAGTGAGAGGAAGCAAAAATAGTAAAAGAAAAAGATTGACAACCTGACTTCAAGTTCAGAGTTCCGTTTGAAGTTTTCGATGATGAATTTCATCGTTTATCATTTAGTGTAATTGATTACAGGTTCTTTCTCATTCTTAAACCATTTTTTGTTGTAGGTTTACTTAAAAAATATGAAAGGAAATATTCAACTGATTCTATGCATTATTCAGTCTATAGTTGATTAATTATATGAATTGTTGTTACTATATATTATACAATCATATTATCGAATATTAATAAATTTATACATAAAAAAGTTTTATATTCACACACTCACTTAACAGTTTCATACATATACTTTCACTGTACGCACACAATCACATATATTATTTTTTATTCACTATACCCAGACCCATCTTTCACAAATCAATTTGAAACACGCACACTATTAAAACGAATAACATACACATCAACACCTACACACACCTGCACAGTAGAAGAATAGAAAAAAATAGAAAAGAAAAAATCAATGAAGAGGGAAAGAAAGAGGGAAAAAGATCAATTGAAAGAGAGTGAACGAAGTGGCCGTTTTCGGCGATTTCTCATCGAAAATCCGATGGGATAGTCAACGAAAAATATCTCAGCCACCACCATCACTGTCCCGACGTTGTGACCTTTCATCGGAGTTTAATTTCTTCGGACCCCCCCAAAATCGGTCAAATCGCCGAAAAAACACCATCACCGACGCCGCCACACCCCAGCGAAAATTCCCCTTTTCCCGCTACGTCGGAACCGGCGAATCAACAGCCATTGCTGCAGGTAAAAGCGCCAAAAAATCGGCCAAAACGCATCATCTCGCTGGAAAACGGCCTACTGGCGATCCCCTTTCCCCATACCGCCGCCGCTACACTCTCCCAGATCTGGCCGAAAAGGCCATTCTCCGGCGACCCGTCAATCCTCTCCCTTCTCCCTTTTCCGTTGTTACTCCGGCATCCTTTACTGTTGTCATAGATGATAGATGTAAAAAGAACAGAAAATTAGAAAACGATGTATTACGTATGTGAGAGGAAAAGGAATTTTATATTGCTTTTTATTATTATTATTATTATTTTTCAAGTCTCCATATTTGAGTATGATATAAATTCTTTTTATTTAATAATTAGTAAAAATAAAGTATGAATAAATTTGATACTAATAAAATTTAATATTTATTTCGGAAATTTTCGTGTATGATTTATCTTATAATATATAATTTGAGTTTATTTAATTCAAAAAGATTAAATTTTGAGAATAATATTAAGTTTAGCGTAATATAAGTAGATTTGTATATTTTATTAACAAAATTTAATAATTATTTATAGATTTAATTAATTATGTTAAATGAATTTTTCTTTTATTTATTATCAAGAGTTTAGGCAAATTTTAGACGTGTTTTAAAATATTCGTCTCAATTAAGAATACGGCATATGTATCTTTTGAGACATTTTAAAATTCAAGGATGCAATAATGTACTTTGATAAATATTTTTCTAAAAATTAACTTTTATCGATTTATTTAATATAAGATAATAGACAAGTATTCGATATAATTAAAAATGAGCGATTTTAGGCCTTAACATAACTTATTAAAATAATTTCAGACAAGATAAGTCAATAAAAGTGATCGTGCTAGAATCATGGGACTCAAGGGGTGCCTCACACCTTTCCATCTGTCAACAGAATTCCTTACCTGATCTTCTATTTTTGCAGACCAACAAAGAGTCATTTCCTTTTGACTAGGGATTCAAAAAGGTGACTTGGAACACCAAAACTCAATTCCAAGTGACGACTTTGTAATTAAAATAATTCCTATTCAAAATCGCACTTTAATTGAAAAACCCTTCGACTTCGAGACACTTCGAGCGAAAAAAGGGTGTGACATCTCTGGCGACTTTGCTGGTAACTAATAAGAATTCGAGCTTTTGATATTGACTTTACTTGCTTTAATTATTTTTGATATTGTATTTATTGGCCTTATGTGCTACTTGTCGCTCATTTACTGCTTTGATATTGTTGAATTGTATTTATAAACTGTCTTCTCTTGCGCACCCCCTCTGAGTCTTTGAAATAGGATAGAAGGAATGCAACACATGCATCTTATTTTCTTTTTGAGATTGCCGGAGTGTCAAGGCACCCGGTGAAGAATTATTAGTCACACATGTTAGGCGGGGTTCGGATCGACAATGAAGGAGGAGTAGCATTGCTACCGAACAAGTTGTCCCTCCCCGACTCGAGTGTCTGCTCGGGTAAGCCAGTCTAGCCACCTATCCCTATTAGGAAAAACTTAGAAGAACTGAAAACTCAGGATCTGATTATCCTTATTAGGTTTTGCTTTATTTGCAACATATGCATTTGACTTAGCGCGACTCGGCACAGGGGCCGGGTCTGTCTAGGACAAGTGTCATTCTTTATAACGATTAACATATGCATCCTACGTGCTCTTTGACATTTATTTAAAAGCCCATTTAATTGTTGACCGACTGTAGATAACTTGGTAAAATGCAAGAAAGTATATTGTCCTCAAATTTAACAAAATCACTTTTTCAAAGAAATTAAAAATATAAATAGTTTTTTAAAGTCTTCATGAACTATGAGGGTCTGATTCTCACATCATAGTGGGTTACGTGGGAAGTCCTTCTCAGGATACGACCCTATCTTTTGGAAAATTATTCATAGATTTATTGGAGAATATTTTGAAAAGATGATTACTTTCATAATTATTTTTCTAATTCTCAAGTCCAATTGTTATATATATCTTAATAGTCTTGAATCTTTAAATATCATGAGGCTAAGTTTTTACAAAATAAAATAAATATAAATCTTAACAGCCCTGAACCTTTAGGGGTCTTGAGGCTTAGTTTTGTATGATATATATTTCATGAACTACGCACACCTGATTCTCATCTTAATGAGATACGTAGGTAGTCCTTAATGGATTTTGTGATCTTAAAAAAGATTAGTTGTCTTTCCTTCTAAAAAAATGAAGAAAAAAAATAATTTTATTTTCAAAAATAAAAAATATTATTTAATAAATTCAATAATAATAAAAAATTATTTCTCATATTTCAAATAAAAAAAAGTATGTTTCTTTGTATCTCCAATTTTCAAGAATTATGCATACCTGACTCTCATCTTAGTGAGATACGTAGGCATCCCTTATAGGGTTCGGTGATCTTTTCAAAAAGAAGATAAAAGAAAAAGAGTTTTTGAAAAAATATTACAATCTGACGCCTTTGTTATTTCTCATATAGTTAGTTTAAGGTGGTTGATTTGTGGTATTTTGGCTGATCCCCCATATTACACCAAATTCAGGGAAGAGAGTCATGTCCAACAAGAATATAGAGAGTGAAATCATGGATCAGACAAAGAGTCAGGAAAATGAGAGGTTAAAGCAAGAGATTGTGAGTTTGAGGCAACAAATATTGGAAATGTATCGAGCTTGGGCCAGTGGGTTGCCTCCTCCTCCATTTTCCACTATTGACCCTACAAATACCTTAAGTTTTTCACCAAAATTGCAAGGACAGTTTTCTGTTGTTGGTTATGCGCCAAAACATGCCTCAGAATTTACTCCAAGCTAAAAGAATCCCAATGTTTCCATCACTCATTCTCTATATCTTCAGTATAAATCTACCACATTGATAGCACCATCTATAGTCTTTGCTTCTGTTGCTCAACCCTCTACTGAGGCTTTCACCTTGGGTTTTCGTCCGGCGATTGTGCTTCCCCAATCTTCTAGTGAGTCGATGTTCAACACTCTTGATGATCACTATTATACTCCTGGTCCCACATCTATGTTAGTTGGACCACCAAAATTTCTTACTAAAAAGTCTGACATGGCAGAAGAGCAAGAGATTATGGCTAGGAAAATGAAGAGCACAGAAAAGGCTGTGAAAAATTATCAGGGAATTACGAATTATAAAGATGTTGCATACAAAGACCGAGGCATGTGTTCATGTGTTAACCTTTCTCCAAGTATTGAGATATCAATATTTGATGAATATGATGGGTACGAGTATTCTGTAAAACACCTGGGATGATATTACTATTAGTTGAGAGAGACTGGAGGGAAGAAGAAGGAAAACATACCTATTATCATTCCAGAGGCAAAGTAGAGCTCAAGAGGTCCAACTCAGCAATACTGTCAGTCTCAATCCCGAGCTTGAACATCAAATCCACGTGCTCACCTGCAACAAGGTTCCTCTTTGCAAAATCTAAGATATTTCATTCCACTTTCTTCATATCCTTTGAACAATGCACAGTTGTATGCTCATCCGTTTTCTTATCCACAATGGCATGCACCGGCCCCTCAATATTATCCTCGACCCTCACATATTTATCAAGGAACTTCTAAGTCCAAGTTTCAATCGAGGCCGGATTTTGCAAAGAGGAGAAAATTAAAGGATAATTTTACATCAATTGAGGAGTCGTATGTCAGTTTATTCCAGAGATTGAGAGATTCAAGCATAATCACTCCCCTCCTTGAGTGTACTCCTGATCTATATTCAAGAAATTTTGATCCTCACGTACGATGTGTATATCATTCAGATATTCAGGGTCATAGTATTGAGGATTTTCGTGCTTTGAAAAGAGAAATAGAAAGGATAATTCAAGAAAAATTAATTGTAGTGCAAAACATTGACACTACGAGCATCACACGAAATCCTTCGCCCACATATAGTAATACACAATACGCGGGAAACAATGAGTTAAGCATGGAGAACCAAAACTTATTTGTTGAAGGAAATGTTTTGGACGGTGGTGGAAGTTCTAGTCATGCTGATATGCAAACCAGTGGCTAAGATGTCAAGCTTAAAAATTGGGAGGTCACTCATCTCCCTACTATGGAGGAGTCTTGGTAGTTTGTTTGTTTGTCTTTCTGCAATTTGAATCATTCTAGGGTTGTAATTCAGATTTTTACCTTGGTATTTTAGGTTAAAACTTTGTCTATCTTTATTTTTATTGAAACATAATTTCCCTTTGTTTTATTTTGTGTCTAATATTTACTTATTTATTTTCTATTATACAGTTCTTTCTATGTCGATTCTAATGATATGACATGCATGAAGAATTATCAACCAGATTTTAAAACTCAATCTAATTATGAAATAATGAATAAAGAGGTTGAATACGATGAAGAGAAAGCATTTGAGGATATAAGCAAAAATTTCAAATAGTTTGAGACTAAGTCAAATCCCAATATAAATGAAATTGGGGCAATCACTTTGCAAATAAAAAATGACTTGATCATCAATTAGAAGATCTAATTCAAGAATTTTGAATGGGATCAATCAGAGGATATATAGTCTCCATCGTCAGGAAAAAAGAAAGAAAGTTAGTTCCTAAAGAGACACGAGTCATTCGTGTGGAGAAATTACAACACAAGTGGACTTGTATATTTTATAAACATGAAAGAAGTGACACATGTGCACGTTCTTAGAGAAGGTCACTGTTGAAAAGATATGGATGATCTCATGTTTCACCCTCAGATTGCATGTTATGTTCTTGCATTTTTAAGGATTGATATGATGAAGACATTTCATTCTTCTATCCAAATGTTATGTCATCCTTTGTTACCCTCTTTGAGCTTTAGTGTTATTTTCTTTTATATCCCTCTTTTGGAATCAAGATAGAGTCAACAAAGATCGAAAGAAAAGTGTCGAGCAAAAGACTAGAGTCAGAAAAGTTTCAAAAAAAAAGAGAGAGAAAAGAAAGTAAAGAAAATGTGGCAAAAATAAAGAAAAGAGAAAAAGAGTCAATAACAACTAAAAAAAAAGAAGAAATCAGAATCAAGCAGAAGAACGAGTTGCCTGAACTACGTTTGACCTGATTCTTGCTATGACAAGATACGTAAGCAGCCCTACTCCGGGGTTCGGTTCAACTAAAATAAAATTTAAATTACCCAGAATGAAATGAAACTGGGCCAAAAGTTTATTTCCTTAAAAGAGTCGATTCCGAAAGTTGTATGCTTCACCCAATGTTATGTAAATCTTTGAGCCTCATGCTTCCCTTTCTTTCTAACCCTTTCCAAAAGTCAAGTTACAACCAAAAAAAGACCTTCAGATCAATCTTTGAGAATGTCGAGGCTAAACATGTTATGGGTGCATGATATTTCATATTTAGGGTAATATTTTTCTTATATATATATATATATATATATATATATATATATATATATATATATAAAAAAAAAAGAATGTAGATGAGAGAGCCTGATTGGTGAAAACCCTCTTGGGCACCATAAGGCAATAGTGAGTTGTGAGAATAATGAAATGAGAGAGTATTATTGGTGAAAACCCCTATGGGAACCATAAGGCGGCTATGAGTCGAGAAAGAAATGAAAATGAGATAAGATCATGGGCGAAAAACCAATTGAGGTGTCACTAGCCGAAGGAGAATTACAATACAGAAAGAACAAGTTCAAGATTGGCTCAATTTCAAGTTTAATAAGTGGACAAAAGTTGATAATGATTGGTGTGATTAGATCAGGTTCTTTAATTCAAAATGCATGTCATAATCATTAGAGTTGACTATCATTTTCAGATAAATTTTTCTTTTTCCTATTTTTAGAAAGGGACATTCATTGTCTTTCTTCCTTCTTTGTATTTTTATTTTGTTTTCTTGAGTCGGTTATTCAAATGAAAAATTATTGTCATTTTTTCTCGTGTCTTTGAGTCAAGTCCATGCAAAATACACACACATTTGATCGGCACCCATACACACAGATCGAAGAGAACAACAAGGGAGAAAAAGGATCGGGCAAGAGAGATAGAGATAGAGAGAATCGAGAGAGAGAAAAAGGAGAGAGGGATAAGAAAATAAAACAATAAGAGAAAGAAAAAAATAGTGAAGAGTTGAGATGTTTCCATTGTACTAATTTTTTCAGCTATCAATTTCTCCGAAAAATGAACCCATCTCGCCGAAAATGACAGTCAGTCTTATCCCTTCCTCCGGTTTCTCCATTAACGACCAAAAATCCAAAATTTGTGACCAGTAGCGGCTGTTCACGCCCCCAGTTCCAATTTTCTGGAGAGTTCCGGCGAACTTCCACCAGAAACAACAACCATTCACTGTGCCGATGAGGGAATCACCACTGTATAACCTCTAGCTCCGGCGAAGCAGGACACTGTTGGAAATAGCCTAAACCACCAAAGAAAATTCAAAAAAATAAACAATCGGGTTTAGGTACAAATCAATATTGGGTTTGACATTTTTGGATTCACGAACTTCGACTTGAGGCTCCGATGAGGTTTGATTTGAGATTACGGTCACAGTTCTAATTGAAAAGATTATGCCAATTGAAAAAATATTTGAGGTCCAATTCTTTCTTCTCTCCTTTTAATTTTTATGTGACAGTGAATGATTTGTGTGTTTAGCATGCTCGAATCTTTATTGTGTGTATGTAGTTGATGTTGAGATTTAAATTTTGGAAAATTAAAGTGATAGTTGAAGAATTAGCTAATTGTAAGTGAGAATGAAATTTGGGGGGAGGAATTGAGAATCGAATAAGGTGAATGTTGATTATTTTGATTCATTGATGGATGTTTTTGAATTCAGTAGTATCATGTTTTAGGCCAAAAATAGGCAAATCTTTGGTCGGGTAGGCAAACCATAAGAACCAATGATTGTTGAATGTTCGAAATGTTTGTTGAATGGTATTGTTTTATTGCATTTGGAGCAATTTTATTTATTTGGCTGGGGAATGCCCTAAGGTTATTTGTATTGTTTTATTCGGAAAATGCCCTGAGGGAGTTGTACTCGAAGGCGGATCATGATCAAGGCCCGAGGCATCGGTTAAAGAATAGTGTAGGATAGTTAGAATAGTTTAGGTTTTAATTTCAACATTTTTATTTCAGTTTGTAATAAATTAAACTAGACACTATTTTGGAGTTTTGACTATTTGATTGTTTGTTTTTTGTGTTGTGTGTTTTTGTTTGGTTTATGCATTTCATAGAGTCGTACTAGCCGATATATTCCACGAAGCGACTGCGGTCGAACCACAAAATCGAGGGGTGTATAACACCTTCCCTTCGGTCAACATAATTCCTTAACCGACATCTCTATTCATGAACCAGTTTTGAAGGAGTCAAAAACTGTTTTTAATAAGGCTTTTCAAAGGTGACTTGGTACACCAGATTATGCCAAGTGGCGACTCTGAATTTTGATTGTTAAAAGTCTCTTTCGAAACAAATTGTTTTCTTTAGTCACTTAATAATAAAATCCTTTTCAAACTTAAAATTAATATCTTTTTCTTTTTGGTAAAAAAAGGGATGTGACATCTCTGGCGACTCTGCTGGAGATTTTTTCAGATTCGAGCTTCATTCTTGAGGTATATCGGCTTAGTGTGACACTATGGGTGTATAGACGCCCTTTTTTGTATTATTATTTTATCAATATTGAGTGCTTATGTGTTACTAATTTACAGTTCTCTTATGTGTTACTGCTTTATATCTAGCATGATGTGCATTCCCCCAAGTCATTCTTTCGCAACAAGTCCCGGAGTACACGTCATGTACACGAAATCTGGTTGAGTCACCCTTATTTTAGGAGGGAGAGCCATCAGATGTATGGAATAGGGAGAGTCACCACTATCGACCATATGCTCCCCCGAACAGCCTTATTAGTAGAACCCAACCTTGGTCAGCCTTTAGGTCATGCTTATCTGTATCATATTGAGACCTAGGGGGATCTACTTTGTCCTTTGTAGGAGACTCACCCTTGAAGCATTCCTACGTGCTAATTGTTGCATCTTTGAGGGTAACAGGATCATTTGATGGACTGATTTAGGGAAAAATGTGTGTTTAGGCAAGAAAAAGTTTTTAAAAAAAAGAAGAAAAAAATAATAGTTAAAAAATAAGAAAAGAGTTTCGTAGTTTTTAGGAGTTCTTTATGGTTTTTATTTTTTATAATAAAAAATTCAAAAAGATTTTTCCTTTTTACCTTTTACATGCCCTTTTTGTCAAAAAAAAAGATCAATTTTTTTCCTTTGTTTCCTTTAGCATGCATTCATAATTCGAAAATTTAAAAATATTTTTTTTAATAGAAGCTTTTATAAAAGAAAAATTCAAAAAAAGATGGTAGAAATTTTGTACATAATGAAAATGCCAAAAAGATTTTCCGTTCATAGTTATTGGTGTCATTTTTATGCGAAGTGTCAAATTGAAAACTTAAAAAAGATTTCATTGACTTTTTTTATCGTCTGTTTGTGGTCGTGTCTCTCAAGTCAGGGTTCAGTGGGTTGTTTAATTTTTAGTTGTCCAATCTGGACGAACTATGCATACCTGATTCTTCTCTCTCGGGAGTGAGATACATAGGTAGCCCTTCTAGGGTTCGGTGATCTTAATTAAAAAATTTGAAAAGATTTTCGTGACTCTTCATTTAGAGTAGGTGTTTCATATACATCTTTAAAATAAAACTACAAAAAGATTTTCCTTTAATAGTTTCAATTTTCATTTTCGTATGAAATTCAAAATTGAAAACCCAGAAAGATTTATCCTTGTAATCATAGGTTTCATTTTGTATAGGAAGTTAAAAAATTCAGAAAGATTTTCGTCAATTCTTTTGACAATTTGTTATTTTCTTTTCTTCTTAAAGTTTTAAGAAAATGAAAAAGGAAGAGAGTTTGATTGACCATGTTGTGCCAGAACTTCACGAACTACGCACACATGATTCTCCTCTTTCGGGAGTGAGATACGTAGGCACCCTTCTTGGGTTTGGTGATCTTTTCAAAATGAAAAAAAAGAAGAGAAAAATAGTTTTGAAAAGTGTTGCATTCTAACACCTTTGCTATTTCTTTGAATTAGTTTAAGGTGGTTGGTTTGTGGCATTTTGGCTGGTCCTCCATATTGCACCAAGTCGTAGAGAAAGTTATGGCCAACAAGGAACCAAGGTTGCTATCGCTAATCAGATAGGGAGTTCGAGAAATGAGAATTTAGGAGCTAATGAAGAGATTCGGAAATTAAGGCAACAAATGATAAAAATGCATTGAGCTTGGGCTAACGGGTTGCCTCCTCCTCCAGTTTCCACTGATAATCTGGAATATCTATCTAGCTTGACCCCTGTGTCATAAACACAATTTTTTATTTTTGTTGACACGCCACAACATGCAACAGGGTCTAATCTGGGGTAACACTATCCAAACACTTCCAATATTCATTTCCTCACTCCTCAACACATAACTGCCACATGCTCGGCTCCACCTACTATTCATGTTTTTGCAGCACCACCCCCGCCTGAAGCTCCCACTTTTGATGTTTATCCACCGGTTGTGCCTCCCTACTCTACGAGAGAGCATGTATTGAATATTGCTGGTGATCAACATTATGATCCCGAGCTCATATTTAAGTCGACTGGTCCTTACAGCTATACTCAACCTCTTGAATTTCCTCTTAACAATGAGAAGCTTGTTGTGATAGAAGAACAGGAGGGCATGACACGAAAATTAAAGAGTTTAGAACAAGCTATGAGAAACTTGCAAGGGCTCGGGGGTTACAAAAGTGTCTCGTATAAATATTTGTGCATGTTTCCAGTTGTTAATCTCTCTTTTGGTTTTAAAATGCTGAATTTTGAGAAATATGACGGGCATGGGGACCCAGTGGCACATTTAAGGCATCATTGTAACCAAGTAAGGGGCATTGGAGGGAAGGAAGAAGTACTTATGTCTTATTTTGGTGAGAGTCTTCAAGTCTAGCTTCGAAATGGTTTGTTGATCATGACATCAACAAGTGGAATAGTTGGGATAAACTGGCTAATGAATTCATGCAACAATTCCAATACAATATGGAGTTGATTCCTAATGAGAAATTCCTAACTAATATGAAGAATAAGAGTGCTGAAAATTTCAAAGAGTATGCGATTAGATGGCGTAAAAAAGCTGCTAGGGTGAAACCGCTAATAAGAGAAAGCAAGATAGTAGGTATTTATTCAAGAGAAGGATGAAACATATTATCAACACTTGTTACCTGCATTAAGCAAGTTATTTATTAAGGTCCTCAAAATGGGGGAGATAATAGAGGATCGAATTAAGACCGGTCGCATTGTGAGTTTTGCAACATTGAAAACAACTACTCAAGTAATTCAAAGGGGTTCAGGAAATATTGGAGGGAATAAGAATGAGGAAATGTCACTGCTATTGTAGCTGGACAAAGGACACGTCCAAGAATACCACATCACCGTTACCCCCCAGTCTCAAGCCAAAGTCCATACCCAATCTCTATTTAATCACTCCCAAAACCCATTATATTCCATTCCACCACTTTTATATCCAGTATATAGTGCACAACCATATGTTCAACCTATTTCTTAGCCACAATGGCGTGCACTAACTCCTCAGAGTCATCCTCCAACTCCATAAAAATATCAAATCCCTTTTAGGTCCGATCTTTGATCCAAGCCAAACAATAAAGAGAGGCAGAATCCTAGGGATAGTTTCACGTCAACTAGAGAATCGTATGCCAGTTTTCTTTAGAGATTAGTACAATAGGGCATGATCACTCCTATCCTTGGGTATACTCCTGACCTGCATTCAAGAAATTTTGATCCTAATGTACGAAGTGTTTTAGAATCAAACACCAAACTTTGGACGAATCTAAGGTTTTTGGCTCTATTTGATTTCTACGAACGTTCTTCACCTACTAAACACTTCACACACTAGGAGATGAACTGAACTAGGAAAAGTATGGGGTATTACATTCGAAATCATGAACCGTTTGATTTTCCAGAAACTAGATTTCAATATCTACAATATATCCAAAATTCAGATTTAAATTCCTTCAATATAATTTTCAATAATATTTTGAAATTAGCCCTAAATTTTACATGCTAAAAATTTCAGATATGTGTATTTCTACTAAATTTTCATATCTCATTGTAGGAACGATGAAATCACGAGGCGCTTGATTTTTTTTTTTTGAAAATAGATTAAAAAAACTATAACTTATACTAAATTCACGATTTAAGACTTTAAGCATTATTTTAGACAAAATTTTGAAGTTGACTTCAAATTCTGTCATGCTGAAAATTCCAGATTTGCGCGCCTTTACTGAAACTTTCATATGTCAAAGTAGGAGTGATGAAATCATGAACCGGTTGATTTTTTCAAATCTAGACTCGAAAATATATAACATATCCAATATTCATGTTTTAACACCTTCAGAATTATCCCAGATAATTCTTTTGAAGTTGCCTCTGCATGCTGATACGTTTTTAATTTTAGGTTTGTGTAGCTTCACGAGACAAATCATATCTGGGCGTGGGTGCATTGAAATTGTGAGTGGATTTTTTCATTGGAAAGAGGACACTAATAGATACACCACCTTCTATAGGCAAGAAAACTCAAGGGTACAATTTGATCTATCTTTGACAATTGAGATACTTACCATATTTAGGTGAGCATTCCTTCTTTTCCCTCCCGTTTTTTTTGTAGGTGAATGACAAGATCTGGTTCAAGATAATGTATTTTATGAAAAGCTTACTATCTTATGGTGATAAGTGATAGATACTTGTCACATCCCTAAGAAAAGGTAATTTCATGGTAATCTTATGGCGCATAGTGATGACTACTCATCTCCTCCCTAAGAAAAGGTAATTTCATTGTAATCATAGGGCGCATAGGGATGGATACTCATCCACACCCTAAGAAAAGGTAATTTCATGGTAATATTAGGGCGCATCGGGATGGTTAATCATACCTGCCCTAAGAAAAGGTAATTTCATGGTAATTTTAGGACGCACAGGGATGGCTACTCGTCCCTGCCCTAAGAAATGGTAATTTCAGTAATCTTAGGGCGCATAGGGATGACTACTCATCTCCACCATAAGAAAAGGTAACTTTATGGTAATCTTATGGCGCATAGGATGGCTACTCATCCCCGCCATAAGAAAAGGTAATTTATGGTAATCTTAGGGTGCATAGGTACGGCTACTCGTCCCTTCCCTAAAAAAAGGTAATTTCATGATAATCTTAGGGCGCACAGGGATGGCTACTCATCCCCTCCCTAAGAAAAGGTAATTTCATGGTAATCTTAGGGTGCATAGGGACGGTTATTCGTCCCCACCCTAAGAAAAGTTAATTTCATGGTAATTTTAGGGCGCACAAGGATGGCTACTAGTCCTCGCCCTAAGAAAAGGTAATTTTATGGTAATTTTACGGCACATAGGGATGACTACTCATTCCCACCATAAGAAAAGGTAACTTTGTGGTAATCTTATGGCGCATAGGGATGATTACTTGTCCCCGCCATAAAAAAGGAAACTTTATGGTAATCTTACGGCGCATAGGATGGCTACTCATCACCGCTATAAGAAAAGGTAATTTATGGTAAACTTAAGGTGCATCGGGACGACTACTCATCCCTATCCTAAAAAAGGTAAACTCAAGAAGGTTTGAAGGATATAAAGACTTTAACTTATAGATCAAACCACCTGATGACTCCAACTTTCAGACTTTGAAGGCTTTAATATGGCAGATTTGAAAACTTCAACTTGAAGACTTCAACTTATAGACATAGAGCATATGAAGACTTCAATTTGTGAACTTGCCGGCCTTCGTATGGTTAATTTGAAAGCTCCAACATGAAGACTTAGTGAATTTAAAGACTTCAACTTAAGACATAGATCATCTGAAGACTTTAGCTATCAGACTTTAAAGTCTTTGATATGGCAAATTTAAAGACTTTAACTTAAAGACTTAGTGAATTTGAAGACTTCAACTTGCAGGATTCAGTATGGTGAAAGCTCCGACATGAAGACTTAGTGATTTTTAATACTTTAACTTATAGACATTGGTCATCTGAGTAATTCAGCTATCAGACTTCATGAACTTGCATGCTTCAATATGGTAATTTGAAAGCTCCAACATGAAGACATAGGTCATCTTAAGAATTCAACTATCAGACATCGTGAACTTGTATGCTTCCATATAGTAACTTGAAAGATCCAATATGAAGACTTAGTGAATTTGAAGACTTCAATTTATGTCAAAAAAATTTATACTTCATAGGGATTTACCCCCATTGAGTCACCAACACTTATGCAAGTCTGAAGATTGATGAAGTTAAAAGTCTCTTAAAGACTGAATTTTTTGTATGAGGGGGAACATGTATTTTTTTTACACTCATGCAACTGAACTCAGAATAAAATTCCACGCGCCTACGTACCTCAATGAAGAGAATCAAGTCACAACATAGTTCTGGGGTGAGTTATTTTTTTGTGTCCTAACTTTTGCCTAGGCAGCCTCTTTCGAGGTTTTCACCTAGCAAATATTTTTTTGAGCCGTACACAGTTTATACTCTTGCGGGCTAGGAGTGGACATGCATTTTATACTCGTTTCTTAAGGAGTGTCATCTCCCTTCAAGGATAGTACTTCTTCAAGAACTTGTCATTGGGGGAGGGGGGTATTCTTCACGCCATCTGTATTGACAAGATTATAAGCACCATTTGAATGTACTTCTTGTATGACATATGATCCATCCCGCTTTGGGGTGAATTTCCCCCCAGACTTACAAGAAGTAATGATGGGCCTTCTTACTACAAGGACTTGATCTCCAACTTGGAAGCACCTCAAGCAAACCCTTTTGTTGAAAGAAACAGATAGCTGGGCTTGATAACATTCAAGATTTTGTTGAGACTTTAGCCTCTTCTCATCAAGAGCTTCTAACTCCGCAAGACGCAACTTAAAATTTTCTTCATCGCTGAGCCCTTCTTGAATAGCCAGTCTCAAAGAAGGTATTTAACGCTCAAGTGGCAGGACTGCTTTAACTCCAAAAGCAAGTGAGTATGGGGTTTCTTGCGTCGGTGTATGGTAAGTTGTCCTATATGCCCATAAAGCTTCTTCCATTTGCTCATGCCAGTCTCGTTTGGATTTACAGATGACTTTCTTCAACAAGTTACATAAAGTCTTATTGAATGCTTCGGCTAGACCATTGGCGGCAACATAGTACATTGAAGACTTGCACTGCTAGAAACCAAAGAGATCACATATTTTGTTCATCAGCTTACTATCAAATAGCTTCTCATTGTCAGTTATTATGTACTGAGGAATTCCAAAGCGGTAGATGATATTCACTCTGATGAATTTTGCAATATTTTCTTTCTTTACTTCATTGAGAGAAACAACTTTGGCCCATTTTGAGAAGTAATTTCTCGCGGCCAAAATGTATAAGTGTCTACCAAAAGATTTTGGTAGTGGACCAAAAACATCCATTCCCCAAGCATTGAATGGCCAAGATGCTATAGTTGGGTGTAGTACCTCGGAGGTTGATATATGAAATTTGCATGGAATTGGCAAGCTTTGCATCTTTTAGTATAGTCCAAGAAATCTTTCACCATCGTTGGCCAATAATATCCCATCCTTTTAATGTAAAAATGGAGCTTCGGTCCAGACTGATGTGATCCGCAAACCCCCGAGCGTGCTTTTTGCAAAGCTTGAATTACTTCTTGCTCTCCCAAACACCATAAGAGTACTCCTTCAAATGATCTTCTTTACAGTGTGTCTTTGTAGTAAAGGAAGCGAGATGCCAACAATCAATGCCAATTCTTCTCCTTGGATCTTCTAGAAGTATCCCATAACACAAATAGTCAATGATAGATTGTCGCCAATTTTCCTTTATAGCTTCGTACACGACAATGAGGTATTCAACCTTCTTTTATACATCCCCATCCTCATTCGATGGCGGTACTACCCGCTCTTGGCAGATAGTAACTCGTGTCTGATTTAGAAGAGTTAAGGTTGAGGACAAAGCAGTTAGAGCATCAACTTACTTATTTTCTTTCCTTGGCACATGATGGAGGGTTATTTCTCCAAGCCACCCCATTAAATTTTGTGCATCATCATGATATGGTCGTAGCTCAGGCTTTCTGACTTCATAGCTTCCCAAAAGCTGCTTGATCACCAATTGGGAGTCACCAAAGACTTGTAATTGAAGTTATTTCATGTCAACCACCTTCTCAAGTCCATGTATTAATGCTTGATATTGGACAACATTATTGGAGCAACAATTGGTCAACGTAAAAGAGTATGGGATGACCTCTCCTTGTGGCGTGACAAACACTACGCCAAAACCAGCTCCATCTCGATGTGCGACACCATCAAAGTACATCTTCCACGGAGGTTTGGCATCAATAACCATTGCATCTTTGTCAGGAAGTTCATCGCTCAGTTCCCAGTCATCAGGTATCGGGTGGTCTGCCAAGAAGTCAACCAATGCTTGTCCCTTTACATCCTTTTAGGGGATGTACATGATCTCAAACTATTGGAATTAGAGGTAGCACCTTGCAAGTCGGTCACTGAGGACTGGTTTCGACATTACAAACTTGATGGGATTTGCCCTGGACACAAGAAAAACAACATGAGCTTGAAAGTAGTGTTTTGCCTTTTGGATTAAGAAAAACAATGACAAACATAACATTTCGATCAGAGAATACTTTAGATCTGTAACACCCCAACTTAGGATATGGAGTCCCACATTGGTAAAACACAGGAGTAAGGTTGGGTAAATAAGTAAGCAAGCCTAACTCCTTAGTGATGTGTTTTAAAGTCGTGCAGGCCTGGGCCAAAACAGACAATATCACTTGTTGGTTGGGGAGTTACAAGGGTTCTCGGGCCTTGATGGTTCAGGATTCCCATCGCGGCCAAGGCCTCAACTCGAATCATGACAAGAATGGTATCAGAGTCGCTCCTGTGTCAGCCTTGTTGATGTGGGCCAGAGTTCAAACTGAGTGTAGGCGAATCCTGGTAAGGCGGGGCAAATCTCAGTCCTGAGTGTAGATAAATTCCATTAGGTGGGGAAAACCTCAGGGAGGATGTTGCGTTTATAAGGGGGTGTATGTAACACCCCAACTTAGGATATGGAAGCCCACATCATCAAAACACATGAGGGATGTTGGGTATATAAGTAAGCAAGCCTAACTCCCTAGTGACGTGTTTTAAAGTCATGTGGGCCTGGGTCCAAAGACAACAATATCACTAGTGGGTTTGGGAGTTACAGGGGTGTCTCGGTCCTTGATGGTTCGGGATGCTCATTGCGGCCAGGGCCTCAGCTCGGGTCGTGACAAGCTCATTTGGTGTCATCATTCTGCTCAGATAGTAAAGAGTGTTTTCTTTGCCTTCACTATTCTCTTGAGCCAATAGTGCTCCAACTGACCTTTCTTGTGCCGCGATATAGAGTATCAATGGTTTTATAGTTATGGGTGTCGTAAGAACTGGAGGTTTCATTAAGAATGATTTGATACTCTCAAAGGCCTTGCTACAAGCCTGGTCCCATTTGAAAGGGGTATCCTTCTTCATGAGACGGCTAAATAATTGACATTTTTTGGCCAGGTTTGAGATAAACCTCCTTAAACATGCTAGCCTTCCTTGTAGGCTTTATAACTCGTGAATGTTTTGAGGCTCGGGCATTTTTAAAATTGCATCAACCTTGGCTTAATCAATTTTAATTCCTGGGTGTCGTACAATGAAGCCAAGAAACTTTTAAGAAGTAACTCCAAAGGCACACTTCAATGGATTCATCCTAAGTTGATATCTTCGAAGTAACTTGAACACCATTCTTAGGTCCTTTAAGTGGTCTTTTCTCTTTCTTGACTTTTCACCACTAGATCATCCACGTAGCATTCAACATTTTTATGAAGAAGGCCGTCAAAGATGTTTTGTATAGCCCTTTGATAAGTGGTGCCAAAGTTCTTCAAACCAAATGGCATCACCTTGTAGCAATAAATACTTTTGGGTGTATGAAATGCAGTGAGTTCTTCATCCTTTGGTGTCATACGGATTTGATTGTAGCTGGATAAACCATCCATAAAAGACATTGCCTCATAACCAGTGGTGGCATCAATCATCAATTCTGGTATGGGGATTGGAAAGTCATCGTCATTGTTGAGATCCCAAAAGTTGACACAAACTCAAATTTAGATATTCTTCTTTCGTACTGGAACAATACTTGAAATCCACGTGGGATATTTGACTTCGCGAATAAAGCCAACTTCAATGAGTTTGTTAACTTCATTTTCAATCAATGGAACCAACTCTGGCCTAAAGCGCCTTTTGGCTTGCTTAATAGGACGAGCCCCATTCTTGACTGCCAACTGATGGACTGCTACTTTTCAATCTAAGCCAGGCATTTCCTTATAACTCCAAGTGAAGACATCCATATATTGTTTGAGTATGTCCATATAAGCAATTTCCTCCTCTATTTCTAGAAAACCACTCAGGTAAGTTGGTCTTGGGTCTTCATTGGTTCCAAGATTAAATTTTTTCAAGGAATCTATTATGGTCTTCACTCCTTATTCAAGTTGCGATGAAGCATCTCCAACATCTTCCTCCTCTTAAGGATTATCGTCATTGATGGATATGTGGTAACACCAGAAAATATCCTCCATCTCTTCATCAATCTTTATTTGAGATGAGGCCCCATTCTTAGTTTGGGTTGTAACATGATATGAGGAGCCAATACTTTCTTCATTTTCCTCACGTTCCTTGGTAAATACCACAGTATGAGCCTTCTCTTTTAACACCTTGTTGCATGAAACCACCAGTTCCGTCTGCCGCCTTATTCTATAAGGAATCAAACTTTGGAACTCCTTCTGGATTTTTCGTGACGAGTGCATCATTGTGCCTTGATAACTTCTCTGATGCCTGTTGTTTTTCTTCTTATTTAGAGGACCCAACCTCTCGAACATAGAAGATTTTGTGGTTAAATCTCCAAGTCGTTCAAAGACAGAAGGCTTTTTTAGATGTAGTAGACTCCTCTTCTACAGTGATGTAGTTACTAACCACCCTTCGTATGGAGATGCGAATTATAGGTGGCTGTGTGTATCCTAGGCCTTCATGTACCTGCCTGGTTGTACCTTCCGATGGAAGTTTGCCCAATCTTGATGGCTCATTAGGATTATATCCAGCCTTTACAAATAGCTTGTATGTATTTAAATCGAAGCCCTCTTTTGGCTCATTAGGTTTTGAGCCACAGAATCTCCAAAGTATCCTTGAGGATGGATTTATTGCATCAATCTTCCTGATAGGTAAAGTTAGCCCCTTTAGCACATTATCTTGGGAATTAGATAGGTAATCTTTCTCTTTCTTTACCTTTGGTACGTAGTGAATAATAGGAGTTGCCTTTTTTTTCATATGTGCGACGCCTTCTTTATTTGAAGTGAAGAGAGGCTTCTTGGTGGCAACTTTTTCAACAATCATTGCGACTTTTTTGGATGCAAGATCATTGCACTTGGTCTTGGTGACATTATCAACCCTTTTCTCATTCACGACATAGTTTTCAAGTAGAATTTTGCATCGGCAAAGTGTGATTCAGCTTCAATGAATGGCTTATCATCGGCTACTATCTTTATTTCCACTCCACCTTCGAGGTACTTTAAGCCTTAATAGTAAGAGGATGAGATAATTTTGTTCTCATGTACCCAAGGCCTACCAAGCAATATATTGTATGAAGTTTTGGCATCGATCACATGCATCAACGTATTTGATCAAAAATCATCCATACGAATCCCCAACTTGATAGATCTCATGGCCCTTTGGCCCCCTTGGTTGAAGCCTTGAATTATTATACAACTTTCATCCAGTTTGTTAGTAGCGATGCTAAGTTCCTTCATTGTGTGGATAGGTAGTATGTTGACTACGGATCCCTCGTCAATCAAGATTTTATTTATTTTCTTTCCTAGAACTTGACCTACCATGTACAAGAGACGATTGTGTAGGGCTCCTTCAAGAAGAAGATCATTATTTATAAATGGGATTTTTGTATCACATACACATGCCTCTTCGCCAGGAGTTTTAGCAAGCTTTTCAGAAGATGAAGGAACTTCCATGGGTAGATTTTCTCCCTTTACCCCCTCTTTGGCAGTATTAAAACAAGATACCTCAAGGTTGACTAGAGCAGTCTTCGCACAAAACCAACTTTGTAAGAATTCTTCCAACGTTATTGGACATCGTGGTTTTTTATGGTGAATCTCCATTACCCTCATCTTTTTTGAAAGTTCAACCAGCTTCTATTTTCTTGGTTTCTTCACCATTCTCCTGCTAGTTGGCTACTCGGATGACCTTTTTTGTAGACTCAGCTTCTTGCATCTGCGCCTGGTCACCAGAGTCCAACCTTCATTATTACCTTCATTAATTGAAGAATTATGATGCTCTAACTGTTTCTCATTATTCTCTTCGACACATATTTGGACCGAATTGAGTGAGCCAAAAGTGATGGAGATTTGATGACAACTGGTCATCTGATTATCGAGAAAGATCTTTTTCTCATTTGCTAATTGCATAAATTTGTCCTTAAAGACAAAACACTTTTCCAGAGGGTGACCCACAAGCCTATGATACTTGCAATAATTTGGGTCATTGGTCCTTTCAGCTCCATCGGGCCGCTTCATCTCTGGTATATCAATGAGCTTATGCTCAAGAAGCTCATCAAAAATCTCAGCCACATCTGAATCAAGGAAGGGGTATTTTTTTTCTTGCATCTCCATTAAAGTTAACTTTTGATTTGGATGTGTTCGAGAAATCGTCTTCACACTTTGCTTTTTGCTCACCTTCGTGGTGACCTTCACAGGAAACACATCGACATTCATGGATTCTTTGTTATCAT
This sequence comes from Capsicum pubescens, assembly GCA_030864215.1. Taxonomy (NCBI): domain Eukaryota; kingdom Viridiplantae; phylum Streptophyta; class Magnoliopsida; order Solanales; family Solanaceae; genus Capsicum; species Capsicum pubescens. Next base: position 33,682,270 of record CM061548.1, read on the forward strand.
TTTTAGGGACAAACTTGCCCCATTTTTTGGGTTCCTGCTTATTCTTTCCCCTTTGAGGGTCATGGATTGGCGTTACTCCCTTTCCAGCAGAAGACATGCTTAACTCCATGTCGTGAGCACGAGTAGCTAACTCTTCAAAGGATTTTGGTTTAATTCTTTGCAAGATATAGAGAAGCTCCCAGTGCTTTCCTTGGACGTACATCTCTATTGCAGAAGCTTCACTGAGCCTATCTTTGTAGTTTAGGCTCGCATTTCTCCACCGATTGATGAAGTTGGTGACTAGATCATCCTTTCTTTATCGAGTATTTATGAGCTTTATTATGCTCACTGTACGTCTTGTGCTGTAAAAAGGATTCAGGAACTTATGCTTCAATTTCTCCCAACTATCGATGGAGTTAGGCTCAAGGTACGTATACCAATCAAAGGCATATCCCTTCAGGGAACAAACAAACTGTTTGACAAGATAGTCACCGTAAATTCCAACATTATTACATGTCTTAATAAAGTGTGTGACATGTTGTTTTGGGTTCCCTTTTCCCTCAAATTGTTGAAATTTGGGGGGTTTGATAACCATCAAACATTTTGAGGCTATCAATCCTCGTAGAGTAGGGCTTGGCATACGCAAGGGAAGACTTGGTGACAATATCATACTTGTATTTGAGGGTCTCTTCAATGAATTCCTTCAATTGCTCAATCGAGATCATTCCCTCAGAAGAAACTTGTACCTCTTTAGTCGGTGGTGTTTGTTTTACAGGATGTTCTATCTCGTGAACTTTTGAATCTTTTCTAGGTGCATGGCTAGAATCTTCGTTTATCAGTCCTTCCATTCTATCTACTATCTTATCAATTCGAGCATCTTGATTTTGAACATACTTGTTCAGGCCCTCAATTGCCTTTGTGAAATTTGCCAGCTACTCCTCCATAGATGAGGCATCAGTCACCATAGCTTGCATGATCAATGGAGACGTTGGAGAGTAACACGAATTATTGGATAAGTTAATCTTCAAAGTGTTCATCTTATGCGGTGTAAGTGAAGATAACACATTTATTGAACGACCATTGATCTTTGTGCCAGAGTATTTCGAATCAGAGTGCTCAAGTAGAGCAAGAGTCTTCTTAAGTGTTTCTGCCATGTTGCTTCCTCCTTCCAAAGCACTTGCATTGAACTTCGTTCCTTTTGGGGTTGAAGATCCAAAAACTGGAGTTGGCGCAAATGACACTGGATGTGTTTGTTGTCCTAACATGTTGTCCTTGATCCTTGTGACAACTCCCAAGTTTCTGAAAGTAACACCAAGGATACTTTCTACTTCGGCAGAGAACTTTGAATCAACAGCCTTAGAAGCAGTTGTTTGAGAGTTGATCTTCTTGGAAGTCATTTCAGCGTTCTTAATCTTCAAAGTTTGAAAAGGTGAGATGAGAGGTAAAGATCATCCCACTGGGCGTGCTAGTTTTTTTGCAATAAATTTTTATGATGACAGAAATAAATTGCAATCAGAAGCAAAAATATGGAAAAACATGATTTTTTATTGATAAAAAATGTGGGTACAAATTTGTTTCTCCCTTGATTCTTCTCTCTTAATTTTTATCGTAATTTGAGGGCCGTTAGTGGCGTATTTCCCGAATGTAGGCATATTTAGATTTGATATGAATTTCTCCATAATCCGAGTGCCGTTAGTGGCGTATTTCTCGAACTTAGGAAGATATGAATTTGATCTCTATGAAAGGAGGATTTGTGGATCTTCTTGATTTATTTAATTATAAAGAAGAAAAAAGGGTTTTGATCCCTTTGTGATATTCCATGAATTTATGAAATTATGTAGGGATATTCAAGATTTATGAATATCTCATGAATTTGGGGGATATCGGTATCTTGATCTCTTTATGAATATCCCATGAATTTATTGGGACTTTGTAGATTTATGAATATACCATCAATTTATCCGGACTTTGAAGATTTATAAATATCTCCCATCAATTTATTGGGACTTTTAAGATGCATCTTTAAAGGGATATTTGCCCCTTTATATAGGCATAATTCAGGATTTAGGATAGAGTAGCCTCCAATAACTCTAATAGAATTTGGATTCTTCTTGAAGAGTCCCACAAATTTTAGAACTCTAAGTACTCTAACAGAAATTGAATTCTTTTTGTAGAGTCCACAAATTTTTTATGTCTACAAACCTTATTGAAGTTGTTGATATAAATGGTCAAGAACAGACAATTATTTCTGACCTAAATCATAACGAGGTGCTTATTGGTCAAGTTTATAAGGACAAAGCCACTTTAAAGTCAGTGATGACCCAGTATGCAAACAGAAATAAATTTCAATTCAATACAAAAATATCAAATGCAAACGGGTAAGTGAGTGTTTTCTATTATTATATATATTTTTATATATTTGTATATGTATTTATTCATACATATTTCAGAAGGAAAATTTTTAATATTTTATTGTAATGAGTGTCTAAAAATCATGTCCATTCATTCATTACTCTACTAAATATTTCATAATATACATATTGACTGTCTTATAATATTTCTAGTTAATTGGTATTTTTAGTTAATATATGTATATTGACTGTCTTCTAATATACAGATATACATATGCTTGTATATCTGTTGTTTATATTTTTGTATTTTAGTTTACATAAGTTTGATATTTGTATTTGGATATATTTATTTTAGTTTACATAAGTTTGGTATATCTGTATTTGTATAACTGTATAAACTTATTTGTATATGCTTTTTTTTAGTTTACATAAGTTTTGTATATCTGTTTCTTATGTATATCTATTAATAGTATATTTGAATTTATGTATATCTGTAAACATAAGATTCTAATTGTTTGTATATCTTTTTTTTTAAGGTTACAAAGGTTTTTTTTAGTATTTGTATATCTGTTGTTTGTATATCTGTATTTTAATTTACATAAATTTGGTATTTGTATATTTATTTTTTATGTTTATCTATTAGTAGTATTTTTGTATTTATGTATAGCTATATACATAAGTTTAGTGTGTTAGTATATTTGTAAAGATTCAAAAAACTAGTTTTATAGAATAAGTATATAGGTTTCATATTGTCGGTACAGACTGTAGGTTCCATAAGTTTAATTGATTTTTTTTTAATAATTATGTTTGTTGTGTTTGTGAAAATTATTAATAGATAACTATTTCATATCAGGTATACTTTGGTGTGTAAATCGAAGGAATGTGGTTGGTTTCTAATGGCATCTAGTAATAAGAAGATCAATTTCTTTAAGATTCAAAAGTTTCAGCATGAATATACTTGTTCTTTAAAGGATAGAGTGTACCAGCAGAAACATGTTAGTAGTGCATTGATTGGTGGGATTGTGAAGCAAAAGTTATCTGACCATAAAAGAGTGTATACGGCGAAACACATACAGAAGGATATTAAGAATGAGCTTGAATTGGATTTGACTTATGCAATAGCCTAGAGGGCTAGAGAGAAAGCTTTGATTTCATTGAAGGGGACAACATATGCATCATACAACAGACTGTTGGGATATTTATACATGTTGGAAAAGACTTACCCTGGTTCACATATACGAATGAAAAAAATACCAGATGATAAATTCCTTTATGTGTTTATGTCGCTCTACTCTTCAGTTAAAGGGTTTGATTCATGTCGATCGATTGTTGTTGTTGATGGCAGTTATCTAAGGGGAACATATAATAAAACTTTTGTGTCAGCAAGTACACTTGATGGAGTAGATTTTTACGCTACTTACTCTTTTTTTTTTAAATTTCAATGCTATATATATGGTATTAAATACATATTATAATATGGAATTTTTTTTAATATTAATTATATTGTATACCTTATATATGAATATGTACTCATACTAATATGATTTTGTCCTTAAACTGTATATTGTATATGCACACTAAACTAAAGAAATACTAATCAAATCCATCATTAAATAAGCACATTTTTATCCCAAAAGAATATGAAATAATCGCATCACACGAAATGCTAGTTTCTTATCGAAGCATGTCCAGCAAATGCTCTTGAAAACACTATCCAAAATTAAAGCATAGACACAAAAACATGTATTATTTCAATAATTTTTACCGGATGCAGTAATTTTATCCTTCATATTTCATCACGAGAGAATGATCCAAATGCAATTCAAGCCAGATATATTTGGACAAGTTCACTCTATATACATACATGCAAACTGTATATACATATATGCACTCAATATACATATATACAAACTATATATACATATATCCAAATGCAAACTGTACATACATATATGCATTCTAAAGCTGTATATATATATATATATATATATATGTGTGTGTGTGTGTGTGTGTGTGTGTGTGTGTGTGTGTGTGCAAGTTCACTATATATACATATATGCAAACTGTATAAATATATCCAAATGCAAACTGTATATACATATATGCACTCTAAAACTGTATATATATATATGCATATGCATTATTCTACAATATATATATATATATATATATATATATATATAGAAAGATAGATAGATATAGATATACTTTAGATTGAGATGTCTTAGAACATTTTGCCCTTTCCTCCTTGCTAGAAGATGCAAAATTCTTTCCTTTTTTTTCCGATAAATCAATCATCGATATTTTGAAAGTGTTTGTTAAATCATTTCTTGACTGTGAATGTACCATGCTATTGTGATTATTGACATGGTCATTGCTCTCTTTTGTTCGTGACTCTGCTCTCGACTTGTCCACTTTCAACTCCGCTAAAAAATCTGCATTTTCACTATCTAATTGAGAAACACCCAAATCAAACGATGGAGCCCCATAATTAATCGTGGGTACATGTTCAATATTTCTTGTCAATCTCCTATTAGGTATTTCTTCATTCATTTGAAACAAGTAATTGATAACTTGAAACCCTAATAAACAAAGCAAAATAGATGAACAATGAGAAATTTATCGACTCACTTACATAATATATAAAAACTAATAAAAAATTAAATCTAATATAAAAAATAATAAAAGATTACCTCAAATCTTTAAGAAATATCCTAAATGGATTTTATGAGGTGACAAATCCGCAAAAAAGGTTTTTCAAAGAGAAATCAAGATGATATTTTATGATATTAGAGTTATTTTGAGAGAAAAATAAGGAGAAAAAAGTTGAAGAAGATCTCTTGAAGAATTGTGTACTATGATATTGCCAATGTTGCCGTTTCTTCAATGTAAAATCAAGAATATTAGAGTGATTTTGAGAGAAAAATAAGAAAAAAATAGTTGAAGAAGATATCTTCAATAATTGTGTGTTTTGATATTCCCATTGTTGCCCTTTTTTGAGCCAATAGAATAGAGAGAGAATAAAAAGAAAATATCCAAAATAGATACATGAGAGATAAAATTGGTATATACAAATCTTAATATATTTGTATATAGCGCCCCACAAAAAAACTGATTTTAAACTACCAAATGACTATGAATTATAATTTTTTAAAATATTAACCATCCCATGTAATTAGTATAGTATTTTGTCCATAATATGTAATTTTTTTATTTTTGAATAAATTTCAATACTTGAAGGGTATTTCTGACCCTTTTCCATTTGAAAATAAATAGATTTGTCATCTCATTGGGAACAAGCTATTTGCTAATTATCGTAATTGAAATCTTGTTTGAGCAACCTTTTAGAGATGAGTTAAATTTTTTTCTTTTTCAACTAAATCGTAAGCCGGGAAAAAGAATCATATTTTATTTATTTATCTTTATTTTTATTTTTATTTTATTATATAGAAAAGCCAAGGAAGGACGACCATGGCTATGAAAAATTATACAATATGCAATACAAATTGCACTATGTACTTTACCTTGTCTTATTTCATGACCAATTATCTTCAACCACTTGTAATACTAGGGCTCATTCTCTTTATTCCTACACAAATTTATTCAAATCTACTTTTTTTTTGTAAAAAAATCAAAATGCTCAGATATCATCAACTTTCTTTCATGTTCTATTTTTTTCACGTTTTTATTTTTTTATTTTTTGTGGAAGTTTTGTTTGTCATTATTTTATACTTTCTTTGGTTCAATTTGTTTGATTTTTTTTTTTTTTATTTTGTTCTAATTTTTTTTATTTTTTTTTAGCAACATTTGTAATTTTAGCTTTCCACATGTCACATTCAATATTATAAGATTAAATGATATTTTGTTATATTTGACATATCTTTTATTTAATATCACAATATTCAAAAAAAATATTTTACTTTTTCAAATTTCGTACCAAATTAAAATAGATCAAACAAACTGGGATAGATAGAGTATCAACAAAATAGTGCATTTCTAAGAAAAAAATACAAAACTTCTAGATGTTAAATTGTGCTTCTGACTATGTATATATGTATTTTCAAAATTAAAAGCTTCTAAAATTATGTTTTAGCCAAAGGTTATTTTCATAAACTTCTAATAATTATAACAAACTTATAAAATTCATTGAAATTAATTTATAAATCATTACGGATATTATATCAAACCAAAGTTGAATTCCTTATTTAAAATTTAGTCCATTATATAATATAAGATTATTGATGAGTAAAGTTTTAAACTATGACTTGAGATTACTTTTAATTAAGATATTGCAATGAAATAATAAATTACAATGGGATTGAACTAATATGAAAACAATTGACACATTTAGTTCATACTCAGAGAAAAGAGTTTAATTAGTTAGTGTTATTTATTTGTCTAATTTTGATTTGATATTGAATTTTAACAAGTTAAAAAAAGATTTTTGAATCTTATATTAATAGGCTAAAGATATGCATAATGTATCAAAATACTCTTTAATTTTACAGAATTGATTAAAAAATTGTCAAAAATAAAGAGGTGTTTTCCTTTTCGATGGATCAAAATGGGTGGAGTACTATATTAATAGTAAAGTAATAAAAAAAGAAACTGATAAATGGTTAAAAAGTATTCATTTAATTTTAAAACTATATATATTACAGATAATTCTAAAACTATAATTTATTTAATTTAATTGGTACATTTGTTCATATTATATCAAGACTTTATAATTTGTACACTTAACTACATGTATCATTTTACAACACATTTACAATCTTCAAAATAAAATTTATTATTTTGAGGTAGTATATTCTCTCATCAGGTATATAAATCACTTTTTTTACAAAAATATATACTAAATTATTCACTTGATTTTATAGTATATAAAACAAAATGTGAAACCATAACTTTTTTCATTTTTATCACTTTGTAAAGAATGATAGGATTTATTTTAAATTTCATCAAATAGGTTGAATTTCATTCGCTAAACATCTGCAAAATGAATTTAAGTGCATTCAAAATAAATTTATAGATGGATTATTTTTTATTTTTTGGTTGTTTTGTATGATTCTATAAAAAAAAATATTAATATAATTGACACTTTATTATAACATGCATCTTTATTATTTTTTTTTAGTGTGATAATTTAGAAATATTGATGATCATTTAAAAACTAATCAAATACCTATAAATATATTTAAAATATTTACGGGCCCTTCATTATCTAGTTTCTATTATGTAAAAATTACCTAAAAGAACAACTTAAGTTTCAAAACTACTAAAAATCCCTACACTTTAAAAATATTACTTATATCCCAACATTTACTACTTTTACTAAAAGTTGAGATACAAGTTAAAGGCCCCTCATCCTACGCCCTTTCTTTACCAAAAAAAAGAACCGCTTCTTTCACCATGTACGCCATTAATTAAGGGGTTGATTTCAATCCCACTTTTTTCTCTAATACAAAATTTTGAATTAAGGTAAATTTCCCCCCTAAAATCTTTTTCAATTTCTTCAAATCTTGTATGACGATTTTTTTTCAAAAAGAATTTTTCCGGGACTATTTTTACAAGTGATTTTTTGGTGTTATTGTTGAACGAAGTTTTTTATTATCATTTTTTCAGTCTACTTTTTTTGAATTAACATAATGAATGAAGATTCGGGACCATCTTTTAGTTTTGGAATCTTTCAATTAGACATTATCAAACCAAATGAAGAAGTTAATTACTTTGTTCCTGGTAGTTTTGAATACGAATCTGATGGTTTTGATGAAAATAGATCCAAACATAGAAATGATCCACATACTATGAAGAAATTGAGAAAAAAGCATTCCAGGAAGGATAACAAAAAAAAGGTTCAAGTTTCTAAGAAAAGAGGTTCTAAATGCTTTGAAAGTAAAGTTCCCGCTAAAATAAGAAGACTTGTTGAAGTTATTTCAAGAGAAGAGCTTCCAAAGGTATTTGCATATTCAGATATGGAAATTATTTGACCGAGATACATATTTAGACATGCATTATACGTTTTTCAATTTCTTGTATAAGTTGGAGCTTTGTTGATGAATCTCTATGTATCTATTATTTTTTAATCATTTTTTAAATTAACATAACAATAGTTACATGTTTATAAGCTTATAGATACATATTGTATTATCTTGTATCAATGTTTTATTGTTTATGCATTTATATGTATCTCGTGTTGTTTAACTTTTCGTGAAATAAGCTCACCAATAGATACAAGTTATTTCAACCAAGATACATATTGTATTATCTTGTATATATGATTACCTGAGTATGCATTTAAATGTATCTAATGTTTTTTTTTAAGTATTATTGAAATAAGCAAATAAAAGATTCATGTTTGTATTATCTTGTATAACTGGGTCTCTGTTTATGCATTTATAGGTATCTTTTATTTTTTATGTTTTAATGAAACAATCATTCAAAAGATTCATATTATTAAGTTTAAAGATACATATTGTATTATCTTGTATCTCTGGTTCTATGTTTTTATATTTTTGTATCTCTTGTTTTGTGTTTTTGTAGATTTATGTATCTCATGTTATATTTTTTGTATCTATTGTTATTGCCTCTATATATTTTCTTGATGTTCTTACTTCTGTATATTTTTCTTTGCAGGTTTTCCCCATATGTAATGATGGGGTCTTATCCATTAATGTCATCAAAGATCTATAGCTCTATGCCACTTTGTATTAAACCAAATTATTGTATTGAAAGCAGTCAAAGATTTATTAATATGTCGAGGGAAATGCACTAGTTTTTCATTAACATATTCTACTGACATGAATTCTATTTGAATTGAGGGGTATGACCTTTATGTATGTTTATTGAGTATCTTTATATATAAACTTCCACTATGTTCAGAAAATAAACTACTTTCGTTTCTAAGTTGACCAAAGACGGATCCAGAATTTTGAATGCGCGTTGATAAGGATAGGCTCTTGCTTTGACTAACTTATGCAAATTGTCAAGTATCGCGCTGTAAAAGTTCAAGAGGTAAAACAAAAATAATGTTTGCAAAGTGCTAAGCAGGAAAACTCAAGATTCATGAGAAATTAAAATTCTTTAGTAGTAAAGTTTGTAGAATAGAAAAAAAAAAGTTACAGATTCTGAAAACTTAAGATCCTTATTAAGTCTTTTCAAGCTATAGCACTGAACAATGCTTATTTGAATCTAAAGGAAGATTGGGGAATATACAACATGATGTACTTGAAAAACCTAAAAAGAAGAACAAAAGAAACTTTCTACAAAAGAATATAGTATTGTACTCGAAAATAGTGTTCGAGCCAATTTGCACGCACCATGAATATTTTATGGGATATCTGCTATTTACCAACAACACAGATACCAGATAACTCTATCCACCAAAGCTTGAATGGATCAGTATAGAAAGCATCTAGTGTTTTCACATCTTATAATTCTAAGTGAGTTTTTTCATGCTATGGAACAGAACAACACTTTCTTGAATTTCATGGAGGATTTGGGGCATGTACAATAGGATGGACTTGTAAAACCTAAGAAGAAAGAATAAGATAAACTCTGTACAAACAAAAAATAGTATAGTACAAGTAAAAGTCAAAAATAACTTTTTTCTTCTACTTTCAGCTGATTCACGTCCAATTTATGTTGCTCGGACTTTTTAAAAATGGTGTGTGCATGTTTTAATGATCCGGCAAGACCGACACATCAGTTATTGAGATTCCAATAACATAGTCTCCAACCAATATGACTATATCCACTTAAAGAGGTCAGTCCCCCACCGACATGATGCCTTAAATATTCATATACAATCCCCCGAACGACATTTTAGGACATAATTACAATCATACAAAAAAAACTTCATAATCCGTTACAAAAAATAAGATGTATTTTAACGTACTGAAAAAAATAATGAGAGATACATACACAGCACCATCGTGCACAAAAAATTATTACAGATACACACATTGCATAATCTTTCGTATGCTTATATCACTAAAACTAAAACATCACGAGATAGATTTTTACACATAATCAGATTACCAGAGATACAAGAACATGAAAGTTGTATCATGTGTGGTAAATTATGCATCTCGGCCAACTTAACATAACTACAAAAGTATTACGTAAAACAATAATCAATTTTATGTTAGATACACAATATGTATTTTTAAGCTTACTAACATGTCTCTTTGGAATGCTGATTTCACTAAAACTTAAAAACAAGAGTTACATATAAAACTTAAACAGATAACAAGAGATCCAAGATATTGAAAAAAGTATCATGTATGTCTAAATATGTATCTAAGCCTAAAATTATCCAGATCTGAAATAACAAGAGATACATAAATCCACAATAACATAAAATCAGATATACAAAAAGCTTAAAATGTATCTGTTATTTTACAGAATATGTATCTTTGGTATAAATAATTGAATCAAAATAAAAAATAATGTGAGATACATACAAATTACCCTCGTACACAATTTGTATCTTTAAACTTACTAACATGTATCTTTGTTATGCTTATTTCACTAAAACTTAAAAATAAAAATACATATAAGAACATAAACAGAGAACATGAGATACAAGAAAATGAAAAAAAGTATCTTTAGTGTCTAAATATGTAATGCCTCGAAAGTACACCCTGGGCGTCACACGGTGCTTACAGTCCCGAGGGACCACAAGCTAACCCATGAGCTGGTACCTACTGTGAGCACTGAATAACACAATCATAAATGTGGAAGAATAACTGATATGTCATAAGGTTTTAATAACTGAAACAAACACTGAATTATGAATCTGAAGAAATAACTATCTGAATCTGAATAAATACTAAAATCTGAGATAAACTGAATAACTAACTGCCATGTCAACTGAAGTCTGAATACTGAATAACTGACTGTAGTGTTTGAAAGCCTCTAAACTGAATAACTGTGAGTTGATGGGACATGCCCCAACTAACTCCAACTAACTCAAACTAACTACTAGACTGAAAGCATGAAATAAAATAATCTATCCATGAATTATGAGGACTCACCACTGCTACTGCTGAGAGTCTGAGATGTCTAAACGCGATTCAAGAACTGGGCGTCAGAACCTATGATATAATATATTATAGTGCAAAAAAAAAGGTATGCAATCAGTACTTTGAATATACTGGTATGCTAAATGAGGTAGGCTGACATGCATGATTTCATGAACAGGAATAATAATTATCTGAATATACATGTAAAACATAGAGTACTAAATAGAGAGCATGAAATTTGTAGATACTGGGGATGCATGACCAAGCATATAACATGAACTAAATAGAAGCCTGTAAATTGAAATAATGAAATAACTAATATCTATATGCCTTGTTCAAACAACACTGAGACTAAACTACTGATCTGATTATGTCACGACCCAAATGGCCATTAGTGGCACCCACACCAATCTTCCTGTGGGAGAACCATCTAAATCGAACCATTACTCAAACACTTAGTCAATATTAGATGATATTATTATAAAATTAAACATAATAACAAATATCCAGGACTAATTATTATTAAAGAGGAAATTCAAACAAACTACTTACTAAAATTTCCAAGACCCGAAAGTCATTGTACAAGAACTACTAACAAAGATCATATCTAAAGTGATATCAAAAAATAAAGTAAATAAAGAATGTTTCATTGCCCGAAAGATGGAAAAGAACAAATAAGATGACCCATGGCAACCTGGAGACGAAGTGCTCACCCTTGGATCAAGATCGCTATCAAACTCTAGAGATGAGATCATGTCTGAGCCTAAAACACTTTCTGCATTCAACAAAAGAAGAGTACAGGATAGTATCAGTACAAACCACTATGTACTGGTAGGTATCATAGGCCAACTCGATTTAATAGCATGTACACAACATAAATCAAATAACAAGTAGACAGGCATCGTCACACAATAAATATTCAATGAATCAACAATACAACAAGAACAGATCAAACAGTGCTCACAAACAAGCCACATAACCATCAATAGTATCAACCATACTGTAAACATCCACAAAAATAACACAAATATGTACACACATGCTATGGGACTTATTTTTGCCCAAATAGTCATGACCTGCAGGGAACAATCTATGTTCATGTACTATACCGGTGTGGTCCCCGATCCAACATAAATATAAACGTATCGGCGTGGTATCCGATCCAACATAAATATAAACGTACCGGTGTGGTACCCGATCCAACATAAATATAAACGTACCGGCGTGGTACCTGATCCAACATAAATATAAACGTACCGGCGTGGTATCCGATCTAACATAAATATAAACGTACCGGCGTGGTACCCGATCCAACATAAACATAAACAAGCATTATCAATATCAATTTACACAACCTCACAGCATGCCACACAATGTACCAAGTTTACAAGTACACTAAAAGTCATAAGACAATTTCGTCAAGTCAATTTTCAATAAACATTCATACACGAATCAACAATCCAAACATCAACAATTTCAAGCATGTTCGAATACCAATCCACAAGTATCCAATTTAGGAGCATGCACACAATTAAGTCGAGTCTAAACTCCAATTAAACCATAACCTACCTCCACCAAAGAAATCAAATGCACGCTAATTTGCGAGGATCTTGCCCTTCCGTAAAGCTTCCGAATAATTAAAATCTGTTCAATATATAATCTACATAAGAGTACAAATCTAATGACACTCATTTATGATTTTCTTACTCTAAAATTTCTACATCGCCAACTCAATTTCTCTAAGCCTCAAAACCGGAAGCAATATACGGGAAAATAACTTACAGACCCTTGGGCTCATAATACACTAACATGCAGATTCTATCTTTATGCCAATAATTGGCTAATCATTACTCAACATAAAGGAAAAGTGTACATTATTTTATTCACTAACCAATAATTTATTACCATATCCTAAACATTACTTGATCCACTAACTTAAAAGAAAATAGACAATTTGATCCATAATATTGTGGCTTCTTCACTGGTCACTTCCAGTAACTAAAGTAATAATCTATAACAACTTTAATCTAGTAATTCACTGCCATTTGTTCCTAAATCTAATTGGACATTAATCACTGCTATTTTATTAGTGGATTCAAACCTTCCATTCCATAGCACATTTAATATTTATATATTTATACATGCATACTACTATTAATAATTTACCTGGCTATGCCACGAGAACCAATGGAAAAAGTAAAATCGTAAATCTTTGTATCCTTCCTCTTCTCGCTTTATGATTTTTGTGACTGTCTATATGGTAAACCCTACCCATTTAAAATCATTCTTATATTAACCACATAAGTAAATAAATTGCTATTTGACCCATTAATTCACTAATCAAATTAATTATTTATTATACCCAAAACTTTTAATATATCCTCAAAAATTATTTAGAATCCCATAGAAATAAATTAAATATGTAAATTGACTAGAAAGTATATTCTGGGACCATTGAAAATACTATGACACTAATCCAAAACTGTCTTGATCAAAGGTTGATTATTATCGGATTTAACTTTCTCAACTTAATTACTCTGTTAATGACTTAAATTACTCCTGATCACCTCAAAAAAATTAGTACTATTCAACCCGTGAGTCATAATTCACGTATACAACTACGGAGAGCGCTAAAATAGGGAAGATAAAAATTTTTTACAAACGATCGAGAGGGTCGTTACATCAGATACCAATTAAACAATCGTTCATCCCCGAACGACAAACAAGTGGCAAGAAGAGTAAACAAGTAGTTATCTGAATCATCAAAAAGATGTGGATACTTGCTACGCATGTTTGCTTCGATCTCCCAAATGGCCTCCTCAATAAGACGATTCTTCCACTGGACCTTTACAGAAACAATTTTCTTAGTCCTCAACTTACGGACAACTAAATACCTAACCAATTCTATGCATATCCCCACCACCCAGACTCAAAAAGTTTTAATCAGTATACAACAACACAAGGCATATATTTCACCCATATATATGCAACCGTCCTATACCGGCTGATAAATATAGGTGCATACTGGTGATAGAAAATGCGCATGCTGGAATGAATGCAAAGTACACAATCAATACCACAACTCATCATAATTTTCCTCATCAGGACCATCATCATCGTAATCAACCTCTGGCCTTGTCAGATATCAACACATCATCAATATTATCCTCCGGCCTTTCCGGGTATCAACATATTATAAATGTATCCTCTGTCCTTGTCGGGTATCAACATCATCATGACAGTGTCCTCCAGCCTTGTCGGGTATCAATATCATCACAATAGTATCCTCCGGCCTTGTCGGATATCAACATATCATCATAATAGTTATTACCAAATAACATACACTTAAATACTCATAAAATAGTCATATCACCATAGAATATCTATCTAGTCAATACCTCTCAACTACTCGTTATTAGCTAACCAACACTTATTATAATAGAATCATTAGTTCGCTAGTCATCACATAACCTCTAGCTATTACCTAACCATTATCCTTCTTATAATCCTTATTCACAGGATAGCAACTAACTACTATTTATTTATTTACCAACATCTAACATCTAGTCAAGGTTCATCACTAGACCAAAACTGTCATTTATCCACCATTCATTATTATCAACTAATCATCCTATATTCGTTAATCATTACTAGACAACACATTACTACTTGTCACCTAACCATCTTTTATTAACTGACTCCAATTCATTATCTAACCATCGTTTACTAACTAATCCTTGCTTATCTATTCATTAGTTAACAATATAGAAACTATTCAAAGTTATTAACTAGTCACCTCTTAAGCCAACAACTCTTATTATCTAGCCACATTAACACACAACTCCTCGTTTATCGACAAATCGACATCACAAACTTAATCATCAATACCAACTAATCTTCACCTATGTTAGACCCGAACTCACCATAAACCATGCATTAACCATCGCTAGCTACCATGTTTCAACTAAGAAAGATTCATTAACTAATACATTAGATTCCTAGCCATACAAGTGCTATAGTCCCCTAATAGACAACTAGTTACCACATAGCTTAACCGTTAATTAGGAAGAATAATTGTAAGATCATATTTAAGCTAAAATCACACTAATTACCAACATAATACTCATGAATGTACCAAATCTGTACATGCCATCACTAGTATCCAATCAATAAAGTCGTAAGCAATATACTGCATCTTCCTCCGTCCCATATTGAAGAGATGTGTATACAAACATATATGTATTCATAAACTGTAATTGTGTCCTTTACACTGATAAACACTCCTCGAAAATTCATTCATTATGATAACATATCTCTTGACTCATTAATTCATCTGAAATAGTCACAACATCATAATCACGGCCATAGGGCAATATACATATCCGAAACTCATATCGAGAAATCATATTTGTAAGTCGTAGCATATCTCTAATCATCTCACATATAGGAGGTATCTCACATATTAGAGGCATAATATAGATAAACATGTAATCGTCTATAGAATATCTTATATCGATAGGTCATACATCATTACTACGAGGAATATCACCTCTCTAGGTCAATTTGCATATCTAAGAGGAAATAGCATCTCTATAGGTCAATCATCAAGTCTAAAGGAAATAACATCTCTAAATGCCCAATATCCCTTCCACAGGAAGTATCATAACTATAACTCAAAAGCCAAAATCTAGGAACATCAATACAAGTTACCAAGTTACGAAGTAACCTTATTCTAAGGTTTACTAGCCTCATCTATGTCTAACATCCACAACTTATTCCACAAGACTTAACACAAGTTTAGGCTTAAGTAGGAAAGACAATCCCACTTCTAATCTTCAATTTCCATAAATAGGCACACTATGCCCCAAACCAGGCTAAGTATCTAGTTCATCTTCTAAATGTCAAGTAAGCCATATTCAAGCCTAAGATAGCAACTTTGACTAGAACCAAGGTACTCAAGTCAACTCTACCCAACTTACGGTTTCAAGACTACTACACTAGCCCAATAAGGTGAAATATAAAAATCATGCTTCAATTACTAAAACCACATCCCAAACATAGGTTTACATTATAGCCACACTACAACTAATTTAAACTGGAGAGGAAAAGCAATAGGATTCAAAAGAGGTAGAAACATGCCATTTTACGAGTCCCACAGAATTAGAGCCTACAACACATTATCCTCCACAATATTGTTAATATCCATCTAATCATCATACCTAAACTACTCAGCAAGAAATATCCATCAAGTATCACTCAAGAAAATATTAATCGTGCTATTTAATAATTCATTTATTCTCCCATTCAAGATCATCCTTAATTATTTTATGAATGTAACTAAGCCATTTGATTTTGCATTGCCACTATCATGGAAATTACTATCCTATAAAAGTGTCATATATTAGCCAACTTTGTGGGACATGCAAATGTATAATTCAACCACAAGGTCAAGTCAATAATAATTTATCTTCTCAAAATTTTTCCTAATGCATAAATCCACAGCTACAACTTATGTCCTGACAACCACTAACTTAATATATTTCGATGACAAACACTTCATGGTCTAGACAAACCTCTCTCATATCACTAACACCAATTTAAAATATATAGTCATTCTTATTTCTACCTAACAATATTTTTATTATGGGCTTTACTTAACTCTTAATCACCTCAAGAGTGGTCCCCACACCACTAGAACATAAGCAAGGCCAACCAAAATAAATTGATTATAGGTCATTGACAGTCTCATCACCAATATCACATTCCAGACACGTCATCGATCAAATTCTGTACGTATCAACAACCTCTTCCGTTTTTTATCACTTTTATTTAAAACTCATTATTTTGCCAAACATTAAGAATTCGTTCACATAAGGAACTCAAAGATAATGTCACTTAGCTATTCCTCATAAGGAACCCGTTATAGTTTCAATAATAGAACTGCACAAAAATTCTAAATACAGTCTCAATGGCCGGACCATACAAGGATCCCCAAATAATATCAAATAATCGAACTACACAAGAGTCCATCCATAACATCATTAACAAGAACCTCTCATTACGAAAAACACATATCACCTTAGTCTTTTACTCATTTCACTTTTTCACCATCTTTTCTCGACATCACATTCTCATATCATCCTCTCAATTCTCATACCATGAATCTCATCAGTATAATAGTACCAAAAATAAGTAAGCACCATAGAATTTCTAGTTTCATAATAACAAAAAATCAAATAATCCCATCACATTTATCAACAAAAATAACTTAGTTAATTTTCATCACTTAACAAAAATAATTCACAACAATGACAAAAATCTAGCAACACAAGTTTAGTCAAATATCAAACACAAGCGATCAATCAGTTCACAACTTTCACAAGTCTTTACCTATTAACAATAAGTTTTAGACCTTATTAACAGATACTAATTGAAATCTCCTAGATTTTTATTCAAAATTATTAAGATACCAATTGTATTTGTTTAGATACCAATTGGATTCAATCTAGTAGTCTAAGATTAGGACGACACGATGGAGAGAAAGAAAGGAAAATCACTTCTACATGCCTCATAGCCTTACGAAGATTGAGTGTGGATCCCTACACACCAATCTACAAAACTCTACTTGACATTGCTCTTATTAACAAATACCAATTGGAATCGCCAAATACCAAATGAATTCAAGTAATAGAATGTAAGAAAGAAGAATTTTAATTTTCCTAGTGTTCTATAGCCTCTCGAAGAAAAGTATAGATGTCTCCGTACCGTTTCTCAAGGCTCTACTAGACATGTTCTTGTACGATGAGATCGATGAACTTAGGGCTCTGATACCAACTTTGTCATGACCCAAATGGCCATAGGTGACACCCACACTAATCTTTCTATGGGAGAACCATCTAAATCGAACCATTCCTCAAACACTTAGTCAATATTAGATGATATTATTATAAAATTCGACATAATAACAAATATCTAGGACTAATTATTATTAATGCGGAAATTCAAAAAAACTACTTACTAAAATTTCCAAGACCCGAAAGTCATCGTACAAGAACTACTAACAAAGATCATATCTAAAGTGATATCCAAAAATAAAGTAAATAAAGAATGTTTCATTGCCCAAAAGATGGACAAGAACAAATAAGATGACCCATGGCAGCCTGGAGACAGAGTGCTCACTCTTGGATTAAGATATGCTATCAAACTCTAGAGGTGAGGTCATGTCTGAGCCTAGAACACTTTCTGCACTCAACAAAAAAAGAGTACAGGGTAGTATCAGTACAAACCACTATGTACTGGTAGGTATCATAGGCCAACTCAATTTAATAGCATGTACACAACATAAATCAAATAACATGTAGACAGACATCGTCACACAATAAATATTCAATAAATCAACAATACAACAACAACAGATCAAACAGTGCTCACAAACAAGCCACATAACCATCAAGAGTATCAACCATACTGTAAACATCCACAGAAATAACACAAATATGTACACACATGCTACGGGACTTATTTTTGCCCAAATAGTCATGACCTGTAGGGAACAATCTATGTTCATGTACCGTACCGACGTGGTCCCCGATCCAACATAAATATAAATGTACCGGTGTGGTACCCGATCCAATATAAATATAAATGTACCGGCGTGGTACCCGATCCAACATAAATATAAACGTACTGGCGTGGAACATGATCCAACTTAAACATAAACAAGTATTATCAATATCAATTTACACAACCTCATAGCATGCCACACAATGTACCAAGTTTACAAGTACACTTAAAGTCATAAGATAATTTCATCAAGTCAATTTTCAATAAACATTCATACACGAATCAACAATCCAAACATCAACAATTTCAAGCATGTCCGAATATCAATCCACAAGTATCTGATTTAGGAGCATACACACTATTAAGTCGAGTCTAATCTTTAATTAAACCATAACCTACCTCCACCGAAGAAATCAAATGCACGCTAATTTGCGAGGATCTTGCCCTTCCGTAAAACTTCTGAATAATCAAAATTTGTTCAATATATAATCTACATAAGAGTACGAATCTAATGACACTCATTTATGATTTTCTTACTCTAAAATTTCTACATCGCCAACTCAATTTCTCTAAGCCTCAAAACCGGAAGCAATATACGGGAAAATAACTTACAGACCCTTGGGCTCACAATACACTAACATGCAGATTCTATCTTTATGCCAATAATTGGCTAATCATTACTCAACATAAAGGAAAAAGTGTACATTATTTTATTCACTAACCCCAGTTGGAAGGGTGTTAATACCGTACCACGGGTACTAACACTGTCTACGTGGATCCACTATAATGATGTATTATCCCGAAGGACTAAAGGTGTCCAGCCTGAACTGACGGGTGACCCTGCGAGATAGTTAAGCCTACACTGATGGGTGACTTCTCATATCCTATGCTGCCTACGTAGTTCTGGAGTTTAGGGACTGCTACTAGCGACTCTGCCTATCTGACAGGGAAGCCGCCATCCCTACACTCGCTCGGTGCTAAATCCTACTCCCAACTGAAAGACACTGAAATATTAGATTATTCTGAGTTTAACTAACTGTTCTGATAATGCTCATAATATAATCTAAAGTTATTCTGAAGATACTGAATCGAGACTAAGTAAACAGCTATGATTTTTGGGTATTCAATAACCCCAGGACTCAAAAGCAATAATAGTAACATGATACTTAAGCTTAGAGGACATAGCATGAAGGCTTTTATCAAACATGTATTCTTGTAGGCATTTTATCAAACACTTGTAGTTCATAGTTTGGTCAAATCATAGGAATGTTAGGGAACTTGTAGTAATAGCATGAATTCAACATGAATAGTTCTAAATCCTGATTAATTCAATGAATGATAACATTAAAACATGAAGAATTGAATAACAATAATAATTTCATCTATACATGGTGTAAAATCATAGTTCATGGAGATTCATGGGTGAAATCATAATTTAAAATCAAAATAACTTGACAAGATCACAATTTTGTAATTTAAATTGGATACTTGGACTCCATGGGTGAAAGAAACCCATGAATGAACATTTAACATACCTGGGTTAATGAATTTGAGAAGATTGATGGATGTTCTTGAGCTTTGGCCTTGAATTTGGGAGCTAGGGTTTTTGTGTTCTTGAAGAGAATGGATCCCCTTTTGAGTAATTTGAGAATAATGGGCATATAATGCCCTACTAGGCTTTAATTTCGTGGTTAGGACGAGTTTAGGGCTTAGGAAAATGACCAAATAGCCCCTTGAAAATTAAAAACGCGGAAATGGAAAACTGAAAATCCCTATTTGAGGCCCTGGCGCGACGCGCCAGGATCGTGGAGACTCACTGAAAATTGACGATTGGGACTTGAAAGCTTAGCGCGACGCGGAGCTATCGCGGTATGCCTTTGGAATGCCATTTTGGCCACCTCCGCAACATGTCATTATCGCGGAGGCTCACTGGAAATTGCCAAATGTGAACTAAGTCCTTGGCGTGATGCGCTAATATCGCGATCCTTTACTAGAAATTGACAATTGTTATTTAGACTGGATCCATGACGCGCTAGTGACCAAAATGACGGTGTTTAACGACTGAAAATTAAAATCGCCATAACTTCTTACCCGGTTATCGAATTTGGGAAAATTTTACATCGTTGAAAAACTAATTGAATTTTCTACGAAATGGCAGGCTCTAAACTGAAAAATAATGGGTATTTCAAAAAAATTTATACAAAGACTCGTGTATAGGGACTTAAATTATGCTATAAAAATACGGGCTATTACAAAATATGTATCTCGACCTAAAATTGCCCACATAAGATTTCACCTTATTCTTGAGATCGGGATCCATGGCTATGGTATCCAAGGTAGATAGATGTGTAAAAGGAACAGATCTCCACCGTCCATTTTTAGGATTTTTTTAGGACCCATTATTCATAAACAACTTCAGTTCTCTTCTTCATTGTTCAATATCATCGGAAACTGTATGAATATGCTGAAGATAGGGCCGAAGATTCCTCCATTTATCCTTCTTCTTAATCTTCAGCAAGAAACACCGATTACAAACTCCTCCAAATCTTTCAACTTTGTTTATCCAAGAAACTCTCACTCCGAGAAATTCATCTTGAATGACCTGATTATCATCTAATAATAATATAATATCATTAGATTTCTTACCGGAGAAAAAATTAGTGTAATTCTAATCTTAGATTGATGGGTCGCTGGCGCCGGTGACTATGGTGGAGCAGCCGAAAACTCTACTACAACCTCCGTCATCAACCACCGATGATAGCAGAGTAACTCGAGAATTTAGAACGACAGAAGAGTTGGTAGCCAAAGCTATAACATAATCAAGAAAAACAAAAAAAAGTTGTATAAATAGTTTGAAAACTGATTATGGAAGAGAATTTGTTTAAAAAGTTTGAATAACAAACAAATTACCTTTTTTCATGGGATTTTATTGATTTTTTATCATAATTAGTTAGGTTAATTGATCTATTAATGCTAGTTAGCCGTTACATCCCTTAAAATATGCTAATTAGTTTAATTATTACATGTATATGTAGGATGTATCTAACATAAGTTATATGTATCATCAAAGGCTAAAAGTAAGAATTTTTTGAAATTTTAAAAATAGTTGGGATTTTGGGTAAATATCAGTAAATATGCCGTTATATAGATAATTTTTACTACTTATATTATCTATATAAGAGAGAATAGCAATTTTTGGTAGTCCTCACAAGGTTACTATAGTAATTTTAATTAATTTCTAATCCTCTAAAATTGTGACACTTTGAATGATAATGATGAAGTTATTTTAACCAATTTTTTATAGTTCTCACAAGGTTATTATAGTAATTTTAATTAATTTTTAATCCTATAAAATTGTGACACTTTGAATGATAAAGATGAAGTTACTTTATCTTCTTTCTTGCCATATGGACATTTGCACTTAGTGCATATGTCATGAAATGAGAAACTATTATTTTGTTTCTTCTTGTAATTTCTATTGTTTAACTATTTTTTTTTTAAAAAAGAAAACTTACTTTACTTTACTACTATATATAAAAGAGGATCAGAGGATCTCCAATGTAGTCCTCAATCATTTTTTTTTTCATTTTATCTTTAAATGAATGTTTAATGACTTCGAAAATTCTTAATCATTTTGATAATTTTTCTATTATATGGTCTTTTAAGTGATGAGTTATTAAAAAGAAAAGGTGATAGTGACACCACAGATCTATTTATCCAACTAAATAAAACATTAAGAGTTATTCAAAATTTTATGGTGATCTTTTATATGAAAATAATCATAAGAGAGAATACATAATTTTTAAATCCTCATAAGGAACGTTATTTTGTCTTTTTACCCCTAATTGAAGCTTCAATAACTTTATAAGCTTTCACCAATTGAAGAAACATCTACAAAAGTATTGTGTTGGATTACATTTATAATTATTTAATTTAATGCTGTATTTATTTATAAATTAACTTTACTAACGTTATCATTCAATCATTTGTAGCATCAAATATTTTTTATACTTTTTTATTAAAAAACATGTGTTAGCCGATGTAAATTTAATTGAGAAAAAAAACAAAAGAAGTTAATTCAACATAAGGCTAAACTCAAGATTGTAAAAGACTTTAATTCAAAAAAATTCAGTAAAATAAAAAAGAGAGAAGAGTTCTAATGCATGCATTTGTTTGAAAAAATTATTCTTTAACTTACAAAAACTTTTACTCCCTTTATTTTAATTTATTTATCTGATTTTAACTTAGCATGAAATTTTAAAAGTGATAAATATTTTTTAATTTTGTGATTTTAAACTAAAGATATGTAGAAAGGACCAAACTATCTTTTAGTCTTGTAGTTTTGAGCAGTTTCTAAGAAAGAAAAGAAACATTCTTTATGAAACGAAACAAACTAAAGAAAATACGACAAACAATTATAATAAATATGTGATTTAGTATAAGAGAGAATAGGATAAGATTGATATTCCTCACAAAAATTTTATGCAATAGAATTGGTACATGTGTTATTACTTTTCCTACATAAACTTATATTTTATTTATCTTCACTCATTATTTAGTGATCATTTTCATTTAGACCTCTATAATTGGATTATACATAGTAATTTTTAGTAAATCTCTTCTTTTTCTTTATTAGATTACTTGATTTTTCAAAAATATTTTTTGTATTAAAATTTAATCATTTTTTTATTTCTCTATTTTAGCAATCACGAAATATTTATTTATTTTTCCTATATTAAGTTTTACATACAAACATTTATATCTTTTGTTCCTAATATAGAATAGGATAAGATTGGTAGTCCTTTCAAAAATTTCATGCAATAGAATTGGTACATGTGTTATTACTTTTCCTACATAAAATTATATTTGTCTTCATTCATTATTTAATGATCGTTTTCATTTAGACCTCTATAATGGGATTATATATAGTAATTTTTAGTAAATCTCTTCTTGTTCTTTATTATATTACTTGATTTTTAAAATATAATTTTTGTATTAAAATTTAATTATTTTTTATTTCTCTATTTTAGCAATCATGAAATATATATTGTTTTTTTTTCCTATATTATGTTTTACATACAAAAAATTATATTTTTTATTCCTAATATATGAATACCAACCTTTTGTAGTCCTCATAAAGTTATTATAAATTTTAATCTATCCTTCTATGCGAGAGAGAATATGATAAGATTGATAGCCCTCACGGAAATTTTTATGCAATAGAATTGGTACATGTGTTTATTACTTTTCCTATGCATTATTATATTTGTCCTTATTTATTATCTAATGATCATTTTCATTTAGATCTCTTAATTGGATTATATATAGTAATTTTTATAAAATCTCTTTTTGTTCCTTATTATAGTTTTTACATATTTATTATATTAAAATTTAATTATTCTTTATTTCTCTATTTTAGTAATCACAAAATATTTATTGTTTTTTTTCTATAGCATATTTTACGTACAAAAGATTATAATTTTTACTCCTATTATATGAATACCAACTTTTTGTAGTCCTCACAAGGTTATTATAGTAACTTTAATGAATTCTTTTAATCTTCTAAAATTGTAGCATATGTTTGATAAAGGTGAAGTATTTCCTTCTTACCACATGAACTTTTGTACTTGGTGGTGTGTTATAATATGAAAAATAAGTATTGAATTTTTTGTGTATTTTTAATTATTAAATTAATATTTTTTTTTTAAATGAAGTAGGGAACTTACTACTTTACTTTACTAATATATATAAGGGAGTATGAGGAGCTTTTGTAGTACTCATAAGGTAATTTTTTTTAGTTTTATAAAGTTAGTATTCTTGTATAAGTGATGTGTTATTATTTAACATTCAAATTTTGTTTTATTACGCTTTTATGTTTCTTATTTAGTTGAATATTACTTCTATTGTCTTCACAAAATTTGATATATAAGAAAACTTTTAAGTTATTTTGCAAGGCTAAAATCCAATATCTAACGCCCCCACCCCCCACCCCCCTCCTTTCTCCGCCGCTCCCCATTGTTACGTGGTAAATATATGTGTGTTGCAAGCGTTTTTTTTTAAAAAAAAACTTTTATAGACAAAATTAATATAAAAACACATATTGGTTCACATAAGAAAGCAACAATATAATTCAAGAAATTAATCTAACATATGATTAAGTTTAATTTGAATTATTGCATGTTACATTGTCAAAAATATTCCATGAAAACAACTTTTATATTATGTATCGATTTGAAAATATAAAGAAATTTTTCTTTAACTTGCAAATATTTTTATACAATAATTTAAAAGTTTAGAAATTTGTAGGAAATCTTGAACTACTCGTTCAATAACTTAATGTCACAAAAAGTGAAAAGATAAAAAAGTAATTAAAAATTTAAATTTTTATGTTACTCACCCCATTTCAAAATTGTTGGCCCTTGTTGAGTTGACACTCTCCTTCGAAAAATATTTATGAGGGACTTTACCAAATTAGTCTTATTAATTATATTTTAAAAATATATATTTGAGTTTATACACTTAATATAGTAGTCATTTCATGATACGGGTACTATTGAAAGAACATCATAAAATTCTCTTGATTTCGTAAATGGGATAACTAAATTGAAACAAATATTTTTACAAAGCCACCTATTTTGAAATGGAGAGAGTAGTTTTGAATCCAAACTTATAAGCACAGGTCAAATGCAAAACTTTAATAGTTATGAAAACTTATCAATAAGATATGATTAATCTGGATAACATTAAATTAATTATGTAGTTGAAAATTATAAAACAAATTCTAATATTTGATAAATTGCATACTACTTTATATCTTGAGGTTGGACCCAAGCTTAGCACGGGCCATACATAACTAATAAGATATAGAAAAAAGAAAACTGTGTAGCACTTTTTAAAACAAATAACTCAAGTTTGAGATTTTGCCCAAAAAATGGTCAGCCGGATAAAGTATTTCCACTTTATAGTCATTTCCTAGTGGGAAAAGGACATGGGGTGGTCATTTTTTTAAAAAATGGACACAATTTGAAAAGGTGGACAAATGTAACCTGTCGGCTAAATTTAATTTCTTTTTTTAGCCATTTGGCCCAATTGGGCACATGCAGTCTCAATACTCAATTGATACACTTTTATACCAAATTGATATACTTTTACATTATACTGATACACTTCTTTAAAAAAAGAAAGGAAATTCTATGCAAGCACATGCAGTCCCTATACCCAATTGGTACTCTTTTATACCACATTAATACACTTTTATACTACATTGATACACTTTTATACTACATTAATATACTTTGATAGCGCATTGATACACTTTTATACTAGATTGATACACTTTTATATCACGTTGATACAGTATATATACCATATAAATACACCTTTTACAGAGAAAATTTGTGCAAGCATATATAGTAATTCGTTATTTGTGAATTTGTTAACTTCACCTAAATTTTTGTGAAAATTTGTGCAAGCATATACAAAATTTACTAAACCCTATACCTTTACTGTCCAAACATTCCTTAATTTTTTTGATTAAAAAGCGAGAGATATCAGAAAAAAAGAAGTCAAAGTGTCACTATAGTGTTAACTCATATGAAAAGAGATAGAATAATTATGGGTGGACTTGTATTTCATGTTTTTATTTTCATGATCGCATCTGAAAAAATAAATGGGTGGCCAGAGTGGACTTTTTCAAAAAATAAATAAATAATTAACAACATTAAAAGAAAAAAATAGTGAAAATCAAACAAAAAAAAATAGGAAGAAAGAGAACGTAACATGTAAAATAATTGACATTAAAAATTAAACAATAAATAAAGAAAAGACAAGAAAAAAAAGGGGAGGTAGTAGCAACAGAAAAGCCTAAATGGCTATCTATTGGAATTGCCAAATCAATGGCTATATCAGTGGAAATTTTTTGGGCGAGCTGACATTTGTGTCCTTTCTTTGGGTCACTTTGTCCCATGTAGTTCAGATACAATCCATATACAATACTGATACAATCCATATACAATACTGATACACTTTTCAACTTGGGTCATTCGACCCTTTTAAAAATATTTGAGTTTTTTTTTGCTATAAATTTTTTAACTGAAAAATATTCTGCTTTTTTATAATTGTTTAAAAATAATAATTAAATATAATTATATAAGAACGGTATAATTGTTATATAGAATATGTATCTATATAAGATATATGTATTGAAATTGTATAGTTCTATTAAATATGTATATGTATAAAATATATATGAAAAATATATAGAAAGTGTACAAAAATTATATAATTATTATATAAAATATGTAAAAAATATATAATTATTGTATAAATTGTGTATCGAAATTGTATAATTTTTATATAGAATATTTATATTTATAAGATATGTATAGAAACTATATAGAAGGTGTGTAGAAACGGTATAGAACAAGCCAACAAATTGAAATGACTAGAAAGTGAAATTTAAATTTCATGATCATTTCGTAGAAATAGTTTAATTTGAAGTGTCGTTTCTGTCCTTTCCCCAACTATATATATATATAGTAAAATATCACATAACTAAGTCATTTTAGATAAATTTATTTTCTGTTAGATCTATGTGACATGACGTAAGTGTATCCTTTACGGAACCAGAGAGATGACAATGAAAGAAATTAATTCAACTCTAAATCCAGCAAAACATTTCAAAATCTAACACATGGACGAGTTGATTCACAAGAGTTCATTAGAAATTTTAAAGAATGAATACTAAATTAATAAAGACATTCTACCTAAAAATGTCTTGCCAACTGTCACATTAATGTAGAAAATAGTTGCACGTTACTAATTTTAATTTTTAAGCGTAAGCAAGAGATTTAAAATGTAATTTAACATTACTCCATTAGGTCTACTGCTCTTTTTATTAGTTAAATTAATCCTGAATAAAATTCAAGGATGCATTTGTTAATCTTATTTATTTGCCACGTTTGGTTAGATGGTCAACTAAACAAACACGAAGCTTAATTATATTGAACTTCTCTTTTTTTTATTTTTAGTTAATTAGCGTGTGTTTAACTTGATTGTATTTTCAGTCTGAATTATTCTTAGCACATTTCTACGCGGCGCGAATCTGAATTAATCGGACTTCAATGCGGGTATCGGACACCGGATGAAAAACAAAATAAAAAAAATTCAAAATTAGTACTAACCTTGACAAGTGTATTCTGGGTAATTAAGTAAAATCAATGCAGCTAATCCATATTACTTTTTTCATGTCAAAATAATGAAATATTCTAGCTCTTTTAATATTCACGTTGAGAAGGTCTACCGAAACAACTTTTTATCTATATATGGTTGGAGTAAGGTCTACGTACACGTTACCCCCTATTCTATTCTCTTCAGACCCTACTTATAACATTACACTGAATATTTGTTATTGTTTGTTATTTTTATTCTTTCTCAATTATTTTTTGGGGAAAGGACAGAAACGACACTTCAAATTAAACTATTTCCTTGAAAACGGTCATGGAATTTAAATTTCACTTTCTAGTCATTTTAATTTACTGACTGGTTCTATACCTTTTTTACACAACTTTTATACAAATTTTATACATAAATATTCTATACAGAAATTATACAGTTTTGATACATAATTTATATAATAATTGTACATTTGTACTTCAAATTAAACTATTTCCTTGAAAATGACTATGGAATTTAAATTCCACTTTGTAGCCATTTTAATTTACTGACTGATTCTATACCGTTTTTATACAACTTTTATACAGGTTTTATACAAATCTTATACATAAATATTCTATACGGAAATTATATAGTTTTGATACATAATTTATATAATAACTGTACTTTTTTTTACACATTTTATACAACAATTATATAATTTGTATACACTTTCTATATATTGTACATATACATATTTGATAGAACTATACAATTTCTATACATATATCTTACATAGATTCATATTCTATTTAATAATTGTATCGTTTTTATATAATTTAATTATTATTTCTAAACAATAAAAAAAATAGAATATTTGATCAATTTAAAAATTTATAGTAAAAAAAAATTGAAATATTTTTAAAAGGGTCGAATTGCCCAAGTTGAATATTATATCAGTATTGTATATAGACTGTATCAGTATCGTATATGGACTGTATATGGATTACGTGGATCAAAATGACCCAAATTGGAAAAGATTAGGAAATGGCCATAAAATGACATTTGTTTAGCCGACTGAACATTATTTGTCCAAATGCCAAACTTGAGCTATAATTGGACTATTATTTTTTTTAAAAGTCATAGAGTGTCCTTTTTCCTTATTTTTTTACTAGCTGTATTTGGCCCGTGCTAAGTCCAGGCTCAAAATTAATATTAAACTTTATATTTGTAAACTTTTTTTTGTTGCTATTTTTTTATTTTTTTTTGTGATATTATATTAATTGTAAAGGTAATTCGAACATATCTCAATATTTCTAATATTAATCAAATAATATTCTTTTAATTAAAAGAATAATTTCCTTCTTAAGAGTTTATGTTAGATTTTCTTTTTAGTTTCAATCACATGCTTGGACCAACACTATTTTTTTTTTAATTTTACTGGTAGTTTTGAAAATTAAAGTCTTTAATTTAATGATGACACACAAAATTGACTTTTGTCTTGCTTCTCTCTAGCGGCGCACATAAGGTGAACTAATCGTACGCCGTCACCTGCGATGGCAAGTGTGGGGTCGAAAGCTAATCTAGTGGAAAACTCAATTATTGGAATGAAAAAATTCAAGCCCAAGGGGTTTGCAATCCTTCGATGACAGGACCCGGTAGTACTAATTTAAAGAAAAATACTCCAGCAGCAGGTTACACGGCGGTGCAGAAGGTGAACCCAGCTCCGCGGACCCCAGATGCAGTGTCACCCAACCCCCCGGAGAAAACAAAAATAGTGAACAAAGACTAGTGGCCTGTTCTTCCTCTTCGAGGAGAAACACTGGTTATGGCACACGAAGGAACCTCAGAAATACAGAACACAGACCCTAAGTCGGCTAATGTACCGGCTGGAGCTCCGATTGAGAAATTAAAGTTGACATGGGCTAATATGGTGACGGGATAAAAGCTAACGGGCAGAGGTATGGAACTTAGCTTCATTGCTCCTCAGCTTAAAGGGGGTGGAACTGTTATTGAACAATCAGAAGCAGAGAAACAGAGCTAAACAGAGAAACTGAGAAATGGAAACATGCAATAATACTATATGTTATGGGTGATTCGCCTATGGTTGAAGCAATAGATAGGTTTGTGTCACAATGAAAACCAAATGCAAAACTTAAAGTCTATTACCACAATGATGGTTACTTCATCGTTAAGTTCGATACCATGTATGATAGAAATGTTGTACTCTATTCTGGAACCTAAATATTAGGTACTAAACCTGTGATCATGAAACCTTGGAGTGCCGATTTTGATTTTGATGGTGACGTTTTGAAGACAATTCCTCTTTGGGTTAGATTACCTAATCTTCCATTGCATTGATGGGGTATGGATTCATTAAGTAAGATTGGGAGTGGACTGGGGAATCCCGTGTATTAGGGGTGTGCATCGATCGGTTTGGTATGATTTTATATATTATCGATTTGGTTTATCTTTTTTCGATTTTTAAATATGCTAAACCAATAACCAAATCAATAAGATAGTTTTTATCGATTTTCGGTTTATCGGTTTTGATTCCTTAACGGTTCGATTTTCAGTTTAACCAACAAGAAAATACTCATAAAATAGAAATAGTGGTAACTAACATGAAAAAAAATAAAATCTTAGTTGCAACAAAAAATCGTGTTTTAATTTACAAGAATCTTTAAGTTTGAACTAAATGTTGTTAGGAGAAATTAATATAATTTTTTTATAATCATTAACAAATTGTTAACCCAATAACTCAATAACAATAAACCAATAACATTTTTATCGGTTCGATTTTTGCACATGCTACCGTGTATGCTAATGAGTGCACCTCAAACATAGAGAGGATATCTTTTGCGAGATTGCTGATTGAGATTGATATTACAAAACCACTGCCTAATATTATCAAAGTAAGTGATCGGAATGGGAGAATTTTTTAGCAGAAGGTGACATACTTCTGGAAACCATTGTATTGCGGATCTTGATGAATTTTGGGCCACAATTGTCAAGAAACTTAAACTAGACCCCTGACTAAAGCACCGCTAGAGAAACCGCATCTAGCTAAACCACAAACTAAATCTGCCCAAAATAAACAAGTTCCTTGTAAGCAAATCTGGAAACCACAACATGAGGACATAAGGAAGGAAACAACTGGAAATGATGATGTTAATACCCCTATGCCTGCAAAGGAAGATGAATGACTTGCTATAAGTAGTACGTCAACTAGAAAAGGAAAAGATACAGATCCAAAAGATAAGGTAACTATAATGAATGGTTTTAATCTTTCCAGACAAGAGAATATTCAACAAGCTAAAGGGATTGGTACTGATTTTACAAGACCTCCACAGTTGGGACTTGGTTTTGGAGCTGAACAAGGTCAATGTAGTACAGGGGTGATAGCTGGAATACCTAATTATTCCCTTTCTTTCACTATGAAGTTGTTCACGTCGAATATAAGAGGGCTGAATAAGTTGTATAAATAGAAGGAAATGAGCATTTTTATTACAAAAAATAATATTGACATTATTGCAATTTTAGAGCATAAGGTAAAACAAAGTAATGTAGAGAGGGTGATCAAGAAAATAACACCAAATTAGAATTGGAGTTCAAACTATGCGTATAGTAAAAAAAGGTAGAATTATACTTATGTGGAACACCAATTTCGTAACAGTAACAATTGGTGATATTCAAGCTAAGTTTTTTCACAGTACTGTCCAGATACTTAGTTCGAGACTTGAATTCCAATTCACAACCATGGTTTCTATACTTTGGAGTCCAGGAGTAGCTTATTGACAAGTTTGAGGAGTATTACTATAGAATTCAAACATTATGGCTTTTATTGGAGAAAAACTGAAAGAAGAAGATGACTTGTGAAAGTATTTCTTCATCACTGTACATGTATAAATACAAGTAAAAGGAATCACATTCTGTTAGGCCTACGACAGCTGCACAAATTCTATTTGTCTAACCTACAACTAAATGAAGCATAATAAATTGCTTGCATTAACTGATTAAAATTGGAAAAGAAAAGAAGGTTCCACAACTTAATGACTCATGCAGTCCATGTTTCATGTTTGATCTAAAATTGATGGTCCAGATTTAATCTCCCTTTTTCTTGATGGAAACTTGTGATGTAAAGGGATGGGAAGAGTTCAATCTGTCTGAACCTTATCAAACTGTGGACTTTTCTTCATTTCCTCATAGCTCAAGTTTACTTCATGTTCATTATCATTACAAGCTTGAGGTTTGCTAACACCAACATCCCTCCTCAAGTTGGAGGGGGACGAAGTAACACCCAACTTGCAAATAAGTTGTTGATGAGAGGGACCAGATAATGGTTTGGTGAAAACGTCAGCGAGCTGAGATTGATAACGAAGATAGGAAAGAGAGATTAGGCCAGGGAGGAACTGTTGTCGGACGAAGTGACAGTCAAGTTCGACGTGCTTTGTTCGTTCAAGAAAAATCGGGTTTTTCGCGATGTGAATCGCAGCCTGGATATCAGAGTGAAAAGTGACCGACAAAGAAGGTGTGACAGATAAATCGTCTAATAAACAAACCATCCAGGTAATCTCGGCAACCACCCTTCACATAGAACGATATTCAGCCTCCGCCGATGATAAAGAAACTAAAGATTGTTTCTTTGATTTCCAAGAAACAGGAGATCCCCCAAAATTGATGTAATATCCACTCACTGAGCACCGAGGCAGGATCCCCAATCGGAGTCACAAAAAGCCAATAAATTGAGGCAAGGACCAACATTAATGAAAAGCCCCAAGTTGGGGTCTTTAAGAAGATAGCGGAGACAGTGAAATGTAGCATCCAAATGAGATTTGGCGGGGGGTCTGCATAAACTGAGAGAGATGTTGCACTGAGAAGGAGAGATCTGGGCGAGTGTGTGTTAAAAAAATTAGCTTGCCCAACAATCTTCGATAGACAGTCAGATCCGAAAGCAACTCACCTTCATCCGGATGGAGCTTGTGAGTGGGATCAAGAGGAGCAGAGGCAGGACTGAGATTGAAGCAATTGAACTCTTCGAGAAACTCCATGATGAATTTTTTTTGAGTAAGTATCAAACCAGCTAGCTCCTTAATTATTTCCATTCTAAGGAAAAAGTGAGCAAGGCCAAGATCCTTAATACGAAACTCGGCATGTAGAAAATCCTTTAGCAGCCGTTGTTCCTGTAAATCATTTCCCGTAACTAGAATATCGTCAACATATCAACGAGGATCGTAATAAGATTGCCAGGTTTCTTAAAGAACAGTGAATAATCGTTCAATGAATGAGAGTATCCCTTAAAACTTAAGGAAGCTGTGAGTCGAGCATACCATTGTCGGGATGCCTGACGTAAACTATAAAAAGACTTCTTTAAAAGACACACATGATTGGGAGATGGTGGATTTATCTCTGGAGGGAACTTCATGTAGACAACCTCCTGTAAGTCACTATGCAGGAAGGCATTATCTACATTTAGTTGAAATAGATCCCAACCAAGTTTAATAGACACAACCAATATGCATTTGATGGTAGTCATCTTGACTACAGGTAAAATGTTTCAGTAAAGGCAATCCCCTATTTTTGAGTATCACCTCGTATGACCAAACGAGCCTTAAACCTTTCTAAATTTCCATCAGACCTGTATTTGGCCTTGAAAACCCATTTACAGGGTAAGGCACATTGTCCTGCAGGCAGTAAAACAACATCCCATGTCTTATTTAGGTTGAGGGCCTCAAATTCTTTAGTCATAGCCATTTGCCACCCAGGATACTGGGTTGCCTGGTAATAAGAAGAAGGCTCAGGAATGTAGGAGGTAGAGCTAAGAAGGATTGATTGGTTGGAGAAAGAGAAGAAAATGAGAGAATATAAGGAGTGACGGGAGCAAAAAAAACAAGAAGTGGTGATAGGAGAGAAAAAAACTGAATTACAAATGTAATCCTTAAGATAACTGGGGGGCTTATGAATTTTTGTACACGTTCTAGTAGTAGTAGTAGGAGGAGGAGTGGGGATAGGAATAGAAACATCTGCAGTAACAGAGGGAGTAGAGATAGAGGAGTCAATAGAAAGGGAAGAAATGAGTTCATCAGAGTTAGTAAATGAATGATCATGAGAGTGATTAATGTGATAAAAAATTGGTGTATCATCATAAGAAGTTGGAGATGATATAGTGGGGAAAAAATTAAAGTTGGTAGTGTGATGGATGTAAGGTAAGATAGTTTCGTGAAATTTGACATTTCTGGAGACAAAAATTTTCTTTGTTTCAAGATTGAGAAGTTTGTAACCCTTCTTACCAGTTGGATAACCAATAAAAAAGTAGGGTAGAGCCCTAGGATAAAGTTAGATCTATGAACAGAGATAGTGCAATCATAAGCAATACAACCAAAAGCCTTTAGGTAAAGATAGGAAGGTGAAACACCAAATAGGACCTTATAAGGGGTTTTGTGATTGAGAGGGGAGGAAGGGAATCGATTTATGAGAAAAGTTGTAGTCAATAAACATTCACCCCAAAAGCAGATAGGTAAATTCGATTGATATAACAGTGCCCTACAAGTCTCTAACAAGTGCTTGTGTTTTCTCTCAACAACTCCATTTTGTTGAGGGTTGTATACACAAGTAGTCTCATGTAGGATTCCTTGGGAAGAAAAAAAAAATGAGACCCTGCATAGCTACTCCCAAGTTCTAGGGCATTGTCTGATCTAATTCTCTTCACCTTTTTTCCAAATTGTCTTTTTATCATGACCAAGAAAGATTTAAGAAGAGTAAATGCATTGGACTTGGTGGTAAGTAGATAAGTCCAAGTCCCCCTACTAAAATCATCAATGATGGTTAAAAAATATTTGAATAGATTCTTTATAGGGTCCCCAAGTGTCAATGTGTATAAGTTCAAATATGCTTAAAGTTGAAATAGTGCTAGAAGGAAAAGGTAATTTGACTTGTCTTGTTTTTGCACAAATAACACATTGATCAAGTAAATGATAAGAAGAACATGGAATAGAAGAAATATTTTTCATATTAGATAAGGGTAAATGCCCCAAACGGTTGTGCCACAGCAGTACATTTGATGAAACAAAACTTGAACATGAAGTAGAAACTAAAGGGTGTAAGCCACAACAACTGAAGGAAGATGGACAAGAGTCCTTAATTTTATATAAAGAGCTAAAACTAGGTTTGAAGGATTGGAGTAGATAAAGTCCCTCTCTTTGTCTACCAAGAACCACTGGCCTCTTCATTGAAGGGGCCTGCAAAATAGCACAAAAAGGAGAAAAAAATGAGAATACCATCATCTAATTGACATAATCTATGGACGGATAATAAATTGAACTTGAAGGTAGGAAGGAATAAGACATTTGAGCTAGTGAAATCAGGAAAATATTAACAGATCCGGCTTGAGTAACTTTAACTCTTTAAAAATTAGGAAGATTGACAAAAATTGGTTTAGAAAGAGTTTTAATGTTGCATAATAAACTCATATCACATGTCATATGCTCAGATGCACCTGAGTCTAAGATCCAAAGAATATGGGAAGGTTTAATGGAGGAGTGTTTAGATATACCAGCACAATTAGCACTGACTGTGACTTCAGAATTGATTTCCTGTGGGATCTTAAATTTTTCTTGTTGAAGAAGGTGACAGATGTTGTGATATTGCTCCTGAGTGATTCCCTTATAGGATGTTGAGTTAATTCCTTCAGGATCAGTTCCAATTGTTGTATTTCCAAAAACATGACCAGGGGGATTCCTTTTACTCTTAGTGAATTTGAAGTTTGCTGGAAATCCTATGAGTCTATAGCATCTTTCAGCAGAGTGGCCAGGTTTCTTACAGTGAGAGAAAATCAAATTATTTCTCTTACCATCATAGGTCCTAGGATTGGTGAACCTCTAATTTCTAGTTGCTAGGAAAGTAGATTCAGTTGGGTGTTGAGCAACTTTGATCTCCCTTTGTTTTTCATCTTGAACCAAAAGGGAGTAGGCTTGATTAATGTTGAGCAAGGGAGAAAACATGAGAATGTTACTTCTCACTCCTGAATAAGTATCATTTATCCCCATTAGAAACTGAATCAACCTTTTTACTTGGTGTGATTTAGAGGTTTTTTCTTTACCTCCACAAGTGCAATCACAAGTTCAATGATTGCAGGTATCAAGGATATCAAATTCATCCCATATCCTTTTAACCTTGGTATAATATCCTGCAACATTAGAGGCACCTTTTTGCAGATTACTGAGCTCTTTTTGAAGTTGATATAGCTTAGGTCCATTGCTTTGACCAAATCTGTCTTCCAACTCTTTCCAAATTTCTCTTGCAGATCTAGAATAAATTACACTTTCAGCAATTTCCCTGAATAAAGAATTGAGAAGCCAGGAGATAACCATTTCATTGCATCTATTCCATGCTGGAAAAAAAAATCAGAAAGCTTGGGCTCCAAAATAGTTCCATCAATAAGCCCAAGCTTGTTCTTAGTGGAAAAAGTGATGAACATAGCCCTCCTCCAAGCACCATACCTGCTTCCATTAAATTGAGCATTCACCAGCAACATACCAGGTGAATCAGACTGATGTAGGTAAAAAGGGTGTCCGTGTTGTTCATTGTTGATGGTAGCTGAGGGGTTACCAGCAGTTAAAGGAGATGAAGTCTCACTGTTTGATTACCAGGTGGATTCATCATGATGAAGTGATAATAAAAATGAAGAAAGAGCAAGAAAGATCTACCTCTCTGATACCATATTGAAGAAAAACTGAAAGAAGAAGATGACTTGTGAAAAATTTTCCCTTCTCTGTATTTCTTCATCACTGTACATGTATAAATACAAGTAAAAGGAATCATATTCTGTTAGGCCTACGATAGCTGTACAAATTCTATTTGTCTAACCTACAACTAAATGAAAAATAATAAATTGGTTACATTAACAGAATAAAATTGGAAAAGAAAAGAAGGCTCCACAACTTAATGACTCATGCAGTCCATGTGTCATGTTTGATCTAAAATCGATGGTCCAGATTTAATCTTCCTTTTTCTTGATGGACGCTTGTGATATAAAGGGATGGAAAGAGTTCAATCTGTCTGAACCTTATCAAACTGTGGACTTTTCTTCATTTCCTCAGAGCTCAAGTTTACTTCATGTTCATTATCATTACAAGCTTGAGGTTTGCTAACACCAACAACTTTTAATGGGTGATTTCAATGCAGTGCTTGAAGGGGAGGATCGAATTATAAGTAGTCCTATGCAAGAAAATGAAGTGAGAGATTTTGAAACCTTCACGAGGGAGTCAGGATGGTGGAACTCATAACAGTAGGTAGATAGTATACGTGGAACAACAACCATATTTTCAGTAAAATAGACAAAGGAATTTTTAATGTTGATTGGATGCAACAAATGAATGCCTTGGAAATCAGGGTCCTGGATCCCCATTACTCAGATCATAGTCCTTTATGTATTAGCTTTGATGAAGTGATTAAAAGGTACCCAAAGCCATTTAAATTCTTCAACCATTTAACGAAACATAAATATTTTATGCCATTGATAGAGAGGTGTTGGGGAAGGAACACTAGATGGCTTTCTATGCGGAATATGTGGAAGGACCTACAAGAGGTTAAAAGAGGATTAAGGAAACTGAATTCGGCTGATTCCAACATTGTACAAACTAAAATCTTATAGGCTAGACAACATCTCAAGAATATACAAGAGCAAATGACGTATCCTATAATAACTACTTCTTTATTTGGGATGGAGAAGGAGATCAAAGATCAACTGAAAAATGGGTGAATGTTAAAGAAGGTATCTTGAAATAGAAATCTAGGAATCAGTGGCTAAAGCTAGGTGATTCAAATAATACCTATTTTTTGCTCGCATAAAAACATACAACTCAAAATAGAATTAACTAATTAACCATGGGAAATGGTCGTATAGCACATACTAAGGTAGATATAGAAGATAAAATTATCGATTTCTACAAGCGTCTGCTTGGGTCGGCAAATGACTCCCTACTGGTAAGAACGCGAGATATTTAAGTTGTTTAATGAACCATCTGAATATACATGATGTGTGACTGTGATTCAAGAAACTTTCATAAATACAACTTCCAGATGCAGACCATAAGGTAAGTTACCATATTTATTATAGCTATCATTAGATTATAAGGCCAAATGGAGCCTCGTGTATTATATGTTGAATATTGTATTTGTCGTAATGCTTTGTGAAGCGTATTTATATGTATTTTGGCTTGTATTTATCGTGATGCTCTGTGAAACATATTTATATGTATTTTGGCTAGCTGACAGGTTCTTGATCGACCTATTTACAAAGAAACCTATGTCAAAATTTTAAAAAATTTGAGAGTTAACCAAATTTTAAGGCCTTTTGATGGGGTGAAGTAGAATGAAAGTTGATCAAGTGAACGCACGAATATCTTGAATAATTATGGTACTAAAAGTAATCTACTAGGACCATTCGAGGACGAATGACCCTAAGTGGGGGGGGGGGGATGTAACACCTCAGGAAAAAATTGAAATTAGTTTAATATTTTGAATAAGTGTGACTCCTAATCTATAGATAGTGACGTGATACATATAGTTTAAGGAGAATTATAGTGTATTTATAAGATTGTATATAAGTGATGGTGGGCCTAAAATAATGCTAGTGGTGGCATATAAGGAAAAAAAGTACAATGTATTTATTTATTTTTAAAAAGTTGCTAAAGCGTGTTTCTTTTTTAAAAAAATTAATGTGTGCCTTTATCTAAGTATTAACAATATTTATGTGGCACTCCAAAGGCCACATATTCATGAATATAACATAGGATATAAGTGGGGCTGATTTTTGTCATTATCAAAAGCTTCAGCCCTTTATCTCTTTTTCTTTCTCTACGTTGCAACAACAACTACGCAACTTAATTTTAAGTGCGAGTGAGGTGAAAAATAGAGAAATATTCTTGGCTAGATGTATAATCTTGGCTCGAGAAGGAACCTTCCTTCAATTAAAAGTGGCAACAACTTTTAAGGAAGCTTCAAGTATTGATTTTGAAGTCTAAAATTAGGATTGAAAATCCTCAAAGGTAAATTCTTTATTGCACTCTAAAATATGATTATAGATGAGTAATTTAGATATTTGATTTGAGTTTTAATAACTCTTGAAGTAGGTCCAGATAATTGGGTTCTTGAAGAAGGGGAAAAGATAATTAAGGATATAGTTTTTGGAAATTTTTGCTTATTGGGCATATTTGATATTGAATCATGCAGGTTGGAAAAATAAGAAATTTAATTCAAACGCTTGTTAAGGAAAATATTAGTTTCGAGCATAAGTGAATAGTGTTGGAATAAATTATTAGGTGAACCTATGGGTTATTGATGGATGTATATATTATTTTTTTTGTAGTAAATTATTTTCCTATTAGATAGTGAGGGTTGGTGGTTGTCGATGTAAAGGCTACACTCCTGCGGGTTAAGTTATTTGTAATGCCCCGGGAGTACACCCTGGACTCCACACGATGCTAGGAACTACAAGTGATCCCAAGCTAACCCATGAACTGGCATACTGTTAAGTAACTGGATTATAATACATTAAATAACAAGTTCTGCTGTGCGGAGCATAATCATACTGAAAATCTAAAATAGTATGTAACTGATAAAGTTTAACAATCTTATAAATATGGAGGAAGAAACTAAAATTATAAGACTGACTCTGACTGACATCTATGAAGCCTCTACTATACTGACTATAGATAGCTAGGACATGATCCCAGCTACCATTAATCAATACATATGAGTATTAAAGTAAAGTACATGAACAACATCTGACTGAAGTCCCCGAAATAGGAGAACTCATCACCTACTGGATGGAACTGCAACTGTCTGATTATGATGCGTAGGCTATAACTGGTACCTACATTATGAGATAATGTAGCACATAGACGTATATGTGGATCAGTACTTCTGGAATGTACTGAGTATGTGGGAGTAAATGCAATAAGTAAAACTGATTATATAAATGAAATATTAAAGCTTGTACGCTAAGTGTGAGTAGACTCACCAATAGGCTGGAATAAACTGAAAGATGAATGATCTTAAGAGCAATAGCAACAAACATAATCTGGTAATCTTGTGAATGACTACACTTAGATTTTTAAAACTTTACTTTTATAATATAAGTAGAACTAGAGCTGGAAAACAGTAAAACATGGGTACTGTATGAATATCGGGTCTGAAACTACGTGATGAAGACCGACATAACTCGAGAATCTGAACATACCATTATACTGAGCACGAATGCATAAACATACAAAACCAAACATAAAATATATTAAGCTTATCTGATTAACTAAATGACTGATAGTTGAATACTGGTCATGTAAGACTGAACTATACTTAGTTTGAACAACTGGACTGAAACTGTGGAGTACTATGCATATACGGTTATGACTATCTGAACAACATGAGATAACTGAATATGAATGCGTGAAAACTATAATATCTGAGAATGCAAGACTAAGCATATATT
The DNA here is from genome assembly GCA_030864215.1 of Capsicum pubescens. NCBI lineage: Eukaryota > Viridiplantae > Streptophyta > Magnoliopsida > Solanales > Solanaceae > Capsicum > Capsicum pubescens. The sequence goes on from CM061548.1 coordinate 33,722,832, forward strand.
TGTTACTGAGGAAATCTGTAATTTAGAAGACTGAAAGTTGTAAAACTGAATATCTAAAAGTCTGTACACTTAGTCAAGCAAACCTGAACTAAAAATACACTGAATACTGTACTGAGACTGTGGGAGGTATCATCTAACTGACATGCCCCAATCTGAGCTAATTGGGGTCCAACTTGTAACCCCAGTTGGAAGGGTGTTAGTACCGTGCCACGGGTACTAACACTGGTTGTGTGGATCCACTAATTTGATGTCTCGAAGGACCAGGGTGTCAAGCCTAAACTGACGGGTGACCCTTAGAGGTAGTCAAGACTAAAATAATGGGTGACTCCTCGTATCCTATGCTGGCTACTTAGTTCTGCAATACAAGAAATGCTACTAACAACTCTGCCTAACTAACGGGGAAGCCACCACCCCTGCATTCACTCGGTGCTAAATCTTACTCGACACTGAAAGACACTAAAATACTAACTGGTGCATGAACTGATAACTAGTAACTGATAAGCTCAGGTTATGGTATTCTGAAAATAACAGTACATACGGATTCTAAGGTAATTATTAATGTATAAACTGATACTGGAATTGAAAATGGACAGAGCTAAGGTTAATTGGACTCACAACTAACCATATTACTGACTAAATGATTTGCTCATGGTATAACTAAAATCATTCTATAGATACTGAAAACTAAGTAAACAACTAAATTTCGGGTATTCGTAACCCCCAGGACTCGATAACAATAACAATAGGACATACTAAAGCTTTGGGACATAATAAGTAGTCAATATTCAAAATCCAATCATTAGGGAATTTCATCAAACACCTAGGAATCATGAACTTGAACACGGGGATGTCAAACATAGGAGCATAGCATGATTACATGACTAAGATCATGAATTAGGGGATTTACATGAAATTTGCTTGGAATAGGACATGGGATTTTCATGAAAACATATAAAGCTCATAGCTTGAACATAAGAATATCTTAAACATGAGGGAACAATAGAGTTACATGGCAAAATTCATAACTTAGAGATTCATCTTTAAATTGATTGAACATGATATGGGAATTTCATCAAACATGTGGAGACCCTAAACTTGTGCATGGGAATGAGCAAGCATGTGAAAATATCATGGATACATAAATCAATTCACAACTTAGGGATTTGATATGAAAATCATAACATTCAAAATATGTATTGGCTTATTCCACTTGAAACACATATACTTTTAACTTGAAATCAAACGCATGAGGATCATGAGTTAAAACATGGGAGTAGTTAAACCATGAAAATCACATAAATTTCAATATTAAAAACATGGGTTAAGGATTTAATCATGTGAAAATCACCATTCGAACATATCAAGACAATTTCAACAAAAAATATTTGTAAACATGATACATAATCGAAATTCATGGAGGTTTCATGGATATAATTCATATTAACATGTAAAGATCATAACTTTGAACTTAAAAATGGATTTTTGGGATCCATGGGTGAAAGGAGGCCCATGGATGAACTCCCACATACCGTAATTAGATGATTTATTAGAGATTTCTTGAGGGTTTCTTGAAATTAAGAGCTTGAATCCTTTACTTTCTTGAGAATGAAGCTTGAATTGTTCTTGGGAAAGAATGAGGGTTTATTGAGAGAAAATCTTGAAGAATATGGGCAAATAATATCCTTTTGGATGCTATAAATTATCCCTTGGACGTTTGGGGTTGAGGGGAAAGGACCAAAGTGCCCCTTGACCCTTAAGAAGTGTAAAACAGCGGAGGAATAGACTAGGCAGCACCCCCTTTCTCCCAGGGGTGTAGAGCCCGCGATGCCTCCTCTATCCCGGTGAATGACCCGGGCGGCGTTGGCATATCGCCTCCACTTACTGCCTCTCACAGAAAAAAACATAACTTTTGCTCGGATATCGTATTAAGGAGAAATTGGTATCGTTGGAAATAGGATTCAACTATCTACAATTTAATGGGTCTTAAGATGAAAACTTCCACGTATATCAAAAGTTATACACGTTTAAAGTAGATCCTTGTAGAATCGAATACCAAACTTTGGACGAATCAACGGTTCTTAGCTTTACGTCGCTCTTAGTGATTTCTATGAATATTTTTCATCTTGAAAGCACATCAAACACGAGGATAAAGATAATAAAACTTATATTCACATGGGAATCATTTGGATTATAGATTATACACATAGAAACGACAGTTTAAAGACTAGCCCAAAAATGCGGGGTCTTACATTATTGGAAGATTATGGTACAATTAGCTAGGAAAGCATCAAAGATATGTAAAGCTAAAATATCCTTTGCCTTTAAGTCATTCCCTAGAGTCATTTGTTTCTCTTAAAAGAGCTGACATAGTCTTCTAGAAATATGTGAATAGAATTTTCAGTATCGACATGCCTAACACATGACTATGTGTCCTTTACAATTGAAATTATGAGTCTACACACCTGATGCATCTATTTATTGAAGTCACAACGTTCGTACTACTTCTGTCAAGTCAAGTATCAAAGGAGTCAGTTATATATTACATCACATAGAGATAGGGTCATATGATAATATAAAGTACTAGTATTTAAATAGTTCGATACTATCAAAGGAGTCAGTTGTATATGGACAATACTACTTGAATAGCTAAACAATATTCATCGTAATATATACTTGCATAGGCTTACAAGGAGCTATTTGATAAAAATTAACGATGGGAGGGTATTCATAAGTTTGTCTTGGCACACACACAACGTAATTTTGTGCACAAAATTAAAGCCAGACCACTATACTGAGCTAAAATATTGTGGCGTATTTGCCCTTGTGGCTTCATTTGCATTTGGAGTCAGCTGAACTAGTTCCCTTGACTCAAGACAAAATATGGCACATGTGGCCTGCGAACAGACCCTTATAGTGAGCCCATAGAGGCGTACCCTGTACAGACCATGATTACAATTATACATATAAAATCATATTCAGGAGTATTTGGGTAACACATGTTGTACTCTTGTCATGGAATGCCTTTGGTAGGCCATCATATGATTATTTGTATTAAAAGTAGGTATTGGATATCACTTAGAAAAATTAATAGGCTTTTAATAAGGATGATTTATTCATAAGTGGTTAATATGATAAGTTAATATGGTAAATGCATAAGTAATAGTCTTTTATGGTGCATTTGTCACCCGTTGTCTCATAAGTTATAGTTTCATATAAGAGTTTCTAGTATTCAGTCGTCCACAGTTAATTATTTTGTTGTTTGATTCATTGAACATCCTTATACGTCTACTTGTTATTCTGTTTGCTTTACATACTAGTACATATTTTATATGTACTAATGTTCCTACGTTCGGGGGCACTGTATTTCTATAAATACAGAATCAGGTATATCGATGAGAAGATTTTTATACTAGGAACTCATCTGTATTCAACATAGCAGTCGGAGAGATCCTTTCTTACCTGGAGCTAATAAATGTCTGGTACTATTTAACTATATTTCTAGTTATAGTTTGAGTATGTCGGGGCCCTGTTCTGACCATCTTCCTTGGTACAGTTATAATTTCTCTTAGAGACTCCGTAAACAATGTTAAGTTGTCACACGTGACCATAGCTTCATATGTCTGCATTGGATGAGTGTCCAATAGGATACACTTAGTTTATACATATCCCCTTATCATTATTTAGAAATAGTAACTCTTTCGCACAATATATATATCAGTCTCATAGCTCATGCTCATATGGTTCTTATTTGCCCTGTCTAGACTAGGGAAATGACAATAACAAAATAAAGCCATACTTCAAGTCATACCAAATAAAATAGTTTAAAAAATATGAAAGAAGAAATATCCACTTGAGAAAGAAACTTTGTCACTACAAAGAATGATTCTGAGAGTTGTCAATGAAAGTCTTGATAGCACTGGATCATCACATTAAAGATTTGTCTGAATAATTTGCGATTCCTCAAAACGGACATTCAATGTAGCTGTCACCTTCATATGTAGGTTTTAAGTAATATCCAGAGGAGATTATGGGTGTATCAAAAAATATTTTCTTGAAAAATAAATTATATTTCATTTACTAAAGACTTATTTGATTCGGAATAGGGATATTGAAGATTATATTCTAATCAAACATAAGGAAAATAAAATTTAATAATGTGTTTAATATGAATTTATGATACAAGAAACAAGATTTAAAACTTGTACTAATTTTAACTAATGTTAATAATCAAACATAGAATAAATGTAATACCAAATAAGATAGAAGTACTAACCTAATCATCATAGTAAACCTGATCAAAATCATTGTCTTGTTCATTATGTAGGCTTGCACTCGGAGGTTCAAGCTTCTGGAAGGGATGGTTCATATTAGATATATTTGGTTCACCAACATGAGTATCATACATCATTACATTACTTGAATATGATGTCACATTATCCATACTGACATTCAAGTTGTAGCCATTACTTAACTCATTTCTAATATTTCTACTAGGTACTATCTCACTGTCTGAATATGTTGCTCCTTGGGCCATAATAGAATTCATGATATAATCACTTTGAGTATGATGATGCCCACTGTTTATCACAACGTCAGATCTATAATTAGTATTTTTAATAATTGGGCCTTGTAGTCCTTGTGAATACAACATTCCGAGTAATGGTCTCTGTTGTTGTTGTTGTTGTAATCCACCACTAATAGTATTTTGAATTGATAAAAATGGGTTACTGAATGAGTTGAAGTTGCTGAGGTAGGGAGATTGAACATGAAGTTGCGGGCGATAAAACTGTTGTTGAAATGGACTCTCTTCTCGAGCAAAAGTATTATTGGTATTAAGATTTGGAAATGAAAGATCTGAATTTCTTTGGGTATTATCTGGGTTACAATTCAAATTTGGTACATTTATTTGAAGATGAGGCATTGTCCCAAATTTTTTAAAGCTACTTCTTGATTTATGAAAATCACTTGAGGATCCCTGACCTAATGGGCGATGAAGGGATTTTCGTTCTTCCGGAGATCTCCAATCATTGCGACGACATTTCTAAGAAGTTTTATAAGAAAATAATTATAAAAATCAAATCATAAATATAATTATCATTTGAACTAATTGTTATATAGATGTTTTTGAAACGACTGAAGTCATTTATAATAGAAAATATTTTTGATGTTTGGTAATTGGAGAATAATAAAAATATTTTGATACAATGTGAATTAAAGATTTATAATAATATTAATCTATTGAATTGCAAAATAACAAATGTTAGCAATGAATAATTAATAAGCATGTAAGAAAATATAGCTAATTCTCCTTAATCAAATAATGGTTTGATAGGACTTTATGCATTACTATTGAGAACAATTCCTAAATATTTATTGATGAAAGTGTAATAAAATTATTTTTTTGTTTTGATATAAAGTTGAAATTAAGGCATTGCAAAAGAAATAGCTTATCACATAAGTATTTGATTAAAAAAATTTCAAGAAAAATATTTTCTAATAACCAAATACGAAAAAATAACTTAATGAAAACAATTTTTGCAAAATAACTTTCTTTTTACCATACAAACAAAATTAATACAAAAAAATTTCACTTAGTTTATCTTAAAAATGTACCTGGAGATGGCTTGCAACTTGCATCCTAGTAAGACCAGGCACATTCATAACCTCAAGAATCTCCTTGGGATAGCATCCTACATGTTTTAAAAGAATGTGAATTTAAATAATAACTACAATATTCTCATATCAAGTCGAGTAACATATAAATACAATAATCAATGTCTTATTTCAAACAAGTTAACATTGACTATAAGTATAAATTTTCACTGTCCATACCGTTTAATTTAAAAGAATTGTCAAAAAGTTTAATTAATAGTGAAGTAAACTTACTTCCTTCACCAAGTAATTGTACAGCTTCCATGAATTTGGCAGGAAGAGCCTCAGTCCATTCCGTGCAATACTTTCGCTTAACGATCTTATTCATCTGATTTTTATTATTTTCGAATCCTTCTCTTGCTTTCTCTCTTTTTATTTTTTCTCCTACAACAAATTGCCAGATGTATTTGGTAATGTCCTTATCAAATGGCTTTTTAAGGCAAAGATAAGCTCCTTCGTCAAAAGTCTTCTTTACTACGAGTTCGTTTTGTTCATCCCATGCAACTGCATAATTATTTCAAGAAGCTATCAATTAGAATTAAATTACACTATACATTATGTGAATAGTTAATTTGACTATTCACTAGATTAACAATTCATTATCTGTAATATTAAAAACAATCATTTATCATATAAAAATAGAAATTAGCTTTTAATAATTTATGTTGTCAAACAACAAAAGTCATTATGCACTCTATTTCACGATGGATTATAAGCAAATCATTTATCTACAAATTATTTGATGCTAGAATAATAGTGAATTTTATAGCTAATTTTTATAATGCATTTGTTACAATATTGACTTTACCCACATTGGACGTCATAAGTGAAGACATAATAAATACTTACCGAGTGAAATTATATCTAAGGCCACAACTCGAGCTAAGAGGTGAAAAGAAAGCGTGTTCGATGAATGGATATTGAGTATCATCACATCAATTTTTTGCTTTCCTTTGGAGAGCATTGCCATTGCATCTAAAGCCGTACCAATCACCATAACTGTATCAATGCTCTTTGAAAGTTAGTGAAGAAAATTTTATATAGAATTATCATAAGGTTTTGTTTATTTCTTATACACAAATTCTATTAGAAATTATTAGGTTTTATTGCTATACACCAGTTTATGTAATTGCACAATAAATCAACTTATAATCTTATATCATAATCGATAAGTAAAATCTTAGATATGCACATAATAAAATTACATACGATATTACTTATAATAAATACTTGAATTATAGAATAAAAATCATATAGGAATATATTACAAAAATAAATTTCAAATTCAAATATAAAATTTGTCGACAACAAATACTGAATAAGGATTGCTATCAATACCCATAGATAATAGGATATTTTTTTTGAGATAATCTTATTTCATAAATATGCAACTATAAGTTTAGAAGATTTAGCAAAGAGAAAAGGATTTATCAATAAATTTTAATATTCTCATAGGACTAATCTATTATCCTAATAACGACATTTTTGTTTTGACATTGATAAGATGAATAATACAACTGAAAAATAAAGTTATCATAGAGACTCATATGAATCTCTGTGTTATTTACATGAATCATATATTATATATTATTTAATTAAATATAAAATCATCACTGCGTACGACAGCAACAGTGCAAATCATGATAAAATAATAATCAACTATTGTAAAATACTAAGCTGCAAATTGGCATCTAGAAAAAAGGCATTACTTATTATAATAATTATTAATAGATTACAATGAAGGAGTGTTTTTATTTGCATTGACGATGAATATTTTGACACGATACTTTCAAGAGGAGCTGCCATTGTGCGTGTTATTTATAGATGGTATACTACTAATTGACAATATACGAAGCGACAATAATGCGAGGTTGAAGGTTTGAAGAAAGATCTTGTAGTCTAAAGGTTTTAAATTGAGCAGGATCAAAACTGAGTACTTGAAGTGTAAGTTCAATTGCATGTCCCATAAAGCAGGCGTGGTCATTCCCAAGAGAGGAATTTTATATAATCTAAGGTAATTGAGAGATTAAGGAGGATGATACATATTAAATTGGGTCAGGTGGATGTAATAGAGACTCATATTTAGTATTTTGTGATAAAATGTGATGCCAATAATTAAAGACATGATCTATAGAGTGGAGGTTAGACTAACTACGTTATATGGGGTACAATACTGTTGGCCAGTCTATAATTTCTAAGTCCAGAAGATGAAAGTAGCAAAGATGAGAATGTTGAAATGGATGTGTGGGCATATAAAGAGAGATAAGATTAGGAAGGAAGATACTCAGGCCAAGATGTGAGTGACCCTCATGAATTATAAGATGCAGGAAGTAAGATTGAGACGGTTCTAGCATGTAAAAAGGAGATGTGCAAATGCCCTGGTAATGAGGTGCAAGATATTAGTCATAGAGTGCTTTAGAAAGGTAGAGGTAAACCTAAAAAGTATTTAGGTAAGGTGATTAGTGTTGTTTTTCGGGTTTAGTAAAATCTGTATTTTCCAACAATAACTTCAAGCACATGTACAAACTAACATATGAACAGTCAAATGAAGTTGTAACTCTTTATTCACAACTTTGAACTTTAACAATAAGTTCAATCTAACTTATAAATATCAACAAAATGAAGTCAAACTATTTTCTGGAACATAGCAAAACAAGACGTTTAGAAAGAGATAAAGAATAGAAGATTCAAGTCCACCGAATTAACCGTGTGTACTTGAGAAAATTATTTCCCTTAAGTACCCAAGTTTATGAAATATATCCTCCCAAAATAAAATAAATCACTTAGATAGAATGACAGTACCTCAAACTCTATTAAATGACGAACACACTCAACGATTCATAAATCACACTTAAGTTTTTCATGAAAAAAGAGTGTTATCACTTCAAATTTTAGTGCATATACCTGATAAAAAAATTAGGTATTTATAACCAGAAGGTGGTGCTTCAGTTTTCAAGCAGTGGTGGTATACATGCAAAAACAAAATATACTGCCTCATCTGCGGAGCCCATATACGTTCGCAAATGGTGACCTGCGCTCGTAGGTTATTTTTTTCTTTCAAACAATGCCTCAGAGGGTCACATTCTGTCGAGGTGCTTTATGACATGTGTGCGCACATGCTCGTGTGCGTTCACAAATAGAGAATATTTTTGTATTAGATTTTTGGATTCAAATATTGTTAACTCTCAAGTTTTAAATAAATTTTCTCCAAAAAGATAATCTCTCGATAAATCATTTTAAAAATCCAAATTCAAAGCGAAAGCTAAAGTCAAAGTCGAATCGAACGAGCGACAACAACGACAAAACGAGGCTTGTCTTCTTCTTGCCTCATTATCCACACGAAAGAGTGCTTCTATATTTAAGCACAAGGATTAGCACTTCTTTTATAAAGTGAAAATACATTTCACTTTTCCTCAATTTTCTTTTCTCCATGTTTCATTCACATTTCACTATAACCCAATAACCCCCCACATGAATGATGAATGACTATTTCATCAAAAAAATATACGGGCAAATGTATGATCTACAAGCAAAGACTAATTGCATATGGATACGTAGGTTCCTCTTTGAATTTTTCGTAGTGAGCTTGCATAGAATGCACTCAGTCAATTGATAGATGTACTATCTTTGAATCATTGAATTTTAATGTACACCTAGATAACACAAGTCACACAATCATCTTTTTACTATTTATAGTTCTCATGACCTTATTCATTTCAACCATGAACACTTTCTGGTGTCATGAGAGCTTAGAGAATAGACCTTTACTTTCATTCTCCTTGAAGTGACTTTCGCTTCACTCTTAAATAGGTGATTCCTAAATGTTTAATCCTATAGATCAAACTATTTGATCAAACTTGCCAAAGTTAGAAACTTTTAAAAAACTTCAAACCATAAGCCTTATCCTTATTTTTTAACATTGTCTTCATCATAAGAATGAGTTGAGTTAATTGACAATGTTGAACCATCAGTCACAATTTTATTTGATATCTTTGAACCTAGCTATTGGGATCTCCAGTCTGCTAGGTAGAGTTACCATAGTGATGACTTTTCCTAGGCCGTAAATCCATTCTCTTCAATGAACTCTTAACTCCTTTTCTAGATGGGTCTTTTGTTAGTGGAATCAACATATTATCCTTTGACCTCACATAGTCAATCGTGATAATTTCACTAGAGAGTAGTTCTCTAATGGTATTATGCCTCCATTTTATATGACGAGATTTATCATTGTAGATCATGCTCCCTGCCCTATCTATCACATCTTGGCTATCACAATAAGTACATACTAGTGCTAAAGGTTCAGTCCAATAAGGAGTATCTTCTAAAAAATTTCAGAACCATTCGGCTTCTTCACCGATTTTATCTAACGCGCTAAATTTAGATCCATTATAGAGTGGGCAATACATATCTGTTTGGATGATTTTCAAGAAACTGCTCCTCCACCTAAAGTAAATATGTATCTACTTATGAATTTTACTTCATTTGATCCAGTGATCCAATTTGCATTACTATATCCTTCAATTACCGCATGATATTTTATAATGCAAAGCATAGTATTGAGTATGTTCTAGATACACTAAAACTCTTTTCATTGCCTCCCAATGATTTAATTTAAGTTAGTCATGTACCAACTCAATTTACTAATAGCATATGCTATATCTGATTGCGTATAATTCATGATATACATCAAACTTTTCAACACTCTTGCATATTCTAATTGTGAGTCACTTTCACCTTCATTCTTTCGAAGTACAAAGCTCACATCCAATAGTATCTTGGCAATATAAAAATGCAAATACCTAAATTTTCCAAGTACCTTTTTGATGTAATGAGACTGTAATAATTCCAACCCTTAAGGAGTTCACATCAACAACTTTAAGGTTTTTTATATCAAACTTGCTCTCAAATATTTATTTCGTAGCATTTATGCCAGAAATATCTATTGATGATTATCATGTCATTCACATACAAACAAACAATGACTTTGTGATTTGCAGTGTTTTTAATGTAAATACATCTATCACACTCATCTATCTTAAATCTATTTGCCAACATGGTTTATTCAAATTTTGCATGCCATTGTTTGGTGCTTGCTTTAGTTTATATAGTGACTTAACAAGTTTGCACACTTTTCTTTCCTTACCAAGAATTATAAAACTCTTGGGTTGTTTAATATAAATTGTTTACTCCAATTCTCCATATAAGAAAGTTGTTTCACTTTCATTTGATAGATTTCAAAATGGCATACCTCTGCTAATGCAACCAACATCTGAATGGATGTTATCCTTGTTACTGGTGACTATGTCTCAAAATAATCAAGTTTTTTTTTTATAAAGCCTTTCACAATAAGTCTTGACTTGTATTTGTCAATAGTATCATCAACTTTTATTTTCCTTTTGAAGAATCATTTAGCACCTAAAGGTTTATTTTCTATAGGAAGATCAACCAACTCCCAAGTATGGTTGGTCAAAATTGAATCAGTCTTACTATAGACAATCTCTTTTCAAAAGGATGAGTCCACAGACAACATCGCTTCTTTATATGTTTGTGGCTCATTTTTAAGAAGAAATGTTACAAAATATGATTCAAAAGAAGTCAACATTTTCTCTTCATTAAGTATATTATTCCTTGGTTTATCCCTAGGTCATTTAAACCCTTCATTAGACAACTCATGTCTAGTTTTATACGGATAAATGTGTTAAAAAAACTCGAATTATTTGATTTAACTACCACATTATCATGGATATCCGATTGATTGGATTTATGAACCAAAAATTGACATGCTTTACTATTTTAGCATATCCAATGAAAACACAGTCCATATCTTTGGCCTTTTTTTCACCCTTTTGGGTATATGAACTTGGACTTTGGTTAGACTCCCCCACACTCTGAAATATTTTAAGTTGGATTTCCTTCCTTTTCATTTCTCATATGGAATTAATTGTTTCTTTCTATGGGACACTCTATGGAATTGATTGTATCTTGATATGGGACATTCATAATTTTTTTCAATATTTGATTTTTTCTTTTCGTAATTTTATTCGATTAAGGTGAATGCGAGACAGTTATTTGATGGACAATTTCATTTTCCAAATATATCTTTGCAAGAGGAGATTCATACTCTGAACTACTATCACTTCTTATCATTTTAATATTTTTATCCAACTGATTTTAAGATTCAAATTTATATTGTCTAAATGCTTCTATTACTTCATCCTTACTATCAACAATTAAATACAACAATATCTAGTGCAATCATCAATAAAAGTTATGAAATATTTTTTCTACTGAGATAGTGTTAACTTTATATCACAAATGTCACTATGATTAAGTCTAAGGAATTGAAATTTCACTCATCAGGCTTATGCGGATGCTTAGCATACTTCAATTTAACATATATTTGACACTTTGATTTATTGCACTCAAAGTTAGGCAAAACTTTTCAACTAATTAATTTTTGCAAGGTTTTGTAATTGACATGTCCTAAACGACTATGCCATAATTCATTTTACTCAAGCAAGTAAGAAGAAGCCTCAACTTTATTCATTTCAATAGCTATTACATCAAGTTTGAAAAGGCCCTCATTGAGGTATCGCTTTCCTACATACATTTCATACTTGTTTATTGTAACTTTCTCCAAAACAAACACACACTTAAACCCATTTTAACGAGAAATGTTGTCGACTCTAAGTTCTTCCTAATAGTAGGAACATGGAGAACATTGTCGAGAGTCAACACCTTGTTGAAAGTTAATTTTAGGAATATCTTCTTCTTCTTTTTTCAACATTAGCTATTATTGTATTTTCCATGAAGATCAATTCTTTGGGACCAATAGTATTTCTTATCATTTTAATATTTTTATCTAACTGATTTTAATCTTCAATTTTATATTTCCTAAATACTTCTATTACATCATCCTTACCATCAACAAATAAACATAACAATATCTAGTGCAATCATCAATAAAAGTTATGAAATATTTTTTTTCACTGAGATAGTGTTGACTTCATATCACAAATGTCACTATTAATTAAGTCTAAGGGATTGAAATTTCATTCAACAAGCTTATGCAGATGCTTAGCATACTTCGATTTAACACATGTTTGAATCTTTGATTTATTGCACTCAAAGTTAGGCAAAACTTTTCAACTAATTAATTTTTACAATATTTTGTAATTTACATGTCCTAAACGACTATGCCACAATTTATTTGACTCAAGTAAGTAAGAAGAAGCTTCCACTTTATTCATTTAAATTTCCATTACATCAAGTTTGAAAAGGCCCTCATTGAGGTATCCCTTTCCTACATACATTTCATACTTGTTTATTATAACTTTCTCCAAAACAAACACACACTTAAACCCATTTTTAACGAGAAATGTTGTCGACTCTAAGTTCTTCCTAATAGTAGGAACATGAAGAACATTGTTGAGAGTCAACACCTTGTTGGAAGTCATTTTTAGGAATATCTTTCTCTTTTTTTTTTAAACCTTAGCTATTGTATTACTTTCCACGAAGATCAATTCTTTGGGACCAATGGTATCATAAATAAAAAAATCTTTTTTTTCTCACAAACATGTCTAGTGGCTCCTGAATTAAATCACCATTTATTTGAATTTTCAACTAGATTGCATTCAGTGATTATAACACACCGATTTTCAAGTTTCTTCCAACATGTTTATATGATTTCTTTTCTTATTCTTCTTCAGAACTTGACAATTTAGAGTTTTGTGGCCAACTTCACTATAATTATAGCACTTGCCTTTTAACATTTTCTTATTCTACTCTTTCTCTTGTCCAAAAGATTTCTTCCTCTTCTTATTACTTGAAGCATCATCCTTAACATGATTTTCAACCATCATTGATGATTTCTCATTTAGCTCATTATTTTTTTTTCTATTTTGAACTAAATCACAAGATTTATCAAATCAAACAATTGATTTACAAACTTTCATTCTTCAGGGACATGAGGATCTCTACTTGTGTACCTTTTCATTTCAAGTTTGGTCAGCTAAAATAACATCATTTGCTGCCATTTTTTAAAGTTCACACTATAATATTTTTTGATTTCTCTATCATTGCCATTTATAGAGCAACATCTGAACAACTTAATGACACAATATTGATTGCCATTGAAAAAGCACCATTCACAAGCGAATCAACTTATTGTTCAGTTTCATTCATCATTTTCTTTTCAAACTTTGACAAATACTTCAATATTTTAGAATACCAATTGGAAGGACTTAATCTTTAAGCAACTTATTTCTAGTCAATGATGAAGCTTTTAGAATGAAAAAGGAAGCAATGGTTCTTGAATAGACGCATTGCTTCAGACCGTCGCCAACCCACAGAACCCACTTGCGCCAATAGGTGGCCTATATATGACCGCAGGTCACTGTTTGTCAAAAACAGAATGTACTACCTCATCTGCGGAGCCCATCTACATGCAGATAGTGACCTTCGCTCGCATGTTATTAATTTCACTTCCAAACAGTGCCTCAAAGGGTCGCGTTCCTTTGAGGTGCATTAAGACATGCCTCGACACATGCTCCGTGCGTCCTCACGTGGAGAATATTTTTGTATCAGATTTTTGAATCAAAACATCGTTAACTCTCAAGTTTCAAATGATCTATCATTTGACAAATTCAAATATAAATTCAAAGTATAAGCAGAGCCGAGCAAGCGACAACGATGGCTCAAGGCTTGTCTTCTTCTTGTCTCACTATCCACATAATGGAGTCCTTCTATATTTAAGCGCAAGGATTTTTCTTTCTCCAACTAATGTGGGAGAATACTCCTTTTATAAAGTGAACATATATTTAACTTTTCTTTCATTTTCTTTTCTCCATTTTCCATTCCCATTTCACTAAAACCTAATAATTAGGCAGGACATGATATAACTTTTCACAATGAGAGTAGGACCATTGATAAAAGGGTTTGGAGGTCAAGGAATCGGATACAAGGTTAATAGGTACTTGAGTGTTTTGCTTTTCCTTTCCCGAGTACTAGTATTAGTTTGGTTTTTTCATTTCTAAAATTCTTATTTCTATCAATTGATTCTTTATCCTCGACTATTATTTTTTATTGTTGTTGTTCATGCTTGTGTTATTGTCGTTTTTTCAACTGTTTTTTGTTGAGCATCTATTGCCCCTAAATTTTTTTTTCGCATCCTTTCCAACATATATATTGAGGGTATTATGTAAAAAAAAAAAAAAATTGAAAAATTATGTAATTCATATTTTTTTTTAATACATCGAATCAAACACTGCATAAGAAAAATACAAGTATAACTAATGCAAGCATAACTAACACAAGTATTACTAATACACCATATTTTGCATTATTCTTATACACTCTACCAAATGACCCCTAAAGATATACGATGCATACACCCTATTCTTATTCTTGATCCCACTTGTGGGGTTAAACTAGATTTGTTGTTATTGTAGTATCTAAAATAAAATGATTTATTATTTATGCATTGATGTTGAATGTCAGAAGTTTCTAAAAGTTAAATAGAGGAAAAAAACTTCTTTTTTCCTATCAGATTTTGCTATGTACCTTTTTAATGCCAATAAATTAAAGTATAATTCCTATTGCTATTACTTATTTTATTAATAATATCAAATTACTTACTTTATGTCTGCATATTACATGGTACCTACAAAAGTAGCTAGCAAAGAAACTCAATTCAAAATAATTTAACGCGCCTTGCACATAGAACAACCAATGAATAATAACAAAGTAATTGAGCAACCAAACCAAAACTAATAAGAAAAAAAGTCATAAAACACCAAAATAAACTATACAAAAATTATCACTTATATGCCTTTTTTTGTAGAGTAAAATAATTCAAAAAAGTTACCATTTAAAGATAGTTTTTAGGTAAGTTAATTATAACTTTACCAATTCTCTCAAATATTATGAAAATCGTCTATTGTCTTCAAAAATTTAACTATAGAAAGTAGTAAACTGCACATCAAGATTGATCCATCAAAATGATTTAGCAAGTAATCATTAAGCCAGATTCAATTTATTCTTTTGAAGTTAAGAAAAAATAAAATTAAAATACTTTAAAATTTAAGGTCCATCTGTGGCCAAAAGGATGAAATGATATGTATAGATTAAAAAAAATTAATAAAAACTTTTTAAGAGGTGCGATTTATTTTATTGAATAACAAAATAGAAAAAACGCATTGAAATTAAGAGGACAATTTTTAATTAAAAAAGGAAAGAAAATGTTTTTATTTTATGTAGATCAAATCTCTCCACTTTTTTTTCTTCTTAATTTAGTAAATGACAAAAAAAAACTATCTCATGATCAATTAGCCAAAATCAAATCTTATCTTGTCCTTCTCTTGCTCTTTATTCCTTCCATTATCTTGATTTTTTATCTTCACCAACTAACAAAATTAAATGATAGATAAATTAGTATAAATTAACGCTCTACATATTTGAAAGTCATTCTCGAGGGATCAAATAAATTTTACTCTCACATTAATTGATAAAGAATATATTTTTCTTAAAATATCAAGTGTAACATTCAATGTAAATTGATTAAATTATTAAAATTAACATAAATTTATGTCCCACCTAGGACATAGAAGCTAATCGAGTGTATGATCTGCTTATAGCAAGAACCAAAAATAGAAAATCTAATTTGACTCTTTATAACCATGTTAAACTCATTTATTAACTAGTAAAACAAATATAAAAATATGAAAATAGTGTTATGACAACAAGAAAAATAGAAATTCAAGATTTACAAGATATATAATTCAATTCTTAAAAGAGATAGATGCTCAAATCATAAATGAGATAAAAAATCATATTAATTAAATCATATATAAAAAATCACAAAGGTTAGTCGTATCATAGAATCAATGATTACAAGTTGTAGATTTATTTTTAGAGATGTCACCTTTATAGTCATAAGACTTTAGTAAATCAACCATGTTATTAACAAACTCTTCGTCGTCATCAACAAGCACCACATGAACTTCATCAATCATACCGTAATAGGGAGCTGCCATTGAATTGTATATTCCGTCAATAGATTGAGAATTCTTTTCGTCAGATATAAGAAAGAGGAGATACCAAAAAAATATTTGTTATATAAAAAAAAGTATTTATAGAAAAATATTTAACTGCCTTGACAGGTGATATAGTATCCCTGCTTAAGGCTGGTGACCATATCTAGCGTTGACCATACAAAAAAATTTATTTGACCTATTTTATTTTTATAGAGAAATATTAGTTCTTTTGGCAGGTGCTTATATAGTATCTCTACTTAAGGCTAGTTGCCATATCAAGTGTTGACCATAGAAATTTTTTTATTAGACCTATTTGATTTTTTGTCTTTTCTTAGTCAAAACAAAAGAATTCTTTCTTCTTTTTTTCTTTCCTTTTTTATGACCACTAATGGGTAATATTTTCGTGATAAAGTCATTTATCAGTGTGTAGCTTTCTAGACATATTTTTGATGAAAATGTTTCAGTTATTAGGAAAAAAGACTTTTGTGGCTTATGAGATCTGAGTAAGCACTCATTTTCATTTAAAAATAAAGTAGTAATGATTTTTCTTTATCTCAGTCATTTCAACAAATTCTTACATAACATTATCAACCATTATTATTCAAAAGCGCCATTAATGTCCTAATCATGTCCTTAACTTGTATCACATCTACACTTTCTAATCTAAAAAATAGTTTTTTTATCAAGATAAACCATCTCTTATATTCTCTTATTGTAGACATAATCATAGTGATTATATTATAACATATACCTTAAGGAATATGAGACTTCGACATCTAAACTTATAATTATTTTATTTATTACTTCCCGCTTATAAATAGGCAGTATTATCGTCACGATCCAACCTACTGGATCGTCTCGGACACCTACCTATGCCTCCTCTAGGTAGGAGAACTGAATATTCCACCATTAAATTAATGTAGAAATTGCTAGAATGTTTGGAACAAACTGAATATTCAAGTGGCATACTAGTGTGAAAGGAACAAAACAATTCATATAATGGAACAAACTGAAAATACTGCAAAGTGGACTGAAGTCAAGAAGTGGGGTGATATTGAGGAACAGGTCTATAGACAGAAAGCCAGAGTTAGTTGGATAGATGGTGCGGATGCAAATACAAGATACTTTCATGCACAATTGAAGATAAGAACCAGCAAGGACACCATTACATCCATCTATAATGACACTGGGGTCAAGCTAGAAGATCCTGCATTGGTGGAAGCTAAGTTTATAAAGTTCTTCTCCAACCTTATGGGCATAGCTGCAACACAACTACCTTGCCCAAGCATCACAGTAATAAGAAGTGGCACCTATCTCTCTCATGAATAGAAATGCAACTTAATCACCCCTGTCACAGAACTAGAAATACATGCAGCACTGAAAGGAATGACACATGATAAAGCCCCAGGTATTGATGAGTATCCTACAGAATTCTTTAATCTAAATTGGTCGTTAATAAAACAAGATGTAATTCTTGTTGTTAAAGAATTCTTTGAATCTGGTAGACTGTTGAAATCATTTAGCCGTATGTCGACGCCCTATTTCGAATCGGTCGAAACAACACACGACGTATGGTGGCGTTTAATGACTCTTGGGATTTGAAAATTTATTTTTTTAGAGCCGCCACCTAACTTTTTAGGAAAATTAGGAAAAAACCATTTTTTATGTCGAAAACTCTGTTTTGGTCTTTTGAGAATATTTAGAGATTCTGAGTAAGCGTCTTGGTTACTCGAGGGGAAGGTGTTAGGCACCCCTCAGAGCCTATCTGAAGATAGTCTTTACACTTAGTTTAGGAAAATATTAGGAAAAACTTTTATTTTTACTTAAAACAATGATAAGAAATGTAAATAATAATGACAATAATAAACAATAATATTATAATGACAATTAATAGTACTAATGGAGTATAAATAATAATGACAATGATAAGGGACGATAATAATGATAAAAATAATTACTATAATAATATTGAAAATAATATACCTCGTATGTGGTAGCAAATGAATATGTATACCTCACGTTTACTTAAACCTGAAAACTCGAATAAGGTTGAAAAGATAGAATGTAGCGTAACTAAATAAAATGGCTAATTTTACAAAGTCTTGATTTTATATAAAGATAATACCTTTGAAAAAATGTAAAAAAAAGAGTGTTGAAAAAAGCCTTTATTAATTATGAAAACTTGAAATTTATAAGAAAATTTAGTTTCTTGAGTTTAAAGGAGGTTATTTTAATTCTAATAGACTATTTAGTTATATGAATATAATGAATGCCATGTTCAATGAAATACTTGGCGATTTCTTTCAAGTTTAGTTTTAAAGAGGAACATCGAAAGTAACCATTTAATTCATTTAGACGAAAAAATCTAGGTGAGGAATCACGAATCGACTAAAATACATGATAAAATAAAATGGTAATGACTTAGGAGATTGATCTAAATTAATTAGTTTGGGTGTTCAAGTAAATACAAATAAACAAGAATATGAAATAAAGGAAGAGTTAGAATTGGGCCCTTTTGGCCCATTTTATGGGCTGCCCAGATTTTGGGCCTGAATCCCATGAATTTCAATCCATTATTCTAGTGTATATCATCTGTGTACAGCAACTATTCTTTCCCAGCGTTTTTGTATATTTGGTGTATATCTTCTGTATACACGCATCGACAGCCTTGCTTTTTGTCTCTCAATCCGTTTTTGGGACTTGGTTGAGGCTCGGACACGATGGAGTTCGAATGCAAGGATAAATGGAATTCGAGTGGACTCGAATTCATGTCACATGCATCAAAGGAAAGAGAAGAATTAAAAATCAATTCTGAATAGAGTAAATGAACAACAAAGTATAATTCGTAACCAAAGGAGTTGAGCGACACATAAGGAAATTGAATACTATGAAGTTTGAACCAGACTGAAATAAAGAAATATGGTTCAAGGGTATTACCGAAGATAACTCCAAAAATAAAATGCACGAGATTCAAGTACTTAATAAGGTTTCAAACTAGAACAATTCGAAAGTCAAGCACATTTTGTCATAAACTAACTAAGCATCAGTACAAATAAATGATTAAGTTGATAGTCCATCACCATGCAACATGATTTAACTCGGCTATTCTCAATTAAGTTATAAGAAACAGAGGGATGAAGGGGCACTGTACAGCTATCCCATGTGACACATTACTTGCAACTCAACAGCTATGCCGTATTCCGAATGTATGAGCGCGTAATAAATAAGTAAACTATCAGATTTCTAATGATTTCTAAACTACCAGATTTCTAATGATTTCAATCTAGTTTGCAAGAGAGAGAGAAAAATTATATTAGACCCTTATCAATGAATACATACGTAGACAGAATAAAGCTTTAAGAAATCCACACCAAGGAAATGAAGGAAAAGTTTTTGCAATATACCAATTTTACAAGTAAGGCAGTTTCATGAATGATTAAAACCTATACAAAATATCAAGGATAATTTTACAAATATCAAACAAAGTGATGCAGCTTAATAGATGTAAAAAAAAAAAATTCGCGTAAAAGTGCACTTAACTGTGTAAAAGTACCATCTTAATAGACATAACATGTTAAGCTTAAAAACTTGTGCAAAGCTGTGACATTTTTGAGTCACTACTACCTTAGAGAATACTCATACTCTCACATGAATGTCAAACAAATAAGAGAGGAAACAAACTGCCGATTTGAGATCTAACCATATTATGGCCAGGCTAGAAAGTTTCTTGCAAAACTTTATTCGTCCCAAATCCAAAAGAGCATGTAAACACAAAGCAACCAAGGTTCTGATTTTAGGAATAATAGAAAAATAGAGTTTCAAAACCGCCACATGTCTTAATCTCTATACCGCCACACACTTGTAGATAATCCTGACAAAGATATAACGCTAATATAACATAACAACAAAGTCAAGACGGAGTACAAAGTTCAGATAAAAAAGATAACAATAGAGTCGAGAAGCGATGGAAATCGTTCTCATATACTCAAAACAGCTATGTACTTTATGACAAACACATGATCTGATTCACTGATAAACACATATGCAATGCCCAAAACAAGATGAACGAACACATACACATATCCACATATACACATCCAAACAGGGAAACACAGGAAACAAGGTGATTTTCATACTTTTCGCTTCCACCAGTCCCAAATCCGAATCAAGAGGAAACAAAATTGAACGACACACCATCACAACCTAATTTGGAACCAAAAATATCATGTTTTCACCTATTTACAGACCTGGTGTTATATTTACACATGGGCTAAATTCACAAAAAGTCATAGTTTTTTTTTATTCGCAAAGGTAATGGAAAACCAACAACCGAATTTAAGAATAGAATAGAACCACACGTTTTAAACCAAACGAGATGAAGAAAAGATGAACATAGAAAACAACGGCGAGATTCACACCTTTTCTGGGGCAGCAAAACTTGGGCTTTCACATCTAAGGGTATTCCGGTGACTACAAACTCAACCACGGGCACCCGAATTCGGACCAAATCGGAAAAAGAATAGCGACTTGAAATTTCCAATCTTTTGCTCGCTGGTTCTTTTTTTTTTCAAACTTCCTCACTATATTTTTCCAATCCAACCCCCTTTTTTTGTTCCCAAAACTTGCTAGTGCTCCCTTTCCCTCAATTTTTTTTTCCTCCTTTTTTGGTCATGGTAACCCGGTTATTTATAGGCAAATTCGGACTTCAAAGTCCGGATTCGCAACAGTAGTTAGGAGAAATTTAAAATTTTCTGAGAAAGACCTTCAACAGGGGAGCCATTAATGACCAAATTTTACCAATTTGGGGCTGCTTCCTCTGAATCCCTCGGATTCTCGAGCGGACAACAACGAAAAAAGAAGATTCTCGCGTGGTCAAGGTGGCTATGTGATGACGCAGCCTAGACTTTAGGGTTTCCGATCCGATAATGGTGGAGAAAAGGCGGAAGGGAGGAAGAGAAAAGGGTGCATGGTGTGTTGCACTTTTTGGGAAAATGATGGAGACATGACGATGGTATTTTGAAAAATGGGGGAGGCACACGTATTTGGTCTTGGACTTTGAGAAAAACGTGTGTTTTGGTTGTATTGTTTGACTGATTTTGGCCCATCCGATCTCTTGATTAGACAGCTGAAAAATAAATACTCTACAAAATGTATATATATATATAGAGAGAGAAATATAAATTTGACTAAAAGTGAATATTTTTTTTTATCCGTCCTATCATTTAATCGGACAGTTTAGAATTAATAAAAAAAAATAGAAACATAATTAAATATAGAAATATATATTTATATATAAATATAAATTATTTATAGATTTGAAAATTTTAGATCTTTAGGTTAAAAATAAATTGACGGACTAGATTGATTGGTGTCGATTAGATGAAATGTGAAGCGTACATAGAAATTGTACTGAATTATGGGCCAATTCTTCGGCTCCATGGCTAAAATTTATAAATAAGAGTTGAGGTTACAATAAAATAAAAGTTGAAATTGAATTATTGTTAGCCCAAATATTCTTTTTCTACTTAAATTAATTTTATCGATGCTTTCCGATATTAAAAAATTATTTTTAATTTAACGTATACAAATTACAGACATAACTTGTATATATATGTAGAAACAAGAATATAATAAAATATATATTTTATATAACAAAAGTATAAATATATATGGTCACAATATCGCCTAAAGAATAAAATTAAAAAAAATATGCAAATGCGATCACTAAAGATATTTTATTTTATTTGGTAAAATATTTAATTATATTAAAATATTTTATAATATGATAGAAAACTAGAAAACTAGAAAACTTATAAAAATAGAGATAAAAATACGAGTTTTATTTCTTATTTAATTTTAAAATTAGTTAGGGCCAAGAACATCGATAAAATTAATTAGAGGGAAAGAGCGAGCCAAAATTGGGTGTCAACACTACACAGCTGTGACCTTAATCCCAAAAGTAGCCAACCCTAGTTATGTTAGGGATTATAGACCCATAGCTTGTTGCACCACAGGTTATAAGATCATCACCAGGATTCTCACAAATAGACTCAAAAGTATTGTCAAGCATCTTGTGAATCCTTCCCAATCAGCTTTTGTGGAGGATAGAAGTATTGTTGATAACATCCGGTTTAGTCATGAAATTTTTAGGTAGTATAATAGGAAAGGTTTGTCCCCAAGATGTGTTATGAAAATAGATCTTAGGAAAGCTTATGATTTCATTGAATGAGGGTTCCTAAAGACTCTCCTAGCTGAGTTAGGTTTTCCTAGTAAATTCATAACTTTGATTATGGAATATGTCACTTCTGTCTCGTACTCCCTGGTCATAAATGGAAGTCTAGCTAAACCCTTTTTGGGGAGGAAGGGGAATAAGACAAGGGGACCCTATGTCCCCTTATCTTTTTGTCCTTGCAATGGAGTATCTACATAGAGAACTCCAATCAATGCAGCAACACAAAGACTTCAAGAATTATCCCAGATGTAAAAGGCTAGGTGTGGTACACATTAGTTATGCAGATGATCTTCTAATGTTTTGTAAGGAAGAATTGAAATCTGTGAGATTATTGTAAGCAGTATTTGCTAGATTCTCAGCTGTATTAGGCCTTCAAGAAAATCTAGATACGAGCTCTATATATATGTCAAGTGTTAAACCCCAACTATAGAAAGAACTATTGAAGGAACTTGGGTACAGAGAAGGGGAGCCGCCTTTCAGGTACCTGGGATTTCCTTTATCATCTAAGAAGCTCACAATAGGTCAATGCTTGCCACTGGTGGAGAGAATAATAGAAAGAATCAGATGCTGGACTACTAAGTTACTTTTCTATGCTGGCAGAGTTTAATTAATTAAGGCAGTGATCTCCAACATTTAGACATTTTAAGCCCAAATATTTGTCCTTCCCAAAAAAGATTCTAAAGATGATTGAAACCATCAGTAGGATATTTCTCTGGATAGGCTCCACAGAGGTATCCAGAAAATCCCTTGTTTCTTGGGAAAAAATTTGCATGCCACAAGGTGTAGGAGGGAGGAATATATAGGATATAAGACTTTGGAATAAGGCAGCAATCTTGAAGCTTTTATGGGCAATCAATGAAAAGAAAGACTCTCTCTGGATAAAATGGGTCCAAGAGTATTATTTGAAGTCTGAAGAAGCAAAAACATGCAATATACCAGCAAATACCACTGGGGTGGTAAGGAAAATACTGGCATCTAGAACATATATCATGCAGTGCTCAACTATGCAAGGTGATCTCATAACTAGACTTTAGGCAATGGTTGTCAAAGGTAAATTTATTTACAGCTATTACCTCAATACCAAAAGGTACCATGGAAGAGCATTGTACTTCAACAAAGCATACATCCCTAACATAAGTTCATCTTATGGCTGGCCATCAAAAGAAGACTTGCAATAGTGGATAGATTGCTGAAGTTTGGTATTCATGTTCCATAATCATGTATTTTCTGTGATTCACAAGTAGAAACACTAGACCACCTATACTTTGGTTGAACAGTGACAAAAAACATCTGACAAAAGTTGTTGAATTGGATGAGGATACAAAGAACCATGGGTGGCTGGGAAGAAGAGGTCAAATGGGCTTCTAACTGGGCAAAAAAGAAGTCAGGAATGGGAGCCATCATCAACTGTGTGTTTAGTATGCTGGTTGCTATAATTTGAAGAGAAAGAAATCCCCTCAGATTCTAAGCTAGCTAATTTTATGCTGACAAACTATACAAGGAAATTGTAGTGCAAGTCCACATCGCAGGCAGAAAAAAAACACAATGGCAAGCTATACTGTTACAACTGAACAATGTTCCTTAGTAACTTGTATTTGTTAATAAAAGATGTAATAGATACGAAAGTTTAGCTATAGATTGGTTGTGTTTCAATTTTGAGAGGCAAGAGGTCAACTCATGCCTGGTTTGTAAAAGACTCACTTTGGTATGAATAAAATTCTTTTATTTACAAAAAGAAATGGTATCAATCATCTTAACTCAATAGTTTAGAAATGATTATTAAATCCATTCGTTCCATAACTTGTTTTAATACATTAGATATAAAAAAATAGATGTGAAAAATAACTACAAGAGACTCCCCAGAACCTAACCTAACCTGGTATGCGAGCATTCGACAAGGAGTAGGTACATCCATGACACATCGTTCTTACAGAATAGAAATGGTAGAAGCTGATACTGAGTGACCAGCATCGCTGCTATAGAAACTCCAACTAACCTGCACCATGCCTATACTCCCGAGTGGAGGTATAGTAAGTGTAGCATCAATACAACCACATGTACTGGTAAGCATCATCAACCAACTAGAATTAAAAACAAATAACATCAATAATAAATACGGAAAAATCATAACGACAAGTAAAATTCTAGTCTAAACCCCCAATTATAGAATCCTCAACATATCATTTAGCATCTTTATGACCTACTTGTCATTTAATATTTTCATATATATGTTTGTCTTTTAACTTAACATTTTTGACCTATAAATTTTTCCTCCCATACCAACTCATTCTTATGGTACTTACAATTCTTTAATCTATCTCTACCTAAGTCCTCTTTATACTCCCAATCACAAGACATCACAGTACCATATCTCATGAAGAATAAAAAAACTACTGTCGCCATTCAATTTCTCAGTTCATGATGACACCTACTATAACCCACTAGTAGGTATGACAACCCGTAATTCAGGACAACTAGTAACAGACTATCAAGAGAAATAAAGGAAGCAGCAAAAATGAATCTAATAAAGAGATGAATATAAAGATGAAATCCCTAAAACCCGGTGAAGCCAGTACAAGAGCTTCTAATACAATAGGAGTACGAGTGAAATAAAAAATAAATATATATACAAAGATGTCTCTAAACACAAAATAGAGATCAGTAAACTATAAAAGAGAGAGCAACAGTACTCTGAACGTCAGGAGCTCACCCCAAATCTCTGATTCATAGATACTCTACATCATGACCATATCAATGGTGAGAAATCATACTATGATCTACAGGCTGCAGAAGTATAGTATGATTACCAAACTCTTGGTACCCAGTAGACATTGAACGACTCACCGACTCAGCTCCAAAGATAATGTAAGCATAAATAACATATGAAGCAGGAATATAACTATGATCAACTATCTAAGAAACTAAACATAATATTGCTAATGGATCAATACATATAAAAAATCCTATTCTAACAGTATTCAGGAACTAAAGTGCGATATCGTATATCTGTAACAACCAGTTTTTTTGATGAAATATGTAAAATTTGTGATTTTATGTGATTTGAATGTTTTATCCCTTTTCACAATTGCATTGTGGTATTTCTATGGTGTGGAATGCTTGACACGATTCTTGATGTATTTTGATACCATTTATGTGATAGTGTGATTTTTGGTGGCTTTGAGAGCCTTATTATGGACATATGTCATTATCTTTTGATCCATACGATGGATGGCTGAATGTACTACATCAACAACTTTAAAATATCGATTTTAGTCTAGGTAGACATTTGGTTCAGATTTTGATGCACTCGAGCTCATTTCAACCTGTTGGTTGAAAAGTTAAAAAATTGGAAATATGGGTATGGGACTCATTTGGTCAAAACAACCTCGGGAAAATTCAACTTTCCCTATGCGTCCTGAACATTGATTTTAGGGTAGTAACATATTTGGTTGGGTTTTATGACTTTTAAATCTCATTTCAACCCTCGGTTTGGAAAATTATAATTTTGGATTTTGGGAATCAGCTCTGTGAAAATGATATTTTCTTTAAAATCTGATATTGCCATTGAGTCCAGAGCATCAAATTTAGTGTGGTTACATAGTTCTTTAGCATATATCAGAATCCGAATGAATGTCATACACCCCGTCGAAGTTCGTTTAGACTTGGAAAAATCTGCAATATATAATAGCTTTTTCCCTTTTTTTTTTTTTTTTCTCATTTTGGCCTTTCTTTCACCTTGCCTCTTAAGAGTTAAACCCTAATATAGTGTGAGATCTTAAAAGTGAAGCTTGTGGGAGTTTGGGAAGCTAGATTAATATCTATTTCTTGATTCTGTTTCGAATTTAAGGTGAGATTTCATCCTTTTCTAATCTAATTCCTTGATTAATTTCTCAAAATTTCAAAAATCTTAGGACTTGATTTTAAATCCCAATTTTACTCCTTTTCACTTGAATAATATTTTAATCTTATAATTACTAGTTTTTCATCAATTTAACCTTCAAAACAACTTCGATTCTTGATTTTAACGCAAAAGTCGAAGATTTTACCTGATAAAGCTTAAAAATAATTTTTTTTCAATTTGAACCTCATTTTTCTCAATTTGACTTGGGTTTTCAGCTGTATATTCGTACAAATATGGGGAATATGTTTTTATAATAAAGTTTTAATTTTGCCCTTTTTTTTGAAAACTTATTTCGGGGATCTGTTTTGATCCCGAACCAAAATTAGGAAATGTGGGTATTGTTGCCTTTGTTTTGATGTGTAAATTCTATTTCTTAGTTTGAGTTAATTTCATAATCATTAATGAAAAGTAAGATCGTGAGTTCAAAGTGCAGTAGACCAATTTCGAAATTCGAGGTGGTTATGACTTAACTCTTCAGACTGGCTGGGTAGTAAATTTGTGTATCAAAATACATGTTAAGGGTGGGAACTAATCATGAAAAATAACTATCTATATATTGTGCCCGTGTGGGGGCCTATATGTGATGTAATTATTGAATTTGGAATATTACCTGATTTGTGTGACTGTGCGGGGTCTTATGTGATGTTGATAGCTCTGACTCTACGTGAACAATCATATTGTGTTTTTAAAATGCCTATTATGGTGTATTTTGATATAGTCATACTTTGTGATCTTGTGAATTATGTGAAAATTCATGGATGGAGAAAATAATTAGTGGATGTTGGCTCACTTGGTTGTAAAAATATAACATTGTGGTTGATTGTGGAAATACATCATGTGGATTGGTTGTAGAAATACTCATTGTGATTGGTTGTGAACATTGCATAATCATCCTCATGTCATCACACACATCATTTCACTTGTTTGTTGTATATTTTGTATATACTTGTTGTTGTTATTTTTCATACTTTATTTGTGTCTTATATGCTCTAGAAACACTAAAAACACTAGAAATACTATAAATTTTGCAAATAATGAGAACATCGGATTTTATAAACCTTCCTAGAGGGATGTTCCGGGGAGAAAATATTGATATATAGATTGTATATGGGTTGACGAACCCCCTATGGGTCCGACTCGGGAGACTTTCCTCCATGGGTGTATACGGGGATTGTGCGATGACCCTAGAGGTTGTGCTGTTGACACCCAATTTTGGTTCGCTCTTTCCCTCTAATTAATTGTAATACCCCAAAACTCTAACCAATAGTGCGATCATGAATCAAGCTCATGAGAAATAAATTATAGTGTTTTGGTTGTTTTCTGCTCAAGGGTGATGTGTATTAAGGCTTTAAAGATGTCCTAACGATTGGGCGAGTCAAAACATTCTTTACCGATTGAATTCTTGAAAAGGATTTTGACATAGTCAACTTCAAATTAGTATATATCCCATTGAGCTCATGACCTACCAAAAGATATATAATTGAATTAGCTTTCCAACGATACCCATTTCGTCAAAATCCGATATCGAAGCAAAGAGTTATGCTTATTTTACTCCAGTGTGTCAGCCTGGAAAATCCATGACGACCTTTTGTGATGACTTGTCACAAGCCTGACGGCCCGTCACAAAATGTCGTCACCTTAAGGTGGAAAGTCACAAAATCCACCCTTTTCGTGATGACAATTTGTGACGGCCTATCACGGGCTTGACGACTTGTCACAGATGTCGTCAGCTATTGTTTTCAGCAATTGATGGACGATTTTTGCAAGGGTATTTTGGTCATTTCTCATTTTTGGAGGCCTCTATATATATGAGAATCCTCATCCAAACACTAATTCCATCATTTTCTCTTCCAATTCTCTTGAGATAATATATCTAGGATTTTATCAAGAACATAAATCTTCAAAGAATCATCCATAAATCTTTAAAATTTCTTCAAGAACCAAGTTCCTCATAGTGTGGGCTTCAAGAATTATTTATTTCAAGTGTGTATAAAGTCTCAAGAACTAAAGTTCATCCAATTTCAAAGATTAAGGTATGTGGGATTTTGAACAAGAACACTTCTTTCGTTCTTGTGTCCAGAGATTTAATTTCTATTGAATTTCATGATTTTTGCATAGTGGGTTTACACCCAAATTAATTTATCAAGGATTTATGAGATTTGAGCTATACAAGATTGACATATTTGACTACTTCATTGTCTTATTTCTTAAATTAAGAATTTATGCCATGAGTTGTATATTGTTATCATAAAATGATGATTTCTAAGTGATTTATGATAAGTGTCATGATTTATGTTTTTCCATAAGAAGTTTTTCTATTGAATATATATTGATATTGAGCTTGAGAGTCAAGAACGAGTTCTATGATATTTTCTTGAAGATTTTGAAACTTGATATGATTTGATAAGCAAGTGTACATGATGATGAGAAAGATTATTTTGAGATTGAGTTGAGTTAGGAATCCAAAAGTTGATTATGATTTACAAATGAGATACATATTTATATTTTGGTCTTTATGATAGACCCTTGAGTTGATTAAGGTGGATTTCCTAACGCGTTCTGACCTTAAGTCTGGGAGTAGTATTTAGCACCGAGCGGGAAGTGTGGGTTCAGCGCATCCTACTTCCCCAGAACTACGTGCCACCATAGGATTAAGATTAATGGCCAAAGGCCAAGACAGTGATCACTAAAGTTAAGGTTCTACTCCGATGGCAAGGATAGAACATCTCTCCCCAACGTGGGCAAGACATTGGACTCCATGTAAGCTCACATGGTTTATGCTGAATATAAGAAACTTCCAAGTCCATAATAGTCCAAGTTCCATGAGTTACTAAGTCACTCTAAGTCATGAGTCAAAGAGTTTGAGTTGAGTCCAATGGTTTATGAAATTTATGAAGCATGTGTTATTATTGATTATTTATGGAAAATATGTTTCAGGTAACTCAAGCGATGATAGTCATTATTATCAGCATGCATGATTTTCTTATACATTTATGATATTATTTCAATGTTGCCTGCACCCCCACATACTCTGTACATTCCCAAGTAATGATTCCCATACTCTTCTGTGTTCTACATTTTCCCGTGATGTAGGTTCAGGTGCTCAGTCTCAGCATCGACAGTGATCTCCGAGTACCTCCATCAACATTCATATAGTTGGTGAATCCTCATGGTTCGAGGACCTATGTCCCTAATTTTTGTCCTAATAGTAGATGGTGGTTTATTTCCAGTTCAGTACGAGTCAGTTGGGGATCTGTCCCAATGGATCCTCAGTCTTATGTAGTAGAGGCTTTGTCAGACTAGAGTACCAGTATATACAGAACTTCGATATTTTGATTGTACAGGATAGTATTTCTTCGTATTCCAGTATATTCATGACATGATTATTCTTACTTATTACAGCTTGATTATTGTCATAGTGAGTTATAGAAGTGATGACAGGCTCAGACGGTTAGCTTGAGGCCGCGTGTGGCCTTAAGTACCGTGTGACATCTTGGGATGAGATCTTGGGGAGTTACAAGCTTGGTATCAAATCCTAAGGTTTAAAGAGTCCTAGGGAGTCTGACAAGCCGCGTTACGTAGAGTTTTGATCATCGGTGTATAGCGTGCCACATCTATGAGCAAGAGGCTACGGGACATTTTAGGAAAAGTCATTTCTTTCTTTCAAAAGTCTATCATGCCTATGACTGTTTCTCTCTGCTATTAATTTGTGCTCTCTTATGACAGAAAATGCCTCCTCGTAGAGCTCGCAGAAACAATAAACGACCTCAACCCGTTGATCCTTTAAATGAGACGGTGACTCATGCCGAATTCTGGGTAGATTTTCAGACGCTAGCCCAGGCAGTTACCGCCAATGCTCAGGCCAATGTTCAGGCCACAGTCCCACCTCCGCAAGAAGGTAATTCAGCGGTAGCTCAGGTTTTAGATTTTATGCGGATGAATTCGCCAGAGTTTTATAAGTCAAGGGTAGGTAAGGACCCACAGATATATCTTGATGAGGTAAAAAATATTACCAAATTATGCATGTAATAGAGGAAGTAAGTGTGGAGCTAGCTTCCTATCGCTTGAAACATGTTGCTTATGATTGGGTGGAGATGTGGAGGAAGAGTAGAGGGGAGGATGTCTCTCCAATGACTTGGCAGTTGTTCCAGGACGCGTTCTTAGACCGATTCTTTCCCCCGGAGCTGAGGGAAGAGAAACTAGAAGAATTTATGAACTTGAGACAAGGCTCAATGACAGTTAAGGAGTATTGTCTTTAAATTCAACCAGTTGTCTAAGTATGCTCCCGGTATGATGGCTGATTCCAGGACCAGTATAAGTAAGTTTTTGACTAGCGTATCGAGTTACGTTGTGAGAGAGTATAGGTTCTCTATGCTCAATAGGGACATGGATCTTTCTAGATTAATGATACATACTCAACAGATTAAAGTGGACAAGGTGAAAGAGAGAGAAAGGGAGAAGGGGGGGGGAATAAGAGAGTTAGATCAGAGCAACAGAGGTATAATCAGAGTAGATTTTCTAGAGGGATCCGCTCTCAGTTTCAGAGCCGTTCTTTTATGCCAGCACCATCATCAGCTAGTGCTTCTACATCCAGAGTCAGGAAGGAGCAGGGTAATTGACCTACTATGTCCAGGTTTCAGGACAGTGTGATTAATAGACCTAACTATCCCTCATGTGCTAAGTATGGTAGGATGCATGAAGAGTGTATGGATGAGCAGAGAGGTTGTTTTGGTTATGGCAAGTTGGGCCACAAACTCAGTGATTGTCCATATGCTAGATAGGGGAGCCGTGATGTTTGTTCCCAGAGTCAGGCTATTAGTGCTATAGCCCATTTAGTTCGTCCTACTCCTCCTCAGGGTGCCTCATGTAGTACTGCCGGTGGTCAGCGCCAGAATCACTTTTATGCTATACCACCCCACCAGGAGCATAAGGATTCACCAGATATTGTTACTGGTATGCTCCGTGTGTTTTATTTTGATGTGTATGTGTTGATGTACCCTGGGTCGTCATTCTTATGTGACTCCGTTAATGGCTATGAATTTTGAGATCAATGCTGAAAAGATTCCTGAGCCTTTTCTAGTTTCTACTCCAGTAGGTGAACCTGTTGTTGCTAAAGAAGTATATAAGAAGTGTCCTATCACTGTCCTTCACAGAGTCATGTTTGCAGATTTGATTGAGCTAGAAATGGTTGATTTTGACATTATTCGGGGTATGGATTGTCTTCACTCTTGTTATGCGTCTATACACTGTCGTAGCCGTGTAGTCAAGTTTCAGTTTCCTAAATGATCCATCCTTTAAGTGGTCCGAAAATTCTGTATCTCCCAAGAGTTATTTCATATCCTATCTTAAAGCTAGGAAATTGATATCCAAGGGTTGTATCTATCATTTGGTTCGAGTTAAAGATACTAAGTACGAGACTCCGACAATTCAGTCGATCAGTATTGTTAATGAGTTTCATGATGTTTTTTCGAAAGATCTCCTCGGGGTACCTCCCGATAGAGTGATAGAATTTGGGATTGATCTTCTCCCTGATACGAAACCTATTTCTATTTCTCTATAACATATGGCCTCCGCAGAACTTAAGGAGTTGAAAGAGCAACTAAAAAAACTTCTAGAAAAGGGTTTCATAAGGCCTAGTGTATCTTTTTGGGGTGCACCCATTCTGTTCGTGCAAAAGAAAGATGGTTCATTGCGGATGTGCATTGACTATCGTCAGCTTAACAAGGTCACAGTCAAGAACAAGTACCCTCTTCCTAGAATTGATGACTTATTTGATCAGCTGCAAAGTGCCAACTATTTCTCAAAAAGAGATTTGAGATCCGGTTATCACCAGCTTAAAGTTAGGGAGTGTGATATTTCAAAGACAGCTTTTCGCACCAGATATGGTCATTTTGAGTTCCTGGTCATGTCCTTTGGGCTAACAAATGCCCCAACAGCTTTTATGGATCTCATGAATTGGGTGTCCAGACAGTACCTGTATATTTTTGTTATTGTGTTCATAGATGATATTCTTGTATACTCCCGAATTGAGAATGACCATGCAGATCATCTCCGAATAGTCTTGCAAACCCTTAGAGATCATCAATTATTTGCCATATTTTGCAAGTGCAAATTTTGTCTAAGCTCAGTTGCTTTTCTGGGTCATATTGTTTCTTCTGAAGGTATTCGAGTTCATCCTCAAAAGATAGAAGCTGTGAAAAATTGACCTAGACCTATTTCCCAGTCTGAAATTAGGAGTTTCTTGGGTCTAGCTGGCTAATACCGTCGTTTTATTGAGGGTTTCTCTTCCATTGCGTATCCTTTGACTCGATTGACCTAAAGAAAGTTAAATTCCTGTTGTCTGATTCTTACGAGAAGTGTTTTCAGGAGTTGAAGACTCGACTCACTTCGGCCTCTGATTTGACCCTTCCAAATGGTGTAGATGATTTATTGGTGTACTGTGATGCTTCTAGAGTTAGGTTGGGTTGCGCGTTGATGCAGAAAGGTAAGGTTATAGCCTATGCCCCCAGACAGTTGAAACCGCATGAGAAGAACTACCCGACCCATGACCTCGAGTTAGCTGCAGTGGTCTTTGCCTTGAAAATATGGAGACACTATTTGTACGATGTTCATGTTGATGTCTTTACGGATCAAAAGAGTTTGCAGTATATGTTTACTCAGAGAGAGTTGAATCTTCGTCAGAGGCGATGGTTAGAATTGTTAAAGGACTATGATATTAATGTGCTGTATCACCCGGGCAAGGCCAATGTAATGGCAGATGCCCTTAGCAGGTCGTCCATGGGTAGTGTAGCACAGGTAGAAGAAGTTAGGAAGGAGTTAGCCCGTGAGGTGCATCGTCTGTGTAGGTTGGGAGTTAGATTGCTTGATTCAGCTGAGGGTAATATTTGGGTCCAGAGTGGCTCCGAGTCTTCTCTAGTTTCGGAAGTAAAGGAGAAGCAAGATATGGATCCTAGTTTGGTCAAACTGAAGGAGTCAGTTAAAGACCAAATGGTGGAGGTTTTCTCCCAAGGGGGAGATGGTGTATTGAGATTTCAGAATAGATTATGTGTGCCTGATGTTGAAGATTTGAGGCAGAGAATTATGGCTGAAGCGCATAACACACGATATTCTATTCATCCCAGTGCTACCAAGATGTACCGCGATTTGCGAGAAATCTATTGGTGGAATGGTATAAAAAAGGATATAGAGAAATTCGTAGAGAAGTGTACAACTTGCCAACAGGTTAAGATAGAACACCAAAGACCTGGTGGAATGATGCAATAATTCAGTATTTCTACTTGGAAGTGGGAGGAAGTGAATATGGATTTTGTGACTGGTTTACCTCCTTCTCGACGTCATCATGATTCAATTTGGGTTGTTGTAGACAGGTTGGCTAAGTCCGCGCATTTCTTGCAAGTCCATACATCTTTCACCGTTGAGAATTATGCTAAGATGTACATTTGAGAATTAGTCAGGTTACATGGAGTTTCTTTGTCTATTATCTCCGACAGGGGTACTCAATTTACTTCTCATTTTTGGAGGGCTTTTCAGAAGGGTATCGGTACCCAAGTTCATCCTAGCTTCGTTTTTCATCCGCAGACCGATGGTCAGGCTGAGAGGACCATCCAGACCTTGGAGGATATGTTGAGGGCATGTGTTCTTGATTTCAAAGAAAGTTGGGATGAACATTTGCCATTGATTGAATTTGCTTACAACAACAGTTTTCATGCTAGAATTGGAATGGCTCCATTTGAGGCTTTATACAGAAGGCGATAAAGATCACCCATAGGTTGGTTTGAAGTGGGTAAAGCCGCTGTGAGTGGACCTGATGCTGTATTTGAGGCTATGGAGAAAGTTAAGCTAATTCGGGAAAGGTTGAAGACAACCTAGAGTCGTTAGAAGTCATATACAAATGTGAGAAGAAGAGCTCTTGATTTTGAGGTTAACGATTTGGTGTCTTGAAGATTTCACCCATGAAGGGGGTGAAAAGATTTGGTAAGAGAGGGAAGCTTAGTCCCCGATACATTGGCCCTTATAGAGTTTTGAATCGTGTTGGGGAAACAGCTTACGAGTTGAGTTGCCTGCCGAGTTGTCAGCTGTCCATCCTGTCTTTCACGTTTCTATGCTCAAAAAGCACATTGGTGATTCTGTTGTTGTTGATCTGTCAGAAAATTTTGATGTTCAGGATAGCCTTTCATATGATGAAGTTTCGATTGAAATCCTAGATTATCAAGTTCATAGACTAAGAAATAAGGAAGTTCTCTTGGTTAAAGTTCTGTGGAGAAATCAATCAGTTGAGGGTGCGACTTGGGAAGCAGAAGCAGATATGCGAGCCAGATACCCTCATCTCTTCTCCGCTAGTTCAAACCAAGCCGAATGTACTATTTTCCCTAATTCAGTTTCCTTCTAATCCAGTGTATTCAGCTATATGACTATTCTCTCTATGATTCGTGTATTTTGTGAAGTACTCGAAAGTTTAGAGTGAAATAAACCCCTTTAAGTGAGTCGTTCCAACTATACATCCTTATTTTCTCTTGTTCTCGGCCTATCTAGCAACATTCGAGGACGAATTTTTCCAAGGGGGAGATATTGTAATACCCCGAGACTCTAACCAATAGTGCAACCATGAATCAAGCTCATAAGAAATAAATTATAGTGTTTTGGTTGTTTTCTGCTCAAGGGTGATGTGTATTAAGTCTTTAAAGATGTCCTAACGATTGGGCGAGTCAAAACCTTCTTTACCGATTGAATTCTTGAGAAGGATTTTGGCATAGTCAGCTTCAAATGAGTATATCTCCCTTTTTACTACGAATTATTTAGCTCATGAGCTACCAAAAGATATATAATTGAATTATCTTTCCAACGATACCCATTTCGTCAAAATCCGATATCGGAGGAAAGAGTTATCCTTATTTTACTCCAGCGTGTCATCCAGGAAAATCCGTGACGACCTTTTGTGACGACTTGTCACAAGCCTGACGGCCCATCACACAATGTCGTCACCTTAAGCCAGAAAGTCACAAAATCCACCTTTTTTGTAACGACAATTCGTGACGGCCTATCACGGGCCTGGCGGCTTGTCACGGATGTCGTCAGCTATTGTTTTCAGCAATTGATGGACGATTTTTGCAAGGGTATTTTGGTCATTTTCCATTTTTGGAGGCCTCTATATATATGAGAATCCTCATTCAAACCCTAATTCCATCATTTTCTCTTCCAATTCTCTTGAGATAATATATCTAGGGTTTTATCAAGAACATAAATCTTCCAAGAATCATCCATAAATCTTTAAAATTTCTTCAAGGCTTCAAGAATTATTTATTTCAAGTGTGGATAAAGTCTCAAGCACTAAATTTCATCCAATTTTAAAGATTAAGGTATGTGGGGTTTTGAACAAGAACACTACTTTCGTTCTTGTGTCCAGAGATTTAATTTCTATTGAATTTCATGATTTTTGCAAAGTGGGTTTATACCCAAATTAATTTATGAAGGATTTATGAGATTTGAGCTATACAAAATTGACATATATGACTACTTCATTGTCTTATTTCTTAAATTAAGAATTTATGCCATGAGTTGTATATTGTTATCATGAAATGATGATTTCTAAGTGATTTATGATAAGTGTCATGATTTATGTTTTTCCATGAGAAGTTTGTCTATTGAATATATATTGATATTGAGCTTGAGAGTCAAGAACGAGTTCTATGATATTTTCTTGAAGATTTTGATACTTGATATAATTTGATAAACAAGTGTACATTATGATGAGAAAGATTATTTTGAGATTGAGTCGAGTTAGGAATCCAAAAGTTGATTACGATTTAGAAATGAGATACATATTTATATTTTGGTCTTCATGATAGACCCTTGAGTTGATTAAGGTGGATTTCCTAACGCGTTCTGACCTTAAGTCTGGGAGTAGTATTTAGCACCGAGCGGAAAGTGTGGGTTCAGCGCGTCCTACTTCCTCAGAACTACGTGCCACCATAGGATTAAGATTAAGGGTCAAAGACCAAGACAATGATCACTAAAGTTAAGGTTCTACTCCGATGGCAAGGATAGAACAACTCTCCCCAACGTGGGCAAGACGTTGGACTCCATGTAAGCTCACATGGTTTATGTTGAATATAAGAAACTCCCAAGTCCATAATAGTCCAAGTTCCATGAGTTACTAAGTCACTCTAAGTCATGAGTCAAAGAGTTTGAGTTGAGTCCAATGGTTTATGAGATTTATGAAGCATGTGTTATTATTGATGATTTATGGAAAATATGTTTCAGGTAACTCAAGCGATGAGAGTCATTATTATCAGCATGCATGATTTTCTTATACATTTATGATATTATTTCAATGTTGCCTGCACCCCCACATACTCAGTACATTCCCAAGTAATGATTCCCATACTCTTCTGTGTTCTACATTTTCTCGTGATATAGGTTCAGCTCAGCAGCGACAGTGATCTTTTAGTACCTCCATCAAGATTTGTACAGTTGGTGAGTTATCATGGTTAGAGGACCTATGTCCCTGATTTTTATCTTGATAGTAGATGGTGGTTTATTTCCAGTTCAGTACGAGTCAGTTGGGGATCTGTCCCAATGGCTCCTCAGTCTTATGTAGTAGAGGCTTTGTCAGACTAGAGTACCAGTATATACATGATATTTTGATTGTACAGGATAGTATTTCTTCATATTCCCGTATGTTCATGACATGATTATTCTTCCTTATTACAGCTTGATTATTGTCATAGTGAGTTATAGAAGTGATGATAGGCTCAGAAGGTTAGCTTGAGGCCGCGGGTGGCCTTATGCATCGTGTGATATCTTGGGATGGGATCTTGGGGCGTTACAAGCTTGGTATCAAAGCCTAAGTTTTAAAGAGTCCTAGGGAGTCTGACAAGACGCATTACGTAGAGTTATGATCATCGGTGTGTAGCGCGCCACATCTATGAGCAAGTGGCTACGGGATATTTTAGGAAAATTCATTTCTTTCTTTCAAAAGTCTATCATGCCTATGAATGTTTCTCTCTGCTATTAATTCGTACTCTCTTATGACAGAAAATGCCTCCTCATAGAGCTCGCAAAAACAACGAACGACCTTAACCCGTTGATCCTTTAAATAAGATGGTGACTCATGCCAAATTCTAGGCAGATTTTCAGACGCTAGCCCAGGCAGTTACCGCCAATGCTCAGGCCAATGTTCAGGCCACAGTCCCACCTCCGCAAGAAGGTAATTAACGGCAGTTCGAGTTCATGATTTTATGCGGATGAATTCGCCTGAGATTTATGGGTCAAGGGTAGGTGAGGACCCACAGATGTATCTTGATGAGGTGAAAAATATTACTAAATTATGCATGTAACAGAGGAAGAAAGTGTGGAGCTAGCTTCCTATCGCTTGAAACATGTTGCTTATGATTGGGTGGAGATGTGGAGGAAGAGTAGAGGGGAGGATGTCGCTCCCATGACTAGGCAGTTGTTCCAGGACGCGTTCTTAGACTGATTCTTTCCCCCAGAGCTGAGGGAAGTGAAACTAGAAGAATTTATGATCTTGAGACAAGGCTCCATGATAGTTAAAGAGTATTGTCTTAAAATTCAACCAGTTGTCTAAGTATGCTCCCGGTATGATGGCTGATTCCAGGACCAGTATGAGTAAGTTTTTGACTAGCGTATCGAGTTACATTGTGAAAGAGTGTAGGTCCTCTATGATCAATAGGGACATGGATCTTTCTAGATTAATGATACATACTCAACAGATTAAAGTGGACAAGGTGAAAGAGAGAGAGAGAGAGGGAATAAGAGAGTTAGATCAGAGCAGCAGAGGTATAGTCAGAGTAGATTTTTTTAGGGATCCGCCCTCAGTTTCAGAGCCGTTCTTTTGTAACAGCACCTTCATCAGCTAGTGCTCCAGCGTCCAGAGTGAGACAGGAGCAAGGTAATAGACCTAATGTGTCCAGGTTTCAGGACAGTGTGAGTAATAGACCTAACTATCCCCCATGTGCTAAGTATGGTAGGACGCATGAAGAGTGTATGGCTGAGTAGAGAGGTTGTTTTGGTTATGGAAAGTTGGGCCACGGACTTAGAGATTGTCCATATGCTAGACAGGGGAGCTGTGATGTTCTTTCCCAGAGTCAGGCTATTAGTGCTCTAGCCCATTTAGTTCGTCCTACTCCTCCTCAGGGTGCCTCGTGTAGTACTTTCGGTGGTCAGCGCCAGAATCACTTTTATGCTATAACACCCCACCAGGAGCAGGAGGATTCACCAGATATTGTTACTGGTATGCTCCGTGTATTTTATTTTGATGTGTATGTGTTGATGGTCCCTGGGTCGTCTTTCTTATGTGACTCCGTTAGTGGCTATGAATTTTGAGATTAATGCTGAAAAGATTCCTGAGCCTTTTCTAGTTTCTACTCCAGTAGGTGAACCTGTTGTTGCTAAGCAAGTATATAAGTAGTGTCCTATCACTGTCCTTCACAGAGTCATGTTTACTTATTTGATTGAGCTAGACTTAGTTGATTTTGACATTATTCTGGGTATGGATTGGCTTCATTCTTGTTATGCGTCTATACACTGTCGTAGCCGTGTAGTCAAGTTTCAGTTTCCCAATGAGCCAGCCTTTGAGTGGTCTGAAAATTTTGTATCTCCCAAGAGTCATTTCATATCCCATGTTAAAGTTAGGAAATTGATATCCAAGGGTTGGATCTATCATTTGGTTCGAGTTAAAGATACTAAGTTCGAGACTCCGACCATTCAGTCGATCAGTATTGTTAATGAGTTTCATGATGTTTTTTCGAAAGATCTCCCAGGGGTACCTCCCGATAGAGAGATAGAATTTGAGATTGATCTTCTCCCCGATACTCTGTAACACCCCGTATTCAAGTACGTATATTGGCGTATTCAAGTACGTGTATTGGTCTTATTTATATGGAATTAATTTTTTATTTTATTTATACCGGAATTGGCCCGTCGATGGTTCCATGCGAAGGTTATTGAATAGGCTTTCCAATGATATAAATATTTCCAAAAACGGATAGGTTTCGTATATAATCGAACACGTTCGAACTATAAAACTGTGGCCGAGATATTTTGGAATAGTAAATGTGCAGGAAAATTTCCTGCACACAAACTACTGAGGCCAGCCGAATTTTTGGGTCAACTTCGAACGATCATAACTCCCTTAATATAATGAACTGGGAGAGATGCGACCTATGAAAAGAAATATCTTTGAGTCCTGTTTCCAATTCAATTGGTTTCATCCAAATCCAACGTCTGAGTAAGGAGTTATACTCGTTTTACTTCAGCCTATCAAAACAGATTTTTAGGGTCAACTTCAAACGACCATAACTCCTTGTACAGGACGAAATGGGTGGACTACTTTATATGAGATGAAATACCTTTTCATTATCCTTCCAACGATACCAATTTCACCCAAATCCGATATCGGAGCAAAGAGTTATGGTCGATCCACTTTAGCTTATCAAAACAGTCCACCAAAGGACAGATTTGACATTATTTAAATTTTAAAGGCATTTTGGTCATTTCCTATTATATTATGGACGGGAATATGTGTATATATACATTTATATGAGTTCAAAAACTCATTTTCATCATCAATCATTGAGAAAGAACAAACCCTAGCCAAATTTGACCTTTAAATTACTTTTGATTCAACCGTCGAAATTCCAAAGTAATCCGATAACTGCGTTTGCCATCTTGAGAGCTTCGAACGACAACTATTATTTGTGAAAACAGGATTGCATAATCAAGAGGTGAATTCTAAGGTATGAATATTGTTTTCCTTTGTTCTTTTCTATATGTATATGTGTGATAGAGGATTATATGTATTGGTTGTTATTGAAAGGTGATGGAAATAGGGTTATGGACTATTTTGCATGGTTTGGTTGTATTGAATTATGGAAGGTGGATATGGTAATTGAGTTATGGAAGGTGGATATGGTGATATACTATTGAATTTATGATTATTTATGTCTATGGCTTAATTTGGTTTAATGGATTGGTTGGAAGGATAAATGAATCCAAACTTGATATTGGAGGATGTTGTATGAATATGCATGGCATGTGAATGTAATTGGAGTATAAGAGGGTTAAAGTGACACCCTTTATGGTGTAATTAAGGATTACTACTTAACCACTAGTTTGGTGAATTCAAATAATTGAACTGTGACATTTGGTTGTTATTACTAGATTGCTATATATGTTCATTGTAGATAAGTAATCCGAAAAGACGGGAAGTCCATTTGGGACTAGTATTGAAGGTTGACAGTAAGGTATGTAAAGCATACTCTATACCTTATCTTTGGCATGAAAGTGAACAATTGTTCTATTAAGAAAGTTTCCAAAGTTATTCAATAACATGTGATCCATAATGGCTTTGTATGATGTCCTACGTTACCAATGAACTTGTTTCCACCCTACAAGATGTCAAGACATTCCAATACTTACTTGTTTTCCAAATCTTACATGTTTATTGCACTAATGAATGTCAGATGGTATCCGGTTACTCAAACAAGATCCATGTGCTATTAATGACTCCAAAACGTTTCATTGATATACCAATAAGTTCCTACTTCATTGTTATGGCATTGATGACTCCAGAGCACTTCATTGATGTGCCAATGAGTTCTTACTTCATTGTTATTGCATTGATGGTATATTTATATGTCTCTTATTGATGTATCATTGTTTCAAAGTATCAAAAATATGGTGGCGACCGAAATACCAATCTCAAAGATTAATTAAACTAAGTGATGGAAGTTCTCTCTTATCGGGTGGTATCCCAGAGGCATAAGCCTATCATGGGTCGATCCCTATTTATGTGTTTATGGGTGGTATCCCAGGGGCATAAGCCTATCATGGGTCAGTCCCAGTTGATATGTACTGGAGGCAGCCTAATAGTCACAGTACAGTACAATAATGATTACAAAGATGAAAAGAACGAAGGTAAAGTGATTGAATAAATACAATGTACAGGTTGTCACAAGTTCTAGTAAGTGTGGTCCACTCCTATTACGATTTATTCACTTGTTTCTGATTTCTATTGAGCTCCTATATCATATGTGATTATCTACAGCTTTACATACTCAGTACATATTTCGTACTGACGTCCCCCATAGGGGACCTGCATTTCATGCTGCAGGCACAGGTACCTCAGCTCATACGCCGCACAAGTAGGAGCCAGGATATCCAGCTACTTTTGGTGAGCTCTAGTTTGCTTTGGGGCTTTCCGTGTCATATCCAGTCACTTTTGGTATTGTATGGAAGTTAGTTATATGGCGGGGTGTGTCCCGACCTTAGTTAAACTCTGTGTATCGTCTAGAGGCTTTGTAGACCTAATGTACAATCAAGGTGGTGTTTTGTTAATAGGCGTGATGGCTCCAATGGCCAAGTATTGTATATACATATATATGTGTGCTTGAGCTTATACAGGTGATTATTTCCTTTTATATGTGACATGATGTTGTCTGAATTTTGGGTTGTCATAGAGGTATGCATGGGAAGTATAAGGTTATGAGCTGGTTCTCCCGGGCCTCCTCGGTTACGGGTTCCAGTCCTCCCCAATAGGATTTGAGGTGTGACATACGCATCATATTTCTATTCCTCCATATCGTATGGCCCCCATCAGAACTTAAGGAGTTGAAAGAGAAACTCAAAGATCTTCTAGAAAAGGGTTTCATAAGGCCTAGTGTATCTCCTTGGGGTTCACCCGTTCTTTTCGTGTGAAAGAAAAATGGTTCATTGCGGATGTGCATTGACTATCGTCAGCTTAACAAGGTCACAGTCAAGAACAAGTACCCTCTTCCTAGAATTGATGACTTGTTTGATCAGTTGCAAAGTGCCAACTATTTCTCAAAAAGAGATTTAAGATCCGGTTATCACCAGCTTAAAGTTAGGGAGTGTGATATTTCAAAGACAACTTTTCACACCTGATATGGTCATTTTGAGTTCCTGGTCATGTCCTTTGGGCTAACAAATGCCCCAACAACTTTTATAGATCTCATGAATCGGGTGTCCAGACAGTACCTAGATATTTTTGTTATTGTGTTCATAGATGATATTCTTGTATACTCCCGAATTGAGAATGGCCATGAAGATCATCTCCGAATAGTCTTGCAAACCCTTAGAGATCATCAATTATTTGCCATATTTTGCAAGTGCAAATTTTGTCTAAGGTCAGTTGCTTTTCTGGGTCATATTGTTTCTTCTGAAGGTATTCGAGTTCATCCTCAAAAGATAGAAGCTGTGAAAAATTGACCTAGACCTATTTCCCAGTCTGAAATTAGGAGTTTCTTGGGTCTAGCTGGCTACTACCGTCGTTTTATTGAGGATTTCTCTTCCATTGCATCTCCTTTGGCTCGGTTGACCCAAAAGAAAGTTAAATTCCTGTGGTCTGATTCTTACGAGAAGTGTTTTCAGGAGTTGAAGACTCGACTCACTTCGGCCCCTGTGTTGACCCTTCCAAATGGTGTAGATGATTTATTAGTGTACTGTGATGCTTCTAGATTTGGGTTGGGTTGCGTGTTGATGCAGAAAGGTAAGGTTATAGCCTATGCCTCCAGAAAGTTGAAACCGCATGAGAAGAACTACCCGACCCATGACCTCGAGTTAGCTGCAGTGGTCTTTGCCTTGAAAATATGGAGACACTATTTGTACAATGTTCATATTGATGTCTTTACGGATCACAAGAGTTTGCAGTATATGTTTACTCAGAGAGAGTTGAATCTTTGTCAGAGGCGATGGTTAGAATTGTTAAAGTACTATGATATGAATGTGCTGTATCACCCAGGCAAGGCCAATGTAGTGGCAGATGCCCTTAGTAGGTCATCCATGGGTAGTGTAGTACGGGTCGAGGAAGATAGGAAGGAGTTAGCTCGTGAGGTGCATCGTCTGTGTAGGTTGGGATTTAGATTGAATGATTCAGCTGAGGGTAATGTTTGGGTCCAGAGTGGCTCCGAGTCTTCTCTAGTTTCGGAAGTAAAGGAGACGAAAGATATGGATCCTAGTTTGGTCAGACTGAAGGAGTCAGTTAAAGGCCAAAAGGTGGAGGTTTTCTCTCAAAGGGGAGATGGTGTATTGAGATTTCAGAATTGATTATGTGTGCCTGATGTTGAAGATTTGAGGTATAGAATTATGGCTGAAGCGCATTGCGCGTGATATTCTATTCATCCCAGTGCTACCAAGATGTACCGTGATTTGCGAGAAATCTATTGGTGGAATGGTATGAAAAAGGATATAGCGAAATTCGTAGAGAAGTGTACAACTTGCCAACAGGTTAAGATAAAACACCAAAGACCCGGTGGAATGATGCAAGAATTCAGTATTTCTACTTGGAAGTGGGAGGAAGTGAATATGGATTTTGTGACTGGTTTACCTCCTTCTCGACGTCATCATGATTCGATTTGGGTTGTTGTAGACAGGTTGACTAAGTACACGCATTTCTTGCAAGTGCATACATCTTTCACCGTTGAGGACTATGCTAAGCTGTACATTCGAGAATTAGTCAGGTTACATGGAGTTCCTTTGTCTATTATCTCTGATAGGGGTACTCAATTTACTTCTCATTTTTGGAGGGCTTTTCAGAAGGGTCTCGATACCCAAGTTCATCTTAGCTTCATTTTTCATCCGCAGACCGATGGTCAGGCTGAGAGGACCATCCATACCTTGGAGGATATATTGAGGGCATATGTTCTTAATTTAGGAGTATTTTTTATCCTTTTCCGTTTCCATAATATAAA
This sequence comes from Capsicum pubescens, assembly GCA_030864215.1. NCBI lineage: Eukaryota > Viridiplantae > Streptophyta > Magnoliopsida > Solanales > Solanaceae > Capsicum > Capsicum pubescens. The sequence goes on from CM061548.1 coordinate 33,767,376, forward strand.
TGAGATTGTGAGATGATAATTAAGTTGTAAAAATGTTTGTTACTTGAAAACGATGTTCTAAGCTCAAATACAATAATCAAGTCGATTTGTAAAGTCCGTGTTTCTTATCAGTGGTTCTATTTGATCATATCGATTTGATTTTTGTACTAAACAATTTAATTCTAGAGTGGCAGTCCGTTCGGTCATGTTGTATGGTGCGGAGTGTTGTCCAGTCAAGCACTCCCACATCCAAAATTTGAAGGTGGCGGAAATAAGGATGTTGTGTTGGATGTGTGGGCTTACTAGAGGGGACAAGGTTAGGAATGAGATTATCCGGAAAAATATGGGAGTAACTTCAGTGGAGGACAAGATGCGGGAAGGAAGGCTGAGATAGTTTAGGCATGTGATGAGGAGGGACACGGATGCCCCAGTTCGTAGGTGTGAGAGATTAGCGTTGGATGGATTCAGGAGGAGTAGAGGTAGGCCGAAGAAATACTGGAGGGAGGTGATCAGACATGACATAGAGCAGCTGCAGCTTACTGAGGACGTGACCCAAGATAGGAAGGTGTGGAGGTCATGGATAAGGGTAGAAGGCTAGCAGGAGGGTGTGGGTTGTAGCAAGCCGTCAGGAGGGATCTTGTGTAGTCGGGTTAGTAATCTTAGGACCGTGTACATAGGTATCTTTGATTTGTGAGTGTTTGTTACTTCTAAGTGGGTGCCCCATTCATAATTTCTTAGTTCCTATTTTCTTATTTCGTGTTACCTTATCGTTCGTATTTCGTATTTCTCTTATTTATATTTTATTATTTCTTACGTCCTTTCTATTATGTCATACATCCCCTTGTTTACTATTCTTTATCTTGAGTCGGGGGTCCATCGGAAACAACCTCTCTACTTCTTCGGAGGTAGTGGTATGGACTGCGTACATCTTACCCTCCCCAGATCCTACTTTGTGGGAATACACTGGGTTTGTTGTTGTTGTTATTGTTATTGTTGTATCAATTTCTATTTTAAACTGTGCATACCGAATTAATAAGATGTCAGCTGATTCGCTTTGGCTTAATGGTTGGCTATCGATTAATTAGTCGATGTATTTGATAAAAATTGGCCACCCCCCATATGAGTAGTTTTAGGTATTTGGTCATGAAAATTTAAAAAATTTGAAGTTGAAATTGAAGTTGGAGTTGGAGTTGTGTTTGATCATGAGTATAAATTAAAGTTGTTTTCATCTTTTCGTGAGAGAAGAAAAAGTGAAAAAAATGAAAATAACTTTAAATTGTTTTTACTTTTTCAAATACAATTTCAAATTGTATTTGAAATTTTTATGGCCAAACACTACAATTTTTACTAAAGCAAAATAATTTTTCTAAAAAGGTAAAAAAAATTTATGGCCAAACACTCCTATACGGATAAATTTTTTATAATTAATGGTTTATTGGTGTGGAGACGGATTACTCAATTTTCTTATCGGGTAAACCGTTAATCCATTACTATAATTATATTTTTACCCTTAGATATATAAGTATTTTTTGTCAACCCCACCTATAAAACTTCATTTATTATTCTGTTCACTTCTTAGTCTAAAAAATAACATGCCACTTCTTGTGACATCTAACCACAAAGTGCAGTGAGACTCCCTAAAATATGAAGAAAATCTGAAATTAATTCTCAAACCAAAACATAAATTATTCTTGACAACACAAAGGACCGCAATAAAAGTAAAACAACCCAAATGTGTCCTTCACAAGGTTTGATATAAAACATAAAAATTCGAATAATATTAAAGTTTGAATTTTTTTTTGTCAATCCAATAATTAAAAATATTTCTACATACATTTTAGGTCTAGAAGAAAAGAAAATTCTTATTTGATTCGATGTTTTAACCTATTAAATAACTACACGAACAAAACTCAAGAAGCCTAAAAGATTGATAAATAGATCAATCATAGTATACATACAACTTAGTTGATGAAGAAACGGAGGAACTACCAATAATCGCTCGATATTTCATTCTCTCTTAAATTTATCCATTACACCATCTGATAACCGTCCTTTAGTTACTAATCCGATACCAAATCAACCGTTATCTTATTTGGTGGCTAACGAATTAGCATATTTAAAAACCGATAACCAATAAGTCGAATCGTTAAGCATAATTATCCAACCGATAAGCAGCCCTACCTATACCCCACCAATAACTTCTCGTACGATGGCCTGAATTCATCGGATGCCTGCCGATGAAGAATACGATTGGTAGGCGGTGATGATGGTAATTGGGGTGAGGGACGAAGATAAATATTTCGAAGCAAAGGAATTTAGAGTGAAAGTTGTATTATTGGTTGGGAAAGGAGGGGGGGGGGGGTTGGCGGCGCGAGTAAAGCGAGTTATTAAGTTATCTGATTTAAAAAATTAGACAATTCGTTTTGATAATCAGATATTTATAAAATCCTAAATTACTTCTAAATTATTAATCTGATAACTTGATACAAATAATTTGAAACATTTTTTAATTTGAGTTATCAATTATAGTTTGATTTTGTACACTCCTAGAGTTCTGTTGCTGTGTTCCACATCATTAGGGGTTTAAATTATTTTTTTTAATATAATCTTGACAATTCTCACCTTTAAATTAGCTTTTGAAGTTTAGAAAAATTTCCTTTCTTGCCCAGCCAGATAGTAAAATTTCCTTTCTTGCCCAGCCAAATAGTAAGAACCATATGTATGTAGTCAAAATTTACCAGAAACAAGTCATTTCGGATTGTATCTTTTTTTTCTTTTTCTTTTTTTTTCTAAATTTATTTTCGCTATAAGTCATTTTTGGACATGACACAAGTGTATCCTTTAAGGAATCCAAAGTTCAAGAAGAAGCTGACACAAATTAAATTTACTCATACATTAACGTATCTCAAAATCTAACACGTGGACAAGTTGATATCACAAGGATTTATGATAAATTTTAAATAACTGAAATCTAAATTAATAAAGACATTCTACCTAAAAACGAGAAAAGAATTATTAAAGAAAAACAACGTCTTGCCAATTATCACATAGGACGTAGAAAATAATTTGCACGTTACTAAGTTTGAACTTTGTATCTTGCTATTTTATTATAATGTTCTTATAATTCTATATTAAAAATATAATATTTTTTAAAATTAAGGATATATCAAAAATAATATTTACATAAAAGGTGGTGCACGGGGATATTGTTAATTAATTTTAAGCGCAGGATATTTTAAATATAATTTAGCCTTAGGTATACTGCTCTTTTTATTAGTTAAATTAGTCCTAAATAAAATTCAAGGATGCATTAATCTTATATATTTTCCACGTTTGATTAGATGATCAACTAAATAAGCACGAAATTTAATCATATTCAACTACGTTTAGTTAATTAGTGTTTGATTGTATTTTCACTGTGAATTATTCTCAATACTTCTTTCAACTACCTTAACTTTCAAAATTAACCTTATTCTGGCTAATTAAATGAAAACAACGCAGCTAATCCTTTTTACTGTTTGCGGATCGAAATAATAGGACATTCTTGTTATTTTTATGTTTGAACCGAGGGTCTATCGGAAATATATAATCTTGGAGAAATATCTACGTAATTCTCATCTTTTTCAGATTCTACTTGTAAAATTAGACTGTGTATTTTATTGTTGTTTTTCGCTCTTTTTCTTCTTTTTTTGATTAACTATTAATCTCGACAAAGTTATTTGACTTTTTGAAGAAAAAACTTATTTTCAACCCTACTAAAGTGTAATGTACGATGATTCAATTGGGAAAGTGAGATGTTCATTTTGGAAAGGGAGTTGCAGATGTGGATTTAGGAAGGTTAAAGGAATACAGGAAAGCCCAGCTTTAGAAGAAGCATCCAGAGAATGGGTCGGTCAAGGAGTAGTCCAGAACTCATGCCCATCAATAATCAAGCCCAATATCGGAAAGGCCCAACAACAGAGGCCCAACAACAAACAACAGTCTAGTAGTCTATTAATTATTGTGAACTGAGAGCGGGAGTAGTTAGTCAAATTCTGGTAAATTCGATTACAACTCTCTAACTAATTTTCTCTTCTTCGTCTTCTTCTTCTCCCTCACCTAAATCAATTTTCTTTCTTCTTCCTCAGGTTCAAGTTCATCAATGGAGTTAGTTTAGTAATCAATATTGTAATCGTATTTCTACATGTCGATTAATAAAAGAATTCATGTCTTTCCAACTGTTTGGTTATCAAATTTCATTTCCCAGTCTTAGTATATAACATAAAGTTTAGTATATTCCTCGTTTAAAAATGTATAAATGTAAACTACTACCATTTTTAAATACAGACCTGCGAGTTAAAGTTACTTGCAATTAATTTCCCTCAACTTAAATGATGTTGTATTTAAATTTTATTTGAGACAGTACGTACTATATCTATATATTTTTTGATAATCATGGTGTTGGAGCCAGCTTATACACATCTTGATTAATTTTATGGGATATCTATCCCTCCCATCAATAATATATACTAGATAATTCTGTCTACCAAGACTATAAGCTATTTAATTGAAGTTACGGAGAAAAGGTGAGCTTTGATCATACAAAGTCTAATTATTTGCGAATAGGGGAAAGGTCAACTATATGTAATGGTCCACATATGCTATGTTTCTGTCTTTGACAAAGAACTAAAATCCCCTTTAAGGCCAAAAAATATTAGAAAATTTACTATATTATTGGAAGTTAAATTCTATATACTGACATAATGAAAATTATTTATATAATTTGTTTCTCTAGGCTATTTAGAGTTCCATCATAATTTTTTGTTACATGGGAACAATTTAGCTAAACTCAGAAAGAAAGAGAAAAAAAAAGAAAGGGTTTCTTTTATTTTCAGTTTAATTACTTTTTTGTTTTAGTTGGTTACCAGTTTAACACATGATTATTGCTGATTAATTAATTATAAATCAATATAATGTAGACAAGAAATATGTGATTATGGATTAGTTTAGTCTAAGCATGTCCACTAGAATCACTAAAACCAACCAAATTGAGCCAAAAATTGATCCCCAAAAAGTATTGGTTCATTCTGTTGGACACAGAACAGAGGAAAAACTCAAAAATTAGAGAAACAAGGTAAGTTACAAAGAAAAAAGAAAAATTGTCTCTGTAATTTATTTTTAACATAACGTATATCTAATAATAAAACATAAGATGCCCAAATATATAGGCTAACATGAAGATTTCTACTGAAATCATAAATTCAATGAAACAACAAAGTGAATTGAAGAAGAAGAGAGCAGAGTGGAGGGAGAAGATTGCTTCATTGATATGAAAATTACAGCTTGTTAGACAATGTGAAGAGTGCTTCTAGTATATATACTGCACAACTTATACTTATACTAACTAACCGCGTCTAGACAGTTATAACTAACTATATGAATTTTCTGTGTAACTAACTTCTAATTTATTTTTAAGAGACTGTTTTACGACTAACAAGTTCTTCCAGCTTTACTTGCTACTTAGCACATTGTATTTCAACACTCCCCCTCAAGCTGGGAAGAGAAAATCTATTCAAAGTTCCTAGCTTGGACATCAGAAATTCATGTTGAACTCTCCTTAGTCCTTTAGTTAAGATATCAATAGGTTGATGTTGAGTAGAAACATAGTTGATAGTAATTAACCCTTGTTAAAGTTTTTCCTTGATGAAATGATAATTTATTTCAATATATTTTATCCTTTCATGATAGACAGGGTTAGCAGCAAGTTGAATAACTGCTTTGCTGACACTAAACACACTCACTGGTAGCTTTATCTTTGCATCTAGATCTTTTAGCATTCCTAGTAACCAAACTAATTTAGTAACAGTAGAGGGTAGACTTCTATACTCAGCTTCAGCTGATCTTCTTGATACTGTTGTTTGCTTCTTAGCCTTCCAAGATACTATAAAATCTCTTATTTTGATTATATATCCAGTTATAGATCTTCTTGTAAGAGGGCATGCTGCCCAATCAATATCACAATAGGCAGTTACCTCGTTCTTTGAACAACTAGACAGAAGTATACCTTGTCTTGGATATCTTTTAATATATTTGATAATCCTTAGTGCAGCTTCCATATGAGACCTTTTAGGTAGCTGCAAAAACTGACTCAAAATTTGAACACTATATGCAATATTAGACCTTGTCATGTTTAGATATAGAAGTTTCCCAACTAATTTCTGATATGCTCCTTAGTCTACCAATTAATCTTCATGGTTTTGATTGGTTTGATCATCATACTGTTTAGAAGTCAGTTTGACATTCACATCAATGGGAGTACTAACTGGTTTAGCACCTGACAATCCTACCTCAGAGATAAGTTCAAGAGCATACTTTCTTTGATGCATAACCATTCCAACATCTGATCTTGCAAACTCAATTCCAAGAAAGTATTCAGGTAGGTCTTTCATTTTGAAAGTTTGCTGCAAAGACCTTTTTGTATCTTCTATAAGTTCAAGACTGTTACCTGTTATTAGCATATCATCCATATACACTAGGATTATTGTAGTTTCTTCAGGTATTTTTCTTGTAAACAGAGAATAATCATGTTGCCTTTGCTTGAAACCCAATCTTTGTAATGCTTCTGTTAATTTTTGATTCCATTGTCTTGGTGCCTGTTTTAGGCCATATAATGATTTTACCAATCTACATACATTCTTCTCCCCATGAATGGTAAAACCTTGAGGTAGTGTCATTTAGATTTTATCCTGCAATTCACCATGTAAAAAGGCATTGTACACATCCATTTGATGGATGTGCCAATGTCTGGAAACAGTTAACAAAAGAATGGTTCTGACAGTAACTATCTTAACCAAATGAGAGAATATTTCTTTGTAGTCTATCCCATCCTTTTGGTTATACCTTTTGGTAACTAGCCTTGCCTTAAACCTCTCAACTTTACCAGTAGACTTATACTTTATTTTATATATCTATCTGCATCGTATTGCACTTTTTTCTTTAGGCAGTGCAGCTAGTTCCCAGGTGTTATTGCTCTGCAAGGCTTGTACTTCAGCCTACATTGCCTCTACCCACCTTGGGTCTTTACTTGCCTCAACATAAGTGGCAGGTTCTGTAAGACTAGAGGTTGCAACAATAAAACCTTAATATGTTGTGGACAAGTGATCATAAGCTACATAGTTTGATATAGGATATTGTACATCCTTGTTGATATTTAAAGAAACAAAATCCTTCATCCATAGAGGTGGATGCACTTCTCTTGTAGACCTTCTTGTAGCAACTACTATAGCCTTTTTAGTAGTAGTCTCAAGGCTCTAGTGACTTCTAACACATGTCTGTATTTTCTTTCAACCACTCTATTTTGTTGTGGACTATAAGGGCATGTTCTTTAATGAACAATTAATTCATTTTTCTTAAAATAACTTTGCACATGCAAAGTTAACAAACTCTACTCCATTATATTACCTTATCTGTTTAACAGTCTTGCCAAACCGAGTGTTCACAAAATGGAGAAAATATTGTAAAGAATCACACACATCTGACTTGTTCTGTAACAAAAACAACCAAGTCATTCTAGTAAAATCATCAACCACTATGAGAAAGTATCGATTTCTATCAAAAGTAGAAGTCTTATATGGTTCTTAAATATCAACATGAATTAGATAAAAAAACTCAACACTCTTAATACTTCTAACTGGAAAAACAACTCTGGTTTGCTTTGCATAGGGACATACACTACATTTATCCAAAAACTTGTTAATAGATTCACTACTAACATAAGACAATTGGTTCAACATATGAGAAGACATGTGACCTAGCCTTTTGTGCCATAACTCTACATCATTTTTTGATATATCAACCTTACAAGCAGACTTATCTTTCACCCCACATGCATTATGTTGTAACTGAGACTGAGTGATCTGATTCAGTAGCAAGTATAGTTTAGCATCCTCCTTACCAATCTCCTTCACCTTGCTAGTGTAGAGATTCTAAAAAACACAGAAGTGGGGAAGGAATGTGACTGAGCATCCTAACTCTTGAGTTACTTTGCCTACTGACAAGAGATTGTACTTGAATTCTTGTATATGAAATACATTTGTAATAACACTTCTTGGAGAGATAAATGCAGACCCAAAATGAGTGACCTTAGACACTTCACCATTTGGTATGTAAACTGGCTTTACATCCTGAGATCTCGTCACAGAGTCTTTAGTAAGTATACTAATTTTTGACACCATATGATTTGTTGCTCCTGTATCTATAATCCACACATAACTATTTTCATAACTAAGAGAGCTTTACCTGCTGCATTAGCTGCATTATCCATAGCTGCATCAACTGACATATTTGCACTTTCTTGAGTTTATACTGACTTTTGGTGAAAGTACACCCCTGAATTTGTCTATCACAATCATCCATCTCATTTGAATTAGAGTCTGGGTGGACAATCACTTGTTTTCCCTTTGGTGAAACTGTTACATTGGTGTTCAGACCATAGTTAAATCCACTAGGTGCAGCATTGTGTGAACCTTTCTGGCGAAAAAATTGATCACTTACTACATTTTAGGCAACATTGCCTCCACCATTGTACACTTTCTTTTTTGACTTGAAATCAATATGATATCCTACTAGCTTATAACACTGCTCCTTATTATGTCCTTTACACATGAAAAAATCACAAATAATACCATAACCTTTCTTGAACTTGTTAGTGTTATATCCAGAATATGAACTGTAGCTACTATGACCTTCATTATTTCTTATATACATCACCATAGAGTCAATAGCATTTGAACTTAAGGAATGCATGTTCATACTTATACTACTGGAAGCAACAAATCTTTGACATTCATCACTAACAACCATAACATAGGCCTGATTTACACCAGGTACAAAGCTCATTAATAGAATTTGACTCCTGGCTTGATTATAGGATTCATTCAATCCCATAAGAAATTGATATAGTTTCTGTCGATTCAAATGATCAACAAAAACTTTTGACTTGTCATAATTACACCTAGGGGAGAGAACCAAAGCCTCAAACTCACCCCACAAGTTCTTCAGTTTAGTGTATAAACAGACACAAAATCAGTACCTTGTTCCAGAGTTATAATTTCTCTGTGTAAACTGAAAGTTCTTGATCCATCTATACGATCAAATCTTTCTTTAAGATCATTCCAAACATTTTCAGCACAAGAAGCAAGCACAATACCTCCTAACAAACTTTTAGACACGAAATTTATAAGCCAAGAGAGAACTATAACACTCACCCTCTCCCATTGACCCCTTAAATCTGCACTGACATTTTCCTTTCGACAAGACCCATCAATCAGGACAATCTTATTATGACCAAATAATGCTAATCTAATTGATCTACTCCATAGTGCATAGTTTTCAGTTTCAAGAAGTTGAAACGAAATAAAATTTACTCCATTGATATCTGCTGGACTAAAAAATAGTGAATGGTAGTAATCAATACCTTAGCTTAGGGTTATACAGGGTATGTAATGTAAACTTCAAGGATGTCTACCATTATTGAATGTCGAAGCATTAGTATGGCCACCTCTGTTGATCCTACCTTTCTCATCAGTTGTAGTATCATCTTTGTTTCCCATTGTTCTAAAATCTTTCTTGATTCAATATTATTGTGCGAAAGCTTTGTAAAACCCAGAGTCTGATTTCAGTTATCCAAGAATTACTTATAAAAATCTACTACGATCTACTCAAACTTCGATCGAAGCTATGATACCTTGAAGGTTTCTACTGAAATCATAAACTCAATGAAACAGTAAAGTGAATTGAAGAAGAAGAAAGCAGAGTGGAGAGAGAAGATTGCTTTATTAATATGAAAATTACAGCTTGTTATACAATGTGAAGAGTGCTTCTAGTATATATACTACACAACTTGTACTTATACTAACTAACTGAGTCTAGACAACTATAAGTAACTATATGACTTTTTTGTGTAACTAATTCTAACTGTATATTTAATAGGCTTGTTTTACAACTAACAAGCTTTTCCAGCTGTAGACACGTGATTTTTAACCCTCCCTGAGTTTAATATATTTTTCGGCATTAAATATTTTTATTTTTGTCCAGTATTTATCTTAGCTTTTATTTTATTTTTAATAAGTTTAGGATGAAAATAAAAATAAAAAATAATAATAAATAAAGTTACATTTTTGATATATTTTTATTTTATTTTATTTTATTTTATGTTTTTAAAATAATACAAAAATTCAAAAAATATATATTTTTTCTTTATATTTTAATAAATAGGCTAGTAGTTTTATTATTCTTTTAATTATATTAATTTTAGACTATTTATAAATTTTTATTAAATAGAAAAAATTAATTAATTAATATTCTTTTATTTATATTATTATTTACTTTATATATTTTATATTTTAATTTATTAAATATTATTATTATTATTATAATTAATAGTAATTAAAAAAATCAAAATTTGAATCCTAAAACTACCCAAACTACTCCCCCCAAATCCCCCTATTTAAGAAGTTTCCCCACCCCAAACTAGGTAGATTTTATCTATCAGATACTATTCCTACAAAAAATATTATTCTACACTGTATCGTACAGTATCAGAAGAAGAAAAAAAAATATCAGATAACTAGAGACAAGAAAAAAAAGAAAGTGAATATCAAGAGTGATAGGAAGCAAAAACAGTAAAAAAGAAAAAAAAAAGAATCAGAAGAAGAAAAAAAAAACATCAGATAACTAAAGACAAGAAAAAAAGAGAGTGAATATCAAGAGTGAGAGGAAGAAAAAATAATAAAAGAAAAATATTGACAACCTGACTTCAAGTTCAGAGTTCTGTTTGAAATTTTCGGTAATGAATTTCATCATTTATCATTCAGTGTAATTGATTACAGGTTCTTTCTCATTTTTAAACCATTTTTTGTTGTAGCTTTACTTAAAAAATATGAAAGGAAATATTCAAGTGATTCTATGCATTATTCAGTCTATAGTTGATTAATTATATGAATTGTTGTTACTATATATTATACAATCATGTTATCAAATATTAATAAATTTATACATAAAAAAGTTTGATATTCACACACTCACATAACAGTTTCATACATATACTTTCACCGTACACACACAATCGCATATATTATTTTTTATTCACCATACCCAGACCCATCTTTCACAAATCAATCTGAAACACGCACACTATTAAAACGCACAACATACACATCAACACCTACACACACCTGCACAGTAGAAGAATAGAAAAAAATAGAAAAGAAAAAATCAGTGAAGAGGGAAAGAAAGAGGGAAAGAGATCAATTGAAAGAGAGTGAACGGAGTGGTCGTTTTCGACGATTTCTCATCGAAAAACCGACGGGATAGTCAACGAAAAATATCTCAGCCACCACCATCACTGTCTTGACGTTGTGACCTTTCATCGGAGTTTAATTTCGTCGGACCCCCCCAAAATCGGTCAAATCGCCGAAAAAACACCATCACCGACGCCGCCACACCCCATCGGAAATTCCCCTTTTACCGCTCCGTCGGAACCGGCGAATCAACAGCCATTGCTGCCGGTAAAAGAGCCGAAAAACTGGCCAAAACGCATCATCTTGCCGAAAAACAATCTACTGGTGCTCCCTTTTCCCCATACCGCCGCCGCTACTCTCTCCCAGATCTGGCCGAAAAGGCCATTCTCCGGCTACCCGTCAATCCCCTCCCTTCTCCGGCTACCCGTCAATCCCCTCCCTTCTCCCTTTTCCATCGTTACTCCGACATCCTTTACTGTTGTCATAGATGATAGATGTAAAAAGAACAGAAAATTAGAAAACTGAGTATTACATATGTGAGAGGAAAAGGAATTTTATATTGCTTTTTTTTTTTTTTCAAGTCTCCATATTTGAGTATGATATAAATTCTTTTTATTTAATAATTAGTAAAAATAAAGTATGAATAAATTTGATACTAATAAAATTTAATATTTATTTCGGAAATTTTCGTGTATGATTTATCTTATAATATATAATTTGAGTTTATTTAATTTAAAAATATTAAATTTTGAGAATAATATTAAGTTTAGCGTAATATAAGTAGATTTGTATATTTTATTATTTTATTAACAAAATTTAATAATTATTTATAGATTTAATTAATTATGTTAAATGAATTTTGCTTTTATTTATTATCAAGAGTTTAGGCAAATTTTAGACGTGTTTTAAAATATTCGTCTCAATTAAGAATGCGGCATACGTATCTTTTGAGACATTTTAAAATTCAAGGATGCAATAATGTACTTTGATAAATATTTTCCTAAAAATTAACTTTCATCAATTTATTTAATATAAGATAATAGACAAGTATTCGATATAATTAAAAATGAGCGATCTTAGGCCTTAACATAACTTATTAAAATAATTTAAGACAAGATAAGTCAATAAAAGCGACCGTGCTAGAACCATGGTACTCAAGGGGAGCCTCACACCTTCCCCGCTGTCAACAGAATCCCTTACCCGATCTTCTATTTTTGCAGACCAACAAAGAGTTATTTCCTTTTGACTAGGGATTCAAAAAGGTGGCTTGGAACACCAAAACTCAATTCCAAGTGGCGACTTTGTAATTAAAATAATTCCTATTCAAAATCGCACTTTAATTGAAAAACCCTTCGACTTCGAGACACTTCGAGCGAAAAAAGGGTGTGACATCTCTGGCGACTTTGCTGGCAACTAATAACAATTCGAGCTTTTGATATTGACTTTACTTGATTTAATTATTTTTGATATTGTATTTATTGGCCTTATGTGCTACTTGTCGCTCATTTACTGCTTTGATAGTGTTGAATTGTATTTATAAACTGTCTTCTCTTGCACACCCCCTCTGAGTCTTTGAAATAGGATAGAAGAAATGCAGCGCATGCATCCTATTTTCTTTTTGAGATTGCCGGAGTGTCAAGGCACCCGGTGAAGAATTATTAGTCACACATGTTAGGCGGGGTTCGGATCGACAATGAAGGCGGAGTAGCACTGCTACCGAACAAGTTGTCCCTCCCCGACTCGAGTGTCCGCTCGAGTAAGCCAGTCTATCCACCTATCCCTATTAGGAAAAGCTTAGAAGAACTGAAAACTCAGGATCTGGTTATCCCTATTAGGTTTCGCTTTATTTTCAACATATGCATTTGACTTAGCGGGACTCGGCACAGGGGCCGGGTCTGTCTAGGACAAGTTTCATTCTTTATAACGATTAACATATGCATCCTACGTGCTCTTTGACATTTATTTAAAAGCCCATTTAATTGTTGACCGGCTGTAGATAACTTGGTAAAATGCAAGAAAGTATATTGTCCTCAAATTTAACAAAATCACTTTTTCAAAGAAATTAAAAATATACATAGTTTTTTAAAGTCTTTATGAACTACGAGGGTCTGATTCTCACATCTTAGTGGGATACGTGGGAAGTCCTTCTCAGGATATGACCCTATCTTTTGGAAAACTATTCATAGATTTATTGGGGAATATTTTGAAAAGATGATTACTTTCATAATTATTTTTCTAATTCTGAAGTCCAATTGTTATATATATCTTAATAGTCTTGAATCTTTATATATCATGAGGCTAAGTTTTTACAAAATAAAATATATATAAATCTTAACAGCCCTGAACCTTTAAGGGTCTTGAGGCTTAGTTTTGTACGATATATATTTCATGAACTACGCACACCTGATTCTCATCTTAATGAGATACGTAGGCAGTCCTTAATGGATTTTGAGATCTTAAAAAAAATTAGTTGTCTTTCCTTCTAAAAAAATAAAGAAAAAAAATAATTTTATTTTCAAAAATAAAAAATATTATTTAATAAATTCAATAATAATAAAAAATTATTTCTCATATTTCAAATAAAAAAAAAGTATGTTTCTTTGTATCTCCAATTTTCAAGAATTACGCATACCTGACTCTCATCTTAGTGAGATACGTAGGCAGCCCTTATAGGGTTCGGTGATCTTTTCAAAAAGAAGATAAAAGAAAAAGAGTTTTTGAAAAAATATTACAATCTGACGCCTTTGTTATTTGTCATACAGTTAGTTTAAGGTGGTTGATTTGTGGTATTTTGGCTGGTCCACCATATTACACCAAATTCAGGGAAGAAAGTCATGTCCAGCAAGAATATAGAGAGTGAAATCATGAATCAGACAAAGAGTCAGGAAAATGAGAGGTTAAAGCAAGAGATTGTGAGTTTGAGGCAACAAATATTGGAAATGTATCGAGCTTGGGCCAGTGGGTTGCCTCCTCCTCCATTTTCCACTATTGACCCTACAAATACCTTAAGTTTTTCACCAAAATTGCAAGGACAGTTTTCTGTTGTTGGTTATGCGCCAAAACATGCCTCAGAATTTACTCCAAGCTAAAAGAATCCCAATGTTTCCATCACTCATTCTCTAGATCTTCAGTATAAATCTACCACATTGATAGCACCACCTATAGTCTCTGCTTCTGTTGTTCAACCCTCTACTGAGGCTTTCACCTTGGGGTTTTGTTCGACGATTGTGCTTCCCCAATCTTCTAGTGAGTCGATGTTCAACACTCTTGATGATCACTATTATACTCCTGATCCCACATCTATGTTAGTTGGACCACCAAAATTTCTTACTAAAAAGTCTGACATGGCAGAAGAGCAAGAGATTATGGCTAGGAAAATGAAGAGAACAGAAAAGGCTATGAAAAATTATCAGGGAATTGCGAATTATAAAGATGTTGCATACAAAGACCGAGGCATGTCTTCATGTGTTAACCTTTCTCCAAGTCTTGAGATATCAAAATTTGATGAATATGATGGGTACGAGTATTCTGTAAAACACCTGGGATGATATTACTATCAGTTGAGAGAGACTGGAGGGAAGAAGAAGGAAAACATACCTATTATCATTCCAGGGGCAAAGTAGAGCTCAAGAGGTTAAACTCAGCAATACTGTCAGTCTCAATCCCGAGCTTGAACATCAAATCCACGTGCTTACCTGCAACAAGGTTCCTCTTTGCAAAATCTAAGATATTTTATTCCACTTTCTTCGTATCCTTTGAACAATGCACAGTTGTATGCTCATCCATTTTCTTATCCACAATGGCATGCACCGGTCCCTTAATATTATCCTCGACCCCCACATATTTATCAAGGAACTTCTAAGTCCAAGTTTCAATCGAGGCCGGAGTTTGCAAAGAGGAGAAAATTAAAGGATAATTTTACACCAATTGAGGAGTCGTATGTCAGTTTATTCCAGAGATTGAGAGATTCAGGCATAATCACTCCCCTCCTTGAGTGTACTCCTGATCTTTATTTAAGAAATTTTGATCCTCACGTACGATGTGTATATCATTCAGATATTCAGGGTCACAGTATTAAGGATTTTCGTTCTTTGAAAAGAGAAATAGAAAGGATAATTCAAGAAAAATTAATTGTAGTGCAGAACATTGACACTACGAGCATCACACGAAATCCTTCACCAACACATAGTAATGCACAATACGTGGGAAGCAATGAGTTAAGCATAGAGATCCAAAACTTATTTGTTGAAGGAAATGTGTTGGACAATGGTGGAAGTTCTAGTCATGCTGATATGCAAACCAGTGGCTAAGATGTCAAGCTTAAAAATTGGGAGGTCACTCATCTCCCTACTATGGAGGAGTCTTGGTAGTTTGTTTGTTTGTCTTTCTGCATTTTGAATCATTCTAGGGTTGTAATTCATATTTTTACATTGGTATTTTAGGTTAAAACTTTGTCTATCTTTATTTTTAATGAAACATAATTTCCCTTTGTTTTATTTTGTGTCTAATATTTACTTATTTATTTTCTATTATACAGTTCTTTCTATGTCGATTCTAATGATATGACATGCATGATGAATTATCAACCATATTTTAAAACCCAATCTAATTATGAAATAATGAATAAAGAGGTTGAATACGATGAAGAGGAAGGATTTGAGGATATAAGCAAACATTTCAAACAGTTTGAGAATAAGTAAAATCCCAATATAAATGAAATTGGGGTAATCACTTTGCAAATAAAAAATGACTTGATCATCAATTAGAAGATCTAATTCAAGCATTTTGAATGGGATCAATCAGAGGATATATCGTCTCTATCGTCAGGAAAAAAGAAAGAAAGTTAGTGATAACGCTCAATCTACAACTCTCGTTTGAGTGTAAAGCGGTCGTTAGAAAATATAGAACCCAACCTGGGTTGGGTGTCGATCCCACAGGGAATAGCTTGGCCAACAAGTAAGTAAAATTACTAAACTTTTGGTGCAAGTCTCGTAAGAAGGGGAGATTCTTGTCTTGCAAGTAATGTAAACAAAAGCTGAAAATAATGAAGTAAAAAAAGAGAGATTGTTACGTTGGTTGTAAACAATGAGAATTGAAGCGTTGGGGTTATGTCCACCTTCTGAGGTATACGTCTCTATTGGCTATGAGTGTGTAGAATTCTGTCATGCAATTGCTTATAGAGGATTGTAGTCGATGGTAAATCCAAGAGTCTCTCGACCTAAACAAGGACTATTTCACTTTAACTCTCTCGAGCTTAAAGCGTGTCTAACGGTAAGAATTCTCCAAGAGGTTAGTCCAGTTACGGCACTAGCTTTTTAATAGGAAAGGGTGTCCTACTACCTTGACATTATCTCTTTTCCAGACAAATAACTTTTCTCTCAAACAAGTTAAATGTTAGACTGGCGTATTCTTGCGTTTGCAACCGCAAAGAATGTAGATTAAGATGAAGAGAATAATGATATAAGCAATATACGTGCCTCGAACTCACAAACTCATAGCAATAGATAGTAACTCATTCGGCTTCCATAACCCCAACAGAGAAGTTTAGTTACCCATGAATGCGAAGGAAATCACGATTGACATTGTTATTATATCATGATATTGAGTAATGGCGTGTAGATCAAGTGATAGGCGTGAGGCGTGATTCCTTAGCAAGTAAACGATTCTCTTGTTGTGAAATTTAAGAATAGAAGAAGAAAAATAGAATTGAATTGTAAGATGAGAAGTTAAGAAGATGTTAGAAGATGTCTAGCATGATAGGGTATTTATAATACCCATATCCTAATCCTACTAAGCTAATGAAATAAATAACCAAATCCTACTAGACTAATGAAATCCTTAACCCAAATGTACTAGGTTAAGGTAACATTATCATAATCCACATAAAATAATGAAATACATAACCTAATTGTACTAGGTTAATGTATCATTGTCAAAATCCAGCTTTGTGTCTGTAAGTCCCCAAAGTCTTCAGAATTGTTGTTTTAGCCCGGGACAGATTTTCCATGCATCACTTTTGGTCCTTTAGGCGTCCAAACTCCCTTTCCTTCCTTTGTGAGCTTTCTTTAGCGTCAAGTAAGCCATAAAATGCTGAATTATGCATCATTTATACCTGAAACTTTACTAATCATGTTCGTTAGCTCATTTACAGGAAAAAGGACTAAAAGTTCATGAAATATATAATTTGTTCTCAAAACTAGGCTAAAATATGGGCAAAATATATTGATATAGGCGCGTAAATTCGCCTATCATCAACACCCCACACTTAGAGCTTTGTTCGTCCTCGAACAAAATACCATGTCCTTCTAAACATCAACTTAGGGTTTCACAGCAACAACACAAAACATTTGTCCAGACAGGCACAACAATTATCAACAAAGAGTAGCTTTTCAATTATAGGTAGAAATAATTTAACCTCTAGCATAGACTCGTGATGGTGATCAACTCGCATGCAAACGTTAAGGTACAAGGAATCATATATAACTACCCAAAACTCATCAATCATGTGTGTCTCACACTATAGTACCCATAATCACTCACAAGTATAGCATATTTTTCAAACATGGGTATCAAAATATCCTTGCTCTCGCTCTCACAAAGAATTCATATGAAGCAACTGATGACCATAGGCTTGCCCTTAATGTAATACTCTACTAAATGTCAGAATGCTAAGCTTAGGATCAAGTAGGTCTTTTGATGGCTGTAATGTAGGCTAAGGGACGGGTAGGACTATTTTGGCCAGGAATAGTGACTAAGTTCCTAAGCGCTTTAATACATCACTTTGTATCATTAACACTTTTCTTTCAAACAACCTTTCTACTTTCTTTTATTCTACCACTCTTTTTCTCCTCTTTTGTTTTTTTCATTTTCAAACATAACTAACTTTTCAGTTTTCCTTTCCTTTTTCTTTTGATAACATACCTCTTATGATAGCACTTTCTTTTTCATAACTCATTCAAGCACCAATGCATTCTAAAGCATCATACTCACCCAATTTCCTCTTATTTTGTCACATGACTTTTTCACTTTAAAGCACTTAGGAATTTGGATCAAATTATGGTCTTGAAAAAAATGGATTAGGCTTACATACAAGGTTGTCAAAGAAATAGGCTAAAGGCTCAAAAGGGTTTAACTAGGATGATGTCCATGGGTAGGTAAAACTGAAGGTAAACAAATATGGGTTGCCAAAGAAATGCCTAAATCATATCCTAAACTTACACTCCTTATTTTTGCTTTGCATACATACCAGGCAAGTTCTAGCATCAGCCACACACATAGAATATACGATTATCTCACACACACAAGGCACATGGTCGACTTGCTTGGAAGTAATATAGACTCTCGACCCAACAAGTGAAGGAATTGAACCACACAATATCACATAATGAGTCACAACTAGAGCCTAAACGTCTCAATAGTCACAATTGTAGCACATACTCTTGTTATAATCTCATGCTGCCTATCAAAATAATTTCATGCGAAGCTAGAAAAAATTTACTACTAAAAAAAATGAAAAAAAAATGAAACAAAAACAAAGCAAGCAAACATAGATGCGAGTAGAGAAGTATAGCATGCAATACCACCACCCCACACTTAGTCGGGACACTGTCCTCAGTGGAAAATAAATACGAAGAACCTGGTCAGTCGGACTCGTCCTCAATGTCGGGGGTCATACCCTTTGCATCGGAATCATCATCAGAGTCGTCATTCTCAGAAGTTCCTCATAAGTATCCCACTTAATTCCAAGAGTGAGTCGAGGTATTTGCAGCGAGGAGGGTTCTCCTTGCTCTTTTCGGCCTCTTTTCTTGCCCTTTTGGGAAGTGGTAGCCTTCTCCTTGCCTTGCCTCACTTTAGGTGCCATTGTACCTGAGACTAGAAATAGTGTTAATGGAAGCAAAATCTCAGTTGATACAATCTATAAACAAGCAGTAGGGGTACCACCCCACACTTAGTTTTGTTGACACAAATCAGTGAAGTGAAAGTGGTCGATTGCTCAGATTTCGTTGACATACGTTTAAGGATTGTATTCCGGCAAGAAACTCAGCAATGCATCACTTACTTGCAGCCATTGGACTACTTTCATGGTAGATATAGCAACACTACTACATAGGGGTTACCACATAGAATCGTTATTCTTACAACAATCACAACCTCCTAAGTCGGTAGGCACTATAAGTCTTATCCCGATGGCCGGGATAGTCTAACATGTAAGTATCCAAACAACAATCTTAAGCAATATTCATGGCCATAGCAATTACGCAGATATCATAACAATACTATTGAAACCAAATTCAAGTCGGAAACAAGTCAAGATTTTCCTACGTATATGTTCACTCACATGATTTTGCAACAACAATCCAAACACATGAACATCACCAACAATCTTATATAATTTAGCAATTCATAATAGCCATAGCAACGTAGTACTTACGAGAAATAAATGAAGAATAAGAGAGTACTTACTTGCTTGAAACTTGTGGAGATGGTTTTGTGAATTGGAAGAGCAAAAGAAGAAAATTTTGAGAAGATTTGGAAGAGTATGCGGCGCCTTTAGGGTATTTTCTATTGTGGTTGTGTTATAAAACTAAGTTCCCTTTATATTGGAAGAGTATGGGTCGGGTTATGACCCATTTACAATCGGTTTTGGAGACAAAAATCCTACATATGTGGCGCATAATACTCGGCATATCAATGACATATGCGGCGCATTGTCTATGGCATAATGGGACATATGCGCCGCATAGTCTATGGCATTTGTAGACATATGCGCCGCATAGTCTATGGCATATGAGATACTGAGACCAAATTCCATAGCATAGGAGGCGCATAGTCAAAAGCATACCTAGGAATAGGCGGCGCATAGTGTATAACACACTAGATTCCGAGACCTTAGGCTATAGGATAGGTTGTGCATCGTTCGTGGCCTAGTTTTACCAAGGCCTAGCCTTCCTCGAAGCCTATTTTGGCGTGAGAAAGGCTCAATCCATAGCCTTATGAATCACCCTTCCTAACTTACCAACTTTACCATACAATGCGTCCAAATCGTCAATTGAAATCAATCTCCTCGTTGACTACTTCTTGCACCTATATTCGCTCAAACAAATGAAAACGATTAGTACGATGGGTTGCCTCCCACCAAGCGCCTTAGTTTTGGTCATGGCACGACTCTTATTTTTGGATTTTTAAAAGGCAAAACACATACTAGAACGAAATGAAAAATGAAAAAATGATAAACGATAAACGATGGGTTGCCTCCCATCTAGCGCTTGATTTATTGTCGCGGCACGACATAGTTACCTCGAGTACTTAGACTTCATCGAGATAGATGGTGGATCATTTTCTGAATGGATTCAGACGACAATGAGGCTTACTTGTAGGAGGGATACCAATTATATCATCAATAGTCCAACCCATAGCTCTCATGTATCTCTTCAGAGCAGAGATGAGAGCATCTACGTGCTGTTTACTTAAATCATCCGCACTCACCGGAAGTATCTTTATACTTTCCAAGAACACATACCTTAGATAATCGGGGAGCTCTTTCGATTCTAGCATTGGTGGCTCTTCAAGGGAAGTCTTCGCTGGTGGTGTGGGTCGATTTTGGAGATCAAGGTCCAGCTTCTTGGGAGCATAGCGATATGTCCCTAATCCTGATAGAGCACCAATAGCTTCTTTGCAATTTTCAGCATCCTTACTCTCTCCATTCATGAGCACAACCTCCAAAGGATCATCAAGAATTTGCTCTTCTTCAAGTCGTTCTTTCTCATCATCAAAGACAACATCAGCCACAGAAAATACACTCATATCTTTGGGTTTCTTCATTGATTTGCAAACATCAAATCGAACCACTTCGTCATTTATTCGGAATGAAAGTTCATTAGCTCTCAAATCAATGAGCACACTTCCTGTAGCAAGGAAAGGGCGTCCCAAGATTATGGGAACCTCTGAATCTGCTTCACAATCCAAGATGACAAAGTCTGCTGGAAAGATAAATCAAGAAACCTTTACCAAGACATCGCATAGAATACCAACCGGTCCTTTTACCGACCTATCCGCCATAACAAGCCTTATATTCGTTGGTGTAGGATCTCCTAACCCCAACTTCTTGTAGATTGATAATGGCATCAAGTTGATGCTAGATCCTAGGTCACATAATGCTTTGGCAAGGTTCAAAGATCCGACGGTGCAAGGAATAGTGAAAGCTCCGGGGTCGGCCTTCTTCTGAACTATCGATCGGGTAGCAATTGCACTACAATGATGCACATCATCCTTCAGCTCATAACTTGCTGCCCTCTTCTTAGTCAAAAGATCATTCATAAACTTCGCATACCCAGGCATTTGTTCAAGTGCCTCTACCAATGGTATATTAATGGTCAGCTGCTTCAACATGGTCATGAATTTGCTGAACTTTGTATCATCCGCCACCTTCTTCAATCTTTGAGGAAAAGGTGGTGGTGGGTATGGAATTTTTCTCTCCATGGATTTCTTCTCCTCTTGCTTCCGTTTTTCATCTTTTCCAGGTTGCACGTTGTGAGGAGTGATGTTAAGGATGTTAGGATCGGCTGCTGTGGCATCTTCCCCTTTCGCCTTATCATCAATTTCTGCTTCTTCATCAACCACTTTCTTGCCTTTTTCTGAAGGTTCCAGCACCTTACCACTTCTGGTAGTGATGGCCATGCATGACCCATCATTCTTTGGGTTTTGCACAGTATCGCTAGGTAAAGTGCCAGCCTTTCTTTGATTGAGTGCTGCTGAAAGTTGGCTCAGTTGCTGCTCTATTTTCTTGATTGAAGTGGAATGAGAATCAACTAGTTGTTTCATGGAGGACAAATCATTAATTACCTCAGTAACTCCCGCGCTCGTTGCTTCCACTCCTTTCAATAATTTAGCCATCATGTCTTCCATACTTCCAGAATTAGATGTGGTGGTATCACGTCTACCAGGGGGAACGTACAAACCACTCTTTTCATTCTTGTTCTTCCAACTACCTTGGTCCATGTTTCCAGATTTACCATAATAGTTCCGACCTTGGTTTCCTTGGGTATTCCCTCGGAAACCCCCCTGATTGTTCAAGTAGTTGGCCTCTTCTTCCGAATCAGATTCGTCTCTTCCTTTTAGCGCCACAGCTTTCACTTTTTCGGTCTTCCCTGATAATAAATGCTTTGTCAGAAGATCCACTTGCGTTTTCATGTGCGCTAAATCTTGATCACGTTCTTCTTGTCTTCTTCTTTGGTCTGCAGTCATGCCTATAGATAAAGTGGGGCTTGCTACCTCGGAATCCCTGGTATGCCAAGCTTTACTTTGTTTCGTCATGCGATCTAGCATATTGCTTGCTTGACCAAAGGTGAGGTCCATAAAAGATCCTCCAGCTGCGTTATCCACCACTGGCTTAGTTATTGAATTCAAGGCTCTATACAATATCTCCATGAGGTGAACATTAGTCATGTGATGGTTTGGGCATCTCGCTAGCTTTGTATTGAACCTCTCCCATGTTTCATGAAGAGCTTCAGAGGGAAGCTGACGAAAGTTGCTGATTTCATCTCTCAATTGTGACCTTTTGGAAGGCGGAAAGAATCTTTCTAGGAAAGCGTCTCTCAATTGCCTCCATTTTGTAATTGAATCAGGAGTCAGCCCATTCAACCATAGTGTTGCCTCCCCAGACAGAGACAATGGAAATAGACGTAATCGAATTACATTCTGACCAACACCAGGATTGTCAAAAGACTTGCATGTAGAAATAAAGTTGATGAGATGCATATTCGGATCATCGCCTGCTAGTCCACCAAACAATCCCTTGAGTTGCAATAACTGAATCATGGTGCTTGTGATGTTGAACTTGGCTTCGGGCGCTAATGGTGGTAGAATTATAGCTCCAGTGGCTCCGGCACCATCAAGATCATCATCATCATCGTCGAAGGCTGGCTGCATAGGTTTGGTATCATGTCTATACCGAGCTTGTCGACCTCTTCTGTTGGCAGATGTTATGATTTCAGCATCACGCCTAGGGTTTAGTAACTCGTCATCACCTAAATCCTCATCGTCAGGATTTGGTGCTCGTGCAGGGTTATCAATGTTCTGCTGTTGAACCTGGGTTGCGGCAAGGGCAGCCAATCTTGCTTGTTCCTGTTGAGCAGCCATCCTTGTGATTTCAGCTTGTGCTTCCATTCTACCAATGCATTGTGGTTCAGGATTGATTGGCAATAACGGTTGACCAGAACTTCGAGTATGGGGCATGCACTAAAATAAAGACCTGCAGTAGACAAAAACAAAAACTAAAAGTAAAAGTACGAGAATCTTTGACCAAAGGGTCTAGTAATTATTACGAACTTAATTGACACTTGTATTCCCTGGCAACGGCGCCAATTTTTGATAACGCTCAATCTACAGCTCTCGTTTGAGTGTAAAGCGATCGTTAGAAAATATAGAACCCAACCTGGGTTGGGTGTCGATCCCACAGGGAATAGCTTGGCCAACAAGTAAGTAAAATTACTAAACTTTTGGTGCAAGTCTCGTAAGAAAGGGGGATTCTTGTCTTGAAAGTAATGTAAACAAAAGCTGAAAATAATAAAGTAAAAAGAGAGAGATTGTTACATTGGTTGTAAACAATGAGAATTGAAGCGTTGGGGTTATGTCCACCTTCTGAGGTATAGGTCTCTATTGGCTATGAGTGTGTAGAATTCTGTCATGCAATTGCTTATAGAGGATTGTAGTCGATGGTAAATCCAAGCGTCTCTCGACCTAAACAAGGACTATTTCACTTTAACTCTCTTGAGCTTAAAGCGTGTCTAACGGTACGAATTCTCCAAGAGGTTAGTCCAGTTACGGCACTATCTTTTTAATAGGAAAGGGTGTCCTACTACCTTGACATTATCTCTTTTCCAGACAAATAACTTTTCTCTCGAGCAAGTTAAATATTAGACTGGCGTATTCTTGCGTTTGCAACCGCAAAGAATGTAGATTAAGATGAAGAGAATAATGATATAAGAAATATACGTGCCTCGAACTCACAAACTCACAGCAATAGATAGTAACTCATTCGGCTTCCATAACCCCAACAGAGAAGTTTAGTTACCCATGAATGCGAAGGAAATCACGATTGACATTGTTATTATATCACGATATTGAGTAATGGCGTGTAGATCAAGTAATAGGCGTGAGGCGTGATTCCTTAGCAAGTAACGATTCTCTTGTTGTGGAATTTAAGAATAGAAGAGTAGAAGAAGAAAAATAGAATTGAATTGTAAGATGAGAAGTTAAGAAGATGTCTAGCATGATAGGGTATTTATAATACCCATATCCTAATCCTACTAAGCTAATGAAATAAATAACCAAATCCTACTAGACTAATGAAATCCTTAACCCAAATGTACTAGGTTAAGGTAACATTATCATAATCCACATAAAATAATGAAATACATAACCTAATTGTACTAGGTTAATGTATCATTGTCAAAATCCATCTTTGTGTCTGTAAGTCCCCAAAGTCTTCAGAATTGTTGTTTTAGCCCGGGACAGATTTTCCATGCATCACTTTTGGTCCTTTAGGCGTCCAAACTCCCTTTCCTTCCTTCGTGAGCTTTCTTTAGTGTCAAGTAAGCCATAAAATGCTGAATTATGCATCATTTATACCTGAAACTTTACTAATCATGTTCGTTAGCTCATTTACAGGAAAAAGGACTAAAAGTTCATGAAATATATAATTTGTTCTCAAAACTAGGCTAAAATATGGGCAAAATATATTGATATAGGCGCGTAAATTCGCCTATCATCAGTTATCTCTCAAAGAGACATGAGTCATTCGTGTGGAGAAAGTACAACACAAGTGGACTTGTATATTTTATAAACATGAAAGAAGTGAAACATGTGCACGTTCTTAGAGAAGGTCAATGTTGAAAAGATATGGATGATCTCATGTTTCACCCTTAGATTGCATGTTATGTTCTTGCATTTTTAAGGATTGATATGATGAAGACATTTCATTCTTCTATCCAAATGTTGTGTCATCCTTTGTTACCCTCTTTGAACTTTAGTGTTATTTTCTTTTATATCCCTCTTTTGGAATCAAGATAGAGTCAGCAAAGCTCAAAAGAAAAGTGTCGAGCAAAAGACTAGAGTCAGAAAAGTTTCAAAAAGAAGAGAGAGAAAAAAGTAAAGAAAATGTGGCAAAAAATAAAGAAAAGAGAAAAAGAGTCAATAACAACTAAAAAAAAAGAAGAAATCAGAATCAAGTAGAAGAACGAGTTGCCTGAACTACGTTTGACCTGATTCTTGCTATGACAAGATACGTAGGCAGCCCTACTCCGGGATTCAGTTCAACCAAAAAAAAAATTAAATTACCCAGAATGAAATGAAACTGGGCCAAAAGTTTATTTTCTTAAAAGAGTCGATTTCGAAAGTTGTATTCTTCACCCAATGTTATGTAAATCTTTGAGCCTCATGCCGCCCTTTCTTTCTAGCCCTTTTCAAAAGCCAAGTTACAACTAAAAAAATACCTTCAGATCAATCTTTGAGAATGTCGAGGCTAAACATGTTACAGGTGCATAATATTTCATATTTAGGGTAATATTTTTCTTATATATATATATATATATGTATATATATATATATATAAAAGAATATAGATGAGAGAGCCTGATTGGTGAAAACCCTCTTGGGCACCATAAGGCAACAGTGAGTTGTGAGAATAAAGAAATGAGAGAGTATTATTGGTGAAAACCCCTATGGGCACCATAAGGAGGCTATGATTCGAGAAAGAAAGGAAAATAAGATAGGCTCATGGGAGAAAAACCAATTGAGGTGTCACTAGCCGAAGGAGAATTACAATACAGAAAGAACAAGTTCAAGATTGGCTCAATTTCAAGTTTAATAAGTGGACAAAAGTTGATAATGATTGGTGTGATTAGATCAGGTTCTTTAATTCAAAATGCATGTCATAATCATTAGAGTTGACTATCATTTTTAGATAAATTTTTCTTTTTCCTATTTTTAGAAAGGGACATTCATTGTCTTTCTTCCTTCTCTGTATTTTTATTTTGTTTTCTTGAGTCGATTATTCAAATAAAAAATTATTGTCATATTTTCTCGTGTCTTTGAGTCAAGTCCATGCAAAATAAGTGAGAAAGGATCTCAAAACTTGCTACAGGTTTGTTCAATTGCACAAAGCAAGACAAAAAGCCAACACATGAAAGAGACATGATTGTGAGCGAAATAAGGCATGCAGAATGTTTTGTCAACAGACGAGTCTGGGAACTCATGGAAGTACCAAGGTTCTAAGGGTTTATTTGAGGAACATGACAAAGCAGAGATACTGTGTTTGTTTCAGAGTCACTTCTAATAATCTAAGTTTGGATCAACGATGCAACAAGTCGATGACAGATGTTAATGATTGGAAGCAAGGTTAAATATGACGAGGGAAAAAGTGATTTCCATGAAATATAAAGCCACAAGCCCGCCACCACGTTTTTGAACTCACAAGTGTTCTTTGATGAAATAGGAAATATGTTACCTTCAAATCAAGGACTTCTGGGCATAAATATCAAGGACTACAATGTCTCATTTCCACAAATGCAGGAAGCAATGTTGCTGCACAGGTTTGATAATCAAATTATAGTAAAATTCATCATCCTATATCCCTCTAAGACATACTTTTTTGTCCAGATATTTCAATTTTCAATTGCTAGATGATATACTTTTTAAATTGAACCTTGATTCCTAGAAGACGTACCTTTTAGTCAAGTCATTTCCCTTGATTCCTATAAGACTTACCTTTTAGTCGATTCATTCCCCTTGATTCCTATAAGACGTTCCTTTTAGTCGAGTCACTCCTCTTGATTCTTATAATACGTACCTTTTAGTCGAGTCATTCCCCGTGATTTCTATAAGACGTACCCTTTAGTCAAGTTATTCCCCGTGATTCCTATAAGACGTACCCTTTAGTCGAGTCATTCCCTGTGATTCCTATAAGACGTAACCTTTAGTCGAGTCATTCCCCGTGATTCCTATAAGACGTACCCTTTAGTTGAGTCATTCCCCCTGATTCCTTTAAGACATACCTTTTAGTCGAGTTATTCCCCGTGATTCCTATAAGACGTACCTTTTAGTCGAGTCATTCCCCTTGATTCCTATAAGATGTACCTTTTAGTTGAGTCAATCCCATTGATTCCTAGAAGATGTACTTCCTGGTTGAGTCATCCCCCTTGATTTCTAGAAGATGTACTTTCTGGTTGAGTCATTCCCCTTGATTCCTAGAAGATGTACTTCCTAGTCCAGTCATTCCTATTGATTCTTAGAAAATGTACTTTCTAGTCAAATTATTTCAATTAACCCATAGAAGATGCATTTCTTTATACGGGGTTTTCAAGTAGTTATGATGTGACTTTCACAAAAGTTCTCTGACAATAAACTGGGGCAAAAATTTAATTCCTGTTGTTTGGAGTTTTACTTTTCCAGAAAATGGAATATCTCTTTATAATAATCTTTGTTTGGGATAATTTTCTTTTTAGTTTTGATGTGATTTCAGGAGCCCGCCTGAAGAACAGGGTGAAGAAAAAGTAAGTTAAGGTAAGTCTAGGAGCCCGCCTGAAGAACAGAGTAAAGAAAAAAAAAGTTCAGGAGCCCGCCTGAAGAATTGGGTGAAGAAAAAAGAAGTCCTGGAGCCTGCCTGAAGAACAAGGTGAAGGAAAAGGAAGCCCAGGAACCCGACTGAAGAACAAGGTGAAGGAAAAAGAAGACCAGGAGCCCGCCTAAAGAACATGATGAAGAAAAAGTAATTCCAGGAGCCCGCCTGAAGAACAGGGTGGAGAAAAGTAAGTCCAGGAACCCGCCTGAAGAACAGGGTAAAGAAAAAGCAAGTTCAGGAGCCAGTCTGAAGAACATGGTGAAGAAAAAAGAAGTCAGGAGCCCCCTGAAGAATAGGGTGGACATTATCAGTAGCAAGTCAGGAGCCCGCCTGAAGAATAAGGTGAATTTTCAAGTACAAGTCACGAAGATCAAGTCAAGATTTCAGAAAAGTTGAGTAGATAACAGGTTGCTATTCTGACATTGGTTATTTTGGCAGTCTTCACAACATGGTTTAGATGTTAAATTCTTTTTACGTGTTTTTAATTGTCTATAGACTGTTGGTAATTCTACTGTTTGTACTGGGGTATAGGTTAGATTTTTAAATAATATCACTCTGTCTCTTGTTAAGAGACATCCTCCTTTATCTTGTATACAAAAATGTAATCCTATTACAAAGTCTGAGCCTATGTTTAAATCTCTTACGAGTATTCTATTAACATTGTAGGTAGGTTTGTAAAATTCATTACATGTATTTAGAAAACTTAATTGGGCTTTTTCTATATAGTAGTTATAAACATTATGAGACTCGTCCATTTGCATTGCTGCAATGGGCTTGTTAAATGTTTTTAGCAAATGGGCTGGTGCTATTTCTCTATTCATTACACAGCTTGTACATCTTGGGTCTACTAATGCTAAAGTTTCTATTTCTATGTCTTGAATCCTAATTTTTATTAATACTTTTATTGTAGAAAATTCGCTGTCTTCGTTACATATTAAGCTGGTGTTGTTTTCTTCTATGTTCATCATTTCTGTTTTTAATTTTTCTAGATGTATTGTTCCTTGTGTGTTTTGTGTATCTATTTCTTCTTCAATTAGTTTAGCTTTTCCTTTTTATAAGGTAGCTACTCTTTGTTCTAAGTCATTTATTCTTGCTTCTAGAGTCGCTATTCTTAAGTTAGTAATTTGATTAGTTGTATATTTTTGGTCATTAGTTACTCCTGATTCTATTTTTATTTTTAAAGTGTTTTCTATACAATTTATACATGATTCCATGTAACATTTCTTACATTTTGCTCTATTTTCTTTACTTGGAAACCAACTACATATTCTACATCTATTACTATCTAAACCCTTATTCCTTTGGAAATCATGTACACAATCTTGTGTCACATTCATTAAATTATTTATTATCAAGTTATTTAAATCTAATTCATCTACTTCTTGTCCTAATTCGTTTATCAAATTATCTTCTTCTGAATCTGATGAGTCAGATTTAGATTTTTCTTCTATTTCAAAACTTACTATGGAGTATATACTTTCTCTGTCTAACATGTATTCATCTACATTTAATAGTGTTTATTTAAAATTTTCTAATAGCTGAGAATTTCTATTTCTAAGGTTGTTCTTTTTAGGACATACATTAGCTAGGTGGTCTATGCTTCCACAGGTATAACATTCTAATTTGTTTTTATAGTTTCTATCACTTCTATATTTTCTAACATGTTTATTTTTATTCAACCAAGGTTTTTTAGCTTCTGATCTTCTTAGGAAATATTGCTTGCGACTGTATGGCTTTTGATTATATTTCTTCTTATATTTTCTTGGTTTTCTTTGGTTATTATCATAGTTTTGAGTTGTATATATTATGGATTTACAAAAATTCATTTCATTTCTTTTTAATTGTTCTTGTATTTGTATGTTTGTATATTTTTCTGTTGAAATATCCATAACATGCTGTATTCTATGTCTTATAGTCCACTGTGTATTTGGACTAGCAACTACTCCATCTCTTTTATACCATCTATCTTCTATTTCTCTTCCTAAATCCCCCGATAACTTATTAAATAGTTTCTTTTCTAGTTCTTCATTAAAAGTGTTTTCACTGATCGTGCAATAGTAAAAATAATCTTTTAGATAATTTTTTATGTACATCCAGTTTGAAATACTTAACTGTTCTAATTTTATTAATGCATCCTTTTGTAGGGCTAATAATCCACTATTTGGGTCTTTTCCTATTAGTAAAATATGCATTTTATTTGTAAAATTATAAGGGTTTGGACCCAGTGCTAATAGGGCTTGGAAATCATATGGGCTGGTTGTCTTATATCCTTCCCATGTAGCTTTGGCTGATTCTCCTAAGAAAGTTTCTAAGTATTTGTACATTGTTTTTGTGTATGTTTCTGTATAATGTCTTAAATAATCTGCTGCTACTATTCCCTTCCATAAATCTATTACTGTATCCCACATTTGGGGATCATGTGCAGCTATATTTAATATTTTTTCTTTACTTCCTCCTTCTTGTAATTTTATGGGTTCTTCTATTGGCATTCTTTTTTCAGCTGGTCTTATATTATCTCCCCTAAGTTCAGTATCTAGATTTAACCTTACTACTGGTCTTCTAGGTACATTTCATGTACTATAATCTATAGTTTGGGGATTTTGACTAGTTCTTTAAAATGGACTAGCACTTGATGAGCTAGCTGCATCTAATTCTGCTAATTCTTTGAAACTTACTATAGATATTGTATCTTTATCTATATTTTCAGAAAATAATTCATTATCTCTATATCCTAAGTTATCATATCTTTCCAAACAGGTTTTAAAATGTGTTGTGGCTTCTTTTATACTCATGTCACATTTCTGACATCCTTTGCATTTAAAAGTCATATATTTATGTTCTTCATCTAGTCTTTGAGCTTTTTGTATTACTATAGCTACTTCATACCCTTCTTTTAAAGTTTCTACATTCATTAATTCTTGTTCTGTAGCTATAGTACTTTCTGTCTCAGTATCATCTAATTCTCTTCTAGTTGTATAATTATAATCTGTAAATCTCACTGATGTTTCACCTCTTCTTGTTGTGTATAGTACGTGAGCTTCTGGTATAAATGTCTTTGATTTATTGAATTTTTCTAAATTCCATTCCATACCTGCATATTCTTCTGGGTCTATTTTTATAGGTTTTATTAACCTTATTCCTTTATTTCCCATCAAGTCTACTACATCATTTACTTTTAATTTGAATTCAGTTTTACTGCTTAAAGTTAATTTTTCTATGAATCCTACACACATTAATAAATTATTTCCGTTATTCATTTCTTCATATCCCTTAGTCTGAATTCCTATTTTAATATTTTTTCCAAATTCTTTTAGGTTCATTAAGAAGTCTGGGCTAATATAAAATATTCCTCCATTATTTGTCATATCTACTTCTGTTAATCCTATTATTGATTTTTTAATATCAGACCATCTATCATCATAAATGACTATTAATACTTTAGATCCTAAATTTTTTCTATTTAATCCTTTTATTCCTATTACAATTAATCCTAAATGCATTAGCAACATTCTACTATTCTTTATTTTTTTTAGAGATTATGAGTTTACCAAATCCAAAACTGTGAAATTTTCTCCTATGTCTGATACTTGTTCTTCTCTATAATGTCTATATAGCTGATTGTTTCTTGAAAAGTATCCAACATTATATAGTGTCCTAGGATTTAATAGTTTTAATTGGTGTTGTTGAAAGATTTGAAAATCCCTGTTTATATCTATTATTTCATTTAGTTCTTGTGATTGGTCTATGTTTGGTTGTCTTCTTAATATCCTATTGAGTATATTATTATTTTCTATTCTATTTTCAGAAAAACTTATTCTTTGTCTTTCTTCTCCTTGTCTTTCATTGTTTTCGATGGTTCTGCGTCTACTTGTAAGAAAGTCGATCTTTGAGGTTTTCTAATTATATTTCTTTTTTCTTGTCTAGAAGTTAGTTCAGTTCTTTTTAGTTGGTTAATGAGTTCGTCTATTTCAGTATTTTTGGGCTCTTGATCCTCTTTATTTTTAATTAAAATATCTATCTTTTTATGCAATTCTGGCAATTCTGGTTCTTGTTGAACTAGTTTTTAAGCTTCTTTTTCCTTAATTAAAATATCTATCTTTTTATGTAGGTCTAATAATAATTCTATTATAGTATTGTTTTGTCTCAATAAAATTTTATCTGTTATACTTGAAGGTATATGCTTAGATAATCCTTCTGGTTCGCTATGATAGCTTTTTAATTTTTCTAGTCTCTTACTATAATTTATATCTTCTTCACTCATGAGAGTGAAATTTCTTCTAATATTTGTATTGTTATTTTCAACTCTCTTATTTCTTTATTTATAAGTTCTACTTGTTCTACAATTTTTGTTACTAATTGAGTGGTTTTAATTTCTAATTCTTTTGGTTTTTCTGCTATAGTTTTTATTAATTTTTCTATTTCTATTTTTGTAGGTATCTTTTCTAGATTGAATTTTTTATTTAAATACTGAATTTTTCTGTCTATTTCTAACTCTTGAGATTTTAAATAATCTAAATTTTCCTTTATTTTTTCTAGTATCTTTTTCTGTTTATTTTGAGTAACTTCTACTTCTTCAAAAATTCTTATTGTATTATTATCTTTTTCCTGAATTTTTTCACTTAAATTTATTATTAAATCTATTATGGTATTATATTGTTTATCTTCTGAATGTAAAATGTGTTCTCCTTGGCTGAAATTACACCTTATAGTCGTATTATCTTTTAACACTCTGTATTTCTTTTCAGGTTAAAATCTAAGATCTAAATATTCAAGGCGTCTAAATGAAGCTATTTTGTTATGCTAGATGATAATAACTAATTAGATGTTTACTAACTTTGTTAAAATACCTAATCTATTATTAGAAAATGTAATCTCTAGTTCTACTTCTTTTATATTTTTTATCAACCTTGTCTGTTCTCTAATTAGTGATTCTTTTAAATTTCTTGATGTTATTTTAATAACTTTATCTATTTCAGTAGCTGTAAGGACTAGATTATCAACTTTTCGTATTTCTTCTTTAATACAAAATAATTGTTCCTTAAAATGCTTTAATAATTCTTTAAGTTGATTTTTATAAATTAATTCTTCGTATAACTGACATCGGGCTTCTCTAATATGTATAACATATTTAAGTGGCATACCTTATCCTAATGGAATTTTATTTACTTGTTGTAAATAGTAATTTGTCCTATAATAAGAGTTTTCTATTCTTATGTTATTGAAATCTAATTCTTCTTTAGAAATTTTTAGCAGAGTTTTTAAATATTTTGCATCTGTTTTGTCTATGTTTTCCTGAGTTATTTGACCTTGTATTCTTTCTATATATATATTATACCTACTGAATCTCAATTACAATCATCATTGAAACAACAAAGTAATAGTAAACAATACAAATAAATAAATCGTAAAACTACATAGAAGAAGGTAACTAAAAAGGAATGATAACTAAATCAGAAAAGGTTAAAAGAAAAACAAACTAAGCCAAAACATCAATATAATTCGCATAAAATATTTCCTCAATTCATTTTAACCAGTTGTTAATTGGGCCTAAATACAATAGCAATAAAATATTGTAGATACGTAATTTTTTCCCTCCCAAAAAATAATTTTTACTCATTTACCTTACCTTACCACGCACCCTACCCATTTCATAATTCTTCCATAAAAGATAAAAAAAAATAACCAACTCTTAAAAAAATCCCTACCAAATTTCTATCACATCCTAACCACCCTACCCCACATAACCCCTATCCTTACATACCCCTACCCCCACATTTTTACCATTTTCAACAAATACACACACATTCCATCGGCACCCATACACACAGATCGAAGAGAACAACGAGGGAGAAAAAGGATCGGGCAAGAGAGATAGAGATAGAGAGAATCGAGAGAGAGAAAAAGGAGAGAGGGATAAGAAAATAAAACAATAAGAGAAAGAAAAAAATAGTGAAGAGTTGAGATATTTCCATTGTACTGATTTTTTTTCAGCTATCAATTTCTCCGAAAAATGAACCCATCTTGCCGAAAATGACAACCAGTCTTACCCCTTCCTCCAGTTTCTCCATTAATGACCAAAAATCCAAAATTTGTGACCAGTAGCGGCAATTCACGCCCCCAGTTCCAATTTTCTGGGGAGTTCCGGCGAACTTCCACCAGAAACAACAACCATTCACTATGCCGATGAGGGAATCACCACTGTATAACCTCTAGCTCCGGCGAAGAAGGCCACTGTTGGAAATAGCCTAAACCACCAAAGCAAATTCAAAAAAAAAAAACAATCGTGTTTAGGTACAAATCGAGATTGGGTTTGACATTTTTGGATTCACGAACTTCGACTCGAGGCTCCGATGAGGTTCGATTTGAGATTACGGTCACAGTTCTAATTGAAAAGATTATGCCAATTGAAAAAGCATTTGAGGTCCAATTTTTTCTTCTCTCCTTTTAATTTTTATGTGACTGTGAATGATTTGTGTGTTTAGCATGCTCGAATCTTTATTGTGTGTATGTAGTTGATGTTGAGATTTAAATTTTGGAAAATTAATGTGATAGTCGAAGAATTAGCTAATTGCGAGTGAGAATGAAATTTGGGGGGAGGAATTGAGAATCGAATAAGGTGAATGTTGATTATTTTGATTCATTGATGGATATTTTTGAATTCGGTAGTATCATGTTTTAGGCCAAAAAATAGGCAAATCTTTGGTCGGGTAGGCAAACCGTAAGAACCAATTATTGTTGAATGTTCGAAATGTTTGTTGAATGGTATTGTTTTATTGTATTTGGAGCAATTTTATTTATTTGGCTGGTGAATGCCCTAAGGTTATTTGTATTGTTTTATTCGAAAAATGCCCTGAGGGAGTTGTACTCGAAGGCGGATCGCGATCAAGGCCGAGGCATCGGTTAAAGCATAGTGTAGGATAGTTAGAATAGTTTAGGTTTTAATTTCAACATTTTTATTTCAGTTTGTAATAAATTGAACTAAACACTATTTTGGAGTTTTGACTGTTTGATTGTTTTTTTTTTGTCTTGTGTGTTTTTGTTTGGTTTATGCATTTCATAGAGTCGTACTAGCCGATATATTCCACGAAGCGGCTGCGGTCGAACCACAAAATCGAGGGGTGCCTAACACCTCCCCTTCGGTCAACATAATTTATGAAACGGCATCTCTATTCATGGACCAGTTTTGAAAGAGTCAAAAATTGTTTTGAATAAGGATTTTCAAAGGTGACTTGGTACACTAGATTATGCCAAGTGACGAGTCTGAATTTTGATTGTTAAAAGTCTCTTTCGAAACAAATTATTTTCTTTAGTCACTTAATAATAAAACCCTTTTCAAACTTAAAATTAATATCTTTTTCTTTTTGGTAAAAAAATGGATGTGACATCTCTGGCGACTCTGCTGGAGATTTTTTCAGATTCGAGCTTCATTCTTGAGGTATATCGGCCTAGTGTGACACTATGGGTGTATAGACGCCCTTTTTTGTGTTAATATTTTATCATTATTGAGTGCTTACGTGCTACTAATTTACAGTTCTCTTATGTGTTACTGCTTTATATCTAGCATCATGTGCATTCCCCCAATTCATTCTTTCGCAACAAGTCCCGGAGTACACGTCATGTACACGAAATCTGGTTGAGTCACCCTTATTTTAGGAGGGAGATCCATCAGATGTATGGAGTAGGTGAAAAGCAATCGCAACCACTATCGACCATATGCTCCCCCGAACAGCCTTATTAGTGGACCCCAACCTTGGTCAGCCTTTAGGTCATGCTTATCTGTATCATATTGAGACCTAGGGGGACCTAGTTTGTCCTTTGTAGGAGACTCATCCTTGAAGCATTCCTACGTGCTAATTGTTGCATCTTTGAGGGTAACAGGATCATTTGATGGACTGATTTAGGGGAAAATATATGTTTAGGCAAGAAAAAGTTTTTTAAAAAAAGAAGAAAAAAATAATAGTTAAAAAATAAGAAAAGAGTTTCGTAGTTTTTAGGAGTTCTTTATGGTTTTTATTTTTCATAATAAAAATTCAAAAAGATTTTTCCTTTTTACCTTTTACATGCCCTTTTTGTCAAAAAAAAAGATCAAAATTTTTTTCCCTTTGTTTCCTTTAGCATGCATTCATAATTCAAAAATTTTAAAAATATTTTTTTTAATAGAA
This sequence comes from Capsicum pubescens, assembly GCA_030864215.1. Taxonomy (NCBI): domain Eukaryota; kingdom Viridiplantae; phylum Streptophyta; class Magnoliopsida; order Solanales; family Solanaceae; genus Capsicum; species Capsicum pubescens. The sequence continues at coordinate 33,803,414 of CM061548.1, forward strand.
GCTTTTATACAAGAAAAATTTAAAAAAAGATGGTAGAAGTTTTGTACATAATGAAAATGCCAAAAAGATTTTCCGTTCATAGTTATTGGTGTCATTTTTATGCGAAGTGTCAAATTGAAAACTTAAAATATTTCATTGACTTTTTTTTATCGTTTGTTTGTGGTCGTGTCTCTCAAGTCAGGGTTCAGTGGTTTGTTTAATTTTTAATTGTCCAATCTGGACGAACTATGCATACCTGATTCTTCTCTCTCGGGAGTGAGATACATAGGCAACCCTTCTAGGGTTCGGTGATCTTAATTAAAAAATCCAAAAAGATTTTCGTCACTCTTCATTTAGAGTAGGTGTTTCATATACATCTTTAAAATAAAACTACAAAAAGATTTTCCTTTAATAGTTTCAATTTTCATTTTCGTATGAAATTCAAAATTGAAAACCCAAAAAGATTTTTCCTTTGTAATCATAGGTTTCATTTTGTATAGGAAGCTGAAAAATTCAGAAAGATTTTCGTCAATTCTTTTGATAATTTGTTATTTTCTTTTCTTCTTAAAGTTTTAAGAAAATGAAAAAGAAAGAGAGTTTGATTGACCATGTTGTGCCAGAACTTCACGAACTACGCACACCTGATTCTCCTCTTTCGGGAGTGAGATATGTAGGAACCCTTCTTGGGTTCGGTGATCTTTTCAAAAGAAAAAAAAGAGAGAAAAATAGTTTTGAAAAGTGTTGTATTCTAATGATAACGCTCAATCTACAGCTCTCGTAGGAGTGTAAAGCGGTCGTTAGCAAATATAGAACCAAACAGGGTTGGGTGTCGATCCCACAGGGAATAGCTTGGCCAACAAGTAAGCAAAATTACTAAACTTTTGGTGCAAGTCTCGTAAAAAAGGGGGGATTTGTAATGTGTCACCAAAATAATTAAATAAAAGCTGAAAATAGCAAAGTAAAAGAGAAAGATTGTTACGTAAGTTGTAAACAATGATAATTGAGGCGTTGGGGTTATGTCCACCTTCTGAGGTATACGTCTCTGTTGGCTATGAGTGTGTAGAATTCTGACATGCAACTGCTTATAGAGAATTGTATTCGATGGTAAATCCAGGCGTCTTTCGACCTATTCGAGGATTATTTCACTTTAACTCTTTCGAGCTTAAAGCGTGTCTAACGGTACGAATTCTCCAAGAGGTTAGTCCAGTTACGGCACTAGCTTTTTAGTAGGGAATTTTAGGGGGTGACCCTACTACCTTGACATTATCTCTTTTCCAGACAGATAACCTTTCTTTCGAACAAGTTAAATGTTATACTGGCGTATTCTTGCGTTTGCAACCACAAAGAATGTAGACTAAGATGAAGAGAATAATGATATAAGCAGTATACGTGTCGCGAACTCACAAACTCACAGCAATAGATAGTATCTCATACGGCTTCCATAACCCCAACAGAGAAGTTTAGTTACCCATGAATGCGAAGGAGATCATGATTGACATTGTTGTTATACCACAAAATTGAGTAATTTCGTGTAGCTTAGGTGGTAGGCGTGAGGCGTGAATTTCTAGGAAAAGTAACGATTCTCTTGTTGTGGAATTTAAGAATAGAAGAGTAGAAGAAGAAAAATAGAATTAATGGAAAGATTAGAAGAGTTGTAGAATTGTTTGTAGTGGAAGATGAGAGGGATGGAAGAAAGTGTTGTGGTCTCCCCCCAAATTCTTGCAAATCTCTAGCATGATAGGGTATTTATAATACCCATATCCTAATCCTACTAGATAAATAAAATATCTAACCAAATCCTACTAGGCTAATGTAATACTTAACCCAATTATACTAGGTTAATGTAACATTATCATAATCCAAATAAACTAATGAAATACATAACCCAATTGTACTAGGTTAATGTATCATTGTCCAAATCCAACTAAGTTACTGCAAATCCCCAAAGTCTTCAGAAATGTTGTTTTAGCCCGGGACAGATTTTCCATGCAGCAGTTTTGGTCCTTAGGCGTGTAAACTCCCTTCCCTTCCTTCGTGAGCTTTCTTTTGCGTCAAGTAAGTCATAAAATGCTGAATTCTGCATCATTTATACCTGAAACTTTACTAATCATGTTCGTTAGCTCATTTACAGGAAAAAGGACTAAAAGTGCATGAAATATATACTTTGTTCTCAAAACTAGGCTAAAATATGGGCAAAATATATTGATATAGGCGTGTAAATTCGCCTATCATCATCTAACACCTTTGTTATTTCTTTGAATTAGTTTAAGGTGGTTGGTTTGTGGCATTTTGGCTGGTCCTCCATATTGCACCAAGTCGTAGAGAAAGTTATGGCCAACAAGGAACCGAGGTTGCTATCGATAATCAGATAGGGAGTTCGAGAAATGAGAATTTAGGAGATAATGTAGAGATTCGGAAATTAAGGCAACAAATGATAAAAATGCATTGAGCTTGGGCTAACGGGTTGCCTCCTCCTCCAGTTTCGACTGATAATCTGGAATATCTATCTAGCTTGACCCCTGTGTCATATACACAATTTTTTTATTTTTGTTGACACGCCACAACATGCAACAGGGTCTAATCTGGGGTAACACTATCCAAACACTTGCAATATTCATTTCCTCACTCCTCAACACATAACTGCCACTTGCTCGGCTCCACCTACTATTCATGTTTTTGTAGCACCACCCCCTCCTGAAGCTCCCACCTTTGATGTTTATCCACCGGTTGTGCCTCCATACTCTAAGAGAGAGTATGTATTGAATATTTCTGGTGATCAACATTATGATCCCGAGCTCATATTTAAGTCGATTGGTCCTTACAGCTATACTCAACCTCTTGAATTTCCTCTTAACAATGAGAAGCTTGTTGTGTTAGAAGAACAGGAGGGCATGACACGAAAATTGAAGAGGTTAGAACAAGCTATGAGAAACTTGCAAGGGCTCGGGGGTTACAAAAGTGTCTCGTATAAATACATGTGCATGTTTCCAGTTGTTAATCTTTCTTTTGGTTTTAAAATGCTGAAGTTTGAGAAATATGATGGGCATGGGGACCCAGTATCACATTTAAGGCATCATTGTAACCAACTAAGGGGCACTGGAGGGAAGGAAGAAGTACTCATGTCTTATTTTTGTGAGAGTCTTCAAGTCTAGCTTCGAAATGGTCTGTTGATCATGACATCAACAAGTGGAATAGTTGGGATAACCTGGATAATGAATTCATGCAACAATTCCAATACAATATGGAGTTGATTCCTAATGAGAAATTCCTAACTAATATGAAAAATAAGAGTACTGAAAATTTCAGAGAGTATGCGATTAGATGGTGTAAAAAAGTTGCTAGGGTGAAACCGCTAATAAGAGAAAGCAAGATAGTAGGTGTTTATTCAAGAGAAGGATGAAACATATTATCAACACTTGTTACCTGCATTAAGCAAGTTATTTATTAAGGTCCTCAAAATGGGGGAGATAATAGAGGATGGAATTAAGACCGGTCGCATTGTGAGTTTTGCAACATTGAAAACAACTACTCAAGTAATTCAAAGGGGTTCAGGAAATATTGGAGGGAATAAGAATAAGGAAATGTCGCTGCTACTGTAGATGGACAAAGGACACGTCCAAGAAGACCACGTCACCGTTACCCCCAGTCTCAAGCCAAAGTCCATACCCAATCTCTATTTAATCACTCCCAAAACCCATTATATTCCATTCCACCACTTTTATATCCAGTATATAGTGCACAACCATATGTTCAGCCTCTTTTGTAGCCACAATGGCGTGCACCAACTCCTCAGAGTCATCCTCCAACTTCATAAAAATATCAAAGCCCTTCTAGGTCCGATCTTTGATTCAAGCCAAACAATAAAGAGAGGCAGAAGCCTAGGGATAGTTTCATGTCAACTGGAGAATCGTATGCCAGTTTTCTTTAGAGATTAGTACAATAGGGCATGATCACTCCTCTCCTTGGGTATACTCCTGACCTGCATTCAAGAAATTTTGATCCTAATGTACGAAATGTTTTAGAATCAAACACCAAACTTTGGACGAATCTAAGGTTTTTGGCTCTATTTGATTTCTACGAACGTTCTTCACCTACTAAACACTTCACACACTAGGGGCTGAACTGAACTAGGAAAAGTATGGGGTATTACATTCGAAATCATGAACCGTTTGATTTTCCAGAAACGAAATTTCAATATCTACAATATATCCCAAATTTAGATTTAAATTCCTTCAATATAATTTTCAATAATTTTTTTGAAATTAGCCCTGAATTTTACATGCTAAAAATTTCAGATATGCACATTTCTACTAAATTTTCATATCTCGATGTAGGAACGATGAAATCACAAGGCGCTTAATTTTTTTATTTTTTTTGAAACTAGATTAAAAAACTATAACTTATACTAAATTCATGATTTAAGACTTTCAACATTATTTTAGACAAAATTTTGAAGTTGACTTCAAATTCTGTCATGCTGAAAATTTCAGATTTGCGCGCCTTTACTGAAACTTTCATATGTCAAAGTAGGAGTGATGAAATCATGAACCGGTTGATTTTTTCAAATCTTGACTCGAAAATATATAACATATCCAATATTCATGTTTTAACACCTTCAGAATTATCCCAGATAATTCTTTTGAAGTTGCCTCTGCATGCTGATACGTTTTTAATTTTAGGTTTGTGTAGCTTCACGAGACAAATCATATCTGGGCGTGGGTGCATTGAAATTGTGAGTGGATTTTTTCATTGGAAAGAGGACACTAATAAATACACCACCTTCTATAGGCAGGAAAACTCAAGGGTACAACTTGATCCATATTTGACAATTGAGATACTTACCATATTTAGGTGAGCATTCCTTCTTTTCCCTCTCATTTTTTTTGTAGGTGAATGACAAGATCTTGTTCAAGATAATGTCTTTTATGCAAGGCTTACTATCTTACGGTGAAAAGAGATAGATACTTGTCACATCCCTAAGAAAAGGTAATTTCATGGTAATCTTATGGCGCATAGCGATGACTACTCATCTCCTCCCTAAGAAAAGGTAATTTCATTGTAATCATAGGGCGCATAGGGATGGATACTTGTCCACACCCTAAGAAAAGTTAATTTCATGGTAATCTTAGGGCGCATCGGGATGGTTAATCATACCCGCCCTAAGAAAAGTTAATTTCATGGTAATTTTAGGACGCACAGGGATGGCTACTCGTCCCTACCCTAAGAAATGGTAATTTCATAGTAATCTTAGGGCGCATAGGGATGACTACTCATCTCCACCATAAGAAAAGGTAACTTTATGGTAATCTTATGGCGCATAGGATGGCTACTCATCCCCGCCATAAGAAAAGGTAATTTATGGTAATCTTAGGGTGCATAGGTACGGCTACTCGTCCCTGCCCTAAAAAAAGGTAATTTCATGATATACTTAGGGCGCACAGGGATGGCTACTCGTCCCCTCCCTAAGAAAAGGTAATTTCATGGTAATCTTAAGGTGCATAGGGACGGTTATTCGTCCCCACCCTAAGAAAAGTTAATTTTATGGTAATTTTAGGGCGCACAAGGATGGCTACTAGTCCTCGCCCTAAGAAAAGGTAATTTTATGGTAATTTTACGGCGCATAGGGATGACTACTCATTCCCGCCATAAGAAAAGGTAACTTTATGGTAATCTTATGGCGCATAGGTATGATTACTTGTCCCCGCCATAAAAAAAGGTAACTTTATGGTAATCTTACGGTGCATAGGACGGCTACTCATCACCGCTATAAGAAAAGGTAATTTATGGTAAACTTAAGGTGCATAGGGACGGCTACTCATCCCATCCTAAAAAAGGTAAACTCAAGAAGGTTTGAAGGATTTAAAGACTTTAACTTATAGATCAAACCACCTGATGACTCCAACTTTTAGACTTTGAAGGCTTTAATATGGCAGATTTGAAAACTTCAACTTGAAGACTTCAACTTATATACATAGAGCATATGAAGACTTCAATTTGTGAACTTGCCGGACTTCGTATGATTAATTTGAAAGCTCCAACATGAAGACTTAGTGAATTTGAAGACTTCAACTTAAGACATAGATCATCTGAAGACTTTAGCTATCAAACTTTAAAGGCTTTGATATGGCAAATTTAAAGACTTTAACTTAAAGACTTAGTGAATTTGAAGACTTCAACTTATAAACATAAAGCATATGAAGACTTCAACTTGCAGGCTTTAGTATGGTGAAAGCTCCAACACAAAGACTTAGTGAATTTTAAGACTTTAACTTATAGACATTGGTCATCTGAATAATTCAGCTATCAGACTTCATGAACTTGCATGCTTCAATATGGTAACTTGAAAGCTCCAACATGAAGACATAGGTCATCTTAAGACTTCAACTATCAGACTTCATGAACTTGCATGCTTCTATATAGTAACTTGAAAGCTCCAATATGAAGACTTAGTGAATTTGAAGACTTCAATTTATGTCAAAAAACTTTTACTTCATAGGGATTTACCCCCATTGAGTCACCAACACTTATGCAAGTCTGAAGATTGATGAAGTTAAAAGTCTCTTGAAGACTGAATTTTTTGTATGAGGGGGAACATGTATTTTTTTTACACTCATGCAACTGAACTCAGAATAAAATTCCATGCACCTACGTACCTCAATGAAGAGAATCAAGTCACAACATAGTTCTGGGGTGAGTGATTTTTTTTGTGTCCTAACTTTTGCCTAGGCAGCTGATAACGCTCAATCTACAGCTCTCGTAGAAGTGTAAAATGGTCGTTTGTCAAATATAGAACCCAACTGGGTTGGGTATCGATCCCACAGGGAATAGCTTGGTCAGCAAGTAAGCGAAGATTACTAGACTTTTAGTAAAAGTCTCGAAAAAAGGGGGGAGTCTTGTTGTGCAAGTAATGTAACCAAATAGTAGAGAAAAGACGGAAATAGCAAAGTAAAAAGAAAGAATGTTTAGTAAGATGTAAACGATGAGAATTGAGAAGTTGGGGTTATGTCCACCTTATGAGTTGTACGTCTCTATTGGCTATGAGTTATGCGGAGTTCAGACATGCATGTGCTTATAGAGAATTGTATTCGATGGTAAATCTAAGCGTCTTTCGACCTGAACAAGGACTATTTCACTTTAACTCTTTCGAGCTTAAAGCGTATCTAACGGTACAAATTCTCCAAGAGGTTAATCCAGTTATGACACTAACTTTTTAATAGGGGATGGGACCCTATTACCTTGACATTATCTCTTTTCCAGACATATAACCTTTCTTTCGAACAAGCTAATGCTATACTGGCTTATTCTATGCGTTTGCAACCACAAAGAATTTAGATTAAGATGAAGAGAATAATGATATAAGCAATATACGCGTCACGAATTCACAAACTCATAGCAATAGATAGTATCTCATATGGCTTCCATAACCCCAACAGAGAAGTTTAGTTACCCATGAGTGCGAAGGAAATCACAATAGACATTGTTATTATACCACAATAAATATTTCGTGTAGCAAAGTGTGGTAGGCGTTAGGCGTGAATTCCTTGCAAAGTAACGTTTCTCTTGTTGCGGAAATTAAGAATTGATTAGATGAATAGAAGAAGAATAAAAAGTAGAATTAATAGAAAAGGTCTTGCGGAAGTAGAATAAGAATTGAAAAGTAGAATTAGAATTGTAATTCGAAGTATTAAAATCTCTAGCAAAATAGGGTATTTATAATACCCATATCCTATTCCTACTAAGCTAATGAATTACTTAACCCATCCTACTAGGTTAAGGTATCATTATCCTAATCCTAATAAGTTACTGCTAGTCCCCAAAGTCTTTAGAATTGTTGTTTTTGCCCAGGACAGATTTTCCATGCGCCACTTTTGGTCCTTGGCGTCCAAGCTTTGCTTTCCTCATTTCGTGAATCTTTCTTTGGCATCAAGTTATCCATAAAATGCTGAATTCTGCATCATTTATACCTAAAAACTTGCTAATCATGTTCGTTAGCTCACTTACAGGAAAAAGGACTAAAAGTGCATGAATTATATAATTTGTCCTCAAAACATGGCTAAAATATGGGTAAAATATAGCACTATAGGTGTGTAAATTCGCCTATCATCAACACCCCATACTTGAAGCTTTGTTCGTCCTCGAACAAAATATCATGTCCCTCTTAACATTTACTTAGGGTTTCACAGCAACAACACAAAATATTCGTCAAGACAAGCATAACAATTATCAACAAAGAGTAGTTTTCTGATCATTAGTAGAAACAATTCAACCTCTAATATAGACTCGTAATGATGGTTAATTCGTATCCACAAGTTAAGCCACAAAGAATCATACAAGACTACCCAAAACTCATCAACCATGTGTGTCTCACATAAGATATTACCCATAATCACTCTCAAATATTGCATTTTTCAGAACATGGGTATAAGATTATCCTTGTTCTCACCCTCACAAGGAATTCTTATGTTGCAACTGATGACCATAGGCTTGCCCTTAGTGTAATGCTCCACTAAATATCAGAATGCTAAGCTTAGGATCAAATAGGTCTTCTATAGGTTGTAATGTAGGCTAAGGGATGGGTAGGACTATTTTGGCCAGAAATAGTGACTAAGTTTCTAAGCGCTTTAATACATCACATTATGCCATTAACACTCTCTTTTAATCAACCCTGCTACCTTTTTTTTCATCTATCACCCTTTTTCACCTATTTTGCCATTCAAGCATAATTATCTTTTTATTTAATCCATAAACACAATTTTTCTTTTTGTTTTTCTATTTCTTTTTCTTTTCTCTTTTTTTTTTATTTATAACACACCTCCATGATAGCCACTCTTTTTCATAACAAATTCAAGTACCAATACACTCTAAGGCATCACTCTCACCCAATTTCCTCTTATTTTGTCACATGACTTCACAATTTAAAGCACTTAGGAATTTGGATCAAATTATGGTCTTGAAAAAAAATGGATTAGGCTTACATATGAGGCTGTCAAAGAAAATGGCTTAAAGGCTCAAAGGGGTTGACTAGGAGAATGTCCACGGGTAGGTAAAACGAAGGTAAACAAGTATCGGTTGCCAAAGAAATGCCTAAATCATCTCCTAAACTCACACTCTTTATTTCTCTTTACATACACACCAGGCAAGTTCTAGCATCAGTCACAAACACAGAATATACTATCAGCTCACACACACAAGGCACATGGTCAACTTTATTGGGAGTATTATAGACTCTTGATCCTAACAGATGAATGAATTAAACCACACAATTATCACACAGTGAGTCACACTTAGAGCCTAAATGTCTCAATAGTAATGATTCTAGCACAAACTCTTGTCATAACACCATGCCGCCTATCAGAACAATTTCATGCATCATAATCTAAAAAAAATACGACTAATTAAAACAAACAAAAAAATATGACAATAAATGTAGGCAAAGAAGTACAGCATACAAATACCAGCACCTCACACTTAGACGGGACACACTGCCCTCAGTGGAAAATAAATACGGAAAACCTGATTAGTCGGACTCCTCTTCTATGTCTGGGGTCATACCCCCTGTGTTGGAATCATCATCAGAGTCGTCATCCTCAGAGTTTCCTCAAATTGTACCCCACTTGATCCAAAAGTGCGTTGAGGTATTTGTAGCGAGGAGGATTCATCTTGCTCTTTTCTTCCCCTTTTCTGGCCTTTCTGTGAGGTGGTTGCTTTGTCTTTTCCTTGGCGTGCTTTTGGTGCCATTGTACTTGGTTGATGGCCTCGGAAGATGTTCACCTTCAACATGCAATACTTCCAAATCAAAATTTGAAACCAATCTCCTCCTTTATACCTCTTGCACCTACACTTACTCAAAAACAACAAAAACGATTAGAACGATGGGTTGCCTCCCACCAAGCGCCTTAGTTTTGGTCGTGGCTCGACAAAATCTTAAGAAAACAAAACAATTAAAAAAGATGGGTTGCCTCCCACCAAGCGCTTGATTTATTGTCGCGGCACGACATAACTATCTCGATTACTTAGACTTTATCGAGATAGATGGGGCATCATTTTCTGAATGGATTCAGACGACGCCGATGCTTACTTGTAGGCATGCAATCTCCTTCGAGATGAATCTTGTGCGTACATATCCCAAGAGGGATACCAATTATATCATCAATAGTCCAACCCATAGCTCTTTTGTATTTCTTCAGAGAAGAGATGAGAGCCTCTACGTGCTATTTACTTAAATCATCCGCCACACTCACCGGAAGTGTATTTCCACTTCCCAAGAACGCATACCTTAGATAATTGGGGAGCTCTTTCGATTCTAGCACTGGGGGCTCTTCAATAGAAGTCTTTGCTGTTGGTGACGGTTGATTCTTAAGATCAAGGTCCGGCTGCTTAGGAGTATGAGAATAGGACCCTATTTCTGTTAGAGAACACATAGTTTCTTTATAATCTTCATCGTCCTTATGATCAACATTCAGCAGCGCAGCAGACAATGGCTCAACAGTAAGTTGTTTCTCTACAGATAATGCTTTCTTATCCTCATAATGAACATCAGCTACGGAGAACACATTCATATCGCTGGGCTTCTTCATTTCTTTGCATATATCAAAGCGGACCACTTCGTCATTCAACCGAAATAAAAGCTCATTAGCTCTCATGTCAATAAGCACACTTCCTGTTGCAAGGAAAGGACGCCCCAAGATTATGGGAACTTCAGAATCCACCTCCCAATCCAAAATCACAAAGTCTGCAGGAAAAATGAAGGTAGACACCTTCACCAACACATCATTCAAGATACCCACAGGTCGTTTTACCGACCTATCTGCCATCACGAGCCGAATATTGGTTGGTGTAGGGTCGCCCAACCCCAACTTTCTGTAGACGGATAGTGGCATCAAATTGATGCTAGCTCCCAAATCGCACAATGCCTTAGCAAAATTCATAGATCCAACCGTGCAAGGAATAGTGAAAGCATCAGGGTCTACCTTCTTCTGTACTAAGGACCTTGTGGCAATTGCACTGCAATGATGAATATTATCTGCCGGCTCATAGCTTACTGCCTGCTTCTTTGTTAAAAGATCCTTCATAAATTTTGCATACCCAGGCATTTGCTCTAGCGCCTCCACCAAAGGGACATTAATAGTCAGCTGCTTCAACATTGTCATGAATTTACTGAACCTTGTATCATACGCCTTCTTCTTCAATCTCTGAGGAAAAGGTGGTGGTGGAAGGGGAATAGTTTTCTCCACCACTTTGTTTTTACCTTGCTTCCAACTATTAATCTTTTCAGGCTGCAAACGTCTAGGGGTGACGTCATGAACACACTCTTCAGCTTCTTCAGCCTCTTCACATTCTGCATCAATAACATTATCCGCTATATCATCAACCACCTGCTTGTCCTTGGATGGATTTTCCAACACTTTACCACTCCGGGTAGTAATAGTCATGCATGATCCGTCGTTCCTTAGGTTTTGCACCGTATCGCTGGGTAGTGTTCCAGCCTTTCTTTGGTTGAATGCCACAGATAATTGACTCAATTGTTGCTGCAGCTGTTTTATTGAAGTGGAATGCGAGTCAACCAATTGCTTCATTGAGGACAGATAATTTATTACCTCAGTTACTCCTGTGCTGGTTGCCTCTACTCCTTTCAGCAGCTTAGCCATCATATCTTTCATGGACATATTTCCAGAGCCAGATGCCACAGCCTCACGGTTTCGAGGAGGAACATACAAACCACTCCTATCAGTCTTATTCTTCCAACCACCTTGATCGCGGTCCATGTATCCAGATTTATCATAATAGTTCCGACCTTGGTTTCCTTGGGCATTGCCTTGGAAACCCCCCTGATTATTCAAGTAGTTGGCTTCTTCCTCTGAATCGGATTCGTCTCATCCTTTTGATGCAACTTTTTTGACTTTTTCGGTCTTCCCTAATAATAAATGCTTGGTAAGAAGATCCATCTGCATTTTCATGTGTGCCATATCTTGATCACGTTCCTCTTGTCTACGCCTCTGCTCTGTAGTCATGCCAACGCTTGCTACCTCAAAATCCCTGGTATGCCAAGCTCTACTCTGCTTTGTCATACGATCTAGCATATCACTTGCCTCGAGAAAAGTAAGGTCCATGAATGACCCACCTGCAGCATTATCAACCACTGGCTTAGTCACTGAGTTCAAAGCCCTGTATAATATCTCCATCAAGTGGATGTTGGTCATCTGATGATTTGGGCACCGCATAAGCTTCTTCTTGAACCTCTCCCATGTTTCGTGGAGAGCTTCAGTTGGAAGCTATTAAAAATTGTTGATCTCATATCTCAACTGTGCTCTTTTGGATGGCGGAAAGAATCTTTCTAGGAAAGCGTCTTTCAGTTGCCTCCAATTAGTAATAGAATCAGGAGTCAGCCCATTCAACCATAGAGTTGCCTCCCTAGATAGAGATAATGGAAATAAGCGCAGCCGAATTGTATTCTGTCCAACGCCTGGATTGTCGAATGACTTGCATGTAGAGATGAAGTTGATCAGATGCATATTCGGATCATCGCCTGCAAGTCCATCAAATAATCCCTTGAGCTGCAATAGTTGAATCATGGTGCTGGTGATATTGAAATTTGCTCCAAGTGCCAAGGGCGGAGGAATAATAGCTCCTGTAGCACCAACTCTATCCAGATTGTCATCATCATCATCAAAAGGAGCCTGCACAGCTCGGCGGTCAGGTCTCATTCTAGCTTGACGATCTCTCCTATGCATAGGTGCCGCCACCTCATCAGTACGCCTAGGATTTAGTAGCTCCTCATCACCCAGGTCCTCATCATCAGGATTTGTTGCCCGACCTGGGTTATCAATATTCTGTTGATGCACTTGAGCAGCTGCCAGTGCAGCTAGTCTAGCCTGCTCCTGTTGAGCCGCCCTTTTGTCAATGTCACGTTGTGCATCCATCCTGCCAATAGAACCTGAATAGAACAAAAACAACAGCTAAAAGTAAAATCTGAGAACTTTTGACCAAAGGGTCTAGTAACTATCACAAACTTAGTTGAAAACCGTATTCCCCGGCAACGGCACCAATTTTTGATAACGCTCAATCTACAGCTCTCGTAGGAGTGTAAAGCGGTTATTTGTCAAATATAGAACCCAACTGGGTTGGGTATCGATCCCACAGGGAATAGCTTGGTCAGCAAGTAAGCGAAGATTACTAGACTTTTAGTGAAAGTCTCGAAAAAAAGGGGGAGTCTTGTTGTGCAAGTAATGTAACCAAATAGTAGAGAAAAGACGGAAATAGCAAAGTAAAAAGAAAGAATATTTAGTAAGATGTAAACGATGAGAATTGAGAAGTTGGGGTTATGTCCACCTTATGAGTTGTACGTCTTTATTAGCTATGAGTTATGCGGAGTTCAGACATGCATGTGCTTATAGAGAATTGTATTCGATGGTAAATCCAAGCATCTTTCGACCTGAACAAGGACTATTTCACTTTAACTCTTTCGAGCTTAAAGCGTATCTAACGGTATAAATTCTCCAAGAGGTTAATCCAGTTACGGCACTAACTTTTTAATAGGGGATGGGACCCTATTACCTTGACATTATCTCTTTTCCAGACATATAACCTTTCTTTCGAACAAGTTAATGCTATACTGGCGTATTCTATGCGTTTGCAACCACAAAGAATTTAGATTAAGTTGAAGAGAATAATGATATAAGCAATATACGTGTCACGAATTCACAAACTCATAGCAATAGATAGTATCTCATATGGCTTCCATAACCCCAACAGAGAAGTTTAGTTACCCATGAGTGCGAAGGAAATCACAATAGACATTGTTATTATACCACAATAAATATTTCGTGTAGCAAAGTGTGGTAGGCGTTAGGCGTGAATTCCTTGCAAAGTAACATTTCTCTTGTTGCGGAAATTAAGAATTGATTAGATGAATAGAAGAAGAATAAAAAGTAGAATTAATAGAAAAGGTCTTGCGGAAGTAGAATAAGAATTGAAAAGTAGAATTAGAATTGTAATTCGAAGTATTAAAATCTCTAGCAAAATAGGGTATTTATAATACCCATATCCTATTCCTACTAAGCTAATGAATTACTTAACCCATCCTACTAGGTTAAGGTATCATTATCCTAATCCTAATAAGTTACTGCTAGTCCCCAAAGTCTTTAGAATTGTTGTTTTTGCCTGGGACAGATTTTCCATGCGCCACTTTTGGTCCTTGGCGTCCAAGCTTTGCTTTCCTCCTTTTGTGAAGCTTTCTTTGCCGTCAAGTTATCCATAAAATTCTGAATTCTGCATCATTTATACCTAAAAACTTGCTAATCATGTTCCTTAGCTCATTTACAGGAAAAAGGACTAAAAGTGCATGAATTATATAATTTGTCCTCAAAACATGGCTAAAATATGGGTAAAATATAGCACTATAGGCGTGTAAATTCGCCTATCATCAGCAGCCTCTTTCGAGGTTTTCACCTAGCAAATATTTTTTTGAGCCATAAACAGTTTATACTCTTACGGGCCAGGAGTGGACATGCATTTTATACTCGTTTCTTAAGGAGTGTCATCTCCCTTCAAGGATAGTCCTTCTTCAAGAACTTGTCATTGGGGGGGGGGTATTTCTCACGCCATCTGTATTGACAAGATTATAAACACCATTTGAATGTACTTCTTGTATGACATATGATCCATCCCGCTTTGGGGTGAATTTTTCCCCAGACTTACGAGAAGTAATAATGGGCCTTCTTAGTACAAGGACTTGATCTCCAACTTGGAAGCACCTCAAGCAAACCCTTTTGTTAAAAGAAAGAGATAGCTGGGCTTGATAACATTCAAGATTTTGTTGAGCCTTTAGCCTCTTCTCATCAAGATCTTCTAACTCCGCAAGACGCAACTTAAAATTTTCTTCATCGCTGAGCCCTTCTTGAATAGCCAGTCTCAAAGAAGGTATTTAACGCTCAAGTGTCAGGACTGCTTTAACTCCAAAAGCAGGTAAGTATGGGGCTGCTTGTGCCGGTGTATGGTAAGTTGTCCTATATGCCCATAAAGCTTCTTCCATTTGCTCATGCCAGTCTCGTTTGGATTTGGAGATGACTTTCTTCAACAAGTTACATAAAGTCTTATTGAATGCTTCGGCTAGACCATTGGCGGCAACATAGTACATTGAAGACTTGCACTGCTAGAAACCAAAAAGATCACATATTTTGTTCATCAGCTTATTATCAAATGGCTTTCCATTGTCAGTTATTATGTAATGAGGAATTCCAAAGCGGTAGATGATATTCACTCTGATGAATTTTGCAATATTTTCTTTCTTTACTTCATTGAGAGCAACAACTTTGGCCCATTTTGAGAAGTAATTTCTCGCGGACAAAATGTATAAGTGTCTACCAGAAGATTTTGGTAGTGGACCAACAACATCCATTCCCCAAGCATTGAATGGCCAAGATGCCACAGTTGGGTGTAGTACCTCGGAGGTTGATATATGAAATTTGCATGGAATTGGAAAGCTTTGCATCTTTTAGTATAGTCCAAGCAATCTTTCACCATCGTTGGCCAATAATATCCCATCCTTTTAATGTAAAAATGGAGCTTCGGTACAGACTGATGTGATCCGCAAACCCTCGAGCGTGCTTTTTGCAAAGCTTGAATTGCTTCTTCCTCTCCCAAACACCATAAGAGTACTCCTTCAAATGATTTTCTGTACAGTGTGTCTTTGTAGTAAAGGAAGCGAGATGCACAACAATGAATGTCAGTCCTTCTCCTTGGATCTTCTAGAAGTATCCAATAACACAAATAGTCAATGATAGGTTGTCGCCAATTTTCCGTTATAGCTTCGTACACGACAATGAGGTATTCAACCTTGTTTTATACATCCCCATCCTCTTTCGATGGCTGTACTACCCACTCTTGGCAGATAGTAACTCGTGTCTGATTTAGAAGAGTTAGGGTTGAGGCCAAAGTAGTTAGAGCATCAACTTACTTATTTTCTTTCCATGGCACATGCTGGAGGGTTACTTCTCCAAGCCACCCCATTAACTTTTGCGCATCATCATGATATGGTCGTAGCTCAGGATTTCTGACTTCATAGCTTCCCAAAAGCTGCTTGATCACCAATTGGGAGTCACCAAAGACTTGTAATTGAAGTTATTTCATGTCAACTTCCATATCAAGTCCAAGTATTAATGCTTGATATTGGACAACATTATTGGAGCAACAATTGGTCAAGGTAAAAGAGTATGGGATGACCTCTCCTTGTGGCGTGACAAACACTACGCCAAAACCAGCTCCATCTCGATGTGCAGCACCATCAAAGTACATCTTCCATGGAGGTATGGCTTCGATAACCATTGCATCTTTGTCAGGAAGTTCATCGCTCAGTTCCCAGTCATCAGGTATCGGGTGGTCTGCCAAAAAGTCAACCAATGATTGTCCCTTTACATCCTTTTAGGGGATGTACACGATCTCAAACTTTTGAAATTAGAGGTAACACCTTGAAAGTCAATCACTGAGGACTGGTTTCGACATTACAAACTTGATGGGATTTTCCCTGGACACAATACAAACAACATGAGCTTGAAAGTAGTGTTTTGTCTTTTGGATTAAGAAAACCAATGACAAACATAACATTTCGATTAGAGAATACTTTATCTCTTTAACACCCCAACTTAGGATATGGAGTCCCACATTGGTAAAACACAGGAGGGATATTGGGTAAATAAGTAAGCAAGCCTAACTCCCTAGTGATGTGTTTTAAAGTTGTTGCAGGCCTGGGCCAAAGCAGACAATATCACTTGTGGGTTGGGGAGTTACAGGGGTGTCTCGGGCCTTGATGGTTTAGGATTCCCATCACGGGCAGGGCCTCAGCTCGAGTCATGACAAGAATGGTATCAGAGTCGCTCATGTATCAGCCCTATCAATGTGGGCCAGAGTTCAAACTGAGTGTAGGCGAATCCTGGTAAGACGGGGAAATCTCAGTCCTGAGTGTAGGCAAATTCCATTAGGTGGGGAAAACCTCAGGGAGGATGTTGCATCTATAAGGGGGTGTATGTAACACCCCAACTTAGGATATAGAATCCCACATCATCAAAATATAGGAGGGATGCTGGGTATATAAGTAAGCAAGCCTAACTCCCTAGTGACGTGTTTTAAAGTTATGCGGGCCTGGGTCCAAAGCTGATAGTATCACTAGTGGGTTTGGGAGTTACAGAGGTGTCTCGGGCCTTGATGGTTGGGGATGCTCGTCGCGGCCAGGGCCTCATCTCGGGTCGTGACAAGCTCATTTGGTGTCATCATTTTGCTCAGATAGTAAAGAGTGTTTTCTTTGCCTTCACTATTATCTTGAGCCAATAGTGCTCCAACTAACCTTTCTTGTGCCGCGATATAGAGTATCAATGGTTTTCTAGGTATGGGTGCCATAAGAATTGGAGGTTTCATTAAGAATGATTTGATACTCTCAAAGGCCTTGCTACAAGCCTGGTCCCATTTGAAAGAGGTATTCTTCTTCATGAGACGGCTACATAATTGACATTTTTGGCCAGGTTTAAGATAAACCTCCTTAAATATGCTAGACTTCCTTGTAGGCTTTATAACTCGTGAATATTTTGAGGCTCGGGCATTTTTAAAATTGCATCGACCTTGGCTTAATCAATTTTAATTCCTGGGTGTCGTACAATGAAGCCAAGAAACTTTTAAGAAGTAACTCCAAAGGCACACTTCAATGGATTCATCCTAAGTTGATATCTTTGAAGTAACTTGAACACCATTCTTAGGTCCTTTAAGTGGTCTTTTCTATTTCTTGACTTTTCACCACTAGATCATCCACGTAGCATTCAATATTTTTATGAAGTAGGCGGTCAAAGATGTTTTGTATAGACCTTTTATAAGTGGTGCCAAAGTTCTTCAAACCAAATGGAATCACCTTGTAGCAATAAATACTTTTGGGTGTATGAAATGCAGTGAGTTCTTCATCCTTTGGTGTCATACGGATTTGATTGTAGCCGAATAACCCATCCATAAAAGACATTGCCTCATAACCAGTGGTGGCATCAGTCATCAATTCTGGTATGGGGATTGGAAATTCATCGGCATTATTGAGATCCCAAAAGTTGACACAAACTCGAATTTAGATATTCTTCTTTCGTACTGGAACAATACTTGAAATCCACGTGGGATATTTGACTTCGCGAATAAAGCCAGCTTCAATGAGTTTGTTATTTTCATTTTCAATCAATGGAACCAACTCTGGCCTAAAGTGCCTTTTGGCTTGCTTAATAGGACGAGCCCCATTCTTGACTGCCAACTGATGGACTGCTACTTTTCAATCTAAGCCAGGCATTTCCTTATAACTCCAAGTGAAGACATCCATATATTGTTTGAGTATGTCCATATAAGCGATTTCCTCCTCGATTTCTAGAAAAGCACTCAGGTAAGTTGGTCTTGGGTCTTCATTGGTTCCAAGATTAAATTTTTTCAAGGAATTTATTATGGTCTTCACTCCTTCTTCAAGTTGCGATGAAACATCTCCAACATCTTCCTCCTCTTGAGGATTATCGTCGTTGATGGATATGTGGTAACACCAGAAAGTATCCTCCATTTCTTCATCAACCTTTATTTGAGATGAGGCCTCATTCTCAGTTTGGGTTGTAACATGATATGAGGAGTCAATACTTTCTTCATTTTCCTCACGTTTCTTGGTATAAACCACAGTATGAGCCTTTGTTTTTAACACCTTGTTGCATGAAACCACCAGTTCTGTCTACCGCGTTATTCTATAAGGAATCAAACTTTGGAACTCCTTCTGGATTTTTTCGTGACGAGTGCATCATCGCGCCTTGATAACTTCTCTGACGCTTGTTGTTTTTCTTCTTATTTAAAGGACCCAACCTATCGAACATAGAAGATTTTGTGGTTAAATCTCCAAGTCATTCAAAGACAGAAGGCTTTTTTTGGATGTAGTAGACTCTTCTTCTACAGTGATGAAGTTACTAACCACCCTTCATATAGAGATGTGAATTATAGGTAGCTGCGTGTATCCTAGGCCTTCATGTGCCTGCCTGGTTGTACCTTTCGATGGAAGTTTGCCCAATCTTGATGGCTCATTAGGATTATATCCAGCCTTTACAAATAGCTTGTATGTATTTAAATCGAAGCCCTCTTTTGGCTCATTAGGTTTTGAGCCACAGACTCTCCAAAGTAGCCTTGAGGATGGATTTATTGTATCAATCTTCCTGATAGGTAAAGTTAGCCCCTTTAGCACATTATCTTGGGAATTAGATAGGTGATCTTTCGCTTTTTTTACCTTTGGTACGTAGTGAATAATAGGAGTTGCCTTTTTTTTTTCATATGTGCGACGCTTTCTTTATTTGAAGTGAAGAGGGGCTTCTTGGTGGCAGCTTTTTCAACAATCATTGTGACTTTTTTGGATGCAAGATCATTAAAATTGGTCTTGGTGACATTATCAACCCTTTTCTCATTCACGACATAGTTTTTCAAGTAGAATTTTGCATCGGCAAAGTGTGATTCAGCTTCAGTGAATGGCTTATCATCGGCTACTATCTTTATTTCCACTCCACCTTCAAGGCCTACCAAGAAATATATTGTATGAAGTTTTGGCATCTATCACATGCATCAACGTATTTGATCAAAAATCATCCATATGAATCCCCAACTTGACAGATCCCATGGCCCTTTGGCCCCCTTGGTTGAAGCCTTGGATTATTATACAACTTTCGTCCAGTTCGTTAGTAGCGATGCTAAGTTCCTTCATTGTGTGGATAGGCAGTATGTTGACTACGTATCCCTCGTCAATCAAGATTCTATTTATCTTCTTTCCTAGAACTTGACCTACCATGTACAATAGACGATTCTGTAGGGCTCCTTCAAGCAGAAGATTATTATTTATAAATGGGATTTTTGTATCACATACACATGCCTCTTCGCTAGGAGTTTTAGCAAGATTTTTAGAAGATGAAAGAACTTCCATGGGTAGATTTTCTCCCTTTGCCCCCTCTTTGGCAGTATTAAAACAAGATACCTCAAGGTTGACTAGAGCAGTCTTCGCACAAAACCAACTTTGTAAGAATTCTTCCAACGTTATTGTACACCGTGGTTTTTATGGTGAAGCTCCATTACCCTCATCTTTTTTGAAAGTTCAACCAACTTCTGTTTTCTTGGTTTCTTCACCATTCTCCTTCTAGTTGGCTGCTCGAATGACCTTTTTTGTATACTCATCTTCTTACATCTGCGCCTGGTCACCAGAGTCCAACCTTCATCATTACCTTCATTAATTGAAGAATTATGATGCTCTAACAGTTTCTCATTATGCTCTTCGACACATATTTAGACCGGATTGAGCGAGCCAAAAGTGATAGAGATTTGATGAGAACTGGCCATCTCATCATCGAGAAAGATCTTTTTCTCATTTGCTAATTGCATGAATTTTTCCTTAAAGACAAAACACTTTTCAAGAGGGTGACCTACAAGCCTATGATACTTGCAATAATTTGGGTCATTGGTCCTTTCAGCTCCATCGGGCCGCTTCATCTCTGGTATATCAATGAGCTTATACTCAAGAAGCTCATAAAAAATCTCAGCCACATCTGAAAGGAAGGGGTATTTTTTTTCTTGTATCTCCATTAAAGTTAACTTTTGATTTGGATGTGCTCGAGAAGTCGTATTCACACTTTGCTTTTTGCTCACCTTCATGGTGACCTTCACAGGAGACATGTCGACATTCATGGATTCTTTGTTATCATTTTTAGGGACAAACTTACCCCATTTTTGGGTTCCTGCTTATTCTTTCCCCTTTAAGGGTCATGGATAGGCGTTACTCCCTTTCCAGCAGAAGACATGCTCAACTCCATGTCGTGAGCATGAGTAGCTAACTCTTCAAAGGATTTTGGTTTAATTCCTTGCAAGATATAGAGAAGCTCCCAGTGCTTTCCTTGGACGCACATCTCTATTACAGAAGCTTCGCTGAGCCTATCTTTGTATTTTAGGCTCGCATTTCTCCACCGATTGATGAAGTTGGTGACTAGCTCATCCTTTTTTTATCGAGTATTTATGAGATTTATTATGCTCACTGTACGTCTTGTGCTGTAAAAAGGATTCAGGAACTCATGCTTCAATTGCTCCCAACTATCGATGGAGTTAGGCTCAAGGTCCGTATACCAATCAAAGGCATTTCCCTTCAGGGAACAAACAAATTGTTTGACAAGATAGTTACCGTAAATTCCAACATTATTACATGTCTCAACAAAGTGTGCGACATATTGTTTTGGGTTCCCTTTTCCCTCAAATTGTAGAAATTTGGGGAGTTTGATAACCATCAGACATTTTGAGGCTATCAATTCTCGTAGAGTAGGTCTTGGCATACGCAAGGGAAGACTTGGTGACAACATCATACTTGTATTTAAGGGTCCCTTCAATGAATTCCTTCAATTGCTCAATCGAGATCATTCCCTCAGAAGAAACTTGTACCTCCTTAGTCGGTGGTGTTTGTTTCACAGGATGTTCTATCTCGTGAACTTTCGGAGCTTTTCTAGGTGCATGGCTAGACTCTTCGTTTATCAGTCCTTCCATTCTATCCACTATCTTATCAATTCGAGCATCTTGATTTTGAACATACTTGTTCAGGCCCTCAATTGCCTTTGTGAAATTCGCCAGCTACTCCTCCATAGATGAGGCATCAGTCACCATTGCTTGCATGATCACTGGAGACGTTGGAGAGTAACACAAATTATCGGATAAGTTGATCTTCAAAGTGTTCAGCTTATGCGGTGTAAGTGAAGATAACACATTTATTGAACAACCATTGATCTTTGTGCCAGAGTATTTCGAACCAGAGTGCTCAAGTAGAGCAAGAGTCTTCTTAAGTGTTTCTTCCATGTTGCTTCCTCCTTCCAAAACACTTGCATTGAACTTCGTTCCTTTTGGGGTTGAAGATCCAAAAACTGGAGTTGGCGCGGATGACACTGGATGTGTTTGTTGTCCTAACATGTTGTCCTTGCTCCTTGTGACAGCTCCCAAGATTCTGAAAGTAACACCAAGGATACTTTCTACTTCGGTAGAGAACTTTGAATCAACAGCCTTGGAAGCAGTTGTTTGAGAGTTGATCTTCTTGGAAGTCATTTCAGCGTTCTTAATCTTCAGAGTTTGAAAAGGTGAGATGAGAGGTAAAGATCGTCCCACTGGGCGTGCTAGTTTGTTTGCAATAAATTTTTACGATGACAGAAATAAATTGCAGTCACAAGCAAAAATATGGAAAAACATGATTTTTTATTGATAAACAATGTGGGTACAAATTTGTTTCTCCCTTGATTCTTCTCTCTTAATTTTTATCGTAATTCAAGGACCGTTAGTGGCGTATTTCTCGAACGTAGGCATATTTAGATTTGATATGAATTTCTCCATAATTCGAGTGCCGTTAGTGGCGTATTTCTCGAACTTAGGAAGATATGAATTTGATCTCCATGAAAGGAGGATTTGTGGATCTTCTTGATTTATTTAAGGGAAAAGGCATCATTTCCACCCCATACTATACAAGAAAAGTCTAAGCCACACCTAAATTATATAAGTGACCTATTACACACCTTAACTATATAAAAGTGATATTATTACCTCCCCGCGACCCCCATTCTAAGGCGCGTGTGTTACACTTATTTTAGGCGCGTCCAGCCTATTAAATAACAAAAGTAAACGGCTAAAAACATTAAGGGAAAAGACATCGTTTCCACCCCAAACTATAGTCGAAAAGTCGAATCCACACCTAAAATATATAAGTGACCTATTACACACCTTAACTATAAAAAAGTGATACTTTTTACTGACGTGGTGCTGATGTGGCAGCGCGTGTAAAACACTACACCACATGCAAGTGGTGGTAGCCCGACAGGGTGTAAATAGTTTCACCTTTTTATAGTTTAGGTGTGTAATAGGTCACTAGTATAGTTTAGGTGTGGCTTCGACTTTTCGGATATAGTTTGGGGTGGAAACGATGCCTTGTCCCTTTATTTAATTATGAAGAAGAAAGGGTTTTGATCCCTTTGTGATATTCCATGAATTTATGAAATTATGTAGAGATATTCAAGATTTATGAATATCTCATGAATTTGCGGGATATCGGTATCTTGATCTCTTTATGAATATCCCATGAATTTATTGGGACTTTGTAGATTTATGAATATACCATCAATTTATCCAGACTTTGAAGATTTATGAATATCTCCCATCAATTTATTGGGACTTTTAAGATGCGTCTTTAAAGGGATATTTGCCCCTTTATATAGGCATAATTCAGGATTTAGGATAGAGTAGCCTCCAATAACTCTGATAGAATTTGGATTCTTCTTGAAGAGTCCCACAAATTTTAGAACTCTAAGTACTCTAACAAAAATTGAATTCTTTTTGTAGAGTCCACAAATTTTTGATATCTACAAACCTTATTGAAGTTGTTGATATAAATGGTCAATAACAGACAATTATTTCTGACCCAAATCATAACGAGGTGCTTATTGGTCAAGTTTATAAGGACAAAGCCACTTTAAAGTCAGTGATGACCTAGTATGCAAACAGAAACAAATTTCAATTCAATACAAAAATATCAAATGCAAACGGGTAAGTGAGTGTTTTCTATTATTATATATATTTTTATATATTTGTATATGTATTTATTCATACATATTTCAGAAGGAAAAATTTCAATATTTTATTGTAATGAGTGTCTGAAAATCATGTCCATTCATTCATTACTCTACTATATATTTCATAATATACATATTGACTGTCTTATAATATTTCTAGTTAATTGGTATTTTTAGTTAATATATGTATATTGATTGTCTTCTAATATACAGATATACATATGCTTGTATATCTGTTGTTTATATTTTTGTATTTTAGTTTACATAAGTTTGATATTTGTATTTGGATATATTTATTTTAGTTAACATAAGTTTGGTATATCTGTATTTGTATAACTGTATAAACTTATTTGTATATGCTTTTTTTTAGTTTACATAAGTTTTGTATATCTGTTTCTTATGTATATCTATTAATAGTATATTTGAATTTATGTATATCTGTAAACATAAGCTTCTAATTGTTTGTATATCTTTTTTTTTAAGGTTACAAAGGTTTTTTTTAGTATTTGAATATCTGTTGTTTGTATATCTGTATTTTAATTTACATAAATTTGGTATTTGTATATTTGTTTTTTATGTTTATCTATTAGTAGTATTTTTGTATTTATGTATAGCTGTATACATAAGTTTAGTGTGTTTGTATATTTGTAAATTTTCAAAAAACTAGTTTTATATAATAAGTATATAGGTTTCATATTGTCGGTACAGACTGTAGGTTCCATAAGTTTAATTGATTTTTTTTAATAATTATGTTTGTTGTGTTTGTGAAAATTATTAATACATAACTATTTCATATCAGGTATACTTTGGTGTGTAAATCGAAGGAATGTGGTTGGTTTCTAATGGCATCTAGTAATAAGAAGATCAATTTCTTTAAGATTCAAAAGTTTCGGCATGAATATACTTGTTCTTTAAAGGATAGAGTGTACCAGCAGAAACATATTAATAGTGCATTGATTGGTGGGATTGTGAAGCAAAAGTTATCCGACCATAAAAGAGTGTATACGGTGAAACACATACAGAAGGATATTAAGAATGAGCTTGGATTGGATTTGACTTATGCAATAGCCTAGAGGGCTAGAGAGAAAGCTTTGATTTCATTGAAGGGGACAACATATGCATCATACAACAGACTGTTGGGATATTTATACATGTTGGAAAAGACTTACCCTGGTTCACATATACGAATGAAAAAAATACCAGATGATGAATTCCTTTATGTGTTTATGTCGCTCTACTCTTCAGTTAAAGGGTTTGATTCATGTCGATCGATTGTTGTTGTTGATGGCAGTCATCTAAGGGGAACATATGATGAAACTTTTGTGTCAGCAAGTACACTTGATGGAGTAGATTTTTACGCTACTTACTCTTTTTTAAAAAAATTTCAATGCAATATATATGGTATTAAATACATATTATAATATGATTTTTTTTTTAATATTAATTATATTGTATACCTTATATATGAATATGTACTCATACTAATATGATTTTGTCCTTAAACTGTATATTGTATATGCACACTAAACTAAAGAAATACTAATCAAATCCATCATTAGATAAGCACATTTTTATCCCAAAAGCATATGAAATAATCGCATCACACGAAATGCTAGTTTCTTATCGAAACATGTCCAGCAAATGCTCTTGAAAACACTATCCAAAATTAAAGCATAGACACAAAAACATGTATTATTTCAATAATTTTTACCGAATGCAGTAATTTTATCCTTCATATTTCATCACGAGAGAATGATCCAAATGCAATTCAAGCCAGATATATTTGTACAAGTTCACTCTATATACCTATATGCAAACTGTATATACATATATGCACTCCATATACATATATACAAACTATATATACATATATCCAAATGCAAACTATACATACATATATGCATTCTAAAGTTGTATATATATATATATATATGAGTATGCATTATTCTACAAAAGTATATGTGCAAGTTCACTATATATACATATATGCAAACTGTATAAATATATCCAAATGCAAACTGTATATACATATATGCACTCTAAAACTGTATATATATGCATATGCATTATTCTACAATATATATATATATATACATATATATATAAATATAGAAAGATAGATAGATAGATAGATAGATAGATATAGATATACTTTAGATTGAGATGTCTTAGAACATTTTGCCCTTTCCTCCTTGCTAGAAGTTGCAAAATTCTTTCCTTTTTTTTTTTGGATAAATCAATCATCGATATTTTGAAAGTGTCTGTTAAATCATTTCTTGACTGTGAATGTACCATGCTATTGTGATTATTGACATGGCCATTGCTCGCTTTTGTTCGTGACTCTGCTCTCGACTTGTCCACTTTCAACTCCGCTAAAAAATCTGCATTTTCACTATTTAATTGAGAGACACCCAAATCAAACGATGGAGCCCCACAATTAGTCGTGGGTACATGTTCAATATTTCTTGTCAATCTCCTATTTGGGATTTCTTCATTCATTTGAAACAAGTAATTGATAACTTGAAACCCTAATAAACAATGCAAAATAGATGAACAATGAGAAATTTATCGACTCACTTACATAATATATAAAAAATAATAAAAAATTAAATCTAATATAAAAAATAATAAAAGATTACCTCAAATCTTTAAGAAATATCCTAAATGGATTTTATGAGGTGACAAATCCGTAAAAAAGGTTTTTCAAAGAGAAATCAAGATGATATTTTATGATATTAGAGTTATTTTGAGAGAAAAATAAGGAGAAAAAAGTTGAAGAAGATCTCTTGAAGAATTGTGTACTATGATATTGCCAATGTTGCCGTTTCTTCAATGTAAAATCAAGAATATTAGAGTGATTTTGAGAGAAAAATAAGAAAAAAATAGTTGAAGAAGATATCTTCCAAAATTGTGTGTTTTGATATTCCCATTGTTGCCCTTTTTTGAGCCAATAGAATAGAGAGAGAATAAAAAGAAAATATCCAAAATAGATACATGAGAGATAAAATTGGTATTTACAAATCTTAATATATTTGTATATAGCGCCCCACAAAAAAACTGATTTTAAACTACCAAATGACTATGAATTATAATTTTTTAAAATATTAACCATCCCATGTAATTAGTATAGTATTTTGTCTATAATATGTAATTTTTTTATTTTTGAATAAATTTCAATACTTGAAAGGTATTTCTGACCCTTTTCCATTTGAAAATAAATAAATTTGTCATCTCATCAGGAACAAGCTATTTGCTAATTATCGTAATTGAAATCTTGTTTGAGCAACCTTTTAGAGTTGAGTTAAATTTCTTTCTTTTTCAACTAAATCGTAAGCCGGGAAAAAGAATCATATTTTATTTATTTATTTTTATTTTTATTTTATTATATAGAAAAGCCAAGGAAGGACGATCATGGCTATGAAAAATTATACAATATGCAATACAAATTGCACTATGTAGTTTACCTTGTCTTATTTCATGACCAATTATCTTCAACCACTTGTAATACCAGGGCTCATTCTCTTTATTCCTACACAAATTTATTCAAATCTATTTTTTTTTTTGTAAAAAAATCAAAATGCTCAGTTATCATCAACTTTCTTTCATGTTCTATTTTTTTCACGTTTTTATTTTTTTATTTTTTGTGGAAGTTTTGTTTGTCATTATTTTATACTTTCTTTGGTTCAATTTGTTTGATTTATTTCTTTTTTATGTTGTTTTAATTTATTTTTTATTTTTTAGCAACATTTGTAATTTTAGCTTTCCACATGTCACATTCAAGATTATAAGATTAAATAATATTTTATTATATTTGACATATCTTTTATTTAATATCACAATATTCAAAAAATATATTTTACTTTTTCAAATTTCGTACCAAATTAAAATAGATCAAACAAACTGGGACAGATAGAGTATTAACAAAATAGTGCATTTCTAAGAAAAAAAAAATACAAAACTTGTAGATGTTAAATTGTGCTTCTGACTATGTATATATGTATTTTCAAAATTAAAAGCTTCTAAAATTATGTTTTAGCCAAAGGTTATTTTCATAAACTTCTAATAATTATAACAAACTTATAAAATTCATTGAAATTAATTTATAAATCATTACGGATATTATATCAAACCAAAGTTGAATTCCTTATTTAAAATTTAGTCCATTATATAATATAAGATTATTGATGAGTAAAGTTTTAAACTATGACTTGAGATTACTTTTAATTAAGATATTGCAATGAAATGATAAATTACAATGGGATTGAACTAATATGAAAACAATTGACACATTTAGTTCATACTCAGAGAAAAGAGTTTAATTAGTTAGTGTTATTTATTTGTCTGATTTTGATTTGATATTGAATTTTAACAAATTAAAAAAAGATTTTTGAATCTTATATTAATAGGCTAAAGATATGTATAATGTATCAAAATACTCTTTAATTTTGCAGAATTGATTAAAAAATTGTCAAAAATAAAGAGGTGTTTTCCTTTTTGATGGATCAAAATGGGTGGAGTACTATATTAATAGTAAAATAATAAAAAAAGAAACTGATAAATGGTTAAAAAGTATTCATTTAATTTTAAAACTATATATACTATAGATAATTCTAAAACTATAATTTATTTAATTTAATTGGTACATTTGTTCATATTATATCAAGACTTTATAATTTGTACACTTAACTACATGTATCATTTTACAACACATTTACAATCTTCAAAATAAAATTTATTATTTTGAGGTAGTATATTCTCTCATCGGGTATATAAATCACTTTTTTTACAAAAATATATACTAAATTATTCACTTGATTTTATAGTATATAAAACAAAATGTGAAACCATAACTTTTTTCATTTTTATCACTTTGTAAAGAATGATAGGATTTATTTTAAATTTCATCAAATAGGTTGAATTTCATTCGCTAAACATCTGCAAAATGAATTTAAGTGCATTCAAAATAAATTTATAGATGGATTATTTTTTATTTTTTGGTTGCTTCGTATGATTCTATAAAAAAAATATTAATATAATTGACACTTTATTATAACAAGCATCTTTATTATTATTTTTTATTGTGCTAATTTAGAAATATTGATGATCATTTAAAAACTAATCAAATACCTATAAATATATTTAAAATATTTACGGACCCTTCATTATCTAGTTACTATTATGTAAAAATTACCTAAAAGAACAACTTAAGTTTCAAAACTACTAAAAATCCCTACACTTTAAAAATATTACTTATATCCCAACATTTACTACTTTTACTAAAAGTTGAGATACAAGTTAAAGGCCCCTCATCCTACGCCCTTTCTTTACCAAAAAAAAGAACTGCTTCTTTCACCATCTACGCCATTAATTAAGAGGTTGATTTCAATCCCACTTTTTTCTCTAATACAAAATTTTGAATTAAGGTAAATTTCCCCCCTAAAATCTTTTTCAATTTCTTCTAATCTTGTATGACGATTTTTTTTCAGAAGGAATTTTTTGGGGACTATTTTTACAAGTGATTTTTCGGTGTTATTGTTGAATGAAGTTTTTTATTATCATTTTTTCAGTCTACTTTTTTTGAATTAACATAATGAATGGAGATTCGGGACCATCTTTTAGTTTTGAAATCTTTCAATTAGACATTATCAAACCAAATGAAGAAGTTAATTACTTTGTTCCTAGTTATTTTGACTACGAATCTGATGGTTTTGATGAAAATAGATCCAAATATAGAAATGATCCACATACTATGAAGAAATTGAGAAAAAAGCATTCCAAGAAGGATAACAAAAAAGAGGCTCAAGTTTCTAAGAAAAGAGGTTCTAAATGCTCTGGAAGTAAAGTTCCCACTAAAAGAAGAAGACTTGTTGAAGTAATTTCAAGAGAAGAGCTTCCAAAGGTATTTGCATATTCAGATCTGAAAATTATTTGGCCGAGATACATATTTAGACATGCATTATACGTTTTTCAATTTCTTGTATAAGCTGGAGCTTTGTTGATGAATCTCTATGTATCTATTATTTTTTAAGCATTTTTAAAATTAACATAACAATAGTTACATGTTTATAAGCTTATAGATACATATTGTATTATCTTGTATCAATGTTTTACTGTTTATGCATTTATATGTATCTCGTGTTGTTTAACTTTTCGTGAAATAAGCTCACTAATAGATACAAGTTATTTCAACCAAGATACATATTGTATTATCTTGTATATATGATTACCTGAGTATGCATTTAAATGTATCTAATAATTTTTTTTTAAGTATTATTGAAATAAGCAAATAAAAGATTCATGTTTGTATTATCTTGTATAACTGGGTCTCTGTTTATGCATTTATAAGTATCTTTTATGTTTTATGTTTTAATGAAACAATCATTCAAAAGATTTATATTATTAAGTTTAAAGATACATATTGTATTATCTTGTATCTCTGGTTCTATGTTTTTATATTTTGGTATCTCTTGTTTTGTGTTTTTGTAGATTTATGTATCTCATGTTATATTTTTGTATCTATTGTTATTGCCTCTATATATTTTCTTGATGTTCTTACTTCTGTATAGTTTTCTTTGCAGGTTTTCCTCATATGTAATGATGAGGTCTTATCTGTTAATGTCATCAAAGATCTATAGCTCTATGCCACTTTGTATTAAACCAAATTATTGTATTGAAAGCAGTCAAAGATTTATTAATATGTCGAGGGAAATGCACTAGTTTTTCATTAACATATTCTACTGACATAAATTCTATTTGAATTGAGGGGTATGACTTTTATGTATGTTTATTGAGTATCTTTATATATGAACTTCCACTATGTTCAGAAAATAAACTACTTTCGTTTCTAAGTTGACCAAAGACGGATCCAGAATTTTGAATGCGCGTTGATAAGGATAGGCTCCTGCTTTGACTAACTTATGTAAATTGTCAAGTATCGCGCTGTAAAATTTCAAGAGGTAAAACAAAAATAATGTTTGCAAAGTGCTAACCAGGAAAACTCAAGATTCATTAGAAATTAAAATTCTTTAGTAGTAAAGTTTGTAGAATAGAAAAAAAAAAGTTACAGATTCTGACAACTTAAGATCCTTATTAAGTCTTTTCAAGCTATAGCACTGAACAATGCTTATTTGAATCTAAAGGAAGATTGGGGAATATACAACATGATGTACTTGAAAAACCTAAAAAGAAGAACAAAAGAAACTTTCTACAAAAGAAACTTTCTACAAAAGAATATAGTATTGTACTCGAAAATAGTGTTCGAGCAAATTTGCACGCACCATGAATATTTTATGGGATATCTGCTATTTACCAACAACACAGATACCAGATATCTCTATCCACCAAAGCTTGAACGGACCAGTATAGAAAGCATCTAGTGTTTTCACATCTTATAATTCTAAGTGAGTTTTTTCATGCTATGGAACAGAACAACACTTTCTTGAATTTCATGGAGGATTTGGGGCATGTACAATAGGATGGACTTGTAAAACCTAAGAAGAAAGAATAAGATAAACTCTGTACAAACAAAAAATAGTATAGTACAAGTAAAAGGCAAAAATAACTTTTTTCTTCTCCTTTCAGCTGATTCACATCCAATTTATGTTGCTCAGACTTTTTAAAAATGGTGTGTGCATGTTTTAATGATCCGGCAAGACCGACACATCAGTTATTGAGATTCCAATAACATAGTCTCCAACCAATATGACTATATCCACTTAAAGAGGTCAGTCCCCCGCCGACATGATGCCTTAAATATTCATATACAATCCCCCGAACGACATTTTAGGACATAATTGCAATCATACAAAAAAAACTTCATAATCCGTTACAAAAAATAAGATGTATTTTAACGTACTAAAAAAATAATGAGAGATACATATACTGCACCATCGTGCACAAAAAATTATTAGAGATACACACACTGCATAATCTTTCGTATGCTTATATCACTAAAACTAAAACATCACGAGATAGATTTTTACACATAATCAGATTACCAGAGATACAAGAACATGAAAGTTGTATCATGTGTGGTAAATTATGTATCTCGGCCAACTTAACATAACTACAAAAGTATTACGTAAAACAATAATCAATTTTATGTTAGATACACAATATGTATTTTTAAGCTTACTAACATGTCTCTTTGGTATGCTGATTTCACTAAAACTTAAAAACAAGAGTTACATATAAAACTTAAACAGATAACAAGAGATACAAGATATTGAAAAAAGTATCATGTATGTCTAAATATGTATCTAAGCCTAAAATTATCCAGATCTGAAATAACAAGAGATACATAAATCCACAATAACATAAAATCAGATATACAAAAAGCTTAAAATGTATCTGTTATTTTACAGAATATGTATCTTTGGTATAAATAATTGAATCAAAACAAAAAATAATGTGAGATACATACAAATTACCCTCGTACACAATATGTATCTTTAAACTTACTAACATGTATCTTTGTTATGCTTATTTCACTAAAACTTAAAAATAAAAATACATATAAAAACATAAACAAAGAACATGAGATACAAGAAAATGAAAAAAGTATCTTTAGTGTCTAAATATGTAATGCCTCGAGAGTACACCCTGGGCGTCACACGGTGCTTACAGTTCCGAGGGACCACAAGCTAACCCGTGAGCTGGTACCCGCTGTGAGCACTGAATAACACAATCATAAATGTGGAAGAATAACTGATATGCCATAAGGTTTTAATAACTAAAACAAACACTGAATTATGAATCTGAAGAAATAACTATCTGAATCTGAATAAATACTGAAATCTGAGATAAACTGAATAACTAACTGTCATGTCAACTGAAGTCTGAATACTGAATAACTGACTGTAGTGTTTGAAAACCTTTAAACTGAATAACTGTGAGTTGATGGGAAAGGCCCAAACTAACTCCAACTAACTCAAACTAACTACTAAACTAAAAGCATGAAATAAAATAATCTATCCTCGAATTATGAGGACTCACCACTGCTACTGCTGAGAGTCTGAGATGTCTAAACGCGATTCAGGAACTGGGCGTCAGAACCTATGATATAATAAATCATAGTGCAAAAAAAAGGTATGCGATCAGTACTTTGAATATACTGGTATGCTAAATGAGGTAGGCTGACATGCATGATTTCATGAACAGGAATAATAATTATCTGAATATACATGTAAAACATAGAGTAATGAATAGAGAGCATGGAATTTGTAGATATTGGGGATGCATGACCAAGCATATAACATGAACTAAATAGAAGTCTGTAAATTGAAATAATGAAATAACTAATATCTATATGCCTTGGTCAAACAACACTGAGACTGAACTACTGATCTGATTATGTCACGATCCAAATGGCCATGAGTGGCACCCACACCAATCTTCCTGTGGGAGAACCATCTAAATCGAACCATTACTCAAACACTTAGTCAATATTAGATGATATTATTATAAAATTAAACATAATAACAAATATCCAGGACTAATTATTATTAAAGAGGAAATTCAAACAAACTACTTACTAAAATTTTCAAGACCCGAAAGTCATTGTACAAGAACTACTAACAATGATCATATCTAAAGTGATACCCAAAAATAAAGTAAATAAAGAATGTTTCATTGCCCGAAAGATGGACAAGAACAAATAAGATGACCCATGGCAGCCTGGAGACGAAGTGCTCACCCTTGGATCAAGATCTGCTATCAAACTCTAGAGATGAGGTCATGTCTGAGCCTAAAACACTTTCTGCATTCAACAAAAAAAAAGTACAAGATAGTATTAGTACAAACCACTATGTACTGGTAGGTATCATAGGCCAACTCAATTTAATAGCATGTACACAACATAAATCAAATAACAAGTAGACAGACATCGTCACACAATAAATATTCAATGAATCAACAATACAACAAGAACAGATCAAATAGTGCTCACAAACAAGCCACATAACCATCAAGAGTATCAACCATACTGTAAACATCTACAGAAATAACACAAATATGTACACACATGCTATGGGACTTATTTTTGCTCAAATAGTCATGACCTGCAGGGAACTATCTATGTTCATGTACTATACCGGTGTGGTCCCCGATCCAACATAAATATAAACGTATCGGCGTGGTATCCGATCCAACATAAATATAAACGTACCGGTGTGGTACCCGATCCAACATAAATATAAACGTACCAGCGTGGTACCTGATCCAACATAAATATAAACGTACCGGCGTGGTACCCAATCCAACATAAACATAAACGTACCGGTGTGGTACCCGATCAACCATAAACATAAACAAGTATTATCAATATCAATTTACACAACCTCACAACATGCCACACAATGTACCAAGTTTACAAGTACACTAAAAGTCATAAAACAATTTCGTCAAGTCAATTTTCAATATACATTCATACACGAATCAACAATCCAAACATCAGCAATTTCAAGCATGTTCGAATACCAATCCACAAGTATCCAATTTAGGAGCATGCACACAATTAAGTCTAGTCTAAACTCCAATTAAACCATAACCTACCTCCACCAAAGAAATCAAATTCATGCTAATTTGCGAGGATCTTGCCCTTCCGTAAAGCTTCCGAATAATCAAAATTTGTTCAATATATAATCTACATAAGAGTACGAATCTAATGACACTCATTTATGATTTTCTTACTCTAAAATTTCTACATCGCCAACTCAATTTCTCTAAGCCTCAAAATCGGAAAAAATATACGGAAAAATAACTAACAGACCCTTGGGCTCATAATACACTAACATGCAGATTCTATCTTTATGCCAATAATTGGCTAATCATTACTCAACATAAAGGAAAAGTGTACATTATTTTATTCACTAACCAATAATTTATTACCATATCCTAAACATTACTTGATCCACTAACTTAAAAGAAAATAGACAATTTGATCCATAATATTGTGGCTTCTTCACTGGTCACTTCCAGTAACTAAAGTAATAATCTATAACAACTTTAATCTAGTAATTCACTGCTATTTGTTCCTAAATCTAATTGGACATTAATCACTGCTATTTCATTAGTGGATTCAAACCTTCCATTCCATAGCACATTTAATATTTATATATTTATACATGCATACTACTATTAATAATTTACTTGGCTATGCCACGAGAACCAATGGAAAAAGTAAAACCGTAAAGCTATGTATCCTTCCTCTTCTCGCTTTATGATTTTTGTGACTGTCTATATGGTAAACCCTACCCATTTAAAATCATCTTATATTAACCACATAAGTAAACAAATTTCTATTCGACCCATTAATTCACTAATTAAATTAATTATTTATTATACCCAAAACTTTTAATATATCCTCAAAAATTATTTGGAATCCCATAGAAATAAATTAAATATGTAAATTGACTAGAAAGTATATTCTGGGACCATTGAAAATACTACGACACTAATCCAAAACTGTCTCAATCAAAGGTTGATTATTATCGGGTTTTACTTTCTCAACTTAATTACTCTGTTAATGACTTAAATTACTCCTGATCACCTCAAAAAAATTAGTACTATTTAACCCGTGAGTCATAATTCACGTATACAACTACAGAGAGCGCTAAAATAGGGAAGATTAGAAAATTTTACAAACGATCGAGAGGGTCATTACATCAGATACCAATTAAACAATCGTTCATCCTCGAACGACAAACAAGTGGCAAGAAGAGTAAACAAGTAGTTATCTGAATCATCAAAAAAATGTGGATACTTGCTACGCATGTTTGCTTCGATCTCCCAAATGGCCTCCTCAATAAGACGATTCTTCCACTGGACCTTTACAGACGCAATCTTCTTAGTCCTCAACTTACGGACAACTAAATACCTAACTGATTCTATGCATATCCCCACCACCCAGACTCGAAAGGTTTAATCAGTATACAACAACACAAGGCATATATTTCACCCATATATATGCAACCGTCCTATACCGGCTGATAAATATAGGTGCATACTGGTGATAGAAAATGCGCATGCTGGAATAAATGCAAAATACACAATCAATACCACAACTCATCATAATTTTCCTCATCAGGACCATCATCATCGTAATCAACCTCCGTCCTTGTCGGATATTAACACATCATCAATATTATCCTCCGGCCTTGCCGGGTATCAACATATTATAAATGTATCCTCTATCCTTGTCGGGTATCAGAATCATCATGACAGTGTCCTCCAGCCTTGTCGGGTATCAATATCATCACAATAGTATCCTCCGGCCTTGTCGGATATCAGCATATCATCATAATAGTTATTACCTAATAACATACACTTAAATACTCATAAAATAGTCATATCACCATAGAATATCTATCTAGTCAATACCTCTCAACTACTCGTTATTAGCTAACCAACACTTATTATAATAGAATCATTAGTTCGCTAGTCATCACATAACCTCTAGCTATTACCTAAACATTATCCTTCTTATAATCCTTATTCACAGGATAGCAACTAACTACTATTTATTTAATAGCCAACATCTAACATCTAGTCAAGGTTCATCACTAGACCAAAACTGTCATTTATCCACCATTCATTATTATCAACTAATAATCCTATATTCGTTAATCATTACTAGACAACACATTACTACTTGTCACCTAACCATCTTTTATTAACTGATTCCAATTCATTATCTAACCATCATTTACTAACTAATCCTTGCTTATCTATTCATTAGTTAACGATATAGCAACTATTCAAAGTTATTAACTAGTCACTTCTTATGCCAACAACTTTTATTATCTAGCCACATTAACACACAACTCCTCGTTTATCGACTAATCGACATCACAAACTTAATCATCAATACCAACTAATCTTCAGCTATGTTAGACCCGAGCTCACCATAAACCATGCACTAACCATCGCTAGCTACCATGTTTCAACTAAGAAAGATTCATTAACTAATACATTAGATTCCTAGCCATACAAGTGCTATAGTCCCCTAATAGACAACTAGTTACCACATAGCTTAACCGTTAATTAGGCAGAATAATCGTAAGATCATATTTAAGCTAAAATCACACTAATTACCAACATAATACTCATGAATGTACCAAATCTGTACATGTCATCACTAGTATCCAATCAATAAAGTCGTAAGCAATATACTGCATCTTCCTCCGTCCCATATTGAAGAGATGTGTATACAAACATATATGTATTCATAAACTGTAATTGTATCCTTTACACTGATAAACACTTCTTGAAAATTCATCCATTATCATAATATAGCCCTTGACTCATTAATTCATCCGAAATAGTCACAACATTATAATCACGGCCATAGGGCAATATACATATCCGAAACTCATATCGAGAAATCATATTTGTAAGTCGTAGCATATCTCTAATCATCTCACATATAGGAGGTATCTCACATATTAGAGGCATAATATAGATAAACATGTAATCTTCTATAGAATATCTTATATCGATAGGTCATATATCATGACTACGAGGAATATCACCTCTCTAGGTCAATTTGCATATCTAAGAGGAATTAGCATCTCTATAGGTCAATCATCAAGTCTAAGAGGAAATAACATCTCTAAATGCCCAATATCCCTTCCACAGGAAGTATCATAACTATAACTCAAAAGCCACAATCTAGGAACATCAATACAAGTTACCAAGTTACGAAGTAACCTTATTCTAAGGTTTACTAGCCTCATCTATGTCTAACATCCACAACTTATTCCACAAAACTTAACACAAGTTTAGGCTTAAGTAGGAAAGACAATCCCATTTCTAATCTTCAATTTCCATAAATAGGCACACTATGCCCCAAACCAGGCTAAGTATCTAGTTCATCTTCTAAATGTCAAGTAAGCCATATTCAAGCCTAAGATAGCAACTTTGACTAGAACCAAGGTACTCAAGTCAACTCTACCCAACTTATGGTTTCAAGACTACTACACTAGCCCAATAAGGTGAAATATAAAAATAATGCTTCAATTACTAAAACCACATCCCAAACATAGGTTTACATTATAGCCACGCTACAACTAATCTAAACTGGAAAGGAAAAGCAATAGGATTCAAAAGAGGTAGAAACATGCCATTTTACGAGTCCCACAGAATTAGAGCCCACAACATATTATCCTCCACAATATTGTTAATATCCATCTAATCATCATACCTTAACTACTCAGCAAGAAATATCCATCAA
Organism: Capsicum pubescens; assembly: GCA_030864215.1. Taxonomy (NCBI): domain Eukaryota; kingdom Viridiplantae; phylum Streptophyta; class Magnoliopsida; order Solanales; family Solanaceae; genus Capsicum; species Capsicum pubescens. Next base: position 33,841,238 of record CM061548.1, read on the forward strand.
GTATCACTCAAGAAAATATTAATCGTGCTATTTAATAATTCATTTATTCTCCCATTCAGGATCATCCTTAATTATTTTATGAATGTAACTAAGACATTTGATTTTGCATTGCCACTATCATGGAAATTACTATCCTATAAAAGTGTCATATATCAGCCAACTTTGTGGGACATGCAAATGTATAATTCAACCACAAGGTCAAGTCAAAAATAATTTATCCTCTCAAAATTTTTCCTAATGCATAAATCCACAGCTACAACTTATGTCCTGACAACCACTAACTCAATATATTTCGACGACAAACACTTCATGGTCAAGACAAACCTCTCTTATATCACTAACACCAATTTAAAATATATAGTTATTCTTATTTCTACCTAACAATATTTTTATTATGGGCTTTACTTAACTCTTAATCACCTCAAGAGTGGTCCCCACACCACTAGCACATAAGCAAGGCCAACCAAAATAAATTGATTATAGGTCATTGATAGTCTCATCACCAATGTCACATTCCAGACAAGTCATCGATCAAATTCTGTAGGTATCAACAACCTCTTCTGTTTTTTATCACTTTTATTTAAAACTCATTATTTTGCCAAACATTAAGAATTCGTTCACATAAGGAACTCAAAGATAATGTCACTTAGCTATTCCTCATAAGGAACCCGTTATAGTTTCAATAATAGAACTGCACAAAAATTCTAAATACAGTCTCAATGGCCGGACCATACAAGGATCCCCAAATAATATAAAATAATCGAACTACACAAGAGTCCATCCATAAAATCATTAACAAGAACCTCTCATTACGAAAAACACATATCACCTCAGTCTTTTACTCATTTCACTTTTTCACCATCTTTTCTCGACATCACATTCTCATATCATCCTCTCAATTCTCATACCATCAATCTCATCAGTATAATAGTACCAAAAATAAGTAAGCACCATAGAATTTCTAGTTTCATAATAACAAAAAATCAAATAATCCCATCACATTTATCAACAAAAATAACTTAGTTAATTTTCATCACTTAACAAAAATAATTCACAACAATGACAAAAATCTAGCAACACAAGTTTAGTCAAATATCAAACACAAGCAATCAATTAGTTCACAACTTTCACAAGTCTTTACCTATTAACAATAAGTTTTAGACCTTATTAACAGATACTAATTGAAATCTCCTAGATTTTTATTCAAAATTATTAAGATACTAATTGTAATTGTTTAGATACCAATTGGATTCAATCTAGTAGTCTAAGATTAGGACGTCACGATGGAGAGAAAGAAAGGAAAATCACTTCTACATGCCTCATAGCCTTACGAAGATTGAGTGTGGGGCCCTACACACCAATCTACAAAACTCTACTTGACATTGCTCTTATTAACAAATACCAATTGGAATCGTCAGATACTAAATGAATTCAAGTAATAGCATGTAAGAAAGAAGAATTTGAATTTTCCTAGTGTTTTATAGCCTCTCGAAGAAAAGCACAAACGTCTCCGTACCGTTTCTCAAGACTCTACTAGACATGTTCTTGTACGACGAGATCGACAAACCTAGGGCTCTGATACCATCTTTGTCACGACCCAACTGGCCATAGGTGACACCCAACTAATCTTTCTATGGGAGAACCAACTAAATCGAACCATTACTCAAACACTTAGTCAATATTAGATGATATTATTATAAAATTCAACATAATAACAAATATCTAGGACTAATTATTATTAATGCGGAACTTCAAAAAAACTACTTACTAAAATTTCCAAGACCCGAAAGTCATCGTACAAGAACTACTAACAATGATCATATCTAAAGTAATATCCAAAAATAAAGTAAATAAAGAATGTTTCATTGCCCGAAGATGGACAAGAGCAAATAAGATGACCCATGGCAGCCTGGAGACAGAGTGCTCACTCTTGGATCAAGATCTGTTATCAAACTCTAGAGGTGAGGTCATGTCTGAGCCTAGAACACTTTCTACACTCAACAAAAGAAGAGTACAGGGTAGTATCAGTACAAACCACTATGTACTGGTAGGTATCATAAGCCAACTCAATTTAATAGCATGTACACAACATAAATCAAATAACATGTAGACAGGCATCGTCACACAATAAATATTCAATGAATCAACAATACAACAACAACAGATCAAACAGTGCTCACAAACAAGACACATAACCATCAAGAGTATCAACCATACTGTAAACATCTACAGAAATAACACAAATATGTACACACATGCTACGGGACTTATTTTTGCCCAAATAGTCATGACCTGTAGGGAATAATCTATGTTCATGTACCGTACCGACGTGGTCCCCGATCCAACATAAATATAAATGTACCGGCGTGGTACCCAATCCAACATAAATATAAACGTACCGGTGTGGTACCCGATCCAACATAAATATAAACGTACCGGTGTGGTACCCGATCCAACTTAAACATAAACAAGTATTATCAATATCAATTTACACAACCTCATAGCATGCCACACAATGTACCAAGTTTACAAGTACACTTAAAGTCATAAGACAATTTCATCAAGTCAATTTTTAAGAAACATTCATACACGAATCAACAATCGAAACATCAACAATTTCAAGCATGTCCGAATATCAATCCACAAGTATCCGATTTAGGAGCATACACACAATTAAGTCGAGTCTAATCTTCAATTAAACCATAACCTACCTCCACCGAAGAAATTAAATGCACGCTAATTTGCGAGGATCTTTCTCTTCCGTAAAACTTTTGAATAATCAAAATTTGTTCAATATATAATCTACATAAGAGTACGAATCTAATGACACTCATTTATGATTTTCTTACTCTAAAATTTCTACATCGCCAACTCAATTTCTCTAAGCCTCAAAATCGGAAGCAATATACGGGAAAATAACTTACAGACCCTTGGGTTCATAATACACTAACATGCAGATTCTATCTTTATGCCAATAATTGGCTGATCATTACTCAACATAAAGGAAAAAGTGTACATTATTTTATTCACTAACCAATAATTTATTACCATATCTTAAACATTACTTGACCTACTAACTTAAAAGAAAATAGACAATTTGATCCATAATATTGTGGCTTCTTTACTGGTCACTTCCTGTGACTAAAGTAATAATCAATAACAACTTTAATCTAGTAATTCACTGCCATTTGTTCCTTAATCTAATTGGACATTAATCAATGCTATTTCATTAGTGGATTCAAACCTTCCATTCTATAGAACATTTAATATTTATATAATTATACATGCATACTACTATTAACAATTTACCTGGCTATGCCGTGAGAACCAATGGAAAAAGTAAAACCGTAAAGCTATGTATCCTTCCTCTTCTCGCTTTAAGATTTTTTTGACTGTCTATATGGTAAACCCTACCCATTTAAAATCATTCTTATATTAACCACATAAGTAAATAAATTGCAATTTTGACCCATTAATTTACTAATTAAATTAATTATTTATTATACCTAAGACTTTCAATATATCCTCAAAAATTATTTGGAATCCCATAGAAATAAATTAAATATGTAAATTGACTAGAAAGTATATTATGGGACCATTGAAAATACTACGACACTAATCCAAAACTTTCTCGATCAAAAGTTGATTATTATCGGATTTAACTTTCTCAACTCAATTACTCCATTAATGACTTAAATTACTCCTAAGCACCTCAAAAAAATTAGTACTATTCAAACCGTGAGTCATAATTCATGTATACAACTACAGAGAGTGCTAAAATAGGGAAGATGAGAAAATTTTACAAACGACTGGGATGGTCGTTACAGATTATTTGACTGAGATTGTGGGAGGTATCATCTAACCGACATGCCCCAATTTGAGATAATTGGGGTCCAACATGTAGCCCCAGTTGGAAGGGTGTTAATATCGTACCACGGGTACTAACACTGTCTATGTGGAGCCACTATAATGATGTACTATCCCGAAGGACTAAAGGTGTCCAGCCTGAACTGACGAGTGACCCTGCGAGATAGTTAATCCTACACTGATGGGCGACTTCTCCTATCCTATGCTGGATACGTAGTTCTGGAGTTTAGGGACTGCTACTAACGACTCTGCCTATCTGACGGGGAAGCCGCCATCCCTACACTCGCTCAGTGCTAAATCCTACTCCCAACTGAAAGACACTGAAATATTAGACTATTTTGAGTTTAACTAACTGTTCTGATAATGCTTATAATATAATCTAAAGTTATTCTGAAGATACTGAATCGAGGCTAAGTAAACAGCTATGATTTTCGGGTATTCAATAACCCCAGGACTCAAAAGCAATAATAGTAACATGATAATTAAGCTTAGAGGACATAACATGAAGGCTTTTATCAAACACTTGTAGTTCATAGTTTGGTCAAATCATAGGAATGTTAGGGAACTTGTAGTAATAGCATGAATTCAACATGAATAGTTCTAAATCATGATTAATTCAATGAATGATAACATTAAAACATGGAGAATTGAATAACAACAATAATTTCATCTATACATGGTGTAAAATCATAGTTCATGGAGATTCATGGGTGAAATCATAATTTAAAATCAAAATAACTTGAAAAGATCACAATTTTGTAATTTAAATCGGATACTTGGACTCCATGGGTGAAAGAAACCCATGAATGAACATTTAACATACCTGGGTTAATGAATTTGAGAAGATTGATGGATGTTCTTGAGCTTTGGCCTTGAATTTGAGAGCTAGGGTTTTTGTGTTCTTGAAGAGAATGGATCCCCTTTTGAGTAATTTGAGAATAATGGGCATATAATGCCCTACTAGGCTTTAATTTCGTGTTTAGGACGAGTTTAGGGCTTAGGAAAATGACCAAATAGCCCCTTGAAAATTAAAAACGCGGAACTGGAAAACTGAAAATCCCTATTTGAGGCCTTGGCACGACGCGCCAGGATCGTGGAGCCTCACTAGAAATTGACGATTGGGACCTGAAAGCTTAGTGCGACGCGGGGCTATCGCGGTATGCCTTTGGAATGCCATTTTGGCCACTTTCGCAACATGTCATTATCGCGAAGGCTCACTGAAAATTGCCAAATGTGAACTGGGTCCTTGGCGTGACGCGCTAATATTGCGGTCCCTTACTGGAAATTGACAATTGTCATTTATACTGGATCCATGATGCGCTAGTGACAAAAATGACGGTGTTTAACGACTGAAAATTAAATTCGCCATAACTTCTTACCCGATTATCGAATTTGGGCAAATTTTACATCGTTGAAAAACTAATTGAATTTTCTACGCAATGGTAGGCTCTAAACTAAAAATAATGGGTATTTCAAAAAAAATTATATAAAGACTCGTGTATAGGGACTTAAATTATGCTAGGAAAATACGGGCTATTACAAAATATGTATCTCGACCTAAAATTGCCCACATAAGATTTCACCTTATTCTTGAGATCGGGATCCATGGCTATGGTATCCAAGGTAGATGGATGTGTAAAAGGAACAGATCTCCACCGTCCATTTTTAGGATTTTTTGAGGACCCATTATTCATAAACAACTTCAGTTCTCTTCTTCATTGTTCAATATCATCGGAAACTATATGAATATGCTGAAGATAAGACCGAAGAGTCCTCCATTTATCCTTCTTCTTAATCTTCAGCAAGAAACACCGATTACAAAAATCCTCCAAATCTTTCAACTTTGTTTATCCAAGAAACTCTCACTCCGAGAAATTCATCTTGAATGACCTGATTATCATCTAATAATAATATAATATCATTAGATTTCTTACCGGAGAAAAAAATAGTGTAATTCTAATCTTAGATTGAAGGGGCGCTGGCGTCGGTGACTCCGATGGAGCAGCCGAAAACTCCACTACAACCTCCGTCATCAACCACTGACGACAGCAGAGTAACTCGAGAATTTAGAACGATGGAAGAGTTGGTAGCTAAAGCTATAACATAATCAAGAAAAACAAAAAAAAGTTGTATAAATAGTTTGAAAATTGATTATGGAAGAGAATTTGTTTAAAAAGTTGGAATAACAACCAAATTACCTTTTTTCATGGGATTTTATTGAGTTTTTATCATAATTAGTTAGGTTAATTGCTATATTAATGCTTGTTAGCCGTTACATCCCTTAAAATATGCTAATTAGTTTAATTATTACATGTATCTGTAGGATGTATCTAACATAAGTTATATGTATCATCAAAGGCTAAAAGTAAGAATTTTTTGAAATTTTAAAAATAGTTGAAATTTTGGGTAAATATCAGTAAATATGTCGTTATATAGATAATTTTTACTACTTATATTATCTATATAAGAGAGAATAGCAATTTTTGGTAGTCCTCACAAGGTTACTATAGTAATTTTAATTAATTTCTAATCCTCTAAAATTGTGACACTTTGAATGATAAAGATGAGGTTACTTTATCTTCTTTCTTGCCATATGGACATTTGCACTTAGTGCATATGTCATGAAATGAGAAACTATTATTTTGTTTCTACTTGTAATTTCTATTGTTTAACTACTTTTTTTTAAAAAAAAAAAGAAAACTTACTTTACTTTACTACTATATATAAAAGATGATCAGAGGATCTCCAATGTATTCCTCAATCGATTTTTTTTTTTCATTTTATCTTTAAATGAATGTTTAATGACTTTGCAAATTCTTAATCATTTTGATAATTTTCTATTATATGGGCTTTTAAGTGATGAGTTATAAAAAAATAAAAGGTGATAGTGACACCACAGATCTATTTATCCAACTAAATAAAACATTAAGAGCTATTCAAAATTTTATAGTGATCTTTTATATGAAAATAATCATAAGAGAGAATACCTAATTTTTAAATCCTCATAAGGAACGTTATTTTGTCTTTTTACCCCTAATTGAAGCTTCAATAACTTTATAAGCTTTCACCAATTGAAGAAACATCTACAAAAGTATTGTGTTGGATTACATTTATAATTATTTAATTTAATGTTGTATTTATTTATAAATTAACTTTACTGACGTTATCATTCAATAATTTGTAGCATCAAATATTTTTTATACTTTTTTATTAAAAAAACATGTGTTAGCCAATGTAAATTTAATTGAGAAAAAAAAACAAAAGAAGTTAATTCAACATAAGGCTAAACTCAAGATTGTAAAAGACTTTAATTCAAAAAAATTCAGTAAAATAAAAAAGAAAGAAGAGTTCTAATGCATGCATTTGTTTGAAAAAAATATTCTTTAACTTACAAAAACTTTTACTCCCTTTATTTTAATTTATTTATCTGATTTTAACTTAGCATGAAATTTTAAAAGTGATAAATATTTTTTTAATTTTGTGATTTTAAACTAAAGATATGTAGAAAGGACCAAACTATCTTTTAGTCTTGTAGTTTTGAGCAGTTTCTAAGAAAGAAAAGAAACATTCTTTATGAAACGAAACAAACTAAAGAAAATAGGAGAAACAATTATAATAAATATGTGATTTAGTATAAGAGAGAATAGGATAAGATTGATATTCCTCACAAAAATTTTATGCAATAGAATTGGTACATGTGTTATTACTTTTCCTACATAAACTTATATTTTATTTATCTTCATTCATTATTTAGTGATCATTTTCATTTAGACCTCTATAATTGGATTATACATAGTAATTTTTAGTAAATCTCTTCTTTTTCTTTATTAGATTACTTGTTTTTTCAAACATATTTTTTGTATTAAAATTTAATCATTTTTTTATTTCTCTATTTTAGCAATCACGAAATATTTATTTATTTTTCCTATATTAAGTTTTACATACAAACATTTATATCTTTTGTTCCTAATATAGAATAGGATAAGATTGGTAGTCCTTACAAAAATTTCATGCAATAGAATTGGTACATGTGTTATTACTTTTCCTACATAAAATTATATTTGTCTTCATTCATTATTTAATGATCGTTTTCATTTAGACCTCTATAATGGGATTATATATAGTAATATTTAGTAAATCTCTTCTTGTTCTTTATTATATTACTTGATTTTTTAAATATAATTTTTTGTATTAAAATTTAATTACTTTTTATTTCTCTATTTTAGCAATCACGAAATATATTTTTTTCCTATATTATGTTTTACATACAAAAAATTATATTTTTTATTCCTAATATATGAATACCAACCTTTTGTAGTCCTCATAAAGTTATTATAAATTTTAATCTATCCTTCTATACGAGAGAGAATATGATAAGATTGATAGCCCTCACAGAAATTTTTATGCAATAGAATTGGTACATGTGTTTATTACTTTTCCTATGCATTATTATATTTGTCCTTATTTATTATCTAATGATCATTTTCATTTAGATATCTTAATTGGATTATATATAGTAATTTTTATAAAATCTCTTTTTGTTCCTTATTATAGTTTTTACATATTTATTATATTAAAATTTAATTATTCTTTATTTCTCTATTTTAGTAATCACAAAATATTTATTGTTTTTTTTCTATAGCATATTTTACGTACAAAAGATTATAATTTTTACTCCTATTATATGAATACAAACTTTTTGTTGTCCTCACAAGGTTATTATAGTAATTTTAATGAATTCGTTTAATCCTCTAAAATTGTAGCATATGTTTGATAATGGTGAAGTATTTCCTTCTTACCACATGAACTTTTGTACTTGGTGGTGTGTTATAATATGAAAAATAAGTATTAAATTTTTTGTGTATTTTTAATTATTAAATTAATATTTTTTTTAAATGAAGTAGGGAACTTACTACTTTACTTTACTAATATCTATAAGGGAGTATGAGGAGCTTTTGTAGTACTCATAAGGTAATTTTTTTTAGTTTTATAAAGTTAGTATTCTTGTATAAGTGACGTGTTATTACTTAACATTCAAATTTTGTTTTATTACGCTTTTATGTTTCTTATTTAGTTGAATATTACTTCTATTGTCTTCACAAAATTTGATATATAAGAAAACTTTTAAGTTATTTGATATATATTTACGTGGTAAATATATGTGTGTTGTCACACCTCTTTTTTTCGCCCGGAGGGTCGAGTCGAAGGGTTTTTCTAATTAAAGTGACGGTATTGAATAGGGATTAGTTTTTCTCATTTTTTAGAGTCGCCACTTGAAATTGAGTTGTGGTGTTCCAAGTCACCTTTTTGAATCCCTAGTAAAAAGGAAATGACTCTTTTATTTTGGTCTGCGAAAATAGAAGATCGGGTAAGGAATTCCGTTGACCGAAGGGAAGGTATGAGGCACCCCTCGAGTCCCGTGGTTCTAGCACGGTTGCTTTTATTGACTTATACCTAACTTAAACTATTTTCGATAAATTATGTTAGGGCCTAAATTCGCTCAACCTTAATCGCTGAAAAATTAATTTAAGAAAAATATTTTTCAAAGTGCATTATTGCATCCTTGAATTTTAAATGTCTCGAAAATATGTGTGTGCCGTATTCTTAATTTGAGACAAAATTTTAAACGCGTCGAGCGTTAAAAGGCGTTGGTTTGTCACTTATAGATTTGAAAATAAATTTATCTATTCAAAATACCATTTATATTTAATAGTAAAATTAAGTGATAATCATTTAAGGCAATAGATTAATTGAGTAAATAATTATTAAAATTAAAATTAAAATTTATTAATAAAATAATAATAAAAATAATAATAATAATAAAAAAACTAAAATAAATAAATAATAATTAATAGAAAAAATATATCAAAATTACTTATTATGCCAATTTTTATTATTAACCACAATTTTTAATTTTTTTTTTTTGACATCAATCCAAAGTACTACGTGGACAAAACCAATAAATTATTCAACTCCAAACATTCTAAATTAATTAAGATGAACGAACAACATTTTTTTTTTCACATTCTCATTCAACATTAAATCTCTAATTGATAATGAAACCAAATTATTCCACTTAAACCAGTAGCCTCTTTTCTACTTTATTTTCGGCATGAATGTGCGCTTATATTAGTGGAAATTCATCGGAGAGAGATCGGCTAGAAGGGATGGGGTTGACGGAAATGGGATGGGGAGGTCGGCACAGATCCGGTAAGGGATTGACCGGAATTGAAGATTTTGACGGAGTTTTGGTGACTAGTTGGCTGAATTTTAAATAGGTTTTCGGCGACTGGAACGGTCAGTAGCCATGGGGGTTCGTTGATGGTGGTGGCGACGCATGAAGAAGGAGAACGAAAGGGTGGTAAGGCATTCTGACGAGAGAACAATTTCCGGTGAGTTTTAGGTAGTTTCCGGTGGGAAACTCATCGAAAAAAAATATACCAGATTCTATATCTTCTTTATTTTTATTTTATTGATTTTTTTTTATTTTTTTTTTTGTGTGTTGATTTTTGTGAGATAATATGGGAACAATGATGAATACCGAAACAGTGTATGTTACAGTATATACAAGGATTTGTTATGTACATATATACGAAACAGTGTGGATATGCATTTGTTTATACCAGTGAATACATACATACATATATTTAGTATATATTGCTATATCTGTTTCTGTTATTGCATTTTAGTTGAACTGATATAAAATTGTTCGATAAATTAATAGCACGACATGTGATAATAAAGGTTCACAAAATCAAATATACATGGTACATAATGCATTAAAATCATCCATACATTTTCATTTATGTTTTTTTTCATATCAAAATTTATAAAATAAATAATATGTGATTAAATAAAACCTGGGATAAAGCAAAAAATTATCACCGAAACTCGAACGGAAACTTGAAATTCGATTCTTACTCTTTTTTTTCTTTGTTTTCTCTTTCAGAGTTTTCCTTACTTGTGTTTTTCTCTCTGTCTTTTTGTTCTCTCAGTTTTTCACTCTGTTCTTTTTTCTCTAGTTTCTGATATTTTTTCTGTATGCTTTTTTTTTTTCAGTCTCTGATCATAAGATCATGTACGTACCTCTTTTTTTTTAACTGGTTGAGAAGTCCTTATATATAGGGACTTTTTGGGGGGAACGGTTACTTTCAGGGGGAAATAGTTAGTCATTATCATATAAAGGATAGGGGGGGGGGAATTTAAAATTTAAAAATCCCTCTTATTTTTTTTTTAATTAATTATTATATATATAGAAAATATCAGTAATAATAAATAAATAAATAAATAAAATAAAATAAAATAATAATAATAATTAATTAATTTTATATTTAATAAAATATAATAATAATTTATAAATAGACAAAAACAAATATAATAAAATAATATTAAAAATATTATTTATTTATTAAAATTTATATAAAAAACATATATATTTTTAATTTATATTATTTAAAATTAAAATAAAAATAGAAATAAAGATCAAAATAATATATGATTAAATATAAATATAAATATTTAATATTGATAGACAAGTTAAAATTCAGGGAGGATCAAAAATCACGTGTCTACATTTTTGCTCCTCTTTGTGTGGAATCTCAAAGAGTTTTCATACAAAGAAATAGACATGATGTGATTTTTGACCTTCCAATTATTTAAAAACTAAGAATAAAAATAAAAATCAAAATAAAGAAAAAAATGTGACCGAGTCCTGTTTTTGAACATCCTACCTATCCCGGGTTATAAGGGAATCAGGTCATGAGTAGTTCAAAGGTAAAATGGAGAGAGAAAGAGTTAAAATTCGAATGAGATTCCGTCGAGTTTCCGGTTGACGACTTCTGCTTTTACATTCAACTGACTAATAAAAATCAAAAATGAAAAAAATACAAGTAAAAATTGCAATCTCTAGAATCTTGATTCAAATCTTTATGACTTGAACTTGAAAATTCACCCTATTCTTCAGGCGGGCTCCTGACTTTCGATTTCTTCACCCTGTTCTTCAGGTGGGCTCCTGGTCTCACAATTTCTTCACCCCGTTCTTCAGGCGGGCTCCTGGATTTATAATTTCTTCACCCTGTTCTTCAGGCGGGCTCATGAACTTTCTTTTTCTTCACCCTGTTCTTTAGGAGGGCTCCTGACTTGCAACTTCTTCACCCTATTCTTCAGGCGGGGCTCCTGGATTTGCAATTTCTGCACCCTGTTCTTCAGGCGGGCTCCTGAACTTTCTTTTTTCTTCACCCTGTTCTTTAGGCGGGCTCCTGGACTTATAATTCTTCACCCTGTTCTTCAGGCGGGCTCCTGACTTGCAACTTCTTCACCCTGTTCTTCAGGCGGGCTCCTGACTTGCAAATTTTTCACCCTGTTCTTCAGGCGGGCTCCTGACTTCTAATTTCTTCAAAAGGGTCTTATCCCCGCAAAGAATAAAGTTTATCATGATTGAGATCCAGTATCGGATGTTGTAACCATGCTTCTAGCATTGAGAGAAGTGTGAAATTGCATCCTTTATCTGAAAATAATCATTTCATCTCTCTAATCTCTGAATTCTGACTACTGAGATCCTCAACTCAAATCATATTTCTGTTGTATGATGCTTCTGAGTTTAGCTTCCAATACATCCCTTAGATTTTCACGAGCTTAAAATTGTCAAATCACAATCATCTTGAGTACCTTACTTTTACTTTGAAATGTTGTCTCTGTACATCGACTCTTTGTCTTGCTTTGTACCCTTAAAGGAGTTGGTAGCGAGTTTGGAGTCTTTTCTGACTCAACCTGATGTGAATTTGACTCAAAAGACAAAAAAGATTTTTGTTTGATGACAAAGACACAAAAATCAAAAAATAAAAATAAAACAAAATAAAAGACAATAGATATCTCTTTTTCAAAACAAAGAGAAAACTTATATGAATGTGGAAATCGATTCTGGTGATTATGACATGCATTTTGAATAAAACAACCAGATCTACCCACACCAATCATTACAACTTTTGTCCACATATTGATCTTGAAATTAAGCCAATCTTGAATTTGTTCCTTCTTGATAACAACCTTTCTTAAGCTAGTGGCACCTCAATGGGTTTTTGCCAACGAGCCTATCTCCTTTTCATTTTTGTCTCAGCTCACAGTCGTCTTATGATGCCCGAAAGGGTTTTCACCAATAAGACTCTCTCATTTTCATTTTTTCATCACTTTTTTTTATATATATATATAAAATATCATGCACTCATAATATGTTTAGCCTTGACATTCTCAAAGATTAATCTGAAGGTCTTTCTTTGGTTGTAACTTGGCTTTCGGATAGAATTAGAAAGAAAGGTAAGCATGAGGCTCAAAAAATTTATATAACATTGGGTGAAACATACAACTTTTGAAATCAATTCTTTTAAGAAAATAAATTTTTGCCCCAGTTTCATTTCATTCTGGATAATTTGAATTTTCTTCTGGTTAGACCGAACCCCGGAGTAGGGCTGCCTACGTATCTTGTCATAGCAAGAATCAGGTCAAACGTAGTTCATGAAACATCAATTTTTTTTATTTTTTTTATTATTATTCCAAAAGAGGGGTTCGAAGAAAAATAAAAGCTCAAAAGGGGTAAGCAAAGGTTTATATATTATTCAGATAGTAGAACAAAATGCCTTCATCATTTCAATCTTTTAAAATATAAGTATAAAACATACATAACATAATTGTACATGAATATCATACATAATATCTTTTAACTGCATCAGCATTGATCGGCATTCCTTCCATTTTTCCTTCTAGATCAGTCAGATATAACGCGCCATTAGGTACCACTTTCTTTATCATGAATGGCCCATGCCAATTAGGAGAAAATTTTCCTTTGGCTTCAATCTAATGAGGAAGGATGCGTCTTAGTACTAACTGACTAACTTCAAAATGCCTGTGACGCACCTTTTTATTATATGCTCGTGCCATTCTCTTCTGATATAGTTGTCCATGACATACTGACGCCAATCTTTTTTCATCAATCAAGCTTAATTGTTCCAAACGAGTCTTGACCCATTGGTCTTCATCAATTTCAGCTTCCAAAACTACTCGAAGAGATGGAATCTCAATCTCTGCAGGTATAACTGCTTCAGTTCCATACACTAACAAGTAAGGAGTTACACCAATTGAAGTCCGAACTGTAGTACGATAACCCAACAAAGCAAAAGGTAACTTTTCATGCCATTGTCGGGAACCTTGCACCATCTTACAGAGTATTTTCTTTAAGTTCTTATTGGCAGCTTCTACAGCTCCATTCGCCTTTGGACGATAAGGAGTTGAATTTCGATGCATAATCTTAAATTGCTGGCACACTTCTTGCATCAGATGGCTATTGAGATTCGCAGCATTATCCGTGATAATTATCTTTGGAATGCCGAAACGACAAATGATGTTGGAGTGAATAAAATCAACCACAACTTTCTTGGTCACTGACTTGAAAGTCACTGCTTCTACCCATTTCGTGAAATAATCAATGGCTACCAAGATGAACCTATGTCCATTTGAGGCCTTTGGTTCAATTGGTCCAATTACGTCCATTCCCCAAGCCATAAAAGGCCATGGAGCAGTCATTGTATGCAACTCAGATGGGGGGAATGTATCAAGTCTCCATGTACCTGGCATTCATGACATTTACGAACGAAATTGATGGAATCTCGCTCCATGGTGAGCCAATAATAACCTGCTCGGAGTATTTTCTTTTCCAAAACATACCCACTCATGTGTGGTCCACAAATCTCAGAATGCACTTCAGTCATGATTTTTGAAGCTTCTTTAGCATCTACACACCTCAGAAGTCCCAAATCAGGAGTCCTCTTATACAAGATTCCTCCACTTAAGAAAAATCCACTAGACAAACGTCGAATGGTTCTCTTTTGATTACCATCAGCATGTACAGGATACTTCCCAGTCTGAATATATTCTTTGATATCATAGAACCAAGGCTCCCCATCAAATTCTTCTTCAACCACATTACAATATGCATGTTGATCATGAATCTGTATATGCAAAGGGTCAATATAAGTTTTATCGGGATGTTGAAGCATCGAAGATAAGGTCACCAAAGCATCAGCAATCTCATTATGAGCTCTGGGAATGTGTTTGAACTTTACTGATACAAATCGTTGACAAAGATCTTGCAAACAACTTCTATATTGTAGGAGTTTTGAATCACGAGTCTCCCAATCTCCTTGGATTTGGTGGACTAATAAATCTGAATCTCCTAATACCAACAATTCTTGGACCCCCATGTCAATGGCTAATCTCAATCCCAGAATGCAAGCTTCGTATTCTGCCATATTATTGGTACAGTAGAATCGAAGTTGGGCTGTTATGGGATAATATTGTCCTGATTCAGAAATAAGAACCGCTCTTATCCCCACTCCTTTTATATTAGCAGCTCCATCAAAGAACAACTTCCAGCCTGAATGGCAATTTTCTGAAACACACTCACCAACATACAATATCTCTTCATCTGGAAAATAAGTCTTCAATGGCTCATACTCCTCATCAATAGGATTTTCAGCCAAATGATCCGCCAAGGCTTGAGCTTTCATTGCAGTTCGTGTCACATAAATAATATCAAACTCTGTGAGCAATATCTGTCATTTCGCGAGTCTGCCTGTGGGCATAGGCTTCTGAAAGATGTACTTTAAAGAATTCATATGAGAGATGAGGTAAGTAGTATAAGATGACAAGTAATGTTTCAGCTTTTGAGCTACCCAAGTTAACGCGCAGCATGTTTTCTAAAGAAGAGTGTACTTAGCCTTATAAGTCGTAAACTTTTTGCTGAGGTAGTAGATGGCTTGTTCTTTTCTTCCTGTGACATCATATTGACCCAATACACAGCCAAAAGAATTATCTAAAACAGACATGTACAATATCAAGGGTCGGCCTGACTCTGGAGGAACCAAAATAGGCGGATTTGACAAGTATCTCTTAATTCTGTCAAATGCCTCTTGACATTCTTCAGTCCATTCAACTTTAACATTCTTCTTTAACAACTTGAATATTGGCTAGCAAGTTGTCGTAAGCTGAGCAATGAATGTACTGATATAATTCAACCTTCCAAGTAAACTCATCACTTCCGTTTTATTTTTTGGTGGAGGTAAATCTTGGATAACTTTTATTTTTGAAGGATCTAACTCAATACCACATCGACTGACTATAAAACCCAAAAGTTTTCCTGACGGAACTCCAAATACACATTTTGCTGGATTAAGTTTGAGATCATACTTCTGAAGCCTTTCAAAGAATTTTCTCAAATCTTTGATATGATCAGATTGCTCTCTTGACTTAATGATCACGTCACCCACATAAAATTCAATTTCTTTGTGCATCATGTCATGAAACATTGTGGTCATTGCCCTCATGTAAGTTTCCCCAGCATTCTTTAGTCCAAAAGGCATAACTCTATAACAATATGTCCCCCATGGAGTAATAAATGATGTCTTTTCCGCATCTTCTGGATCCATAATGATCTGGTGATACCCCGAATAACAATCCACAAAAGAAGCAAGATCATGTTTAGCACAATTGTCCAACAAAATATGAATATTGGGAAGTGGAAAATTATCTTTCGGACTTGCTTTATTTAAATCGCGATAATCAATACACATCCGAACTTTGCCGTCCTTCTTTGGAACAGGGACAATATTTGCCAACCAAACAGGATACTGGGCCACTCGAATGACTTTAGCCTCAAGTTGCTTCGTGATTTCCTCTTTAATTCTTACACTCATGTCATTTTTGAATTTTCTTAACTGTTGCTTGACAGGAGGAAAAGCAGGATCAATTGGCAACTTGTGAACTACCAAATCAGTGCTTAAACCGGGCATATCATCATAAGACCACGCAAAGATGTCTTTATACTCATGCAAAGCTTCAATTATAGCTTTATTTTGTTATGGTTGAACATGTACACTTATCTTAGTCTCCCTGATATTTTCATGATCTCCTAAATTGATCGCCTCAGTTTCTTCCAAATTAGGATTTGTCTTATTCTCAAAATGTTTGAAGTCTTTGCTTATATCCTCAAATGTTTCCTCTTCATCGTATTCAACCTCCTTATTCATTATTTCAAAATTAGATTGGTTTTTTTAACTCTGGTGAACAATTCTTCATGCATGTCATATCATTAGAATCGGCATAGAAAGAACTGTATAATAGAAAATAAATAAATAAAAATCAGACTTAAAATAAAACGAAGGGACACTGCGCTTTATTAGAAACATAGATAGAAAGAGTTTTAACCTAACATACCAGATTTAAAGTTCTGAATTATAATCCTAGAATGATTTAGATTACAGAAGTAAAAACAAACAAACTACTAAGACTGTAAGAAAACAAACAAACTACCAAGACTCTTTTATAATAAGGAGAAGAGTGGCCTCCCAATTGTTAAGCTGGACATCAGGGCCGACAAACTGCACATCTGCATTACTGGTACCTTCCCCTATTTCAACCATATCAGCTTCAATGAACATATTCTGAAAAAGGTCAATCAACTCTGTACCATCATCATTCATTGATTCTGCAGCAGGTAACTTGGAGGATCCGACATCACTGAATTTTATAAAAGACTCATGAAGTGGCGGTATCGGCTTGGCAAGTGACCACGACTCTTTCTTACGCTTTTTAGCCTTCTTTATATCTTCAGCAGTAGGCTCGTATCCCAGACCAAAAGTACCAAAGTTGTCATAGAGGTTTACTGGATGAACTATGCCTTGCAAAAACATCCCTAGACCTTTTCCTGGTTCGAAGCCATGCTTCAACATTTCATTCACTACCATAACAGATGCAGAGGACAATTGTGGTCTTGCAATGAGATTCCCCTCGAGGATATACTCAACAGCCACTACCTCAGAAGCTTGATAAATTAACACATTGGCAGTATCTGCTTCGATAGAAGAAACAGAGTAGTCTTTATATATTGATAAGTATCCTTCACCATGAACCACTATCTCTTGCCTGTCACATTCGAATTTGACCATTTGATGCAATGTTGATGCGACTGCTTTAGCCCTATGAATCCATGGCCTTCCCAATAACATATTATATGAAGCATCAATGTTCAGTACTTGAAAATCCATAGAAAAATACATAGGACCAATTTTCAATACGAGTTCTATTTCACCAATGGCATCAGTTTTTGATCCGTCAAAACCTTTGACGCACACATTGTTAGGTCGGATTCTTTCCACATTAATATTCAACTTTTGTAAAGTTGACATAGGACAAATGTTAGTGGTTGATCCTCCATTAATTAACACTCGAGTGATGATGGAATTTTAGCATTTCACAGAAATATACAGACCTTTGTTATGCTCCGTACCTTCTATAGGCAATTCATCGTCTGAACAAGTAATTTTATTTGCTTCAAGGATTCTTCCAACAACTTTTTCCAGCTGATTTACATTAATCTCACTAGGAACACATGCTTCATTAAGAATCTCCATTACAGCCTTGCGGTGTTCTTCTGAATGTATCAATAAAGACAACAAAGAAATCTGTGCTGGCGTCTTCTTCAACTGTTCTATAATAGAATATTCTAGCAATTTCATTTTCTTTAAGAATTCTTCAGCTTCTTCATCAGTGACAGGCTTCTTGACTGTCATTCGTTCTTCACCACCTTGTTTATTCTTTCTTAACTCTACTGGAGCATAACATCTTCCAGATCGAGTTAATCCCCCTACTTCATCTACATCTTCAGTCACTTCTTTCCCCTTGTGCATCACCACAATGCGATCATAATTCCAAGGGACTGCCTTGGTATCAACCATAGGCAGCTGTGGCACTGGTTTAATAACAATATGAGCTACAGGAGCTCCTTTTATGATTAAAAGAGGCTTATTGGATCTTCCGGGAATAATGAGTTTTGACTTTATTTGACTTGACCCAATATTTTCTGAAATCTCTTTCCCCATCGCCAAGGGATCATTCGATGATTCGTGTTTTGCTATCACCACCTCCGCTTCTGCAGGCTTTTCTTTCGTTAAATCTACAACATTTGCTGATTTTTCCGAATCAGTTTTAATTTTAATGATCGGCTTAAAGGGAATCGTAAGATCTTCCCCACTGAGTATCACATCGAGCATGTTTGTTTCATTATGATCTGGCAGCGGATTTTGATTGACATTTGGAGCGCCTGGACTTTCCACCATAATCTGTTGGGCATTAATCAACTCTTGAATAGCTCTTTTTAGATACCAACATTTCTCTGTGTCGTGCCCTGGGGCATCAGAACAGTATTCACATCTTCTAGAATAGTCCAAATTCTTCGGAGGAGGATTTGGGATCCTTCTCTCAATTGGGTTTAGAACATTCATTTTTCTCAGTCTATGAAATAAACTGGTGTAAGATATTCCAATAGGAGTGAAATTATCTTTTACCATGTTATCCTTTTTGAATTCTGCTCTAGGCCGAAAATTAGACCTCGGAGGGCCTCTTTGAACTTGCGGGGCTATTGGATGATTTTGGATTGCTGGTGTACGCCACTGCGGGTAAGAAGGACCTCGAGCATATGGTTGTGTATTGTAAATAGGATATTGGGGAGGTGGAACAAAATATAATGGATTCTGCGCGTATGGTTGACGCGCACCTCTCCAATTTTGTCGTGAACCTGCCATGACAGTTGTTACATCCTCTTTTCTTTTTTTTCCCCCAAAACTTCCTGTACCACTTTGAATTGCCTGTGTTGTTGCTTTCAAAGCGGCCTGACTGATGATCTTTCCTGATTTGATTCCGTTTTCTACCATCTCTCCAATTTTGATAACTTCTGCAAATGTGCTTCCGATAGTAGAGAGCAAATGATGGAAATAATCAGGTTCTTGTGCTTGCAGAAAAATATCAATCATTTCAAATTCTTTTATCGATGGTCTAACTCTTGAAGCCTGCTCTCTCCATCTGACGGCATATTCTCGAAAACTTTCAGTCATTTTTTTTCTCATGTTGGCAAGCGTAGTGCGATCTGGCACTATCTTAATGTTATACTGAAATTGTTGAACGAAATCTCGAGCCATGTCGTCCCACATATGCCAACAGGAAATGTCTTGGTCAATGAACCATTCAGAAGTTATCCCTGTAAGGCTTTCTCCAAAGTACGCCATCAATAATTCTTCTTTTCCTCCTGCTCCCCTTAATTGATTGCAAAACTTTTTCAAATGAGCTACAGGATCGCCGTGTCCTTCATATTTGTCAAATTTTGGCATTTTGAACCCTATCGGCAAATGGACATCAGGAAACATACATAAATCCTTGTATGAAACACTTTTTGGTCTACCTACTCCTTGCATATTTCTCATACTTTGTTCCAGGCTTCTAACTTTTCTAGCCATCTCCTCTTGTTCCTCATTCTTAGCAATCTTCTCAATCACGATAGGAGTATCGCATTGATGAACATGATAATATGGATTTTGTGATTTGAAAGTCATTTCAGGAGGATATAACATATCATGATTTGGTTTTCCCATATTCTTTGGTATTGTCGGTTGAATACCCGCAGTAGATGGCGCTACAGAAGTAAAAAGTGGGTTATTTACGACAGATGGATTTGGTGGGCGCACGGTAGAAGTACCAGAAACTCCAGACATATTAGCAAATGGGCCAAATCTTGGTGGGTAAATGGATCACTAGTTTGAGCTGGGTCAGAATTTGGATCATTTGAAGTTGAAAGTCCAGGGATTGAAGAAGGCGGGTCTTGTCCATTCAACCAAGCTTGGTACATCTCCACTATTTGTTGTTTTAATGACTTTATTTTTTCCATTGATGTTACTTCCTGCGAAATCAACTGATTCTGCTCTTCTTTACTATCAGACCCTATATCTTCTCTGCGGGTCATTCTTCTTTTACCCTTGTATCTGGTGTTATACGAATGTGATGCCAGTTTAAACCACAAACCAACCACCAATTATTTTATCTTTCTGTAACCAAGTAGGAAACGGGTGAGTGGTATATATTTAACACATTATAATGCCATGTTATATGTCATGTTTCTATATGCATTTCCCAACCTATCATGGAAGCTTTGTGTTTCATCCTGGCTTTTCTAGGCATATTTTCAAAATTTATGATCGAACCCTTTGGAGGGGTGCCTACGTATTATGTCAGGACATGAATCAGATCTTGCGTAGTTCGGGAGAAATTTAACAAAATTGTTTTTTTTTTATTATCATTGAAGAAAATAAATAAAGTAAGTGAAGTAAAACACATGTAATATATATAGAAATAAACAGTCAACTTCATTACATTCTATAATATAAATACGATGAAATAACTGACCCAACTCCTAAAATAAAACCTACTAACTGACATCTGAAAACTAAAAGATATAATATTTAAACAAGAAATTTTTAAAACTGAAAATGAAAAACTATGACAAAGAAAACAACGATCCATTCAAGGAGATTTCGATTTAATATGTCCTCCCAAACTCAAATATATGTCCTCCAATGAAGTAGTGAGTCGCTGTGCGAAAGCTGGTACTTGTGCCAAAAAGTCCTCACAATCCAACTGCTGATAATCTAAACCCATTCTGGCAGTATCCTGCGCTACACGGTGGACCTTCTCTCGAAGAGAACTGAAAGCCTGATCCCATTCCTGGGCCTGTCGATCTTGGAAATCAACCATCTCTCTTGCACGTTGTTCACGAGCAGAAACAACCTCTAACTGTTCTCGCAATATTCCTCTTTCACGAATCCATTGAGATCTCTCTCGATCAAATTCTTCTTGCATATTCTTTTCAACTTCTTGGAGTTGTTGTCGGCGAGATGCGGCAAGTTCTGCAACGTGTGACCCCCTAGTGGTAGCAAACTTGATTTTTCCCCGAAGTGCAACCTCAATAGCTGCTGACTTAGCTTTCTCTTCAGAAAATTCCCTTTGTTGTTCGTCTATTTTTGCCCTGGCATGCTCTAATTCTTCTCTCAAAACTTGGTTGGCTTCATGATGTTCTCGCATGGCTTTTTCAATTCCTATCCTGATTGCAGCTTCCTGATCTATAGGTCCCTTAACCGATCTTTCTGGTCTGACTGGAGGACTCGACTGTTCTTCAAACCACTCCCAGTAATCTGGGTGCACTTCTCCTTTCTCACACTCCATGACCATCGTTTCAATCCCCATAATATGGCGACCCTCCCAAATCTGCTGGGCCAAATCTTCTGGAAGTGAAATCTCCGGTCTGACCTCAAATACGAACTCAGTCATGTCTTCCGTTATGGGAATTATTTGACGCCTGCCTAGCTGACGTAGAAATCTCAATGGAACATACGGTTGAACACCTCTAATACCCATTAATAACAAGAATGGACGAATGACAGAACTATATATGATTTGCCTCCAAGGGAACCAATGGAGATTCCAAGTGATTTTATCTGTTGTCAAAGAACGAAAAAGTTTAATCCAATCTCCAATTTCTTTTGGACATTTATATTTCTCCATCCTTTCCTCGTAATCGTTGATGCGATTGAATCGCTCGGGATTGAACCTTCTCAATGTAGGACGTTGATAAAGATGCTCCACAATCCACATCTGTAACAAGATATTACATCCCTCGAAAAGACTTTTTCCTTTCTGACAAACAGTCAGAGCACGGTAAATATCAGCTAGGATCATTGGTATCATAGTGTAATCTTTCTTAATCAGTATTTGTACCACTCCCGCTAAACAAATATTAATTTTTTCTTCTCTTCTCGGGAAGACCATAGTTCCTAAAAAGGCTACCATGAATGCAAATCGTCTGTGAATTTTTCAAACCTCAAAACTCCCCTTATTACAAAGTTGTTTACCGTACTTTTCAAACCCTTCTTGCTTTCCGTATCTGTCATACAAAAATTGCAAGGAAAACCAACCTTTTTTCATTGATTCTTCTTTCGTATTCCGTATGTTCATGAGCTTGCAAAATCTGTTTATTGAGATAATTCTTGGGGCTATAAGTTTCTTCCGATGCATATCCCCATATCCAACATAACCTGTTATCTCTTCTAAAGTAGGTGTCAACTCAAAATCTGAAAAGCAGAATACATTATTCTTTGGGTCCCAGAAATTCAGTAATGCAACAATCACTTCCCTATTAGGGTTGATTCTCATGATACTCGTAAAAAAAACCAAATACTTATGTATCTCGTCATAATCGAATGTATCCATTTCGTTCCACCACAACCAAAGCTGCAAAGGGGTACAATCCACAACCTGAAGTGGTACACTCCCATCTCTCTTTCTCTTTGAACGCTTTCCACGAACAGGGGGGGGGACATTTTATACCTATTGACAGGGACATAAGATTAATAAATATCTAGACTTAGACAAAACTTAATTTATTAATTTTGAAAAGAATTTATAACTTAACTTGTAAAACCTAGTGCGACCATTATTTGGACTTAGTTGCAAAGAACAATTTTATCAAAAATCAATGCGAAAGAAACAAGATTGATAATATTTTTTAAGAAAAACACTTATTTAAATTGACACTATCAAAAACTTTGCTATAACAGACTTCTAGACAATTTTATCTATATGTTTGAAGCCAATATTTCCTAGGTACAAAAATAAAATAAAATAAAAGGACTCAGAAATAAAGAAAAATAGAATGACCGTTTTATGTATGAAGTTGTATAAAAATTTCAGTCTCACGACCCTAAATGTTCAGGACTGTTAAAATTGATATATATATATATATATATATATTTTGTAAAAACTTAGCCTCATGATCCCTAAAGATTCCGGGCCGTTAAAATACATATTTTATTTTTATTTATTTTGTAAAAACTTAGCCTCATGATCCCTAAAGATTCCGGGCTATTGAAATATATTTTATTTTATTATTATTATTATTATTATTATTTTTATTTTTATTTTTTGGTAAAATCTTAACCTCATGATCCCTAAAGATTCAGGGCTGTTGAAATATATATATATATATATATATATTTGTAAAATCTTAGCCTCATGATCCCTAAAGATTCAGGGCTGTTGAAATATATTTAAAAATTGGACTTGAGAATTAGAAAAATAATTATGAAAGTAATCATATTTTCAAAATATTTCCCAATAAATCTATGAATAATTTTTTAAAAGATAGGGTCGTATCCTGGGAAGGACTTCCTACGTATCTCACTAAAATGTGAGAATTAGACCCTCGTAGTTCATAAAGATTGTAAAAACTATGTTGCTGCATATTTAAAAAATTTCTTTATTTTAAAAATAAATTTTTTCTTTCAAAAATGATTAACTAAATTTGAGAATAAATTAATTTCTCGTATTTTAAAATTGCCTAAAGCCGGTCAACAAATAAATAGTCTTCCAAGCAAATGTCAAAGAGCACGTAGGATGCACATGTTGGTCTTTATAAATTAGGTCACCTGTCCTAGACAGACCTGGCCCCTGTGCCGAGTCCCGCTAAGTCAAATGCATATGATGCAAATAAAGCGGTACCTAATAGGGATAACCAGATTCTGAGTTTTCAGTTTTTCTAAGTTTAAACCTAATAGGGATAGGTGTCTAGACTGGCTTACCCAAGCGGACACTCGAGTCGGGGAGGGACAACTTGGTCGGTAGCAGGGCAACACCGCCTTCATTGTCGATCTGAACCCCGCCTAACATGTGTGACTATATCCTTCACCAGGTGCCTTAACACTCCGGTTATCTCAAAAAGAAAGTGGGATGCATATGCTGCATTCCCTCTATCCTATTTCAGAGACTCAGAGGGGTACGCGAGAAAAGACAATATATAATACAGTTCAAATAATATCAAAGTGATAAATAAGCGACAAGTAACACATAAGGCCAACAAACACAATATAAAAATAATTAAAGCAAGTAAAAGCCAATATCCAAAGCTCGAATTCTAGTTTAATCCTCAGCAGAGTCGCCAGAGATGTCACACCTCTTTTTTTCGCCCGGAGGGTCGAGTCGAAGGGTTTTTCTAATTAAAGTGACGGTATTGAATAGGGATTAGTTTTTCTCATTTTTTAGAGTCGTCACTTGGAATTGAGTTATGGTGTTCCAAGTCACCTTTTTAAATCCCTAGTCAAAAGGAAATGACTCTTTTATTTTGGTCTGCGAAAATAGAAGATCGGATAAGGAATTCAGTTGACCGAAGGGAAGGTATGAGGCACCCTTCGAGTCCCGTGGTTCTAGCACGGTCGCTTTTATTGACTTATACCTAACTTGAACTATTTTCGATAAATTATGTTAGGGCCTAAATTCGCTCAACCTTAATCGCTGAAAAATTAATTTAAGAAAAATATTTGTCAAAGTGCATTATTGCATCCTTGAATTTTAAATGTCTCTAAAATATGTGTGTGCCGTATTCTTAATTTGAGACGAAATTTTAAACGCGTCGAGCGTTAAAAGGCGTTGGTTTGTCACTTATAGATTTGAAAATAAATTTATCTATTCAAAATACCATTTATATTTAATAGTAAAATTAAGTGATAATCATTTAAGGCAATAGATTAATTGAGAAAATAATTATTAAAATTAAAATTAAAATTTATTAATAAAATAATAATAAAAATAATAATAATAAAAAAAACTAAAATAAATAAATAATAATTAATAGAAAAAATATATCAAAATTACTTATTATGCCAATTTTTATTATTAACCACAATTTTTAAATTTTTTTTTTTTTGACATCAATCCAAAGTACTACGTGGACAAAACCAATAAATTATTCAACTCCAAATATTCTAAATTAATTAAGATGACAGAACAACATTTTTTTTTTCACATTCTCATTCAACATTAAATCTCTAATTGATAATGAAACCAAATTATTCCACTTAAACCAGTAGCCTCTTTTCCACTTTATTTCCGGCATGAATGTGCACTTATATTAGTGGAAATTCATCGGAGAGAGATCGGCTAGACGGGATGGGGTTGACGGAAATGGGATGGGGAGGTCGGCGCAGATCCGATAAGGGATTGACCGGAATTGAAGATTTTGACGGAGTTTAGGTGACTAGTTGGCTGAATTTTAAATTGGTTTTCGGCGACTGGAACGGTCAGTAGCCATGGGGGTTCGTTGATGGTGGTGGCGACGCATGAAGAAGGAGAACGGAAGAGTGGTAAGGCATTCTGACGAGAGAACAATTTCCGGCGAGTTTTAGGTAGTTTCCGTTGGGAAACTCACCGAAAAAAAAATATACCAGATTCTATCTCTTCTTTATTTTTATTTTATTGATTTTTTTTTGTGTGTGTGTTGATTTTTGTGAGATAATATGGGAACAATGATGAATACCGAAACAGTGTATGTTACAGTATATGCAAGGATTGTTATGTACATATATACGAAACAGTGTGGATATGCATTTGTTTATACCAGTGAATACATACATACATATATTTAGTATATATTGCTATATCTGTTTCTGTTATTGCATTTTAGTTGAACTGATATAAAATTGTTCGATAAATTAATAGCACGACATGTGATGATAAAGGTTCACAAAATCAAATATACATGGTACATAATGCATTAAAATCATTCATACATTTTCATTCATGTTTTTTTTCATATCAAAATTTATAAAATAAATAATATGTGATTAAATAAAACCTGGGATAAAGCAAAAAATTATCACCGAAACTCGAACGGAAACTTGAAATTCGATTCTTACTCTTTGTTTTCTTTGTTTTCTCCTTTAGAGTTTTCCTTACTTGTGTTTTTCTCTCTGTCTTTTTGTTCTCTCAGTTTTTCACTCTGTTTTTTTTTTCTCTGGTTTCTGATATTTTTTCTGTATGCTTTTTTTTTTCAGTCTCTGATCATAAGATCATGTACGTACCTCTTTTTTTTTAACTGGTTGAGAAGTCCTTATATATAGGGACTTTTTGGGGGGAACGGTTACTTTCAGGGGGGAAATAGTTAGTCATTATCAGATAAAGGATAGGGGGGGGGGATTTAAAATTTAAAAATCCCTCTTATTTTTCTTTTAATTAATTATTATATATATAGAAAATATCAGTAATAATAAATAAATAAATAAATAAATAAAATAAAATAATAATAATAAATTAATTTTATATTTAATAAAATATAATAATAATTTATAAATAGACAAAAACAAATATAATAAAATAATATTAAAACTATTATTTATTTATTAAAATTTATATAAAAAAACATATATATTTTTAATTTATATTATTTAAAATTAAAATAAAAATAGAAATAAAGATCAAAATAATATATGATTAAATATAAATATAAATATTTAATATTGATAGACAAGTTAAAATTCAGGGAGGATCAAAAATCACGTGTCTACATGTGTTGCAAGCGTTTTTTTTTTTTAACTTTTATAGACAAAATTAATATAAAAGCACATATTGGTTCACATAAGAAAGCAACAATATAATTCAAGAAATTAATCTAACATATGATTAAGTTTAATTTGAATTATTGTATGTTACATTGTCAAAAATATTCCATGAAAACAACTTTTATATTATGTATCGATTTGAAAATATAAAGAAATTTTTCTTTAACTTGCAAATATTTTTATACAATAATTTAAACTTTTAGAAATTTGCAGGAAATCTTGAACTACTCGTTCAATAACTTAATGTCACAAAAAGTGAAAAGATAAAAAAGTAATTAAAAATTTTAATTTTTATGTTACTCACCCCATTTCAAAATTATTGGCCCTTGTTGAGTTGACACTCTCCTTCGAAAAATATTTATGAGGGGCTTTACCAAATTAGTCTTATTAATTATATTTTGAAAATATATATTTGAGTTTATACACTTAATATAGTAGTCATTTAATGATACGGGTACTATTGAAAGAACATCATAAAATTCTCTTGATTTCGTAAATGGGATAACTAAATTGAAATAAATATTTTTACAAAGCCACCTATTTTGAAATGGAGAGAGTAGTTTTGAATCCAAACTTATAAGCACAGGTCAAATGCAAAACTTTAATAGTTATGAAAACTTATCAATAAGATATGATTAATCTGGATAACATTAAATTAATTATGTAGTTGAAAATTATAAAACAAATTCTAATATTTGATAAATTGCATACTACTTTATATCTTGACGTTGGACCCGAGCTTAGCACGGGCCATACATAACTAATAATATATAGAAAAAAGACACTGTGTAGCACTTTTTAAAACAAATAACTCAAGTTTGAGATTTTGCCAAAAAAATGGCCAACCGGATAAAGTATTTCCACTTTATAGTCATTTCCTAATGGGAAAAGGACATGGGGTGGTCATTTTTTTAAAAAATGGACACAATTTGAAAAGGTGGACAAATGTAACCTGTCGGCTAAATTTAATTCCTTTTTTTAGCCATTTGGCCCAATTGGGCACATGTAGTTTCAATACTCAATTGATACACTTTTTTACCAAATTGATATACTTTTATATTATACTGATACACTTTTTAAAAAAAAGAAAGGAAATTCTATGCAAGCACATGCAGTCCCTATACCCAATTGGTACTCTTTTATACCACATTAATACACTTTTATACTACATTGATACACTTTTATACTACATTAATATACTTTGATAGAGCATTGATACACTTTTATACTAGATTGATACACTTTTATATTACGTTGATACAATATATATACCATATAAATACACCTTTTACAGAGAAAATCTGTGCAAGCATATATAGTAATTCGTTATTTGAGAATTTGTTAACTTCACCTAAATTTTTGTGAAAATTTGTGCAAGCATATACAAAATTTACTAAACCCTGTACCTTTACTGTCCAAACATTCCTTATTTTTTTTGATTAAAAAGCGAGAGATAGCTGAAAAAAAGAAGTCAAAGTGTCACTATAGTGTTAACTCATATGAAAAGAGATAGAATAATTATGGGTGGACTTGTATTTCATGTTTTTATTTTCATGATCTCATCTGAAAAAATAAATGGGTGGACAGAGTGGAATTTTTTCAAAAAATAAATAAATAATTAACAACATTAAAAGAAAAAAATAGTGAAAATCAAACAAAAAAAAAATAGGAAGAAAGAGAACGTAACATGTAAAATAATTGACATTAAAAATTAAACAATAAATAAAGCAAAGACAAAAAAAAAGGGGGAGGTAGTAGCAACACAAAAGCCTAAATGGCTATCTATTGGAATTGCCAAATCAATGGCTATATCAGTGGAAATTTTTTGGGCGAGCTGACATTTGTGTCCTTTCTTTGGGTCACTTTGGCCTATGTAGTTCAGATACAGTCCATATACAATATGATACAATCCATATACAATACTGATACAGTTTTCAACTTGGGTCATTCGACCCTTTTAAAAATATTTCAGTTTTTTTTTGCTATAAATTTTTTAACTGAAAAATATTCTGCTTTTTTTTAATTGTTTAAAAATAATAATTAAATATAATTATATAAAAACGGTATAATTGTTATATAGAATATGTATCTATATAAGATATATGTATTGAAATTGTATAGTTCTATCAAATATGTATATGTATAAAATATATATAAAAAATATATAGAAAGTGTACAAAAATTATATAATTATTATATAAAATATGCAAAAAATATATAATTATTGTATAAATTGTGTATCGAAACTGTATAATTTTCATATAGAATATTTATATTTATAAGATATGTATAGAAACTATATAGAAGGTGTGTAGAAACAGTATAGAACAAGCCAACAAATTGAAATGACTAGAAAGTGAAATTTAAATTTCATGGTCATTTCGTAGAAATAGTTTAATTTGAAGTGTTGTTTCAGTCCTTTCCCCAAATATATATATATATATATATATATATATATATATATATTGTCAAATATCACATAACTAAGTCATTTTAGATAAATTTATTTTCTGTTAGGTCTATGTGACATGACGTAAGTGTATCCTTTAAGGAACCAGAGAGAAGACAATGAAAGAAATTAATTCAACTCTAAATCCAGCAAAACATTTCAAAATCTAACACATGGACGAGTTGATTCACAAGAGTTCATTAGAAATTTTAAAGAATGAATACTAAATTAATAAAGACATTCTACCTAAAAATGTCTTGCCAACTGTCACATTAATGTAGAAAATAGTTGCACGTTACTAATTTTAATTTTTAAGCGTAAGCAAGAGATTTAAAATGTAATTTAACATTACTCCATTAGGTCTACTGCTCTTTTTATTAGTTAAATTAATCCTGAATAAAATTCAAGGATGCATTTGTTAATCTTATTTATTTGCCACGTTTGGTTAGATGGTCAACTAAACAAGCACGAAGCTTAATTATATTGAACTTCTCTTTTTTTATTTTTAGTTAATTAGCGTGTGTTTAACTTGATTGTATTTTCAGTCTGAATTATTCTTAGCATATTTTTACGCGGTGTGAATCTGAATTAATCGGACTCCAATGCGGGTATCGGACACTGGATGGAAAACAAAAAAAATTCAAAATTAGTACTAACCTTGACTAGTGTATTCTGGTTAATTAAGTAAAATCAATGCAGCTAATCCATATTACTTTTTTCATGTCAAAATAATGAAATATTCTAGCTCTTTTAATATTCACGTTGAGAAGGTCTACCGAAACAACTTTTTATCTATATATGGCTGGAGTAAGGTCTACGTACACGTTACCCCCTATTCTATTCTCTTCAGACCCTACTTATAATATTACACTGAATATTTGTTATTGTTTGCTATTTTTACTCTTTCTCAATTATTTTTTGGGGAAAGGACAGAAACGACACTTCAAATTAAACCATTTCCTTGAAAATGGCCATGAAATTTAAATTTCACTTTCTAGCCATTTTAATTTACTGACAGGTTCTATACCCTTTTTACACAACTTTTATACAGGTTTTATACAAATCTTATACATAAATATTCTATACGAAAATTATACAGTTTTGATACATAATTTATATAATAACTGTACTTTTTTTTTACACGTTTTATACAACAATTATATAATTTGTATTCACTTTCTATATATTGTACATATACATATTTGATAGAACTATACAATTTCTATACATATATCTTATATAGATTCATATTCTATTTAATAATTATATCGTTTTTATATAATTTAATTATTACTTCTAAACAATAAAAAAAACAGAATATTTGATCAATTTAAAAATTTATAGTAAAAAAAAATTGAAATATTTTTAAAAGGATCGAATTGCCCAAGTTGAATATTGTATCAGTAATGTATATAGACTGTATCAGTATCG
Organism: Capsicum pubescens; assembly: GCA_030864215.1. Lineage (NCBI taxonomy): Eukaryota > Viridiplantae > Streptophyta > Magnoliopsida > Solanales > Solanaceae > Capsicum > Capsicum pubescens. The sequence goes on from CM061548.1 coordinate 33,872,303, forward strand.
TATATGGACTGTATATGGATTACGTGGATCAAAATGACCCAAATTGGGAAAGATTAGGAAATGACCATAAAATGACATTTGTTTAGCCAACTGGACATTATTTATCCAAATGCCAAACTTGAGCTATAATTGGACTATTATTTTTTTTTAAAAGTCATAGAGTATCCTTTTTCCTTAATTTTTACTAGCCGTATTTGGCCCGTGCTAAGTCCAGGCTCAAAATTAATATTAAACTTTATATTTGTAAACTTTTTTTTGTTGCTATTTTTGTTTTTTATTGTTATTTTATTTTTGTGATATTATATTAATTGTAAAGGTAATTCGAACATATCTCAATATTTCTAATATTAATCAAATAATATTCTTTTAATTAAAAGAATAATTTCCTTCTTAAGAGTTTATGTTAGATTTTCTTTTTAGTTTCAATCACATGCTTGGACCAACACTATTTTTCTTTTAATTTTACTGGTAGTTTTGAAAATTAAAGTCTTTAATTTAATGATGACACACAAAATTGACTTTTCCCTTGCTTCTCTCTAGCGGCACACATAAGGTGATGAACTAATCGTACGTCGTCACCTGCGATGGCAAGTGTGGGGTCGAAAGCTAATCTAGTGTAAAACTCAATTATTGGAAGGAAAAAATTCAAGCCCAAGGGGTTTGCAATCCTTCGATGACAGGACCCGGTAGTACTAATTTGAAGAAAAATACTCCAGCAGCAGGTTACACGGCGGTACAGAAGGTGAACCCCAACCCCCCAGAGAAAACAAAAATAGTGAACAAAGACTAGTGGCCTGTTCTTCCTCCTCGAGGAGAAACACTGGTTATGGCACATGAAGGAACCTTAGAAATACAGAACACAGACCCTAAGTCGGCTAATGTACCGGCTGGAGCTCCGATTGAGAAATTAAAGTTGACATGGGCTAATATGGTGACGGGACAAAAGCTAACGAGTAGAGGTATGGAACTTAGCTTCATTGCTCCTCAGCTTATAGGGGGTGGAACTGTTATTGAACAATCAGAAGCAGAGAAGCAGAGCTAAACAGAGAAACTGAGAAATGGAAACATGCAATAATACTATATGTTATGGGTGATTCACCTATGGTTGAAGCAATAGATAGGTTTGTGTCACAATGAAAACCAAATGCAAGACTTAAAGTCTAGTACCACAATGATGGTTACTTCATCGTTAAGTTCGATACCATGGATGATAGAAATGCTTCTGGAACCTAAATATTAGGTACTAAACCTGTGATCATGAAACCTTGGAGTGCCGATTTTGATTTTAATGGTGACGTTTTGAAGACAATTCCTCTTTGGGTTAGATTACCTAATCTTCCATTGAATTGATGGGGTATGGATTCATTAAGTAAGATTGGGAGTGGACTGGGGAATCACGTGTATTAGGGGTGTGCATCGATCGGTTTGGTTTGATTTTATATATTATCGATTTGGTTTATCTTTTTCCGATTTTTAAATATGCTAAACCAATAACCAAATCAATAAGATAGTTTTTATCGATTTTCGGTTTATCGGTTTTGATTCCTTAACGGTTTGATTTTCAGTTTAACCGATAAGAAAATACTCATAAAATAGAAATAGTGGTAACTAACATGATAAAAAAAAATCTTAGTTGTAACAAAAAATCGTGTTTTAATTTACAAGAATCTTTAAGTTTGAACTAAATGTTGTTAGGAGAAATTAATATAATTTTTTTTATAAAATCATTAACAAATCGTTAACCTAATAACTCAATAACAATAAATCAATAATATTTTTATCGGTTCGATTTTTGCACATACTACCATGTATGCTGATGAGTGCACCTCAAACATAGAGAGGATATCTTTTGCGAGATTGCTGATTGAGATTGATATTACAAAACCACTGCCTAATATTATCAAAGTAAGTGATCGGAATGGGAGAATTTTTTAGCAGAAGGTGACATACTTCTGGAAACCATTGTATTGCGGATCTTGATGAATTTTAGGCCACAATTGTAAAGAAACTTAAACTGGACCCCTGACTAAAGCACCGCTAGAGAAACCGCATCCAGCTAAACCACAAACTAAATCTGCCCAAAATAAACAAGTTCCTTGTAAGCAAATCTGGAAACCACAACATGAGGACATAAGGAAGGAAACAACTGGCAATGATGATGTTAATACCTCTATGCCTGCAAAGGAAGATGAATGACTTGCTATAAGTAGTACGTCAACTAGAAAAGGAAAAGATACAGATCCAAAAGATAAGGTAACTATAATGAATGGTTTTAATCTTTCCAGACAAGAGAATATTCAACAAGCTAAAGGGATTGGTACTGATTTTACAAGACCTCCACAGTTGGGACTTGGTTTTGGAGCTGAACAAGGTCAATGTAGTACAGGGGTGATAGCTGGAATACCTAATTAATCCCTTTCTTTCACTATGAAGTTGTTTACGTCGAATATAAGAGGGCTGAATAAGTTGTATAAATAGAAGGAAATGAGGATTTTTATTACAGAAAGTAATATTGACATTATTGCAATTTTAGAGCATAAGGTAAAACAGAGTAATGTAGAGAGGGTGATCAAGAAAATAACACCAAATTAGAATTGGAGTTCAAACTGTGCGTATAGTAAAAAAGGTAGAATTATACTTATGTGGAACACCAATTTCGTAACAGTAACAATTGGTGATATTCAAGCTAAGTTTTTTCACAGTACTGTCCAGATACTTAGTTCGAGACTTGAATTCCAATTCACAACCATGGTTTCTATACTTTGGAGTCCAGGAGTAGCTTATTGACAAGTTTGAGGAGTATTACTATAAAATTCAAACATTATGGCTTTTATTGGAGAAAAACTGAAAGAAGAAGATGACTTGTGAAAGTATTTCTTCATCACTGTACATGTATAAATACAAGTAAAAGGAATCACATTCTGTTAGGCCTACGACAGCTGCACAAATTCTATTTGTCTAACCTACAACTAAATGAAAAATAATAAATTGTTTGCATTAACTGATTAAAATTGGAAAAGAAAAGAAGGTTCCACAACTTAATGACTCATGCAGTCCATGTTTCATGTTTGATCTAAAATTGATGGTCCAGATTTAATCTCCCTTTTTCTTGATGGACACTTGTGATGTAAAGGGATGGGAAGAGTTCAATCTGTCTGAACCTTATCAAACTGTGGACTTTTCTTCATTTCCTCATAGCTCAAGTTTACTTTATCTTCATTATCATTACAAGCTTGAGGTTTGCTAACACCAACATCCCTCCTCAAGTTAGAGGGGGATGAAGTAACACCCAACTTGCAAATAAGTTGCTGATGAGAGGGACCAGATAATGGTTTAGTGAAAACGTCAGCGATCTGAGATTGATAAGGAAGATAGGAAAGAGATATTAGGCCAGGGAGGAACTGTTGTCGGACGAAGTGACAGTCAAGTTCGACGTGCTTCGTTAGTTCAAGAAAAATCAGGTCTTTCGCGATGTGAATCGCAGCCTGGATATCAGAGTGCAAAGTGACCGGAAAAGAAGGTGTGACGGATAAATCGTCTAATAAACAAACCATCCAGGTAATCTCGGCAACCACCCTTCACATAGAACGATATTCAGCCTCCGCCGATGAAAAAGAAACTAAAGATTATTTCTTTGATTTCCAGGAAACAGGAGATCCCTCAAAATTGATGTAATATCCACTCACTGAGCACCGAGAAATTGGGCAGGATCCCCAATCAAAGTCACAAAAAGCCAATAAATCGAGGCAAGGACCAACATTAATGAAAAGCCCCAAGTTGGGGTCTTTAAGAAGATAGCGGAGACAGTGAAATGTAGCATCCAAATAAGATTTGGTGGGGGGTCTGCATAAACTGAGAGAGATGCTGCACTGAGAAGGAGAGATCTGGGCGAGTGTGTGTTAAAAAATTTAGCTTGCCCAACAATCGTCGATAGACAGTCGGATCCGAAAGCAACTCACCTTCATCCGGATGGAGCTTGTGAGTGGGATCAAGAGAAGCAGAGGCAGGACTGAGATTGAAGCAATTGAACTCTTCGAGAAACTCCATGGTGAATTTTTTTTGAGTAAGTATCAAACCAGCTAGCTCCTTAATTATTTCCATTCTAAGGAAAAAGTGAGCAAGGCCAAGATCCTTAATACGAAACTCGGCATGTAGAAAATCCTTTAGCAGCCGTTGTTCCTGTAAATCATTTCCTGTAACTAGAATATCGTCAACATAAACAGCGAGGATCGTAATAAAACTGCCAGGTTTCTTAAAGAACAGTGAATAATCGTTCAATGAATGAGAGTATCCCTTAAAACTTAAGGAAGCTATGAGTCGAGCATACCACTGTCGGGATGCCTGACGTAAACCATAAAGAGACTTCTTTAAAAGATACACATGATTGAGAGATGGTGGATTTATACCCGGAGGGAACTTCATGTAGACAACCTCCTGTAAGTCACTATGCAGGAAGGCATTGTCTACATCAAGTTGAAATAGATCCCAACCAAGTTTAATAGCCACAACCAATATGCATCTGATGGTAGTCATCTTGACTACAGGTAAAATGTTTCAGTAAAGTCAATCCCCTATTTTTGAGTATCAGCTCGTATGACCAAACGAGCCTTTAACCTTTCTAAATTTCCATCAGACCTGTATTTGGCCTTGCAGACCCATTTACAAGGTAAGACACATTGTCCTGCAGGTAGTAAAACAACATCCCATGTCTTATTTAGGTTGAGGGCCTCAAATTCTTTAGTCATAGCCATTTGCCACCCAGGATGTTGGGCTGCCTGGGAATAAGAAGAAGGCTTAGGAATGTAGAAGGTAGAGCTAAGAAGGATTGATTGGTTGGAGAAATAGCAGAAAATGAGAGAATATAAGGAGTGACGGGAGCAAAAAAAAACAAGAAGTGGTGATAGGAGAGAAAAAAACTGAATTACAAATGTAATCCTTAAGATAACTGGGGGGCTTATGAATTCTTGTACACGTTCTAGTAGTAGTAGTAGGAGGAGTGGGGATAAGAGTAGAAACATCTACAGTAACAGAGGGAGTAGAGATAGAGGAGTCAATAGAAGGGGAAGAAATGAGTTCATCAGAGTTAGTAAAAGAATGATCATGAGAGTGATTAATGTGATAAAAAATTGGTGTATCATCAGAAGAAGTTGGAAATGATATAGTGGGGAAAAAATTAAAGTTGGTAGTGTAATGGATGTAAGGTAAGACAGTTTCGTGAAATTTGACATTTCTGGAGACAAAAATTTTCTTTGTTTCAAGATTGAGAAGTTTGTAACCCTTCTTACCAGTTGGATAACCAATAAAAAAGCAGGGTAGAGCCCTAGGATAAAGTTAGATCTATGAACAGAGATAGTCCAATCATAAGCAAGATAACCAAAAGCCTTTAGGTAAAGATAGGAAGGTGAAACACCAAATAGGACCTTATAAGGGGTTTTGTGATTGAGAGTGGAGGAAGGGAATCGATTTATGAGAAAAGTTGCAGTCAATAAACATTCACCCCAAAAACAGATAGGTAAATTCGATTGATATAACAGTGCCCTACAAGTCTCTAACAAGTGCTTGTGTTTTCTCTCAACAACTCCATTTTGTTGAGGGTTGTATACACAAGTAGTCTCATGTAGGATTCCTTGGGAAGAAAAAAAAGTAAGACCCTGCATAGCTACTCCCAAGTTCTAGGGCATTGTCTGATCTAATTCTCTTCACCTTTTTTCCAAATTGTCTTTCTACCATGATCAAGAAAGATTTAAGAAGAGTAAATGCATTGGACTTGGTGGTAAGTAGATAAGTCCAAGTCCCCCTACTAAAATCATCAATGATTGTTAAAAAATATTTGAAACCATCATGAATAGATTCTTTATAGGGTCCCCAAGTGTCAATGTGTATAAGTTCAAATATGCTTAAAGTTGAAATAGTGCTAGAAGGAAAAGGTAATTTGACTTGTCTTGTTTTTGCACAAATAACACATTGATCAAGTAAATGAGAAGAAGAACATGGAATAGAAGAAATATTTTTCATATTAGATAAGGGTAAATGCCCCAAACGGTTGTGCCACAACAGTATATTTGATGAAATAAAACTTGAACATGAAGTAGAAACTAAAGGCTGTAAGCCACAACAACTGAAGGAAGATGGACAAGAGTCCTTAATTTTCTCTAAAGAGCTAAAACTAGGTTTGAAGGATTGGAGTAGATAAAGTCCCTCTCTTTGTCTACCAAGAACCACTGGCATCTTCATTGAAGGGGCCTGTAAAATAGCACAAAAAGGAGAAAAAAATGAGAATACCATCATCTAATTGACATAATCTATGGACGGATAATAAATTGAACTTGAAGATAGGAAGGAATAAGACATTTGAGATAGTGAAATCAGGAAAAATATTAACAGATCCGACTTGAGTAACTTTAACTCTTTAAAAATTAGGAAGATTGACAAAAATTGGTTTAGAAAGAGTTTTAATGTTGAATAATAGACTCATATCACATGTCATATGCTCAGATGCACCTGAGTCTAAGATCCAAAGAATAGGGGAAGGTTTAATGGAGGAGTGTTTAGATATACCAGAACAATTAGCACTGACTGTGACTTCAAAATTGATTTCCTCTGGGATCTTAAATTTTGCTTGTTGAAGAAGGTGACAGATGTTGTGATATTGATCCTAAGTGATTCCCTTATGGGATGTTGAGTTAATTCCTTTAGGATCAGTTCCAATTGTTGTATTTCCAAAAACATGACCAGGGGGATTCCTTTTACTCTTAGTGAATTTGAAGTTTGCTGGAAATCCTATGAGTCTATAGCATCTTTCAGCAGAGTGGCCAGGTTTCTTACAGTGAGAGAAAATCAAATTATTTTTCTTACCATCATAGGTCCTAGGATTGGTGAACCTCTGATTTCTAGTTGCTAGGAAAGTAGATTCAGTTGGGTGTTGAGCAACTTTGATCTCCCTTTGTTTTTCATCTTGAACCAAAAGGGAGTAGGCTTGATTAATGTTGAGCAAGGGAGAAAACATGAGAATGTTACTTCTCACTCCTAAATAAGTATCATTTAGCCCCATTAGAAACTGAATCAACCTTTTCACTTGGTGGGATTTGGTGGTTTTTTCTTTACCTCCGCAAGTGCAATCACAAGTGCAATGATTGCAGGTATCAAGGATATCAAATTCATCCCATATCCTTTTAACCTTGGTATAATATCCTGCAACATCAGAGGTACCTTTTTGTAGATTACTGAGCTCTTTTTGAAGTTGATATAGCTTAGGTCCATTTCTTTGACCAAATCTGTCTTCCAACTCTTTCCAAATTTCTCTTGCAGATCTGGAATAAATTACACTTTCAGCAATTTCCCTGAATAAATAATTGAGAAGCCAGGAGATAACCATGTCATTGCATCTATTCCATGCTGGAAAAAAAATCAGAAAGCTTGGGCTCCAAAATTGTTCCATCAATAAGCCCAAGCTTGTTCTTAGCGGACAAAGCGATGAACATAGCCCTCCTCCAAACACCATACCTGCTGCCATTAAATTGAGCATTCACCAGCAACATACTAGGTGAATCAGACGGATGTAGGTAAAAAGGGTGTCCGTGTTGTTCATTATTGATGGTAGCTGAGGGGTTACCAGCAGTTAAAGGAGATGAAGTCTCACTGTTTGATTACCAGGTGGATTCATCATGATGAAGTGATAATAAAAATGAAGAAAGAGCAAGAAAGATCTACCTCTCTGATACCATATTGGAGAAAAACTGAAAGAAGAAGATGACTTGTGAAAAAATTTCCCTTCTCTGTATTTCTTCATCACTGTACATGTATAAATATAAGTAAAAGGAATCATAATCTGTTAGGCGTACGATAGCTGTACAAATTCTATTTGTCTAACCTACAACTAAATGAAAAATAATAAATTGCTTACATTAACAGAATAAAATTGGAAAAGAAAAGAATGCTCCACAACTTAATGACTCATGCAGTCCATGTGTCATGTTTGATCTAAAATCGATGGTCCAGATTTAATCTCCCTTTTTCTTGATGGACGTTTGTGATATAAAGGGATGGGAAGAGTTCAATCTGTCTGAACTTTATCAAACTGTGGACTTTTCTTCATTTCCTCAGAGCTCAAGTTTACTTTATGTTCATTATCATTACAAGCTTGAGGTTTGCTAACACCAACAACTTTTAATGGGTGATTTCAATGCAGTGCTTGAAGGGGAGGATCGAATTATAAGTAATCCTATGCAAGAAAATGAAGTGACAGATTTTGAAACCTTCACGAGGGAGTCAGGCTGGTGGAACTCATTACAGTAGGTAGACAGTATACATGGAACAACAACCATATTTTCAGTAAAATAGACAAAGGAATTTTAATGCTGATTGGATGCAACAAATGAATGCCTTGGAAATCAGGGTCCTGGATCCCCATTACTCAGATTATAGTCCTTTATGTATTAGCTTTGATGAAGTTATTAGAAGATACCCAAAGCCATTTAAATTCTTCAACCATTTAACGAAACATGAAGATTTTATGCCATTGATAGAGAGATGTTGGGGAAGGAACACTAGGTGGCTTTCTATGCGGAATATGTGGAAGGACCTACAAGAGGTTAAAAGAGGATTAAGGCAACTGAATTCGACTGATTCCAACATTGTACAAACTAAAATCTTACAGGCTAGACAACATCTCAAGAATATACAAGAGCAAATGAGGTATCCTATAATAACTACTTCTTTATTTGGGATGGAGAAGGAGATCAAAGATCAACTGAAAAATGGGTGAATGTTAAAGAAGGTATCTTGAAATAGAAATCTAGGAATCAGTGGCTAAAGCTAGGTGATTCAAATAATACCTATTTTTTGCTCGCATAAAAACATACAACTCAAAATAGAATTAACTAATTGACCATGGGAAATGGTCGTATAGAACATACTAAGGCAGATATAGAAGATAAAATTATCGATTTCTACAAGCGTCTGCTTGGGTCGGCAAATGACTCCCTACTGGCAAGAACGTGAGATATTTAAGTTGTTTAATGAACCATCTGAATGTACATGATGTGTGACTGTGATTCAAGAAACTTTCATAAATACAACTTCCAGATGCAGACCATAAGGTAAGTTACCGTATTTATTATAGCTATCATTAGATTATAAGGCCAAATGGAGCCTCGTGTATTATATGTTGAATATTGTATTTGTCGTAACGCTTTGTGAAGCGTATTTATATGTATTTTGGCTTGTATTTATCGTGATGCTCTGTGAAACATATTTATATGTATTTTGGCTAGCTGACAGGTTCTTGATCGACCTATTTACAAAGAAAACTATGTCAAAATTTTAAAATATTTGAGAGTTAACCAAATTTTAAGGCCTTTTGATGGGGTGAAGTAAAATGAAAGTTGATCAAGTGAACGCATGAATATCTTGAATAATTATGGAACTAAAAGTAATCTACTAGGACCATTCGAGGACGAATGACCCTAAGTGGGGGGGGGGGGGATGTAACACCTCAGAAAAAATTTGAATTTAGTTTAATATTTTGAATAAGTGTGACTCCTAATCTATAGAAAGTGGCGTGATACATATAGTTTAAGGAGAATTATAGTGAATTTATAAGATTGTATATAAGTGATGGTGGGCCTAAAATAATGCTAGTGGTGGCATATAAGGAAAAAAAGTACAATGTATTTATTTATTTTTAAAAAGTTGCTAAAGCGTGTTTCTTTTTTTAAAAAATTAATGTGTGCCTTTATCTAAGTATTAACAATATTTATGTGGCACTCCAAAGGCCACATATTCATGAATATAACATAGGATATAAGTGGGGCTGATTTTTGTCATTATCAAAAGCTTCAGCCCTTTATATCTTTTTCTTTCTCTACGTTGCAACAACAACTACGCAACTTAATTTTAAGTGCGAGTGAGGTGAAAAATAGAGAAATATTCTTGGCTAGATGTATAATCTTGGCTCGAGAAGGAACCTTCCTTCAATTAAAAGTGGCAACAAATTTTAAGGAAGCTTCAAGTATTGATTTTGAAGTCTAAAATTAGGATTGAAAATCCTCAAAGGTAAATTCTTTATTACACTCTTAAATATGATTATAGATGAGTAATTTAGATATTTGATTTGAGTTTTAATAACTCTTGAAGTAGGTCCAGATAATTGGGTTCTTGAAGAAGGGGAAAAGATAATTAAGGATATAGTTTTTGGGAATTTCTGCTTATTGGGCATATTTGATATTGAATCATGCGGGTTGGAAAAATAAGAAATTTAATTCAAACGATTGTTAAGGAAAATATTAGTTTCGAGCATAAGTGAATAGTGTTGGAATAAATTATTAGGTGAACCTATGGGTTATTGATGGATGTATATATTATTTTTTTTGTAGTAAATTATTTTCCTATTGGATAGTGAGGGTTGATGGTTGTCGATGTAAAGTCTACACTCCCATGGGTTAAGTTATTTGTAATACCCCGGGAGTACACCCTGGACTCCACACGGTGCTAGGAACTATAAGTGATCCCAAGCTAACCCATGAACTGGCATACTGTTAAGTAACTGGATTATAATACATTAAATAACAAGTCCTGCTGTGCGGAACATAATCATACTGAAAATCTAAAATAGTATGTAACTGATAAAGTTTAACAATCTTATAAATATGGAGGAAGAAACTAAAATTATAAGACTGACTCCGACTGACATCTATGAAGCCTCTACTATACTGACTATAGATAGCTAGGACATGATCCCAGCTACCATTAATCAATACACATGAGTATTAAAGTAAAGTACATGAACAACATCTGACTGAAGTCCCCGAAATAGGTGAACTCATCACCTGCTGGATGGAACTGCAACTGTCTGATTATGATGCGTAGGCTATAACTGGTACCTACATTATGAGATAATGTAGCACATAGTCGTATATGTGGATCAGTACTTCTGGAATGTACTGAGTATGCGGGAGTAAATGCAATAAGTAAAACTGATTACATAAATGAAATATTAAAGCTTGTACGCTAAGTGTGAGTAGACTCACCAATAGGCTGGAATAAACTGAAAGATAAATGATCTTAAGAGCAATAGCAACAAACATAATCTGGTAAGCTTGTGAATGACTACACTTAGATTCTTAAAACTTTAATTTTATAATATAAGTAGAACTAGAGCTGGAAAAGAGTAAAACATGGGTATTGTATGAATATCGGGTCTGAAACTACGTGATGAAGACCGACATAACTCGAGAATCTGAACATACCATTATACTGAGCACGAATGCATAAACATACAAAACCAAACATAAAATATATTAAGCTTATCTGATTAACTAAATGATTGATAGTTGAATATTGGTCATGTAAGACTGAACTATACTTAGTTTGAACAACTGGACTAAAACTGTGGAGTACTATGCATATACGGTTATGACTATCTGAACAACATGAGATAACTGAATATGAATGCGTGAAAAATATAATATTTGAGAATGCAAGACTAAGCATATATCTGTTACTGAGGAAATTTGTAATTTGGAAGACTGAAAGTTGTAAAACTGAATATCTAAAAGTCTGTACACTTAGTCAAGCAAACCTGAACTAAAAATACACTGAATACTGTACTGAGACTGTGGGAGGTATCATCTAACTAACATGCCCCAATCTGAGCTAATTGGGGTCCAACTTGTAACCCCAGTTGGAAGGGTGTTAGTACCGTGCCACGGGTACTAACACTGGCTGTGTGGATCCACTAATTTGATATCCCGAAGGACCAGGGTGTTAAGCCTAAACTGACGGGTGACCCTGAGAGGTAGTCAAGACTAAAATAATGGGTGACTCCTCGTATCCTATGCTGGCTACTTAGTTTTGCAATACAAGAACTGCTACTAACAACTCTGCCTAACTAACGGGGAATTCACCACCCCTGCATTCACTCGGCGCTAAATCTTACTCGACACTGAAAGACACTAAAATACTAACTGGTGCATGAACTGATAACTAGTAACTGATAAGATCAGGTTATGGTATTCTGAAAATAACACTACATACGGATTCTAAGGTAATTATTAATGTATAAACTGATACTGGAACTGAAAATGGACAGAGCTAAGGTTAATTAGACTCACAACTAACCATATTACTGACTAAATGATTTGCTCATGGTATAACTAAAATCATTCTGTAGATACTGAAAACTAAGTAAACAACTAAATTTCGGGTATTCATAACCCCCAGGACTCGATAACAATAACAATAGGACATACTAAAGCTTTGGGACATAATAAGTAGTCAATATTCAAAATCCAATCATTAGGGAATTTCATCAAACACCTAGGAATCATGAACTTGAACACGGGGATGTCAAACATAGGAGCATAACATGATTACATGAATAAGATCATGAATTGGGGGATTTACATGAAATTCGCTTGGAATAGGACATGGGATTTTCATGAAAACATATAAATCTCATAGCTTGAACATAAGAATATCTTAAACATGAGGTAACAATACAGTTACATGGCAAAATTCATCATTTAGAGATTCATCTTTAAATTGATTGAACATGATATGGGAATTTCATCAAACATGTGGAGACCCTAAACTTGTGCATGGGAATAAGCAAGCATGTGAAAATATCATGGATACATAAATCAATTCACAACTTAGGGATTTGATATGAAAATCATAACATTCAAAATATGTATTGGCTTATTCCACTTGAAACACATATACTTTTAACTTGAAATCAAACGCATGAGGATCATGAGTTAAAACATGGGAGTAGTTAAAACATGAAAATCACATAAATTTCAATATTAAAAACATGGGTTAAGGATTTAATCATGTGAAAATCACCATTCGAACATATCAAGACAATTTCAAAAAAAAATATTTGTAAACATGATACATAATCGAAATTCATGGAGGTTTCATGGATATAATTCATATTAACATGTAAAGATCATAACTTTGAACTTAAAAATGGATTTTTGGGATCCATGGGTGAAAGGAGGCCCATGGATGAACTCCCACATACCTTAATAAAATGATTTATTAGAGATTTCTTGAGGGTTTCTTGAAATTAAGAGCTTGAATCCTTTACTTTCTTGAGAATGAAGCTTGAATTATTCTTGGGAAAGAATGAGGGTTTATTGAGAGAAAATCCTGAAGAATATGGGCAAATAATACCCTTTTGGATGCTATAAATTATCCCTTGGACGTTTGGGGTTGAGGGGAAAGGACCAAAGTTCCCCTTGACCCTTAAAAAGTGTAAAACAGCGGAGGAATAGACTAGGCAGCACCCCCTTTCTCTTGGGGGTGTAGAGCCCGCGATGCCTCCTCTATCCCGATGAATAACCCGGGCGGCGCGGGCATATCGCCTCCACTTACTGCCTCTCACAGAAAAAATCATAACTTTTTCTCGGATATCGGATTAAGGAGAAATTGGTATCGTTGGAAATAGGATTCAACTATCTACAATTTAGTGGGTCTTAAGATGAAAAATTCCACGTATATCAAAAGTTATACACGTTTAAAGTAGATCCTTGTAGAATCGAATACCAAACTTTGGACGAATCAACGGTTCTTAGCTTAACGTTGCTCTAAGTGATTTCTATGAATATTTTTCATCTTGAAAGCACATCAAATACGAGGATAAAGATAATAAAACTTATATTCACATGGGAATCATTTGGATTATAGATTATACACATAGAAACGACAGTTTAAAGACTAGCCCAAAAATGCGGGGTCTTACATTATTGGAAGATTATGGTACAATTAGCTAGGAAAGCATCAAAGATATGTAAAGATAAAACATCCTTTCCCTTTAAGTCATGACCTAGAGTCATTTGTTTCTCCTAAAAGAGCTGACATAGTCTACTAGAAATATGTGAATAGAATTTTCAGTATCGACATGCCTAACACATGACTATGTGTCCTTTACAATTGAAATTATGAGTCTACACACCTGATGCATCTATTTATTGAAGTCACAACGTTCGTACTACTTCTGTCAGGTCAAGTATCGAAGGAGTCAGTTATATATTACATCACATATAGATAGGGTCATATGAAAATATAAAGTACTAGTATTTAAATAGTTCGATACTATCAAAGGAGTCAGTTGTATATGGACAATACTACTTGAATATCTAAACAATATTCATCGTAATATATACTCTCATAGGCTTACAAGGAGCGATTTGATAAAAGTTAACAATGGGAGGGTATTCATAAGTTTGTCTTGGCACACACACAACGTAATTCTATGCACAGAATTAAAGCCAGACCACTATACTGAGCTAAAATATTGTGGCGTATTTGCCCTTGTAGCGTCATTTGCATTTGGAGTCAGCTGAACTAGTTCCCTTGACTCAAGACAAAATATGACACATATGGCCTGCGAACAGACCCTTATAGTGAGCCCATAGAGGCATACCCTGTACAGACCATGATTACAATTATACATATAAAATCATATTCAGGAGTATTTGGGTAACACATGTTGTACTCTTGTCATGGAATGCCTTTGGTAGGCCATCATATGATTATTTGTATTAAAATTAGGTACTGGATATCACTTAGAAAAATTAATAGGCTTTTAATAAGGATGATTTATTCATAAGTGGTTAATATGATAAGTTAATATGGTAAATACATAAGTAATAGTCTTTTATGGTGCATTTGTCACCCGTTGTCTCATAAGTTATAGTTTCATATAAGAGTTTCTAGTATTCAGTCGTCTAGAGTTAATTATTTTGTTGTTTGATTCATTGAACATCCTTATACGTCTACTTGTTATTCTGTTTGCTTTACATACTAGTACATATTTTATATGTACTAATGTTCCTACGTTCGGGGGCATTGTATTTCTGTAAATACAGAATCAGGTATATCGATGAGAAGATTTTTATACTAGGAACTCATCCGTATTCAACACAACAGTCGGGGAGATCCTTTCTTACCTGGAGCTAATAAATGTCTGGTACTATTTAACTATATTTTTGGTTATAGTTTGAGTATGTCGGGGCCTTGTTCTGACCATCTTCCTTGGTACAGTTATAATTTCTCTTAGAGACTCCGTAAACAATGTTAAGTTGTCACACGTGACCATAGTTTCATATGTCTGCATTGGATGAGTGTCCGATGGGATACACTTAGTTTAAACATATCCCCTTATCATTTTTTAGAAATAGTAACTCTTTCGCACAGTATATATATCAGTCTCATAGCTCATGCTCATATGGTTCTTATTTGCCCTGTCTAGACTAGGGAAATGACAATAACAAAATAAAGCCATACTTCAAGTCATACCAAATAAAATAGTTTTAAAAATATGAAATAAGAAATATCCACTTGAGAAAACAACTTTGTCACTACAAAGAATGATTCTGAGAGTTGTCAATGAAAGTCTTGATAGCACTGGATCATCACATTAAAGATTTGTCTGAATAATTTGCGATTCCTCAAAACGGACATTCAATGTAGCTGTCACCTACATATGTAGGTTTTAAGTAATATCCAGAGGAGATTATGGGTGTATCAAAAAATATTTTCTTGAAAAATAAATTATATTTCATTTACTAAAGACTTATTTGATTCGGAATAGGGATATTGAAGATTATATTCTAATCAAACATAAGGAAAATAAAATTTAATAGAGTGTTTACTATGAATTTATGATACAAGAAAGAAGATTTAAAACTTGTACTAATTTTAACTAATGTTAATAATCAAACATAGAATAAATGTAATACCAAATAAGATAGAAGTACTAACCTAATCATCATAGTAAACCTGATCAAAATCATTGTCTTGTTCATTATGTAGGCTTGCACTCGGAGGTTCAAGCTTCTGGAAGGGATTGTTCATATTAGATATATTTGGTTCACAAATATATTGTTGAAAATTTGGATTTGCTTCTTCCAATCCATTAATAGCCACATTTCCAACATGAGTATCATACATCATTGCATTACTTGAATATGATGTCACATTATCCATACTGACATTCAAGTTGTAGCCATTACTTAACTCATTTCTAATATTTCTACTAGGTACTATCCCACTGTCTGAATATGTTGCTCCTTGGGCCACAATAGAATTCAAGGTATAATCACTTTGAGTATGATGATGCCCACTGTTTATCACAACGTCAGATCTATAATTAGTATTTTTAATAATTGGGCCTTGTAGTCCTTGTGAATACAACATTCCGAATAATGGTCTCTGTTGTTGTTGTTGTTGTTGTAATCCACCACTAATAGTATTTTGAATTGATAAAAATGGGTTACTGAATGAGTTGAAGTTGCTGAGGTAGGGAGATTGAACATGAAGTTGCGGGCGATAAAACTGTTGTTGAAATGGACTATTATTGGTATTAAGATTTGGAAATGAAAGATCTGAATTTCTTTGGGTATTATCTGGGTTACAATTCAAATTTGGTACATTTATTTGAAGATGAGGCATTGTCCCAAATTTTTTAAAGCTACTTCTTGATTCATGAAAATCACTTGAGGATCCCTGACCTAATGGGCGATGAAGGGATTTTCGTTCTTCCGGAGATCTCCAATCATTGCGACGACATTTCTGAGAAGTTTTATAAGAAAATAATTATAAAAATCAAATCATAAATATAATTATCATTTGAACTAATTGTTATATAGATGTTTTTGAAACGACTGAAGTCATTTATAATAGAAAATATTTTTGATGTTTGGTAATTGGAGAATAATAAAAATATTTTGATACAATGTGAATTAAAGATTTATAATAATATTAATCTATTGAATTGCAAAATAACAAATGTTAGCAATGAATAATTAATAAGCATCTAAGAAAATATAGCTAATTCTCCTTAATCAAATAATGGTTTGATAGGACTTTATGCATTACTATTGAGAACATTTCCTAAATATTTATTGATGAAAGTGTAATAAAATTATTTTTTTTGTTTTGATATAAAGTTGAAATTAAGGCATTGCAGAAGAAATAGCTTATCACATAAGTATTTGATTAAAAAAATTTCAAGAAAAATATTTTCTAATAACCAAATACGAAAAAATAACTTAATGAAAACAATTTTTGCAAAATAACTTTCTTTTTACCATACAAACAAAATTAATACAAAAAAATTTCACTTAGTTTATCTTAAAAATGTACCTGGAGATGGCTTGCAACTTGCATCCTAGTAAGACCAGGCACATTCATAACCTCAAGAATCTCCTTGGGATAGCATCCTACATGTTTTAAAAGAATGTGAATTTAAATAATAACTACAATATTCTCATACCAAGTCGAGTAACATATAAATACAATAATCAATGTCTTATTTCAAACAAGTTAACATTGACTATAAGTATAAATTTTCACTGTCCATACCGTTTAATTTAAAAGAATTGTCAAAAAGTTTAATTAATAGTGAAGTAAACTTACTTCCTTCACCAAGTAATTGTACAGCTTCCATGAATTTGGCATGAAGAGCCTCAGTCCATTCCGTGCAATTCTTTCGCTTAACGATCTTATTCATTTGATTTTTATTATTTTCGAATCCTTCTCTTGCTTTCTCTCTTTTTATTTTTTCTCCTACAACAAATTGCCAGATGTATTTGGTAATGTCCTTATCAAATGGCTTTTTAAGGCAAAGATAAGCTCCTTCGTCAAAAGCCTTCTTTACTACGAGTTCGTTTTGTTCATCCCATACAACTGCATAATTATTTCAAGAAGTTATCAATTAGAATTAAATTACACTATACATTATGTGAATAGTTAATTTGACTATTCACTAGATTAACAATTCATTATCTGTAATATTAAAAACAATCATTTATCATATAAAAATAGAAATTAGCTTTTAATAATTTATGTTGTCAAACAACAAAAGTCATTATGCACCCTATTTCACGATGGATTATAAGCAAATCATTTATCTACAAATTATTTGATGCTAGAATAATAGTGAATTTTATAGCTAATTTTTGTAATGCATTAGTTACAATATTGACTTTACCCACATTGGATGTCATAAGTGAAGACATAATAAATACTTACCGAGTGAAATTATATCTAAGGCCACAACTCGAGCTAAGAGGTGAAAAGAAAGCGTGTTCGATGAATGGATATTGAGTATCATCACATCAATTTTTTGCTTTCCTTTGGAGAGCATTGCCATTGCATCTAAAGCCGTACCAACCACCATAACTGTATCAATGCTCTTTGAAAGTTAGTGAAGAAAATTTTATATAGAATTATCATAAGGTTAAACATATATATTACTTCTGCAGTTATTTAAAAAATACAGAAGTAATATAACCTACCAGAACAGGTATGTTTATTTATGATTATGAATAGCTAAATTCATAATAGGTTTTATTGCTATACACCAGTTTATGTAATTGCACAATAAATCAACTTATAATCTTATATCATAATCGATAAGTAAAATCTTAGATATGCACATAATAAAATTACATACGATATTACTTATAATAAATAATTGAATTATAGAATAAAAATCATATAGAAATATATTACAAAAATATATTTCAAATTCAAATATAAAATTTGTCGACAACAAATACTGAATAAGGATTGCTATCAATACCCATAGATAATAGGATATTTTTTTTGAGATAATCTTATTTCATAAATATGCAACTATAAGTTTAGAAGATTTAGCAAAGAGAAAAGGATTTATCAATAAATTTTAATATTCTCATAGGACTAATCTATTATCCTAATAACGACATTTTTGTTTTGACATTGATAAGATGAATAATACAACTGAAAAATAAAGTTATCATAGAGACTCATATGAATCTCTGTGTTATTTACATGTATCATATATTATATATTATTTAATTAAATATAAAATCACACTACGTACGGCAGCAACAGTGCAAATCATGATAAAATAATAAGCCGACACTAGAGTCATCAACTATTATAAAATACTAAGCTGCAAATTGACATCTAGAAAAAAGGCATTACTTATTATAATAATTATTAATAGATTACAATGAAGGAGTGTTTTTATTTGCAT
Organism: Capsicum pubescens; assembly: GCA_030864215.1. Classification (NCBI taxonomy): domain Eukaryota; kingdom Viridiplantae; phylum Streptophyta; class Magnoliopsida; order Solanales; family Solanaceae; genus Capsicum; species Capsicum pubescens. Next base: position 33,891,333 of record CM061548.1, read on the forward strand.
TGACGATGAATATTTTGACACGATACTTTCAAGAGGAGCTGCCATTGTGCGTGTTATTTATAGATGGTATACTACTAATTGACAATATACGAAGCGACAATAATGCGAGGTTGAAGGTTTGAAGAAAGATCTTGTAGTCTAAAGGTTTTAAATTGAGCAGGATCAAAACTGAGTACTTGAAGTGTAAGTTCAATTGCATGTCCCATAAAGCAGGCGTGGTCATTCCCAAGAGAGGAATTTTATATAATCTAAGGTAATTGAGAGATTAAGGAGGATGATACATATTAAATTGGGTCAGGTGGATGAAATAGAGACTCATATTTAGTATTTTGTGATAAAATGTGATGCCAATAATTAAAGACATGATCTATAGAGTGGAGGTTAGACTAACTACGTTATATGGGGTACAATACTGTTGGCCAGTCTATAATTTCTAAGTCCAGAAGATGAAAGTAGCAAAGATGAGAATGCTGAAATGGATGTGTGGGCATATAAAGAGAGATAAGATTAGGAAGGAAGATACTCAGGCCAAGATGTGAGTGACCCTCATGAATTATAAGATGCAGGAAGTAAGATTGAGACGGTTCTAGCATGTAAAAAGGAGATGTGCAAATGCCCTGGTAATGAGGTGCAAGATATTAGTCATAGAGTTCTTGAGAAAGGTAGAGGTAAACCTAAAAAGTATTTAGGTAAGGTGATTAGTGTTGTTTTTCGGGTTTAGTAAAATCTGTATTTTCCAACAATAACTTCAAGCACATGTACAAACTAACATATGAACAGTCAAATGAAGTTGTAACTCTTTATTCACAACTTTGAACTTTAACAATAAGTTCAATCTAACTTATAAATATCAACAAAATGAAGTAAAACTATTTTCTGGAACATAGCAAAACCAGACGTTTAGAAAGAGATAAAGAATAGAAGATTCAAGTCCACCGAATTAACCGTGTGTACTTAAGAAAATTATTTCCCTTAAGTACCCAAGTTTATGAAATATATCCTCCCAAAATAAAATAAATCACTTAGATAGAATGACAGTACCTCAAACTCTATTAAATGACGAACACACTCAACGATTCATAAATCACACTTTTAAAAAGCTTCAAACCATAAGCCTTGTCTTTATTTTTTAACATTGTCTTCATCATAAGAATGAGTTGAGTTAATTGACAATGTTGAACCATCCGTCACAATTTTATTTGATATCTTTGAACCTAGCTATTGGGATCTCCAGTCTGCTAGGTAGAGTTACCATAGTGATGACTTGTCCTAGGCCGTAAATCCATTCTCTTCAATGAACTCTTAACTCCTTTTCTAGATGGGTCTTTTTTTAGTGGAATCAACATATTATCCTTTGACCTCACATAGTCAACCGTGATAATTTTACTAGAGAGTAGTTCTCTAATGGTATTATGCCTCCATTTTATATGACGAGATTTACCATTGTAGATCATGCTCCCTGCCCTATCTATCACATCTTGGCTATCACAGTAAGTACATACTAGTGCTAAAGGTTCAGTCCAATAAGGAGTATCTTCTAAAAAATTTCAGAGCCATTCGGCTTTTTCACCGATTTTATCTAACGCGCTAAATTTAGATCCATTATAGAGTGGGCAATACATATCTGTTTGGATGATTTTCAAGAGACTGCTCCTCCACCTAAAGTAAATATGTATCTACTTATGAATTTTACTTCATTTGATCCAGTGAGCCAATTTGCATTACTATATCCTTCAATTACCGCATGATATTTTATAATGCAAAGCATAGTATTGAGTATGTTCTAGATACACTAAAACTCTTTTCATTGCCTCCCAATGATTTAATTTAAGTTAGTCATGTACCAACTCAATTTACTAATAGCATATGCTATATCTGATTGCGTATAATTCATGATATACATCAAACTTTTCAACACTCTTGCATATTCTAATTGTGAGTCACTTTCACCTTCATTCTTTCGAAGTACAAAGCTCACATCCAATAGTATCTTGGCAATATAAAAATGCAAATACCTAAATTTTCCAAGTACCTTTTTGATGTAATGAGACTGTAATAATTCCAACCCTTAAGGAGTTCACATCAACAACTTTAAGGTTTTTTATATCAAACTTGCTCTCAAATATTTATTTCGTAGCATTTATGCCAGAAATATCTACTGATGATTATCATGTCATTCACATACAAACAAACAATGACTTTGTGATTTGCAGTATTATTAATGTAAATACATCTATCACACTCATCTATCTTAAATCTATTTGCCAACATGGTTTATTCAAATTTTGCATGCCATTGTTTGGTGCTTGCTTTAGTTTATATAGTGACTTAACAAGTTTGCACACTTTTCTTTCCTTACCAAGAATTATAAAACTCTTGGGTTGTTTAATATAAATTGTTTCCTCCAATTCTCCATATAAGAAAGTTGTTTCACTTTCATTTGATAGATTTCAAAATGACATACCTCTGCTAATGCAACCAACATCTGAATGGATGTTATCCTTGTTACTGGTGACTATGTCTCAAAATAATCAAGGTTTTTTTCTATAAAGCCTTTCACAACAAGTCTTGACTTGTATTTGTCAATAGTATCATCAACTTTTATTTTCCTTTTGAAGAATCATTTAGCACCTAAAGGTTTATTTTCTAGAGGAAGATCAACCAACTCCCAAGTATGGTTGCTCAAAATTGAATCAGTCTCACTATCGACAATCTCTTTTCAAAAGGATGAGTCCACAGACAACATCGCTTCTTTATATGTTTGTGGATCATTTTTAAGAAGAAATGTTACAAAATATGATTCAAAAGAAGTCAACATTTTCTCTTCATTAAGTATATTCTTCCTTGGTTTATCCCTAGGTCATTTAAACCCTTCATTAGACAACTCATGTCTAGTCTTATACGGATAAATGTGTTAAAAAAACTCGAATTATTTGATTTAACTACCACATTATCATGGATATCCGATTGATTGGATTTATGAACCAAAAATTGACATGCTTTACTATTTTAGCATATCCAATGAAAACACAGTCCATATCTTTGGCCTTTTTTTTCACCCTTTTGGGTATTTGAACTTGGACTTTGGTTAGACTCCCCCACACTCTGAAATATTTTAAGTTGGATTTCCTTCCTTTTCATTTCTCATATGGAATTAATTGTTTCTTTCTATGGGACACTATATGGAATTGATTGTATCTTGCTATGGGACATTCATAATTTTTTTCAATATTCGATTTTTTGTTTTCGTAATTTTATTCGATTAAGGTGAATGCGAGACAGTTATTTGATGGACAATTTCATTTTCCAAATATATCTCTGCAAGAGGAGATTCATACTCTGCACTACTATCACTTCTTATCATTTTAATATTTTTATCCAACTGATTTTAAGCTTCAAATTTATATTGTCTAAATGCTTCTATTACTTCATCCTTACTATCAACAATTAAATATAACAATATCTAGTGCAATCATCAATAAAAGTTATGAAATATTTTTTCTACTGAGATAGTGTTGACTTTATATCACAAATGTCACTATGAATTAAGTCTAAGGAATTGAAATTTCACTCATCAGGCTTATGTGGATGCTTAGCATACTTCAATTTAACACATGTTTGACACTTTGATTTATTGCACTCAAAGTTAGGCAAAACTTTTCAACTAATTAATTTTTGCAAGGTTTTGTAATTGACATGTCCTAAACGACTATGCCATAATTCATTTGACTCAAGCAAGTAAGAAGAAGCCTCAACTTTATTCATTTCAATAGTTATTACATCAAGTTTGAAAAGGCCCTGATTGAGGTATCGCTTTCCTACATACATTTCATACTTGTTTATTGTAACTTTCTCCAAAACAAACACACACTTAAATCCATTTTAACGAGAAATATTATCGACTCTAAGTTCTTCCTAATAGTAGGAACATGGAGAACATTGTCGAGAGTCAACACCTTGTTGAAAGTTAATTTTAGGAATATCTTCTTCTTCTTTTTTCAACCTTAGCTATTATAGTATTTTCCATGAAGATCAATTCTTTGGGACCAATAGTATTTCTTATCATTTTAATATTTTTATCTAACTGATTTTAATCTTCAATTTTATATTTCCTAAATACTTCTATTACATCATCCTTACCATCAACAAATAAACATAACAATATCTAGTGCAATCATCAATAAAAGTTATGAAATATTTTTTTTCACTGAGATAGTGTTGACTTCATATCACAAATGTCACTATTAATTAAGTCTAAGAGATTGAAATTTCATTCAACAGGCTTATGCAGATGCTTAGCATACTTCGATTTAACACATGTTTGAATCTATGATTTATTACACTCAAAGTTAGGCAAAACTTTTCAACTAATTAATTTTTACAATATTTTGTAATTTACATGTCCTAAACGACTATGCCACAATTTATTTGACTCAAGTAAGTAAGAAGAAGCTTCCACTTTATTCATTTAAATTTCCATTACATCAAGTTTGAAAAGGCCCTCATTGAGGTATCCCTTTCCTACATACATTTCATACTTGTTTATTATAACTTTCTCCAAAACAAACACACACTTAAACCCATTTTTAACGAGAAATGTTGTCGACTCTAAGTTCTTCCTAATAGTAGGAACATGAAGAACATTATTGAGAGTCAACACCTTGTTGGAAGTCATTTTTAGGAATATCTTCCTCTTTTTTTTTCAACCTTAGCTATTGTATTACTTTTCATGAAGATCAATTCTTTGGGACCAATGGTATCATAAATAAAAAAAGTTTTTTTTCCGCACAAACATGTCTAGTGGCTCCTGAATTAAACCACCATTTATTTGAATTTTCAACTAGATTGCATTCAGTGATCATAACACACCGATTTTCAAGTTTCTTCCAACATGTTTATATGATTTCTTTTCTTGTTCTTCTTCAGAACTTGATAATTTAGAGTTTTGTGGCCAACTTCACTATAATTATAGCACTTGCCTTTTAACGTTTTCTTATTCTTCTCTTTCTCTTGTCCAAAAGATTTCTTCCTCTTCTTATTACTTGAAGCATCATCCTTAACATGATTTGCAACCATCATTGATGATTTCTCATTTAGCTCATTATTTTTTTTTCCTATTTTGAAATAAATCACAAGATTTATCAAATCAAACAATTGATTTACAAACTTTCATTCTTCAGGGACATGAGGATCTCTACTTGTGTACCTTTTCATTTCAAGTTTGGTCAGCTAAAATAACATCATTTGCTGCCATTTTTTAAAGTTCATACTATAATATTTTTTGATTTCTCTATCATTGCCATTTATAGAGCAACATCTGAACAACTTAATGACACAATATTGATTGCCATTGAAAAAGCACCATTCACAAGCGAATCAACTTATTGTTCAGTTTCATTCATCATTTTCTTTTCAAACTTTGACAAATACTTTAATATTTTAGAATACCAATTGGAAGGACTTAATCTTTAAACAACTTATTTCTAGTCAATGATGAAGCTTTTAGAATGAAAAAGGAAGCAATGGTTCTTGAATAGACGCATTGCTTCAGACCGTCGCCAACCCACAGAACCCACTTGCGCCAGCAGGTGGCCTATATATGACCGCAGGTCACTGTTTGTCCAAAACAGAATGTACTACCTCATCTGCGGAGCCCATCTACATGCAGATAGTGACCTTCGCTCGCATGTTATTAATTTCACTTCCAAACAGTGCCTCAAAGGGTCGCGTTCCTTTGAGGTGCATTGAGACATGCCTGGACACATGCTCCGTGCGTCCTCAAGTGGAGAATATTTTTGTATCAGATTTTTGAATTAAAACATCGTTAACTCTCAAGTTTCAAATGATCTATCATTTGACAAATTCAAATACAAATTCAAAGTATAAGCAGAGCCGAGCAAGCGACAACAATGGCTCAAGGATTGTCTTCTTCTTGTCTCACTATCCACATAAAGGAGTCCTTCTATATTTAAGCGCAAGGATTTTTCTTTCTCCAACTAATGTGGGAGAATACTCCTTTTATAAAGTGAACATATATTTAACTTTTCTTTCATTTTTTTTCTCCATTTTCCATTCCCATTTCACTAAAACCTAATAATTAGGCAGGACATGATATAACTTTTCGCAATGAGAATAGGACCATTGATAAAAGGGTGTGGAGGCCGAGGAATCGGATAGAAGGTTAGTAGGTACTTGAGTGTTTTGCTTTTCCTTTCCCGAGTACTAGTATTAGTTTGGTTTTTTCATTTCTAAAATTCTTATTTCTATCAATTGATTCTTTATCCTCGACTATTATTTTTTGTTGTTGTTGTTCATGCTTGTGTTATTGTCGTTTTTTCAACTGTTTTTTGTTGAGCATCTATTGCCCCTAAATTTTTTTTCCGCATCCTTTCCAATATATATATTGAGGGTATTATGTAAAAAAAAAAAAAAATTTTAGAAATTATGTAATTCATGTTTTTTTTTAATACATCGAATCAAACACTGCATAAGAAAAATACAAGTATAACTAATGCAAGCATAACTAACACAAGTATTACTAATACACCATATTTTGCATTATTCTTATACACTTTACCAAATGACCCCTAAAGATATACGATGCATACACCCTATTCTTATTCTTGATCCCACTTGTGGGGTTAAACTAGATTTGTTGTTATTGTAGTATCTAAAATAAAATGATTTATTATTTATGCATTGATGTTGAATGTCAGAAGTTTCTAAAAGTTGAAAAGAGGAAAAAAACTTCTTTTTTCCTATCAGATTTTGCTATGTACCTTTTTAATGCCAATAAATTAAAGTATAATTCCTATTGCTATTACTTATTTTATTAATAATATCAAATTACTTACTTTATGTCTGCATATTACATGGTACCTACAAAAGTAGCTAGCAAAGAAACTCAATTCAAAAAAATTTAACGCGCCTTGCACATAGAACAACTAATGAATAATAACAAAGTAATTGAGAAATCAAACCAAAACTAATAAGAAAAAAAGTCATAAAACACCAAAATAAACTATACAAAAATTGTCACTTATATGCCTTTTTTTGTAGAGTAAAATAATTCAAAAAAGTTACCATTTAAAAATAGTTTTTAGGTAAGTTAATTATAACTTTACCAATTCTCTCAAATATTATGAAAATCGTCTATTGTCTTCAAACATTTAAATATAGAAAGTAGTAAAATGCACATCAAGATTGATCCATCAAAATGATTTAGCAAGTAATCATTAAGCCAGATTCAATTTATTCTTTTGAAGTTAAGAAAAAATAAAATTAAAATACTTTAAAATTCAAGGTCCATCTGTGGCCAAAAGGATGAAATGACATGTGTAGATTAAAAAACAAAAAAAACTTTTTAAGAGATGCGATTTATTTTATTGAATAACAAAATAGGAAAAACGCATTGAAATTAAGAGGACAATTTTTAATTAAAAAAAGGAAAGAAAATATTTTTATTTTATGTAGATCAAATCTCTCCACTTTTTTTTCTTCTTAATTTAGTAAATGACAAAAAAAAAACTATCTCATGGTCAATTAGCCAAAATCAAATCTTATCTTGTCCTTCTCTTTCTCTTTATTCCTTCCATTATCTTGATTTTTTATCTTCACCAACTAACAAAATTAAATGATAGATAAATTAGTATAAATTAACGCTCTACATATTTGAAAGTCATTATCGAGGGATCAAATAAATTTTACTCTCACATTAATTGATAAAGAATATATTTTTCTTAAAATATCAAGTGTAACATTCAATGTAAATTGATTAAATTATTAAAATTAACATAAATTTATGTCCCACCTAGGACATAGAAGCTAATCGAGTGTATGATCTGCTTATAGCAAGAACCAAAAATAGAAAATCTAATTTGACTCTTTATAACCATGTAAAACTCATTTATAAACTAGTAAAACAAATATAAAAATATGAAAATAGTGTTATGACAACAAGAAAAATAGAAATCCAAGATTTACAAGATACATAATTCAATTCTAAAAAGAGATAGATGCTCAAATCATAAATGAGATAAAAAATCATATTAATTAAATCATATATAAAAAATCACAAAGGTTAGTCGTATCATAGAATCAATGATTACAAGTTGTAGATTTATTTTTAGAGATGTCACCTTTATAGTCATAAGACTTTAGTAAATCAACCATGTTATTAACAAACTCTTCGTCGTCATCAACAAGCACCACATGAACTTCATCAATCATACCGTAATAGGGAGCTGCCATTGAATTGTATATTCCGTCAATAGATTGAGAATTCTTTTCGTCAGATATAAGAAAGAGGAGATACCAAAAAAATATTTGTTATATAAAAATAAGTATTTATAGAAAAATATTTAACTGCCTTGACAGGTGATATAGTATCCCTGCTTAAGGCTGGTGACCATATCTAGCGTTGACCATACAAAAAAATTTATTTGACCTATTTTATTTTTATAGAGAAATATTAGTTCTTTTGGCAGGTGCTTATATAGTATCTCTACTTAAGGCTAGTTGTCATATCAAGTGTTGACCATAGAAATTTTTTTATTAGACCTATTTGATTTTTTGTCTTTTCTTAGTCAAAACAAAAGAATTCTTCCTTCTTTTTTTCTTTCCTTTTTATGACCACTAATGGGTAATATTTTCGTGATAAAGTCATTTATCAGTGTGTAGCTTTCTAGACATATTTTTGATGAAAATATTTCAGTTATTAGGAAAAAAGACTTTTGTGGCTTATGAGATCTGAGTAAGCACTCATTTTCATTTAAAAATAAAGTAGTAATGGTTTTTTTTTATCTCAGTCATTTCAACAAATTCTTACATAACATTATCAACCATTATTATTCAAAAGCGCCATTAATGTCCTAATCATGTCCTTAACTTGTATCACATCTACACTTTCTAATCTAAAAAATAGTTTTTTTATCAAGATAAACCATCTCTTATATTCTCTTATTGTAGACATAATCATAGTGATTTTATTATAACATATACCTTAAGGAATATGAGACTTCGACATCTAAACTTATAATTATTTTATTTATTACTTCCCGCTTATAAATAGGCAGTATTATCGTCACGATCCAACCTACTGGATCGTCTCGGACACCTACCTATGCCTCCTCTAGGTAGGTAGGAGAACTGAATATTCCACCATTAAATTAATGCAGAAATTGCTACAATGTTTGGAACAAACTGAATATTCAAGTGGCATACTTGTGTGAAAGGAACAAAACAATTCATATAATGGAACAAACTGAAAATACTGCAAAGTGGACTGAAGTCAAGAAGTGGGGTGATATTGAGGAACAGGTCTATAGACAGAAAGCCAGAGTTAGTTGGATAGATGGTGCGGATGCAAACACAAGATACTTTCATGCACAATTGAAGATAAGAACCAGCAAGGACACCATTACATCCATCTATGATGACACTGGGGTCAAGCTAGAAGATCCTGCATTGGTGGAAGCTAAGTTTATAAAGTTCTTCTCCAACCTTATGGGCATAGCTGCAGCACAACTACCTTGCCCAAGCATCACAGTAATAAGAAGTGACACCTATCTCTCTCATGAATAGAAATGCAACTTAATCACCCCTGTCACAGAACTGGAAATACATGCAACACTGAAAGGAATGACACATGATAAAGCCCCAGGTATTGATGGGTATCCTGCAGAATTCTTTAATCTAAATTGATCGTTAATAAAACAAGATGTAATTCTTGTTGTTAAAGAATTCTTTGAATCTGGTAGACTGTTGAAATCATTTAGCCGCAGGTCGACGCCCTATTTCGAATCGGTCGAAATAACACACGACGTATGGTGGCGTTTAATGACTCTTGGGATTTGAAAATTTATTTTTTTAGAGCCGCCACCTAACTTTTTAGGAAAATTAGGAAAAAACCATTTTTTATGTCGAAAACTCTGTTTTGGTCTTTTGAGAATATTTAGAGATTCTGAGTAAGCGTCTTGGTTACTCGAGGGGAAGGTGTTAGGCACCCCTCAGAGCCTATCCGAAGATAGTCCTTACACTTAGTTTAGGAAAATATTAGGAAAAACTTTTATTTTTACTTAAAACAATGATAAGAAATGTAAATAATAATGACAATAATAAACAATAATAGTAATAATAATATTATAATGACAATTAATAGTACTAATGGAGTATAAATAATAATGACAATGATAAGGGACGATAATAATGGTAAAAATAATTACTATAATAATATTGAAAATAATATACCTCGTATGTGGTAGCAAATGAATATGTATACCTCACGTTTACTTAAACCTAAAAACTCTAATAAGGGTTGAAAAGATAGAATGTAGCGTAACTAAATAAAATGGCTAATTTTACAAAGTCTTGATTTTATATAAAGATAATACCTTTGAAAAAATGTAAAAAAAAGAGTGTTGAAAAAAGCCTTTATTAATTATGAAAACTTGAAATTTATAAGAAAATTTAGTTTCTTGAGTTTAAAGGAAGTTATTTTAATTCTAATAGACTGTTTAGTTATATGAATATAATGAATGCCATGTTCAATGAAATACTTGACGATTTCTTTCAAGTTTAGTTTTAAAGAGGAACATCGAAAGTAACCATTTAATTCATTTAGACGAAATACACTAGGTGAGGAATCACGAATCGACTAAAATACATGATAAAATAAAATGATAATGACTTAGGAGATTGATCTAAATTAATTAGTTTGGGTGTTCAAGTAAATACAAATAAACAAGAATATGAAATAAAGGAGGAGTTAGAATTGGGCCCTTTTGGCCCATTTTATGGGCTTCCCAGATTTTGGGCCTGAATCCCATGAATTTCAATCCATTATTCTAGTGTATATCATCTGTGTACAGCAACTATTCTTTCCCAGCGTTTTTGTATATTTGGTGTATATCTTCTGTATACACGCATCGACAGCCTTGCTTTTTGTCTCTCAATCCGTTTTTGGGACTTGGTTGAGGCTCAGACACGATGAAGTTCGAATGCAAGGATAAATGGAATCCGAGTGGACTCGAATTCATGTCACATGCATCAAAGGAAAGAGAAGAATTAAAAATCAAATCTGAATAGAGTAAATGAACAACAAAGTATAATTCGTAACCAAAGGAGTTGAGCGACACATAAGGAAATTGAATACTATGAAGTTGGAACCAGACTGAAATAAAGAAATATGGTTCAAGGGTATGACCGAATATAACTCCAAAAATAAAATGCACGAGATTCAAGTACTTAATAAGGTTTCAAACTAGAACAATTCGAAAGTCAAGCACATTTTGTCATAAACTAACTAAGCATCAGTACAAATAAATGATTAAGTTGATAGTCCATCACCATGCAACATGATTTAACTGGGCTATTCTCAATTAAGTTATAAGAAACAGAGGGATGAAGGGGCACTGTACAGCTATCCCATGTGACACATTACTTGCAACTCAACAGCTATGCCGTATTCCGAATGTATGAGCGCGTAATAAATAAGTAAACTATCAGATTTCTAATGATTTCTAAACTACCAGATTTCTAATGATTTCAATCTAGTTTGCAAGAGAGAGAGTAAAATTATATTAGACCCTTATCAATGAACACATACGTAGACAGAATAAAGCTTTAAGAAATCCACACCAAGGAAATGAAGGAAAAGTTTTTGCAATATACCAATTTTACAAGTAAGGCAGTTTCATGAATGATTAAAACCTATACAAAATATCAAGGATAATTTTACAAATATCAAACAAAGTGATGTAGCTTAATAGATGTAAAAAAAAAAATTCGCGTAAAAGTGCACTTAACTGTGTAAAAGTACCATCTTAATAGACATAACATGTTAAGCTTAAAAACTTGTGCAAAGCTGTGACATTTTTGAGTCACTACTACCTTAGAGAATACTCATACTCTCACATGAATGTCAAACAAATAAGAGAGGAAACAAACTGCAGATTTGAGATCTAACCATATTATGGCCAGGCCAGAAAGTTTCTTGCAAAACTTTATTCGTTCCAAATCCAAAAGAGCATGTAAACACAAAGCAACCAAGGTTCTGATTTTAGGAATAATAGAAAAATAGAGTTTCAAAACCGCCACATGTCTTAATCTCTATACCGCCACACACTTGTAGATAATCCTGACAAAGATATAACGCTAAATAACATAACAACAAAGTCAAGACGGAGTACAAAGTTCAGATAAAAAAGATAACAATAGAGTCGAGAAGCGATGGAAATCGTTCTCATATACTCAAAACAGCTATGTACTTTATGACAAACACATGATCTGATTCACTGATAAACACATATGCAATGCCCAAAACAAGATAACGAACACATACACATATCCACATATACACATCCAAACAGGGAAACACAGGAAACAAGGTGATTTTCATACTTTTCGCTTCCACCAGTCCCAAATCCGAATCAAGAGGAAACAAAATTGAACGACACACCATCACAACCTAATTTGGAACCAAAAATATCATGTTTTCACCTATTTACAGACCTGGTGTTATATTTACACATGGGCTAAATTCACAAAAAGTCATAGTTTTCTTTTATTCGCAAAGGTAATGGAAAACCAACAACCGAATTTAAGAATAGAATAGAACCACACGTTTTAAACCAAACGAGATGAAGGAAAGATGAACATAGAAAACAAAGGCGAGATTCACACCTTTTCTGGGGCAGCAAAACTCGGGCTTTCACGTCTAAGGGTATTCCGGTGACTACAAACTCAACCACGGGCACCCGAATTCGGACCAAATCGGAAAAAGAATAGCGACGCGAAATTTCCAATCTTTTGCTCGCTGGTTCTTTTTTTTCCAAACTTCCTCACTATATTTTTCCAATCCAACCCCCTTTTTTTGTTCCCAAAACTTGCTAGTGCTCCCTTTCCCTCGATCTTTTTTTTTTCTCTTTTTTTCTCCTTTTTTGGTCATGGTAACCCGGTTATTTATAGGCAAATTCGGACTTCAAAGTCCTGATTCGGAACAGTAGTTAGGAGAAATTTAAAATTTGAATTTAAAATTTTCTGAGAAAGACCTTCAGCAGGGAAGCCATTAATGACCAAATTTTATCAATTTGGGACAGCTTCCTCTGAATCCCTCGGATTCTCGAGTGGACAACAACAAAAAAAGAAGATTCTCGCGTGGTCAAGGTGACTATGTGATGACGCAACCTAGACTTTAGGATTTCCGATCCGATAGTGGTGGAGAAAAGGCGGAAGGGAGGAAGAGAAAAGGGTGCATGGTGTGTTGCACTTTTTAGGAAAATGATGGAGACATGACGATGGTATTTTGAAAAATGGGGGAGGCACACGTATTTGGTCTTGGACTTTGAGAAAAACGTGTGTTTTGATTGTATTGTTTGACTGATTTTGGCCCATCCGATCTCTTGATTAGACAACTGAAAAATAAATACTCTACAAAATGTATATATATAGAGAGAGAAATATAAATTTGACTAAAAGTGAATATTTTTTTTTATCCGTCCTATCATTTAATCGGACGGTTTAGAATTAATAAAAAAATAGAAACATAATTAAATATAGAAATATATATTTATATATAAATATAAATTATTTATAGATTTGAAAATTTTAGATCTTTAGGTTAAAAATAAATTGACGGACTAGATTGATTGGTGTCGATTAGATGAAATGTGAAGCGTACATAGAAATTGTACTGAATTATGGGCCAATTCTTCGGCTCCATGGCTAAAATTTATAAATAAGAGTTAAGGTTACAATAAAATAAAAGTTGAAATTGAATTATTGTTATCCCAAATACTCTTTTTCTACTTAAATTAATTTTATCGATGCTTTCCGATATTCTAAAATTATTTTTAATTTAACGTATACAAATTACAGAGATAACTTGTATATATATATATGTAGAAATAAGAATATAATAAAATATAAAATATATTTTATATAACAAAAGTATAAATATATATGGTCACAATATCGCCTAAAGAATAAAATTTTAAAAAAAATGTGAATGCGATCACTAAAGATATTTTATTTTATTTGGTAAAATATTTAATTATATTAAAATATTTTATAATATGATAAAAAACTAGAAAACTAATAAAAATAGAGATAAAAATACGAGTTTTATTTCTTATTTAATTTTAAAATTAGTTAGGGCCAAGAACATCGATAAAATTAATTAGAGGGAAAGAGCGAGCCAAAATTGAGTGTCAACACTACACAGCTGTGACCTTAATCCCAAAAGTAGCCAACCCTAGTTATGTTAGGGGTTATAGACCCATAGCTTGTTGCACCACAGGTTATAAGATCATCACCAGGATTCTCACAAATAGACTCAAAAGTATTGTCAAGCATCTTGTGAATCCTTCCCAATCAGCTTTTGTGGAGGATAGAAGTATTGTTGATAACATCCGGTTTACTCATGAAATTTTTAAGTGGTATAATAGGAAAGGTTTGTCCCCAAGATGTGTTATGAAAATAGATCTTAGGAAAGCTTATGATTTCATTGAATGAGGGTTCCTAAAGACTCTCCTAGCTGAGTTAGGTTTTCCTAGTAAATTCATAACTTTGATTATGGAATATGTCACTTCTGTCTCGTACTCCCTGGTCATAAATGGAAGTCTAGCTAAACCTTTTTTGGGGAGGAGGGGAATAAGACAAGGGGACCCTATGTCCCCTTATCTTTTTGTCCTTGCAATGGAGTATCTACATAGAGAACTCCAATCAATGCAGCAAGACAAAAACTTCAAGCATTATCCCAGATGCAAAAGGCTAGGTGTGGTACACATTAGTTATGCAGATGATCTTCTAATGTTTTGTAAGGAAGAATTGAAATCTGTGAGATTATTGTAAGCAGTATTTGCTAGATTCTCAGCTGTATTAGGCCTTCAAGAAAATCTAGATACGAACTCTATATATATGTCAAGTGTTAAACCCCAACTAAAGCAAGAACTATTGAAGGAACTTGGGTACAGAGAAGGGGAGCCGTCTTTCAGGTACCTGGGAATTCCTTTATCATCTAAGAAGCTCACAATAGGTCAATGCTTACCACTGGTGGAGAGAATAATAAAAAGAATCAGATGTTGGACTGCTAAGTTACTTTCCTATGCTGGCAGAGTTTAATTAATTAAGGCAGTGATCTTCAGCATTTAGACATTTTAGGCCCAAATATTTTTCCTTCCTAAAAAGATTCTAAAGATGATTGAAACCATCAGTAGGATATTTCTCTGGATAGGCTCCACAGAGGTATCCAGAAAATCCCTTGTTTCTTGGGAAAAAATTTGCATGCCACAAGGTGTAGGAGGGCAGAATATACAGGATACAAGATTTTGGAATAAGGCAGCAATCTTGAAGCTTTTATGGGCAATCAATGAAAAGAAAGACTCTCTCTGGATAAAATGGGTCCAAGAGTATTATTTGAAGTCTGAAGAAGCAAAAACATGCAATATACCAGCAAATTCCACTTGGGTAGTAAGGAAAATACTGGCATCTAGAACATATATCATGCAGTGCTCAACTATGCAAGGTGATCTCATAACTAGACTTTAGGCAATGGTTGTCAAAGGTAAATTTATTTACATCTATTACCTCAATACCAAAAGGTACCATGGAAGAGCATTGTACTTCAACGAAGCATACATCCCTAACATAAGTTCATCTTATGGCTGGCCATCAAAAGAAGACTTGCAATAGTGGATAGATTGCTGAAGTTTGGTATTCATGTTCCATAATCATGTATTTTCTTTGATTCACAAGTAGAAACACTAGACCACCTATACTTTGGTTGAACAGTGACAAAGAACATCTGGAAAAAGTTGTTGAATTGGTTGAGGATACAAAGAACCATGGGTGGCTGGGAAGAAGAGGCCAAATGGGCTTCTAACTGGGCAAAAAAGAAGTCAGGAATGGGAGTCATCATCAGCTGTGTGTTTAGTATGCTGGTTGCTATAATTTGAAGAGAAAGAAATCACCTCATATTCTAAGCTAGCTAATTCTATGCTGACAAACTATACAAGGAAATTGTAGTGCAAGTCCACATCGCAAGCAGAAGAAAAACCCAATGGCAAGCTATACTGTTACAACTGAACAATATTCCTTAGTAACTTGTATTTGTTAATAGAAGATGTAATAGATACGGAAGTTTAGCTATAGATTGGTTGTGTTTCAATTTTGAGAGGCAAGAGGCCAACTCATGCCTGGTTTGTAAAAGACTCACTTTGGTATGAATAAAATTCTTTTATTTACAAAAAAAAATGGTA
The DNA here is from genome assembly GCA_030864215.1 of Capsicum pubescens. Classification (NCBI taxonomy): domain Eukaryota; kingdom Viridiplantae; phylum Streptophyta; class Magnoliopsida; order Solanales; family Solanaceae; genus Capsicum; species Capsicum pubescens. The sequence goes on from CM061548.1 coordinate 33,907,589, forward strand.
TCAATCATCTTAACTCAATAGTTTAGAAATGATTATAAAATCCATTCGTTCCATAACTTGTTTTAATACATTAGATATAAAAAATAGATGTGAAAAATAACTATAAGAGACTCCCCAGAACCTAACCTAACCTGGTATGCGAGCATTCGACAAGGAGTAGGTACGTCCATGACACATCGTTCTTACAGAATAGAAATGGTAGAGGCTGATACTGAGTGACCAGCATCGCTTCTATAGAAACTCCAACTAACCTGCACCATGCCTATACTCCCGGGTGGAGGTAAAGTAAGTGTAGCATCAATACAACCACATGTACTTGTAAGCATCATCAACCAATTGGAATTAAAAACAAATAACATCAATAATAAATACGGAAAAATCATAACGACAAGTAAAATTCTAGTCTAAACCCCCAATTATAGAATCCTCAACATATCATTTAGCATCTTTATGACCTACTTGTCATTTAATATTTTCATATATATGTTTGTCTTTTAACTTAACATTTTTAACCTATAACTTTTTCCTCCCATACCAACTCATTCTTATGGTACTTACAATTCTTTAATCTACCTCTACCCAAGTCCTCTTTATACTCCCAATCACAAGACATCACAATACCATATCTCATGAAGAATAAAAAAACTACTGTCGCCATAAAATTTCTCAGTTCATGATGACACCTACTATAACCCACCAGTAGGTATGACAACCCGTAATTCAGGACAACTAGTAACAGACTATCAAGAGAAATAAAGGAAGCAGCGGAAATGAATCTAATAAAGAGATGAATATAAAGATGAAATCCCTAAAACCCGGTGAAGTCAGTACAAGAGCTTCTAATACAATAGGAGTACGAGTGAAATAAAAAATAAATATATATACAAAGATGTCTCTAAACACAAAATAGAGATCAGTAAACTATAAAAGAGAGAGCAGTAGTACTCTGAACGTCAGGAGCTCACCCCAAATCTCTGATTCATAGCTACTCTACATCATGACCACATCAATGGTGAGAAATCATACTATGATCTACAGGCTGCAGAAGTATAGTATGATTACCAAACTCGTGGTACCCAATAGACATTGATCGACTCACCGACTCAGCTCCAAAGATAATGTAAGCATAAATAACATATGAAGCAGGAATATAACTATGATCAACTATCTAAGAAACTAAACATAATATTGCTAATGGAGCAATACATATAAACAATCCTATTCTAACAGTATTCAGGAACTAAAGTGCGATATCGTATATCTGTAACAACCAGTTTTTTTGATGAAATATGTAAAATTTATGATTTTATGTGATTTGAATGTTTTATCCCTTTTCACAATTGCATTGTGGTATTTCTATGGTGTGGAATGCTTGACACGATTCTTGATGTATTTTGGTACCATTTATGTGATAGTGTGATTTTTGGTGGCTTTGAGAGCCTTATTATAGACATGTGTCATTATCTTTTGATCCATACGATGGATGGCTGAATGTACTACATCAGCAAATTTAAAATATCAATTTTAGTCTAGGTAGACATTTGGTTCAGATTTTGATGCAATCGAGCTCATTTCAACCTGTTGGTCAAAAAGTTAAAAAATTAGAAATATGGGTATGGGACTCATTTGGTCAAAATGACCTCGGGAAAATTCGACTTTGCCTACACGTCCTGAACATTGATTTTAGGGTAGTAACATATTTGGTTGGGTTTTATGACTTTTAAATCTCATTTCAACCCTCGGTTTGGAAAATTATAATTTTGGATTTTGGGAATCAACTCTGTGAAAATGACGTTTTCTTTAAAATCTGATATTGCCATTGAGTCCAGAGCATCAAATTTAGTGTGGTTGCATAGTTCTTTAGCATATATCAGAATCTGAATGAATGTCAAACACCCCGTCGAAGTTCGTTTAGACTTGGAAAAATCTGCAATATATAATAGCTTCTTCCCCCCCCCCCTTTTTTTTTTCTCATTTTGGCTTTTCTTTCACCTTGCCTCTTGAGAGTTAAACCCTAATATAGTGTGAGAGCTTAAAAGTGAAGCTTGTGGGAGTTTGGGAAGCTAGATTAATATCTATTTCTTGATTCTGTTTCGAATTTAAGGTGAGATTTCATCCTTTTCTAATCTAATTCCTTGATTAATTTCTCAAAATTTTAAAAATCTTAGGACTTGATTTTAAACCCCAATTTTACTCCTTTTCACTTGAATAATATTTTAATCTTATAATTACTAGTTTTTCATCAATTTAACCTTCAAAACAACTTCGATTCTTGATTTTAACGCAAAATTCAAAGATTTTACCTGATAAAGCTTAAAAATAATTTTTTTTCAATTTGAACCTCATTTTTCTCAATTTGACTTGGGTTTTCAGCTGTATATTCCTACAAATATGGGGAACATATTTTTATAATAAAGTTTTAATTTTGCCCTTTTTTTGAAAACTTTTTTCGGGGATCTGTTTTGACCCCGAACCAAAATTAGGCAATGTGGGTATTGTTGCCTTTGTTTTGATGTGTAAATTTTATTTCTTAGTTTGAGTTAATTTCATAATCATTCATGAAAAGTAAGATCGTGAGTTCAAAGTACAGTAGACCAATTTCGGAATTCGAGGTGGTTATGACTTAACTCTTCAGACTGGCTGGGTAGTAAATTTGTGTATCAAAATACATGTTAAGGGTGGGAACTAATCATGAAAAATAACTATCTATATATTGTGCCCGTGTGGGGGCCTATATGTGTTGTAATTATTGAATTTGGAATATTACCTGATTTGTGTGACTGTGCGGGGTCTTATGTGATGTTGATAGCCCTGACTCTACGTGAACAATCATATTGTGTTTTTAAAATGCCTATTATGGTACATATGGTGTATTTTGATATAATCATACTTTGTGATCTTGTGAATTATGTGAAAATTCATGGATGGGGAAAATAATGAGTGGATGTTGGCTCACTTGGTTGTAAAAATATAACATTGTGGTTGATTGTGGAAATACATCATGTGGATTGGTTGTAGAAATACTCATTGTGATTGGTTGTGAACATTGCATAATCATCCTCATGTCATCACACACATCATTTCACTTGTTTGTTGTATGTTTTGTATATACTTGTTGTTATTTTTCATACTTTATTTGTGTCTTATATGCTCTAGAAACACTAAAAACACTAGAAATACTATAAATTTTGCAAATAATGAGAACATCGGATTTTATAAACCTTCCTAGAGGGATGTTCCGGGGAGAAAATATTGATATATAGATTGTATATGGGTTGACGAACCCCCTATGGGTCCCACTCGGGAGACTTGCCTCCGTGGGTGTATACGGGGATTGTGCGACGATCCCAGAGGTTGTGCTGTTGACACCCAATTTTGGTTCGCTCTTTCCCTCTAATTAATTGTAATACCCCGAAACTCTAACCAATAGTGCGATCATGAATCAAGCTCATGAGAAATAAATTATAGTGTTTTGATTATTTTCTGCTCAAGGGTGATATGTATTAAGGCTTTAAAGATGTCCTAACGATTGGGCGAGTCAAAACATTCTTTACCGATTGAATTCTTGATAAGAATTTTGACATGGTCAACTTCAAATGAGTATATATCCCATTTTACTACGAATTATTGAGCTCATGACCTACCAAAATATATATAATTGAATTATCTTTCCAACGATACCCATTTCGTCAAAATCCAATATCGGAGCAAAGAGTTATGCTTATTTTACTCCAGTGTGTCAGCCTGGAAAATCCGTGACGACCTTTTATGACGACTTGTCACAAGCCCGACGGCCCGTCACAAAATGTCGTCACCTTAAGGCAGAAAGTCACAAAATCCACCCTTTTCGTGATGACAATTTGTGACGGCCTATCACGGGCCTGACGGCTTGTCACAGATGTCGTCAGCTATTGTTTTCAGCAATTGATGGACGATTTTTGCAAGGGTATTTTGGTCATTTCCCATTTTGGAGGCCTCTATATATATGAGAATCCTCATCCAAACCCTAATTCCATCATTTTCTCTTCCAATTCTCCTGAGATAATATATCTAGGATTTTATCAAAAACATAAATCTTCCAAGAATCATCCATAAATCTTTAAAATTTCTTCAAGAACCAAGTTCCTCATAGTGTGGGCTTCAAGAATTATTTATTTCAAGTGTGGATATAGTCTCAAGCACTAAAGTTCATCCAATTTCAAAATTAAGGTATGCGGGATTTTGAACAAGAACACTTCTTTCGTTCTTATGTCCAGAGATTTAATTTCTATTGAATTTCATGATTTTTGCAAAGTGGGTTTACACCCAAATTAATTTATCAAGGATTTATGAGATTTGAGCTATACAAGATTGACATATTTGACTACTTCATTGTCTTATTTCTTAAATTAAGAATTTATGCCATGAGTTGTATATTGTTATCATAAAATGATGATTTCTAAGTGATTTATGATAAGTGTCATGATTTATGTTTTTCCATGAGAAGTTTTTCTATTGAATATATATTGTTATTGAGCTTGAGAGTCAAGAACGAGTTCTATGATATTTTCTTGAAGATTTTGAAACTTGATATGATTTGATAAGCAAGTGTACATGATGATGAGAAAGATAATTTTGAGATTGAGTCGAGTTAGGAATCCAAAAGTTGATTATGATTTAAAAATGAGATACATATTTATATTTTGGTCTTCATGATAGACCCTTGAGTTGATTAAGTTGGATTTCCTAACACGTTCTGAGCTTAAGTCTGGGAGTAGTATTTAGCACCGAGCGGGAAGTGTGGGTTCAGTGCATCCTACTTCCCCAGAACTACGTGCCACCATAGGATTAAGATTAAGGGCCAAAGGCCAAGACAGTGATCACTAAAGTTAAGGTTCTACTCCGATGGCAAGGATAGAACATCTCTCCCCAACGTGGGCAAGACATTGGACTCCATGTAAGCTCACATAGTTTATGCTGAATATAAGAAACTTTCAAGTCCATAATAGTCCAAGTTCCATGAGTTACTAAGTCACTCTAAGTCATGAGTCAAAGAGTTTGAGTTGTGTCCAATGGTTTATGAAATTTATGAAGCATGTGTTATTATTGATGATTTATGGAAAATATGTTTCACGTAACTCAAGCGATGAGAGTCATTATTATCAGCATGCATGATTTTCTTATACATTTATGATATTATTTCAATGTTGCATGTACCTCCACATACTCAGTACATTCCCAAGTAATGATTCCCATACTCTTCTGTGTTCTACATTTTCTCGTGATGTAGGTTCAGGTGCTCAGTCTCAGCAGCGACAGTGATCTCCGAGTACCTCCATCAACATTCATATAGTTGGTGAATCCTCATGGTTCGAGGACTTATGTCCCTGATTTTTGTCTTGATAGTAGATGGTGGTTTATTTCCAGTTCAGTACGAGTCAGTTGGGGATCTGTCCCAATGGATCCTCAGTCTTATGTAGTAGAGTCTTTGTCAGACTAGAGTACCAGTATATACAGAACTTTGATATTTTGATTGTATAGGATAGTATTTCTTCGTATTCCAGTATGTTCATGACATGATTATTCTTTTTTATTAGAGCTTGATTATTGTCATAGTGAGTTATAGAAGTGATGACAGGCTCAGAGGGTTAGCTTGAGGCCGCGTGTGGATTTAAGTACCGTGTGACATATTGGGATGGGATCTTGGGGAGTTACAAGATTGGTATCAAATCCTAAGGTTTAAAGAGTCCTAGGGAGTTTGACAAGCCGCGTTGCGTAGAGTTTTGATCATCGGTGTGTAGCGCGCCACATCTATGAGCAAGAGGCTACGGGACATTTTAGGAAAAGTCATTTCTTTCTTTCAAAAGTCTATCATGCCTATGACTGTTTCTCTCTACTATTAATTTGTTCACTCTTATGACAAAAAATGCCTCCTCGTAGAGCTCACAGAAACAACGAACGACCTCAACCCGTTGATCCTTTAAATGAGATGGTGACTCATGCCGAATTCTGGGTAGATTTTCAGACGCTAGCCCAGGCAGTTACCGCCAATGCTTAGGCCAATGTTGGCCACAGTCCCACCTCCGCAAGAAGGTAATTCAGCGGCAACTCGGGTTTTTGATTTTATGCGGATGAATCCGCCAGAGTTTTATGAGTCAAGGGTAGGTAAGGACCTATAAATATATCTTGATGAGGTCAAAAAGATTACCAAATTATGCATGTAATAGAGGAAGAAAGTGTGGAGCTAGCTTCCTATCACTTGAAACATGTTGCTTATGATTGGGTGGAGATGTGGAGGAAGAGTAGTGGGGAGGATGTCTCTCCCATGACTTGGCAGTTGTTCCAGGATGCGTTCTTAGATCGATTCTTTCCCCCAGAGCTGAGGGAAGAGAAACTAGAAGAATTTATGAACTTGAGACAAGGCTCTATGACAATTAAGGAGTATTGTCTTAAAATTCAACCAGTTGTCTAAGTATGCTCCCGGTATGATGGCTGATTCCAGGACCAGTATGAGTAAGTTTTTGACTAGCGTATCGAGTTACGTTGTGAAAGAGTGTAGGTACGCTATGCTCAATAGGGACATGCATCTTTCTAGATTAATGATACATACTCAACAGATTAAAGTGGACAAGGTGAAAGAGAGAGAGAGATGGAGGGGGGGAGGGGGGAATAAGAGATTTAGATCAGAGCAGCAGAGGTATAATCAGAGTAGATTTTCTAGAGGGATCCGCTCTCAGTTTCAGAGCCGTTCTTTAATGCCAGCACCGTCATCAGCTAGAGCTCCTGCATCCAGAGTCAGGCAGGAGCAAGGTAATTGACCTACTGTGTCCAGGTTTCCGGACAGTATGAGTAATAGACCTAACTATCCCTCATGTGCTAAGTATGGTAGGATGCATGAAGAGTGTATGGCTGAGCAGAGGTTGTTTTGGTTATGGCAAGTTGGGCCACAAACTCTGTGATTGTCCATATGCTAGATAGGGGAACCGTGATATTTGTTCCCAGAGTCAGGCTATTAGTGCTATAGCCCATTTAGTTCGTCCTACTCCTCCTCAGGGTGCCTCGTGTGGTACTGCCGGTGGTCAGCGCCAGAATCACTTTTTTGCTATACCACCCCACCAGGAGCAGGAAGATTCACCAAATATTGTTACTGGTACGCTCCGTGTATTTTATTTTGATGTGTATGTGTTGATGGACCTTCGGTCATCTTTCTTATGTGACTACGTTAATGGCTAGGGATTTTGAGATCAATGCTGAAAAAATTCCTGAGCCTTTTTTGGTTTCTACTCTAGTAGGTGAACCTGTTGTTTCTAAGGAAATATATAAGAAGTGTCCTATCACTGTCCTTCACAGAGTCATGTTTGCAGATTTGATTGAGCTAGACATGGTTGATTTTGACATTATTCTGGGTATGGATTGGCTTCACTCTTGTTATGCGTCTATACACTATCGTAGCCGTGTAGTCAAGTTTAAGTTTCCCAATGATCCAGCCTTTGAGTGGTCCAAAAATTTTGTATCTCCCAAGAGTTATTTCATATCCTATCTTAAAGCTAGGAAATTGATATCCAAGGGTTGTATCTATCATTTGGTTCGAGTTAAAGATACTAAGTTCGAGACTCCGACCATTCGGTCGATCAGTATTGTTAATGAGTTTCATGATATTTTTTTGAAAGATCTCCTAGGGGTACCTCCTGATAGAGTGATAGAATTTGGGATTGATCTTCTCCCTGATACAAAACCTATTTCTATTTCTCTATAATATATGGCCCCCGCAGAACTTAAGGAGTTGAAAGAGCAACTCAAAGATCTTCTAGAAAAGGGTTTAAGAAGGCCTAGTGTATATTCTTGGGGTGCACCCGTTCTGTTCATGCGAAAGAAAGATGGTTCATTGTTGATGTGCATTGACTATCGTCAGCTTAACAAGGTCACAGTCAAGAACAAGTACCCTCTTCCTAGAATTGATGACTTGTTTGATCAGCTGCAAAGTGCCAACTATTTCTCAAAAAGAGATTTGAGATCCGGTTATCACCAACTTAAAATTAGTGAGTGTGATATTTCAAAGTCAGTTTTTCGCACCCGATATGGTCATTTGGAGTTCCTGGTCATGTCCTTTGGGCTAACAAATGCCCCAACAACTTTTATGGATCTCATGAATCGGGTGTCCAGACAGTACCTGGATATTTTTGTTATTGTGTTCATAGATGATATTCTTGTATACTCCCGAATTGAGAACGACCATGCAGATCATCTCCGAATAGTCTAGCAAACCCTTAGAGATCATCAATTATTTGCCATATTTTGTAAGTGCAAATTTTGTCTAAGGTCAGTTGCTTTTCTGGGTCATATTGTTTCTTCTGAAGGTATTCGAGTTGATCCTCAAAAGATAGAAGCTGTGAAAAATTGACCTAGACCTATTTCCCAGTCTGAAATTAGGAGTTTCTTGGGTCTAGCTGGCTACTACCGTCGTTTTATTGAGGGTTTCTCTTCCATTGTGTCTCCTTTGACTCGGTTGACCCAAAAGAAAGTTAAATTCCTGTGGTCTGATTCTTACAAGAAGTGTTTTCAGGAGTTGAAGACTCGACCCACTTCGGCCCCTGTGTTGACCCTTCCAAATGGTGTAGATGATTTATTGGTGTACTATGATGCTTCTAGATTTGGGTTGGGTTGCGTGTTGATGCAGAAAGGTAAGGTTATAGCCTATGCCTTCAGACAGTTGAAACCGCATGAGAAGAACTGCTCGACCCATGACCTCGAGTTAGCTGCAGTGGTCTTTGCCTTGAAAATATGGAGACACTATTTGTATGATGTTTATGTTGATGTCTTTATGGATCGCAAGAGTTTGCAATATATGTTTACTCAGAGAGAGTTGAAGCTTCGTCAGAGGCGATGGTTAGAATTGTTAAAGGACTATGATATGAATGTGCTGTATCACCCAGGCAAGGCCAATGTAGTGGAAGATGCCCTTAGCAGGTCATCCATGGGTAGTGTAGCATAGGTTGAGGAAGATAGGAAAGAGTTAGCTCGTGAGTTGCATCGTCTGTGTAGGTTGGGAGTTAGATTGATTGATTCAGCTGAGGGTAATGTTTGGGTCCAGAGTGGCTCCGAGTCTTCTCTAGTTTCGGAAGTAAAGGAGAAGAAAGATATGGATCCTAGTTTGGTAAGACTGAAGGAGTCAGTTAAAGACCAAAAGGTGGAGGTTTTCTCCCAAGGGGGAGATGGTGTATTGAGATTTCAGAATAAATTATGTGTGCCTGATGTTGAAGATTTGAGGTATAGAATTATGGCTGAAGCGCATGGCGCGCGATATTCTATTCATCCCAGTGCTACCAAGATGTACCGTGATTTGCGAGAAATCTATTGGTGGAATGGTATGAAAAAGGATATAGCAAAATTCGTAGAGAAGTGTACAACTTGCCAACAGGTTAAGATAGAACACCAAAGACCCGGTGGAATGATGCAAGAATTCAGTATTTCTACTTGGAAGTGGGAGGAAGTGAATAAGGATTTTGTGACTGGTTTACCTCCTTCTCGACGTCATCATGATTCAATTTGGGTTGTTGTAGATAGGTTGACTAAGTCCGTGCATTTCTTGCAAGTTAATACATCTTTCATCGTTGAGGACTATGCTAAGTTGTACATTCGAGAATTAGTCAGGTTACATGGAGTTTCATTGTCTATTATCTCCGACAGGGGTACTCAGTTTACTTCTCATTTTTGGAGGGCTTTTCAGAAGGGTCTCGGTACCCAAGTTCATCTTAGCTTTGCTTCTCATCCGCAGACCGATGGTCAGGCAAAGAGGACCATCCAGACCTTAGAGGATATGTTGAGGGCATGTGTTCTTGATTTCAAAGAAAGTTGGGATGAACATTTGCCATTGATTGAATTTGCTTACAATAACAGTTTTCATGCTAGAATTGGAATGGCTCCATTTGAGGCTTTATACGGAAGGCGATGAAGATCACCCATAGGTTGGTTTGAAGTGGGTGAAGCCGCTGTGAGTGGACCTGATGCTGTATTTGAGGCTATGGAGAAAGTTAAGCTAATTCGGGAAAGGTTGAAGACAACCCAGAGTCGTTAGAAGTCATATACAGATGTGAGAAGAAGAGCTCTTGATTTTAAGGTTAATGATTTGGTGTCTTGAAGATTTCACCCATGAAGGGGGTGAAAAGATTTGGTAAGAAAGGGAAGCTTAGTCCCCGATACATTGTCCCTTATAGAGTTTTGAATCGTGTTGGGGAAGCAGCTTACGATTTGAGTTTCCTGCCGAGTTGTCAGCTGTCCATCCTGTCTTTCACGTTTCTATGCTCAAAAAGCACATTGGTGATTCTGTTAAAAAATTTTGATGTTCAGGATAGCCTTTCATATGATGAAGTTTCGATTGAAATCCTAGATTATCAAGTTCATAGACTAAGAAATAAAGAAGTTCCCTTGGTTAAAGTTCTGTGGAGAAATCAATCAGTTGAGGGTGCGACTTTGGAAGCAGAAGCAGATATACGAGCCAGATACGCTCATCTCTTCTCCGCGAGTTCAAACCAAGCCGAAGGTACTATTTTCCCTAATTCAGTTTCCTTCTAATCCAGTGTATTCAGCTATATGGCTATTCTCTCTATGATTCGTGTATTTTGTGAAGTACTCTAAAGTTTAGAGTGAAATAAGCGCCTTTAAGTGAGTCGTTCCAGCTATGCGTCCTTATTTTCTCTTGTTCTCGGCCTATCTAGCAACATTCGAGGACGAATTTTTCCAAGGGGGAGATATTGTAATACCCTGAGACTCTAACCAATAGTGAAACCATGAATCAAGCTCATGAGAAATAAATTATAGTTTTTTGGTTGTTTTCTGCTCGAGGGTGATGTGTATTAAGGCTTTAAAGATGTCCTAACGATTGGGCGAGTCAAAACCTTCTTTACCGATTGAATTCTTGAGAAGGATTTTGTCATAGTCAGATTCAAATGAGTATATCTCCCTTTTTACTACGAATTATTGAGATCATGAGCTACCAAAAGATATATAATTGAATTATCTTTCCAACGATACCCATTTCGTCAAAATCCTATATCGGAGAAAAAAGTTATCCTTATTTTACTCTAGCGTGTCATCCAGGAAAATTCGTGACGACCTTTTGTGACGACTTGTCACAAGCCTGACGGCCCGTCACACAATGTCGTCACCTTAAGCCAGAAAGTCACAAAATCCACCTTTTTTGTAACGACAATTCGTGATGGCCTATCACGGCCCTAACGGCTTGTCACGGATGTCGTCAGCTATTGTTTTCAGCAATTGATGGACGATTTTTGCAAGGGTATTTTGGTCATTTCCCATTTTTTTAGGCCTCTATATATATGAGAATCCTCATTCAAACCCTAATTCCATCATTTTCTCTTCCAATTCTCTTGTGATAATATATCTAGGGTTTTATCAAGAACATAAATCTTCCAAGAATCATCCATAAATCTTTAAAATTTCTTCAAGAACCAAGTTCCTCATAGTGTGGGCTTCAAGAATTATTAATTTCAAGTGAGGATAAAGTCTCAAGCACTAAATTTCATCCAATTTTAAAGATTAAGGTATGTGGGGTTTTGAACAAGAACACTACTTTCGTTCTTGTGTCCAGAGATTTAATTTCTATTGAATTTCATGATTTTTGCAAAGTGGGTTTATACCCAAATTAATTTATCAAGGATTTATGAGATTTGAGCTATACAAGATTGACATATATGACTACTTCATTGTCTTATTTCTTAAATTAAGAATTTATGCCATGAGTTGTATATTGTTATCATGAAATGATGATTTCTAAGTGATTTATGATAAGTGTCATGATTTATGTTTTTCCATGAGAAGTTTGTCTATTGAATATATATTGATATTGAGCTTGAGAGTCAAGAACAAGTTCTATGATGTTTTCTTGAAGATTTTGATACTTGATATAATTTGATAAACAAGTGTACATTATGATGAGAAAGATTTTTTTGAGATTGAGTCGAGTTAGGAATCCAAAAGTTGATTATGATTTAAAAATGAGATACATATTTATATTTTGGTCTTCATGATAGACCCTTGAGTTGATTAAGGTGGATTTCCTAACGCGTTATGAGCTTAAGTCTGGGAGTAGTATTTAGCACCGAGCGGGAAGTATGGGTTCAGCGCATCCTACTTCCCCAGAACTATGTTCCACCATTGGATTAAGATTAAGGGCCAAAGGCCAAGACAGTGATCACTAAAGTTAAGGTTCTACTCCGATGGCAAGGATAGAACAACTCTCCCCAACGCGGGCAAGACGTTGGACTCCATGTAAGCTCACATGGTTTATGTTGAATATAAGAAACTTCCAAGTCCATAATAGTCCAAGTTCCATAAGTTACGAAGTCACTCTAAGTCATGAGTCAAAGAGTTTGAGTTGAGTCCAATGGTTTATGAGATTTATGAAGCATGTGTTATTATTGATGATTTATGGAAAATATGTTTCAGGTAACTCAAGCGATGAGAGTCATTATTATCAGCATGCATGATTTTCTTATACATTTATGATATTATTTCAATGTTGCCTGCACCCCCACATACTCAGTACATTCCCAAGTAATGATTCCCATACTCTTCTGTGTTCTACATTTTCTCGTGATATAGGTTCAGGGGCTCAGTCTCAGCAGCGATAGTGATCTTCGAGTACCTCCATCAACATTCGTACAGTTGGTGAGTCATCATGGTTAGAGGACCTATGTCCTTGATTTTTGTCTTGATAGTAGATGGTGGTTTATTTCCAGTTCAGTACGAGTCAATTGGGGATCTGTCCCAATGGCTCCTCAGTCTTATGTAGTAGAGGCTTTGTCAGACTAGAGTACCAGTATATACATGATATTTTGATTGTACAGGATAGTATTTCTTCGTATTCCCGTATGTTCATGACATGATTATTCTTCGTTATTACAGCTTGATTATTGTCATAGTGAGTTATAGAAGTGATGACAGGCTCAAAGGGTTAGCTTGAGGCCGCGGGTGGCCTTATGCACCGTGTGACGTCTTGGGATGGGATCTTGGGGAGATACAAGCTTGGTATCAAAGCCTAAGTTTTAAAGAGTCCTAGGGAGTCTGACAAGCCGCATTACGTAGAGTTTTGATCATCGGTGTGTAGCGCGCCACATCTATGAGTAAGTGGCTATGAGACATTTTAGGAAAAGTCATTTCTTTCTTTCAAAAGTCTATCATGCCTATGACTGTTTCTCTCTGCTATTAATTCGTACTCTCTAATGACAGAAAATGCCACCTCGTAGAGCTCGCAGAAACAAGGAACGACCTTAATCCGTTGATCCTTTAAATAAGACGGTGACTCATGCCAAATTCTAGGCAGATTTTCAGACGCTAGCCCAGGCAGTTACCGCCAATGCTCAGGACAATGTTCAGGCCACAGTCCCACCTCTGCAAGAAGGTAATTAGCGACAGCTCGAGTTCATGATTTTATGTGGATGAATTCGCCAGAGTTTTATGGGTCAAGGGTAGGTGAGGACCCAAAGATGTATCTTGATGAGGTGAAAAAGATTACTAAATTATGCATGTAACAGAGGAAGAAAGTGTGGATCTAGCTTCCAATCGCTTGAAACATGTTGCTTATGATTGGGTAGAGATGTGGAGGAAGAGTAAAGGGGAGGATGTCGCTCTCATGACTTGGCAGTTGTTCCAGGACGCGTTCTTAGATTGATTCTTTCCCCCGGAGCTGAGGGAAGCGAAACTAGAAGAATTTATGAACTTGAGACAAGGCTCCATGACAGTTAAGGAGTATTGTCTTAAAATTCAACCAGTTGTCTAAGTATGCTCCCGGTATGATGGCTGATTCCAGGACCAGTATGAGTAAGTTTTTGACTAGCGTATCGAGTTACATTGTGAAAGAGTGTAGGTCCGCTATGCTCAATAGGGACATGGATTTTTCTAGATTAATGATACATACTCAGTAGATTGTAGTGGACAAGGTGAAAGAGAGAGAGAGAGGGAATAAGAGATTTAGATCAGAGCAGCAGAGGTATAGTCAGAGTAGATTTTTTTGAGGGATCCTCCCTCAGTTTCAGAGTCGTTCTTTTGTGCCAGCACATTCATCAGCTAGTGCTCCAGCGTCCAGATTCAGACAGGAGCATGGTAATAGACCTACTGTGTCCAGGTTTTAGGACAGTGTGAGTAATAGACCTAACTATCCCCCATGTGCTAAGTATGGTAGGACGCATGGAGAGTGTAGGGCTAAGCAGAGAGGTTGTTTTGGTTATGGCAAGTTGGGCCACGGACTCAGAGATTGTCCATATGCTAGACAGGGGAGCAGTGATGTTCGTTCCCAGAGTCAGGCTATTAGTGCTCTAGCCCATTTAGTTCGTCCTACTCCTCCTCAGGGTGCCTCGTGTAGTACTTATGGTGGTCAGCGCCAGAATCACTTTTATGCTATAACACCCCACCAGGAGCAAGAGGATTCACCAGATATTGTTAATGGTACGCTCCGTGTATTTTATTTTGATGTGTATGTGTTGATGGTCCCTGGGTCGTCTTTCTTATGTGGCTTCGTTAGTGGCTATGAATTTTGAGATCAATGCTGAAAAGATTCCTGAGCCTTTTCTAGTTTCTACTCTAGTAGGTGAACCTGTTGTTGCTAAGCAAGTATATAAGTAGTGTCCTATCACTATCCTTCACAGAGTCATGTTTGCAGATTTGATTGAGCTAGACTTAGTTGATTTTGACATTATTCTGGGTATGGATTGGCTTCACTCTTGTTATGCGTCTATAGACTGTCGTAGCCGTGTAGTCAAGTTTCAGTTTCCCAATGAGCCAGCCTTTGAGTGGTCTGAAAATTTTGTATCTCCCAAGAGTCATTTCATATCCTATGTTAAAGCTAGGAATTTGATATCCAAGGGTTGCATCTATCATTTGGATCGAGTTAAAGATACTAAGTTCGAGACTCCGACCATTCAGTCGATCAGTATTGTTAATGAATTTCATGATGTTTTTTCGAAAGATCTCCCAGGGGTACCTCCTGATAGAGAGATAGAATTTGAGATTGATCTTCTCCCCGATACTCTGTAACACCCCGTATTCAAGTACGTATATTGGCGTATTCAAGTACGTGTATTGGTCTTATTTATATGGAATTAATTTTTTATTTTATTTATACCGGAATTGGCCCGTCGATGGTTACATGTGAAGGCTATTGAATAATCTTTCCAACAATATAAATATTTCCAAAAACGGATAGGTTTCAGATATAATCGAGCACGTTCGAAACTATAAAACGGTGGCCGAGATATTTGGGAATAGTAAATGTGCAGGAAAATTTCCTGCACACAAACTACTGAGGTCAGCCGAATTTTTGGGTCAACTTCGAACGATCATAACTCCCTTAATATAATGAACTGGGAGAGATGCGACCTATGAAAAGAAATATCTTTGAGTCTTCTTTCCAATTCAGTTGGTTTCATCCAAATCCAACGTCTGAGTAAGGAGTTATACTCGTTTTACTTCAGCCTATCAAAACAGATTTTTAGGGTCAACTTCAAACGACCATAACTCCTTGTACAGGACGAACTGGGTGGACTACTTTGTATGAGATGAAAGAACTTTTAATTATCCTTCCAACGATACCAATTTCACCCAAATCCGATATCGTAGCAAAGAGTCATGGTCGATCCACTTTAGCTTATCAAAACAGTCCACCAAAGGACAGATTTGACATTATTTAAATTTTAAAGGCATTTTGGTCATTTCCTATTATATTATGGATGGGAATATGTGTATATATACATGTATATGAGTTCAAAAAATCATTTTCATCATCAATCATTGAGAAAGAACAAACCCTAGCCAAATTTGACCTTTAAATTACTTTTGATTCAACCGTAGAAATTCCAAAGTAATCCGATAACTGCGTTTGTCATCTTGAGAGCTTCGAACGGGACCTATTATTTGTGCAAACAGGATTGCATAATCAAGAGGTGAATTCTAAGGTATGAATATTGTTTGCCTTTGTTCTTTTTCATATGTATATGTGTGATAGAGGATTATATGTATTGGTTGTTATTGAAAGGTGATGGAAATAGGGTTATGGACTATTTTGCATGGTTTGGTTGTATTGAATTGTGGAAGGTGGATATGTTAATTGAGTATGGAAGGTGGATATGGTGATATACTATTGAATTGATGATTATTTATGTCTATGGCTCAATTTGGTTTAATGGATTGGTTGGAAGGATAAATGAATCCAAACTTGATATTGGAGGATGTTGTATGAATATGAATGGCATGTGAATGTAATTGGAGTATAAGAGGGTTAAAGTGACACCCTTTATGGTGTAATTAAGGCTTACTAATTAACCACTAGTTTGGTGAATTCAAATAATTGAACTGTGACATTTGGTTGCTAATACTAGATTGCTATATATGTTCATTGTAGATAAGTAATCCGAAAAGACGGGAAGTCCATTTGGGACTAGTATTGAAGGTTGAAAATCAGGTATGTAAAGCATACTCTATACCATATCTTTGGCATGAAAGTGAACAATTGTTCTATTAAGAAAGTTTCCAAAGTTATTCAATAACATGTGATCCATAATGGTTTTGTATGATGTCCTACGTTACCAATGAACTTGTTTCCACCCTACAAGATGTCAAGACATTCCAATACTTACTTGTTTTCCAAATCTTACATGTTTATTGAACTAATGAATGTCAGATGGTATCCGATTACTCAAACAAGATCCATGTGCTATTAATGACTCCAAAACGTTTCATTGATATACCAAAAAGTTCCTACTTCATTGTTATGACATTGATGACTCCAGAGAACTTCATTGATGTGCCAATGAGTTCTTACTTCATTGTTATTGCATTGATGGTCTATTTATATGTCTCTTATTGATGTATCATTATTTCAAAGTATCAAAAATATGGTGGCAACCGAAATAACAATCTCAAAGATTAATTGAACTAAGTGATGGAAGTTCTCTCTTATCGGGTGGTATCCCAGGGGCATAAGCCTATCATGGGTCGATCCCTATTTATGTGTTCATGGGTGGTATACTAGGGGCATAAGCCTATCATGGGTCAGTCCCAGTTGATATGTACTGGAGGCAGCCTAATAGTCACAGTACAATACAGTAATGATTACAAAGATGAAAAGAACGAAAGTAAAGTGATTGAATAAATACAATGTACAGGTTGTAACAAGTTCTAGTAAGTGTGGTCCACTCCTATTACGATTTATTCACTTGTTTCTGATTTCTATTGAGCTCCTATATCATATGTGATTATCTACAACTTTACATACTCAGTACATATTTCGTACTGACGTCCCCCACAGAGGACCTGCATTTCATGCTGCAGGCATATGTACCTCAGCTCATACACCGCACAAGTAGGAGCCAGGATATCCAGCTACTTTTGGTGAGCTCCAGTTTGCTTCGGGGATTTCCGTGTCATATCCAGTCACTTTTGGTATTGTATGGAAGTTAGTTATATGGCGGGGTGTGTCCCGACCTTAGTTAAACTCTGTGTATCGTCTAGAGGCTTTGTAGACCTAATGTACAGTCAAGGTGGTGTTTTGTTAATAGGCGTGATGGCTCCAACGGCCAAGTATTGTATATACATATATATGTGTGCTCGAGCTTATACAGGTGATTATTTCCTTTTATATGCGACATGATACTGTCTGAATTTTGGGTTGTCATAGAGGTATGCATGGGAAGTATAAGGTTATGAGCTGGTTCTCCCGGGCCTTCTCAGTTACAGGTGCCAGTCCGCCCCAATAGGATTTGAGGTGTGACATACGCAGCATATTTCTATTCCTCCATATCGTATGGCCCCCATCAGAACCAAAATTATTGAAAGAGCAACTCAAAGATCTTCTAGAAAAGGGTTTCATAAGGCCTAGTGTATATTCTTGGGGTGCACCCGTTCTGTTCGTGCGAAAGAAAGATGGTTCATTGCTGATGTGCATTGACTATCGTCAGCTTAACAAGGTCATAGTCAAGAACAAGTACCCTCTTCCTAGAATTGATGACTTGTTTGATCAGCTGCAAAGTGCCAATTATTTCTCAAAAAGAGATTTGAGATCCGGTTATCACCAGCTTAAAGTTAGGGAGTGTGATATTTCAAAGACAGCTTTTCGCACCCGATATGGTTATTTTGAGTTCCTGGTCATGTCCTTTGGGCTAACAAATTCCCCAACAGCTTTTATGGATCTCATGAATCGGGTGTCCAGACAGTACCTGGATATTTTTGTTATTGTGTTCATAGATGATATTCTTGTATACTCCCGAATTGAGAACGACCATGCAGATTATCTCCGAATAGTCTTGCAAACCCTTAGAGATCATCAATTATTTGCCATATTTTGCAAGTGCAAATTTTGTCTAAGGTCAGTTGCTTTTCTGGGTCATATTGTTTCTTCTGAAGGTATTCGAGTTGATCCTCAAAAGATAGAAGCTGTGAAAAATTGACCTAGACCTATTTCCCAGTCTGAAATTAGGAGTTTCTTGGGTCTAGCTGGCTACTACCGTCGTTTTATTAAGGGTTTCTCTTCCATTGCGTCTCCTTTGACTCGGTTGACCCAAAAGAAAGTTAAATTCCTGTGGTGTGATTCTTACAAGAAGTGTTTTCAGGAGTTGAAGACTCGACCCACTTCGGCCCCTGTGTTGACCCTTCCAAATGGTGTAGATGATTTATTGGTGTACTATGATGCTTCTAGATTTGGGTTGGGTTGCGTGTTGATGCAGAAAAGTAAGGTTATAGCCTATGCCTTCAA
The DNA here is from genome assembly GCA_030864215.1 of Capsicum pubescens. Lineage (NCBI taxonomy): Eukaryota > Viridiplantae > Streptophyta > Magnoliopsida > Solanales > Solanaceae > Capsicum > Capsicum pubescens. Next base: position 33,926,331 of record CM061548.1, read on the forward strand.
ACAGTTGAAACCGCATGAGAAGAACTACTCGACCCATGACCTCGAGTTAGCTGCAGTGGTCTTTGCCTTGAAAATATGGAGACACTATTTGTATGATGTTCATGTTGATGTCTTTACGGATCACAAGAGTTTGCAATATATGTTTACTCAGAGAGAATTGAATCTTCGTCAGAGGCGATGGTTAGAATTGTTGAAGGACTATGATATGAATGTGCTGTATCACCCAGGCAAGGCCAATGTAGTGGCAGATGCCCTTAGCAGGTCATCCATGGGTAGTGTAGCACAGGTCGAGGAAGATAGGAAGGAGTTAGCTCGTGAGGTGCATCGTCTGTGTAGGTTGGGAGTTAGATTGATTGATTCAGCTGAGGGTAATGTTTGGGTCCAGAGTGGCTCCGAGTCTTCTCTAGTTTTGGAAGTAAAGGAGAAGAAAGATATGGATCCTAGTTTGGTCAGACTGAATGAGTCAGTTAAAGACCAAAAGGTGGAGGTTTTCTCCCAAGGGGGAGATGGTGTATTGAGATTTCAGAATAGATTATGTGTGCCTGATGTTGAAGATTTGAGGTATAGAATTATGGCTGAAGCGCATGGCGCGCGATATTCTATTCATCCCAGTGCTACCAAGATGTACCGTGATTTGCGAGAAATCTATTGGTGGAATGGTATGAAAAAGGATATAGCGAAATTCGTAGAGAAGTGTACAACTTGCCAACAGGTTAAGATAGAACACCAAAGACCCAGTGGAATGATGAAAGAATTCAGTATTTCTACTTGGAAGTGGGAGGAAGTGAATATGGATTTTGTGACTGGTTTACCTCCTTCTCGACGTCATCATGATTCGATTTGGGTTGTTGTAGACAGGTTGACTAAGTACACGCATTTCTTGCAAGTGCATACATCTTTCATCGTTGAGGACTATGCTAAGTTGTACATTCAAGAATTCGTCATGTTATATGGAATTCCTTTGTCTATTATCTCTGATAGGGGTACTCAATTTACTTCTCATTTTTGGAGGGCTTTTCAGAAGGGTCTCGGTACCCAAGTTCATCTTAGCTTCGTTTTTCATCCGCTAACCGATGGTCAGGCTGAGAGGACCATCCAGACCTTGGAGGATATATTGAGGGCATATGTTCTTAATTTAGGAGTATTTTTTATCCTTTTCTGTTTCCATAATATAAATGAGATTGTGAGATGATAATTAAGTTGTAAAAATGTTTGTTACTTGAAAATGATGTTCTAAGTTCAAATACAATAATCAAGTCGATTTGTAAAGTACGTGTTGCTTATCGGTGGTTCTATTTGATCATATCGATTTGATTTTTGTACTAAACAATTTAATTATAGAGTGGCAGTCCGTTCGGTCATGTTGTATGGTGCGGAGTGTTGGCCAGTCAAGCACTCCCACATCCAAAATTTGAAGGTGGCGGAAATAAGGATGTTGTGTTGGATGTGTGGGCTTACTAGAGGGGACAAGGTTAGGAATGAGATTATCCAGAAAAAGATAGGAGTAACTTCGGTGGAGGACAAGATGCGGGAAGGAAGGCTGAGATAGTTTAGGCATGTGATAAGGAGGGACGCGGATGCCCCAATTTGTAGGTGTGAGAGACTAGCGTTGGATGGCTTCAGGAGGAGTAGAGGTAGGCTGAAGAAATACTGGAGGGAGGTAATCAGACATGACATGGAGCAGCTGCAGCTTACTGAGGACGTGACCCTAGATAGAAAGGTGTGGAGGTCACGGATAAGGGTAGAAGGCTAGCAGGAGGGTGTGGGTTGTAGCAAGCCGTCAGGAGGGATCTTGTGTAGTCGGGTTAGTAATCTTAGGACAGTGTACATAGGTATCTTTGATTTGTGAGTGTTTGTTACTTCTAAGTGGGTGCCCCATTCATAATTTCTTAGTTCCTATTTTCTTATTTTGTGTTACCTTATCGTTCGTATTTCGTATTTCTCTGATTTATATTTTATTATTTCTTACGCCCTTTCTATTATGTCATACATCCCCTTATTTACTATTCTTTATCTTGAGTCGGGGGTCCATCGAAAACAGCCTCTCTACTTCTTCGGAGGTAGTGGTATGGACTGCGTACATCTTACCCTCCCCAGATCCTACTTTGTGGGAATACACTGGGTTTGTTGTTGTTGTTATTGTTATTGTTGTATCAATTTCTATTTTAAACTGTGCATACCGAATTAATAAGATGTCAGCTGATTCGCTTTGGCTTAATGGTTGGCTATCGATTAATTAGTCGATGTATTTGATAAAAATTGACCACCCCCCATATGAGTAGTTTTAGGTATTTGGTCATGAAAATTAAAAAAATTTGAAGTTGGAGTAGGAGTTGTGTTTGATCATGAGTATAAATTAAAGTTGTTTTCAACTTTTCGTGAGAGAAGAAAAAGTGAAAAAAATGAAAATAACTTTAACTTGTTTTTACTTTTTCAAATACAATTTCAAATTGTATTTGAAATTTTTATAGCCAAACACTACAATTTTTACTAAAGTAAAATAATTTTTCTAAAAAAGTAAAAAAAATTTATGGCCAAACACTCCTATACGGATAAATTTTTTATAATTAATGGTTTATTGGTGTGGAGACGGATTACTCAATTTTCTTATCGGGTAAACCATTAATCCATTACTATAATTATATTTTTACCCTTAGATATATAAGTATTTTTTGTCAACCCCACATATAAAACTTCATTTATTATTCTGTTCACTTCTTAGTCTAAAAAATAACATGCCACTTCTTGTGACATCTAACCACAAAGTGCAGTCAGACTCTCTAAAATATGAAGAAAATCTGAAATTAATTCTCAAACCAAAACATAAATTATTCTTGACAACACAAAGGACCGCAATAAAAGTAAAACAACCCAAATGTGTCCTTCACAAGGATTGATATAAAACATAAAAATTCAAATAATATTAAAGTTCGAATTTTTTTTTTGTCAATCCAATAATTAAAAATGTTTCTACATACATTTTAGGTCTAGAAGAAAATTCTTATTTCATTCGATGTTTTAACCTATTAAATAACTACACGAACAAAACTCAAGAAGCCTAAAAGATTGATAAATAGATCAATCATAGTATACATACAACTTAGTTGATGAAGAAACGGAGGAACTACCAATAATCGCTCGATATTTCATTCTCTCTTAAATTTATCCATTACACCATCCGATAACCGTCCTTTAGTAACTAATCCGATACCAAATCAACCGTTATCTTATTTGGTGGCTAACGAATTAGCATATTTAAAAACCGATAACCAATAAGTCGAATCGTTAAGCATAATTATCCAACCGATAAGCAGCCCTACCTATACCCCACCAATAACTTCTCGTCCGATGGCCTGAATTCATCGGATGCCTGCCGATGAAGAATACGATTGGTAGGCGGTGATGATGGTAATTGGGGTGAGGGACGAAGATAAATATTTCGAAGCAAAGGAATTTAGAGTGAAAGTTGTATTATTGGTTGGGAAAGGGGGTGGGGGTTGGCGGCGCGAGTAAAGCGAGTTATTAAGTTATCTGATTTAAAAAATTAGACAATTCGTTTTGATAATCAGTTATTTATAAAATCCTAAATTACTTCTAAATTATTAATCTGATAACTTGATACAAATAATTTGAAATATTTTTTAATTTGAGTTATCAATTATAGTTTGATTTTGTACACTCCTAGAGTTCTGTTGTTGTGTTCCACATCATTAGGGGTTTAAATTATTTTTTTAATATAATCTTGACAATTCTCACCTTTAAATTAGCTTTTGAAGTTTAGAAAAATTTCCTTTCTTGCCCAGCCAGATAGTAAAATTTCCTTTCTTGCCCAGCCAAATAGTAAGAACCATATGTATGTAGTCAAAATTTCGCAGAAACAAGTCATTTCGGATTGTATCTTTTTTTTTCTTTTTCTTTTTTGTCTAAATTTATTTTCGCTATAAGTCATTTTTGGACATGACACAAGTGTATCCTTTAAGGAATTCCGAGTCCAAGAAGAAGCTGACACAAATTAAATTTACTCATACATTAATGTATCTCAAAATCTAACACGTGGACAAGTTGATATCACAAGGATTTATGATAAATTTTAAATAACTGAAATCTAAATTAATAAAGACATTCTACCTAAAAACGAGAAAAGAATTATTAAAGAAAAACAACGTCTTGCCAATTATCACATAGGACGTAGAAAATAATTTGCACGTTACTAAGTTTGAACTTTGTATCTTGCTATTTTATTATAATTTTCTTATAATTCTATTTTAAAAATATAATATTTTTTAAAATTAAGGATATATCAAAATTAATATTTACATAAAAGGTGGTGCACGGGGATATTGTTAATTAATTTTAAGCGCAGGATATTTTAAATATAATTTAGCCTTAGGTATACTGCTCTTTTTATTAGTTAAATTAGTCCCAAATAAAATTCAAGGATGCATTAATCTTATATATTTGCCACGTTTGATTAGATGATCAACTAAATAAGCACGAAATTTAATCATATTCAACTACTTTTAGTTAATTAGTGTTTGATTGTATTTTCACTGTGAATTATTCTCAATACTTCTTTCAACTACCTTAACTTTCAAAATTAACCTTATTCTGGCTAATTAAATGAAAACAACGCAGCTAATCCTTTTTACTGTTTGCTGATCGAAATAATAGGACATTCTTACTATTTTTATGTTTGAACCGAGGGTCTATCGGAAATATATAATCTTGGAGAAATGTCTACGTAATTCTCATCTTTTTCAGATTCTACTTGTAAAATTAGACTGTGTATTTTATTGTTGTTTTGCGCTCTTTTTTTTCTTTTTTTGATTAACTATTAATCTCGACAAAGTTATTTGACTTTTTGAAGAAAAAACTTTTTTTCAACCCTACTAAAGTGTAATGTACGATGATTCAATTGGGAAAGTGAGATGCTCATTTTGGAAAGGGAGTTGCAGATGTGGATTTAGGAAGGTTAAAGGAATACAGGAAAGCCCAACTTTAGAAGAAGCATCCAGAGAATGGGTCGGTCAAGGAGTAGTCCAGAACTCATGCCCATCAATAATCAAGCCCAATATCGGAAAGGCCCAACAACAAATAACAGTCTAGTAGTCTATTAATTATTGTGAACTGAGAGCTGGAGTAGTTAGTCAAATTCTGGTAAATTCGATTACAACTCTCTAACTAATTTTCTCTTCTTCGTCTTCTTCTTCTCCCTCACCTAAATCAATTTTCTTTCTTCTTCCTCAGGTTCAAGTTCATCAATGGAGTTAGTTTAGTAATCAATATTGTAATCGTATTTCTACATGTCGATTAATAAATGAATTCATGTCTTTTCAACTGTTTGGTTATCAAATTTCATTTCCCTGTCTTAGTATATAACATAAAGTTTAGTATATTCCTCATTTAAAAATGTATAAATGTAAACTACTACCATTTCTAAATACAGACCTGCGAGTTAAAGTTACTTGCAATTAATTTCCCTCAACTTAAATGATGTTGTATTTAAATTTTATTTGAGACAGTATGTACTATATTTATATATTTTTTGATAATCATGATGTTGGAGCCAGCTTATACACATCTTGATTAATTTTATGGGATATCTGTACCTCCCATCAATAATATATACTAGATAATTCTGTCTACCAAGACTATAAGCTATTTAATTGAAGTTACAGAGAAAAGGTGAACTTTGATCATACAAAGTCTAATTATTTGCGAATAGGGGAAAGGTCAACTATATGTAATGGTCCACATATGCTATGTTTCTGTCTTTGACAAAGAACTAAAATCTTTTTTAAGGCCAAAAAATATTAGAAAATTTACTATATTATTGGAAGTTAAATTCTATATACTGACATAATGAAAATTATTTATATAATTTGTTTCTCTAGGCTATTTAGAGTTCCATCATAATTTTTTGTTACATGGGAACAATTTAGCTAAACTCAGAAAGAAAGAGAAAAAAAAAGAAAGGGTTTCTTTTATTTTCAATTTAATTACTTTTTTGTTTTAGTTGGTTATCAGTTTAACACATGATTAGTGCTGATTAATTAATTATAAATCAATATAATGTAGACAAGAAATATGTGATTATGGATTAGTTTAGTCTAAGCATGTCCACTAGAATCACTAAAACCAACCAAATTGAGCCAGAAATTGATCCCCAAAAAGTATTGGTTCATTCTGTGTTTGGACACAGAACAGAGGAAAAACTCAAAAATTAGAGAAACAAGGTAAGTTACAAAGAAAAAAGAAAAACTATCTCTGTAATTTATTTTTAACATAACATATATCTAATAATAAAACATAAGATGCCCAAATATATAGGCTAACATGAAGATTTCTACTGAAATCATAAATTCAATGAAACAACAAAGTGAATTGAAGAAGAAGAGAGCAGAGTGGAGGGAGAAGATTGCTTCATTGATATGAAAATTACAGCTTGTTATACAATGTGAAGAGTGCTTCTAGTATATATACTGCACAACTTATACTTATACTAACTAACCGCGTCTAGACAGTTATAACTAACTATATGAATTTTCTTTGTAACTAACTTCTAATTTATTTTTAAGAGACTGTTTTACAACTAACAAGCTCTTCCAGCTTTACTTGCTACTTAGCACATTGTATCTCAACACTCCCCCTCAAGCTGGGAGGAGAAAATATATTCAAAGTTCCTAGCTTGGACATCAGAAATTCATGTTGAACTCTCCTTAGTCCTTTAGTTAAGATATCAACAGGTTGATGTTGAGTAGAAACATAGTTGATAATAATTAACCCTTGTTAAAGTTTTTCCCTGATGAAATGACAATTTATTTCAATATATTTTATCCTTTCATGATAGACAAGGTTAGCAGCAAGTTGAATAACTGCTTTGCTGACACTAAACACACTCACTGGTAGCTTTATCTTTGCATCTAGATCTTTTAGCATTCCTAGTAACCAGACTAATTTAGTAACAGTAGAGGGCAGACTTCTATACTCAGCTTCAGCTGAGCTTCTTGATACTGTTGTTTGCTTCTTAGCCTTACAAGATACTATAAAATCTCTTATTTTGATTATATATCCAGCTATAGATCTTCTTGTAAGAGGGCATGCTGCCCAATCAACATCACAATAGGCAGTTACCTCGTTCTTTGAACAACTAGACAAAAGTATACCTTGTCTTGGATATATTTTAATATATTTGATAATCCTTAGTGCAGCTTTCATATGAGACCTTTTAGGTAGCTGCAAAAACTGACTCAAAATTTGAACACTATATGCAATATTAGACCTTGTCATGTTTGGATATAGAAGTTTCCCAACTAATTTCTGATATGCTCCTTAGTCTACCAATTAATCTTCATGGTTTTGATTGGTTGATCATCATACTATTTAGAAGTCAGTTTGACATTCACATCAATGGGAGTACCAACTGGTTTAGCACCTGACAATCCTACCTCAGAGATAAGTTCAAGAGCATACTTTCTTTGATGCATAACCATTCCAACATCTGATCTTGCAAACTCAATTCCAAGAAAGTATTCAGGTAGGTCTTTCATTTTAAAAGTTTGCTGCAAAGACCTTTTTGTATCTTCTATAAGTTCAAGACTATTACCTATTATTAGCATATCATCCATATACACTAGGATTATTGTAGTTTCTTCAAGTGTTTTTCTTGTAAACAAAGAATAATCATGTTGCCTTTGCTTGAAACCCAACCTTTGTAATGCTTCTGTTAATTTCTGATTCCATTGTCTTGGTGCCTGTTTTAGGCCATATAATGATTTTACCAATCTACATACATTCCTCTCCCCATGATTGGTAAAACCTTGAGGTAGTGTCATGTAGATTTTATCCTGCAATTCACCATGTAAAAAGGCATTGTACACATCCATTTGATGGATGTGCCAATGTCTGGAAACAGTTAACAAAAGAATGGTTCTGACAGTAACCATCTTAACCAAAGGAGAGAATATTTCTTTGTAGTCTATCCCATCCTTTTGGTTATACCTTTTGGTAACTAGCCTTACCTTAAACCTCTCAACTTCACTAGTAGACTTATACTTTATTTTATATATCAATCTGTATCCTATTGCACTTTTTTCTTTAGGCAGTGCAGCCAGTTCCCAGGTGTTATTGCTCTGCAAGGCTTGTACTTCAGCCTACATTGCCTCTACCCACCTTGGGTCTTTACTTGCCTCAACATAAGTGGCAGGTTCTGTAAGACTAGAGGTTGCAACAATAAAACCTTAATATGTTGTGGACAAGTAATCATAAGCTACATAGTTTGATATAGGATATTGTACATCCTTGTTGATATTTAAAGAAACAAAATCCTTCATCCATACAGGTGGATGCACTTCTCTTGTAGACCTTCTTGTAGCAACTACTATAGCCTTTTTAGCAGTAGTCTCAAGGCTCTAGTGACTTCTAACACATGTCTGTATTTTCTTTCAACCACTCTATTTTGTTGTGGACTATAAGGGCATGTTCTTTAATGAACAATTAATTCATTTTTCTTAAAATAACTTTGCACATACAAAGTTAACAAACTCTACTCCATTATATTACTTTATCTGTTTAACAGTCTTGCCAAACCGAGTGTTCACAAACTGGAGAAAATATTGCAAAGAAACACACACATCTGACTTGTTCTGTAACAAAAACAACCAAGTCATTCTAGTAAAATCATCAACCACTATGAGAAAGTATCGATTTCCATCAAAAGTAGAAGTCTTATATGGTTCTTAAATATCAACATGAATTAGATCAAAACACTCAACACTCTTAATACTTCTAACTGGAAAAACAACTCTGGTTTACTTTGCATAGGGACATACACTACATTTATCCAAAAACTTGTTAATAGATTCATTACTAACATAAGACAATTGGTTCAACATATGAGAAGACATGTGACCTAGCCTTTTGTGCCATAACTCTACATCATTTTCTGATATATCAACCTTACAAGCAGACTTATCTTTCACCCCACATGCATTATGTTGTAACTGAGACTGGGTGATCTGATTCAGTAGCAAGTATAGTTTAGAATCCTCCTTACCAATATCCTTCACCTTGCTAGTGTAGAGATTCTGAAAAACACAGAAGTGGGGAAGGAATGTTACTAAGCATCCTAACTCTTGAGTTACTTTGCTTACTGACAAGAGATTGTACTTGAATTCTGGTATATGAAATACATTTGTAATAACACTTCTTGGAGAGATAAATGCAGACCCAAAATGAGTGACCTTAGACACTTCACCATTTGGTATGTAAACTGGCTTTACATCCTGAGATCTCATCACAGAGTCTTTAGTAAGCATACTAATTTTTGACACCATATGATTTGTTGCTCCTGTATCTATAATCCACACATCACTATTTTCATAACTAAGAGAGCTTTACCTGCTGCATTAGCTTCATTATCCATAGCTGCATCAACTGACATATTTGCACTTTCTTGAGTTTATACTGACTTTTGGTGAAAGTACACCCCTGAATTTGTCTATCACAATCATCCATCTCATTTGAATTAGAGTCTGGGTGGACAATCACTTGTTTTCCCTTTGGTGAAACTGTTACATTGGTGTTCAGACCATAGTTAAATCCACTAGGTGCAGCATTGTGTAAACCTTTCTAGCCAGAAAACTGATCATTTACTACATTTTAGGCAACATTGCCTCCACCATTGTACACTTTCTTTTTTGACTTGAAATCAATATGATATCCTACTAGCTTATAACACTGCTCCTTATTATGTCCTTTACACATGCAAAAATCACAAATAATACCATAACCTTTCTTGAACTTGTTAGTGTTATATCCAGAATATGAACTGTTGCTACTATGACCTTCATTATTTCTTGTATACATCACCATAGAGTCAATAGCATTTGAACTTAAGGAATGCATGTTCATACTTATACTACTGGAAGCAACAAATCTTTGACATTCATCACTAACAACCATAACATAGGCCTGATTTACACCAGGTACAAAGCTCATTAACAGAATTTGACTCCTGGCTTGATTATAGGATTCATTCAATCCCATAAAAAATTGATATAGTTTCTGTCGCTTCAAATGATCAACAAAAACTTTTGACTTGTCACAATTACACCTAGGGGAGAGAACCAAAGCCTCAAACTCACCCCCACAAGTTCTTCAGTTTAGTGTAATAAACAGACACAAAATCAGTACCTTGTTCCAGAGTTATAATTTCTCTGTGTAAACTAAAAGTTCTTGATCCATCTATACGATCGAATCTTTCTTTAAGATCATTCCAAACATTTTCTGCACAAGAAGCAAGCACAATACCTCCTAACAAACTTTTAGACACGAAATTTATAAGCCAAGAGAGAACTATAACACTCACCCTCTCCCATTGACCCCTTAAATCTACACTGACATTTTCCTTTTGACAAGACCCATCAATCAGGCCAATCTTATTATGACCAAATAATGCTAATCTAATTGATCTACTCCATAGTGCATAGTTTTCAGTTTCAAGAAGTTGAAACGAAATAAAATTTACTCCACTGATATCTGCTGGACTAAAAAATAGTGAATGGTAGTAATCAATACCTTAGATTAGGGTTATACAGGGTGTGTAATGTAAACTTCCAGGATGTCTACCATTATTGAATGTCGAAGCATTAGTATGGCCACCTCTGTTGATCCCACCTTTCTCACCAGTTGTAGTATCATCTTTGTTTTCCATTGTTCTAAAATCTTTCTTGATTCAATATTCTTGTGCGAAAGCTTTGTAAAACCCAGAGTCTGATTTCAGTGATTCAAGAATTACTTATAAAAATCTACTACGATCTACTCAGACTTCGATCGAAGCTATGATACCTTGAAGGTTTCTACTGAAATCATAAACTCAATGAAACAGTAAAGTGAATTGAAGAAGAAGAAAGCAGAGTGGAGAGAGAAGATTGCTTTATTAATATGAAAATTACTGTTGTTATACAATGTGAAGAGTGCTTCTAGTATATATACTACACAACTTGTACTTATACTAACTAACTGAGTCTAGACAACTATAAGTAACTATATGACTTTTCTGTGTAACTAATTCTAACTGTATTTTTAATAGACCTGTTTTACAACTAACAAGCTTCTTCAGCTGTAGACACGTGATTTTTAACCCTCCTCGAGTTTAATATATTTTTCGGCATTAAATATTTTTATTTTTGTCCAGTATTTATCTTAGCTTTTATTTTATTTTTAATAAGTTTAGGATGAAAATAAAAATAAAAAATAATAATAAATAAAGTTACATTTTTGATATATTTTTATTTTTATTTTTATTTTATTTTATTTTATGTTTTTAAAATAATACAAAAATTCAAAAAATATATATTTTTTATTTATATTTTAATAAATAGGCTAGTAGTTTTATTATTCTTTTAATTATATTAATTTTAGACTATTTATAAATTTTTATTATATTTTATTAAATAGAAAAAATTAATTAATTAATATTATTTAATTTATATTATTATTTAATTTATATATTTTATTTTTTAAATTATTAAATATTATTATTATTATTATTATTATTATTATTATAATTAATAGTAATTAAAAAAATCAAAATTTGAATCCTAAAACTACCCAAACTACTCCCCCAAATCCCCCTATTTAAGAAATTTCCCTACCCCAAACTAGGTAGATTTTATCTATCAGATACTATTCCTACAAACAATAGTATTCTACACTGTATCGCACAGAATCAGAAGAAGAAAAAAAAATATCAGATAACTAGAGACAAGAAAAAAAAAAGTGAATATCAAGAGTGATAGGAAGAAAAAATAGTAAAATAAAAAGAATCAGAAGAAGAAAAAGAAAACATCAGATAACTAGAGACAAGAAAAAAAGAGAGTGAATATCAAGAGTGAGAGGAAGCAAAAATAGTAAAAGAAAAAGATTGACAACCTGACTTCAAGTTCAGAGTTCCGTTTGAAGTTTTCGATGATGAATTTCATCGTTTATCATTTAGTGTAATTGATTACAGGTTCTTTCTCATTCTTAAACCATTTTTTGTTGTAGGTTTACTTAAAAAATATGAAAGAAAATATTCAAGTGATTCTATACATTATTCAGTCTATAGTTGATTAATTATATGAATTGTTGTTACTATATATTATACAATCATATTATCGAATATTAATAAATTTATACATAAAAAGGTTTTATATTCACACACTCACATAACAGTTTCATACATATACTTTCACCGTACACACAATCACATATATTATTTTTTATTCACCATACCCAGACCCATCTTTCACAAATCAATCTGAATCACGCACACTATTAAAACGCACAACATACACATCAACACCTACACACACCTGCACAGTAGAAGAATAGAAAAAAATAGAAAAGAAAAAATCAATGAAGAGGGAAAGAAAGAGGGAAAAATATCAATTGAAAGAGAGTGAACGGAGTTGCCGTTTTTGGCGATTTCTCATCAAAAATCCGACGGGATAGTCAACGAAAAATATCTCAGCCACCACCATCACTGTCCCGATGTTGTGACCTTTCATCGGAGTTTAATTTCATCGGACCCCCCCAAAATCGGCCAAATCGCCGGAAAAACACCATCACCGACGTCGCCACACCCCATCGGAAATTCCCCTTTTCCCGCTCCGTCGGAACCGGCGAATTAACAGCCATTGCTGCCGGCAAAAGAGCCGAAAAATAGGCCAAAATGCATCATCTCGCCGGAAAACGGCCTACTGGCGATCCCCTTTCCCCATACCGCCGCCGCTACTCTCTCCCAGATCTGGCCGAAAAGGCCATTCTCCGGCGACCCGTCAATCCCCTCCCTTCTCCCTTTTCCGTCGTTACTCCGGCATCCTTTACTGTTGTCATAGATGATAGATGTAAAAAGAACAGAAAATTAGAAAACTGAGTATTACGTATGTGAGAGGAAAAGGAATTTTATATTGCTTTTTTTTTTTCAAGTCTCCATATTTGAGTATGATATAAATTCTTTTTATTTAATAATTAGTAAAAATAAAGTATGAATAAATTTGATACTAATAAAATTTAATATTTATTTCAGAAATTTTCGTGTATGATTTATCTTATAATATATAATTTGAGTTTATTTAATTTAAAAAGATTAAATTTTGAGAATAATATTAAGTTTAGAGTAATATAAGTAGATTTGTATATTTTATTAATAGAATTTAATAATTATTTATAAATTTAATTAATTATGTTAAATGAATTTTGCTTTTATTTATTATCAAGAGTTTAGGCAAATTTTAGACGTGTTTTAAAATATTCGTCTCAATTAAGAATGCGACATACGTATTTTTTGAGACATTTTAAAATTCAAGGATGCAATAATGTACTTTGATAAATATTTTTCTAAAAATTAACTTTCATCGATTTATTTAATATAAGATAATAGACAAGTATTCGATATAATTAAAAATGAGCGATTTTAGGCCTTAACATAACTTATTAAAATAATTTAAGACAAGATAAGTCAATAAAAGCGACCGTGATAGAACCATGGGACTCAAGGGGTGCCTCACACCTTTCCCTCTGTCAACAGAATTCCTTACCTGATCTTCTATTTTTGCAGACCAACAAAGAGTCATTTCCTTTTGACTAGGGATTCAAAAAGGTGACTTGGAACACCAAAACTCAATTCCAAGTGGCGACTTTGTAATTAAAATAATTCCTATTCAAAATCGCACTTTAATTGAAAAATCCTTAGACTTCGAGACACTTCGAGCGAAAAAAGGGTGTGACATCTATGGCGACTTTGTTGGCAACTAATAAGAATTCGAGCTTTTGATATTGACTTTACTTGCTTTAATTATTTTTGATATTGTATTTATTGGCCTTATGTGCTACTTGTCGCTCATTTACTGCTTTGATATTGTTGAATTGTATTTATAAACCGTCTTCTCTTGCACACCCCCTCTGAGTCTTTGAAATAGGATAGAAGGAATGCAGCGCATGCATCCTATTTTCTTTTTGAGATTGCCGGAGTGTCAAGGCACCCGGTGAAGAATTATTAGTCACAGATGTTAGGCGGGGTTCGGATCGACAATGAAGGAGGAGTAGCACTGCTACCGAACAAGTTGTCCCTCCCCGACTCGAGTGTCCGCTCGGGTAAGACAGTCTAGCCACCTATCCCTATTAGGAAAAACTTAGAAGAACTGAAAACTCAGGATTTGGTTATCCCTATTAGGTTTTGCTTTATTTGCAACATATGCATTTGACTTAGCGGGACTCGGCACAGGGGCCGGGTCTGTCTAGGACAAGTGTCATTCTTTATAACGATTAACATATACATCCTACGTGCTCTTTGACATTTATTTAAAAGTCCATTTAATTGTTGACCGGCTGTAGATAACTTGGTAAAATGCAAGAAAGTATATTTTCCTCAAATTTAACAAAATCACTTTTTCAAAGAAATTAAAAATATACATAGTTTTTTAAAGTCTTCATGAACTACGAGGGTATGATTCTCACATCTTAGTGGGATACGTGGGAAGTCCTTCTCAGGATACGGCCCTATCTTTTGGAAAATTATTCATAGATTTATTGGGGAATATTTTGAAAAGATGATTACTTTCATAATTATTTTTCTGATTCTCAAGTCCAATTGTTATATATATCTTAATAGTCTTGAATCTTTAGATATCATGAGGCTAAGTTTTTACAAAATAAAATATATATAAATCTTAACAGCCCTGAACCTTTAGGGGTCTTGAGGCTTAGTTTTCTACGATATATATTTCATGAACTATGCACACCTGATTCTCATTTTAATGAGATACGTAGGCAGTCCTTAATGGATTTTGTGATCTTAAAAAAAATTAGTTGTCTTTCCTTCTAAAAAAATGAAGAAAAACAATAATTTAATTTTCAAAAATAAAAAATATTATTTAATAAATTCAATAATAATAAAAAATTATTTCTCATATTTCAAATAAAAAAAAGTATGTTTCTTTGTATCTCCAATTTTCAAGAATTACGCATACCTGACTCTCATCTTAGTGAGATACGTAGGCAGCCCTTATAGGGTTCGGTGATCTTTTCAAAAAGAAGATTAAAGAAAAAGAGTTTTTGAAAAAATATTACAATCTAACGCCTTTGTTATTTCTTATACAGTTAGTTTAAGGTGGTTGATTTGTGGTATTTTGGCTGGTCCCCCATATTACATCAAATTCAGGGAAGAGAGTCATGTCCAGCAAGAATATAGAGAGTGAAATCATGGATCAGACAAAGAGTCGGGAAAATGAGAGTTTAAAGCAAGAGATTGTGAGTTTGAGGCAACAAATGTTGGAAATGTATCGAGCTTGGGCCAGTGGGTTGCCTCCTCCTCCATTTTCCACTATTGACCCTACAAATACCTTAAGTTTTTCACCAAAATTACAAGGACAGTTTTCTGTTGTTGGTTATGCGCCAAAACATGCCTCAGAATTTACTCCAAGCTAAAAGAATCCCAATGTTTCCATCACTCATTCTCTAGATATTCAGTATAAATCTACCACATTGATAGCACCACCTATAGTCTCTGCTTCTGTTGCTCAACCCTCTACTGAGGCTTTCAACTTGGGTTTTCGTCCGGCGATTGTGCTTCCCCAATCTGCTAGTGAGTCTATGTTCAACACTCTTGATGATCACTATTATACTCCTGATCCCACATCTATGTTAGTTAGACCACCAAAATTTCTTACTAAAAAGTCTGATATGGCAGAAGAGTAAGAGATTATGGCTAGGAAAATGAAGAGCACAAAAAAGGCTATGAAAAATTATTAGGGAATTACGAATTATAAAGATGTTGCATACAAAGACCGAGGCATGTCTTCATGTGTTAACCTTCCTCCAAGTCTTGAGATATCAAAATTTGATGAATATGATGGGTACGAGTATTCTGTAAAACACATAGGATGATATTACTATCAGTTGAGAGAGATTGAAGGGAAGAAGAAGGAAAACATACCTATTATCATTCCAGGGGCAAAGTAGAGCTCAAGAGGTCCAACTCAGCAATACTGTCAGTCTCAATCCCGAGCTTGAACATCAAATCCACGTGCTCACCTGTAACAAGGTTCCTCTTTGCAAATATTTCATTCCACTTTCTTCGTATCCTTTGAACAATGCACAGTTGTATGCTCATTCGTTTTTTTATCCACAATGGCATGGACCGGTCCCTCAATATTAACCTCGACCCCCACATATTTATCAAGGAACTTCTAAGTCCAAGTTTCAATCGAGGCCGCAGTTTGCAAAAAGGAGAAAATTAAAGGATAATTTTACACCAATTGAGGAGTCGTATGTCAGTTTATTCCAGATATTGAGAGATTCGGGCATAATCACCCCCCTCCTTGAGTGTACTCCTGATCCATATTCAAGAAATTTTGATCCTCACGTACGATGTGTATATCATTCAGATATTCAGGGTCACAGTATTGAGGATTTTCGTGCTTTGAAAAGAGAAATAGAAAGGATAATTCAAGAAAAATTAATTGTAGTGCAAAACATTGACACTACGAGCATCACATAAAATCCTTCACCAACACATAGTAATGCACAATACGTGGGAAGCAATGAGTTAAACATGGAGATCCAAAACTTATTTGTTGAAGGAAATATGTTGGACAGTGGTGGAAGTTCTAGTCATGCTGATATGCAAAGCAGTGGCTAAGATGTCAAGCTTAAAAATTGGGAGGTCACTCATCTCCCTACTATGGAGGAGTCTTGGTAGTTTGTTTGTTTGTCTTTCTGCAATTTGAATCATTCTAGGGTTGTAATTCAGATTTTTACCTTGGTATTTTAGGTTAAAACTTTGTCTATCTTTATTTTTAATGAAACATAATTTTCCTTTGTTTTATTTTATGTCTAATATTTACTTATTTATTGTCTATTATACAGTTCTTTCTATGTCGATTCTAATGATATGACATGCATGAAGAATTATCAACCAAATTTTAAAACCCAATCTAATTATGAAATAATGAATAAAGTGGTTGAATACGATGAAGAGGAAGCATTTGAGGATATAAGCAAAAATTTCAAACAACTTGAGAATAAGTCAAATCCCAATATAAATGAAATTGGGGCAATCACTGTGCAAATAAAAAATGACTTGATCATCAATTAGAAGATCTAATTCAAGCATTTTGAATGGTATTAATCAGAGGATATATAGTCTCCATCGTCAGGAAAAAATAAAGAAAGTTAGCTCCCAAAGAGACATGAGTCATTCGTGTGGAGAAAGTACAACACAAGTGGACTTGTATATTTTATAAACATGAAAGAAGTGACACATGTGCACGTTCTTAGAGAAGGTCAATATTGAAAAGATATGGATGATCTCATGTTTCACCCTCAGATTGCATGTTATGTTCTTGCATTTTTAAGGATTGATATGATGAAGACATTTCATTCTTCTATCCAAATGTTGTGTCATCCTTTGTTACCCTCTTTGAGCTTTAGTGTTATTTTCTTTTATATCCCTCTTTTGGAATCAAGATAGAGTCAGCAAAGCTCGAAAGAAAAGTGTCGAGCAAAAGACTAGAGTCAGAAAAGTTTCAAAAAAAGTAAAGAAAATGTGGCAAAAATAAAGAAAATAGAAAAAGAGTCAATAACAACTAAAAAAAAAAGAAGAAATCAGAATCAAGCAGAAGAACGAGTTGCCTGAATTACGTTTGACCTGTTTCCTTCTATGACAAGATACGTAGGCAGCCCTACTCCGGGGTTCGGTTCAACCAAAAAAAAATTAAAATTACCCAGAATGAAATGAAACTGGGCCAAAAGTTTATTTCCTTAAAAAAGTCGATTCCGAAAGTTGTATGTTTCACCCAATGCTATGTAAATCTTTGAGCCTCATGCCGCCCTTTCTTTCTAACCCTTTCCAAAAGCCAAGTTAAACCAAAAAAAGACCTTTAGATCAATCTTTGATAATGTCGAGGTTAAACATGTTACGGGTGCATGATATTTCATATTTAGGGTAATATTTTTCTTATATATATAAAAGAATGTAGATGAGAGAGCCTAATTGGTGAAAACCCTCTTGGGCACCATAAGGCAACAGTGAGTTGTGAGAATAATGAAATGAGAGAGTATTATTGGTGAAAACCCCTATGGGCACCATAAGGAGGCTATGAGTCGAGAAAGAAATGAAAATGAGATAGGCTCATGGGCGAAAAACTAATTGAGGTGTCACTAGCCAAAGGAGAATTACAATACAGAAAGAACAAGTTCAAGATTGGCTCAATTTCAAGTTTAATAAGTGGACAAAAGTTGATAATGATTGGTGTGATTAGATCAGGTTCTTTAATTCAAAATGCATATCATAATCATTAGAGTTGACTATCATTTTCAGATAAATTTTTCTTTTTCCTACTTTTAGAAAGGGACATTCATTGTCTTTCTTCCTTCTCTGTATTTTTATTTTGTTTACTTGAGTCGGTTATTCAAATGAAAAATTATTGTCATTTTTTCTCATGTCGTTGAGTCAATTCCATACAAAATAAGTGAGAAAGGATCTCAAAACTTGCTATCGGTTTATTCAATTGCACAAAGCAAGAAAAAAATCCAACACATGAAAGAGACATGATTGTGAGTGAAATAAGGCATGCAGAAAGTTTTGTCAACAGACGAGTCTGGAAACTCATGGAAGTACCAAGGTTCAAAGGGTTTATTTGAGGAACATGACAAAGCAGAGATACTGTGTTTGTTTCAGAGTTACTTCTAATAATCTAAGTTTGGATCAACGATGCAACAAGTCGGTGACAGATGCTAATGATTGGAAGCAAGGTTAAATGTGACGAGGGCAAGAGTGATTTCCATGAAATATAAAGACACAAACCCGCCACCACGTTTTTGAACTCACAAGTGTTCTTTGATGAAACAGGAAATATGTTACCTTCAAATCAAGGATTTCTGGGCATAAATATCAAGGACTGCAATGTCTCATTTCCACAAATGCAGGAAGCAATGTTGCTGCACAGGTTTGATAATCAAATTATAGTAAAATTCATCATCCTATATCCCTCTAAGACATATTTTTTTGTCCAGATATTTCAGTTTTCAATTGCTAGATGATATACTTTTTAAATTGAACCTTGATTCCTAGAAGACGTACCTTTTAGTCGAGTCATTTACCTTGATTCCTATAAGACTTACCTTTTAGTCGATTCATTCCCCTTGATTCCTATAAGACGTTCCTTTTAGTCGAGTCACTCCTCTTGATTCTTATAAGACGTACCTTTTAGTCGAGTCATTCCCTGTGATTTCTATAAGTCGTACCCTTTAGTCGAGTCATTCCCCGTGATTCCTATAAGACGTACCCTTTAGTCGAGTCATTCCCCGTGATTCCTATAAGACGTACCCTTTAGTCGAGTCATTCCCCGTGATTTCTATAAGATGTACCCTTTAGTCGAGTCATTCCTTGTGATTCCTATAAGACGTACCTTTTAGTCGAGCTATAGTACTTTCTTAATTCATTAATTCTTGTTTTGTAGCTATAGTACTTTCTTTCTCAGTATTATCTAATTCTCTTCTAGTTGTATAATTATAATCTGTAAATCTCACTGATGTTTCACCTCTTCTTGTTGTGTATAGTACGTGAGCTTCTGGTATAAATGTCTTTGGTTTATTGAATTTTTCTAAATTCCATTCCATACCTGCATATTCTTCTGGGACTATTTTTATAGGTTTTATTAACCTTATTCCTTTATTTCCCATCAAGTCTACTACATCATTTACTTTTAATTTGAATTCAATTTTACTGCTTAAAGTTAATTTTTCTATGAATCCTACACACATTAATAAATTATTTTCGTTATTCATTTCTTCATATCCCTTAGTCTGAATTCCTATTTTAATATTTTTTCCAAATTCTTTTAGGTTCATTAAGAAGTCTGGGCTAATATAAAATATTCCTCCATTATTTGTCATATCTACTTCTGTTAATCCTATTATTGATTTTTTAATATCAGACCATCTATCATCATAAATGACTATTAATACTTTAGATCCTAAGTTTTTTTTATAGTTAATCCTTTTATTCCTATTACAATTAATCCTAAATGCATTAACAACATTCTAGTATTCTTTATTTTTTTTAGAGATTCAGAGTTTACCAAATCCAAAACTGTGAAATTTTCTCCTATGGCTGATACTTGTTCTTCTCTATAATGTCTATATAGCTGATTGTTTCTTGAAAAGTATCCAACATTATATAGTGTCCTAGGATTTAATAGTTTTAATTGGTGTTGTTGAAAGATTTGTAAATCCCTGTTTATATCTATTATTTCATTTAGTTCTTGTGATTGGTCTGTGTTTGGTTGTCTTCTTAATATCCTATTGAGTATATTATTATTTCCTATTCTATTTTTGGAAAAACTTATTCTCTGTCTTTCTTCTCCTTGTCTTTCGTTGTTTTCGATGGTTCTACATCTACTTGTAAGAAAGTCGATCTTTGAGGTTTTCTAATTATATTTCTTTTTTCTTGTCTAGAAGTTAGTTCAGTTCTTTTTAGTTGGTTAATGAGTTCGTCTATTTCAGTATTTTTGGGCTCTTGATCCTCTTTATTTTTAATTAAAATATCTATCTTTTTATGCAATTCTGGCAATTCTGGTTCTTGTTGAACTAGTTTTTAAGCTTCTTTTTCCTTAATTAAAATATCTATCTTTTTATGTAGGTCTAATAATAATTCTATTATAGTATTGTTTTGTCTCAATAAAATTTTATCTGTTATACTTGAAGGTATATGCTTAGATAATCCTTCTGGTTCGCTATGATAGCTTTTTGATTTTTCTAGTGTCTTACTATAATTTATATCTTCTTCACTCATGAGAGTGAAATTTCTTCTAATCTTTGTATTGTTATTTTCAACTCTCTTATTTCTTTATTTATAAGTTCTACTTGTTCTACAATTTTTGTTACTAGTTGAGTGGTTTTAATTTCTAATTCTTTTGGTTTTTCTGCTATAGTTTTTATTAATTTTTCTATTTCTATTTTTGTAGGTATCTTTTCTAGATTGAATTTTTTATTTAAATACTGAATTTTCTTGTCTATTTCTAACTCTTGAGATTTTAAATAATCTAAATTTCCCTCTATTTTTTCTAGTATCTTTTTCTGTTTATTTTGAGTAACTTCTACTTCTTCAAAAATTCTTATTGTATTATAATCTTTTTCCTGAATTTTTTCGCTTAAATTTATTATTAAATCTATTATGGTATTATATTGTTTATCTTCTGAATGTAAAATATGTTCTCCTTGGCTTAAATTACACCTTATAGTCGTATTATCTTTTAACACTCTGTATTTCTTCTCAGGTTGAAATCTAAGATCTAAATATTCAAGGCGTCTAAATGAAGCTATTTTGTTATGCTAGATGATAATAACTAATTAGATGTTTACTAACTTTGTTAAAATACCTAATCTATTATTAGAAAATGTAATCTCTAGTTCTACTTCTTTTATATTTTTTATCAACCTTGGTTGTTCTCTAATTAGTGATTCTTTTAAATTTCTTGATGTTATTTTAACAACTTTATCTATTTCAGTATCTGTAAGGACTAGATTATCAACTTTTCTTATTTCGTCTTTAATGCAAAATAATTGTTCTTTAAAATGCTTTAATAATTCTTTAAGTTGATTTTTATAAATTAATTTTTCGTATAACTGACATCGGGCTTCTCTAATATGTATAACATATTTAAGTGGCATACCTTATCCTAATGGAATTTTATTTACTTGTTGTAAATAGTAATTTGTCCTATAATAAGAGTTTTCTATTCTTATGTTATTGAAATCTAATTCTTCTTTAGAAATTTTTAGCAAAGTTTTTAAATATTTTGCATCTGTTTTGTCTATGTTTTCCTGAGTTATTTGACCTTGTATTCTCTCTCTCTCTCTCTCTCTATATATATATATATATATATATATATATTATACCTACTGAATCTCAATTACAATCATCATTGAAACAACAAAGTAATAGTAAACAATACAAATAAATAAATCGTAAAACTACATAGAAGAAGGTAACTAAAAAGGAATGAGAACTAAATCAGAAAAGGTTAAAAGAAAAACAAACTAAGCCAAAGCATCAATATAATTTGCATAAAATATTTCCTCAATTCATTTTAACCAATTGTTAATTGGGCCTAAATACAATAGCAATAAAGTATTGTAGATACGTAATTTTGTCCCTCCCAAAAAATAATTTTTACTCATTTACCTTACCTTACCACGCACCCTACCCATTTCATAATTCTTCCATAAAAGATAAAAAAAATAACCAACTCTTAAAAAAAATCCCTACCAAATTTCTATCACATCCTAACCACCCTACCCCACATACCCCCTATCCTCACATACCCCTACCCCAACATTTTTACCATTTTCAACAAATACACACACATTCCATCGGCACCCATACACACAGATCGAAGAGAACAACGAGGGAGAAAAAGGATTGGGCAAGAGAGAGAGAGATAGAGAGAATCGAGAGAGAGAAAAAGGAGAGAGGGATAAGAAAATAAAACAATAAGAGAAAGAAAAAAATAGTGAAGAGTTGAGATGTTTCCATTGTACTGATTTTTTTTAGCTATCAATTTCTCCGAAAAATGAACCCATCTCGCCGAAAATGACAACCAGTCTTACCCCTCCCTCCGGTTTCTCCATTAACGACCAAAAATCCAAAATTTGTGACCAGTAGCGGCAGTTCACGCCCCCAGTTCCAATTTTCTGGGGAGTTTCGGCGAACTTCCACCAGAAACAACAACCATTTACTGTGCCGATGAGGGAATCACCACTGTATAACCTCTAGCTCTGGCGAAGCAGGACACTGTTAGAAATAGCCTAAACCACCAAAGCAAATTAAAAAAAAAACAATCGGGTTTAGGTACAAATCGAGATTGGGTTTGACATTTTTGGATTCACGAACTTCGACTCGAGGCTCCGATGAGGTTCGATTTGAGATTACGGTCACAGTTCTAATTGAAAAGATTATGCCAATTGGAAAAGCATTTGAGGTCCAATTCTTTCTTCTCTCCTTTTAATTTTATGTGACTGTGAATGATTTGTGTGTTTAGCATGCTCAAATCTTTATTGTGTGTATGTAGTTGTTGTTGAGATTTAAATTTTGGAAAATTAAAGTGATAGTCGAAGAATTAGCTAATTGTGAGTGAGAATGAAATTTGGGGGGAGGAATTGAGAATCGAATAAGGTGAATGTCGATTATTTTGATTCATTGATGGATGTTTTTGAATTCGGTAGTATCACGTTTTAGGCCAAAAATAGGCAAATCTTTGGTCGGGTAGGCAAACCGTAAGAACCAATGATTGTTGAATGTTCGAAATGTTTGTTGAATGGTATTATTTTATTGCATTTGGAGAAATTTTATTTATTTGGCTGGGGAATGCCCTAAGGTTATTTGTATTGTTTTATTCGGAAAATGCCCTGAGGGAGTTGTACTCGAAGGCGGATCGTAATCAAGGCCCGAGGCATCGGTTAAAGAATTTTGTAGGATAGTTAGAATAGTTTAGGTTTTAATTTCAACATTTTTATTTCGGTTTGTAATAAATTGAACTAGACACTATTTTGGAGTTTTGACTGTTTGATTGTCTGTTTTTTGTGTTGTGTGTTTTTGTTTGGTTTATGCATTTCATAGAGTCGTACTAGACAATATATTCCACGAAGCGACTGGGGTCGAACCACAAAATCGAGGGGTGCCTAAAACCTTCCCTTCAGTCAACATAATTCCTTAACCGACATCTCTATTCATGGACCAATTTTGAAAGAGTCAAAAACTGTTTTGAATAAGGATTTTCAAAGGTGACTTGGTACACCAGATTATGCCATGTGGCGACTCTAAATTTTGATTGTTAAAAGTCTCTTTCGAAAAAAATTGTTTTCTTTAGTCACTTAATAATAAGATCCTTTTCAAACTTAAAATTAATATCTTTTTCTTTTTGGTAAAAAAAAGGGATGTGACATCTCTGGCGACTCTGATGGGGATTTTTTCAGATTCGAGCTTCATTCTTGAGGTATATCGGCTTAGTGTGACACTATGGGTGTATAGACGCCCTTTTTGTGTTAATATTTTATCATTATTGAGTGCTTACGTGCTACTAATTTACAGTTCTCTTATGTGTTACTGCTTTATATCTAGCATCATGTGCATTCCCCCAAGTCATTCTTTCGCAACAAGTCCCGGAGTACACGTCATGTACACGAAATCTGGTTGAGTCACCCTTATTTTAGGAGGGAGAGCCATCAGATGTATGGAGTAGGTGGAAAGCAATCGCAACCACTATCGACCATATGCTCCCCCAAACAGCCTTATTAGTGGACCCCAACCTTGGTCAGCCTTTAGGTCATGCTTATCTAAATCATATTGAGACCTAGGGAAACCTACTTTGTCCTTTATAGGATACTCACCCTTGAAGCATTCCTACGTGCTAATTGTTGCATCTTTGAGGGTAACAGGATCATTTGATGGACTGATTTAGGGAAAAATGTGTGTTTAGGCAAGAAAAAGTTTTTAAAAAAAAGAAGAAAAAAATAATAGTTAAAAAATAAGAAAACAGTTTCGTAGTTTTTAGGAGTTCTTTATGGTTTTTATTTTTCATGATAAAAATTTCAAAAAGATTTTTCCTTTTTACCTTTTACATGCTCTTTTTGTCAAAAAAAAGATCAAATTTTTTTTCCTTTGTTTCCTTTAGCATGCATTCATAATTCGAAAATTTAAAAAATATTTTTTTTAATAGAAGCTTTTATAAAAGAAAAATTCAAAAAAAGATGGTAGAAGTTTTGTACATAATGAAAATGCCAAAAAGATTTTCCGTTCATAGTTATTGGTGTCATTTTTATGCGAAGTGTCAAATTGAAAACTTAAAAAAGATTTCATTGACTTTTTTTTATCGTCTGTTTGTGGTCGTGTCTCTCAAGTCAGGGTTCAGTGGGTTGTTTAATTTTTAATTGTCCAATCTGGACAAACTATGCATACCTGATTCTTCTCTCTCGGAGTGAGATACATAGGCAGCCCTTTTAGGGTTCGGTGATCTTAATTAAAAAATCCGAAAAGATTTTCGTCACTCTTCATTTAGAGTAGGTGTTTCATATACATCTTTAAAATAAAACTACAAAAAGATTTTCCTTTAATAGTTTCAATTTTCATTTTCGTATGAAATTCAAAATTGAAAACCCAGAAAGATTTTTCCTTGGTAATCATAGGTTTCATTTTGTATAGGAAGCTGAAAAATTCAGAAAGATTTTCGTCAATTCTTTTGACAATTTGTTATTTTCTTTTCTTCTTAAAGTTTTAAGAAAATGAAAAAGAAAGAGAGTTTGATTGACCATGTTGTGACAGAACTTCACGAACTATGCACACCTGATTCTCCTCTTTCGGGAGTGAGATACGTAGGCACCCGTCTTGGGTTCGGTGATCTTTTCAAAAGAAAAAAATGAGAGAAAAATAGTTTTGAAAAGTATTGCATTCTAACACCTTTGTTATTTCTTTGAATTAGTTTAAGGTGGTTGGTTTGTGGCATTTTGGCTGGTCCTCCATATTGCACCAAGTCGTAGAGAAAGTTATGGCCAACAAGGAACCGAGGTTTCTATCGCTAATCATATAGGGAGTTCGAGAAATGAGAATTTAGGAGCTAATGAAGAGATTCGGAAATTAAGGCAACAAATGATAAAAATGCATTGAGCTTGGGCTAACGGGTTGCCTCCTCCTCCAGTTTCCACTGATAATCTGGAATATCTATCTAGCTTGACCCCTGTGTCATATACACAATTTTTTATTTTTATTGACACGCCACAACATGCAACAAGGTCTAATCTGGGGTAGCACTATCCAAACACTTCCAATATTCATTTCCTCACTCCTCAACACATAACTGCCACTTGCTCGGCTCCACCTACTATTCATATTTTTGCAGCACCACCCCCGCCTGAAGCTCCCACTTTTGATGTTTATCCACCGGTTGTGCCTCCCTACTCTACGAGAGAGCATGTATTGAATATTTCTGGTGATCAACATTATGATCCCGAGCTCATCTTTAAGTTGACTGGTCCTTATAGCTATACTCAACCTCTTGAATTTCCTCTTAACAATGAGAAGCTTATTATGATAGAAGAATAGGAGGGCATGACACGAAAATTGAAGAGTTTAGAACAAGCTATGAGAAACTTGCAAGGGCTCGGGGGTTACAAAAGTGTCTCTTATAAATATCTATGCATGTTTCCAGTTGTTAATCTCTCTTTTGGTTTTAAAATGCTGAAGTTTGAGAAATATGATGGGCATGGGGAACCAGTGGCACATTTAAGGCATCATTGTAACCAACTAAGGGGCACTGGAGGGAAGGAAGAAGTACTCATGTCTTATTTTGGTGAGAGTCTTTAAGTTTAGCTTTGAAATGGTTTGTTGATCATGACATCAACAAGTGGAATAGTTGGGATAACCTGGCTAATGAATTCATGCAACAATTCCAATACAATATGGAGTTGATTCCTAATGAGAAATTCCTAACTAATATGAAGAATAAGAGTACTGAAAATTTCAGAGAGTATGCGATTAGATGGCGTAAAAAAGCTGCTAGGGTGAAACCGCTAATAAGAGAAAGCAAGATAGTAGGTGTTTATTCAAGAGAAGGATGAAACATATTATCAACACTTGTTACCTGCATTAAGCAAGTTATTTATTAAGGTCCTCAAAATGGGGGAGATAATAGAGGATGGAATTAAGACCGGTCGCATTGTGAGTTTTGCAACATTGAAAACAACTACTCAAGTAATTCAAAGGGGTTCAAGAAATATTGGAGGGAATAAGAATCAAGAAATGTCGCTGCTATTGTAGCTGGACAAAGGACATGTCCAAGAACACGACGTCACCGTTACCCCCAGTCTCAAGCCAAAGTCCATACCCAATCTCTATTTAATCACTCTCAAAACCCATTATATTCTATTCCACCACTTTTATATCCAGTAGATAGTGCACAACCATATGTTCAGCCTCTTTCTTAGCCACAATGGCGTGCACTAACTCCTCAGAGTCATCCTCCAACTCCATAAAAATATCAAAGCCCTTCTATGTCCGATCTTTGATCCAAGCCAAACAATAAAGAGAGGCAGAAGCCTAGGGATAGTTTCACGTCAACTGGAGAATCGTATGCCAGTTTTCTTTAGAGATTAGTACAATAGGGCATGATCACTCCTCTCCTTGGGTATAATCCTGACCTGCATTCAAGAAATTTTGATCCTAATGTACGAAGTGTTTTAGAATCAAACACCAAACTTTGGACGAATCTAAGATTTTTGGCTCTATTTGATTTCTACGAACGTTCTTCACCTACTAAACACTTCACACACTAGGAGCTGAACTGAACTAGGAAAAGTATGGGGTATTACATTCGAAATCATGAACCGTTTGATTTTCCAGAAACTAGATTTCAATATCTACAATATATCCTAAATTCAAATTTAAATTCCTTCAATATAATTTTCAATAATTTTTTGAAATTAGCCCTGAATTTTACATGCTAAAAATTTCAGATATGCGTATTTCTACTAAATTTTCATATCTCGATATAGGAACGATGAAATCACGAGGCGCTTAATTTTTTTTTTTTGAAACTAGATTAAAAAAACTATAACTTATACTAAATTCATGATTTAAGACTTTCAACATTATTTTAGAGAAAATTTTGAAGTTGACTTCAAATTCTGTCATGCTGAAAATTCCAGATTTGCGAGCCTTTACTGAAACTTTCATATGTCAAAGTAGGAGTGATGAAATCATGAACCGGTTGATTTTTTAAAATCTAGACTCAAAAATATATAACATATCCAATATTCATGTTTTAACACCTTCAGAATTATCCCAGATAATTCTTTTGAAGTTGCCTCTGCATGCTGATACGTTTTTAATTTTAGGTTTGTGTAGCTTCACGAGACAAATCATATTTGGGCGTGGGTGCATTGAAATTGTGAGTGGCTTTTTTCATTGGAAAGAGGACACTAATAGATACATCACCTTCTGTAGGCAAGAAAACTCAAGGGTGCAACTTGATCCATCTTTGACAATTGAGATACTTACCATATTTAGGTGAGCATTCCTTCTTTTCCCTCTCATTTTTTTTGTAGGTGAATGAAAAGATCTTGTTCAAGATAATGTCTTTTATGCAAAGCTTACTATCTTACGGTGAAAAGAGATAGATACTTTTTACATCCCTAAGAAAAGGTAATTTCATGTTAATCTTATGGCGCATAGCGATGACTACTCATCTCCTCCCTAAGAAAAGGTAATTTCATTGTAATCATAGGGCGCATAGGGATGGATACTCGTCCACACCCTAAAAAAAGGTAATTTCATGGTAATATTAGGGCGCATCGGGATGGTTAATCATACCCTCCCTAAGAAAAGGTAATTTCATGGTAATTTTAGGACACACAAGGATGGCTACTCGTCCCTGCCATAAGAAATGGTAATTTCATAGTAATTTTAGGAAGCATAGGGATGACTACTCATCTCCACCATAAGAAAAGGTAAATTTATGGTAATCTTATGGCGCATAGGATGGCTACTCATACCCACCATAAGAAAAGGTAATTTATGGTAATCTTATGGTGCATAGGTACGGCTACTCGTCCCTGCCCTAAAAAAAGGTAATTTCATGATAATCTTAGGGCGCACAGGGATGGCTACTCGTCCCCTCCTTAAGAAAAGGTAATTTCATGGTAATCTTAGGGTGCATAGGGACGGTTATTCGTCCCCACCCTAAGAAAAGTTAATTTCATGGTAATTTTAGGGCGCACAAGGATGGCTACTAGTCCTCGCCCTAAGAAAAGGTAATTTTATGGTAATTTTATGGCGCATAGGGATGACTACTCATTCCCGCCATAAGAAAAGGTAACTTTATGGTAATCTTATGGAACATAGGGATGATTACTTGTCCCCTCCATAAAAAAAGGTAACTTTATGGTAATCTTACGGCACATAGGACGGCTGCTCATCACCTCTATAAGAAAAGGTAATTTATGGTAAACTTAAGGTGCATAGGGACGGCTACTCATCCCCATCATAAAAAAGGTAAACTCAAGAAGGTTTGAAGGATTTAAAGACTTTAACTTATAGATCAAACCACCTGATGACTCCAACTTTCAGACTTTGAAGGCTTTAATATGGCAGATTTGAAAACTTCAACTTGAAGACTTTAACTTATAGACATAGAGCATATGAAGACTTCAATTTGTGAACTTGTCGGCCTTCGTATGGTTAATTTGAAAGCTCCAACATAAAGACTTGGTGAATTTAAAGACTTCAACTTAAGACATAGATCATCTGAAGACTTTAGCTATCAGACTTTAAAGGCTTTGATATGGCAAATTTAAAGACTTTAACTTAAAGACTTAGTGAATTTAAAGACTTCAACTTATAAACATAAAGCATATGAAGACTTCAACTTGCAGGCTTCAGTATGGTGAAAGCTCCAACACGAAGACTTAGTGAATTTTAAGACTTTAACTTATAGACATTGGTCATCTGAATGATTCAGCTATCAGACTTCATGAACTTGCATGCTTCAATATGGTAACTTGAAAGATCCAACATGAAGACATAGGTCATCTTAAGACTTCAACTATCAGACTTTGTGAACTTGCATGCTTCCATATAGTAACTTGAAAGCTCCAATATGAAGACTTAGTGAATTTGAAGACTTTAATTTATGTCAAAAAAACTTATACTTCATAGGGATTTACCCCCATTGATCCACCAAAACTTATGCAAGTCTGAAGATTGATGAAGTTAAAAGTCTCTTGAAGACTGAATTTTTTGTATGAGGGGGAACATGTATTTTTTTTACACTCATGCAACTGAACTCAGAATAAAATTCCACGCGCCTACGTACCTCAATGAAGAGAATCAAGTCACAGCATAGTTCTGGGGTGAGTGATTTTTTTTGTGTCCTAACTTTTGCCTAGGCAGCCTCTTTCAAGGTTTTCACCTAGCAAATATTTTTTTGAGCCGTACACAGTTTATACTCTTATGGGCTAAGAGTGGACATGCATTTTATACTCGTTTCTTAAGGAGTGTTATCTCCCTTCAAGGATAGTACTTCTTCAAGAACTTATCATTGGGGTAGGGGGGTATTTCTTACGCCATCTGTATTGACAAGATTATAAGCACCATTTGAATGTACTTCTTGTATGACATATGATCCATCCCGCTTTGGGGTGAATTTTCCCCCAGACTTACGAGAAGTAATAATGGGCCTTCTTACTACAAGGACTTGATCTCCAACTTAGAAGCACCTCAAGCAAACCCTTTTGTTGAAAGAAAGAGATAGCCGGGCTTGATAACATTCAAGATTTTGTTGAGCCTTTAGCCTCTTCTCATCAAAAGCTTCTAACTCCATAAGACGCAACTTAAAATTTTCTTCATCGCTGAGCCCTTCTTGAATAGCCAGTCTCAAAGAAGGTATTTAACGCTCAAGTGGCAGGACTGCTTTAACTCCAAAAGCAAGTGAGTTTGGGGTTGCTTGCGTCGGTGTATGGTAAGTTTTCCTATATGCCCATAAAGCTTCTTCTATTTGCTCATGCCAGTCTCGTTTGGATTTGGAGATGACTTTCTTCAACAAGTTACATAAAGTCTTATTGAATGCTTCGGCTAGACCATTGGCGGCAACATAGTACATTGAAGACTTGCACTGCTAGAAACCAAAGAGATCACATATTTTTTTCATCAGCTTTTTATTAAATGGTTTTCCATTGTCAGTTATTATGTACTGAGGAATTCCAAAGCGGTAGATGATATTCACTCTGATGAATTTTGCAATATGTTCTTTCT
Source organism: Capsicum pubescens (assembly GCA_030864215.1). Lineage (NCBI taxonomy): Eukaryota > Viridiplantae > Streptophyta > Magnoliopsida > Solanales > Solanaceae > Capsicum > Capsicum pubescens. Next base: position 33,957,178 of record CM061548.1, read on the forward strand.
TTACTTCATTGAGAGAAACAACTTTGGCCTATTTTAATAAGTAATTTCTCGCGGACAAAATGTATAAGTGTCTACTAGAAGATTTTGGTAGTGGACCAACAACATCCATTCCCCAAGTATTGAATGGCCAAGATGCTACAGTTGGGTGTAGTACCTCGGAGGTTGATATATGAAATTTGCATAGAATTGGCAAGCTTTGCATCTTTTAGTATAGTCCAAGCTATCTTTCACCATCGTTGGCCAATAATATCCCATCCTTTTAATGTAAAAATGGAGCTCCGGTCCAGACTGATGTGATCCGCAAACCCCCAAGCATGCTTTTTGCAAAGCTTGAATTGCTTCTTCCTCTCCCAAACACCATAAGAGTACTCCTTCAAATGATCTTCTGTACAGTGTGTCTTTGTAGTAAAGGAAGCGAGATGCACAACAATGAATGTCAGTCCTTCTCCTTGGATCTTCTAGAAGTATCCCATAACACAAATAGTCAATGATAGGTTGTCGCCAATTTTCCTTTATAGCTTCGTACACGACAATGAGGTATTCAACCTTGTTTTATGCATCCCCATCCTCATTCGATGGCAGTACTACTCACTCTTGACAGATAGTAACTCGTGTCTGATTTAGAAGAGTTAGGGTTGAGGCCAAAGCAGTTAGAGCATCAACTTGCTTATTTTCTATCCTTGGCACATGCTGGAGGGTTACTTCTCCAAGACACCCCATTAACTTTGGTGCATCATCATGATATGATCGTAGCTCAGGCTTTCTGACTTCATAGCTTCCCAAAAGTTGCTTGATCACCAATTGGGAGTCACCAAAGACTTGTAATTGAAGTTATTTCATGTCAACTGCCATCTCAAGTCCAAGTATTAATGCTTGATATTGGACAACATTATTGGATCAACAATTGGTCAAGGTAAAATATTATGGGATGACCTCTCCTTGTGGCGTGACAAACACTACGCCAAAACCAGCTCCATCTCGATGTGCGATACCATCAAAATACATCTTCCACGGAGGTCTGGCTTCGATAACCATTGCATCTTTGTCAGGAAGTTCATCGCTCAGTTTCCAGTCATCAGGTATCGGGTGGTCTGCTAAGAAGTCAACCAATGCTTATCCCTTTACATCCTTTTAGGGGATGTACACGATCTCAAACTGTTGAAATTAGAGGTAGCACCTTGCAAGTCGGTCACTGAGGGCTGGTTTCGACATTACAAACTTGATGGGATTTGCCCTGGACACAAGAAAAACAACATGAGCTTGAAAGTAGTGTTTTGTCTTTTGGATTAAGAAAACCAATGACAAACATAACATTTCGATCAGAGAATACTTTAGCTCTGTAAAACCCCAACTTAGGATATGGAGTCCCACATTGGTAAAACACAAGAGGGATGTTGGATAAATAAGTAAGCAAGCCTAACTCCCTAGTGATGTATTTTAAAGCCGTGCGGGCCTGGGCTAAAGCAGAAAATATCACTTGTGGGTTGGGTAGTTACAGGGGTGTCTCGGGCCTTGATGGTTCAGGATTCGCATCGCGGCCAGGGCCTCAGCTCGAGTCATGACAAGAATGGTATCAGATTCGCTCCTGTGTCAGCCCTATCGATGTGGGCTAGAGTTTAAACTAAGTGTAGGCGAATCCTGGTAAGGCGGGGCAAATCTCAGTCTTGAGTGTAGGCAAATTCCATTATATGGGGAAAACCTCAGGGAGGATGTTGCGTTTATAAGGGGGTGTATTTAACACCCCAACATAGGATATAGAATCCCACATTATCAAAACACAGGAGGGATGATGGGTATATAAGTAAGCAAGCCTAACTCCCTAGTGACGTATTTTAAACTTATGCGGGCCTGGGTCCAAAGCCGACAATATCACTAGTGGGTTTGGGAGTTACAGGGGTGTCTCGAGCCTTGATGGTTCGGGATGCTCGTCACGGCCAGGGCCTCAGCTCGGGTCGTGACAAACTCATTTGGTGTCATCATTCTGCTTAGATAGTAAAGAGTGTTTTCTTTGCCTTCACTATTCTCTTTAGCCAATAGTGCTCCATCTAACCTTTCTTGTGCTGCGATATAGAGTATCAATGGTTTTCTAGGTATGGGTTCCGTAAGAACTGGAGGTTTCATTAAGAATGATTTGATACTCTCAAAGGCCTTGCTATAAGCCTGGTCCCATTTTAAAGGGGTATCCTTCTTCATGAGATGGCTAAATAATTGACATTTTTTGGCCAGGTTTGAGATAAACCTCCTTAAATATGCTAGCATTCCTTGTAGGCTTTATAACTCGTGAATGTTTTGAGGCTCGGGTATTTTAAAAATTGCATCGACCTTGGCTTAATTAATTTTAATTCCTGGGTGTCGTACAATGAAACCAAGAAACTTTTAAGAAGTAACTCCAAAGGCACACTTCAATGGATTCATCCTAAGTTGATATCTTCGAAGTAACTTGAACACCATTCTTAGGTCCTTTAAGTGGTCTTTTCTCTTTCTTGACTTTTCACCACTAGATCATCCACGTAACATTCAACATTTTTATGAAGTAGGCCGTCAAAGATGTTTTGTATAGCCCTTTGATAAGTGGTGCCAAAGTTCTTCAAACCAAATGGAATCACCTTGTAGCAATAAATACTTTTGGGTGTATGAAATGCAGTGAGTTCTTCATCCTTTGGTGCCATACGGATTTGACTGTAGCCAGATAAACCATCCATAAAAGACATTGCCTCATAACCAGTGGTGTCATCAATCATCAATTCTGGTATGGGGATTGGAAAGTCATCGGCATTGTTGAGATCCCAAAAGTTGACACAAACTCGAATTTAGATATTCTTCTTTCGTACTGGAACAATACTTGAAATCCACGTGGGATATTTGACTTCACGAATAAAGCCAGTTTCAACGAGTTTGTTAACTTCATTTTCAATCAATGGAACCAACTCTGGCCTAAAGCGCCTTTTGGCTTGCTTAATAGGACTAGCCCCATTCTTGACTGCCAACTGATGGACTGCTACTTTTCAATCTAAGCCAGGCATTTCCTTATAACTCCAAGTGAAGACATCCATATATTGTTTGAGTATGTCCATATAAGCGATTTCCTCCTCTATTTCTAGAAAACCACTCAAGTAAGTTGGTCTTGGGTATTTATTGGTTCCAAGATGAACTTTTTTCAAGGAATCTATTATGGTCTTCACTCCTTCTTCAAGTTGTGATGAAGCATCTCCAACATCTTCCTCCTCTTGAGGATTATCGTCATTGATGGATATGTGGTAACACCAGAAAGTATCCTCCATCTCTTCATCAACCTTTATTTGAGATGAGGCCTCATTCTCAGTTTGTTTTGTAACATGATATGAGGAGCCAATACTTTCTTCATTTTCCTCACATTCCTTGGTATAAACTACAGTATGAGCCTTCTCTTTTAACACCTTGTTCATGAAACCACCAATTCCGTCTGCCGCCTTATTCTATAAGGAATCAAACTTTGGAACTCCTTCTAGATTTTTTGTGACGAGTGCATCATCGTTCCTTGATAACTTCTCTGATGCTTGTTATTTTTCTTCTTATTTAGAGGACCCAACCTCTCGAACATAGAAGATTTTGTGGTTAAATCTCCAAGTCATTCAAAGACAGAAGGCTTTTTTTGGATGTAGTAGACTCCTCTTCTATAGTGATGTAGTTACTAACCATCCTTCGTATGGAGATGCGAATTATAGGTGGCTGTGTGTATCCTAGGACTTCATGTGCCTGCCTGGTTGTACCTTCCGATGGAAGTTTTCCCAATCTTGATGGCTCATTAGGATTATATCCAGCCTTTACAAATAGCTTGTATGTATTTAAATCAAAGCCCTTTTTTGGCTCATTAGGTTTTGAGCCACAGACTCTCCAAAGTAGCCTTGAGGATGGATTTATTGCATCAATCTTCCTGATAGGTAAAGTTAGCCCCTTTAGCACATTATCTTGGGAATTAGATAGGTGATCTTTCTCTTTCTTTACCTTTGGTACGTAGTGAATAATAGGAGTTGCCTTTTTTTCATATGTGCGACGCTTTCTTTATTTGAAGTGAAGAGAGGCTTCTTGGTGGCAGATTTTTCAACAATCATTGCGACTTTTTTGGATGCAAGATCATTACACTTGGTCTTGGTAACATTATTAACCCTTTTCTCATTCACGACATAGTTTTTCAAGTAGAATTTTGCATTGGCAAAGTGTGATTCAGCTTCAGTGAATGGCTTATCATCGGCTACTATCTTTATTTCCACTCCACCTTTGAGTTACTTTAAGCATTGATAGTAAGAGGATGAGATAATTTTGCTCTCATGCACCCAAGGCTTACCAAACAATATATTGTATGAAGTTTTAGCATCGATCACATGCATCAATGTATTTGATCAAAAATCATCCATAAGAATCCCCAACTTGACAGATCCCATGGCTCTTTGGCCCCCTTGGTTGAAGCCTTGGATTATTATACAACTTTCATCCAGTTTGTTAGTAGCGATGCTAAGTTCCTTCATTGTGTGGATAGGCAGTATGTTGACTACGGATCCCTCATCAATCAAGATTCTATTTATCTTCTTTCCTAGAACTTGACCTACCATGTACAAGAGACGATTGTGTAGGGCTCCTTCAAGCAGAAGATCATTATTTATAAATGGGATTTTTGTATCACATACACATATATCTTCGCCAGGAGTTTTAGCAAGCTTTTCAGAAGATGAAGGAACTTCCATGGGTAAATTTTCTCCCTTTGCCCCCTCTTTGGCAGTATTATAACAAGATACCTCAAGGTTGACTAGAGCAGTCTTCGCACAAAACCAATTTGTAAGAATTCTTCAAACGTTATTGGACATCGTGTTTTTTTATGGTGAAGCTCCATTACCCTTATCTTTTTTGAAAGTTCAACCAGCTTCTGTTTTCTTGGTTTCTTCACCATTCTCCTTCTAGTTGGCTGCTCGGATGACCTTTTTTGTAGACTCATCTTCTTGCATCTGTGCCTGGTCACTAGAGTCCAACCTTCATCATTACCTTCATTAATTAAAGAATTATGATGCTCTAACAGTTTCTCATTATGCTCTTCGACACATATTTGGACCGGATTGAGCGAGCCAAAAGTGATAGAGATTTGATGAGAACTGTCGATCTCATCATCGAGAAAGATTTTTTTCTCATTTGCTAATTGCATGAATTTGTCCTTAAAGACAAAACACTTTTCCAGAGGGTGACCCACAAGCCTATGATACTTGCAATAATTTGGGTCATTGGTCCTTTCAGCTCCATCGGGCCGCTTCATCTCTGGTATATCAATGAGCTTATGCTCAAGAAGCTCATCAAAAATCTCAGCCACATCTGAATCAAGGAAGGGTATTTTTTTTCTTGCATCTCCATAAAAGTTAACTTTTGATTTGGATGTGCTCGAGAAGTCGTCTTCACACTTTCCCTTTTGCTCACCTTCGTGGTGACCTTCACAGGAGACACGTCGACATTCATGGATTCTTTGTTATCATTTTTAGGAACAAACTTGCCCCATCTTTTGGGTTCCTGGTTATTCTTTCCCCTTTGAGGGTCATGGATAGGCGTTACACCCTTTCCAGCAGAAGACATGCTCAACTCAATGTCGTGAGCACGAGTAGCTAACTCTTCAAAGGATTTTGGTTTAATTCCTTGCAAGATATAGAAAAGCTCCCAGTGCTTTCCTTGGACGCACATATCTATTGCAGAAGCTTCACTGAGCCTATCTTTGTAGTTTAGGCTCGCATTTCTCCACCGATTGATGAAGTTGGTGACTAGCTCATCCTTTCTTTATCGAGTATTTATGAGATTTATTATGCTCACTGTACGTCTCGTGCTATAAAAAGGATTCAGGAACTCATGCTTCAATTGCTCCCAACTATCTATGGAGTTAGGCTCAAGGTCCGTATACCAATCACTGGTATTTCCCTTCAGGGAACAAACAAACTGTTTGACAAGATAGTCACCATAAATTCCAACATTATTATATGTCTCAACAAAGTGTGCGACATGTTGTTTTGGGTTCCCTTTTCCCTCAAATTGTTGAAATTTAGGGGGTTTGATAACCATCAAACATTTTAAGGCTATCAATCCTCGTAGAGTAGGGCTTGGCATACGTAAGGGAAGACTTGGTGACAACATCATACTTGTCTTTGAGGGTCCCTTCAATGAATTCCTTCAATTGCTCAATCGAGATCATTCCCTCAGAAGAAACTTATACCTTTTTAGTCGATGGTGTTTGTTTCACAGGATGTTCTATCTCGTGAACATTTGGAGCTTTTCTAGGTGCATGGCTAGACTCGTCGTTTATCAGTCCTTCCATTCTATCTACTATCTTATCAATTCGAGCATCTTGATTTTGGACATACTTGTTCAGGCCCTCAATTGCCTTTGTGAAATTCGCCAGCTACTCCTCCATAGATGAGGCATCAGTCACCATTGCTTGCTTGATCACTGGAGACATTGGAGAGTAACATGAATTGTCAGATAAGTTGATCTTCAAAGTGTTCAGCTTATGCGGTGTAAGTGAAGATAACACATTTATTGAACGACCATTGATCTTTTTGACAGAGTATTTCGAACCAGAGTGCTCAAGTAGAGTAAGAGTCTTCTTAAGTGTTTCAACCATGTTGCTTCCTCCTTCCAAATCACTTGCATTGAACTTCGTTCCTTTTGGGGTTGAAGATCCAAAAACTGGAGTTGGAGCGGATGACACTGGATGTGTTTGTTGTCCTAACATGTTGTCCTTTCTCCTTGTGACAGCTCCGAAGCTTATGAAAGTAACACCAAGGATACTTTCTACTTCAGCAGAGAACTTTGAATCAACAGCCTTGGAAGCAGTTGTTTGAGAGTTGATCTTCTTGGAAGTCATTTTAGCGTTCTTAATCTTCAGAGTTTGAAAAGGTGAGATGAGAGGTAAAGATCATCCCACTGGGCGTGCTAGTTTCTTTGCAACAAATTTTTACGATGACAGAAATAAATTGCAATCACAAGCCAAAATATGGAAAAACATATTTTTTTATTGATAAACAATGTGGGTACAAATTTGTTTCTCCCTTGATTCTTCTCTTTTAATTTTTATCATAATTCGAGGGCCGTTAGTGGCGTATTTCTCGAACGTAGGCATATTTAGATTTGATATGAATTTCTCCATAATTCGAGTGCCATTAGTGGCGTATTTATCGAACTTAGGAAGATGTGAATTTGATCTCAATGAAAGGAGGATTTGTGGATCTTCTTGATTTATTTAATTATGAAGAAGAAGGGTTTTGATCCCTTTGTGATATTCCATGAATTTATGAAATTATGTAGAGATATTCAAGATTTATGAATATCTCATGAATTTGTGGGATATCGGTATCTTGATCTCTTTATGAATATCCCATGAATTTATTGGGACTTTATAGATTTATGAATATACCATCAATTTATCCGGACTTTGAAGATTTATGAATATCTCCCATCAATTTATTGGGACTTTTAAGATGCGTCTTTAAAGGGATATTTACCCCTTTATATAGGCATAATTCAGGATTTAGGATAGAGTAGCCTCCAATAACTCTAATAGAATTTGGATTCTTCTTGAAGAGTCCCACAAATTTTAGAACTCTAAGTACTCTAACAGAAATTGAATTCTTTTTGTAGAGTCCACAAATTTTTGATGTCTACACACTTTATTGAAGTTGTTGATATAAATGGTCAAGAACAGACAATTATTTCTGACCCAAATCATAACGAGGTGCTTATTGGTCAAGTTTATAACGACAAAGCCACTTTAAAGTCAGTGATGACCCAGTATGCAAACAAAAACAAATTTCAATTCAATACAAAAATATCAAATGCAAACGGGTAAGTGAGTGTTTTCTATTATTATATATATTTTTATATATTTGTATATGTGTTTATTCATACATATTTCAGAAGGAAAAATTTTAATATTTTATTGTAATGAGTGTCTAAAAATCATGTCCATTCATTCATTACTCTACTATATATTTCATAATATACATATTGGTTGTCTTATAATATTTCTAGTTAATTGGTATTTTTAGTTAATATATGGATATTGACTGTCTTCTAATATACAGATATACATACGCTTGTATATCTGTTGTTTATATTTTTGTATTTTAGTTTACATAAGTTTGATATTTGTATTTGGATATATTTATTTTAGTTTACATAAGTTTGGTATATCTGTATTTGTATAACTGTATAAACTTATTTGTATATGCTTTTTTTTAGTTTACATAAGTTTTGTATATCTGTTTCTTATGTATATCTACTAATAGTATATTTGAATTTATGTATATCTGTAAACATAAGCTTCTAATTGTTTGTATATATTTTTTTTAAGGTTACAAAGGTTTTTTTAGTATTTGTATATCTGTTGTTTGTATATCTGTATTTTAATTTACATAAATTTGGTATATGTATATTTGTTTTTTATGTTTATCTATTAGTAGTATTTTTGTATTTATGTATAGCTGTATACATAAGTTTAGTGTGTTAGTATATTTGTAAATTTTCAAAAAAAATAGTTTTATATAATAAGTATATAGGTTTCATATTGTCGGTACAGACTATAGGTTCCATAAGTTTGATTGATTTTTTTTAATAATTATGTTTGTTGTGTTTGTGAAAATTATTAATAGATAACTATTTCATATCAGGTATACTTTGGTGTGTAAATCGAAGGAATGTGGTTGGTTCTAATGGCATCTAGTAATAAGAAGATCAATTTCTTTAAGATTCAAAAGTTTCGGCATGAATATACTTGTTCTTTAAAGGATAGAGTGTACCAGCAGAAACATGTTAGTAGTGCATTGATTGGTGGGATTGTGAAGCAAAAGTTATCCGACTATAAAAGAGTGTATACGGCGAAACATTTTGATAAAAGTGTCTTAGAACATTTTGCCCTTTCCTCCTTGCTAGAAGATGCAAAATTCTTTCCTTTTTTTTTTCGATAAATCAATCATCGATATTTTCAAAGTGTCTGTTAAATCATTTCTTGACTGTGAATGTACCATGCTATTGTGATTATTGACATGGTCATTGCTCTCTTTTGTTCGTGACTCTGCTCTCGACTTGTTCACTTTCAACTCCGCTAAAAAATCTGCATTTTCACTATCTAATTGAGAAACACCCAAATCAAACGATGGAGCCCCATAATTAATCGTGGGTACATGTTCAATATTTCTTGTCAATCTCCTATTAGGGATTTCTTCATTCATTTGAAACAAGTAATTGATAACTTGAAACCCTAATAAACAATGCAAAATAGATGAACAATGAGAAATTTATCGACTCACTTACATAATATATAAAAAATAATAAAAAATTAAATCTAATATAAAAAATAATAAAAGATTACCTCAAATCTTTAAGAAATATCCTAAATGGATTTTATGAGGTGACAAATCCGCAAAAAAGGTTTTTCAAAGAGAAATCAAGATGATATTTTATGATATTAGAGTTATTTTGAGAGAAAAATAAGGAGAAAAAAGTTGAAGAAGATCTCTTGAAGAATTGTGTACTATGATATTGCCAATGTTGCCGTTTCTTCAATGTAAAATCAAGAATATTAGAGTGATTTTGAGAGAAAAATAAGAAAAAAATAGTTGAAGAAGATATCTTCAATAATTGTGTGTTTTGATATTCCCATTGTTGCCCTTTTTTGAGCCAATAGAATAGAGAGAGAATAAAAAGAAAATATCCAAAATAGATACATGAGAGATAAAATTGGTATATACAAATCTTAATATATTTGTATATAGCGCCCCACAAAGAAACTGATTTTGAACTACCAAATGACTATGAATTATAATTTTTAAAAATATTAACCATCCCATGTAATTAGTATAGTATTTTGTCTATAATATGTAATTTTTTCATTTTTGAATAAATTTCAATACTTGAAGGGTATTTCTGACCCTTTTCCATTTGAAAATAAATAAATTTGTCATCTCATTGGGAACAAGCTATTTGCTAATTATCATAATTGAAATCTTGTTTGAGCAACCTTTTAGAGTTGAGTTAAATTTCTTTCTTTTTTAACTAAATCGTAAGCCGGGAAAAAGAATCATATTTTATTTATTTATTTTTATTTTTATTTTATTTTATTATATAGAAAAGCCAAGGAAGGACGACCATGGCTATGAAAAATTATACAATGTGCAATACAAATTGCACTATGTACTTTACCTTGTATTATTTAATGACCAATTATCTTCAACCACTTGTAATACTGGGGCTCATTCTCTTTATTCCTACACAAATTTATTCAAATCTATTTTTTTTTTGTAAAAAAATCAAAATGCTCAGTTATCATCAACTTTCTTTCATGTTCTACTTTTTTCACGTTTTTATTTTTTTATTTTTTGTGGAAGTTTTGTTTGTCATTATTTTATACTTTCTTTGGTTCAATTTGTTTGATTTTTATTTTTTTTATGTTGTTTTAATTATTTTTTTTCATTTTTTAGCAACATTTGTAATTTTAGCTTTCCACATGTCACATTCAAGATTATAAGATTAAATAATATTTTGTTATATTTGACATATCTTTTATTTAATATCACAATATTCAAAAAAAAATATTTTACTTTTACAAATTTCATACAAAATTAAAATAGATCAAACAAACTGGGACAGATAGAGTATTAACAAAATAGTGCATTTCTAAGAAAAAAAATACAAAACTTTTAGATGTTAAATTGTGCTTCTGACTATGTATATATGTATTTTCAAAACTAAAAGCTTCTAAAATTATGTTTTAGCCAAAGGTTATTTTCATAAACTTCTAATAATTATAACAAACTTATAAAATTCATTGAAATTAATTTATAAATCATTACGGATATTATATCAAACCAAAGTTGAATTCCTTATTTAAAATTTAGTCCATTGTATAATATAAGATTATTGATGAGTAAAGTTTTAAACTATGACTTGAGATTACTTTTAATTAAGATATTGCAATGAAATAATAAATTACAATGGGATTGAACTAATATGAAAACAATTGACACATTTAGTTCATACTCAGAGAAAAGAGTTTAATTAGTTAGTGTTATTTATTTGTCTGATTTTGATTTGATATTGAATTTTAACAAATTAAAAAAAGATTTTTGAATCTTATATTAATAGGCTAAAGATATGTATAATGTATCAAAATACTCTTTAATTTTGCAGAATTGATTAAAAAATTGTCAAAAAAATGATGTGTTTTCCTTTTCGATGGATCAAAATGGGTGGAGTACTATATTAATAGTAAAATAATAAAAAAAGAAACTGATAAATGGTTAAAAAGTATTCATTTAATTTTAAAACTATATATACTATAGATAATTCTAAAACTATAATTTATTTAATTTAATTGGTACATTTGTTCATATTATATCAAGACTTTATAATTTGTACACTTAACTACATGTATCATTTTACAATACATTTACAATCTTCAAAATAAAATTTATTATTTTGAGGTAGTATATTCTCTCATCGGGTATATAAATCACTTTTTTTACAAAAATATATACTAAATTATTCACTTGATTTTATAGTATATAAAACAAAATGTGAAACCATAACTTTTTTCATTTTTATCACTTTGTAAAGAATGATAGGATTTATTTTAAATTTCATCAAATAGGTTGAATTTCATTCGCTAAACATCTGCAAAATGAATTTAAGTGCATTCAAAATAAATTTATAGATGGATTATTTTTTATTTTTTGGTTGTTTTGTATGATTCTATAAAAAAAATATTAATATAATTGACACTTTATTATAACATGCATCTTTATTATTATTTTTTATTGTGCTAATTTAGAAATATTGATGATCATTTAAAAACTAATCAAATACCTATAAATATATTTAAAATATTTACGGGCCCTTCATTATCTAGTTACTATTATGTAAAAATTACCTAAAAGAACAACTTAAGTTTCAAAACTACTAAAAATCCCTACACTTTAAAAATATTACTTATATCCCAACATTTACTACTTTTACTAAAAGTTGAGATACAAGTTAAAGGCCCCTCATCCTACGCCCTTTCTTTACCAAAAAAAAGAACCGTTTCTTTCACCATCTACGCCATTAATTAAGGGGTTGATTTCAATCCCACTTTTTTCTCTAATACAAAATTTTGAATTAAGGTAAATTTTTGCCCTAAAATCTTTTTCAATTTCTTCTAATCTTGTATGACGATTTTTTTTCAAAAAGAATTTTTTCGGGACTATTGTTACAAGTGATTTTTCGGTGTTACTGTTGAACGAAGTTTTTTATTATCATTTTTTCAGTCTACTTTTTTTGAATTAACATAATGAATGGAGATTCGGGACCATCTTTTAGTTTTGAAATCTTTCAATTAGACATTATCAAATCAAATGAAGAAGTTAATTACTTTGTTCCTGGTAGTTTTGACTACGAATTTGATGGTTTTGATGAAAATAGATCCAAACATAGAAATGATCCACATACTATGAAGAATTGAGAAAAAAGCATTCCAAGAAGGATAACAAAAAAAAGGTTCAAGTTTCTAAGAAAAGAGGTTCTAAATGCTCTGGAAGTAAAGTTCCCGCTAAAAGAAGAAGACTTGTTGAAGTTATTTCAAGAGAAGATCTTCCAAAGGTATTTGCATATTCAGATCTGGAAATTATTTGGCCGAGATACATATTTAGACATGCATTATACGTTTTTCAATTTCTTGTATAAGCTGGAGCTTTGTTGATGAATCTCTATGTATCTATTATTTTTTAAGCATTTTTTAAATTAACGTAACAATAGTTACATGTTTATAAGCTTATAGATACATATTGTATTATCTTGTATCAATGTTTTACTGTTTATGCATTTATATGTATCTTGTGTTGTTTAACTTTTCGTGAAATAAGCTCACCAATAGATAAAAGTTATTTCAACCAAGATACATATTGTATTATCTTGTATATATGATTACCTGAGTATGCATTTAAATGTATCTAATACTTTTTTTAAGTATTATTGAAATAAGCAAATAAAAGATTCATGTTTGTATCATCTTGTATAACTGGGTCTCTGTTTATGCATTTATAGGTATCTTTTATTTTTTATGTTTTAATGAAACAATCATTCAAAAGATTCATATTATTAAGTTTAAAGATACATATTGTATTATCTTGTATCTCTGGTTCTATGTTCTTATATTTTTGTATCTCTTGTTTTGTGTTTTTGTAGATTTCTGTATCTCATGTTATATTTTTGTATCTATTGTTATTGCCTCCATATATTTTCTTGATGTTCTTACTTTTGTATATTTTTCTTTGCAGGTTTGCCCCATATGTAATGATGAGGTCTTATCCATTAATGTCATCAAAGATCTATAGCTCTATGCCACTTTGTATTAAACCAAATTATTGTATTGAAAGCAGTCAAAGATTTATTAATATGTCGAGGGAAATGCACTAGTTTTTCATTAACATATTCTACTGACATAAATTGTATTTGAATTGAGGGGTATGACCTTTATGTATGTTTATTGAGTATCTTTATATATGAACTTCCACTATGTTCAGAAAATAAACTACTTTCATTTCTAAGTTGACCAAAGACGGATCCAGAATTTTGAATGCGCGTTGATAAGGATAGGCTCCTGCTTTGACTAACTTATGCAAATTGTCAAGTATCGCGCTGTAAAAGTTTAAGAGGTAAAACAAAAATAATGTTTGCAAAGTGCTAAGCAGGAAAACTCAAGATTCATGAGAAATTAAAATTCTTTAGTAGTAAAGTTTGTAGAATAGAAAAAAAAAAGTTACAGATTCTGACAACTTAAGATCCTTATTAAGTCTTTTCAAGCTATAGCACTGAACAATGCTTATTTGAATCTAAAGGAAGTTTGGGGAATATACAACATGATGTACTTGAAAACCCTAAAAAGAAGAACAAAAGAAACTTTCTACAAAAGAATATAGTATTGTACTTGAAAATAGTGTTCGAGCCAATTTGCACGCACCATGAATATTTTATGGGATATCTGCTATTTACCAACAACACAGATACCAGATAACTCTATCCACCAAAGCTTGAACGGATCAGTATAGAAAGCATCTAGTGTTTTCACATCTTATAATTCTAAGTGAGTTTTTTCATGCTATGGAACTGAACAACACTTTCTTGAATTTCATGGAGGATTTGGGGCATGTACAATAGGATGGACTTGTAAAACCTAAGAAGAAAGAATAAGATAAACTCTGTACAAACAAAAAATAGTATAGTACAAGTAAAAGGCAAAAATAACTTTTTTCTTCTCCTTTCAGCTGATTCACGTCCAATTTATGTTGCTCGGACTTTTTAAAAATGGTGTGTGCATGTTTTAATGATCCGGCAAGACCGAAACATCAGTTATTGAGATTCCAATAACATAGTCTCCAATCAATATGACTATATCCACTTAAAGAGGTCAGTCCCCCGCCGACATGATGCCTTAAATATTCATATACAATCCCCCGAATGACATTTTAGGACATAATTGCAATCATACAAAAAAAACTTCATAATCCGTTACAAAAAATAAGATGTATTTTAATGTACTGAAAAAAATAATGAGAGATACATACACTGCACCATCGTGCACAAAAAATTATTAGAGATACACACACTGCATAATCTTTCGTATGCTTATATCACTAAAACTAAAACATCACGAGATAGATTTTTACACATAATCAGATTACCAGAGAAACAAGAACATGAAAGTTGTATCATGTGTGGTAAATTATGTATCTCGGCCAACTTAACATAACTACAAAAGTATTATGTAAAACAATAATCAATTTTATGTTAGATACACAATATGTATTTTTAAGCTTACTAACATGTCTCTTTGGTATGCTGATTTCACTAAAACTTAAAAACAAGAGTTACATATAAAACTTAAACAGATAACAAGAGATACAAGATATTGAAAAAAGTATCATGTATGTTTAAATATGTATCTAAGCCTAAAATTATCCAGATCTGAAATAACAAGAGATACATAAATCCACAATAACATAAAATCAGATATACAAAAAGCTTAAAATGTATCTGTTATTTTACAGAATATGTATCTTTGGTATAAATAATTGAATCAAAACAAAAAATAATGTGAGATACATACAAATTACCCTCGTACACAATATGTATCTTTAAACTTACTAACATGTATCTTTGTTATGCTTATTTCACTAAAACTTAAAAATAAAAATACATATAAAAACATAAACAGAGAACATGAGATACAAGAAAATGAAAAAAGTATCTTTAGTGTCTAAATATGTAATGCCTCGAGAGTACACCCTGGGCGTCACACGGTGCTTACAGTCCCGAGGGACCACAAGCTAACCCATGAACTGGTACCTGCTGTGAGCACTGAATAACACAATCATAAATGTGGAAGAATAACTGATATGCCATAAGGTTTTAATAACTAAAACAAACACTGAATTATGAATCTGAAGAAATAACTATATGAATCTGAATAAATACTAAAATCTGAGATAAACTGAGTAACTAACTGTCATGTCAACTGAAGTCTTAATACTGAATAACTGACTGTAGTATTTGAAAGCCTCTAAACTGAATAACTGTGAGTTGATGGGACAGGCCCCAACTAACTCCAACTAACTCAAACTAACTACTAGACTGAAAGCATGAAATAAAATAATCTATCCTCAAATTATGAGGACTCACCACTGCTACTGCTGAGAGTTTCAGATGTCTAAACGCGATTCAGGAACTGGGCGTCAGAACCTATGATATAGTATATCATAGTGCAAAAAAAAAGGTATGCGATCAGTACTTTGAATATACTGGTATGCTAAATGAGGTAGGCTGACATGCATGATTTCATGAACAGGAATAATAATTATCTGAAAATACTAATTAAATTAATTATTTATTATACCCAAAACTTTTAATATATCCTCAAAAATTATTTGGAATCCCATAGAAATAAATTAAATATGTAAATTGACTAGAAAGTATATTCTGGGACCATTGAAAATACAACGACACTAATCCAAAACTGTCTCGATCAAAGGTTGATTATTATCGGGTTTAACTTTCTCAACTTAATTACTCTGTTAATGACTTAAATTACTCCTGATCACCTCAAAAAAATTAGTACTATTCAACCCATGAGTCATAATTCACGTAAACAACTACGGAGAGCGCTAAAAAGGGAAGATAAGAAAATTTTACAAACGATCGAGAGGGTCATTACATCAGATACCAATTAAACAATCGTTCATCCCCGAACGACAAACAAGTGGCAAGAAGAGTAAACAAGTAGTTATCTGAATCATCAAAAAGATGTGGATACTTGCTACGCATGTTTGCTTCGATCTCCCAAATGGCCTCCTCAATAAGACGATTCTTCCACTGGACCTTTACAGACGCAATCTTCTTAGTCTTCAACTTACGGACAACTAAATACCTAAACGATTCTATGCATATCCCCACCACCCAGACTCGAAAGGTTTAATCAGTATACAACAACACAAGGCATATATTTCACCCATATATATGCAACCGTCCTATACCGGCTGATAAATATAGGTGCATACTGGTGATAGAAAATACGCATGCTGGAATGAATGCAAAGTACACAATCAATACCACAACTCATCATAATTTTCCTCATCAGGACCATCATCATCGTAATCAACCTCCGGCCTTGTTGGATATCAAACATCATCAATATTATCCTCCGGCCTTGCCGGGTATCAACATATTATAAATGTATCCTCTGTCCTTGTCGGGTATCAACATCATCATGACAGTGTCCTCTAGCCTTGTCGGGTATCAATATCATCACAATAGTATCCTCCAGCCTTGTCGGGTATCAACATATCATCATAATAGTTATTACCGAATAACATACACTTAAATACTCATAAAATAGTCATATCACCATAGAATATCTATCTAGTCAATACCTCTCAACTACTCGTTATTAGCTAACCAACACTTATTATAATAGAATCATTAGTTCGCTAGTCATCACATAACCTCTAGCTATTACCTAAACATTATCCTTCTTATAATCCTTATTCACAGGATAGCAACTAACTACTATTTATTTAATAGCCAACATCTAACATCTAGTCAAGGTTCATCACTAGACCAAAACTGTCATTTATCCACCATTCATTATTATCAACTAATCATCCTATATTCGTTAATCATTACTAGACAACACATTACTACTTGTCACCTAACCATCTTTTATTAACTGACTCCAATTCATTATCTAACCATCGTTTACTAACTAATCCTTGCTTATCTATTCATTAGTTAACGATATAGCAACTATTCAAAGTTATTAACTAGTCACCTCTTATGCCAACATCTCTTATTATCTAGCCACATTAACACACAACTCCTCGTTTATCGACTAATCGATATCACAAACTTAATCATCAATACCAACTAATCTTAACCTATGTTAGACCCGAGCTCACCATAAACCATGCATTTACCATCGCTAGCTACCATGTTTCAACTAAGCAAGATTCATTAACTAATACATTAGATTCCTAGCCATACAAGTGGTATAGTCCCATAATAGATAACTAGTTACCACATAGCTTAACTGTTAATTAGGCAGAATAATCGTAAGATCATATTTAAGCTAAAATCACACTAATTACCAACATAATACTCATGAATGTACCAAATATGTACATGTCATCACTAGTATCCAATCAATAAAGTCGTAAGCAATATACTGCATCTTCCTCCGTCCCATATTGAAGAGATGTGTATACAAACATATATGTATTCATAAACTGTAATTGTATCCTTTACACTGATAAACACTCCTCGAAAATTCATTCATTATCATAACATAGCCCTTGACTCATTAATTGATCCGAAATAGTCACAACATCATAATCACGACCATAGGGCAATATACATATCCGAAACTCATATCGAGAAATCATATTTGTAAGTCGTAGCATATATCTAATCATCTCACATATAGGAGGTATCTCACATATTAGAGGCATAATATAGATAAACATGTAATTGTCTATAGAATATCTTATATCGATAGATCATACATCATGACTACGAGGAATATCACCTCTCTAGGTCAATTTGCATATCTAAGAGGAAATAGCATCTCTATAGGTCAATCATCAAGTTTAAGAGGAAATAACATCTCTAAATGGCCAATATCCTTTCCACAGGAAGTATCATAACTATAACTCAAAAGCCACAATCTAGGAACATCAATACAAGTTACCAAGTTACGAAGTAACCTTATTCTAAGGTTTACTAGCCTCATCTATGTCTAACATCCACAACTTATTCCACAAGACTTAACACAAGTTTAGGATTAAGTAGGAAAGACAATCCCACTTCTAATCTTCAATTTCCATAAATAGGCACACTATGCCCCAAACCAGGCTAAGTATCTAGTTCATCTTCTAAATGTCAAGTAAGCCATATTCAAGCCTAAGATAGCAACTTTGACTAGAACCAAGGTACTCAAGTCAACTCTACCCAACTTACAGTTTCAAGTCTACTACACTAGCCCAATAAGGTGAAATATAAAAATCATGCTTCAATTACTAAAACCACATCCCAAACATAGGTTTACATTATAGCCACGCTACAACTAATCTAAACTGGAGAGGAAAAGCTATAGGATTCAAAAGAGGTAGAAACATGTCATTTTACTAGTCCCACAGAATTAGAGCCTACAACACATTATCTTCCACAATAGTGTTAATATCCATCTAATCATCATACCTTAACTACTCAGCAAGAAATATCCATCAAGTATCACTCAAGAAAATATTAATCGTGTTATTTAATAATTTATTTATTCTCCCATTCAGGATCATCCTTAATTATTTTATGAATGTAACTAAGTCATTTGATTTTGCATTGCCACTATCATGGAAATTACTATCCTATAAAAGTATAATATATCAGCCAACTTTGTGGGACATGCAAATTTATAATTCAACCACAAGGTCAAGTCAATAATAATTTATCTTCTCAAAATTTTTCCTAATGCATAAATCCAGAGCTACAACTTATGTCCTGACAACCACTAACTCAATATATTTCGACGACAAACACTCCATGGTCAAGACAAACCTCTCTTATATCACTAACACCAATTTAAAATATATAGTCATTCTTATTTCTACCTAACAATATTTTTATTATGGGCTTTACTTAACTCTTAATCACCTCAAGAGTGGTCCCCACACCACTAGCACATAAGCAAGGCCAACCATAATAAATTGATCATAGGTTATTGACAGTCTCATCACCAATATCACATTCCAGACAAGTCATCGATCAAATTTTGTAGGTATCAACAACCTCTTCTGTTTTTTATCACTTTTATTTAAACTCATTATTTTGCCAAACATTAAGAATTCGTTCACATAAGAAACTCAAAGATAATGTCACTTAGCTATTCCTCATAAGGAACCCGTTATAGTTTCAATAATAGAACTGCACAAAAATTCAAAATACAGTCTCAATGGCCGGACCATACAAGGATCCCCAAATAATATCAAATAATCGAACTACATAAGAATCCATCCATAACATCATTAACAAGAACCTCTTATTACGAAAAACACATATCACCTCAGTCTTTTACTCATTTCACCTTTTCACCATCTTTTCTCGACATCACATTCTCATATCATCCTCTCAATTCTCATACCATCAATCTCATCAGTATAATAGTACCAAAAATAAGTAAGCACCATAGAATTGCTAGTTTCATAATAACAAAAAATCAAATAATCCCATCACATTTATCAACAAAAATAACTTAGTTAATTTTCATCACTTAACAAAAATAATTCACAACAATGACAAAAATCTAGCAACACAAGTTTAGTCAAATATCAAACACAAGCGATCAATCAGTTCACAACTTTCACAAGTCTTTACCTATTAACAATAAGTTTTAGACCTTATTAACAGATACTAATTGAAATATCCTAGATTTTTATTCAAAATTATTAAGATACCAATTGAAATTGTTTAGATACCAATTGGATTCAATCTAGTAGTCTAAGATTAGGACGGCACGATGGAGAGAAAGAAAGGAAAATCACTTCTACATGCCTCATAGCCTTACGAAGATTGAGTGTGGGGCCCTACACACCAATCTACAAAACTCTACTTGACATTGCTCTTATTAACAAATACCAATTGGAATCGCCAGATACCAAATGAATTCAAGTAATAGCATGTAAGAAAGAAGAATTTGAATTTTCCTAGTGTTCTATAGCCTCTCGAAGAAAAGTACAGACGTCTCCGTACCGTTTCTCAAGAATCTACTAGACATGTTCTTGTACGACGAGATCGACGAACCTAGGTCTCTGATACCAACTTTGTCACGACCCAAATGGCCATAGGTGACACCCACACTAATCTTTCTGTGGGAGAACCATCTAAATCGAACCATTACTCAAACACTTAGTCAATATTAGATGATATTATTATAAAATTCAATATAATAACAAATATCTAGGAGTAATTATTATTAATGCGGAAATTCAAAAAAACTACTTACTAAAATTTTCAAGACCCGAAAATCATCGTACAAGAACTACTAACAAAGATCATATCTAAAGTGATATCCAAAAATAAAGTAAATAAAGAATGTTTCATTGCCCGAAAGATGGACAAGAACAAATAAGATGACCCATGGCAGCCTGGAGACAGAGTGCTCACTCTTGGATCAAGATCTGCTATCAAACTCTAGAGGTGAGGTCATGTCTGAGCCTAGAACACTTTCTGCACTCAACAAAAGAAGAGTACAGGGTAGTATTAGTACAAACCACTATGTACTGGTAGGTATCATAGGCCAACTCAATTTAATAGCATGTACACAACATAAATCAAATAACATGTAGACAGGCATCGTCACACAATAAATATTCAATGAATCAACAATACAACAATAACAGATCAAACAGTGCTCACAAACGAGCCACATAACCATAAGGAGTATCAACCATACTGTAAACATCCACAGAAATAACACAAATATGTACACACATGCTACGGGATTTATTTTTGCCCAAATAGTCATGACTTGTAGGGAACAATCTATGTTCATGTACCATACCGACGTGGTTCCCGATCCAATATAAATATAAACGTACCGGCGTGGTACCCAATCCAACATAAATATAAATGTACCGGTGTGGTACCCGATCCAACATAAATATAAACGTACCGGCGTGGTACCCGATCCAACATAAATATAAACGTACCGGCGTGGTACCCGATCCAACTTAAACATAAACAAGTATTATCAATATCAATTTACACAACCTCACAGCATGCCACACAATGTACCAAGTTTACAAGTACACTTAAAGTCATAAGACAATTTCATCAAGTCAATTTTCAATAAACATTCACACACGAATCAACAATCCAAACATCAACAATTTCAAGCATGTTCGAATATCAATCCACAAGTATCCGATTTAGGAGCATACACACAATTAAGTCGAGTCTAATCTTCAATTAAACCATAACCTACCTCCACCGAAGAAATCAAATGCACGCTAATTTGCGAGGATCTTGCCCTTCCGTAAAACTTCCGAATAATCAAAATTTGTTCAATATATAATCTACATAAGAGTACGAATCTAATGACACTCATTTATGATTTTCTTACTCTAAAATTTCTACATCGCCAACTCAATTTCTCTAAGCCTCAAAACCGGAAGCAATATACGAGAAAATAACTTACAGACCCTTGGGCTCATAATACACTAACATGCAGATTCTATCTTTATGCCAATAATTGGCTAATCATTACTCAACATAAAGGAAAAAGTGTACATTATTTTATTCACTAACCAATAATTTATTACCATATCTTAAACATTACTTGACCTACTAACTTAAAAGAAAATAGACAATTTGATCCATAATATTGTGGCTTCTTTACTGGTCACTTCCTGTGACTAAAGTAATAATCAATAACAACTTTAATCTAGTAATTCACTGCCATTTGTTCCTTAATCTAATTGGACATTAATCAATGCTATTTCATTAGTGGATTCAAACCTTCCATTCTATAGAACATTTAATATTTATATAATTATACATGCATACTACTATTAACAATTTACCTGGCTATGCCGTGAGAACCAATGGAAAAAGTAAAACCGTAAAGCTGTGTATCCTTCCTCTTCTCGCTTTATGATTTTTTTTGAATTTCTATATGGTAAACCCTACCCATTTAAAAGCATTATTATATTAACCACATAAGTAAATAAATTTCTATTTTGACCCATTAATTTACTAATTAAATTAATTATTTATTATAACCAAAACTTTTAATATATCCTCAAAAATTATTTGGAATCCCATAGAAATAAATTAAATATGTAAATTGACTAGAAAGTACATTCTGGGACCATTGAAAATACTACGACACTAATCCAAAACTGTCTCGATTAAAAGTTGATTATTATCGGGTTTAACTTTCTCAACTCAATTACTCCGTTAATGACTTAAATTACTCCTAAGCATCTCAAAAAAATTAGTACTATTCAAACCGTGAGTCATAATTCACGTATATAACTATAGAGAGTGCTAAAATAGGGAAGATGAGAAAATTTTACAAACGACTGGGATGGTCGTTACAGATTATTTGACTGAGATTATGGGAGGTATCATCTAACCGACATGCCCCAATTTGAGATAATTGGGGTCCAACCTGTAGCCCCAGTTGGAAGGGTGTTAATACCGTACCACGGGTACTAACACTGGCTATGTGGATCCACTATAATGATGTACTATCCCAAAGGACTAAAGG
This sequence comes from Capsicum pubescens, assembly GCA_030864215.1. Classification (NCBI taxonomy): domain Eukaryota; kingdom Viridiplantae; phylum Streptophyta; class Magnoliopsida; order Solanales; family Solanaceae; genus Capsicum; species Capsicum pubescens. Next base: position 33,980,027 of record CM061548.1, read on the forward strand.
TGTCCAGCCTGAACTGACGGGTGACCCTGCGATATAGTTAAGCCTACACTGATGGGTGACTTCTCATATCCTATGCTGGCTACGTAGGTCTGGAGTTTAGGGATTGCTACTAGCGACTCTGCCTATCTGAGGGGAAATCGTCATCCCTACACTCGCTCGGTGCTAAATCCTACTCCCAACTGAAAGACACTGAAATATTAGACTATTCTGAGTTTAACTAACTGTTCTGATAATGCTCATAATATAATCTAAAGTTTTTCTGAAGATACTGAATCGAGGCTAAGTAAACAACTATGATTTTCGGGTATTCAATAACCCCAGGACTCAAAAGCAATAATAGTAAAATGATACTTAAGCTTAGAGGACATAGCATGAAGGCTTTTATCAAACATGTATTCTTGTAGGCATTTTATCAAACACTTGTAGTTCATAGTTTGGTCAAATCATAGGAATGTTAGGGAACTTGTAGTAATAGCATTAATTCAACATGAATAGTTCTAAATCATGATTAATTCAATGAATGATAACATTAAAACATGGAGAATTGAATAACAACAATAATTTCATCTATACATGGTGTAAAATCATAGTTCATGGAGATTCATGGGTGAAATCATAATTTAAAATCAAAATAACTTGAAAAGATCACAATTTTATAATTTAAATCGGATACTTGGACTCCATGGGTGAAAGAAACCCATGAATGAACATCTAACATACCTGGGTTAATGAATTTGAGAAGATTGATGGATGTTCTTGAGCTTTGGCCTTGAATTTGGGAGCTAGGGTTTTTGTGTTCTTGAAGAGAATGGATCCCCTTTTGAGTAATTTGAGAATAATGGGCATATAATGCCCTACTAGGCTTTAATTTCGTGTTTAGGACGAGTTTAGGGCTTAGGAAAATGACCAAATAGCCCCTTGAAAATTAAAAACGCGGAAATGGAAAACTGAAAATCCCTATTTGAGGCCCTGGCGTGATGCGCCAGGATCGTGGAGCCTCACTGGAAATTGACGATTGGGACCTGAAAGCTTAGTGCGACGCGGAGCTATCGCGGTATGCCTTTGGAATGCCATTTTGGCCACCTCCGCAACATGTCATTATCGCGAAGGCTCACTAGAAATTGTCAAATGTGAACTGGGTCCTTGGCGTGACGCTCTAATATCGCGGTCCCTTACTGGAAATTGACAATTGTCATTTAGATTGGATCCATGACGCGCTAGTGACCAAAATAACGGTGTTTAATGACTGAAAATTAAAATCGCCATAACTTCTTACCCGGTTATCGAATTTGGGCAAATTTTGCATCATTGAAAAACTAATTAAATTTCCTACGCAATGGCAGGCTCTAAATTGAAAAATAATGGGTATTTCAAAAAAAATTATATAAAGACTCGTGTATAGGACTTAAATTATGCTAGGAAAATACGGGCTATTACAAAATATGTATCTCGACCTAAAATTGTCCACATAAGATTTCACCTTATTCTTGAGATTGGGATCCATGGCTATGGTATCCAAGGTAGATGGATGTGTAAAAGGAACAAATCTCCGCCGTCCATTTTTAGGATTTTTTGAGGACCCATTATTCATAAACAACTTCAGTTCTCTTCTTCATTGTTCAATATCATCGAAAACTGTATGAATATGCTGAAGATAGGGCCGAAGAGTCCTCCATTTATCCTTCTTCTTAATCTTCAGCAAGAAACACCGATTACAAACTCCTCCAAATCTTTCAACTTTGTTTATCCAAGAAACTCTCACTCCGAGAAATTCATCTTGAATGACCTGATTATCATCTAATAATATTATAATATCATTAGATTTCTTACCAAAGAAAAAAATTAGTGTAATTCTAATCTTAGATTGATGGGTCGCTGGCGCCGGTGACTCCGGTGGAGCAGCCGAAAACTCCACTACAACCTCCGCCATCAACCACCGACGACAACAGAGTAACTCGAGAATTTAGAACGACAGAAGAGTTGGTAGCTAAAGCTATAACATAATCAAGAAAAACAAAAAAAAGTTGTATAAATAGTTTGAAAACTGATTATGGAAGAGAATTTGTTTAAAAAGTTGGAATAACAAACAAATTACCTTTTTTCATGGGATTTTATTGAGTTTTTATCATAATTAGTTAGGTTAATTTCTATATTAATTCTAGTTAGCCGTTACATCCCTTAAAATATGCTAATTAGTTTAATTATTACATGTATCTATAGGATGTTTCTAACATAAGTTATATGTATCATCAAAGGCTAAAAGTAAGAATTTTTTGAAATTTTAAAAATAGTTGGGATTTTAGGTAAATATCAGTAAATATATCGTTATATAGATAATTTTTACTACTTATATTATCTATATAAGAGAGAATAGCAATTTTTGGCAGTCCTCACAAGGTTACTATAGTAATTTTAATTAATTTCTAATCCTCTAAAATTGTGACACTTTGAATGATAAAGATGAAGTTATTTTAACCAATTTTCTATAGTTCTCACAAGGTTATTATAGTAATTTTAATTAATTTTTAATCCTATAAATTTGTGACACTTTGAATGATAAAGATGAAGTTACTTTATCTTCTTTCTTGCCATATGGACATTTGCACTTAGTGCATATGTCATGAAATGAGAAACTATTATTTTGTTTCTTCTTGTAATTTCTATTGTTTAACTTTTTTTTTTTTAAAAAGAAAACTTACTTTACTTTACTACTATATATAAAAGAGGATCAGAGGATCTCCAATGTAGTCCTCAATCGATTTTTTTATTATTTTATCTTTAAATGAATGTTTAATGACTTCGCAAATTCTTAATCATTTTGATCATTTTTCTATTATATGGGCTTTTAAGTGATGAGTTATAAAAGAAAAAAAAAAAGGTGATAGTGACACCACATATCTATTTATCCAACTAAATAAAACATTATGAGTTATTCAAAATTTTATAGTGATCTTTTATATGAAAATAATCATAAGAGAGAATATCTAATTTTTAAATCCTCATAAGGAACGTTATTTTGTCTTTTTACCCCTAATTGAAGCTTCAATAACATTATAAGCTTTCACCAATTGAAGAAACATCTACAAAAGTATTGTGTTGGATTACATTTATAATTATTTAATTTAATGTTGTATTTATTTATAAATTAACTTTACTGACGTTATCATTCAATAATTTGTAGCATCAAATATTTTTTATACTTTTTTATTAAAAAATATGTGTTAGCCAATGTAAATTTAATTGAGAAAAAAAAACAAAAGAAGTTAATTCAACATAAGGCTAAACTCAAGATTGTAAAAGACTTTAATTCAAAAAAATTCAGTAAAATAAAAAGGAGAGAAGAGTTCTAATGCATGCATTTATTTGAAAAAATTATTCTTTAACTTACAAAAACTTTTACTCCCTTTATTTTAATTTATTTATCTGATTTTAACTTAGCATGAAATTTTAAAAGTGATAAATATTTTTTAATTTTGTGATTTTAAACTAAAGATATGTAGAAAGGACCAAACTATCTTTTAGTCTTGTAGTTTTGAGCAGTTTCTAAGAAAGAAAAGAAACATTCTTTATGAAACGAAACAAACTAAAGAAAATAGGACAAACAATTATAATAAATATGTGATTTAGTATAAGAGAGAATAGGATAAGATTGATATTCCTCACAAAAATTTTATGCAATAGAATTGGTACATGTGTTATTACTTTTCCTACATAAACTTATATTTTATTTATCTTCACTCATTATTTAGTGATCATTTTCATTTAGACCTCTATAATTGGATTATACATAGTAATTTTTAGTAAATCTCTTCTTGTTGTTTATTAGATTACTTGATTTTTCAAACATATTTTTTGTATTAAAATTTAATCATTTTTTTATTTCTCTATTTTAGCAATCACGAAATATTTTTTTTTTTTCCTATATTAAGTTTTACATACAAACATTTATATCTTTTGTTCCTAATATAGAATAGGATAAGATTGGTAGTCCTTTCAAAAATTTCATGCAATAGAATTGGTACATGTGTTATTACTTTTCCTACATAAAATTATATTTGTCTTCATTCATTATTTAATGATCGTTTTCATTTAGACCTCTATAATGGGATTATATATAGTAATTTTTAGTAAATCTCTTCTTGTTCTTTATTATATTACTTGATTTTTAAAATATAATTTTTGTGTTAAAATTTAATTATTTTTTATTTCTCTATTTTAGCAATCACGAAATATATAATTTTTTTTTCCCTATATTATGTTTTACATACAAAAAATTATATTTTTTATTCCTAATATATGAATACCAACCTTTTGTAGTCCTCATAAAGTTATTATAAATTTTAATCTATCCTTCTATGCGAGAGAGAATATGATAAGATTGATAGCCCTCACGGAAATTTTTATGCAATAGAATTGGTACATGTGTTTATTACTTTTCCTATGCATTATTATATTTGTCCTTATTTATTATCTAATGATCATTTTCATTTAGATCTCTTAATTGGATTATATATAGTAATTTTTATAAAATCTCTTTTTGTTCCTTATTATAGTTTTTACATATTTATTATATTAAAATTTAATTATTCTTTATTTCTCTATTTTAGTAATCACAAAATATTTATTGTTTTTTTTCTATAGCATATTTTACGTACAAAAGATTATAATTTTTACTCCTATTATATGAATACCAACTTTTTGTAGTCCTCACAAGGTTATTATAGTAACTTTAATGAATTCTTTTAATCCTCTAAAATTGTAGCATATGTTTGATAAAGGTGAAGTATTTCCTTCTTACCACATGAACTTTTGTACTTGGTGGTGTGTTATAATATGAAAAATAAGTATTGAATTTTTTGTGTATTTTTAATTATTAAATTAATATTTTTTTTTAAATGAAGTAGGGAACTTACTACTTTACTTTACTAATATATATAAGGGAGTATGAGGAGCTTTTGTAGTACTCATAAGGTAATTTTTTTTAGTTTTATAAAGTTAGTATTCTTTTATAAGTGACGTGTTATTATTTAACAATCAAATTTTGTTTTATTACTCTTTTATGTTTCTTATTTAGTTGAATATTACTTCTATTGTCTTCACAAAATTTGATATATAAGAAAACTTTTAAGTTATTTTGCAAGGCTAAAATTCAATCTCTAACGCCCCCACCCCCCACCCCCACCCCCCTCTTTTCTCCCCCGCTCCCCCTTGTTACGTGGTAAATATATGTGTGTTGCAAGCATTTTTTTTTTTTAAAACTTTTATAGACAAAATTAATATAAAAACACATATTGGTTCACATAAGAAAGCAACAATATAATTCAAGAAATTAATCTAACATATGATTAAGTTTAATTTGAATTATTGTATGTTACATTGTCAAAAATATTCCATGAAAACAACCTTTATATTATGTATCGATTTGAAAATATAAAGAAATTTTTCTTTAACTTGCAAATATTTTTATACAATAATTTAAAATTTTAGAAATTTGCAGGAAATCTTGAACTACTCGTTCAATAACTTAATGTCACAAAAAGTGAAAAGATAAAAAAGTAATTAAAAATTTAAATTTTTATGTTACTCACCCCCATTTCAAAATTGTTGGCCCTTGTTGAGTTGACACTCTCCCTCAAAAAATATTTATGAGGGACTTTACCAAATTAGTCTTATTAATTATATTTTGAAAATATATATTTGAGTTTATACACTTAATATAGTAGTCATTTAATGATACGGGTACTATTAAAAGAACATCATAAAATTCTCTTGATTTCGTAAATGGGATAACTAAATTGAAACAAATATTTTTACAAAGACACCTATTTTGAAATGGAGAGAGTAGTTTTGAATCCAAACTTATAAGCACAGGTCAAATGCAAACTTTAATAGTTATGAAAACTTATCAATAAGATATGATTAATCTGGATAACATTAAGTTAATTATGTAGTTGAAAATTATAAAACAAATTCTAATATTTGATAAATTGCATACTACTTTATATCTTGAGGTTGGACCCGAGCTTAGTACGGGCCATACATAACTAATAATATATAGAAAAAAGGACACTGTGTAGCACTTTTTAAAACAAATAACTCAAGTTTGAGATTTTGCCAAAAAAATGGCCAGCCGGATAAAGTATTTCCACTTTATAGTCATTTCCTAATGGGAAAAGGGCATGGGGTGGTCATCTTTTAAAAAAATGGACACAATTTGAAAAGGTGGACAAATGTAACCTGTCGGCTAAATTTAATTTATTTTTTTAGCCATTTGGCCCAATTGGGTACATGCAGTCTCAATACTCAATTGATACACTTTTATACCAAATTGATATACTTTTATATTATACTGATACACTTTTTAAAAAAAATAAAGGAAATTCTATGCAAGCACATGCAGTCACTATACCCAATTGATACTCTTTTATACCACATTAATACACTTTTACACTACATTGATACACTTTTATACTACATTAATATACTTTGATAGCGCATTCATACACTTTTATACTAGATTGATACACTTTTATATCACGTTGATACAGTATATATACCATATAAATACACCTTTTACAGAGAAAATCTGTGCAAGCATATTAGTAATTCGTTATTTGTGAATTTGTTAACTTCACCTAAATTTTTGTGAAAATTTGTGCAAGCATATACAAAATTTACTAAACCCTGTACCTTTACTGTCCAAACATTCCTTAATTATTTTGATTATAAAGTGAGAGATAGCAGAAAAAGAAGAAGTCAAAGTGTCACTATAGTGTTAACTCATATGAAAAGAGATAGAATAATTATGGGTGGACTTGTATTTCATGTTTTTATTTTCATGATCGCATTTGAAAAAATAAATGGGTGGACAGAGTGGACTTTTTTCAATAAATAAATAAATAATTAACAACATTAAAAGAAAAAAATAGTGAAAATCAAACAAAAAAAAAAATAGGAAGAAAGAGAACGTAACATGTAAAATAATTGACATTAAAAATTAAATAATAAATAAAGAAAAGACAAAAAAAAGGGGGGGGGGGGAGGTAGTAGCAACAAAAAAGCCTAAATGACTATCTATTGGAATTGCCAAATCAATGGCTATATCAGTGGAAATTTTTTGGGCGAGCTGAGATTTGTGTCCTTTCTTTGGGTCACTTTGGCCCATGTAACTCAGATACAGTCCATATACAATACTGATACAATCCATATACAATACTGATACAGTTTTCAACTTGGGTCATTCGACCCTTTTAAAAATATTTCAGTTTTTTTTTGCTATAAATTTTTTAACTGAAAAATATTCTGCTTTTTTTTAAATGTTTAAAAATAATAATTAAATATAATTATATAAGAACGGTATAATTGTTATATAGAATATGTATCTATATAAGATATATGTATTGAAATTGTATAGTTCTATCAAATATGTATATGTATAAAATATATATAAAAAAATATATAGAAAGTGTACAAAAATTATATAATTATTATATAAAATATGTAAAAAATATATAATTATTGTATAAATTGTGTATCGAAACTGTATAATTTTCATATAGAATATTTATATTTATAAGATATGTATAGAAACTATATAGAAGGTATGTAGAAACGGTATAGAACAAACCAACAAATTGAAATGACTAGATTCTGTTAGGTCCATGTGACATGACGTAAGTGTATCCTTTAAGGAACCAGAGAGAAGACAATGAAAGAAATTAATTCAACTCTAAATCCAGCAAAACATTTCAAAATCTAACACATGGACGAGTTGATTCACAAGAGTTCATTAGAAATTTTAAAGAATGAATACTAAATTAATAAAGACATTCTACCTAAAAATGTCTTGCCAACTGTCACATTAATGTAGAAAATAGTTGCACGTTACTAATTTTAATTTTTAAGCGTAAGCAAGAGATTTAAAATGTAATTTAACATTACTCCATTAGGTCTACTGCTCTTTTTATTAGTTAAATTAATCCTGAATAAAATTCAAGGATGCATTTGTTAATCTTATTTATTTGCCACGTTTGGTTAGATGGTCAACTAAACAAGCACGAAGCTTAATTATATTGAACTTCTCTTTTTTTATTTTTAGTTAATTAGCGTGTGTTTAACTTGATTGTATTTTCAGTCTGAATTATTCTTAGCACATTTCTACGCGGCGCGAATCTAAATTAATCGAACTCCAATGCGGGTATCAGACACCGGATGAAAAACAAAAAACAAAAAATTCAAAATTAGTACTAACCTTGACAAGTGTATTCTGGTTAATTAAGTAAAATCAATGCAGCTAATCCATATTACTTTTTTCATGTCAAAATATTCAGGTTGAGAAGGTCTACAGAAACAACTTTTTATCTATTTATGGCTGGAGTAAGGTCTACGTACACGTTACTCCCTATTCTATTCTCTTCAGACCCTACTTATAACATTACACTGAATATTTGTTATTGTTTGCTATTTTTACTCTTTCTCAATTATTTTTTGGGGAAAGGACAGAAACGACACTTCAAATTAAACTATTTCCTTGAAAATGGCCATGGAATTTAAATTTCACTTTTTAGCCATTTTAATTTACTAACTGGTTCTATATCCTTTTTACACAACTTTTATACAGGTTTTATACAAATCTTATAAATAAATATTCTATACGGAAATTATACAGTTTTAATACATAATTTATATAATAATTGTACATTTGTACTTCAAATTAAACTATTTCCTTGAAAATGACCATGGAATTTAAATTCCACTTTGTAGCCATTTTAATTTACTGACTGATTCTATACCGTTTTTACACAACTTTTATACAGGTTTTATACAAATCTTATACATAAATATTCTATACGGAAATTATATAGTTTTGATACATAATTTATATAATAACTGTACTTTTTTTTACACGTTTTATACAACCATTATATAATTTGTATTCACTTTCTATATATTGTACATATACATATTTGATAGAACTATACAATTTCTATACATATATCTTATATAGATTCATATTCTATTTAATAATTATATCGTTTTTATATAATTTAATTATTACTTCTAAACAATAAAAAAACAGAATATTTGATCAATTTAAAAATTTATAGTAAAAAAAATTGAAATATTTTTAAAAGGATCGAATTGCCCAAGTTGAATATTGTATCAGTAATGTATATAGACTGTATCAGTATCGTATATGGACTGTATATGGATTACGTGGATCAAAATGACCCAAATTGAAAAAGATTAGGAAATGGCCATAAAATGACATTTGTTTAGCCGACTGGACATTATTTGTCCAAATGCCAAACTTGAGCTATAATTGGACTATTATTTTTTAAAAAGTCATAGAGTGTCCTTTTTCCTTATTTTTTTACTAGCCGTATTTGGCCCGTGCTAAGTCCAGGCTCAAAATTAATATTAAACTTTATATTTGTAAACTTTTTTTTGTTGCTATTTTTGTTTTTTATTTTTATTTTATTAATTGTAAAGGTAATTCGAACGTATCTCAATATTTCTAATATTAATCAAATAATATTCTTTTAATTAAAACAATAATTTCCTTCTTAAGAGTTTATGTTAGATTTTCTTTTTAGTTTCAATCACATGCTTGGACCAACACTATTTTTCTTTTAATTTTACTGGTAGTTTTGAAAATTAAAGTCTTTAATTTAATGATGACACACAAAATTGACTTTTGTCTTGCTTCTCTCTAGCGGCGCACATAAGGTGATGAACTAATCGTACGCCGTTACCTGCGATGGCAAGTGTGGGGTCGAAAGCTAATCTAGTGGAAAACTCAATTATTGGAAGGAAAAAATTCAAGCCCAAGGGGTTTGCAATCCTTCGATGACAGGACCCGGTAGTACTAATTTGAAGAAAAATACTCCAGCAGCAGGTTACACGACGGTACAGAAGGTGAACCCCAACCCCCCGGAGAAAACAAAAATAGTGAACAAAGACTAGTGGCTTGTTCTTCCTCCTCGAGGAGAAACAATGGTTATGGCACACGAAGGAACCTCAGAAATACAGAACACAGACCCTAAGTCGGCTAATGTACCGACTGGAGCTCCGATTGAGAAATTAAAGTTGACATGGGCTAATATGGTGACGGGACAAAAGCTAACGGGCAGAGGTATGGAACTTAGCTTCATTGCTCCTCAGCTTAAAGGGGGTGGAACTGTTATTGAACAATCAGAAGCAGAGAAGCAGAGCTAAAGAGAGAAACTGAGAAATGGAAACATGCAATAATACTATATGTTATGGGTGATTCACCTATGGTTGAAGCAATAGATAGGTTTGTGTCACAATGAAAACCAAATGCAAAACTTAAAGTCTATTACCACAATGATGGTTACTTCATCATTAAGTTCGATACCATGGATGATAGAAATGCTTCTGGAACCTAAATATTAGGTACTAAACCTGTGATCATGAAACCTTGGAGTGCCGATTTTGATTTTAATGGTGACGTTTTGAAGACAATTCCTCTTTGGGTTAGATTACCTAATCTTCCATTGAATTGATGGGGTATGGATTCATTAAGTAAGATTGGGAGTGGACTGGGGAATCCCGTGTATTAGGGGTGTGCATCGATCGGTTTGGTTCGATTTTATATATTATCGATTTGGTTTATCTTTTTTTCGATTTTTAAATATGCTAAACCAATAACCAAATCAATAAGATAGTTTTTATCGATTTTCGGTTTATCGGTTTTGATTCCTTAACGGTTCGATTTTCAGTTTAACTGATAAGAAAATACTCATAAAATAGAAATAGTGGTAACTAACATGAAAAAAAATAAAATCTTAGTTGCAACAAATAATCGTGTTTTAATTTACAAGAATCTTTAAGTTTGAACTAAATGTTGTTAGGAGAAATTAATATAATTTTTTTTATAAAATCATTAACAAATCGTTAACCCAATAACTCAATAACAATAAACCAATAACATTTTTATCGGTTCGATTTTTGCACATACTACCGTGTATGCTGATGAGTGTACCTCAAACATAGAGAGGATATCTTTTGCAAGATTGCTGATTGAGATTGATAGTACAAAACCACTGCCTAATATTATCAAAGTAAGTGATCGGAATGGGAGAATTTTTTAGCAGAAGGTGACATACTTCTGGAAACCATTGTATTGCGGATCTTGATGAATTTTGGGCCACAATTGTCAAGAAACTTAAACTAGACCCCTGACTAAAGCACCGCTAGAGAAACCGCATCTAGCTAAACCACAAACTAAATCTGCCCAAAATAAACAAGTTCCTTGTAAGCAAATCTGGAAACCACAACATGAGGACATAAGGAAGGAAACAACTGGCAATGATGATGTTAATACCCCTATGCCTGCAAAGGAAGATGAATGACTTGCTATAAGTAGTACGTCAACTAGAAAAGGAAAAGATACAGATCCAAAAGATAAGGTAACTATAATGAATGGTTTTAATCTTTCCAGACAAGAGAATATTCAACAAGCTAAAGGGATTGGTACTGATTTTACAAGACCTCCACAGTTGGGACTTGGTTTTGGAGCTGAACAAGGTCAATGTAGTACAGGGGTGATAGCTGGAATACCTAATTAATCCCTTTCTTTCACTATGAAGTTGTTCACGTCGAATATAAGAGGGCTGAATAAGTTGTATAAATAGAAGGAAATGAGGATTTTTATTACAAAAAATAATAGTAACATTATTGCAATTTTAGAGCATAAGGTAAAACAGAGTAATGTAGAGAGGGTGATCAAGAAAATAACACCAAATTAGAATTGGAGTTCAAACTGTGCGTATAGTAAAAAAGGTAGAATTATACTTATGTGGAACACCAATTTCGTAACAATTGGTGATATTCAAGCTAAGTTTTTTCACAGTACTGTCCAGATACTTAGTTCGAGATTTGAATTCCAATTCACAACCATGGTTTCTATAATTTGGAGTCCAGGAGTAGCTTATTGACAAGTTTGAGGAGTATTACTATAGAATTCAAACATTATGGCTTTTATTGGAGAAAAACTGAAAGAAGAAGATGACTTGTGAAAGTATTTCTTCATCACTGTACATGTATAAATACAAGTAAAAGGAATCACATTCTGTTAGTCCTACGACAGCTGCACAAATTCTATTTGTCTAACCTACAACTAAATGAAACATAATAAATTGCTTGCATTAACTGATTAAAATTGGAAAAGAAAAGAAGGTTCCACAACTTAATGACTCATGCAGTCCATGTTTCATGTTTGATCTAAAATTGATGGTCCAGATTTAATCTCCCTTTTTCTTGATGGACACTTGTGATGTAAAGGGATGGGAAGAGTTCAATCTGTCTGAACCTTATCAAACTGTGGACTTTTCTTCATTTTCTCATAGCTCAAGTTTACTTCATCTTCATTATCATTACAAGCTTGAGGTTTGCTAACACCAACATCCCTCCTCAAGTTGGAGGGGGACGAAGTAACACCCAACTTGCAAATAAGTTGATGATGAGAGGGACCAGATAATGGTTTGGTGAAAACTTCAGCGAGATGAGATTGATAAGGAAGATAGGAAAGCGATATTAGGCCAGGGAGGAACTGTTGTCGGACGAAGTGACAGTCAAGTTCGACGTACTTCGTTCGTTCAAGAAAAATTGAGTTTTTCGCGATGTGAATCGTAGCCTGGATATCATAGTGCAAAGTGACCGGAAAAGAAGGTGTGATGGATAAATAGGCTAATAAACAAACCATCCAGGTAATATCGGCAACCACCCTTCACATAGAACGATATTCAGCCTCCGCCGATGATAAAGAAACTAAAGATTGTTTCTTTGATTTCCAGGAAACAGGAGATCCCCCAAAATTGATGTAATATCCACTCACTAAGCATCGAGAAATAGGGCAGGATCCCCAATCGGAGTCACAAAAAGCCAATAAATCGAGGCAAGGACCAACATTAATGAAAAGCCCCAAGTTGGGGTCTTTAAGAAGATAGCGGAGACAGTGAAATGTAGCATCCAAATGAGATTTGGCGGAGGGTCTGCATAAACTAAGAGAGATGCTGCACTGAGAAGGAGAGATCTGGGTGAGTGTGTGTTAAAAAATTTAGCTTGCCCAACAATCGTCGATAGACAGTCGGATCCAAAAACAACTCACCTTCATCCGGATGGAGCTTGTGAATGGGATCAAGAGGAGCAGAGGCAGGACTGAGATTGAAGCAATTAAACTCTTCGAGAAACTCCATGGTGAATTTTTTTTGAGTAAGTATCAAACCAGCTAGTTCCTTAATTATTTCCATTCTAAGGAAAAAGTGAGCAAGGCCAAGATCCTTAATACGAAACTCGGCATGTAGAAAATCCTTTAGCAGCCGTTGTTCCTGTAAATCATTTCCTGTAACTAGAATATCGTCAACATAAACAGCGAGGATCGTAATAAGACTGTCAGGTTTCTTAAAGAACAGTGAATAATCGTTCAATGAATGAGAGTATCCCTTAAAACTTAAGGAAACTGTGAGTCGAGCATACCACTGTCGAGATGCCTGACGTAAACCATAAAGAGACTTCTTTAAAAGACACACATGATTGGGAGATGGTGGATTTATACCCGGAGGGAACTTCATGTAGACAACCTCTTGTAAGTCACCATGCAGGAAGGCATTGTCTACATCAAGTTGAAATAGATCCCAACCAAGTTTAATAGCCACAACCAATATGCATCTGATGGTAGTCATCTTGAATACAGGTAAAATGTTTCAGTAAAGTCAATCCCCTATTTTTGAGTATCACCTCGTATGACCAAACGAGCCTTTAACCTTTCTAAATTTTTATCAGACCTGTATTTGGCCTTGCAGACCCATTTACAGGGTAAGGCACATTGTCCTGCAGGCAGTAAAAAAACATCCCATGTCTTATTTAGGTTGAGGGCCTCAAATTCTTTAGTCATAGCCATTTGCCACCCAGGATGCTGGGCTGCCTGGGAATAAGAAGAAGGCTCAGGAATGTAGGAGGTAGAGCTAAGAAGGATTGATTGGTTGGAGAAAGAGCAGAAAATGAGAGAATATAAGGAGTGACGAGAGAAAAAAAAACAAGAAGTGGTGATAGGAGAGAAAAAAACTGAATTACAAATGTAATCCTTAAGATAACTGGGGGGCTTATGAATTCTTGTACACGTTTTAGTAGTAGTAGTAGGAGGAGTGGGGATAGGAGTAGAAACATCTGCAGTAACAGAGGGAGTAGAGATAGAGGAGTCAATAGAAGGGAAAGAAATGAGTTCATCAGAGTTAGTAAAGGAATGATCATGAGAGTGATTAATGTGATAAAAAATTGGTGTATCATCAGAAGAAGTTGGAGATGATATAGTGGGGAAAAAATTAAAGTTGGTAGTGTGATGGATGTAAGGTAAGACAGTTTCATGAAATTTGACATTTCTGGAGACAAAAATTTTCTTTGTTTCAAGATTGAGAAGTTTATAACCCTTCTTACCAGTTGATAACCAATAAAAAAGCAGGGTAGAGCCCTAGGATAAAGTTAGATCTATGAACAGAGATAGTGCAATCATAAGCAAGACAACCAAAAGCCTTTAGGTAAAGATAGGAAGGTGAAACACCAAATAGGACCTTATAAGGGGTTTTGTGATTGAGAGTGGAGGAAGGGAATCGATTTATGAGAAAATTTGCAGTCAATAAACATTCACCCCAAAAACAGATAGGTAAATTCGATTGATATAATAGCGCCCTACAAGTCTCTAACAAGTGCTTGTGTTTTCTCTCAACAACTCCATTTTGTTGAGGGTTGTATACACAAGTAGTCTCATGTAGGATTCCTTGGGAAGAAAAAAAAAATGAGACCCTACATAGCTACTCCCAAGTTCTTGGGCATTGTCTGATCTAATTCTCTTCACCTTTTTTCCAAATTGTCTTTCTACCATGACCAAGAAAGATTTAAGAGGAGTAAATCCATTGGACTTGGTGGTAAGTAGATAAGTCCAAGTCCCCCTACTAAAATCATCAATGATGGTTAAAAAATATTTGAAACCATCATGAATAGATTCTTTATAGGATCCCCAAGTGTCAATGTGTATAAGTTCAAATATGCTTAAAGTTGAAATAGTGCTAGAAGGAAAAGGTAATTTGACTTGTCTTGTTTTTGCACAAATAACACATTGATCAAGTAAATGAGAAGAAGAACATGGAATAGAAGAAATATTTTTCATATTAGATAAGGGTAAATGCCCCAAACGGTTGTGCCACAACAGTACATTTGATGAAACAAAACTTGAACATGAAGTAGAAACTAAAGGCTGTAAGCCACAACAACTGAAGGAAGATGGACAAGATTCCTTAATTTTCTCTAAAGAGCTAAAACTAGGTTTGAAGAATTGTAGTAGATAAAGTCCCTCTCTTTGTCTACCAAGAACCACTGGCCTCTTCATTGAAGGGGCCTGCAAAATAGCACAAAGAGGAGAAAAAAATGAGAATACCATCATCTAATTGACATAATCTATGGATGGATAATAAATTGAACTTGAAGGTAGGAAGGAATAAGACATTTGAGATAGTGAAATCAGGAAAAATATTAACAGATCCGGCTTGAGTAACTTTAACTCTTTAAAAATTAGAAAGATTGACAAAAATTGGTTTAGAAAGAGTTTTAATGTTGAATAATAGACTCATATCACATGTCATATGCTCAGATGCACCTGAGTCTAAGATCCAAAGAATAGGGGAAGGTTTAATGGAGGAGTGTTTAGATATACCAGCACAATTAGCACTGACTGTGACTTCAGAATTGATTTCCTCTGGGATCTTAAATTTTGCTTGTTAAAGAAGGTGACAGATGTTGTGATATTGCTCCTGAGTGATTCCCTTATGGGATGTTGAGTTAATTCCTTCAGGATCAGTTCCAACTGCTGTATTTCCAAAAACATGAACAGGGGGATTCCTTTTACTCTTAGTGAATTTGAAGTTTGCTGGAAATCCTATGAGTCTATAGCATAATTCAGCAGAGTGGCCAGGTTTCTTACAGTGAGAGAAAATCAAATTATTTCTCTTACCATCATAGGTCCTAGGATTGGTGAACCTCTGATTTCTTGTTGCTAGGAAAGTAGATTCAGTTGGGTGTTGAGCAACTTTGATCTCCCTTTGTTTTTCATCTTGAACCAAAAAGGAGTAGGCTTGATTAATGTTGAGCAAGGGAGAAAACATGAGAATGTTACTTCTCACTCCTGAATAAGTATCATTTAACCCCATTAGAAACTGAATCAACCTTTTCACTTGGTGGGATTTGGAGTTTTTTTCTTTACCTCCACAAGTGCAATCACAAGTGCAATGATTGCAAGTATCAAGGCTATCAAATTCATCCCATATCCTTTTAACCTTGGTATAATATCCTGCAACATCAGAGGCACCTTTTTGCAGATTACTGAGCTCTTTTTGAAGTTGATATAGCTTAGGTCCATTGCTTTGACCAAATCTGTCTTCCAACTCTTTCCAATTTTCTCTTGCAGATCTAGAATAAATTATACTTTCAGCAATTTCCCTGAATAAAGAATTGAGAAGCCAGGAGATAACCATGTTATTGCATCTATTCCATGCTGGAAAAAAAAATCAGAAAGCTTGGGCTCCAAAATAGTTCCATCAATAAGCCCAAGCTTGTTCTTAGTGGACAAAGCGATGAACATAGCCCTCCTACAAGCACCATACCTGTTGCCATTAAATTAAGCATTCACCAGCAACATACCAGGTGAATCAAACGGATGTAGGTAAAAAGGGTATCCGTGTTGTTCATTGTTAATGGTAGCTGAGGGGTTACCAGCAGTTAAAGGAGATGAAGTCTCACTGTTTGATTACCAGGTGGATTCATCATGATGAAGTTATAATAAAAATGAAGAAAGAGCAAGAAAGATCTACCTCTCTGATACCATATTGGAGAAAAACTGAAAGAGGAAGATGACTTGTGAAAAATTTTCCCTTCTCTGTATTTCTTCATCACTGTACATGTATAAATACAAGTAAAAGGAATCATATTCAGTTAGGCCTACGATAGCTGTACAAATTCTATTTGTCTAACCTACAACTAAATGAAAAATAATAAATTGCTTACATTAAAAGAATAAAATTGGAAAAGAAAAGAAGGCTCCACAACTTAATGACTCATGCAGTCCATGTGTCATGTTTGATCTAAAATCGATGGTCCAGATTTAATCTCCCTTTTTCTTGATGGACGCTTGTGATATAAAGGGATGGGAAAAGTTCAATCTGTCTGAACCTTATCAAACTGTGGACTTTTCTTCATTTCCTTAGAGCTCAAGTTTACTTCATGTTCATTATCATTACAAGATTGAGGTTTGCTAACACCAACAACTTTTAATGGGTGATTTCAATGCAGTGCTTGAAGGGGAGGATCAAATTATAAGTAGTCCTATGCAAGAAAATGAAGTGAGAGATTTTGAAACCTTCACGAGGGAGTCAGGATGGTGGAACTCATAACAGTAGGTAGACAGTATACGTGGAACAACAACCATATTTTTAGTAAAATAGACAAAGGAATTTTTAATACTGATTGGATGCAATAAATGAATGCCTTGGAAATCAGGGTCCTGGATCCCCATTACTCAGATCATAGTCCTTTATGTATTAGCTTAGATGAAGTGATTAGAAGATACCCAAAGCCATTTAAATTCTTCAACCATTTAACGAAACATGAAGATTTTATGCCATTGATAGAGAGGTGTTGGGGAAGGAACACTAGGTGGCTTTCTATGTGGAATATGTGGAAGGACCTACAAGAGGTTAAAAGAGGATTAAGGCAACTGAATTCGACTGATTCCAACATTGTACAAACTAAAATCTTACAGGCTAGACAACATCTCAAGAATATATAAGAGCAAATGAGGTATCCTATAATAACTACTTCTTTATTTGGGATGGAGAAGGAGATCAAAGATCAACTGAAAAATGGGTGAATGTTAAAGAAGGTATCTTGAAATAGAAATCTAGGAATCAGTGGCTAAAGCTGCTAGGTGATTCAAATAATACCTATTTTTTGCTCGCATAAAGACATACAACTCAAAATAGAATTAACTAATTGACCATGGGAAATGGTCGTATAGCACATACTAAGGCAGATATAGAAGATAAAATTATCGATTTCTACAAGCGTCTGCTTGGGTCGGCAAATGACTCCCTACTGGCAAGAACGCGAGATATTTAAGTTGTTTAATGAACCATCTGAATGTACATGATGTGTGACTGTGATTCAAGAAACTTTCATAAATACAACTTCCAGATGCAGACCATAAGGTAAGTTACCGTATTTATTATAGCTATCATTAGATTATAAGGCCAAATGGATCCTCGTGTATTATATGTTGAATATTGTATTTATCGTAACGCTTTGTGAAGCGTATTTATATGTATTTTGGCTTGTATTTATCGTGATGCTCTGTGAAACATATTTATATGTATTTTGGCTAGCTGACAGGTTCTTGATCGACCTATTTACAAAGAAAACTATGTCAAAATTTTAAAAAATTTGAGAGTTAACCAAATTTTAAGGCCTTTTGATGGGGTGAAGTAGAATGAAAGTTGATCAAGTGAACGCATGGATATCTTGAATAATTATGGAACTAAAAGTAATCTACTAGGACCATTCGAGGACGAATGACCCTAAGTGGGGGGGGGATGTAACACCTCAGGAAAAATTTGAATTTAGTTTAATATTTTGAATAAGTGTGACTCCTAATCTATAGAGAGTGACGTGATACATATAGTTTAAGGAGAGTTATAGTGTATTTATAAGATTGTATATAAGTGATGATGGGCCTAAAATAATGCTAGTGGTGGCATATAAGGAAAAAAATATAATGTATTTATTTATTTTTAAAAAATTGCTAAAGCGTGTTTCTTTTTTTAAAAAATTAATGTGTGCCTTTATCTAAGTATTAACAATATTTATGTGGCACTCCAAAGGCCACATATTCATGAATATAACATAGGATATAAGTGGGGCTGATTTTTGTCATTATCAAAAGCTTCAGCCCTTTATCTTTTTTTCTTTCTCTACGTTGCAACAACAACTACGCAACTTAATTTTAAGTGCGAGTGAAGTGAAAAATAGAGAAATATTCTTGGCTAGATGTATAATCTTGGCTCGAGAAGGAACCTTCCTTCAATTAAAAGTGGCAACAACTTTTAAGGAAGCTTCAAGTATTGATTTTGAAGTCTAAAATTAGGATTGAAAATCCTCAAAGGTAAATTCTTTATTACACTCTTAAATATGATTATAGATGATTAATTTAGATATTTGATTTGAGTTTTAATAACTCTTGAAGTAGGTCCAGATAATTGGGTTCTTGAAGAAGGGGAAAAGATAATTAAGGAGATAGTTTTTGGGAATTTCTGCTTATTGGGCATATTTGATATTGAATCATGCGGGTTGGAAAAATAAGAAATTTAATTCAAATGATTGTTAAGGAAAATATTAGTTTCGAGCATAAGTGAATAGTGTTGGAATAAATTATTAGGTGAACCTATGGGTTATTGATGGATGTATATATTATTTTTTTTTGTAGTAAATTATTTTCCTATTGGATAGTGAGGGTTGGTGGTTGTCGATGTAAAGGCTACACTCCCGCGGGTTAAGTTATTTGTAATGCCCCGGGAGTACACCCTGGACTCCACACGGCGCTAGGAACTACAAGAGATCCCAAGCTAACCCATGAACTGGCATACTGTTAAGTAACTAGATTATAATACATTAAATAACAAGTTCTGCTGTGCGGAACATAATCATACTGAAAATCTAAAATAGTATGTAACTGATAAAGTTTAACAATCTTATAAATATGGAGGAAGAAACTAAAATTATATGACTGACTCTGACTGACATCTATGAAGTCTCTACTGTACTGACTATAGATAGCTAGGACATGATCCCAGCTACCATTAATCAATAAATATGAGTATTAAAGTAAAGTACATGAACAACATCTGACTGAAGTCCCCGAAATAGGAGAACTCATCACCTGCTGGATAGAACTGTACTGAGTATGCGGGAGTACATGCAATAAGTAAAACTAATTATATGAATGAAATATTAAAGCTTGTACGCTAAGTGTGAGTAGACTCACCAATAGGCTGGAATAAACTGAAAGATGAATGATCTTAAGAGCAATAGTAACAAACATAATCTGGTAAGCTTGTGAATGACTACACTTAGATTCTTAAAACTTTACTTTTATAATATAAGTAGAACTAGAGCTGGAAAACAGTAAAACATGGGTACTGTATGAATATCGGGTCTAAAACTACGTGATGAAGACTGACATAACTCGAGAATCTGAACATACCATTATACTGAGCACGAATGCATAAACATACAAAACCAAACATAAAATATATTAAGCTTATCTGATTAACTAAATGACTGATAGTTGAATACTGGTCATGTAAGACTGAACTATACTTAGTTTGAACAACTGGACTGAAACTGTGGAGTACTATTCATATACGGTTATGACTATCTGAACAACATGAGATAACTGAACATGAATGCGTGAAAACTATAATATCTGAGAATGCAAGACTAAGCATATATCTGTTACTGAGGAAATCTGTAATTTGGAAGACTGAAAGTTGTAAAACTGAATATCTAAAAGTCTGTACACTTAGTCAAGCAAACCCGAACTAAAAATACACTGAATACTGTACTAAGACTGTGGGAGGTATCATCTAACTGACATGCCCCAATCTGAGCTAATTGGGGTCCAACTTGTAACCCCAGTTGGAAGGGTGTTAGTACCGTGCCACGGGTACTAACACTGGCTGTGTGGATCCACTAATTTGATGTCCCGAAGGACCAGGGTGTCAAGCCTAAACTGACGGGTGACCCTGAGAGATAGTCAAGACTAAAATAATGGGTGACTCCTCGTATCCTATGCTGGCTACTTAGTTCTGCAATACAAGAACTGCTACTAACAACTCTGCCTAACTAACGGGGAAGCCACCACCCCTGCATTCACTCGGTGCTAAATCTTACTCGACACTAAAAGACACTGAAATACTAATTGGTGCATGAACTGATAACTAGTAATTGATAAGCTCAGGTTATGGTATTCTGAAAATAACAGTAGATACGAATTCTAAGGAAAATTATTAATGTATAAACTGATACTGGAACTGAAAATGGACAGAGCTAAGGTTAATTGGACTCACAACTAACCATATTACTGACTAAATGATTTGCTCATGGTATAACTGAAATCATTCTGTAGATACTGAAAACTAAGTAAACAACTAAATTTCGGGTATTCATAATCCCCCAGGACTCGATAACAATAACAATAGGACATACTAAAGCTTTGGGACATAATAAGTAGTCAATATTCAAAATCCAATCATTAGGGAATTTCATCAAACACCTAGGAATCATGAACTTGAACACGGGGATGTCAAACATAGGAGCATAGCATGATTACATGACTAAGATCATGAATTGGGGGATTTACATGAAATTCGCTTGGAATAGGACATGGTATTTTCATGAAAACATATAAATCTCATAGCTTGAACATAAGAATATCTTAAACATGAGGGAACAATAGAGTTATATGGCAAAATTCATAACTTAGAGATTCATCTTTAAATTGATTGATCATGATATGGGAATTTCATCAAACATGTGGAGACCCTAAACTTGGGCATGGGAATGAGAAAGCATGTGAAAATATCATGGATACATAAATCAATTCACAACTTAGGGATTTGATATGAAAATCATAACATTCAAAATATGTATTGGCTTATTCCACTTGAAACACATATACTTTTAACTTGAAATCAAACGCATGAGGATCATGAGTTAAAACATGGGAGTAGTTAAACCATGAAAATCACATAAATTTCAATAATAAAAACATGGGTTAAGGATTTAATCATGTGAAAATCACCATTCGAACATATCAAGACAATTTCAACAAAAAATATTTGTAAACATGATACATAATCAAAATTCATGGAGGTTTCATGGATATAATTCATATTAACATGTAAAGATCATAACTTTGAACTTAAAAATGGATTTTTGGGATCCATGGGTGAAAGGAGGCCCATGGATGAATTCCCACATACCTTAATTAGATGATTTATTAGAGATTTCTTGAGGGTTTCTTGAAATTAAGAGCTTGAATCCTTTACTTTCTTGATAATGAAGCTTGAATTGTTCTTGGGAAAGAATTAGGGTTTATTGAGAGCAAATCTTGAAGAATATGGGCAAATAATACTCTTTTGAATGCTATAAATTATCCCTTGGACGTTTGGGGTTGAGGGGAAAGGACCAAAGTGCCCCTTGACCCTTAAAAAGTGTAAAACAGCGATGGAATAGACTAGGCAACACCCCCTTTCTCCCGGGGGAGTAGAGCCCGCGACGCCTCCTCTATCCCGGTGAATAACCCGGGCGGCGCGGGCATATCGCCTCCACTTACTGCCTCTCACAGAAAAAACCATAACTTTTGCTCGAATATCGGATTAAGGAGAAATTGGTATCGTTGGAAATAGGATTCAACTATCTACAATTTAGTGGGTCTTAAGATGAAAAATTCCACGTATATCAAAAGTTATACACGTTTAAAGTAGATCCTTGTAGAATCGAATACCAAACTTTGGATGAATCAACGGTTCTTAGCTTGTCTTGGCACACACACAACGTAATTCTGTGCACAGAATTAAAGCCAGACCATTATACTGAGCTAAAATATTGTGGCGTATTTGCCCTTGTGGCGTCATTTGCATTTGGAGTCAGCTGAACTAGTTCCCTTGACTCAAGACAAAATATGACACATGTGGCCTGTGAACAGACCCTCATAGTGAGCCCAAAGAGGCGTACCCTGTACAGACCATGATTATAGTTATACATATAAAATCATATTCAGGAGTATTTGGGTAACACATGTTGTACTCTTGTCATGGAATGCCTTTGGTAGGCCATCATATGATTATTTGTATTAAAAGTAGGTACTGGATATCACTTAGAAAAATTAATAGGCTTTAAATAAGGATGATTTATTCATAAGTGGTTAATATGATAAGTTAATATGGTAAATGCATAAGTAATAGTCTTTTATGGTGCATTTGTCATCCGTTGTCTCATAAGTTATAGTTTCATATAAGAGTTTCTAGTATTCAGTCGTCCACAGTTAATTATTTTGTTATTTGATTCATTGAACATCCTTATACGTCTACTTGTTATTATGTTTGCTTTACATACTAGTACATATTTTATATGTACTAATGTTCCTACGTTTGGGGGCACTGTATTTCTGTAAATACAGAATCAGGTATATCGATGAGAAGATTTCTATACTAGGCACTCATCCATATTCAACACAGCAGTCGGAGAGATCCTTTCTTACCTGGAGCTAATAAATGTCTGGTACTATTTAACTATATTTCTGGTTATAGTTTGAGTATGTCGGGGCCCTGTTCTGACCATCTTCCTTGGTACAGTTATAATTTCTCTTAGAGACTCCGTAAACAATGTTAAGTTGTCACACGTGACCATAGTTTCATATGTCTGCATTGGATGAGTGTCCGATGGGATACACTTAGTTTATACATATCCCCTTATCATTATTTAGAAATAGTAACTCTTTCGCACAGTATATATATCAGTCTCATAGCTCATGCTCATATGGTTCTTATTTGCCCTGTCTAGACTAGGGAAATGACAATAACAAAATAAAGCCATACTTCAAGTCATACCAAATAAAATAGTTTAAAAAATATGAAAGAAGAAATATCCACTTGAGATAGAAACTTTGTCACTACAAAGAATGATTCTGAGAGTTGTCAATGAAAGTCTTGATAGCACTGGATCATCACATTAAAGATTTGTCTGAATAATTTGTGATTCCTCAAAACGGACATTCAATGTAGCTGTCACCTGCATATGTAGGTTTTAAGTAATATCCAGAGGAGATTATGGGTGTATCAAAAAATATTTTCTTGAAAAATAAATTATATTTCATTTATTAAAGACTTATTTGATTCGGAATAGGGATATTGAAGATTATATTCTAATCAAACATAAGGAAAATAAAATTTAATAATGTGTTTAATATGAATTTATGATACAAGAAACAAGATTTAAGACTTGTACTAATTTTAACTAATGTTAATAATCAAACATAGAATAAATGTAATACCAAATAAGATAGAAGTACTAACCTAATCATCATAGTAAACCTGATCAAAATCATTGTCTTGTTCATTATGTAGGCTTGCACTCGAAGGTTCAACCTTCTGGAAGGGATTGTTCATATTAGATATATTTGGTTCACCAATATATTGTTGAAAATTTGGATTTGCTTCTTCCAATCCATTAATAGCCATATTTCCAACATGAGTATCATACATCATTGCATTACTTGAATATGATGTCACATTATCCATACTGACATTCAAGTTGTATCCATTACTTAACTCATTTCTAATATTTCTACTAGGTACTATCCCACTATCTAAATATGTTGCTCCTTGGGCCACAATAGAATTCAAGGTATAATCACTTTGAGTATGATGATGCCCACTGTTTATCACAACGTCAGATCTATAATTAGTATTTTTAATAATTGGGCCTTGTAGTCCTTGTGAATACAACATTCTGAATAATGGTCTTTGTTGTTGTTGTTGTTGTAATCCACCACTAATAGTATTTTGAATTGATAAAAATGGGTTACTGAATGAGTTGAAGTTGCTGAGGTAGGGAGATTGAACATGAAGTTGCGAGCGATAAAACTGTTGTTGAAATGGACTCTCTTCTCGAGCAAAAGTATTATTGGTATTAAGATTTGGAAATGAAAGATCTGATTTTCTTTGGGTATTATCTGGGTTACAATTCAAATTTGGTACATTTATTTGAAGATGAGGCATTGTCCCAAATTTTTTAAAGCTACTTCTTGATTCATGAAAATCACTTGAGGATCCCTGACCTAATGGGCGATGAAGGGATTTTCGTTCTTCCGAAGATCTCCAATCATTGCGACGACATTTCTGAGAAGTTTTATAAGAAAATAATTATAAAAATCAAATCATAAATATAATTATCATTTGAACTAATTGTTATATAGATGTTTTTGAAACGACTGAAGTCATTTATAATAGAAAATATTTTTGATGTTTGGTAATTGGAGAATAATAAAAATATTTTGATACAATGTGAATTAAAGATTTATAATAATATTAATCTATTGAATTGCAAAATAACAAATGTTAGCAATGAATAATTAATAAGCATGTAAGAAAATATAGCTAATTCTCCTTAATCAAATAATGGTTTGATAGGACTTTATGCATTACTATTGAGAACAATTCCTAAATATTTATTGATGAAAGTGTAATAAAATTATTTTTTTTTGTTTTGATATAAAGTTGAAATTAAGGCATTGCAGAAGAAATAGCTTATCACAAAAGTATTTGATTAAAAAAATTTCAAGAAAAATATTTTCTAATAACCAAATACGAAAAAATAACTTAATGAAAACAATTTTTGCAAAATAACTTTCTTTTTACCATACAAACAAAATTAATACAAAAAAATTTCACTTAGTTTATCTTAAAAATGTACCTGGAGATGGCTTGCAACTTGCATCCTAGTAAGACCAGGCACATTCATAACCTCAAGAATCTCCTTGGGATAGCATCCTACATGTTTTAAAAGAATGTGAATTTAAATAATAACTACAATATTCTCATATCAAGTCGAGTAACATATAAATACAATAATCAATGTCTTATTTCAAACAAGTTAACATTGACTATAAGTATAAATTTTCACTGTCCATACCGTTTAATTTAAAAGAATTGTCAAAAAGTTTAATTAATAGTGAAGTAAACTTACTTCCTTCACCAAGTAATTGTACAGCTTCCACGAATTTGGCATGAAGAGCTTCAGTCCATTCCGTGCAATTCTTTCGCTTAACGATCTTATTCATCTGATTTTTATTATTTTCGAATCCTTCTCTTGCTTTCTCTCTTTTTATTTTTTCTCCTACAACAAATTGCCAGATGTATTTGGTAATGTCCTTATCAAATGGCTTTTTAAGGCAAAGATAAGCTCCTTCGTCAAAAGCCTTCTTTACTACGAGTTCGTTTTGTTCATCCCATACAACTGCATAATTATTTCAAAAAGCTATCAATTAGAATTAAATTACACTATACATTATGTGAATAGTTAATTTGACTATTCACTAGATTAACAATTCATTATCAGTAATATTAAAAACAATCATTTGTCATATAAAAATAGAAATTAGCTTTTAATAATTTATGTTGTCAAACAACAAAAGTCATTATGCACCCTATTTCACGATGGATTATAAGCAAATCATTTATCTACAAATTATTTGATGCTAGAATAATAGTGAATTTTATAGCTAATTTTTATAATGCATTAGTTACAATATTGACTTCAACCACATTGGACGTCATAAGTGAACACATAATAAATACTTACCGAGTGAAATTATATCTAAGGCCACAACTCGAGCTAAGAGGTGAACAGAAAGCGTGTTCGATGAATGGATATTGAGTATCATCACATCAATTTTTTGCTTTCCTTTGGAGAGCATTGCCATTGCATCTAAAGCCGTACCAATCACCATAACTGTATCAATGCTCTTTGAAAGTTAGTGAAGAAAATTTTATATAGAATTATCATAAGGTTTTGTTTATTTCTTATACACAAATTCTATTAGAAATTATTAGGTTTTATTGCTATACACCAGTTTATGTAATTGCACAATAAATCAACTTATAATCTTATATCATAATCGATAAGTAAAATTTTAGATATGCACATAATAAAATTACATACGATATTACTTATAATAAATAATTGAATTATAGAATAAAAATCATATAGGAATATATTACAAAAATAAATTTCAAATTCAAATATAAAATTTGTCGACAACAAATACTGAATAAGGATTGCTATCAATACCCATAGATAATAGGATATTTTTTTTGAGATAATCTTATTTCATAAATATGCAACTATAAGTTTAGAAGATTTAGCAAAGAGAAAAGGATTTATCAATAAATTTTAATATTCTCATAGGACTAATCTATTATCCTAATAACGACATTTTTGTTTTGACATTGATAAGATGAATAATACAACTGAAAAATAAAGTTATCATAGAGACTCAAAGGAATCTCTGTGTTATTTACATGTATCATATATTATATATTATTTAATTAAATATAAAATCATCACTACGTACGACAGCAACAGTGCAAATCATGATAAAATAATAAGCCGACACAAGAGTCATCAACTATTATAAAATACTAAGCTGCAAATTGACATCTAGAAAAAAGGCATTACTTATTATAATAATTATTAATAGATTACAATGAAGGAGTGTTTTTATTTGCATTGACGATGAATATTTTGACACGATACTTTCAAGAGGAACTGCCATTGTGCGTGTTATTTATAGATGGTATACTACTAATTGACAATATACGAAGCGACAATAACGCGAGGTTGGACGTTTGAAGAAAGATCTTGTAGTCTAAAGGTTTTAAATTGAGCAGGATCAAAACTGAGTACTTGAAGTGTAAGTTCAATTGCATGTCCCATAAAGCAGGCATGGTCATTCCCAAGAGAGGAATTTTATATAATCTAAGGTAATTGAGAGATTAAGGAGGATGATACATATTAAATTGGGTCAGGTGGATGAAATAGAGACTCATATTTAGTATTTTGTGATAAAATGTGATGCCAATAATTAAAGACATGATCTATAGAGTGGAGGTTAGACAAACTACGTTATATGGGGTACAATACTGTTGGCCAGTCTATAATTTCAAAGTCCAGAAGATGAAAGTAGAAAAGATGAGAATGTTGAAATGGATGTGTGGGCATATAAAGAGAGATAAGATTAGGAAGGAAGATACTCAGGCCAAGATGTGAGTGACCCTCATGAATTATAAGATGCAGGAAGTAAGATTGAGACGGTTCTAGCATGTAAAAAGGAGATGTGCAAATGCCCTGGTAATGAGGTGCAAGTTATTAGTCATAGAGTGCTTGAGAAAGGTAGAGGTAAACCTAAAAAGCATTTAGGTAAGGTGATTAGTGTTGTTTTTCGGGTTTAGTAAAATCTGTATTTTCCAACAATAACTTCAAGCACATGTACAAACTAACATATGAACAGTCAAATGAAGTTGTAACTCTTTATTCACAACTTTGAACTTTAAAAATAAGTTCAATCTAACTTATAAATATCAACAAAATGAAGTCAAACTATTTTCTGGAACATAGCAAAACCAGACGTTTAGAAAGAGATAAAGAATAGAAGATTCAAGTCCACCGAATTAACCGTGTGTACTTAAGAAAATTATTTACCTTAAGTACCCAAGTTTATGAAATATATCCTCCCAAAATAAAATAAATCACTTAGATAGAATGACAGTACCTCAAACTCTATTAAATGACGAACACACTCAACGATTCATAAATCACACTTAAGTTTTTCATGAAAAAAGAGTGTTATCACTTCAAATTTTAGTGCATATACCTGATAAAAAAATTAGGTATTTATAACCAGAAGGTGGTGCTTCATTTTTCAAGCAGTGGTGGTATACATGCAAAAACAAAATATACTGCCTCATCTGCGGAGCCCATATACGTTCGTAAATGGTGACCTGCGCTCGTAGGTAATTTTTTTCTTTCAAACAATGCCTCAGAGGATCACATTCTGTCGAGGTGCTTTATGACATGTGTGTGCACATGCTCGTGTGCGTTCACAAATAGAGAATATTTTTGTATTAGATTTTTGGATTCAAATATTGTTAACTCTCAAGTTTTAAATAAATTTTCTCCAAAAAGATAATCTTTCGATAAATCATTTTAAAAATCCAAATTCAAAGCGAAATCTAAAGTCGAAGTTAAATCGAACGAGCGACAACAACGATAAAATGAGGCTTGTCTTCTTCTTGCCTCATTATCCACACGAAAGAGTGCTTCTATATTTAAGCACAAGGATTAGCACTTCTTTTATAAAGTGAAAATACATTTCACTTTTCCTCAATTTTCTTTTCTCCATGTTTCATTCACATTTCACTATAACCCAATAACCCCCCACATGAATGATGAATGACTATTTCATCAAAAAATATACGGGCAAATGTATGATCTACAAGCAAAGACTAATTGCATATGGATACGTAGGTTCCTCTTTGAATTTTTCGTAGTGAGCTTGCATAGAATGCACTCGGTCAATTGATAGATGTAATATCTTTGAATCATTGAATTTTAATGTACACCTAGACAACACAAGTCACACAATCATCTTTTTACTATTTATAGTTCTCATGACCTTATTCATTTCAACCATGAACACTTTCCGGTGTCATGAGAGCTTAGAGAATAGACCTTTACTTTCATTCTCCTTGAAGTGACTTTCTCTTCACTCTTAAATAGGTGATTCCTAAATGTTTAATCCTATAGATCAAACTATTTGATCAAACTTGCCAAAGTTAGAAACTTTTAAAAAGCTTCAAACCATAAGCCTTGTCCTTATTTTTTAACATTGTCTTCATCATAAGAATGAGTTGAGTTAATTGACAATGTTGAACCATCAGTCAAAATTTTATTTGATATCTTTGAACCTAGCTATTGGGATCTCCAGTCTGCTAGGTAGAGTTACCATAGTGATGACTTGTCCTAGGCCGTAAATCCATTCTCTTCAATGAACTCTTAACTCCTTTTCTAGATGGGTATTTTGTTAGTGGAATCAACATATTATCCTTTGACCTCACATAGTCAACCGTGATAATTTCACTAGAGAGTAGTTCTCTAATGGTATTATGCCTCCATTTTATATGACGAGATTTACCATTGTAGATCATGCTCCCTGCCCTATCTATCACATCTTGGCTATCACAGTAAGTACATACTAGTGCTAAAGGTTCAGTCCAATAAGGAGTATCTTCTAAAAAATTTCAGAGCCATTCGGCTTCTTCACCAATTTTATCTAACGCGCTAAATTTAGATCCATTATAGGGTGGGCAATACATATCTGTTTGGATGATTTTCAAGAAACTGCTCCTCCACCTAAAGTAAATATGTATCTACTTATGAATTTTACTTCATTTGATCCAGTGAGCCAATTTGCATTACTATATCCTTCAATTACCACATGATATTTTATAATGCAAAGCATAGTATTGAGTATGTTCTAGATACACTAAAACTCTTTTCATTGCCTCCCAATGATTTAATTTAAGTTAGTCATGTACCAACTCAATTTACTAATAGCATATGCTATATCTGATTGTGTATAATTCATGATATACATCAAACTTTTCAACACTCTTGCATATTCTAATTTTGAGTCACTTTCACCTTCTTTCTTTCGAAGTACAAAGCTCACATCCAATAGTATCTTGGCAATATAAAATTGCAAATACCTAAATTTTCCAAGTACCTTTTTGATGTAATGAGACTGTAATAATTCCAACCCTTAAGGAGTTCACATCAACAACTTTAAGGTTTTTTATATCAAACTTGCTCTCAAATATTTATTTCGTAGCATTTATGCCAGAAATATCTACTGATGATTATCATGTCATTCACATACAAACAAACAATAACTTTGTGATTTGCAGTGTTTTTAATGTAGATACATCTATCACACTCATCTATCTTAAATCTATTTGCCAACATGGTTTATTCAAATTTTGCATGCCATTGTTTGGTGCTTGCTTTAGTTTATATAGTGACTTAACAAGTTTGCACACTTTTCTTTCCTTACCAAGAATTATAAAACTCTTGGGTTGTTTAATATAAATTGTTTCCTCCAATTCTCCATATAAGAAAGTTGTTTCACTTTCATTTGATAGATTTCAAAATGACTTACCTCTGCTAATGCAACCAACATCTGAATGGATGTTATCCTTGTTACTGGTGACTATGTCTCAAAATAATCAAGGTTTTTTTTTTATAAAGCCTTTCACAACAAGTCTTGACTTGTATTTGTCAATAGTATCATCAACTTTTATTTTCCTTTTGAAGAATCATTTAACACCTAAAGGTTTATTTTCTAGAGGAAGATCAACCAACTCCCAAGTATGGTTGCTCAAAATTGAATCAGTCTCACTATCGACAATCTCTTTTCAAAAGGATGAGTCCACAGACAATATCACTTCTTTATATGTTTGTGGCTCATTTTTAAGAAGAAATGTTACAAAATATGATTCAAAAGAAGTCAACATTTTCTGTTCATTAAGTATATTCTTCCTTGGTTTATCCCTAGGTCATTTAAACCCTTCATTAGACAACTCATGTCTAGTCTTATACGGATAAATGTGTTAAAAAACTCGAATTATTTGATTTAACTACCACATTATCATGGATATCCGATTGATTGGATTTATGAACCAAAAATTGACATGCTTTACTATTTTAGCATATCCA
Organism: Capsicum pubescens; assembly: GCA_030864215.1. Taxonomy (NCBI): domain Eukaryota; kingdom Viridiplantae; phylum Streptophyta; class Magnoliopsida; order Solanales; family Solanaceae; genus Capsicum; species Capsicum pubescens. The sequence goes on from CM061548.1 coordinate 34,011,482, forward strand.
ATGAAAACACAGTCCATATCTTTGGCCTTTTTTTTCACCCTTTTGGGTATATGAACTTGGACTTTGGTTAGACTCCCCCACACTCTGAAATATTTTAAGTTGGATTTCCTTCCTTTTCATTTCTCATATGGAATTAATTGTTTCTTTCTATGGGACACTCTATGGAATTGATTGTATCTTGCTATGGGACATTCATAATTTTTTTCAATATTCGATTTTTTCTTTTCGTAATTTTATTCGATTAAGGTGAATGCGAGACAGTTATTTGATGGAAAATTTCATTTTCCAAATATATCTCTGCAAGAGGAGATTCATACTCTGCACTACTATCACTTCTTATCATTTTAATATTTTTATCATTGGTCAGCTAAAATAACATCATTTGCTGCCATTTTTTAAAGTTCACACTATAATATTTTTTGATTTCTCTATCATTGTCATTTATAGAGCAACATCTGAACAACTTAATGACACAATATTGATTGCCATTGAAAAAACACCATTCACAAGCGAATCAACTTATTGTTCAGTTTCATTCATCATTTTCTTTTCAAACTTTGACAAATACTTCAATATTTTAGAATACCAATTGGAAGGACTTAATCTTTAAACAACTTATTTCTAGTCAATGATGAAGCTTTTAGAATGAAAAAGGAAGCAATGGTTCTTGAATAGACGCATTGCTTCAGACTGTCGCCAACCCACAGAACCCACTTGCGCCAGCAGGTGGCCTATATATGACCGCAGGTCACTGTTTGTCAAAAACAGAATGTACTACCTCATCTGCGGAGCCCATCTACATGAAGATGGTGACCTTCGCTCGCATGTTATTAATTTCACTTCCAAACAGAGCTTCAAAGGGTCGCGTTCCTTTGAGGTGCATTGAGACATGCCTCGACACATGCTCCGTGTGTCCTCAAGTGGAGAATATTTTTGTATCAGATTTTTGAATTAAAACATCGTTAACTCTCAAGTTTCAAATGATCTATCATTTGACAAATTCAAATACAAATTCAAAGTATAAGCAGAGCCGAGCAAGCGACAACGATGGCTCAAGGCTTGTCTTCTTCTTGTCTCACTATCCACATAAAGGAGTCCTTCTATATTTAAGCGCAAGGATTTTTCTTTCTCCAACTAATGTGGGAGAATACTCCTTTTATAAAGTGAACATATATTTAACTTTTCTTTTATTTTCTTTTCTCCATTTCACTAAAACCTAATAATTAGGCAGGACATGATATAACTTTTCATAATGAGAATAGGACCATTGATAAAAGGGTGTGGAGGTCGAGGAATCGGATAGAAGGTTAATAGGTACTTGAGTGTTTTTCTTTTCCTTTCCCGAGTACTAGTATTAGTTTGGTTTTTTCATTTCTAAAATTCTTATTTCTATCAATTGATTCTTTATCCTCGACTATTATTTTTTGTTGTTGTTGTTCATGCTTGTGTTATTGTCGTTTTTTCAGCTGTTTTTTGTTGAGCATCTATTTCCCCTAAAAAAAATTTTCCCATCCTTTCCAACATATATATTGAGGGTATTATGTAAAAAAAAAAAAATTAAAAATTATGTAATTCATGTTTTTTTTAATACATCGAATCAAACACTGCGTAAGAAAAATACAAGTATAACTAATGCAAGCATAACTAACACAAGTATTACTAATACACCATATTTTGCATTATTCTTATACACTCTACCAAATGACCCCTAAAGATATACGATGCATACACCCTATTCTTATTCTTGATCCCACTTGTGGGGTTAAACTAGATTTGTTGTTATTGTAGTATCTAAAATAAAATGATTTATTATTTATGCATTGATGTTGAATGTCAGAAGTTTCTAAAAGTTGAAAAGAGGAAAAAAACTTCTTTTTTCCTATCAGATTTTGCTATGTACCTTTTTAATGCCAATAAATTAAAGTATAATTCCTATTGCTATTACTTATTTTATTAATAATATCAAATTACTTACTTTATGTTTGCATATTACATGGTACCTACAAAAGTAGCTAGCAAAGAAATTCAATTCAAAATAATTTAACGCGCCTTGCACATAGAACAACCAATGAATAATAACAAAGTAATTGAGCAATCAAATCAAAACTAATAAGAAAAAAAGTCATAAAACACCAAAATAAACTATACAAAAATTGTCACTTATATGCCTTTTCTTGTAGAGTAAAATAATTCAAAAAAGTTACCATTTAAAGATAGTTTTTAGGTAAGTTGATTATAACTTTACCAATTCTCTCAAATATTATGAAAATCGTCTATTGTCTTCAAAAATTTAAATATAGAAAGTAGTAAAATGCACATCAAGATTGATCCATCAAAATGATTTAGCAAGTAATCAATCATTAAGCCAGATTCAATTTATTCTTTTGAAGTTAAGAAAAAATAAAATTAAAATACTTTAAAATTCAAGGTCCATCTGTGGCCAAAAGGATGAAATGACGTGTAGATTAAAAAAAAATAATAAAAACTTTTTAAGAGGTGCGATTTATTTTATTGAATAACAAAATAGAAAAAACGCATTGAAATTAAGAGGACAATTTTTAATTAAAAAAGGAAAGAAAATGTTTTTATTTTATGTAGATCAAATCTCTCCACTTTTTTCTTCTTCTTAATTTAGTAAATGACAAAAAAAAAAACTATCTCATGATCAATTAGCCAAAATCAAATCTTATCTTGTCCTTCTCTTGCTCTTTATTCCT